>CM060919.1:447794959-450219164 GCA_030737875.1 Allium sativum
TAGATGTAGGAAATAGTTTTTTTTTAAAAAAGAAAAAAATCCGTTATTTTGTGTTGCTTCATATAGCATGGTGGTATGTTGTATGTTTTTTAAATGTCCATGTACTGGATGTGGATTAAATCTAATTATACTTTTAATCCGTTATGTTAAGAAAAAAAAAGTTGATCTCAACGTATGTTTGCTTAAAAATGGACAAACGCCTCCAATAGAATTATCGACAATAGATTTAACATAAGTAAATGAAGTGAAAGCAAAACAAGCAGATTTATAGTATTTCGTCCGTAATCGGCTTACATCCATTTTTCATATTCGGTTGTTTTCTTATTATTCAGCTTTGACAAGAATTTTAAAAAGAAATACAATGAATAAGTACTAAAAAATAGAGATCAAAATTAGTTTTTCCTACCGCCTAAAGTTTTCAAGCTTTAAAAATCATCTGTTTGAATGTCAAACGCTTAGATATTTATAGGGGTAAAGAGATGGCATGATTAACCCGAAAAATGAGGATATTTTCACGTATAACTCCCCTAGATGGAATATTCGTGAAGATGCTAAATGTGATTGTTGACTTCCTTATATATGTAAATTTCATTTTGTAGCAATCCGTCCGGAATGGGCCTAAATTACAATCCATAAAAGACCCATTTCGGGTGGAATGTTACGTGTGGTATCAGAGCATGGGTTACCAGATTACGAGGAAATATACATATGAGAGACGTACATGTTATTTGAAAAAATTTTCAAAATTTATATTTATATATATACACCCAAAGACACACGCAACTATACAGGCAATCTTTATCTTTCTTCCATTTGTTTTTAGCTTGAATACTATCTTAGAATTTCCACTTAAGGTCTTTCATTTTTCAGATAGTAGAAATGACCGATAATCAACCGAGAAAGGCCTCGGTACTTTCTCGTGTGGTCCATCAGTTCCTAAGGACTGTGGAACAAGTTCCTATTGCCCCTACAGCCCCAATGGAACCAGCAGCTCAACCAGTTAATGTGGTTCTCAACTTTCCTCATCTCTGTAAGGACTTTATTAATTTGGGAGGCAAGCCTTTTCTTGAAACTGAAGGCTTTCTTGAAGCTAAGACTTGGATATTTCAGTGTCATCGTATCTTTGAAGCTGCAAGATGAGAGGACCCGTTGAAACGTAGGCTATCTGCTTAGCTTCTTATAGGCGAAGCGTTGGAATGGTGGAATATGATTTTCGAGGAGAACGCTGGAAGGATATTTACTTGGAATGAATTTAAGATATGATTTGAAGTTAAGTTTTTACCCAAAGCTGGATGAGTATGCAAATGGAGAAGTTTATCAAACTTAAACAAGGAGAGTTTGGTCTGAGAGAGTACATTTCAAAGTTTACGGAGTCGTCTAAATTTTGAAGATGTCTTATAGATACACCTATGAATAAGGCACTAATATCTGTAAAAGGACTGAATCCCCCTTCTAGAGAGATGTTGTTTGCTCAGGTAACTTTTGGAGCAACCTTTGAGGCGCTTGTAGAGATCACTATCTTATGTACTATAGAGGAAAGGAGGGAGACTAAGAGTGAGAAAAGTGAAGGCACTTCTGGATTTGGGAAGAACGAAAAGAAGAACTTTTGCCTAAAGAAAAAGAAGAATGAGAGTTTAAGAAAGAGGGTAAAGTATGTGGAAGATGCAGTATGAGGCCAAAGACTATAGGGTCAATCTGAAGAAGCTTATTATTTTTTATTTTTTATTTTGAAAATTGGTTCACTTTATTGCTAAAACCAATTAAAACCTTCTTTATAAGCCTCATCAAAACCCTGTAACCCCCAATCTAAATGGGTGTCTTACAGGGAAAAAGAGTACTTATAAATTTAGTGTTTTTAAGATAGAAACAAGTGTCATATACGAAAACAAATACAATAAAAATTGATGAAAATAACAAATAAAACTACTAGCCCATCTGCTCGGCCCATTGGAAGGCCCAAAGCAAAGGAATCCACCACTACTAAATTCAAAACTACTTCTCATTTAACCTGTATCATTCAATTCAATACCCCACCTCTTCAGTAACTGTTCATTCCTCAATTTTCAAGCCGATTTAGATCCATTATTATGAACCAGATCTACAATTTCCCTTTCAATCTTCAGCAAAGTAGTATATGCAAGAGTTCTTCGATTTTGAAAAATTCGCATGTTCCTTTCTCTCCAAATAAAATAAATTGCAGTAGTGAACGCTCCAAAAGCTAAATCCTGGAGTTGATCGTTGTCTGAGAATTGAGAGTAGAGATTCCTGCTTCCACCTTTAAATCAGTAAGAAGATTAAGAGACAAAGACAATTTTTGCTTCGATGATAGCCGTATGAGCAGAGAAAAATCACACTGGAAAAGAAGATGTAGTATAGTTTCAGGATGATTATCACATAAAGGGTACATAATATTTGCAGCGTTACTGAATCGAAGCAATTTATCCTTAGTGTTCAATCTACCCATCACTGCAAGGTAAGATGTAAACGAAATTCTTCTACTATTTTTCTTATGTCATACTACAGAGAACATTGAATCTGATACTTCATGCAGTCTTACATACTCCCATGTTCTATGAAAAGAAAAACTACCCTCTTCACACCACTCATATGAGTCCTAACTTAGATTAACATTGAATCTGAAGAAGCTTGAATTCAAAGGAAAATGTTATAACTATCATGTGGAGAGACATCTTGTTAGGAACTGCCCCAAGCTTAAGGGAGGATTGAGTGGGCAGAATTACGCTTTGGAAATAACACATAATCAGAGTCAACCATCGAAGGACCAAGGACAGCCAACCCTAGACGCTATAATTTCTATTTTCGGGGATTCTATTCGTACCCTGTTTTATTCTAGAACACCTTGTTCTTTCGTAGTTATGAGCATTATTGATTTCTTGAAACTTCCGATTTCTATTGTTAGTACTCAAATAATGGTGTCCAACCCTATTGGAGGAGCTAAGCAACTCTTATCTATTCGTAAAGACATAGTACTAGATATCGACGATGTCGATTTCTCGTGTGATGCGTATGTTCTAAATTATGAGGGGTATAGACATGACTTAGGTATGAATTGGCTATCTTATTATGGGGATATCCTCGATTGTGATAGAAAGGTCATTCATTTGAAAAGTCGTGGAGATCGTAGTTTAGTAGTCCCTTGTAAGGTAAGGCTTTTAAGAGATTTAGCCTTGTTGCGTTCTTTATCTTCTAATTCGGAAGGGCCATCCGCAGTGCCGTTGTTTATGAATTTCTGGATGTCTTTGAAGAAGTTATGGGGATTCCACCCACAGGAAGATCACTTTTAGAATAGACCTCGAGCAAGATGCTAGACCTATAGCTTTGTCGTTGAGACAAATGGCTCCTAAGGAAAGAAGAGAGTTGGATAAGCAAATTCCCGAATTGCTACAAGAAGGATTAATTCGACGGAGTAATTCAGAATGGGGAGCGCCCGTAGTTTTCGCCATGAAGGTCGACGAATCTTTCAGACTATGTATTAGCTATAGGGAGCTGAACAAGTAAACCAAGAAAAACAAGTATCCCTTTACCTAGGATAAATGACTTATTCAACCATTTGGGAGGTGTCTAAGTCTTTTCTTAGTTGGACCCTACGTCGGGATTTCACCGATTAAGAATTGTTGAGGAAAGCAAACCAAAGACAAATTTTAGGATGCTTGATGGTTTATCTGAGCGGGAAGTAATACCCTTTGGATTGACGAACGCCCCCGCCTTCATTATAGATTTAATGAGTATAATATTTAGGGACATTCCCAACAAGATAGTCATTGTATTCGTAGATGACATTCTCATATTTTCCAAGGACTTTAAAGAGCATAATGGTCACCTAAGGAATGTCTTATGGATTTTGAGGCAGAATCGACTCAAGGTTAAGCTCTTAAAGTGCCACTTTTGGAGATGGGAAGTCAAGTTTCTTGGACATATAGTTTCGGGGAAAGGATTGGCTGTGGACCCTACGAAGGTAGAAGCTGTTCAAGAATGGAAGGTTCCCACAGTGCTTCAGAGGTAAAAGTTTTCTAGGTTTAGCGGGCTATTGTAGGAAATTCATTAAGGACTGTACAAGGATTGTTGCCCCTTTAACCCAATTGACTAAGAAAATTCTTAAGTTTATTTGGAGCGATAAGTGTAGTTATGTATTCAATAAATTGAAAGAGTTTCTTCCAAGTATGCATGTAACAGCCCGCATTTTACATATCGGAGGAGCGTAGAATATTTTAATTTAATTTCCTCTTATATTTTGGTATGTTGATTATGAGGATGTGAGACATGTCCTTAATTTTTACCAATTTTATTTGTGACCATTTTGCCTCCGCCAGTCTTTTACATGACATAACTTTTGACCGGGATATAATCAGGTGCTGAGATCGGTCTCATTGGAAAGGAAACGATATTTCCAATTCTGTAGAGTGGTCACATTAAAGATTTGGTTTAGCAGTTTTGGAGAATCGTTATTTTAGTATTTCACAATTTCTGTTCAGGTTTGGCTAACCATAATGGGCTGATTTGGAGTGGCCCATTAGTGGGCTGGTGGGAGGCTATAAATAGGTAGTTAGAGGCATGGAGAATGGTTTACTTTCTTCGTTCTCTCATTTGGTTGAGCTCGTGATCCTCCTGTTCAACCAAATACACTTTTCCACCATTAAAATTCTAGATTTATATAAGAGAATCGAAGATCTACGTTGTTTGAAGCTAGATATATGTTAAGTCAAGAGAGATCACATCAAATTAAGAGGTTTAAAGCATATTCTTCGCTGTTTGGATTGAGAATTCAGCGATTTCGAGTTAATTCGAAGAATTGCTGAGTGATAAGCATCTCTCACTCGGATTCAATCAAGTATATAGGTTGTATGATCATATGTTCATCATTTCAAGTTGTTTTCATACAGATCTAATCGATGTAAGTACGATTTCAATCTCAAATCACCGTAGGATCTAATTTAAAAACTTATAAACGGTAAAATCATATGTTAATTCTATGTTTAGATCCATTTAATTAATTGTTAAATCATTGTTTAATGTTCATTGATGACTGTGTTATTTGTTGTTGTTATATTGATTGAATCGTTATTGAAAAAGTTGGAGTTCGATTAGTTTTTGAGTATGGAATCGAGTTGTGCGCAAGCGTGAAGATTACTCGAAGTTTGGCAATTTCAGCGCATGGATCGCACGGAATCCATGGGGCGATCCATGGGGATGGATCACACGGAATCCATGGGGATGGATCACACAGAATCCAGGAGGTGGATCACATAAAACTACAGTAGTATGGATCGCACGAAATGCTATGGTATGGATCGGGCTAAATGCCAAAGTACCAAGTGCCAGAGTACTAGATGACAGTGCCAAGTGCCAATGAGTGCCAGAATGGAACCAGGACATATAATAACATTTCAGAAGCGCTGTAAAAGGCTGTTTTGACATTATGGCCAGTTTTTCATAGCAAAAAGGCTGGAAATGCTATGAAATGCAGTATCGACCAAACGAAGCTTGCTTTTGAGTCAGCGATGATTCTAGTTTCGACATGAATTCAAGGGGGAATGTTCAAAGTGTTGTAAAGTGTTCGTTGTTCGTTGTTCGTCGTTATGCAAAGAATGTGAAGACGACTCAAAGATGTTAAGTCAGTGGATAATGGTTGCTCAAACAGATGTTTGAGCTTATGGATAGTCATTGTCGATAACAACTAGAGATATTGAAGGCCGAGAGATTATCGTTGGTTGGAGGTTCGAGCGGACTCAAGGCAGGGGTATAGTGGGGACGCCTAAAAGATCAGATGGGTCGAATACCCTTGGCAAAACTAGATGGGCCTAGTTGTCTTTGTCGAGTAAGACAAACATACAATGCAGATGGCATATGGAGTTTCGCTAGAACCGGGGTTACCATTACCCCTTGAAGAATGAGCAGATGGGTCGATCATACGATTAACAATGGTTTCAAAGTAGGATTGGCGGTGATAGCCAGAGTCATGGATGATGATTGTTTTGTTTGTATCATTTTGTGTAGATTATTCAACATCGAATGAGAAATCTCTTTGGAGCTTGTCTGATATTGGTTTAAGCCTCTGCGCTTGTGCTTGGGATATGTTAATGTCGATTAGAATGGTCTACACTTGATAATTGATTGTTATGAATGTATTATTGTTTATACTTGGTTGTTGTAAATGCTATCACTGTCGGATGTGGGGAAGACGGGTCGGCTTTCTTCTCTGATGATGCGACTGGTAGATTATATGATTTATCTACCTATTCTCATATACTTTATTAATGATGTTAGATAGATGATTGCTCACTAAGACTGTTGTCTGGCTCAAGGTTGTATTTTTTTCCTCTTATTACCTTGGGTTGTTTATCCTGATGTGGATGGGCAGACTGAGAAGCGGGTGACAGGTGATAACTTAGTGAGGACGATGATGTTGATCGATGGCGAGCTGGAGGCTTACATACCAGTTTATTATTACTGCCATGTATTTTGTTTCCGTTGTCTGTAAGAGCGGTTATAGTCAGGCTTCATGAACAAACTTTGATGTTATATCCAGTTGATGTATAAATGATCTTTCAGGAAGTATGAAAGTTTAAAAGTTTGTTATATGATGCTCCACTATTTCTGCATGTTGTATATGTTCTATTATATTTTATCCTTGCGCTGTGAGTTATACGATAGGTTCCTCTTGTGTAACACCCCATATTTTATGTGAACATAGAGTAACAAATCAGAGAATAATTAAATTGTAACAGAATAATTAAGGAAACAGGTTACTCTATTGCATTCGTCTCGAAATTCTGCTTGGAATAGAGTCCAAGTTTGCGTAAATCAGACTCCGTATGAAGAAGATATGGCCTTCAGAAGTTTCAGTAAAAACCAGCTCGAAATTCAAAATTCAGATTTCGAAATTCAAAACAGACATCCGGGCTGGGCGGGAAAATTCCCGCCCAGGACCCAGGTCGACACTAGGGTCGACCTGGGTAAACAGGTCGGCACTAGGGTCAACCTTAGGGTCGACCTCCCCCCTTTCCAGATCTGGAGGCAGATCCATTTTTTTGCACCTGGACTCCTTTCTGACCGGATTCGTGAGCTCTAACCTATTTAAACACCCCCAAGCCCAGCTTCCTCTCCACACAATTTCATTCTGCCTATACTCTGCCTCTATTCTAATTAAAAATAAAAATGGCGTCGCTACTCTGCTAGAATCAAAACAATAACTAATGCATCTTCTTCCAATCTGAATAGAGAGAACAACTATTTTCTAATCTAATCGATAGTCTACGCCAAAGGAGAGCTATTCAGTGTCAGAATGCAGATTCCAGAATACAAGAATTGTTCCCTTTTTGTGAGTACAGTTATTTTCAGATATGAAATTTAATAATTATCTTGACATTTTTGTGAATCTGGATCTGAGGTTATGCATACTTTTATGTGGACCTATCTTGTTAATATTATTGTGACTGTTTTGTATCTATTCCCTCTTTTCTTCCTTTTTGTTTATAGCCAGGCAACCACGAGCCTGCGCCAAATCTCATAAGAGATTAACGCACGAACGCTAAATCTTGGGACAAATAATGGATAATGCATAATTGGACATGACTGATCTTTGACTGATTTGAGAAATGGACATATATTGTAAACTAGATCTAGATCTGTGTACACTCTGTAATTTGGAAGAAGAGGAATCATTGTATGATAACATATGACTTGAAATTTAGGGACATAAAGCATATAAAAGTTAAGATCTGATTTTGAGAGGATATAATTTAAAGATCTAGATTTTTGGATTCATGACTTGAAAAAGGAATATGTGACTTAGGTATAGAGACCTATGTTATAATAGGATAATTATCAATGTGAATACGCTAAAAGTGGATTTTTGGATATTTGGCATTAAAGGCTATAATTTGGCATAATTTATATGGCATATCATGATTTGGGGGCTTTTAGAGAATATTCTGTACTATGCAAAGTTTAGCTAAAAATTTGGGGATATGTTGTATTATGAATTATGACCATGATTTAGGCACGTAAGTTTAGGCTTAATTTATGATTAGGAAAGATATGTAAATAGAATTTTAGAAATATATAATTTGCTAAATCTGTTATCTGCTAAATCTGTTGAATTGCCTAATCTGCTAAATCTGTTGAATCGCCTAATCTGCTAGATCTGTTATCTGTTGAATTGCCTAATCTGCTAATCTGTTGAATCGCCTAATCTGTTAGATTTGTTATCTGTTGAATTTCCTAACCTGCTAATCTGTTGAATCGCCTAATCTGCTAGATCTATTATCTGTTGAATTGCCTAATCTGCTAATCTGTTGAATCACCTAATCTGCTAGATCTGTTATCTGTTGAATTGCCTAACATGTTGAAAGCTAAATAATTGTAATTTGGGTATGAACATCCATAGGCTCGATCTAAGATTGAGTAAAACATGGAAATTTGATTAATCTGTTGTAACCTGTAAAGAAGTTTAATATGTTAAATGGACATAATTAGTCTGATATCTGTATAATCTGTACTGGAATAAATTGGCTATGACACGAGGTTAGATTCTGTTCGCGGTAGAAGCCTGCCCGGAACCAACCGGCTTAGCCAGTAACCACAAACTATCAGTCTAATGTGAGAGATCGTAAGCATAACTAAAATATGCTTAGACATGAGGTTAGGTCTGGCTTGTGGCAGAAGTCTACCCAGAACCGCCCGGCACATCCAGCGGCCACAAGCTATTGACCTGATGTGAGAGGTTTATGCATTAATATTTAATTAATGCAAATTTAAGAGAAATGTGGTGTCTAAAAACGTGTTGGGTGGATAGGGTTAAACCAACTGGACTGATGAATCTAATAAACCCGTTTTGTGAATCTGTAGGCCCAGTACAAAG
The DNA here is from genome assembly GCA_030737875.1 of Allium sativum. NCBI lineage: Eukaryota > Viridiplantae > Streptophyta > Magnoliopsida > Asparagales > Amaryllidaceae > Allium > Allium sativum. Next base: position 447,803,841 of record CM060919.1, read on the forward strand.
TTAGACAATCTGTAAGTCTGTTAAATCCGTACATGTGATCTGTTAATCAGAAAACTTGTTAACTTGATTGTCTGATCTGTGAACTAGTAATCTGAACTCTGTCTGAAACTTATAAACAGGTTAATCTGAAATCTGCTAGTCTGGAGACACAAGGTTAGGAGGGGAAATACTTGTGTCATCTATTGTTTGGGACCCATATTAGTCAGTAACCCTTTCTGATATCAAAACTTTGACCCCATGCTATATAGGATTCCGGGCACGCTTACTGAACTAATTATAAGCGGTTCATTCTGATAATGGCGAGGGGTGTTGATGGTACGTTCCAACCAGGTCATGTGTGTGCATGGATCCAGTCTGCTCTGAGGATGTAAGACACCGTGACATCTGTAAATAGGTCTGTGCCAATAGGTTGCCACTTTAGGGAGTGATACGCCCTAATGTGGGACCGACACAGGGTATTTATGTATTAGGGAGACGATCGCTTGGGGTTAGGACTTAGGGTACACTTGGTTCTGTCTGTTTCTGTGGGTACCGTCTGTTTCTGTTGGGTGGTAACACCTGTCTGTTTCTGCGTGGTACCGTCTGTTCGGGTGGTAAAGGCCCATTATTAGTGTACACCTAATTTTAGCATTCTGTTTCTATAGAGATTATTCTGTTTCCGTTTCTGTTTCAGTTTAGACATTCGGGTACACCTAGTTCTGTCTGTTTCTATGGGTACCACCTGTTTTTGTTGGGTGGTAGCACCTGTTTGTTCCTGTGTGGTACCGTCTGTTCGGGTGGTAAAGGCCCATTACTAGTGTACACCTAATTCTAGCATTCTGTTTCTGTAGAGATGGTTCTGTTTCCGTTTTTGTTTCACTTTAGACATTAGGTTACACCTAGTTCTGTTTGTTTCTGTGGGTACTGTCTATTTATGTTGGGTGGTAACACCTGTCTGTTTCTGCCTGGTACCGTCTGTTCGGGCGGTAAAGGCCCATTACTAGTGTACACCTAATTCTAGCATTCTGTTTCCGTCTCGGATTCCGTTTCTGATTTTGTTTCTGTACCTTCTGTCTGTTGGGGTGGTAAAGGCCCGTTAGTTGGGCGGTAAAGGCCCATTATTAGTATTTTGTTTCTGTACCGTCTGTCTCTGTTCGGGTGGTAAAGGCCCATTACTAGCATTCTGTTTCTATAGAGATTACTCTGTTTCCGTTTCTGTTTCAGTTTAGACATTAGGGTAACACCTAATCCTGTTATACTAGAATTAGTGCAGATAAGTGAAAACTAAGTAAGAAGCTTAGCTTAGCCTACATCATTATGTTTCTTCTGTTAACCTGCAATTCCTGTTATGGTTATCTCTCATCCAGTTTTATTTACATGTCATGACACTATTATCTGTTTATATGCTGAAAGTCACTGGACCCACCAGACTTATGTCTGGCCTAGTTTGTTTCGCCTCTTTTCTTCCGCTCTCCCCCCCAAGGTTCTCAGGGTGGAAGCATAGGAGCTTGATTCTGATTCTCTCTTCTTGAAGTGCTTGAAGTATTGCTTGGCTTTGACTCTATCTAGTTATGGCAGTTTATATTGAGGATTATGGCTTTTAAAACTATGCATTCTGAAGGCTTTTGTACGAGACCGATATTTATGTACTTGAATTCCGATATGGTGATTTTGAAAGATGTAACCAAACTTATTTCAGTTTCTGTTGTAAATAAAGTTATAAAATTTTCTAGTACTACTTTATCTGTCTTGTAAATTTTCTGTTCTGTCTATTAAAAACGCTCCACCAAAATTAAGGCATTCCCTTTGCGAGTGACCTTAACGGAGGTGGGGTGTTACACTTGGTATCAGAGCTGAAGGTTACCAGATTTGATAAAATGTTTTTGAAAACTATTTTCAAAAAGGTTTAAAAAGGAAGTATTTTCAAAAGTAGAGTTTATTTTGAAAAACATAGTCCCCAAAGCCATATATCTATCTTTTGATTTTCTTTTTAATCCTTGTTTCCTTCTTTTCTGAGTCTCCGGGGCTCCTGGTGTAACAACCCGAAAATCTGGGCCAGTTTGAAATTTTTATTTTGGCAATCTTAGCGAATTTTGATTATTTAAAATAGATTATTTTAAATAATATCGACGAGAAATTTATTTTGAATATAAATCGACGTATATATTATAAACGTCGTCGTTAGAATATAATTAATTATAATTATATATAGAATTGAAAATGGCGCGGTAGTTCGATAATTCGATTTCAAACTTCAATTGAATATACCGGGTGCAAAACAATCCGGATTTTAGTGAAACCAAAAATAATGGAATCTAATTGATAATATCTTTCCAACGAATCCGACCAATCGAAATTTGATAGCGGGAATCAAAAGATATGTCCAGTTGAAAATTCTGAATAGTCGCTATGAAATTCAGGCCCTTAAAAATGGACATTTTGCAAATGACCTCGGATTTCGACGAAACCACTTTTGTTGGATCCGCAGGGTTAAGTTATTGTTAGGTTTCAAATTTCATAATTTTTCGAATCAATATGTGAGCGTGGCAAAGGAAAACGCGTTTGACCAGTTTCTGTTGAATTTAATCGACTGGAAATTGGCCATTTTTCCAACGGTCTCAGAATTCGACGAAACTAGTTTTGTTAGGACCGTATCGTCAATACGAAGCTAGAAAATATTTTTCTGGAATTTTTCTAGTCAGTATGTGGCCCCGGTAATTTGAAATGTACGTTTAAAATTCAATATAGTGATTTAAATGAAAATTCAAAAGGAAACCGATTGTAACGATCAAACCAGCTTGCGATACATATCCCATTGTGTTCGGAATGGGGGTTAAACGCTATGGACGACAGGCGGTGGGCCTCGTTTAGAGGTCGTACGTAAAAGGTCAACTCTTTGCTAAATATAATAATTAAATAATAAATAAATAAAAAAAAGTACTCTTCCCTCCCTCCCTTTATTCTTCCTCCTGCCCCCCCCCCCCCCCCCGTTCATTATAATTTCAAATCAGAAAGCGAAAAAAAAAAAAAACCCTAGAATAATCGAAGCCGTCGCCCCCCCTAAAGACCTGACGCCGACGAGCCCACCATCGCCGCCGTACCTCGAAGCCCCCCCTCGAGACATCACCGACGAAGCAGTCGCCCCCCCGTCGAATCCCATCGCGACGCCACCCTCGAGAGACCCAAACCGCCGACTCCTCCTCCCCTTCGAAACCTCGGTGAGCCATTTTACTTTTTTTTTTTTTTAATTTAGTTTTGTTAAAACTAAATACTGTATTTTTATTTTAAGTTATAAAACTGCATTTTTAAGAAGAAAACAAAAAAAACTGCATTTTTAAGAAGAAAACAAAAAAAACTGCATTTTTATAAAATATAAAAACTGTTTTGAAAAGTAAATTAAAAACTGATTTTAAAAGCAAGTAAAAATTGATTTTAAAAGCAAAAGTAAAAAATCATATTTTTATATGTTGGAAGCAAAAGTAAAAATCATATTTTTATATGTTGGAAGCAAAAGTAAAAATCATATTTTTATATGTTGGAAGCAAAGGTAAAAATCATATTTTTATATGTTGAAAGCAAAAGTAAAAATCATATTTTTATATATTGAATAGCGTAGTAAAAATTCTATTTTTACATATGTAGAGAATACGGGTGAAAGCGGCAAATAGGCGAAGATTTCTATTAAGAAGTGCCGTGGAGCTAGGATAGCTAATCGGTGAGAATTTCTCACCTTTCAATTTCTTTTCTAGTTATATATATATACTAGGATGCAGACGGTGCTTAGTAGAACCCGACACAATCGTCCACAGACCATGGACTTGTTTGTTTGACTGTTTGGTGATTGATTGCGATATTGGTTTGAATGTGATTTGTGGTGTGAAAAATCGAATCGATTGATTGGTTAGGATTAGACGTGCGCCGTTATAAGGCGAAGGAGTAAGGCTAGGTTAGACTCTTACTCCAAATTTTGTGGTTTGCATAACGAATTGATTTGATTGATGTGTGAATGGCGTGGGCCTTCACTAGACCGGGGATAAGGCTAGGCCTCGTCCCGTTTCTAGTATCGTGCCGTTATGCCGCCGAAATTTTCTAAAATATGTTAGAAAAATAAAAATATCATTTTATTGAAGAAATGAATTGAATAGAAATTCATAGGTTGGAATAAAATGTTTTATCGTTAAAAATATAATTTTTAACGTGAAGTGAATAAAATAAAATATTCATTTATAAACCGATCGGTTTGTTTATGTACACCTATTTGAAGGACATTGATTGGGACGATAAATTTTACACATCGCCCAACTGCACAAATAAAATATGTGTTTGATTGTTTGAAACCCCGCACGGGTGTTAGGAAGAAATTTGAAGTTCACTCATCCTGATTGATTAAATATGTCGATCGATTGATTGACAGGCTGTTATAAGCGTTAGACATCTATATTTGATGCTTATACAGTGTAGTGCACTTTGGTTGATGGTTGATTATTTTTCAATGCTATTATATACATGTGTTGTATGGAAATCCATATAATTAACTTTATATGGTAATTGATTGGGCCTCATTCCAATTTGAAAAATAAAGAATATTATAAAATAAAAGTTCATGTGTTGACAGTACTCATTCATTGAGATTGGTCATGTGTTGAACGAAATATTTTAGTAATAAAATTTACACCTTTATCGAGATAAAATAAAAGTTCATGTGTTGACAGTACTCATTCATTGAGATCGGTCATGTGTTGAACGAAATATTTTTGATAATAACAACTATTTTGAAAAAGAAATATTTGAAATAGAATATTTGAAAATAGAAATTTATGAAGCCGTGTTGATTAGTTTGACGCCATTTTGACGTGAACGATATTTATATCGATATATAACGATTTCGAAATGAATTGAATTGAAAACGATTTCGAAATGAATTGAATTGAAAACGATTTCGAAATGAATTGAATTGAAAACGATTTCGAAATGAATTGAATTGAAAACGATTTCGAAATGAATTGAATTGAAAACGATTTCGAAATGAATTGAATTGAAAACGATTTCGAAATGAATTGAATTGAATATGAATTCAAATTGAATTGAAATTTGAATTGAATAGAAATGAATTTTAAAACGAATTTATAAAGAAGAATTCAATTTTGCTTTGAATTGAAATGGAAGTTGAAATAGATTTTGAAACAAATTTTAAAACTATTTATATAATTCGTTTTAAATAGAAATCGACGAAATATATATTATATATATTATATATATAAAATAATGGCCTGAATAGAACGCGCCGCGTCGCGGCAGTTCGCGAATTTCGACCATTTATTTCAAGCGGACATTACGGGAGATCCGACCGTCGGATTCTCCTAAAACCGGAACCGTTGGGTTCGTATCGAAAAGAGCTTTCTAATGAATGTTAGAAATTTGAAATCTAATGGTTGGATTTGGAGATACGTCCAAATCAAATTCAAAAAAGGTCGCTGTAAGTGCAGTTCGATGACCATTGATGGAAGTCGACTGTACAGGCCTTGATAAAATTATTAAAAATAGTAATAATTTATGTAAAATCATAAGAAATGATTTGGGGAAAATTGGGATGAAAAACTCCCTATTTGAAAAGATAAAAATAGATTTTTATCGAAATGAACTAGTTTTGAACTAGGATTATAATTCTATTTATTTTTAAATAAATAAATTGAATTCGGAAAGGGTTTTGAAAATAACCAAAATTTCCAATGATTGCATTGGAGTGGATTTGAATCGAAATTGTCTTCGGAATATTTCGATGGTGGAATTCGTGATTATACAGGTGTTGTTATGGAAATTTGAAAGATATATCTTTATATCGTTATTTCCAATACGACATTTGTTAGTCGTAGAATTCGATATTGAATATAAGCCGATATATTTTCTATTCAGAGCCTTGTATTGAATATCGAATGTGATTTGGGTTTGTCGTGAATGGTGTCTTCACTAACACTGTTCTTGAACCCAGTTGAGAAAAGATTAAATCTTTTTATTTAGATTTAATGAAGTTTAGCAATTAAATAATATTTAATTGGATTAGAATTGATATTGATTTTTGGGTTTATCGTGGACAGTGTTTTAAATAACACTCGTTCTTTAACCCGATAATTAATGAATGTGACTTTGGGTTTATCGTGAACCGTGTTTTAAATGACACTGATTCTTTAACCCAGTCAAAGATTAAAACTAAGTGGAGTTTTAATGAATCTTTAATTAGATTGAAATGACCGAGAATGGAGTAGCACCAGTTTTGCTCCAGGCGATAGTTAAATCTTTAATTAGATTTGAACGTGAAATGGTAATTGAATTTACCGATAACACTGTGGTGTTAGATATGAAGTATTACCAGTTTTACTTCATGGGATGAATAGGTTGGGATTGGGAAATTAAAACAAATGATTACTTCGGTAAGGTTCGCTAATCCCGACTAGTTTGAATTGATATTCAAAAGTTGATTAAAGAATAAATTCAAGAATTTATCTTTGATAAAATTAATGGGAACCTTTCCCTATGAATGTGAAATTTAGAAACTAACTGTCGGTTAGCTAAGCAGAATGGTTTTCTGGATATTGATCTGATGTTGGTTTCGGCCTTCGGGGTTAATATTTGGGGAATTATTCTCTTGATTAATTTACGGTTAGTGACTGATGAATTGGAATGAGACGTATGTTGTGTTTGTGTAACACTTATTTAAAATATACGCGAGTTATTCGGAAAGACCGGGTTTATCCCATTCTGAATAACTGATACGACGATAAGTCGAAGATGAAGACGATGGTCGAAGACCGGAGGTCTTCACGTCGTTTGGGTGATAACTGATGATCTTGATTGGGCTGTACACCCAAGAAGATGGAAACAGTTAGTGATCGTCCAGATGTGCTTGGAGATCGATGGATATGCGGGGTACTAGGTGCCTCCGGTTTCGTTCAGACCCAGAACGGACTTGTAAATGGACTGTGTGTCTGACATCGGATTTCATTCTGTGTGACTGATATCGGTTGCATAGGATGGCTTGCCTGTGTGGCATGCTAAGATGCAAATGATCAAGGCTTCTGTTGAAAAGCAAAGTCTTGTGGTTGATGATCAAAGCACGGCCTTTGTGGCGTAGCTTTGTGTAACGTTTGCTTCGCGAGTTTCACACCCGGTATGAACCAAAAACGGGAGAGGACATCAGGGAGGACTTGCGTTTCTTTCTAGCTAGAAGTGGCGTCAGTGGTTTTACACGCCCTGACGAGTATGACTTATGTGGTTGTTGCTGTTGCGAGGCGCCTCGGTTATATCGGTTTCGGCCGATGCATTCTGGTCGGCTGACGGACCAGACTTACACCCCATAGGGTGGGGAAACGTAGTGTTCAGGCATAATAATCCACATCGGTGGACCGGCCCTGACGATCTAAAGGGTTGATGCGTTCTGATCCTGAGGGGCGGGCTAGAGCGTCTCGAATCGGTTGAGGACTATCTTTTGCCTCGGTTCATAGACGGAAATCCAATTTCCAAATACGTGACATTTGCGGTTTTATTTGTAAACCTATATATGGCGACATGATATATGGTACCCATGCCGCCTATGATTGATACTTATGATTTGAAGTGTTTTATGCACTATGCACTTATAATAGTATCAAATGAGTTGTTTTAAACGTATCAAGCATTCTTTGGCTGTTATAAGGGAAAACCCTATCCTCGACTGCTTTGCATTGTGTGATGGGACCTGGGTCTTATAACAGCTTCATTTTTCTTTATTTAGCATTACGCTGTTTGTTTTATGCACTGGGATTCTTGGGAGGAAACCCGTTCCGTGTTATACGGCGTGGTCCCTTGATTTACCTAACTTTAAAAATAAAGATTAATAACTGTTTTAGTTCTCACACCAGTCACATGACTGACCTGGAGTTTATTGTTTTAACCTAAACTCTGGGTGCCCTTATTTTGACACGGGCAGCTAGTAGTTTTGGTTTTGCAGATTTATATTCACAGGATCCTGGTTTTCAGCTGGAACGATATCCGGAAAGCTTTATATCCGTATATCTCTTCTAGTTGTATATTGTTTTATTTTTCCGCTGCTATGTAATTTAAATCTCTGTTATTTCTGTGTAATATTCATTTATACTCTGTATATTCTTGTAATCTGATGCATTGTTGTTATATACAATGAAATGTTCTTCTGTATGCATTCTGATTTGTCGTGTTCTCAAACGATAGGGCGTTTCGAACGGCCTGGATCGGTTTAGCGACTGGTTCGGACCGAGCGAAATTCCTTGATCGTCACAGTTGGTATCAGAGCTTTGGTTTACAAAGCTCAGAGAACAAGGCACATTAGAAACATACGAAAGAATTCATCAGATATTGGATTAGTAGTATCCAATTAGAATGACTCGTTAGAGATAGGATCAGTAGTATCCTAGAACGAGTGTGAAGAGTAAATTTTTAAAGTGAAAACAAATTTTGTTTTGAAAATTTAAATCAATTATTCGTAGTTGATTATTTATTTATATTGATTTGGACAGTCCAGTATATAAATATTTTGCGTATACGTCTGATCCACGTGTATTTGAAATTTTAATATATTGGATAGATATAGAACCGCACTCTAGTAGCCCGACAATGTTCTGATGGTGGTTCGAAACATCATCAGCATTTATTTTCGAGTGACGAAGGTGTGATTTCTATATATTTCCTATTGACTGGTGTGAGAACCAAATCTAATATAGTTAGAACACTTTGTTGTGAATTGGCATCAAAAACACAATTTTAGTATATGTATCAAAATTATGAATTTGAAACTTTAAATTCACTAATTGATTGATGTTTGTGTTGTTTGTTCATTTGTTTGTTAATTTTGAACCATTATGCCTAACTGAATCAAATATTGACTTGTATTGAAATTTGGTCGCATTTGCTTGCATATGCATTTATATCTTTGAACAGGTCATAGCAAGGAGGCTAGAGCAGAGAATAAAATTTGTTTGCCCGACAAATAGGTACATGTTTACTACATAATTTCCTGTTTTGTTTGGGTGATGATGATTTTGTGAGCCTATTGGCTAGCCGCTTGGCTTTTTCTTTTTCTTTTTGAGATCTGAAGGACCGGGGAAGCTATTTGAAATTCCCCGATGCTCCCGGTGCAGGGGAGGTTATGGCGAAATTTTTCGGAAATTTAGGGTGTTAGCCAAATTTTTGAAATTTTGAAAATTCTCAGAAACTGAAAAGTTAGAGAATGGAAGTCAGATCGAGCGTAGAGTTGAATTGATCAAACCACTTTCGACTTTGTTCCTTTTCGGGGACGAAAAGTTTTAAGTGGGGGAGATTGTAACAACCCGAAAATCTGGGCCAGTTTGAAATTTTTATTTTGGCAATCTTAGCGAATTTTGATTATTTAAAATAGATTATTTTAAATAATATCGACGAGAAATTTATTTTGAATATAAATCGACGTATATATTATAAACGTCGTCGTTAGAATATAATTAATTATAATTATATATAGAATTGAAAATGGCGCGGTAGTTCGATAATTCGATTTCAAACTTCAATTGAATATACCGGGTGCAAAACAATCCGGATTTTAGTGAAACCAAAAATAATGGAATCTAATTGATAATATCTTTCCAACGAATCCGACCAATCGAAATTTGATAGCGGGAATCAAAAGATATGTCCAGTTGAAAATTCTGAATAGTCGCTATGAAATTCAGGCCCTTAAAAATGGACATTTTGCAAATGACCTCGGATTTCGACGAAACCACTTTTGTTGGATCCGCAGGGTCAAGTTATTGTTAGGTTTCAAATTTCATAATTTTTCGAATCAATATGTGAGCGTGGCAAAGAAAAACGCGTTTGACCAGTTTCTGTTGAATTTAATCGACTGGAAATTGGCCATTTTTCCAACGGTCTCAGAATTCGACGAAACTAATTTTGTTAGGACCGTATCGTCAATACGAAGCTAGAAAATATTTTTCTGGAATTTTTCTAGTCAGTATGTGGCCCCGGTAATTTGAAATGTACGTTTAAAATTCAATATAGTGATTTAAATGAAAATTCAAAAGGAAACCGATTGTAACGATCAAACCAGCTTTCGATACATATCCCATTGTGTTCGGAATGGGGGTTAAACGCTATGGACGACAGGCGGTGGGCCTCGTTTAGAGGTCGTACGTAAAAGGTCAACTCTTTGCTAAATATAATAATTAAATAATAAATAAATAAATAAAAAAAGTACTCTTCCCTCCCTCCCTTTATTCTTCCTCCTGCCCGCCCCCCCCCCCCGTTCATTATAATTTCAAATCAGAAAGCGAAAAAAAAAAGAAACCCTAGAATAATCGAAGCCGTCGCCCCCCCTAAAGACCTGACGCCGACGAGCCCACCATCGCCGCCGTACCTCCAAGCCCCCCCTCGAGACATCACCGACGAAGCAGTCGCCCCCCCCGTCGAATCCCATCGCGACGCCACCCTCGAGAGACCCAAACCGCCGACTCCTCCTCCCCTTCGAAACCTCGGTGAGCCATTTTACTTTATTTTTTTTTTTTATTTTTTTTTAATTTAGTTTTGTTAAAACTAAATACTGTATTTTTATTTTAAGTTATAAAACTGCATTTTTAAGAAGAAAACAAAAAAAACTGCATTTTTAAGAAGAAAACAAAAAAAACTGCATTTTTTTAAAATATAAAAACTGTTTTGAAAAGTAAATTAAAAACTGATTTTAAAAGCAAGTAAAAACTGATTTTAAAAGCAAAAGTAAAAAATCATATTTTTATATGTTGGAAGCAAAAGTAAAAATCATATTTTTATATGTTGGAAGCAAAAGTAAAAATCATATTTTTATATGTTGGAAGCAAAGGTAAAAATCATATTTTTATATGTTGAAAGCAAAAGTAAAAATCATATTTTTATATATTGAATAGCGTAGTAAAAATTCTATTTTTACATATGTAGAGAATACGGGTGAAAGCGGCAAATAGGCGAAGATTTCTATTAAGAAGTGCCGTGGAGCTAGGATAGCTAGTCGGTGAGAATTTCTCACCTTTCAATTTCTTTTCTAGTTATATATATATATACTAGGATGCAGACGGTGCTTAGTAGCACCCGACACAATCGTCCACAGACCATGGACTTGTTTGTTTGACTGTTTGGTGATTGATTGCGATATTGGTTTGAATGTGATTTGTGGTGTGAAAAATCGAATCGATTGATTGGTTAGGATTAGACGTGCGCCGTTATAAGGCGAAGGAGTAAGGCTAGGTTAGACTCTTACTCCAAATTTTGTGGTTTGCATAACGAATTGATTTGATTGATGTGTGAATGGCGTGGACCTTCACTAGACCGGGGATAAGGCTAGGCCTCGTCCCGTTTCTAGTATCGTGCCGTTATGCCGCCGAAATTTTCTAAAATATGTTAGAAAAATAAAAATATCATTTTATTGAAGAAATGAATTGAATAGAAATTCATAGGTTGGAATAAAATGTTTTATCGTTAAAAATATAATTTTTAACGTGAAGTGAATAAAATAAAATATTCATTTATAAACCGATCGGTTTGCTTATGTACACCTATTTGAAGGACATTGATTGGGACGATAAATTTTACACATCGCCCAACTGCACAAATAAAATATGTGTTTGATTGTTTGAAACCCCGCACGGGTGTTAGGATGAAATTTGAAGTTCACTCATCCTGATTGATTAAATATGTCGATCGATTGATTGACAGGCTGTTATAAGCGTTAGACATCTATATTTGATGCTTATACAGTGTAGTGCACTTTGGTTGATGGTTGATTATTTTTCAATGCTATTATATACATGTGTTGTATGGAAATCCATATAATTAACTTTATATGGTAATTGATTGGGCCTCATTCCAATTTGAAAAATAAAGAATATTATAAAATAAAAGTTCATGTGTTGACAGTACTCATTCATTGAGATTGGTCATGTGTTGAACGAAATATTTTAGTAATAAAATTTACACCTTTATCGAGATAAAATAAAAGTTCATGTGTTGACAGTACTCATTCATTGAGATTGGTCATGTGTTGAACGAAATATTTTTGATAATAACAACTATTTTGAAAAAGAAATATTTGAAATAGAATATTTGAAAATAGATATTTATGAAGCCGTGTTGATTAGTTTGACGCCATTTTGACGTGAACGATATTTATATCGATATATAACGATTTCGAAATGAATTGAATTGAAAACGATTTCGAAATGAATTGAATTGAAAACGATTTCGAAATGAATTGAATTGAAAACGATTTCGAAATGAATTGAATTGAAAACGATTTCGAAATGAATTGAATTGAAAACGATTTCGAAATGAATTGAATTGAAAACGATTTCGAAATGAATTGAATTGAATATGAATTCAAATTGAATTGAAATTTGAATTGAATAGAAATGAATTTTAAAACGAATTTATAAAGAAGAATTCAATTTTGCTTTGAATTGAAATGGAAGTTGAAATAGATTTTGAAACAAATTTTAAAACTATTTATATAATTCGTTTTAAATAGAAATCGACGAAATATATATTATATATTTTATATATATAAAATAATGGCCTGAATAGAACGCGCCGCGTCGCGGCAGTTCGCGAATTTCGACCATTTATTTCAAGCGGACATTACGGGAGATCCGACCGTCGGATTCTCCTAAAACCGGAACCGTTGGGTTCGTATCGAAAAGAGCTTTCTAATGAATGTTAGAAATTTGAAATCTAATGGTTGGATTTGGAGATACGTCCAAATCAAATTCAAAAAAGGTCGCTGTAAGTGCAGTTCGATGACCATTGATGGAAGTCGACTGTACAGGCCTTGATAAAATTATTAAAAATAGTAATAATTTATGTAAAATCATAAGAAATGATTTGGGGAAAATTGGGATGAAAAACTCCCTATTTGAAAAGATAAAAATAGATTTTTATCGAAATGAACTAGTTTTGAACTAGGATTATAATTCTATTTATTTTTAAATAAATAAATTGAATTCGGAAAGGGTTTTGAAAATAACCAAAATTTCCAATGATTGCATTGGAGTGGATTTGAATCGAAATTGTCTTCGGAATATTTCGATGGTGGAATTCGTGATTATACAGGTGTTGTTATGGAAATTTGAAAGATATATCTTTATATCGTTATTTCCAATACGACATTTGTTAGTCGTAGAATTCGATATTGAATATAAGCCGATATATTTTCTATTCAGAGCCTTGTATTGAATATCGAATGTGATTTGGGTTTGTCGTGAATGGTGTCTTCACTAACACTGTTCTTGAACCCAGTTGAGAAAAGATTAAATCTTTTTATTTAGATTTAATGAAGTTTAGCAATTAAATAATATTTAATTGGAATAGAATTGATATTGATTTTTGGGTTTATCGTGGACAGTGTTTTAAATAACACTCGTTCTTTAACCCGATAATTAATGAATGTGACTTTGGGTTTATCGTGAACCGTGTTTTAAATGACACTGATTCTTTAACCCAGTCAAAGATTAAAACTAAGTGGAGTTTTAATGAATCTTTAATTAGATTGAAATGACCGAGAATGGAGTAGCACCAGTTTTGCTCCAGGCGATAGTTAAATCTTTAATTAGATTTGAACGTGAAATGGTAATTGAATTTACCGATAACACTGTGGTGTTAGATATGAAGTATTACCAGTTTTACTTCATGGGATGAATAGGTTGGGATTGGGAAATTAAAACAAATGATTACTTCGGTAAGGTTCGCTAATCCCGACTAGTTTGAATTGATATTCAAAAGTTGATTAAAGAATAAATTCAAGAATTTATCTTTGATAAAATTAATGGGAACCTTTCCCTATGAATGTGAAATTTAGAAACTAACTGTCGGTTAGCTAAGCAGAATGGTTTTCTGGATATTGATCTGATGTTGGTTTCGGCCTTCGGGGTTAATATTTGGGGAATTATTCTCTTGATTAATTTACGGTTAGTGACTGATGAATTGGAATGAGGCGTATGTTGTGTTTGTGTAACACTTATTTAAAATATACGCGAGTTATTCGGAAAGACCGGGTTTATCCCATTCTGAATAACTGATACGACGATAAGTCGAAGATGAAGACGATGGTCGAAGACCGGAGGTCTTCACGTCGTTTGGGTGATAACTGATGATCTTGATTGGGCTGTACACCCAAGAAGATGGAAACAGTTAGTGATCGTCCAGACGTGCTTGGAGATCGATGGATATGCGGGGTACTAGGTGCCTCCGGTTTCGTTCAGACCCAGAACGGACTTGTAAATGGACTGTGTGTCTGACATCGGATTTCATTCTGTGTGACTGATATCGGTTGCATAGGATGGCTTTCCTGTGTGGCATGCTAAGATGCAAATGATCAAGGCTTCTGTTGAAAAGCAAAGTCTTGTGGTTGATGATCAAAGCACGGCCTTTGTGGCGTAGCTTTGTGTAACGTTTGCTTCGCGAGTTTCACACCCGGTATGAACCAAAAACGGGAGAGGACATCAGGGAGGACTTGCGTTTCTTTCTAGCTAGAAGTGGCGTCAGTGGTTTTACACGCCCTGACGAGTATGACTTATGTGGTTGTTGCTGTTGCGAGGCGCCTCGGTTATATCGGTTTCGGCCGATGCATTCTGGTCGGCTGACGGACCAGACTTACACCCCATAGGGTGGGGAAACGTAGTGTTCAGGCATAATAATCCACATCGGTGGACCGGCCCTGACGATCTAAAGGGTTGATGCGTTCTGATCCTGAGGGGCGGGCTAGAGCGTCTCGAATCGGTTGAGGACTATCTTTTGCCTCGGTTCATAGACGGAAATCCAATTTCCAAATACGTGACATTTGCGGTTTTATTTGTAAACCTATATATGGCGACATGATATATGGTACCCATGCCGCCTATGATTGATACTTATGATTTGAAGTGTTTTATGCACTATGCACTTATAATAGTATCAAATGAGTTGTTTTAAACGTATCAAGCATTCTTTGGCTGTTATAAGGGAAAACCCTATCCTCGACTGCGTTGCATTGTGTGATGGGACCTGGGTCTTATAACAGCTTCATTTTTCTTTATTTAGCATTACGCTGTTTGTTTTATGCACTGGGATTCTTGGGAGGAAACCCGTTCCGTGTTATACGGCGTGGTCCCTTGATTTACCTAACTTTAAAAATAAAGATTAATAACTGTTTTAGTTCTCACACCAGTCACATGACTGACATGGAGTTTATTGTTTTAACCTAAACTCTGGGTGCCCTTATTTTGACACGGGCAGCTAGTAGTTTTGGTTTTGCAGATTTATATTCACAGGATCCTGGTTTTCAGCTGGAACGATATCCGGAAAGCTTTGTATCCGTATATCTCTTCTAGTTGTATATTGTTTTATTTTTCCGCTGCTATGTAATTTAAATCTCTGTTATTTCTGTGTAATATTCATTTATACTCTGTATATTCTTGTAATCTGATGCATTGTTGTTATATACAATGAAATGTTCTTCTGTATGCATTCTGAATTGTCGTGTTCTCAAACGATAGGGCGTTTCGAACGGCCTGAATCGGTTTAGCGACTGGTTCGGACCGAGCGAAATTCCTTGATCGTCACACCTGGCTTTCTGGGAGGTAATCTCATCGCGACATGGTTCCGTAGGCATGATGAGACTACGGCGTCTGTCGAAGGGCAAAGAAGTGCCTAA
This sequence comes from Allium sativum, assembly GCA_030737875.1. Taxonomy (NCBI): domain Eukaryota; kingdom Viridiplantae; phylum Streptophyta; class Magnoliopsida; order Asparagales; family Amaryllidaceae; genus Allium; species Allium sativum. The sequence continues at coordinate 447,819,514 of CM060919.1, forward strand.
CTTCCATCTAGAGCCGCAGTAATTTCACTTACGGCTAATCCTCTTCCGAGCTTCGTAAGGTTTTCCGTGCGATGAGGGCAACTTTGGAGAAAGATTTGTTAACAAGACTGGTTGTTTTCAGTATGGTGAGACAGGACATTTGATCTAGGATTGCTCCAGAAGGCAAGGGCAAAGGGTAGAATCTTCTGGAGGGTAGATACTCTTGTAGTTGGCAGACATGATAGAGGTGGAAATTTTTTTCCTTAGAAAGTTTAATTTCCTTAACTGATCATTCTGGCATTTTGATTCTGTAGTCTCTACTAGTCTGGTTTCTGATCCCGCTATAGTCTCAAGCCCCATGAGGGTTACGACCCATCTGTTTGTGATAAGTTGGGGTTTGAAGGTATCTGTGTTGGGCGTTAAGTTGACTATGACTCATACATTCTGGGTTTTTATCATGCTTAGTTTCCTAAGAATCATTTGATAATCTGATCTGTACCAGTAGTATGTAAGTATCTGAATATTTCTGATAAGGTTAAGGGTTTTTACTCAAAGCGTGAAGTAGATTTCCAGTTGGACATTTGTTTAATGGAAGTAGTTCTCTAAGTGTCAATCTGATGTTGATTACGATCTTCGGGGTAGATACTTAGGGGGTTATTCTCTTAAACCGATGTCTAATGGGAACCAAGCTTTTGTTTTAATTGTACTTGCTTCTATCCCTCGACTTTATCCTATCGACCAAATCTTCGACCTTTAGGTAGAAACTAATGGGTGTAAACATGTGTTTGAGACATGTTATGTTTGATGGCTGCAAGTGGTTGTTAGTGGTTGCTCGTGGATGCATATACGCACACTAGGCACTAGATCGACTCAAAAGAACTCTCATAATGTATATGGATGTGTGTGCGTTTTTAAAATTTTTATGGAAGCAAAGTGGTTGACTCAGCATATGGATGTTGCATATGAATGAACAGTTGTGCACTCATATAGAAATGATATGTATCAAATAGGAAAATTGCATACAAGTTGGACTCATGGCACTGACATAATTCACGTTAAGGAGGTCAACTGAATCAGTGGACCGCCTGATCTTTGCATTAGATAAGGAACATATACACACACTTTTGCATATGTTCATACAACATTAGAAGTTTTCTAAGGACAATGGATGTTTGTGGATGATGGTTGAGCAGATGGGTGATTGGATGGTAGGACACATTCTTCCTAACTTGAAGATTTCGGGGACGAAATCCTTTAAGAAGGGGAGAATATAACACCCTGTATTTTCTGTGAACATAAGAGTAACAAATTAGAGAATAATTAAATAGTGACAGAATAATTAAGGGAAACGGGTTACGCCATTGGGTTCATCTCGAAATTCTGCTTGGAATAGAGTCCAATTTTGCGTAAATCGTACTCCGTATGAAGAAGATATGACCTTTAGAAGTTTCAGTAAAAACCAGCCCGAAATTCAAAATTCAGATTTCGAAATTCAAAACAGGCACCCGGGCTGGGCGGGAAAATTCCCGCCCAAGACCCAGGTCGACAGTAGGGTTGACCTGGGTAAACAGGTCGACACTAGGGTCGACCTCCCCCCTTTTCCAGATCTGGAGACAGATCCATTTTTCTGCACCTGGACGCCTTTCTGACCGGATTCGTGAGCTATAACCGTTTTAAACACCCCCAAACCCAGCTTTCTCTCCACACAATTTCATTCTGCCTATACTCTGCCTCTATTCTAATTAAAAATAAAAATGGTGTCGCTACTCTGCTAGAATCAAAACTAGAACTAGTGCATCTTCTTCCAATCTGAATAGAGAGAACAACTATTTTCTAATCTAATCGATAGTCTACGCCAAATGAGAGCTATTCAGTGTCAGAATACAGATTCCAGAATACAAGAATCGTTCCCTTTTTGTGAGTACAGTTATTTTCAGATATGAAATTTAATAATTATTTTGACATTTTTGTGAATCTGGATCTGAGGTTATGCATACTTTTCTGTGGATCTATCTTGTTAATATTATTGTGACTGTTCTGTATCTATTCCCACTTTTCTTCCTTTTTGTTTATAACCAGGCTACCACGAGCCTGCGCCAAATCTCATAAGAGATTAACGCACGACTGCTAAATTTTGGGACAAATAATGGATAATGCATAATTGGACATTACTGATCTTTGACTGATTTGGGAAATGGACATATGTTGTAAATTAGATCTAGATTTGTGTATACTCTGTAGTTCGGAAGAAGAGGAATCATTGTATGATAACATATGACTTGAAACTTGGGGACATAACGCATATAAAAGTTAAGATCTGATTTTGAGAGGATATAATTTAAAGATCTAGATTTTTGGATTCATGACTTGAAAAAGGAATACGTGACTTAGGCATAGAGACCTATATTATAATAGGATAACTATCAATGTGAATACGCCTAAAAGTGGATTTTTGGATATTTGGCATTAAAGGCTATAATTTGGCATTATTCATATGGTATATCATGATTTGGGGGCTTTTAGAGAATATTCTGTACTGTGCAAAGTTTAACTAAAAATTTGGGCATATGTTGTATTATGAATTATGACCATGATTTAGGCATGTAAGTTTAGGCTTAATTTATGATTAGGCAAGATATGTAAATAGAATTTTAGAAATATATAATCTGCTAAATCTGATATCTGCTAAATTTGTTGAATTGCCTAATCTGCTAAATCTGTTGAATCGCCTAATCTGCTAGATCTGTTATCTGTTGAATTGCCTAATCTGCTAATTTGTTGAATCGCCTAATCTGCTAGATCTGTTATCTATTGAATTGCCTAATCTGCTAATCTGTTGAATCGCCTAATCTGCTAGATCTGTTGTCTGTTGAATTGCCTAATCTGTTGAAAGCTAAATAATTGTAATTTGGGTATGAAAATCCGTAGGCTTGATCTAAGATTGAGTAAAACATGGAAATTTGTTTAATCTGCTGTAACATGTAAAGAAGTTTAATCTGTTAAATGGACATAATTAGTCTGATATCTGTATAATCTGTATTGGAATAAATTGGCTATGACACGAGGTTAGACTCTGTTGGTGGTAGAAGCCTGCCCGGAACCAACCATATTAACCAGAAACCACAAACTGTCAGTTTAATGTGAGAGGTCGTAGGCATAACTAAAATATGCTTAGACACAAGGTTAGGTCTGGCTTGTGGCAGAAGTCTGCCCGGAACCGCCCGGTACATCCAACGGCCGCAAGCTACCGACCTAATGTGAGAGGTCTATGCATTTATATTTAATTAATGCAAATTTAAGAGAAATGTGGTGTCTAAAAACGTGTTGGGTGGATAGGGTTAAACCAACTGGACTGATGAATCTAATAAACCCGTTTTGTGAATCTGTAGGCCCAGTACAAAGTTAAACAATCTGTAAGTCTGTTAAATCCGTACATGTGATCTGTTAATCAGAAAACTTGTTAACTTGATTGTATGATCTGTGAACTAGTAATCTGAACTCTGTATGAAACTTGTAAACAAGTTAATCTGAAATCTGCTAGTCTGGAGACACAAGGTTAGGGGGGAAATACTTGTGTCATCTGTTGTTTGGGACCCATATTAGTTAGTAACCCTTTCTGGTATCAAAACTTTGACCCCGCGCTATATAGGGGTCCGGGCACGCTTACTGAACTAATTATAAGCGGTTCATTCTGATAATGGCGAGTGGTGCTGATGGTGCATTCCAACCGGGTCATGTGCGTGCATGGATCTGGTCTGCACTGAGGATGTAAGACACCGTGACATCTGTAAATAGGTCTGTGCCAATAGGTTTCCACTTTAAGAAGTGATACACCCTACTGTGGGGCAGACACAGGGTATTTATGTATTAGGGAGCCGATCGCTTGGGGGTAGGACTCAGGGTACACTTAGTTCTTTCTGTTTCTGTGGGTACCGTCTGTTTCTATTGGGTGGTAACACCTGTCTGTTTCTGTGTGGTACCATCTGTTCGGGTGTTAAAGGCCCATTACTGGTGTACACCTAATTCTAGCATTCTGTTTCTATATAGATTATTTTGTTTCCGTTTCTGTTTCAGTTTAGACATTAGGGTACACCTAGTTATGTCTGTTTCTGTGGGTACCGTCTGTTTCTGTTGGGTGGTAACGCCTGTCTGTTTCTGCGTGGTACCGTTTGTTCGGGTGGTAAAGGCCTGTTGCTAATGTACACCTAATTCTAGCATTTTGTTTCTGTAGAGATTATTCTGTTTCCATTTCTATTTTAGTTTAGACATTAGGGTACACCTATTTCTGTCTGTTTCTGTGGGTACCGTCTGTTTCTGTTGGGTGGTAACACCTGTCTGTTTCTGCGTGGTTCCGTCTGTCTGGGTGGTAAATGCCCATTACTAGTGTACACCTAATTCTGGCATTCTATTTCCGTAGAGATCATTCTGTTTCCGTCTCGGATTCCGTTTCTGATTCTGTTTCTGTACCTTCTGTCTGTTGGGGTGGTAAAGACCCATTAGTTGGGTAGTAAACGCCCATTATTAGTATTCTGTTTTTGTACCGTCTGTCTCTGTTCGGGTGGTAAAGGCCCATTACTAGCATTATGTTTCTGTAGAGATTACTCTTTTTCCGTTTCTGTTTCAGTTTAGACATTAGGGTAACACCTAGTCCTGTTATACTAGTATTAGTGCAGAGAAGTGAAAACTAAGTAAGAAGCTTAGCTTAGCCTGCATCGTTCTGTTTCTTCTGTTAACCTGCTATTCCTGTTACGGTTATCTCTCATCCAGTTTATTTACATGTCATGATACTGTTATCTGTTTATATGCTGAAAGTCCTGGACTCACCAGACTTATGTCTGACCTAGTTTGTTTCGCCTCTTTTATTTCGTTCCCCCTCAGGTTCTCAGGGTGGAAACATGGGAGCTTGATTCTGATTCTCTCTGCTTGAAGTGCTTGGAGTATTGCTTGGCTTTGACTCTATCTTGTCATGGCAGTTTATATTGGGGATTATGGCTTTAAAAACTATGCATTCTGAAGGCTTTTGTACGTGACCGTTATTTCTATACTTGAATTCCGATATGGTGATTTTGAAAGATGTAACCAAACTTATTTTTGTTTCTGTTGTAAATAAATATATAAATTTTTCAAGTACAACTTTATTTGTCTTGTAAATTTTCTGTCCTATCTACTAAAAACGCTCCACCAAAATTATGGCATTCCCTTTGCGAGTGACCTTAACGGAGATGGGGTGTTACATCTTGTGTTTCATGTCTCTATGGTCGTCCATAGCTTCCTAGCACGTCTTTTAGCTTATTACTTCCCTTGTTAAGTGCATGAGTTATGGGCGAGCATCACGTTTGGTATCAGAGCTCTGGTTATCGATTTTAGCCAAAGTTCAAAGATGTAATTACATATGAAAGACGTATTTGTAGATTTCCGATGGATGTATACTATATAGTAGTATATAGTATAGTAGCGTTTGAACTCCATTAGCAGTTTTGCTTGTAAGAGGCTAATCATTCTATAATACATATTTAGAATGAGTCGACGAACTTCAAGACAAACTACTGGGGAGGAAGTTGTGCCTGGAGGGGGAAATGGAGGTATACCAGACTACCCAGCTATGTTTGAGGCCATGGATGTAGTAATTATAAGGAGGGCCCTCGCTCCAGTGACAACCACGGTAGATGTAGGGGTTCAGATGCCTAGGGCTATGGATTTTGTGAAGCTGTGTAAGGACTTCACATCTCTAGGAGAGAAATAGTTCAAGGGAACAGAGCTAACTGAAGAGGTTCAAAGATGATTAAATTCTTATGTACTTATTTTTGGAGACTTAGGTATAGATGATGCAATAAAGAGGAAGCTTACATCAAGACAATTGTAGGGCAGAGCCATGGAATGGTGGAACTCTGTTACGCCTGAGACTCTGGAATAAGAGATAACTTGGGAACAGTTCCAAGCTAAGTTTGAGACAAAGTTTATCTCCACTGCTCAGAAGTTTTTTCTATTCAAGAAGTTTGTGGAGTTGATACAGAATGGTCGGCCAGTGCTTGATTATGTTTCTGACTTTGAGGCATTATCCAAATATGCTCGTTCGTATATTGACTCTCCTTAACAAAAGAGTAAGAATTTTGTTATGGGTTTGGATACCTATATTGGGAAGCCATTGGTGGATCATCTTGACGATCCATATGAGAAGATAGTGGAGAAAGTTGTTCGACATGAAAGCTTGTTTCCTAAAGAAGCAAATGTTTTTGCTGCAACCTAGGAAGCTTCGAAACCACAACAGGGTGGTAATAACAATAAGAAGAGGGACCAACAACAGTAGAAAGGGAAGGGTGGTAAGAAGAAACCTAAAAGTGAGGTGGTTTGCTTTAACTGCCAATAGAAAGGCCATTACTCCAACGAATGTAAGAACCCGAAAGCCGAGAAGAAGTGCTTTAAGTGTGGAAAGCCTGGGAATGAAAAAAGGATTGTCCAGAATCAGCTAAGGGTAAGCAGATTGTGGAGGCTTATCTTTGGAGGTTGTACCATCTTCTTCAAAGGCTGATACTGCAAAGGAGAAAGGAAAGGGTGTCATCATTCAAGGTACTCTTTCAGTTAGAGGTGTTTCAGTTCGATTGTTATTTGATACTGGAGCATCGCATTCATTCTATTGTAATGAGCTTGTGTGCCGTTTGGGTTCAGAACCCGAGATTTGTGATAGACCTTTGGTTGTGACTAATCTAATTGGGGATTCATCCAACCTTTGTATGCTTTGTCATGGTCTTATGTTATCGAGTCATGGTTGCTCCTTTGTGTGTGATTGTTTTGTTTTGAACTTCGCTAGGTTTGGGATTATTTTGGGTATGGACTGACTCAAGAGCTATGCGTAAGAGTGAATTGCGAGAAGCTAGAGGTGAGAGTCAGGGATGTGGAAGGGCGAAAGGTATTGATTCGATGTAAGCCTGAAGATGGTGTCTTCGTGAGCTATTTATATTTTCTTGTGCTTCCACAGGAAGACTTATCATCTGTGTTGATCGCTAATGAGTTTGAGGGTATCTTTGAAGAGGTCAAAGGTTTGTCGCCACATCACGAGATTGAGTTTGGGATCGATTTGGTCAAAGGTGCTAGACCTATCGTCATGCCTCTTAGGTGGATGACACCTAAGGAACAACGAGAGTTAAAGGTGCAAATACATGACCTTTTGGAAAAAGGATTCATTCGGAGAAGTGTGTCCGAATGGGGTGCACCAGTTGTGTTTGCAACCAAGGCTGATGGCTCGTTGAGATTGTGTGTGGACTATCGTGAGTTGAATAAGGTTACCAAGAAGAACAAGTATCTGTTGCCGAGGATTGATGACTTGTTTGATCAGCTTCATGGGGCTAAAGTGTTATCTCGGATGGATTTGGCAATGGGATTCCACCAGTTAAGGATGGCAAAGGATGGTATGCCGAAGACTACTTCTAGGACACAATATGGGTTCTTCAAATGGTTGGTGATGCCATTTGGGTTTACTAATGCGCCAGCGTATTTTGTGGATCTTATGGATATGGTGTTCAGAGATCAGTTGAACAAGTTCGTGCTTGCGTTCGTGGATGATATTCTGGTTTATTCCCGAAATAAGAAAGAGCACAAGAAGCACTTGAGAGTTGTTTCAGAGACCTTGCAAAAGCATCAGCTGAAGGCTAAGTTTTCCAAGTGTCACTTTTAGATGAGTGAAGTGAGGTTCATAGGCCATGTTGTTTCTAGAAATGGACAATAGTTGACCCTGCTAAAGTGGCAGCAATCCAGGACTGGGATAGACCTAAGAATGCGACGGATGTTCGGAGTTTCCTTGGGTTGGCAGGATATTACCCACGTTTTATCAAGGATTTCTCCAAGATAGTTGCATTATTAACAGGATTGACGAAGAGGAACCAAATGTTCACATGGGATGCAAAGCTTGAGAAAGCGTTTGGAATCCTAAACGAGAGACTGATGGGTGCTCCTGTGTTGACCATTCCAAGTGGGAATAAAGAGATGGTGGCATATATACACTGATGCATGTGGCACTGGACTTGGAGCAGTGCTGATGTAGAAGGATAAAGTTGTGGCCTACGCAAGTCGACAACTGAAGCCACATGAGAGGAATTATCCAACTCATGATTTGGATTTGGCAATGATTGTATTTGCTCTGAAGATTCGAAGACATCACTTGTTAGGAGTTCTATTCGAGTTGTTTATGGATCATAAGTCATTGAAGTATCTTTTCTCCCAAAAGGATCTGAATCTTCAGCAGCGGTGGTTAGAATTTCTGGCATCGTATGATTTTGGTATAGCCGATACTCCTGGTAAATGTAACGTAGTTGCAGATGCGTTGAGTCAAAGACATGCAAGTTTGGGAGCGATGTTTTTGGAATGGAAGAGCCCTGAGTATTTAGTAGGATTTGATTTCAGGCCACGGTGTGAGTTGGAACCTGAAATATTGGCAAGCTTATATATAAGACCTACTCTCATCGAAAGGATTGGCAAAAGCCAAAAGCGTGATGCAAAGCATGTCGAGATTATCCGAAAGTTAGAACCAGAGGATAAAGAGTTCGAGGTCGATTGAGAAGGTTGGCTTCGAAAGCAAGGACGACTGGTCGTTCCTGATATTGAGGTTGAGGTTCTGAGGGAATGTCATCACTCAAAGTTGATGATTCATCCTGGTGATAAGACGTACCAGGGCATGAAGCGAGCACTACCGGGAAGGGTTGAAAAGAGATATTGGAAAGTTCATTTCCAAGTGCATGAAATGTCAGTTGGTGAAACCTGAACAGAAGAAGCTGAGTGGTTTGCTTCAGCCATTGGAAGTTCCTACATGGAAGTGGGAGCAGATATCGATGGATTTTATCGATGGACTACCTAGAACTAGGGTAGGAAACGAAGGAATTTGGGTCATTGTGGATCGCTCGACCAAAAGTGCAAGGGTTATTCCTGTCAAATCAACTAGGACAACATCGAAGTTGGTTGAGTTTTATATAAAATGGATAGTTCAATTCGATGGTATCCCAAAGAAAATAATGAGTGATCGAGATCCATTATTCATGAGTGGATTTTGGAAGAGTTTGCAAGAATCTTTGTAACCAAGTTGTGTTTGAGTGCGGCTTATCATCCCCAAACTGATGGTCAAACCAAGAGGGTCAATCGAGTATTGGAAGATCTCCTGAGGGCTTCTGTATTAGACTTTGGAGGGTCATGGGAAGACCATCTACATTTAGTTGAGTTTGCATATAATAATAGCTACCAGTCGAGCATTCAGATGGCACCATACGAGGCATTTTTTGATAGGCCGTGTAATCCTCCGACATATTGGTTAAAAACTGGATATAAGTTGATACTTTTGCCAGAGATGATTAGAGAGATCTAGGATTGTGTCGAGATCATTCGGCAGCGAATGAAGGCAGCCCAGGATCGTTAGAAGAGTTATGCCAATAAACATCATAAAGATTTGTAATTCGACGTGGGTGACATGGTTTTCATGAAGATTTCGTTGTTGAAGCATATGGTTCAGTTCAAAAGCAAAGGAAAGTTGACTCCTAGGTTTGTTGGACCATTTCCAATAGTCAAGCGAATTGGAAAGCTCGCATATAGATTGGAGTTACCCGAGAAGACATCGAGTGTGCTCAATGTTTTCCATGTGTCATTTCTATGGAAATGCTTGCATGATTTGAATGTGGTGGTATCTCTAGAGCAGTACGAGGCCTAGAAGTCGAGATCATAGTTACGAAACCTCGTAAGCTGCTTCATGTAGTGGGGAATGACACGAAACAACTTAGGAGGAAGATAGTTAAGTTGGTCAAGGTACAATGGAGTGAGGATGATGACGATTGTACGTGGGAGGCGGAAGAGAGTTTGAAGGCGACCCATCCAGAATTCTTCGTCGGTATGACCCATTGATATCGTGTCACCGTACATCATCGTAACTTATACTATTGTTGTTAGAATTCCATGTGTTAGGATAAGGCTATGGATACGTGGCTTGATGGATGCTACTTTGGATGATAAATTGGCTACTCATGGATGATACGAATGCAGAGTTGTTTTGGTTGTTTTTGATTGTTGGGATTTCGGGGGCGAAATTCCTAAGGGGGGCGAATGTAACAGCCCTCATTTTACATATCAAAGGATCGTAAAATATTTCTATTTAATTACCTGAGGGTTGGATCATTCTCATATTTTGGTATGTTGATTATGGGGATATGAGACATGTCCATAATTTTTACTAATTTTATTTGTGACCATTTTGCCCCTGTCAGTCTTTTACAGGGCATAACTTTTGAATGGGATCAAATTAGGTGCTGAGATTAGTCACATTGGAAAGGAAATGGTGTTGCCAATTCTGTAGAGGGCTGGTGGTAGGCTATGAATAGAGGGTTAGAGGCATGGAGAATAGTTTACTTGCTTCATTCTCTCATTTGGTTGAGCTCATGATCCTCCTTGCTCAATCAAATACACCTTTCCACCATTAAAATTCTAGATCTACATAAGAGAATCGAAGATCTACATCGTTTGAAGCTAGATCTACGTCAAGTAAAGAGAGATCGCATCAAATCAAGAGGTTTGAAGCATATTCTTCATTGTTCGGATTAAGAATTTAGTGATTTCGAGTTAATTCGAAGAATTGGTGAGTGATAAGCATCTCTCATGTGGATTCAATCAAGTATATGGGTTGTATGATCATATGTTCATCATTTCATGCTATTTACATATAGATCTAATCGATGTAAGTATGATTTCAATCTCAAATTACCATAGGATATAATCTAGCAACTTATAAATGGTAAAATCATATGTTAATTCTATGTTTAGATCTGTTTAATAATTTGATTAATTGTTATTTTAATGTTCATTGATGGTTGTGTGATTTGTTGTTCTTATATTGATAGAATCGTTGTTGAAAAAGATGGAGTTTGATTAGTTTTAAGTATGGAATCGAGTTGTGTGCAAGTGTGGAGACTGGTCGAAGTTTGGCAATTTCAGCACATTGATCGAGCAAAATATTGGCCATAGATCGCATAGAATCCATGGGGAAGGATCGCACAGATTCCATGTGGATGGATTGCAGCACGAAATGCATGGATATGGATCACACGGAATCCATAGGGATGGATCACACGGAATCCATGGGGATGGATCGCACAGAATCCAAGGGGGATGGATCGCGCAAAATCTAGGGGGGAAGCATCGCGCAAAACTACAGTAGCATGGATCGCACGAAATGCTATGGTATGGATTGGGCTAAATGCCAAAGTACCAAGTCCCAGAGTACCAGATGACAGTGCCAAGTGCCAGGGAGTGTTAGAATGGAACCATGATATATAGTAGCATTTCAGAAACGCTGTAAAAGGCTGTTTTGACATTATTGCCAGTTTTTCATAGCAAAAATGCTGGAAATGCTATGAAATACAGTATTGACCAAACAATTCTTGTTTTTGAGTCCATGACGATTCTAGCTTCGACATGAATTCAAGGGGGAATGTTCGAAGTGTTGTAAAGTGTTCGTTGATCGTCGTAATGCAAAGAATGTGATGACGACTCAAAGATGTTGAGTCAGTGGATAATGGTTGCTCGAACAGATGGTTGAGCTTATGGATAGTCGTTGTCGATAACAACTAGAGATATTGAAGGCCGAGAGATTATCGTTAGTCGGAGGTTCTAGCGGACTCAAAGAAGGGGTATAATGGGGATGCCTAAAAGATCGGATGGGTCGAATACCCTGGGCAAAAACTGGATGGGCCTAGTTGTCTTCATCGAGTAAGACAAACATACAATGTAGATGGTGTATAAAGTTTGGCCAGAAATGGGGTTACCATTAGCCCTTGACAAATAACCAGATGGATTGGTTATACGATTAACGATGGTTTCAAAGCATGATTGGCGGTGATAGCCAGAGTCATGGATGATGATTGTTTTGTTTGTATCGTATTGTGTAGATTATTTAACGTCTAAGGCGATATCTCTTTGGTGCTTGTTTGATATTGGTTTAGGCCTCTGGGGCATGCTCTTGGGAGATATCAATGTCGATTAAAATGGTCTACGCTTGATAATTGATTATTATGAATGTATTATTGTTTCTACTTGGTTATTGTACAGGCTATCACTGTCGGATGTGGGAAAGACGGGGCGGGTTTCTTCTCTGATGATTTGATTGGTAAATTAGATGATTTATCTACCTATTCTCATATTCTTTATCGATGATGTTAGGTAGCTATTTCATCGCTCACTAAGACTGTTGTATGACTCAAGGTTTTATATTTCCCTCTTATTACCTTGGGTTGTTCATCCTAATGTGGATGGGAAGACTGAGAAGCAGGTGACAGGTGGCAGCTTAGTGAGGACGATGATGCTTATTGATGGCAAGCTGGAGGCTTACGTACCAGTTTCTTATTACTACCTAGTAATTTTGTTTCCACTGGCTGTAAGAGCGATTGTAGTGAGGCTTCATGTACATACTTTGATGTTATATCCAGTTGAGGTATGGATGTTCTATTTTATTTTATCCTTGCGCTGTAAGTTATACGACAAGTTCCGCTTGTGTTCCATATCTCGATGGTCGTCCATAGCTGCCTAACACGTCTTTCAGCGCATTAGTTCCCTTGTTAAGTGCAAGAGTTATGGGCAGTTGTCACAGCGCATGTCCTTATTATTCCAGATGGTGCAAAGATGTTTATGATTTTCACCGACGCTTGTGGGACTGGATTTGGAGCATTACTCATGCCAGAAGGTAAGGTAGTTGCCTACGCAAATGAACAACTAAACGATCATGAGAAGAGGTACCTTGTGCTTGATTTATAGTTAGCAGCCGTGGTGTTTGCCTTAAATATTTGGAGGCTTAATCTATTAAGGGAAAATTCTGAGCTTTTTACAGATCATAAGTCTCTTAAGTACTTGTTTTCTCAATGAGATTTGAACCTTAGGTAGCAAAGGTGGATGGAGTACATAGCTTCATTGGATTTTGCTATTCAGTATACCCCAAGGAAGGGTAATGCTGTCGCATATGCTTTAAGTCGAAGACACACTACCCTTGGTGTGATTGCCGAGTGGAAGCTGTTGGAATTTCTTTCTAGTTTTAACCTTCGGCCACCATTTAAATGATCTTAAGGATTTCTCGCAGTTTTGGAAGTGAGATCGGCTTTTAGTGGATATAATTAAGCGGAGCAAGGTCTCAATGAAGAGTTAAGAGTGTTAAGGGAAAGAATTGTTAGAGGAGAACACTTTTCTCACTATTATAGGAATTCTGTTGATAGGGATGGAATTTTGAGAAGGGGCGGACGACTTTATTCCCTAAGAATGGTAATATGATAGAAGAGGTTTTAGAGGAATGTCATCGTTTGAGGATGACCATACATCCCGTAAGGGATAAAATGTTTAAGAACATAAGGAGAAGTTTTTATTATGAAGGTATGAAGATGGATGTTACTGAATTTGTGGAAAAGTGTTTGACTTGTAAGAGAGTTAAAGCAGAGCAAAGTAGTCCCAGAGGGTTGTTGTTACTGTTGGAGGTTCTCACTTGGAAATGGGAACATACCTCGATGAATTTCATAGATAGGTTACCAAAGAGTTAAAGTGGGAATGAAGTCGTTTGGATTATTATGGATCGTTTGATAATGAGTGCCCATTTTATCCCAGTGAAGAAGAATAGGACCGCAGCTTTGTTAGCCCAGTTGTATATCAAGTAAATAGTGCGTCTATACAGAATTCGGACAAGCATATCAAGTGATAAAGACCCTTTATTTATGAGTGAGTTTTAGAGAAGCCTACAAGTAGCCTTAGGGACGACGCTTAATTTGAGCATCGCATACCACCCACAGACCAACGAACAGACGGAGAGAGTTAAAAGTTCTTGAAGATCAAGAGCTTGCATCATCGACAATACTGGAGCATGGGAGAAGCATTTGGCATTAGTGGAGTCTCATACAACAATATTTTTCAAGCCACAATTGGTATGGCCCCTTATGAAGCAGTTTATGGGTGGCCATGCAAATTTCCTACTTGTTAGTGGGAAACTATTGACATGATTTTACTCGGACCCGACCTTATCCATGTTTCTACGGAGAAGATTCTTTTGATATGACAAATAATGAGGTAAACCGAAGACTAGAAGAAGTTTTATATTGATAGAAGGAGGAAAGAACTTGAGTTTAGCATTGGTGATTTGGTTTTTGTAAAGGTTTCTCCTCTTAGGAAAGCTACCCGATTTGGAAAGACTAGGAAGTTAGCTTCCAGATTTATTAGGCCATTCGAGATTTTGATACGACTAAGAAACTGGCTTCTTGTGAGGACCTTTCTGGGCGCTTATCGGGAGTCCATAACATTTTCCACATTTCTCACCTTAGGAAGTGCCATCACGAATCTACCATTAGGCTCGAGGTTGAACAAATTGGAGACTATGGAAGCTTTGAGTTGGAGCCTAGGGTGCATCGTGTCGTCGTAAGGATTGTGGAGCACAAAATCAAAAGGCTTCGCAACAAATCCACCAACCTTGTCTTAGTCAACGAGGAGATTATCTTGAGGAAAGCACATGGGAAACGGAAGAAAAGATGAGGCAAACTCATCCATAGCTTTTTACTAGTAATTATTTCCTCTAAAATTTTCTTATGGTTATATTGTGGTTGCTAGATTGGATAGTATGAATTATTTGTAACACAAACGCACCAAGCACTCATATATAAACTATATCCATATTAGGGTGTTTTGCATACATACAACATCACATGTTACACTTTCACGCTAAGACTAGCTCACTTTAGCAAGTCTGCAGTTCATAATCACATTGAGTATGGATGTTTCATGGATGTTTGATAAATAACTTGGATGTATAACATGTTTGTTAGAGTGAGTTGTGTTTTTCGCCCCTTCAAAAAGATTTCGGGACGAAATCTCTTTTAAGGAGGGAGAATGTAACACCCCATAAAATATACCCCAAATTGACATAGATAATTAAATTTATAATAAGAAATAATAAATTAATAAAATGATAATGAGTTAAAAACAATTTTTTTGGATAATTGAGACACGTAAATATTATTGTTGTATTCATGGCGAGATTCTAGTTCTTTTTCATATTTTATTTGCCGAAAGTGGAGTCCATATGAAAAATTATTAATAAATTAAGTTGTACGGAAATTTTGTATACACATTATTTGAAATTCAAACCACAAGAATATAAATCAAGAATAAAATAATATACTTTTTGACATAAAGGAATATTCCTTAGGAATTTGAATTTGTGTGTATATGTAATTATACGTGTGGGGGCAAGAATAAAAAGGTAACGAAAAGAATCAATCAAAATTAATTAACATAATTAATAAAATAGCAACGTAAGGGAAACAAATCTCCATACGCTCGACCCAAGAGGGGAGGGTCAAACGCTCCCCAAAAGGGGGCTCGACTGGCCAGTCGAGCGCCCTCCTGGTCGAGGGTGGGAGAGAAACAGCTATTGTTAAGGTTTTTCTTTATTTTTTCTCAAACGGACTATCCATATTTTACATAACTAATCCTACGGCCACACACACTCTAGCAATTATAAATAAACCCTTAGCCTCTGCCACTAAACCCAATATACATTCTCTTTTGCGCCTCCACTATGCTTTTCCACCGTTATTCCTAATTCTAGAAATTTGACAAGTTAGGATTTTTCTTCTTCCTTAACCTATTTCTCAACCTTTGTAAAAAAATCTTAAAATAGTCTAGAATTAGAATATATACATATATATGTTGTATGTATGTATGACACTTTAGTCAAATTCTTATATGTATATATTGGATTAGAAGGAAGTTTGGAAAATGGTTCTCGTGAGGAAACAGTCCAGAAACCGATTCTACACTGCATCTCCATCCTTTTCCTTGGGCCATTATGAGAGGAAATTGTATAAATTTACTACTTCCTATATCTTGATAGTGTAGAATTGGATTTTTATGCCTAAAGTGGTTGGATTTGCACAAAAACAAAATATATACAAATCCCCCTAATCCCTTATAATTTACGGGAATGGACAATCATTGATGTATAATGGATTTTGGTTATGAATGTAACAAAAGTTAAATTTTTAGGTGTTGTTGTCTTGATAATGGTCTGATTCACTTTCTTGTAAATTATAAATCTCATATATGTACAAAAGCATAAGATTTGGGTGTTTGTAATTTAAATAGGTTTGAGCATCTATTTTAGATTGATTGTCTGAACGTATTACAACACAAATCACTAAAGCTTTAAGTTTTTGTATAAAGATCATATGTAAAGTGAAGTAGTATCAAAAATGGATTATACATATATTTTCAAATTATACCTTATCTTCCTTTTATTATTGAAGAAATTTGGTAAACCTAGGTTACAAGTTATTTCACATATGTTTGCTATTTCACCGTTATTGATTGGATGTGAATATACAATTTTTGCTTTGTTGATAAAGTTACGGAAATAAAATTGTAAACCTTAATTTGTAGTTAGGATTGACATTCTACGTTTTAGGACGCTTCTTTACGTGCTCTCAGTTTACATTTTATTTGTTACTATTTATAGCTTAATTAACGTATTATAAATGCATATTAATTCGTACTAAGTTCGTTAAATTAAGAAATTAGAATTTTTAAATGTCCTCATAGGAAATTTATATGTGTGTGAGTATTAATGGCTATTAATTAATATTAATGACACATAGACACGAAGTTAACCCCAACTTGTAGTGGAAGCTTTCTCATAACCAACCGGCATAACCAGCGTCTACAAGTAAGCCGGGTTAATGTGAGAGGTCTAGGTGTCATGTCTCATTATAATAAGTACACAAAGATGCAATAATCCCAACTTGTAGTAGAAGTCTACCCAGAACCACCTCGCAAATCCAGCATCTGCAAGTAGTCATTTTAACGTGGGACGTCTTGTGTGTACATATGTACATTTTTTTGAAAACTATATATATATATATATATATATTTGTGTGAAGTAGACCTGCTTCGAGAAGGTATTAAGTGGATGACCTACCCTGTTTGGGTATTAAGTGGTTAGGACTAGGTTCGTTCCTAGGGTTCACTCCTTGGTTCTGGACCAAAGTAATGGGACCCTCCCTTATTAGGTTTTTAAATGGTCATTGGGTGTGTCTTTCTCTTATAAGGTATTAAATGGTATTAATTAAAAGAATAGATGCATGGGTAAGGTAGTTCTCCTGAAGTTGTCTGCTTCTTATCCAGGGGCTATGTGAGGGCATACCTAAGGACGGACAATAGAAGAGTTCCTAAGGAACCGCCTGTTTAATGGAAGTATTAAGTGGCTAGGAGTTCACCCGTAATACTAGTTAAATAGTAATGCATGGATCCACCGAAGAGGTATTAAATGGCGACAAGTGTCTGCCTTCAACCGGTATTAAGTGACAGAATATTATTTCTTATATTACAAAAGAGAGATTATTTGATAACGTTAAGACGAGGTCTTAAGTGACTAAGGTCTGCCATAGGGTATTAAGTGATAATACAAATCCGCTCATGATTAAAAGTAGATAATAGCTTAAGTGACTAAATGATAGTCTGCCTCGTAAGGTAATTAGGTAATAATAGACACCCACCCTTACATAAACATGTGGGCCTTAAGTGACTTTAGAGTAGTCTGCCTAATTTGTTTTTGTATTTGTATGCTGAATTTGCATAGACATAATTTGATGAATTCATGCTGTCAAGTATACAAATTAGACATTCTTTAAATTTATGTGATTTTCATTCACTAGAACTTATTGTTTAAACCTCCCTCCTCATAAATATTAAACAGGTTAGCAGGTGGAAACACTTGAGTAATGGAGTCATGGAGACTCGAGCATAGCAAAGGAGATTCTAGATCATCATCATCATGTTTGGCAGTTTATTGTAATCATGGGATATTATTATTGATGTACCTTGATATGACAGTTGGAATTTGATGTAATTGACATTATTGTGGTCTTATTAAATGGTACATCTATTTTCAATTATTATATTTTATCCCTTCCGCTGTGACATTCTGATTTCGTTTTTAGTTTGGCTCTGTTTATGCATTCCTTATAGGAACTAAAGATCCATTTAGAATGGTTTTAAGTTCTAATAGGCCTTTTCAGGGTCGGGATTTGGGACCATTCTGGGTGGGTTGTTACATATTCCATACATTCCGATCATGTTTTGGTTGAAGTCTTATTCGAGGAAGGTTGGTCTGGTAGTACACACGTGGCTGCTTGGACGGCTAAGCTCACACTTTTCCTTTCTTAGTCCGATGGGTTTCTTAAAGCATCTTATGGTTGCTTTACTCAGTGATCTCCTCAGAGTCTGGTCGGTTTCCAACGCACCGCCCTAGTTCAGTCTTCAATATACCAAACATGATTTTAATATGGTACTTTGGGTATCAAGCAAGACTTTCTGTTCAATATCTAAAGATACCAAACATGGCACTCTTACTCCATCCTGTCTGTGCCTTGCTTTATCTTGCCTTGTCTTTCTACCTTTCCAAGTCACATTTCTCCTAACTTTCCTTAGTTCCCTTCTACTCTTTGGTTATTTTCAACCTTAATATTACGGGAAAATTTGTTCATAACAACTGCCCATAAGCTCAGCTCTTAAGAAACAAGGTAGGATTTGTTAAATAAATCTTCAAATTATTTAACATGAGCATATCATTCTACATGTTCGATGTGGGTTCGGTCTACTAGCTATAACGACCCATATTTTAAGGATTGAATATTTAATATTTTATTTAAATATTAAACATTATTAATTGGCGTTTAAAAATGTAAATTTCACATACAATCGAACAGGACTTGAAGCCACTTCCATTGTGTTCAGATATTTCGTTTATGTAAAGAAAAAGTATATGAATCATCGTATTTTAAGATCAGATGTGCAGGGGTAAAAAGGTCTCGATACGTGCAAAAATTATCATTTTGGGACGTCGTCTCAGATTATGATTAAATTTATATTTTCAGTGCCATAACATGAGGTGATGCACGCATATGAGTTTCGTTACGACTTGATTTATCTTTTGGTTATGCGAACTCTAAATGCGTGTTGATTTCAACTATGGAAATTGAATGTTACGAAAAAGGGTCAGCTGTCGCATAAATTAGAATTTGCCCCAAGACTAGGGGTAGGTGTAAGCATTCGATTTTTTTATGTGAAAAAATTCAAACTGAATTGAAAAGAATTTTTTTTCAAAACATAACCGAACCAAATTAGTTTCTATTAATTCGATTGGTAACCATTCAACTGAACTTGAAGGATGTTTAATTATTAAAATAATTAACTCACTTAGAGTAAATCATAAATTTATAGTTGGAGATATTTTATTCACTAAATTTTTTGTTTGCAACAAAAAATTACTTGTTTTTTACAAAAACATTTATATTATGTCACTAAGCTTACTATTCAAAGTATTATAATACTATAAAATTAGATAACACACTTAAAGTTCGGTTAATTCGGTTGAATCAATAACAAAAAAAATTAACCTAATTCAAATCGATTTAGCTTCAAAACCGAACAGATCGAAATAAAGCGGTTCGATCGGTAAATTCGGTTCTAACTGAATATTGCTCACCCTTACCAAAGACATATTTCATCGCATTCATAATGTATCTTTACATCCAGTTCATTTGTCTCATATGGTAGTCAAAGCTCGGATCCATTGGTCCATTTTAGATCTTCCACTATAAATATAGGCACGTGGTTCGAGAATAATATTATTTTATTCTCAAACTCTAACCTTAGTCGTCTTGAAATCTCGATCCACACTGATCCTCTTGATCCACCCACTTTTAGTCAAAAATCCCCACATAAAGGTAATTTGTTTCATTTATACAAAGTCATTCATGGTCTCCACTCATCGATTGGATTATCAGTGTGCACGGAAATCAAGAAAAATGAGAACTGTTAAATTATCACGTTTTTGGCTCGCACAACGCATATCGTCAAGATTAACTCATCGCAGGAGGAGTAGAAAACAAAGAGATTAGCTGTAGTCAGAGGTCGAACAAAGGTCAGAGAAGATAGAAATCCACATTTTAGTGATTTTGGATTTTTCTTATTTTCCTAGTGATTGGAGCATCGATAGGCGGCAGTTTTCCACATGGCAAGGTAGCATGGAGGAGATCAAAACATGGGTGGCGCAATGGGTGACGGTAGCACTAGCCTTGGGAAGGAAGGAGTTGTGATTAGGTTTCTTGAAGAGGGAGGGGACGTGACGTTTGCATATGACTCATACGCGTACACACATAGAGAGGAAAGGAGAGCATGGTCAATGCGTTGATATGGCATTCGATCATTGGTTGGTAAGGTTTTGTGTTATTTTAATGTCCATACATATTTCAAGTGCTCTCACTAGCATAATTCTTGCATACGAGTTCTGTTTTGGATATGTTTTCTTCTGTTGGACTCATTTTGAAGAGTTCTAAACTTTAGAGTTGGTTTGACTAATTTGGCTAAGGTGAGTGATATGGTCTCCTACTAAATTGTAATTGTTTATGCATAATATAATTATAATTTCAAAGTGATTTATAATTTGAAATATAATTTCTAGGATAGCTGAATTTAGTTAATAATAAATAATAGAATTAAAAAGTAGTTTGGATAGTTTTAACTGAATATCACCTTTTTACCCATTAGCGTGTTGTTATGCGCTATTTTGACATTGTCACTAGATTTGAACTATTTTACCATCAAATCCACATTGATCACTATAGATAGTTTCTGTTTATATTATTGATGCCTTTATGGATGTTTTTATGTTATCTTAAATAATAATAGGACTATTGGTTGCATGGTTGTTTGTTTGCATAGTTTGATTGAAAAAGCATTTCATATGCGATATAGGTCTAGGATAATCTTGTTTGATAGAGTATAGTGCTTATTGACCAAAGCATAAGAGATATATATTGATTGAGCACACAAGCGTGATGGACTCGAATGGATGAAAATAGATTTCACGAAGGAGCATCAAAGTGTGCACGTTGATTTGAAGACATAGGAGCATGGAAGCTTACGAACTGACTTGAAGATGGAGATGCGATGAAGCATGGTGATTGATAGGAAGGTAGAGCAATAGTGGGATTCGACGACGGATTTGAAGATAGAGAAATGTTTCGATGGCAAGTTTGGATTTCAAAGCAAATGTCGATAGCTTTCACTTGATGTGTATTAACCAATTTTTGTTAAGTATGTGATCAAAGTGATCATTATCGAAAGCTATGGAGTGATCAATATCGACTACTATTGACATTGGTCATTTTGGCCTATTTGACGTGGATGACGATGAAGTTTCGAGGAGCAGGATCTAATGGTTTGTTCGATGGTTGTTTCGAGATGGTGGCTCTTCGACCAATGGTTTTGGCTTGAGGAAAAAATGTGGTGCTTCTACGCAATGATTCGTCGTTCGAGGATGATGATGGAAAGCAATGCTTCCGCGATAGATGGCTTCTCCGAGATGCAGAGAGGACAACATGCGGTTGTATTGAGGTGACTATTGAAGAAGGATGCGAGACACAAATGTGATCCTATAGCGATTGATGATCATCGTGAATGGCCACAAATGTTGCGACTTGAAGGAAGTTGATGAGTTATCAAAATAATTGATGTTCGCTAGGGATAGCCCACTTGTCAAGCAGCTTCAAAAAAAGAGCCATATGGATGGTCTTGAGATAGATTCTGCTGTAGAGAAAATATGCAAATGGGTTATTGGTATGCGATACTTTGGTACACCTTGGAAAGGGTGATACAAGTATGGGGTCAGAGTCGGTTGACGTATTTGACCTAACCTTCTCGAACCCCAAAGCCTGTTGATGTTTTGGACTGAGTAGGATTATTGTTCATAGTCAGTGACAACAGTCTGACAGAGTTCATTGACGTTAGAATCTGCTAGTGCCTCGATGGATTGGATAATTAGAGTACTAGATATCATTACTTGATGCACTTAGTGAGTGAATGTGAGAATGGATGATAGATGTTATGTTTTCCTAATCATTTACCATTAGCGGTGTCATGCGATATGGATATCACTGATTCAGATATTTAGACGCTATAATATTCTGATGTAGGATACATAATTGATGATTATCATATATTAGTATATTTTTATATGTGTTAACTCTATGGATGCAGAGAGATGTCAGTTATGATTCTCTATACCTTTTGTACCTTATACTATTACAAATTTATGGTATTTTGAGATCTGTTATCACTCGCACTGCTATTACCTGACCTAAGGTTTTATGTTCACTCTTATTATCTTGGGTACTCATTGACGATGTTGATGAGTATGCTAGGTAGCAGGTGTAAACATATTCAAACCCGTGCAGGTGGATTAGTTAGAGGTGACACCATCTCATACTTATATTATTGTTTATTCCACTGCATGGCACAATGAAACCATGACAATATTGACTATTTATTAAAGATTAGCTTATTGGTAAGTTTATTTATCTCTTCTATAAACCCTATTATATGTGATTACATGAGCCAATATACTCTGATTATATGGTTTATATAGTTATTATTGTCTCGTAATTTTATATCTGTGATTTCTATTATAATTTATCTAATGTGTAGTGAGATATACGATACATTCTGTGTTTATGTATTGTGTTCTTTTCTTTCTCATCTCTTTTGTTTTCTTCTCTTCCATTCCATTTCTCTTCCTTTCCATTTCTCTTCTTTTCTTCTATTTCTTTCCCTTGACAACCGTTTTGCATCGATCGGGTATCTGTACAACGCATTATATGGTTATATGAGCACCGATGATGTAAGGCAGTCGTCACATTTGGTATTAGAGCTTAGGTTAAGTTATCTGACCTAAGCGATATCGAAATCATGAGTTAATATATATGAGAGAGTATGTATTTGTATATATTTTGGTTTTCAATATGTTGTATAAGTTGTTCTACGCACGAGTGTCATTGGAATAGTTTTCTCTATTAGAAACCTAACTACATATCTTAAATGATCGAGCAAACGAAAAATACTACAATTTACTTTGTTTTTGGAGTTGAGAGTGGGACAGAATTGAGGACTACTAGCCTCGATTGTTATAATATGTTCTCAATGGTGGTATAAATCACTATTTGGGAAGTCTCGATTTCTTCTATTGATTTTGGTATAATGGTGGTACAAATCACTGCTTGGGAAGTCCTTGTTTCTTCAACTGATTTTGGTACTCAAGTTTAGAGAGTCATCCATGCTGAGCTATGTAAATACTCTAGTGTCTATAAGTTGAACCATTCCAACGAACGAGGTTAACTATGGTGGTGCAAGATTGGTTCGGTTTCTTGCAAGGAGTTCTTTGACAACATAGAGCTGGATAATGAATTAGGAGTTTACTCCTAGAAAAATTGCAAGGTAGAATCTGAAGTAGTCGTGAGTTCCTACAGATTCAATTCCACAAATATCGATTCATTCAAGATCGGTTCATGGTTCGCTTTGATGAAAATCGTCTCGACTTCATAGAAGTCGATGCTAATTGAGGACCTCATGGATTTGAGTATGATGATATATCTATGTTAGAGTATATGACCAAATTCGATGTGTCGTCGTAGTACTGTTTACTTTCCCCCGTTATCACCTTACATAGGATGGATGGAAGTTATAACTAGGTTGAGAGATCAACTAGGAAAGTAGTCAATTTCATTTGGAGAAAGGCTGAAAACTTTGAGAAGTTGGTCAGGGAAGCTCATGATGTTCGGGCTTGTACCCAACGTAGTGTGATGTCTTGCTATGTTAAGGCAAGTCGTGGAGGTATTTGTATTGATCGTTATTACCCTTTTGTTGCGTGCTCTTTCAATGAGGAGAAGGGCACTGATATTACCAATTTAGATATGCCTTCCACTAATGATGTTCGCTCACGTGTTTTGTTTTGGCGTCAAGGTTTCATTGTTCCATTTAATCTTGCGATTTGATGGATGGAATGAAATTGAGACTAGATTTAATTAATTGGCTTGTCTTGATTGTGACTTATTGTGTATTGAAGGCTCGGTTAGACTACATGTGTGTAATATCCCATGTTTGGTCGCCAGATGTTAATACCATGGATGACTGCATCATACATAGCGATTAGTTTTGGGCTTAGAGGCGGAGGAGTGTTACAATATGAGTTATCCATACTTGGCAGTATACATGGTTTATCGAAGCTTAATCTTATCGAGTCATGTTTGCTTGTATTTATTTCTTTAAGCTTAATTAATTTAGTATTAGAGTCTAGTAATTAACTTGTTGGAAAATACGAAATGTCAATGGATGTGAGAGAAGATGATATTAGGCGGTGGCATTTTTTTCTTTGGTAGTGGGTCGTCCTTGACTTAGCGATAGTGGGCTGAGACCGTGATCTTCGTTAGGCAAGTCACTTGTGGTTGGATGATATCGGGTTGAGACACTGAGTTCTATAGTAGTGAGTCATTATTTGAGCTTAAAGCTTGAGAGTTTCAGGACACATTCATGAGGGGATCATATTACTTCCATGTTTGAGTTAAATTCTATATCGATCTAGTTTTAGATGTTGAACCAGCAGTCATGCCTATGCCGTTAAAGCGCTTAGCAGTGTATAGTAGTGGAAGTGCAAAAATTAGTAGCAATGGTGAAGCGGGAATTATCAGAGGTGTAAAAGGTACATTAATGCAAAATCAAATATTTAAGCTTAACAAGTTACCATTCTAACATCATTTGTGTAGAAACTAATACTAATTAATCTTATACAACAAAAATAAAGAGTATCATGGTTATATACACTAGATTTAATGGCTATAATAAATTTCTACCTTATATTGGGTACATATGTCTTAAATTTAGCTATTTGTACTAGCTTGTTTGATTTTAAAAGAAAATTAGTCAAATAAATATCTATATATTAAC
Source organism: Allium sativum (assembly GCA_030737875.1). Lineage (NCBI taxonomy): Eukaryota > Viridiplantae > Streptophyta > Magnoliopsida > Asparagales > Amaryllidaceae > Allium > Allium sativum. The sequence continues at coordinate 447,844,321 of CM060919.1, forward strand.
ATTGCTAAAGCGGGTGCTAAAAAATCTTGATTTAGCTGGTTAGCGGAGCTTAAGGCCGATTTACAGTCGTTAGCGCTAAATTGAAATAGGATAGTGGTCGATGAGTACTATGGGCTATAGGGAGAATTTAACGGGGCTTTAACTGCATAACATGATGCCTCTAGGGCAAGTGGTACCCATAGTGTAGGAGATAAGTAATCCTTGATGGCTAGTTGGATCAACCATGCGGTGTGAGGTTGATCTCTGCATTGTACTTTCCGAGGGGTGTTTTCAATGGAAAGTAGTTAGATGGAGCGTGATGATTACAATGTCTCACACGTTTCTTTGATTTTGATTGGTTGGTTATGCCGTCCAAGTTGACAGGCGAATCAGCATGTTTTGTTGGTTTCTTGGACTGTGTTCCGAGATATCACTTTGAGGAGTTGTGCTTGTGCTACCTGATCATTTTTTGTCTTTACATTGACGAAGAGAAAGCACAAAACATTGTTGATGTTGTAATTTTGATGTGAAGGAAACACTAATTGGTGGTTTGGCTTGTTATAATATCATTTTAAGATAGGAGAAGTGAGATGCTTGTGCCATGTTACCTTGATTAGGTATCCTTATTAATCTTGTGAAAGTTACAAAAGTTTCGAGTTCAAGTTGGCCCATAGGAGTGCAGAGCTGAAGCCTGGTGGAGGAATAGGTAAGCGTATCATCATCACGCATTCCTTATGAGAGTGATGAATCGATAATTTTCAATTGTTTGTGTTGCTTTGGTAGGTACAGTTTTGATGTTGAATGGAGGTTGTCAGATCCGTAGTCAACAACCAAAACCGCATGAAAGGAGTTCAACTTTTAATTTGGAGTCGGTGGTGATGGAGTTCGCCTTGGGGATTTGGAGACACAAGTCATTAGGGAAGGAACTAGCGGTGATGTCACATCACCAAGTTCTCTTTTCTCTAAGAATGATCTTGACCTTCATCAATAGTGACGATCAGAGAGCCTAACTTCTTGGTGCATGTGTTTGGGTTGGAGATGTACCTAGGTAGGACCAGTTAGTGGATGCTACTCGTATCATTTACTGAGTGTGACTAGTGCAGACAAGATCGTAGTAGTTGGTTTCATTTTAAAGAGGTGTTGCTTATTCCTGGCATCGTTGGAGAAGAGTGTTCAAGCATTCATATTAAGATGGATGGGTGATCATTTAATTAATGTTAAGTGTGAAGCGTTGGGAAATCCCCTGTTACTATTTGAGATTCGTGGGTGAAGGTGGAAACAATTATGGGTGGTTTCATTGATAAGTTGCCAAGGATCAGTGAATAAAATGACAATACTCGTGTCATATCTGATTCATTAATGATATATTTTGGATTTATATTCCTTATTCCTTATAAGATGGCAAACTAGTTTGTTAAACCACATACAGATGGATGCCTTATATAGAATAGTATCATGCATGTTAAGGTAGACAAGGATGTTATTCTCTATGATTGCTATGATTTCTCCATGTATGTTTGATTGTTGATGTTCACATGAACGTTTATCCTTATATGATTGTTAGGCATGTGGATAGTTGTATCTTTCTATAGTCTAATTTTTTCCATACTTCATTTGGCAATAAATGTATGATATTCAGTTGTGCTTTATAGCCTTTGCACATTTTTGAAGATTTTATGCCCTAAATAAGAGAAGTCACATTGGAATTTTTTTTGGCTAGGTTGAGCCATATTTAGCTAGTTGTAATTTGCCCAAATCGAGCCGCACAAAGGAGATACTGCCAGAATTTTCCAAAAACTCAGTCGAAGTTGGAATAAAAGTTGCTTAGTTAAGTTGTCTTCCATCTAGGGGTTTTCATTTTTATCTTCCATTACCCGTTGGTTTGGAAATAGGTGTGCAATATAGATTATTGTTTTAGTTTCATCAAACCTAGATTTGATCGTGATTGAACGTAGGAATGGGAATTATGGCTCCATACCTAATTCAAGTTTTTTCATTTGTTATGGTCGCCTACAACAATTTTTGTTGAGAGTGAAGGTCTATATGGGGTCATCACTTATATGGGATTGTTGGGTCATGCTTTTTCTTTCTTCAGGATATCGTGGGCTAAATCCTTTAAGGACGGGAAAATGTAACAACCCATAGTTTAATGATTGTATATTTTTATTTAAATATTAACCATTAATTATTTAATGGTTACAAAATGTAGCTTTTTCACATACGATCCAATCGGGACTTGAAACCACTTTCACTGAGTTTAGATGGTTCTTTATGTAAAGAAAAATATAAGGATCACCATATTTCGAGATCAGACGTTTCATGGGCAAAACGCGTGAAAATTATCGTTTCGAGGCATAACATTATATTATGAGAAATTAATATTTTTGGAACTGCAGTGGTGAGGTGATGCATGTAAGCAATTTTTGTTATGATTTAATTCACTATTTGGTCATGCAAACTCTAAACACATAGTGATTTTAATTGTGGAAATTGAATGTTCGAATAAAAAGGTTTGGTGCCATTTAAATTGGAATTTGGCCACGAGACATTTTACGTAGGTATTTGTATGCTTAAAATGCCTGTCGGCATGTGTCAATCAGAGTCTGGATCCATTTTGGACCTTCCACTGTAAATATATACGCATAGTTCAAGAGTAGTATCATTTTATTTTTTAACCCTAATCTTAGTTGCCATGAAATCCTAACATTCAATAGTCCACTTTGCTCCTCTGAATCCTTCTACTTTTGGCCAAAATGCCCAATATAAAAGTCGTTTGTATCGTCTAGATGAAGTCATCCATGGTCTCCATTCATCGATCAGGTAATTAGTGTGCAGGAATACCGAGAAAAACGAGAATTGTCCAGTTTGCATGTTTTGGATCGCACAACCCACATGTCAAGAATTAGCTTATGGCATAAAAAATGTGGAGGATTTAAATATAAAGAGATTGGTGGTAGTTTGAGGTCGAACAGGGGTCGGAGAATACATAATTCTATGTTTTAGTGATTTCGGATTTTTGCATTTTCCTAGTGATCGAAGCATCAAGGCAACGGGTTTTATTGTTCGGTAAGGTGGCAGGGAAGCGGGAAACATTTGTGGTGTGGTTGTTGTAGGAGGTTGGTGATAGTGTGAGGTGTGAGAAGGAAGGGGCTATGATTTGGTTTCTTGAGGAGGGAGGAAACATGATTTTTGCGCGTGATTCACACGCGTGCGTGCATGGATAGGGAGGGAGAGCATGGTTAACGCGCTGATGTGGTGTTCGGTCTTTGGTCGAGTGAATTTTTATGTTCTTTTATTATTGGTTCAAATTTCAAATGTTCTAGATAGTGAAATTTTTGCATAGAAGGTCCATTTTGAATGCGACTTCTTCCATTAGACTTATATTAAAGATCTCTACGTTCGGTGCTAGTTTCGATTGATTTGGCTAAGGTGAGTGATATTGTCTCTCACTGAATTGTAATTGTTTGTACAATATGTAATCAACATTTTAAAGTGATTTATAATCTTAAAATATAATTTCTAGGATAGCGGAACCTAATTAATAATAAATAAACGAGTTAAAAGTAATTTGGATAGTTTTGACTTGAGTATCACATTTTTACCCATTTGTGTGCTACTATGCGCTATTTTGACATTATCATTAGATTTGAACTATTTCGACATCAAACCCAGACCAATCAATGTAGATAGGTTATATTTATATTATTGATTCTATTACGGATGTTTGTATGCTATTTTAGACAGTTATATGATTATTGGTTGCATGGTTACTTGTTTGCGTAGTTTGGTTGGGAACGTCGTTCGTATGCGACATAGGATTAAAAAAATCTCGTTCACTATATTTTGGTGTTTATCCAATAAATACATAAGAGGTGCATATTGATTGATCACATAAGGATGACAGGCTTGAATAAACGAAATATATTTCAGGAAGGAGCATCAGAGCGTGCATGCTAATTTGAAGACGTAATAGCGCTGAAGCATACCGACTGACTTGAAGATAGAGATGCACTAAAGCATGGTGATTGATCGGAAGGTGGAGCATTAGTGGGATTTAAAGATGGATCTTAAGAGGGAGGATGGATTTGATGACGAGCTTGGATTTCAAAATGAGTGCTAAATGTTTTCACTTAATGTGTATTTAACCAATTTTGGTTAAGTTCATGATCTGAGTGGTCGTTATCGATTAGTATGAAGTGATCGATGTCAACTACTATTGATATTAGCCATTTTGGCCTATTTAACATGGATGGGGATGTAGTTTCAAGGAGCAAGATATGAATCTTAGGGGTGAGCATTATTCGGTTAAACCAAATAAACCAACCAAACCAATTTGTTTTGGTTGGTTGGTTCAGTTTTGAAAGTAAATTGGTTTGTAATTGGCCTGAAAAAATATTAAGTTCGGTTTTTGGTTTAACCAAATTAACCGAACTTTATACTATATTTTCAAAACTATCGATGTTATAATAAATATTTTAGGCTAGTTTAATTATTTAAATAATTTTAGTCATTATCTATTTGTCAAAATTAATATTAGAAAGCATAAAAAGAATAAATAATTATACTCTAATCATGTACTTATAGTTTATTTCAAATTGTAGTGAATATTTCAAACACAAATTGTAAAACGTTTTTAGTTCGATTTAATCGGATAACCAACCGAATCGACCGAACTTAATCTGATTGGTTTGGTTTTCATTTTTAATGGTTTTAGTTTGGTTTGGCAAATTTATCATCGGATAAACCAAGCCAACCAAACGCTCACCCCTAGATATGATGGTTTGTTTGACAGTGGTTTCGACATGATGGCTCTTCGACCAATGGTTTTGGCACGAGGTAAGGATGCAGTGTAGTGATTCGTTATTCAATAATTGTGATTACATGATGAAAAGCAAGGCTTTTACGATGGATGGCTTTTCTTCGAGATGCAGAGAGGATGACATGGGGTCGTATTGAGATGACTATCAGAGGAGGATGGGAGGCAGATGATGGGATCCTATGGTAATTGACGATGACCAAGCAACTGCTCCGACTTGGAAGGAAATTGATGAGGTCTCACAGCAATTAATGTTCATCGGGGATAAACCACTTGTCAAATGACTTCAACCAGGAGTCTTATGGAGGTCTTGAGATGAATTCCTTAAGGTTAGAGTCAACTTGAGTGGTGCAAGATTGGTATTAGTTTTCTTTCTTGCAAGGAGTTCTTCGATCACTTAGAGTTAGATGGTGAAGTGGGTATTAGTTTATCTCAAGGAAACTCGAAGATTGAATCCGAATTGATAGAGAGTTTTTATAGCATTGATTCACTAAACATCGATTTGCTTGAGATCAGTTCATGGTTTGTTTCGAATAAATTTATCTTGACTTTGTAGAAGTTAACTTATGTCGAGGAGTTTGCATATTTAAGTAAGGCTTTGTCTTCATTTCGTCAAGTCAACATTTGTTGAGGAATTTGCTGATTTAAGTTAGGCGATAGGTTGTGGCAAAGTATGTGGCCAAATTCAATATTACGCCAAGATATGGTTTGCTTTCCCTTATTGCTACTCCACACAACCGGATATAAGTTTGTATTTGGGTTGAGCGATCAACTTGGAAAGCAGTTGATTTAATTCAGAGAGGTGATGTAGGCTTTAAGGAGTTTGTCGAAGAAGCTTTTGATATTCGAGCTTGTACATAATTGAGAACGAACCAATAGTCGAAGCATATGCTTAGATCGTCACTCCTATTTGTTGAGTGCTACCTCGATGAAAGAGAAAGGGAGTGATATCAACACATGAGATATGTTTTTCCACCAATGGTCTTCCCATATGTGTTTTATTTTGACGTCGAGGTTTCAACATTCCATTTGATCTAATTGTTATATGAATGGTGTGAATTGAGGCTTGAGAAGATTAATTTGACATGTCTTGATTATGAATTACCATATTGAGGGCTTAGTTAGACTATATGTGTGTAACATCCCAATGTTTTGTTGCTATGGATTAATAATGTGGATGGCTATAACATCCATAATGTTTAGTTTCGGGCATAGAAGTGGGGGAGTGTCACAACATGGATGGTTATACCTAGCAGTGTACATGGTTCATCAAAAATTAATTCATTAAGTTATGTTTGCTTGTTTATATTGTTTGCCAATTGTTTGCTTTAGGCTTAATTAATCTAGTACTTGACCCTATACTTTAACTTGTTGAGTTGGTGTTACACTAGGGATGGACCGGATGATTAAGTACGGAGTAGTAGTAGATTGTGAAAGGGTATCACTGATGATAATGACAGATGACGAGCAAAGAGTAGCAACGGGTTGTTTACTAAATGAGGAGGTGATGGCCAATTATCTACAATAGCTCGAGATTCCAAGTGTTATGCTACCGATAATACCAATCACTTGAGAGATTTAGTTCCATATTGACCTGAGTAAGAATGCCATACCTGTAATGATACGTTTGAAAAAAAAGGCACCTAGAAAGTAGGATGAGAATCGAGGTGTAAATGAATAATCTTTTGGGAAGAGATACGTTTAGGGGAGTATATCAAGTGGGGAGCATAAGTAGTTTTCACAGTAGGGCGAATGGTTCTCTTAGATAATACATTGAATACCATTAGCTGAAGGTAGCTAGATTACTACCATATTGGAGTTATGTTCCATATCAATTTGGTTTCAGATGTCAAACTAGTATTCATGCCCTGAGGTCATATGATACCGATGGAATAGGAGATAAGAAGTTTTTGGTAGCATGTCAGATCAGCTCCATGGTGAGGTTGTTCTCTGCATTAGACTTCCCGAAGGGATTTAGTCAATGGCGTGTTCCTATTACAACATCCTATAAGCCCCTTTGATATTGATTTGTTAGTTGCGCAGTTTAGGTTAACCAACAAGTCGACATATATTATTGATTTCTTAGACTATGATCCAATATATTGCATCAAGAAGTCATGCTTATGCTACTCAATCCTATTCCCATTTCCCATTGATGAAGTGAAAGCACAAGGAATAGGCAACATTGTGTCATTTGGTTTTGATGAAGCACCATTGGATGGTTTGATTTGGGATATTACTTCAGAATGAGGGAAGTGAGGTACTTGGGTCACGTTGCCTTGAGTAGGATGTTATTATCGATCTATGGAGGTTACGAATGTTTAGAGTTCAAAGTTGAGCCAAGGGAAGATTCAGATTTGAAGCTTAAATTGGAAGTTGGCGAGTGTATCAACATTATTTACTCCTTCAGAGCATGAGGAGTTGATAATGCTCATTTGGTATTGTTGCTCGAGTAGGTGCAGAGTTAATGCAAAAATGTAGGTTGTCACTATCGCGTTCCCAATCGATGAACAAAGCCACACAAGGAGTATTCGATACACAATTCTGAGTCGGTGGAGATAGTATTTGCTTGGGGGATTGGAGGCATTAATTGTTAGGGAAGGAGATAGAGTTGTATAGTGATGTTACATCACCTGGTTTCTCTTCGTCTATAGTGATCTAGACCTTCACCCTTTACGACGATCAGAGCTTTTAGCTTCTTAGTGCAGTTGGTGTGTATAGGTTAGAGCCTTAGAGGTGTGCCAATTTAGGAGTGATATTCCATTAGCGGATGAGGCTAGTACTTATTAACTTTAATAGTTCGAAGTGTTGTGGTGCAGACTCAATCTAGTGGGTGGTTCCATATAAAAGAGGTGTTGTTTTTTCCCGACATCGTAGGATGAGGGTGATTGGGCATTCATGTCAGATGGACAAATGATTGTCTTGTGATGACGAACATGAAGCATCGAGTAGTTCCCTATAACCATTCAAGGTTTGTGATGAGATTTAGGAACAATTATCGATATGTTGCCAAGAAGTTGAGAATAGTACGACAATACTCGAATCATATCTGATTCACTAATGAGAGATGGTGGTTATATTCCTAACGAGACGGCAACCAATTTTGTCAAGTCAAATATGAGTTTGATGTCTCATACTAGCTAAGATAGTATCACGCATGTTAGGGTAGACACGAATGTTATTTTGATGATGATTATTACTTTGTCTGCATATGTTTGATTGTTGATGTTCACATGACTGCGTATACTTATGTAATTGTTTAACATGCGGTATAACCTTGTTTCCTAGTCTGTTTGTTTGTCCCCATCCATGACTTGGCAATAAATGTTGTATTGAGTTGTGGTTCTTGCTCTTAGAGCCTTCTTAACGGCTTTATGCCCTAGATATGGGAGGCCACTTTAGGTTTTTGTTTTTTTGTTAGGATGAGCAGGATTTAGCTAGTTATGCTTGTCTGGATTGAGCTGGGCAGAGGAGGTGCTACCAAGATTTCTGTAAACTAAGCTAGTGTTGGGAGGGGAGTTGCTTAGTTGAGTTGTTTCCCAGTTAAGGGTTATCACTTATATTCTCCATTATCCGTTCGTTTGGAAATAAGTGTATGACTTTGATGATTGGCTTAGCTATGTCGATCTCGGATTTGATGGCGGTTATACTTTATGAATGGGAATTATGGCTTCATATCAAATTCTGAGTCTATTTCCTTTGTAGTAATCACTTTCAGTAGTTGTTTTGGGAGCAATGAGTGACAATTTTTCTTGTTTAATTATCATTTATGCTTGAGTGTTATGTTGTGTTGTTCTATCTTTGAGTATTTCGAGGAGGAAATCCTTTAAGAGGGGAAGAACGTAACGACACATATTCTAACGACTGGATATTTAAATATTTCATTTAAATATTAGTCGTTAATTAATTAGTTGTTGACGTCAAAAGTTGGTCACTATTGACAATCAACCCCCAATCGTGTGAAGAGCACATGAATAATAATCACAAAATGCAATATTGTAAAGAAAACGGGGAACACGCAAGACTTTTTATAGTGGTTCGGCAAAGATGGTGTCTACGTCCACTTTATATGTATTGATTTGCTTTTGGTTACAAGTATAACACTTTTTTCTATTTGAAGAAAGAAGGAGAGTTGCCTATTTTTGGAGTTAGCCGTAAGAAGGGCTTAGAAATGGAAGTCTTAGGTAGAGAATAGAGCCTCCGAAAGTAGGTCTGAAGATGGAGCCTGAAAAAGAGGTCCCTTTCCATTTTGAGCTTGGAGGTATTTATAGGTGAAGAAGTGGGCTGAGCGGGCTGCCACATGTCCTGCCTCTTTTGTGGAGCTCGGAAACGTGGAGCTCGATCATTGGAAGTAGTTGCGGTGGTGGGACCTGGTCCACTGTTGATTAATAGTATCCTAAAAAATTGTGGCTTATGTGGCACTTGAGATGAGGTGCCGCCTTTAATGTCTTGAGAGTCGGGCGGAGTATTAAATGACTCAACTGGATATTTCTACATAGATTCAAAGATATCAGGTCGATCTGAACTTTAAGGAAGTACTTGACTCAATCGGTCTGGGAAAGAGATTTTGCCGGGGCACGAGATGCCGCTTGCTCGAAGGAAATTAGCTCGGGCCAATTCTTTTTTGGACTTCCTGAAGTACAGGTCGTTCTATCGGTCAATCGACCGATGCTAAAAAGTGAGCTTCTTGACATTGGGCTTCAATCCGTTGAACTGCGACAACTTTTGCAAAAAAGTTAGTCAACACTTTTGCCCCCCAGAATACATCTTTCTTCGTAAAGGGAGGTGTGTTCTGAACCTTGTATCAAAGTTCAATGTGTGGGTAGCGATGGTTGCACCGAACCGTATTAAGGGCAGAAATCTGATGATCCTGGTAGTTGTATTAAGGTCAAAAAACCGACAACCATCGAGGAGCGTATTAAGGCCGAGATAGTAATTGCTAACTTCAGTCGTGAGATTCAACACCTACAGAGACTATGTGGGCCATTCTTGGTCTAGAAGGCTTTGGTCTTGATTGAGCGAGTATTAACCATACTCGACTTGAAGATATGAGCGAGCGACAATCACACTTGGCTTAGAAAGATGGCGAGTATTATCCATACCCGGCTTACAGAGATGGCGAGTATTATCCATACTCGTCTTATAGAGATGGCGAGTATTTTCCATACTCGACTTACACGGATGGCGACATTTTCCATACTTGGCTTACAAGGATGGCTAGTATTTTCCATACTTGGCTTATGGCAAGTGTTAACTGTGCTCGACTTATGTAAGATCATTTGTGAATTTCAACAAGTGGAGAGTCCACTTAGTTTAGAGAAGGGGCAAGTATGGTCCGTACTCGGCTTAGGAAAGTTCTACCATACTCGGCTCGAGAAGTAGGTTTAGTTATGGTGGAAGGATTTGATCGTGCGTTATGGATGATGGCTTAGAACTCACCATAATCGGGTTGGTGAGCGTCAGTCGTGCTCGACATAAATCATTCAAACATAAGTCATGTTTGCAAAATAAAGTTTATTGTTGCTAAAGAACTATTACAAGGAAATGGAAATAAATTCTAAGAGGACAACTATTGATTCCAGAGCATGCCTAGGAGCTAAATTCTAACCCGTACATGTGTACATCAACATATCCATTTTATTGAAAGAAATAAAAATACATTGAAAATAATTCTAATTCTTATTAGTTGATGAAGATGCTGCGAGTGCTAGGCTCAGGGTCTTTTCCGTTTCTAGGAGCTCAAGGACTGGCCTAAGGAGCTTGGCCAGAAGATTGTGGCGACATGGTCGGTGTGTCTTCTTGACGTACTCGGGAGTTCTACTCGCCTGACCCTATCCTCGATGAGATCATGCAGGTGCCTGCATTCATTGGAACTATGATCGGCAATGTTGTGAAACATGCAGTGCTTTCCAAAATCGAGCTCTTTCTGGGTCGGTTCTCTTCAAGGAGGTTTTGGGAAAGGTAGGGATTCTCGTACGTCAAGGTAGATGTCGAGCAGGGAAGAGTTGATCACGGTATATTGATCATACTTGTTCTATCTCTGGGGTCGTACGTTGGATTCATTCTTTTCTGAGGCCTTTCCTCTTCCTTTATTCTGGCCATTGGTGTTGGATGGGCCTCCTCCTTTGGTGCAAGGACCTCGAGGCTCACCATCTAAATGCTGGCGTCCTCTTGTCAGAGGAACCGCTCGGCTTCTGGATAGAAATCTCCAATATCCTTGGGGGGATCTCTGGTCAAAGAGATTGAGAATTCTGATCATTCCTAGACACCTGCGATGGCGGCCATAAGCACCATCGATGGCTTGGGTCAATCGACTGATGCTATGGCGACATTGAATCTCTCGAGGAAAGATCGAAGTGTCTATCCTGTACATTGCTTAATGGAGGTCAGGAACATGACACTTTTTGGTTGGGAGATGTGAACTCTAAACTACTCGATGAAGCAGGTGACCAGCATGTTCCAACTGTCAATCGAATCTGTTGTTAGCTGCCGAAACCACATTCTGGCTATATCTGTGAGAAAGAGTGGGAAGTACTTGGCCATAACATTGGTTGATGCTGAGAGTACTTCTATATGGTGCATGTATTGCATGAGGTGGATGGTCGGGTCGGTCCGAACATTGTAGGGTTCAATGGCTGGAAATTTAAAGTCTGGATGATTGCGGGAGTTTCTAATTTCCCTAGTGAAGGGGCTACGATAGATATTATATATATCCTGCTAAGAAGAAGTTCCCCAGGTGAACCGTCGGATGATGCTTGCAAGCTGGCTTCCATCTCCGAGGATTCGCTGCCATGAATCCAGCTTTGCATTCGGGAGAGCTCCAACACCCAGGGTCCAACGAAAGCATGCTCGGAAGGGTGGTCTTCGGTTGGGCTCAACCTCGGAGAGTTGAGTGAAGATGAGGGTCCATCGCAGTTGTTGGTTCTGGGCAGACGAGCACTTCTTGAATCTGATGAGAATAGCCATGCACGCGATGGAAGGTCTGGGCTGATCTAACATGCATTTGATGTTCGGGGCTCCCTTGTGCCCCCACCTAAAGCGATATTAGAAGGGTTTATGGTATCGTTTTCCTCCGCCAATCTGGGAACCGGCATGGTAGAGTGGTCTCCCTGGTTCGAATGGAAGGCTCCACCAGTTCTTGGTTGAAGGTGAGGCGGCATAAGATGAGTCTGCTGTAAGAAGCTGCGTTGTAATGAGAATGACATTGATCCCGATTGACCTAACTGTTGCTCGATTGGTCCCGGGATCGAGCTATTCCCTAGCGTGGAGCCGATATGGTCAAACGACCTAGATCTTAATCGCGGGCCTCCTGTGAATCTGCGGCTGCACTAGTTGCTGGAAGTGATATTCCTGGCTAAGATTGGTAGGGAGGTGGAGCCGAGCCAGGAGGAAACGAAGGAGTGATCTGATATACGGCTTGCATTTGTGCGGACCGAAGATCAGTTATTGCCCCAACCACGCCTGGTGGAGGAATTGATGTTGAAGTGTTAAATCCCTTTTCCATCCGAGCGAGAAGGTGATCCATCAACTATTATTGTCGTTTGAGGAGTTTACCCTGAGATGTCATTTGGCCTCTGAACTCGGCCATAATCTTATCCATGTCGTCCCGGGTAAGATATCGTAACACGTCTTCATGATAGGAAACTTCCTAAATTGCTTCTGCAGCGTTTGTCTCGGCTGCATTCGTGGGATGGGAAGATGTTGCATATTTCTTCCGCTTGTTCACCATGGGTCGGAACTTGCTGATGGTCGTAGAGTATGTCGGTGCGTGCCCCCTACCTGGAGCGCCAAAGTGTTGACGTCAAAAGTTGGTCGTTAGTGACAGTCGACCCTCAATCGTGTGAAGAGCACATGAATAACAATCACAAAATGCAATATAGTAAAGAAAACGGGGAACACGCAAGAATTTTAATAGTGGTTCAGCAAAGATGGTGACTACGTCCACTTTATATGTATTGATTTGCTTTTGATTACAAGTACAACACTTTTTCTATTTGAAGAAAGAAGGAGAGTTGGCTATTTTTTGAGTTAAGAAGAGCTTAGAATCGGAAGTCTTAGGTGGAGAATAGAGCCTCCAAAAGTAGGTCTGAAGATGGAGTCTGAAAAAGAGGCCCCTTTCCATTTTGAGCTTGAAGGTATTTATAGGTGAAGAAATGGGCTGAGCTGGCCACCACGTGGCCTGCCTCTTTTGCGGAGCTCGGACACGTGGAGCTCGATTACTGGAAGTAGTTGCTGCAGCGGGACCTGGTCCACTGTTGATTAATAGTATCCTCGAAAATTGTGACTTACGTAGCACTTGAGATGAGGTGTATCCAAAGTAGAGCCTTGTCAGGAAGTGGTTGACCGCCTTTAATGTCTTGAGAGTTGGGCCGAGTATTGAATGACTCAGCTAGATATTTCCACATTGATTTGGAGATATCTGGTCGATCCGAGCTTTAAGGAAGTACTTGACTCGGTCGATCTGGGAGAGCGATTGTATCGGGTACGAGATGCCGCTTGCTCAAAGGAAATTAGCTTAGGCCAAATCTTTTCTGGACTTTCTGAAGTACAGGTCGTTCTATCGGTCAATCGACCGATGCTAAAAAGTGAGCTTCTTGACATTGGGCTTCGATCCGTTGAACCGCGATAGATTTTGCCAAAAAGTTGGTCAACATCAATGATTCCAAAGTGATATTATTCATAAGCGGTTGAATTAAGACCACTTCTATTGAGATCGGATAGTTCATTAGGAAAATAAAAAGTATAAGGATGCCATATTTCGAGAATCGACGCTTCAAGGGTAAACAATCTTGAATTGCATGCGAAATTGTCGTTTTGGGACACAATGTCGGATCACGATGAATATTTTATTTTTCGAATCGTAACAGAGAGTTGTTTTACACCATCGTGCTCCATGGCGGCCAGGAATACTGCTTGATTGTATGGGACTAAACTGCCTATTAGTTTTGGTTGGAGTATCAAAGATAATTGAATCTAATCACATTGCAAACACCACTAATAACAAACTAACCGTAATTTCTTACTAGTCGCTTACAGTTCCATCATCTTTTATGAATATCCTGGTCGCTACTAATAGCCTAACTTCCAAAATCTAAATCTCATTATCCACTCAACCAAAAAATACAAAACAAAGCTCATTGGATTTGTATCTATTTTCTCTTCGATTTCATGTGCTCAAAGCAGCGTGTCACACCACTTTTGGGGATGGTCGGTTTATGATGATCAGGGTTAGGACCAACTAGAGGATAAACAGATAGCACCATCGTGCTTGTCTTGAAGAGATGCATCTCCCTACCGAGTTTGGGTATTCTTGGTGGTCTATACCAAAATGCGTTCATGGGCTTGGAGCCGAGCCATCATCAGGTCGCATCATGTTATAGTTGTCTGGGCGTGTTCTGGTGAGGTCATTGCATAGAGGACGAATTCTGCCACTCATAGGTGAAAATGATGTTTTGTTTTGATTAGTAAATCATGAGAAATAGAAGAGAGAAGTTAGCGAGTTAAGGACGTCAATGACACGAATTTACACAACAATTAGGAATAGAGAAGAAAGGGTTAGCGTTAATTAAAGTGATTAGTTAATACAGTGGTAAATCAAATGATTATATTATTGATTTAATCCATAAACTTGCACATGTTATAACTTTTTCATATGAAGTCCATTTTGGACGCCTTTCTTCCATTGGACTCATATTGGCAAGCTCGACATTTTGGCGCTTATTTGCACTAATTTGACTAAGGTAAGTGATGTCATCTCTCATTGATATGTAATTATTTGTACAGTAAAAATTTGACATTTTTAGGTGATTTAAAATATAAAATTTTAATTTCTATGATAGTTGAACCAAGTAAGTAATAAATAAAATAACAAAAAGTGTTTTGATGTGCTAATTTGACATAGGGTACCCCTAAAATAATTATCATATTTAATATATCCTTTTGTGTTCTAACTCTATGGATTTGAGGATAAGTAAGGTATGAATTCCCATACTTTTCATCCATTTGCTATTACGACCTTTATAGTATTTTGAGATTGTTTATCACTCACACCATACTGTTGTCAGACCCAAGATTTTATGTTCTCTCTTATTACCTTGGGTACTCATCTAACATATCAATGAGTAGGCTAGGTTATCGGTATAAGTGTTATGTGGAGCCATGAAAATGTTGACTATTTATTAGAGACGGTTTATCTTTGGGTTTATTTATCCCTTGTATAAACTCTTTTTACATAAGACTGTATGATCCAATATGCTCTGATTATATGATTTATATAATTATTACTGTCTCGATTATTTTGTATTTATGATTTCTATTATATTTTATCTGATGTGCTGTGAGATATGCGATAGGTTCTATAATTGTATTTGGTGTTACTTCCCTTTTCTTTTATTCTATTATCTTCCCTTCTTATATATTGCACTTATTTTCCAATTTCTTTCTCTTGGAAATCATTGTGCGTCAACCGAGTACCTGTATAATGCATTATTGGGTTATACGAGAATTGGTCGTGCATTGAGGTTGTCACATAAAGGCGCACATGCCCCATTTATGTCTTTCTTTTGCTAGAATTAAAAATTTTATGTGCAACAACGCTAATTTTTGTTAAAATTACTTAGGAGATTTAGTTAGATAATTAAATGGAACATTGTTATGAACATAGAAATAAGAGGATAAATGAGAACAAAATAGAATAAATCTTTTTCATCCCATAAACCCTCCCTCCTTCGTTACATTCTTTCATTTTTGCAAACTCAAAAACAAACTAAAGAGGCTGACCATTAATAAGAGAAGTAAAAAGGGAAAACAAAGGGATTTACTGTGAAAAGCTTAGGGAAATCTATCAACATCAAATTTCCATCTCTTATCCAAACTTAAGTGAAAAACAGTTGTCCATATGATTTTCTTTGTATTATTTTAATAGTTAGGGTGATTTTTTTATTTCTTTATGACAATATGTCATGTTGTTGATTATATAATGGTTGAATGAGGATTTGTGGGGATTTTATGCAATTATTTTTATAGTTTTTAAGGGTAAAAACCAAAATGTTGACCTTAAATTGACTTGAAATTTTGATATGTTGTATCAAACATTATTTTGGCGATGCATTTTAAATTTCATAATTTTATAAGTTAAATGGATAACTTACGAACTTCCTAAGAAGAAAAGTGGTTTTCTCGGGTTATAATTATTAAAAATAATTGAAATGTATTTTGACCCTGAAAATTTTATATGTGAAATAAGATGGAAAATTTTATTTTTAGGGTTTTTTCTAAGTGGTTATGATTTATAAGGACTAGAAAATTATATTGGAAAGTGTAGCAACCCAAAAATTTAAGTGATAATAATTGATTAAGACTTTTCAGAAGTTCGAATACTAAGGGTTAACTAAATATAAGCATATTTTTATAGAATAATAATTAAAACATTAATGGTAACGTTATAAAAGAATAAGTGGGAGTTGACTAAAGGATGACGTTACAAGCATAACGTTAAAACTAATGAAAGAATTAATTCAAAAATGTTAACAAGCATATTTGAATTTGAAAAATACTAATGCACGTCATAAACATGAAGTACATTAGGTATTAATGGAATTTATTTGAAGTTAAAAAATAATTAAATAAATTATGAGATTATTAGAATTTAGCTATAGGAGTTACACCACTGATTCTATGGCAATTTTCTGAGCAATTTACATATATAACACATTAGAATCCGAGTTAGTACGAAAAAATTGTTAAGGAAATTAGAAATCGAAAGATTAAATGAATTTCAAATGTAATAGAAAAAAAACGTGAGTGAATAAGTCGACTCAAATATTTGTAGGTCGACTGGAGTAGGGTCCAGGTCGACCTGCGTTTCATCCTGGATGATATTTTGTCCACATACGAACCGAACGAAGATTTAAAGCTTTTTAATTAAATCTTGTGTGTTAGTTCATTAATCAGAAGGTTGTTTTTGGTTGTATTATGTGCCTGGATATGATTTAATCAAGTAATTCGACTACCTGAAATCCGCTGGCTTCACTATAAATAAGGCCCTAGACCTAGCTCTTCATTCACAACATAGATCTTTTTACTCTGGGTGCACTCTCAACTAAGATGGACCTAAGGCTTAATTTTTTCTCTCGGAGGAGATTTTTAAAAATAATATTATTTATAATCAACCTAGAGACATGATATGGGAAGGATGCGTGCGCAAAAGCTAAAGACCGAAGGTGAGTGTCGTTACTGTTTAGACTTTTTAGCAATCTAAAGAAATAGGGTTATTAATAGCTATAGCTTCTTTTATAGTTTTCTTATAGTTTTTCTTATAGATTTAATTGTTTTTCTAAAATTTAATTTTTGTATGTTTCAGTTTTTTTTCTTACGGTTTTTAGTACATTTTTGTAAGCTATTTCCCATAAGTATTTTTCTGTCATTTTCTTACAATTTCTTTTAGTTTGATTCTATAAGTTAGTTTTTAGTCTTTTTTTTTCTTAATAGTTATTCTATTCCTATCAATTATTTATAATTTTCTTCAATTATATACGCTTGTTCCTAAAAATGCCTAGATATGTAAATGTTAGTTTGTATTCAC
This sequence comes from Allium sativum, assembly GCA_030737875.1. NCBI lineage: Eukaryota > Viridiplantae > Streptophyta > Magnoliopsida > Asparagales > Amaryllidaceae > Allium > Allium sativum. The sequence goes on from CM060919.1 coordinate 447,861,699, forward strand.
AAATTTTAATCCTCTTTTTGCACATGAAAAATAGAACAAAAGTGTTGATTTCACAAACATGGATTAAATAAAAACCCAAAATTTACTGTAAACTTATGTAAAATTGTTAATCTACAACAAAAAGGAATCTGATTGAATTAGACATACTTTTAGGAATTGGATGCCGTGAGGCGGGCCTTGGGAAGTTTTAGAATAAGGAGGGAGAATTCATAGATCCTCTAAACATAGTTTTACAGTAAAATTATGAAAATTGTTTTAATTTAAAAATAGATCGAAAATAAGTATATCATTATGATAATTATATTGACATGTTAGAAAATCATAGTAAAAGAAACGAATGAAGCCTATTATGATAAAAGTAGAATATCATAAGCTCAAGTCAGAGACCAAGCCAGTAGGTTAGGCTTATATATGGGATTGGGCCAAGAAAAGAAACTTAGATCTTGGACTAAGTTAATAATAAATACCTATATCATGGATTGGGTTAATATATTAAACTCAGGTCTCAGACTAAGTGCAGAGTGGGAGCATAATTAGAATATTGGTTGCTAGGGTTCGTACCAGTAGCATTCCCTTTTAGATCATGGACTGATTATCTTAGATCTTAGACAGAGATGGTGCATGCTTATGCTGAAATGGGTATAAAAGTGGTCAAAGAGTTAGGGTGTTATCTAGGGCACTCGATGATCTTCATGCATGTGGAATCGATTGGGGACTACTGCGTCCATGCGCTAATTTGTGTCTTTTGCTGATAGATCAATGATTGTGATTCATGTTGACACAGTTTCACGGTAGGAAGGTCCATAGTGGTACATTACCATGCTAAGAGGTGGTTGACTATCATGCTAGAAATGGTAGGTAAGAAAAGCCATTCGATGTGTAGAATTAGGAAAATTTATCCTAGTAAAATTTTCATAGTAGTTGAAAAGTGCAAACAATCAAACAGTTAATTCAGTTTGAACAAGACAGATAACCTAATATCCTCAGAAAGCATTCTAAGTAAAGCATATGCAGATTAATTTATGACACTAGAACTTTTACTAAGTCTATTTCCTTTATCATTCTTAATCATGCTAGCAATTACTTTATTTAACATACTTCATGTTTGACCTATTCCTTTATCTTTTTTTTTTCCTCTATTAGGCTTACAAGACAAAGGTGAATTAATACTAGCAGCTTGGAAGAGCCAATTACAGAGATACTATTTTCTCCTATTTTATGATACCTTATTTGTTATAGTTTGGATTTGTAATTGTGAGGGAAATGTTTTATTGTATACTATAATTTGAGCTGAGATTATGTAAGATATATGATTTATACTAAGACTCATTTCGTATAAATTATTGTTTTAGAATAAAAGGTTGTTTCTAAATAATTTTTTCCACTGTTTTTATTTTATGACTTGTGAATATTAGTCTCTATGATTATTTTCTTTATACCTACAGTGCTTTACATTCCTTGGTATGACTCGTTTGGGGGATACTAAGGGATGCATGGTGTTACATTTGGTATTAGAGCTTAAGGTTACAGGATTCCTAAAAAAATGTTTAAAAAGTAAAGCACCTTTTCAAAGAAAAGTAGATTTTCAAAACAAAATATTTATGAAAATAAAAGTTTTTCAAAAATCCCTCAAGCCCATATTCATTCCTTGTCCAGTTCTCTCTTTTTTTAACAAAAAGGAGAATCAAGTCTTTCTCCAACAACTTACAAAAACATATCCGTAGAAACTACAGGATATGTGCATACAACAAATGCCAAATAGAACAACATCCAAAGCAGCCTCATAAGTAAAACAACAAAAGTAGAGGAAACAAAGCCAGCGGAACCAATAAACAATAGACAACCAGCCAGGCATAGAATACTGCAAAGTGGAAAGACGACCTACATGACAAAAATTCTGCACTATGATGATAGCCAGCTAAAGTGACAAATCTGAAGAACCTAGAAAAGGATGATCAACACTCTAATCAGATGAAACCAGCGACCCAGTCCGAGAGAAAGCTCCAAAAATCAAAGAGCTAGTTCGTAGCCTGAGAAGCCAAGTACCAATGATCCAGTAAACCTATAAATCCAGGCCCAGCAGTACTAGCAAAAGATATCACCCGAAAACTTGAGGAGGTAGGGATGTGTGGAGAGGATAGTGGGACGGATCCCGCTAACCTGAGAGCAATAGGTTCAACCAATCCCCGCTCGGGAGGTTGTAGGGACATATGATACATCAAAGGTCCCAGCAAGCCTCCTCGATCGGGAACCAAAGGAACCTCTAAACGGTCTACCACGAAAAGCAAGGAACACATCATTCCTTACCTTTCGGATGATAGATGAGGCGTCCATATGCACCTCATCAAAAACGCCTTATTCTGCGAGCACCAGATATGCCAGTAGATAAACAATGGATTAGCCGATATAGGATAAACGCAAGGATTTACCTAAGATTCCGGTTCTTCAGTTCCTCAGAATATCAGCGAGAGAAGACACATTATCTCGAAGACCAACTAAGTTCCTGAAGTAATTCCAAACAAAAACGGTAGAAAATCCCAAGAAAAACAAGTGCACTATGGATTCTGTGTCCCCAGATCCACAGCACCTACAACGAGACACTAAAGGGACACCAATCCTCTGAAGATTCTCGTCTATCGATACTCCATCGTGTGGGGTCCGCCACATAAATAGAGAAACCTTTGGGGGATACAGGCATCCCAAATGAAAGAGAAGAGGTTGAGACATGGAGATGGCGTCCTCACCGAGCTCCAAGCTGCCCTAATCGAAACGGGATTGTCGTCCCATCTGGATCCCTGCACAACGTGAATTTGAAAACGCCTTCACTGATTGCATCTGTTTTCATATCTCACTAGCGTAAGATGGGACATCGGAATAGTTTGCGGTCTGAAGCCTACGGTACTCAGCATGAAGGAACGTCGCCTATAAGGAATCGTTCGTTGCAAACCTAGCCCACAGCTTGCAAGCAAATGTAGTATAGGTATCCTTTGGATTTCTGAGACCTAATCCCCCTTTGCTTTCGGTACGACAGATGGTGTCCCAAGAAATCTAACAGTGACGATTAGCATTGTCCTTTTTATCCTAGAAAAAGGACGAAGCTGAAGAACAGTAAGATCTGGAAAAAGAAGAGGTAGGAGTCATGGTAGCAAAGACGTGTGATCCTATAGAGTCAAGCACAGACTTTATGAGAACCATCCTTTCTGCTCGGGAGAAAAGTGCCGCATTCCACCTAATGACCTTCCCCTTGGATTTATTAGTTAGGGGGTCGAAAATGGAGTTGAGCTTAGGACCTCTATAAAGTACAATACCGAGGTACGGTAAGGGAAGGGCAACCGCCTGAAGCCAGTGAACGTTTCGATTCAAGAAGATCTAACCGTAGGAATATCTCTCACCGGGATGAAACAACTTGTAGTAGTATTAATGAGTTGGCCGGAACACCTCTCGTACTGCTGAATGAGGCTTAGAAGATGACGGACTGAACGATGACTACCATTCGTGAAAATGATAATGTCATTAGCGAAGGATTAGGAGGAAATGATAGGGCAGCCGGTAGGGATGCCAAAACATTGAATTTGATTTTCTATCGTTAGTTAACGCAATCCACAAACGAAAGCCTCGACAGCAATAACGAATAGAGTGGGAGAAAGCAGATCTCCCTGATGAAGCCCCCTTCTAGCCTTGAAATACCCGTTGGCCGACCCTTTGATGAGAACAGAGAATCAATAGTTGGAAGTGAGCCTCCAGATAATATCGATAAGGACCTCGGGAAACTCAAAAGCCCTAAGAACATTAATGATGAAAAACCAAGACATACGATTGTAAGCTTTTGCCATGTCCAGCTTGACGACCACATTAGAGCTTCTGACTTTCTATCAATCTGAGACACCAGTTCTTGGGATAAAAAGACATTATCCATAATCAATCGTCCTTTTGCAAACCCATCTTGAGAATCAGAAACAATACGCTGGAGAAATGGAGCCAGCCTAGTGGTCAGGACCTTAGATATAACCTTATTAGAAAAGTTATACAAACTGACAGGGCAAAAATATGCACACATACGATGAATTTTGCATTTTGGAATAAGGACAAGGTTAGTGGAAGTCCAACCCTAAGGCAGGTCTCCGCCTAAGAAGAAGAACCGAATCGCCAGGCAGAAGTCTGATTGGATGATCAGCCAGACACTCTGGAAGACCCCATTGTAGCCATCAGGCCGGCTAGCACTACCTTACTAAGAGCAAAGACACATGCGCGTATCTCTTCCAAAGAAGGAGGGACAACAAGGTCAACACTCTTTGAAGGAAGAACCAACCTGGGTATGAAGGCAAGGAGAGACGGATCAGAACCAAGACAGTGGGAGAACCTAGGAAGGTTTGAAAGTGAGAAAGTATGGTCTCTTTGACTTCCCCTGGAGTGGAAGCCACAGAGAGATCAGAGCACTGGATCTGGAGGATCGTAAGAATTCTGTTCTTCTTATAAATAGATGAGTGGAAGAACTTGGAATTCGAATCTCCATCGACAACCCACTTGATCCTCGCCTTTTGGCGAGGATAGTCGTTATCGATTCGAAGCTCCTACGGAAAGGCTAACTGGGCAAGGACCCACGTCTTCTTGTTACCCGCAGAGGGATCTTCGTTGAAAGAAGCCTCCGCTAGGATAAGAATCTCTTTGGCCGCCCTGACATGATCGAAAATATTCTTGAAAACTTGTATGTTCCAAGACTTGAGGCAATTCTTGAGACGCTTTAGCTTACGAGAAAAGGCGGCAACAGGCAAGCCAATAGTCGCGGAGTTCCTGGAGTCTTCCATGACCCATTGGAACGAATAATGAGATCTCCACATGCTCTGGAACTTGAACGAGGAAGGTCCAGAATGAGTGTAGGGAGAGCAACAGATAAGCGTAGGAGCATTGTCCGAGAAGATCCGATGCATATGAGAGACATAGTACACGAATGGAAGGCTGAACCAACTTTTCGAATTGAACACTCTATCAAGCCGAGAAAGAACCCGATCAGTACCTTCTTCGTTATCACACCAAGTGAAAGCCGAACCGACGAAAGAGACTTCAGTTTTCCCCGAATGACGATGAAGGATTGAAATCTGCCACAGCCACATGGCTAATGGCATTCCCTCCCTCCCCATTTTTCATCTTGGCAGGCGATAACATTAAAGTCACCTCACAAAACCAAGACCGGAAAATCATAGTTAGAAAGGCTAAGGATATAGGTCCATAAGGTCGACCGTTCAATCCTGTCGCACTTAGCGTAGACAATAGTGAACAGAAAAAAACGAGGAAAAAGGAGGAAAAGAGCAGGCTATTGAAAGTAACTGGTTGGAGTAGAAGATAGGGTAGGCAACAATGTCTTTGGACAAAAGGATCCAAATCTTGCCTGATACATTGGCTAAGGAACTACCAAAGCCGAGAGATAAAACAGATTTGGTGATCTCTTCCTGACCTAACATAGGTTCCAGGAGCGCCATCAACATGATAGAATGCTTATGAACAATGCGCCTGAGTCTAGCCACAGATTCATCGTTGCCAACACCGCAAACGTTCCAAAAGAGAAAAGTAGCCATTAAAAACCCAATAAAACCATGCAGAAAATCGAGACAAGAAAACAAAACCAGAAACAACCCCCACCCAGCTCAGATAAGATACAACGTGTATTGAGTTGATCTAACGATCTGCTCAGACGCCTCTATAGAGCGTGTGCGAATGGTGTGAGGAGTTCTAGGCGTTGCTTGACGACTACTATGCTAGGAGCGGTTAAAAGAGCGGATGGAAGCCCCATTGGAAATAGAGAACCCAAAGATCTCCCATGACTTTGATGAGGAGGTGATGACCCAGACCGACTAGACCTAGTATAGTAGGAGTTCTTAGTATGATAAGATAAACGATCATTAATGATCTCTATTTCCTCCTTAGAAGAGGAGACGAGAAACAATCAGGGGGAAAAGGGCGAGACAGAGGAGAAGGGGGAAGCACTGAGACAATGTAAATAGAACAAGAAGACAAAATAGGGAAAAAAGAGTTAACATAAGGAAATGTGGGATTTCCTATAGGAAGCAACACCCGTTGCTGTGTAAGCTTTACCAATGTCGTGCTGTCAGATTGACAGCCCCACCTGATAGGTAAAGATCAATAGACCGGGCACCAACAACATATAGAGAGAAAAGGTAGAGTAGGGAGGTCGTTTCCCTGGTAAACCGTATAGTAGGCCGTTGAAGGCATCGCTACACGCCTACAAAAGGGAGACCACCCGTCCCACTCAAACAACACCCAGCTAAATAAAACCCACAATAAATTGAAAGACGAAACCAAACTAATTGAGTCACTAATGACACAAAAAAGGCCTTGTAATGACTTAAAAAAGCTGCTTGGTCGAAAAAGCATACCACTGACATCGTCCGGTCTAAAAAGACTAGCGACGTAGTACCAAATTGGGCCCAACAAACGAAACTGGTGTGCCTACTAAAACCCCACAAGACCTCCCAAGTCGGGCCCAGAAAAATAGTATGATAACTATGCCAAGTAGACCAAAAAGGACAGATCAGACCGAACGTTGAACAAAGTTCAACCGAATAGTTCAACTGAACCCTTAGTAAAGGATCGACGAACACACCCGCATACAAAATCACACACACATGGCCCGTCTTTCTCATAACTGAAGTTGGTTGAGAAAAGATGGGGACCACACAAAAGTGTATCAAAGCTCATTGCAGCACACAAAGCACCGCTCAACCAACAAATACGCAAGAAAAAGAAAGGTAAAGCTACTAGACAAGAAAAGGCAACAGATTCAGTAAGAAAGGGAGATAAAGGTACAATAGATTTCATAACAAAATCAGCAACTACCCCACAAAAACAAGAAAGGTCATATATAAAAACATCATTCGAGGGCGGATGAAAAACCAAAGGCATAGGAACACCCACTTACACAACAATAGCCAGTAAATGAACAAGGGAAAAAAACCATACCTCCCTGGCAATCAAAGCATCAAGGTTGATGCTTTTATTACCAACAACAGCCGAGCACAAACCAATATCCAGTCCTTCTAAAGAGCCAAAATCCACTACCAAAACACACTCTAAGCCATCAATTTGATGACTGGACTACGTTACCTTGCCAAGATAGTCACACCCTGGTTGCACACAAAGTTCAGCAACAGCGGACTGTCGCCGACGTCATTAGAGTAGCTCCACATAGCTACTTCGGACTACAATCCTCATCATCAGAAACAAAAGGCTCCCTCTAACAGGGAATATAAGGACAAGTTGCCTCAATAACATCTGAAAGATATATTGCCCCTAAAATAGAGAAAGGATTGGAAAGATCAAGCATGGAGGGGGGGGGGGAGGAGCTCGCGAACCAACTAACGACGAGTCAGCTACAAGGGTAATAACGCTATGACTCCGTGAGCGACGAGACTTACTTCTTCGATGTCGGAAGCCAACCTGCTGCCTAACAACACCAGAAAATAAAGGCTCCACGAAACTGGCAGACTGAATGATATTGGGTGGGGTGATCAACTCCCCAACACCACATAAGCTGGCCGCTACAACATTGCCAAAAGTAGGGTCAAAAACACCTCTGCAAACCAAAGACCAACACAAAACCCATAAACGGCCACAAAAGGGGATACCTTAGAGATCTTGAAGCTCAAATGAGGCTTAAAAGGGTGGTTAAATCTTGCTTTTCTTGGCTGATTTCAGGTCAACGGTGAGTACTTTTCTCCCCTACAGCCATTGATATGTGTAAACTCCCACGTGAGGGCAGTTTAGTCACCAGATCTAATAAGTAAAGAGGGGAAAGCTCCAAGAAACAATCCGCAACAACCAAGAAACGGTAGCATAGAATACCAGCAAAAGATTTCAACGAATATAGCCGAACCTCGATTGAAAATTCACCAATTACCACAACAGAGATCGGTCAGTCTACTACCAACAAAAGCGAGCTCGCAATTACTTCGAAATGAGGACAAGGCCTTAGAAATGAGCCAATCACCACATCCTCTTCAGCAACGGAGCTCAGAGACATGCTTAAAATTAGGCTTTCTCAAAATGGGGAAACCACGAGAGCAAGAGCATAAGCAACAACTGGAAAGAGCAGCAGAGAGTCGAGCGAGCTAATAGAACAACCTACTAAGCTTACCGATAAATTGAGACTCTAGATTTTAATAGGTTGGACATTTGGTTTGTGGACAAACCCATTCAGTTTAAGTTTTTTTGGGATGAGAGTTAAGATATAAACTTTTTTTGGGAAAAGCCATCCTATTTTTAAAGTGTCTGCAAATACTTCTTATTACAACAAATACTAAGGACACTTATACTGAAGTTAGACATAATACCTTACCACAACAAGGTTTTTAAGGTGGATCGTCCACCACAATGACATAGTAAAAGCCTACGACTAGGTCACTGCACACAATATGAATAACAAAGATGAACTATTACAAATTACAAGACATAAAACAATTCCCTGAGCCCTAAGAAGACTCCACAACAAACGCAAGGCAACTTAACCATTTTCATGAAGGCTTCTTAAAAGCTCTTTCTTCCTGCTATGTGTAACGGGGAGATAACAGCCCTTATCACGAGGGTCTAACATTTCTTTGTTCTTAGTCTTCGTAGAGACGAGGGGAATTTTTTGCGCTTGCGCTCTCTCGAGAGGACTAACTAAAGGCCCAGTTAGTTCTTTCCTTGTGTCGATTTTTTAGTAAGCATAGTATCTCCAGCATTGACTTCCTCATGCTAATTATGGGTCATTTGATTGTGAATAGTAGTGATTTCTATGTGCATTTTCCCCAAATTTTGCATGAAGCAGCATAGTCAGTAGTAGTGTTGTCCAAATTATCCCATTCATCTTGTATCCATTCATAATTTCATTATAAGCCTTGCTTGGATCCGAATCCACTTATTGTACCCGGAATTCACCCTCATCTTCCTAATTTGTTTCATCAACATCATTGTTACCGGTAAGACTCCTTATCATCGAACCAAAATTCATATTATTCCTGTCTATAACCATGACTGAACTGGTCTCCTTCAACATATTGATTCCCTTATCATTGCTTCCTGGACCGACGATTATATTATCTCGTTGAACATGCATCTTGGCCACATGCAATTCTTGCAAAGAGATATGTGCAACGAGACTTCTCATTGTGCCATATTGCTCTGTAGTAGCAGAACACATGGATTCCTTTTGATTAAATGGTGTTACCGCGTCCAAAATATCTTTCCTTTTATGATCGTTACCTACCTTACTACGTCGGAGTGCCCTTTTCCTCTTAGACATTTTCATCTGAAATGATTTCTTACTATGGGCAACAATATTAACATTAGCAGTTCTTTCTATTGTATCTTGCAACTTCATGTTATCACGGCCATCACTAGTGTCTTGACGATGCTAATCTAGCTCAACAAAGTGCTGCTCAATATTACCAACATCATAAGTAGAATTAAACAAGACTTCAAAATTGTTACCTTCGAGGAAGCTTGCAGCAGAAACAGAAGATGCAACTTCCCACCCAAAGTGTTATATGCCTTATCCAAGTCAGATCGAAGGCTGTGTGAAAAAGCATTTGCATTATCCATACCACTAATCTATATACCACCATTGTCCTTACCACCATGCTCATCAGCACTGTGCCTTGTTCTGCTATTACTCGAATTGATTTGCTTCCATTAACGTTTATTGAAAGGAGCAGACTTAACAACACTAGCAGGTTGTCTCTACTTAGAAGTTTCAGGTACAACTTCATTTTTCAAGTCCTTCCCTTTACTACTTCCAACTTTCCGATCAGTTCCCATACAACTTTTCTTCTTTCCACAATTTTCCATATTATGACCAAACTCTTTGCATTGGGAACACAGATCTGGCTTTTAAAGGTATGAAACTTTCACCGTGTTCTTAGAACCATCCTCCTAAAGAACTAGGAAGGATTCAGGAATTTCATTCTCTGGTGTAACCTCGATCATACATTTAGCGTACTAGAGCCTCTTAAAACACTCTTATTGGACTCCACACATATATTTGCCCACTCAAGACGTTAACCAACTTATGCCCAGTTCCAACCAAGCAAAAAGTGGTAGGCTAAACAGCTTAATCCATTTAGGGACACTTCTAATTTTGCAACCCGAATTCCCCATAGTCATGTCCTATCTTTTAATAATAAAGAGCTTATTTCTAATGATGATCAGATCTGCCTCAACAATCCTATTCCTATCTTCTAAGCTAGATAATAAGAAGAAGAAAATATTACCATTGGATTTTTACTTTAATGGTACACGGGGATGCCAAAGTTTCTTCACATGATTTACAACATTGGTATAAAATAATAGAGCATCGAGGAAGAATCCAACGATGTAGTATTTCCATACTTCCACACTAGCTTGCAAGTTGTCTTCAGAAGGGACAAATTTGTTCCTGCAGAACTTCAGAATGATCGACGGTGGAGAAAAGACACCAGTGCAAATTGAATATTGGATGGGAGGTTATTCTGGAGAAGGGCGAATCAGAACTAGTGGTGTATTAGAAATTGGAAGCGGCTAATGCGAAGGTGATGCTGCATTGAGGAAAATTTTGTTCCTGCAGAACTTCAGAATGATCGACGGTGGAGAAAAGACACCAGTGCAAATTGAATATTGGATGGGAGGTTATTCTGGAGAAGGGCGAATCAGAACTAGTGGTGTATTAGAAATTGGAAGCGGCTAATGCGAAGGTGATGTTGCATTGACGAAAATGGGTTTTGGGAATTTTGATAATAGAGGATGCCTTTTTTGTTAATTCAGGCCCATATAGTTATACAAAATAATAATAAAGTATTCCTTAGGAGATAAACTTTCTACTTGATAACTATAAAGTTGGGCCTAGTATGGATAAGAACACCTTAGTGGCCAAGAATTATGAGATGACTTAAGAGTGTTACCATAAGGATTCAAAAAAATATCATTTTCTTTAGAAGGGGAAAATTGGTTTATCCTAAGCATTAATGAAATGTGGGCATTATACTAAGAGTGTTAAAAAAGGTATAGACCAAAAGAATCACGTAATGAGGATGAGGAAAAATAAAGGTAAGGTCGATAAAAGAGGCATTATCTATCTATAGTTCTTTCTAGTTGATTGTTTTAGGACAAGACTATTAACCCATAAAAAAACTTTCCAACTAGGAGGAGTGGTGGCCGCATGGAGCCATAGCCACATCGATAAGAGGAAGAACATGTAGAGCATTTATATAGTAGTCCTAATGAATCAACCCTTAATAGAAGTAAAAAATTCCAGTTCCATACATAATGCATATTAGAGTCACTAGTTGATTGTTTGCACTTAAGCATTTTTCTAAGTTTCTTAGTAGTTTCTTAATCCCGTAGAAGGACCGATACATTTATTTATGATGAATCAGGGTTTGAGGCTTAAGATCTTAGATGTAGGGGAAGGCTTGAGATTCTAGATGTAGTGGGATGCCTGGGGCATTTCCGGGTTTGGGATGATATTGGGTCTAGATAGGTTAGCCATATACTTAGATATCTTAGATTTTGATTCTAATAGTAGAAATTGATTGAGATGCATAAGTTTTGGGATTATCGAGATAGAAAATTTTGAGGATGGATTGATTAAACACTAATGTGGCTATTTTTTACTAAAAGAGGAGGGTTCTCGAGCTAGCACATGTGCATATGAGCTTTTGAGATTGCTTACAACCCGAGGGCTTAGTCATGATGAGTTTCTATATCCACTTAGTGCATCTCTAGGCGACATCGATTCAGTTCCTATTATGTAGGAACTTCCGTATACATTAGAAGAGGTTAAAAGGAAACCTCCTAGAAGAGAAAATAATTTTCAAATTCATACTTATAAGTTGTGATAAAGTTTCAAGAGAAAGAATAGAGTTGAGTTTCATATATAAGGCTAGAAGCTTTTCTAGATATAGTGTGATGCTTATAGCGTTACTAGATATGGTTGATTTTGAGTTCATATAGGTTAGCTAAAAGCTACCTCAGATTTTGGAAGGAGGATAGTTACTTGGGGAGCTCATAGTAGACACGCCCTTAGAATGGTATGTGAAGGATCGGTTGAGATGATTTGTTTTAATCATTAAACCTATTTTTGGTAGGTTGAATCCCATACTTGTTATAGAAGCTTTCCAGACCTATTTTAAGGAAGTCACTGGACCTTAATCGCAAAAGAAAAATTTTAGGGGAAAAACAAATTATGGGATTCTTGGAAAAGTTAGGTTAGATTAAGCATTTTTGGATGAGAGGCACTACTCGTATTTATTACAAAAATAAAGAGTTTCTTTGGCTCTGCAAAAATCATAAGTAAGCTGTTTTAGAAGAATCATTATTCTTTTCCTTATATAGATAAATTTTTTTTGATTATTTCGTAGGAGCCAAGATTTTCTCGTAGCTAGATTTCTTTGTTAGTGATTTCCACTAGTTGTGAGTAGTGGAAAGGATTAAAGAAGTAGCCTCTAGTAGAATAACTAATAGATTCTAAAAGCAGTTGACAGACCTTTTGGACTGTCTTATGTCTAAGCCTAGTTATTGACCTGATTGGATAGGATGTTTAATTGCATTTTGGAGTTAGTTGGTAGGGGTCTTTTAGATGACATGTTGGTCTAGTCAAAAAATAACGAGGAACAAATTTGGTATTTTGTAAAGGAATTCAGTACCCTATAAGCACATGGACCCAAGATCAAGTTGTCCAAGAATTGCTTATGGAAAGCAAGGAATTTTCTTGGATTAGTGGATTATTATAGAGAAGTTACTGGAGATTTTTTGTAGGTACAGATTTTCTTAATCTATCTCACCGAGAAAAGCTCAACTTTTATTGATATGAAATGTGGAACTATTTTTAAAGGAGTTAATAAGAATTCTGATGAGTACTTTAGTATTAGTTCCACTTAGTAGCATTAGGAAAGGGCCTATGAGGGTAGTTATTTTGGAACAACTACCATCAGTTTTTCAGTTCGATCATGGAGGCGCTACCTATTATGAGGAAGGTTTGAATTTTAGTGACCATGAATTGTTGGTTTATTGGTCCTCTAAAAGAAATTTGAATTTAAGATAATAAGGATTAATATAGTTCGAATGTCCGATGATTTCTAGTTTTTAATGTACTCTGAATAAAAGTAAGGGTGTAGTTGACATTAAATTCTTGGCTTTTGGTATAGGAATGATTGGAATGGAAGCATTGGGAATGTATGTAGATTCTTTGAAAATACCTTGTAGGGTATTTTGGGAAGATTTCCAAAAATGCGTAAGGACCAAGGCTAAATCTAAGCATAGAAATTAGAACCTTAAAAGATTTAACTTGGAAGTATACCTTAAAATTATGGCAGGATATGAGGGTAAATTTCACCATCAGTTACGATTAATGATTAAAAGTTTGGTGTTCATCAAGATTTTTATCATTTGGGCATGAGATGAGGACCCTAAAAATTTCCTTTGTGGATTAATAACTTATGATGAGATGATGATAACTAATTATCAAGATTGGGTTAGTGGAACCCAAGAATGTTAGGTCATTATATGACCACCTATTCAAAATAAGCAATAAGTCTAGTTATTAGTAATTATCTGAATATTTTGGATAGAAAGAAATGAAGATTTCAAACAATAAGGCAAATATTTGTAAAGATATTGAAGATAAGTATTTTATCAAAGAAAAAAGAAATTTGTAAGTTCACTTTGAGGCTAGCCCCATATATTTATATAGTTTTAAAGTGTGATAAAATTTTAAAGGTTGGTATGCTTTACTATGAAATTCATATTTTTGAAAATTTCCTAAAATAACTATATATATGTTCTGAAAAGAAATTTTTGGCAACTCCATAAATAATAAGTTTCTTTCTAAGGTTTCTCAAATAAATTTTTAAAAGATAAAATAAGTTTTGAAAAAAATTATATATAGAAAGTTTAAAAGAAGTGCATCCTTATGGGGTTGGACAATATAAGTGGAATACATAGGAAGGCAACGAAGGTAAAGATGCAAATTTGGAATACGGATATAATAAAAGTGATGAGATCATGAAGGATGGTAGAGTAGGCCCTAGTTTTTTCAAACCAAGTGGTAACAACAGCTGAACCATATTGAACTAGTTAAGACCAATTGCAAAAACGTAAAGATGAGTAGTAAGAAGATGGAATTTTAAAAAAATAGTTAACTTACTTGGAGGATTTTTTCCTAGAGTATTTATAGTGCGTAAGGTAGTAAAGCTCTCAAATGGATTTGGTTAGAATGTCCTATCATTTATAAGAGAAATCATTCAGTTAGGTAAATGGAAGGATAAATATAAGCCATTATATGACGACCGCCCATAATTCCAGCACTTAACAAAGGAAATAATGCATTGAAAGACGTGCAAGGCTGCTGTGGACAATCATCATGGTAGAATAACACACACGAATCGTATAACTCACAACGCATGGATAAAATATAATAGATTATACACAATAGGATGAATAGTGAAGCACAACTGAATATAATCTTAAACTTTTCATATCAACATGAAGATATCCATACAAACAACCGGACTACATCAGAATATGTATAAAAACCTCACTACAAGTTCACTTAGAGTGGCATACATCAACGGAAACATCACATATGTACAGTAGATAGTACGTAAGCCTCCATCTCGTCGTCGCTCAGCAGCATCGTCCTCATCAATATCTACTACCTGCCACCTTGTATGCTCATACACAGCATGGATAACATCCCAAGGTAATAAGATAGAAACATAAAATCTTGAGTCATACAACAGTTTTAATGAGTGATAAAACAACAGCTAACAACATCATCAATAAAGTATATGAAAAATAGGTAGTTCAATCATGTAAATTGCCAACACATAATAGAGAAGAAACCCAAACCCACTTCTCTTCCACAACCTATGGTGATAGCCTTCCCAGAGAACTAGAGAAGAATAAACAGTACATCCATAGCAACCAATTATCGAGCATAGACCATCCTAATCGAGTTCAATACCTCCCAAGCACAAACCCTGTAGGGCTAAACCAACTTCAGATAAGCACCCAAGAGATACCTCCCTCGACGCCGAATAATCCACACAAGATGATACAAGCAACAATACCATCCATGACTCTAGATAACATCGTCTTCCTTGCCTTGAATCCATCGTTAATCGTATGAATGGCCCACCCTTCCATCCGTCAAGGGCTAATAGTTACCTCGGTTCTAGCAAAACTCCATACGCCATCGTGACTCGTATTTAGGCCCATCGTGACTGCCCAGGGTACTCGACTATTCATATAGTCTTTTTGTTCCCCCATTATACCCCTGCTTTGAGTCTGCTAGAACCTCCGACTAATGACGATCCCTTGACATTTCATCTCTAGTCATCCACCTTGACGACTGTCCATAAGCTCGAGCGCCTTCTCGAGCAAGTCATTATCCACGAGCTCAAATCACCTTGAGTCATCTTCATAACCTTGTTGCATTATCCCACGATCAACAAGCACTCAAACCATGCTTCGATCGTTCCACCTGAATTCACGTCGAAGCTACGTCCATCGTTGAATAACCAAAATTCAACTCCATTTGGTCACTAGTTGATGGATCGTCCCCAACCCTTCTTGGATCGCACCCATTGACCAACGATCCATCCTCGGTCGATCCATCACCACTTTTCTTTTCAACATTTGACCGATTTATGCTCATCACAACCGATCCATACACATCAACCTGATCTATCAACATGAGCTAATCTTGGCTGATCCATGCATATTACGACCCATGCAAATACAATCAACCCGATCCATCACAACGTTGCAGCCAATTTTCACACGTGCGATCCATCACCTGCACCGACCCATGGCCATGCGATCCATCACCTGCGCCGACCTATAGTCATGCGATCCATCCTTGCATGATCCATCAATGCAGAGCCGACCCATTGCCATCGTGCCTTCAATCCAATTGCTTCATCAACGCAAACCGACTAGATCCATGAGTACCCATGATCCACGACCCCATGGTCACATGGGATCCATCTTTTACACCAGCCTCTCACCAAGCTTTGTCCCACGAGCCAAAGTATACACGACACACGATCCATATGTGGATCTCGACCGATCCATCCATCTGGGACGCATCGAAATCGTGGAGTTTGGAGCCTAAACTTTCCAAATCTCCTCGACTTCTACTCTGGAGCTTCTCCGCCAGTTTCGTCCGATTCTGACCGGCCGAACCTCTAATTTGCTTCGATCAAAAAAATCTAAGCTTTAACGATGAACATCTATGCATACAACTCATCTAGACCAACCAGTTTCAAACAAACGATCAATATCACAACATGCAATCATCTAACACACATTAACACAACAAATAATCATTATACAATCATATGAAGTTCATCAAATCACGATAGAACAATAAATGAATCAATAATTGCATCTAAACTTGCATAAACATATGAATTAACCGTTATATCTTGCTAGATTAGGTCCTATGGTGTGATCCGAATTCAAAATATACTCACCTTGATTAGATCTAGGTGAAAAAAACTTGTACGAGTGAATCTAATATCAAACAAACCAGTATACTCGATTGAATCTGTGTGAGAGATCCTTATCACTAACCAAATCCACAAAATAGCTTCAAGTCAATGAATCCCTAATTCGAACAGCGAAAAACGACCTTTGAATCAACTCAATTGATGCGACCTACCCTTCCTCGATGTTAATATTCAATTCTAGTTTATGAATTTATGAATTGAAATGAAGCGGAGGTGTATTTGGTTGAGCCGAAGAATTACAGATACCCAACCAAATGAGAAACGAGGAGACTAAACAATTCTCTTTACCCCTACCTTCCTATTTATAGCCAACAACCCCGAGTCTTAATGGGCCTCACCAATCAGCCCATTAGTGACTAATTAGTCTGTCCAAAAAACTAGCAACACTAAAACAAAGATTCCTCCCATATCGCTAGCTAATGTGACTACTCTACGGAATTGGAAATACCATTTTCAATCCAATGAAATCAATCCTAGCTCCTGATTCGTTCACATTTAATGGTTATGCCCTAAACAAAAATAACATGGGCAAAATGGTCATAAACAAAATTGATAAAAATCATGGACATGTCCCACATCCCCATAAACAACATATCAAAATATGAGAATGGTCCGACCTATGTAGAATTAAATAATTTTTCTTATGATACTCTAATACTTAAAATGCGGGTCATTAGATTATTCCCCCTTAGGAATTTCGTCCCCGAAATTCCAAGCAAACATGAGCAACCAAAACTATTCTGCATGCCTATCATCTATAAGCAACCAATCTAGCATCCAACAAGTCATACATCCATAGCCTTAACCTAGCATGCAGAACTCTAATAATAGAACAAGTTACAATGGTGTAAAGGTGACACTATATCAATGGGTTAAACCAACAAAGAGTTCTGGATGGGTCGTCTTCATACTCTCTTCCATTTCCGATATATAATCATCATCATCCTCACTCCACTGTACCTTGAGTAGCTTGACCACCTTCCTCCTAAGTTGTTTCGTGTCATTCCCTACAACGCGAAGCGGCTTATGAGGGCTCGAAACAACGGACTCGACTTATAAGTCTTCATACTGATCTGGAGATACCACTACATTCGAATCGTGCACACACTTCCGCGGAAAAGACACATGAAAAACATTGTGCACACTCGGCATCTTCTCTGGTAAATCCAACTTATTCGTGAGCTTTCCAATCCGCTCGATTATTGGAAACGATCCAATGAATCTTGGGGCCAACTTCCTTTTATTTTCGAATTGAACAATATTCTTTAAAGGTGAAATCTTAACGAAAACCATATCACCAACGTCGAATTTCAAATCCTTTCAACGCTTATAGGCGTAATTCCTACAACGATCTTGGGCCGCCTTCATTCGTTGCCGGATGATCTCAATACACTCCGATGTTTCTCTTATCATCCCAGGCCTTAGTATTAACTTATCTCCAGCCTTTGACCAACTTAACGGAGAATTACACGGTCTACCATATAATGCCTCGTATGTGCCATTCCGATGCTCGACTGGTAGTTGTTGTTATACGCAAACTCAATCAAATGTAGATGGTCTTCCCATGATCCCCAAAATCCAATACACAAGCTCTAAGGAGATTTTCCAAAACTCAATTCACTCGATCGGTTTGACCATCGGTCTGGGGATGATAAGCTGTACTTAAACATAGCTCAGTTCCCAAAGTCTCTTGTAGACTCTTCCAAAATATACTTGTGAACAATGGATCTCAATCACTCACTATGCTCTTCGACATACCATGGAATCAAACTATCCCTTTAAAGTATAGGTCAACCAACTTTGATGTTGTCCTAGTCGATCTGATAGGAATAACCTTGCGCTTTTGGTCAATCAATCCATGATGACCTAAATTCCTTCATTTCCTGCCTTGGCTGGGTAGTCCATCAATAAAATCCATCGGTACTTGCTCCCATTTCCATGTAGGAACTTCTAATGGCTGAAGTAATCCACTCGGCTTCTTTTGTTCATCTTTCACCAATTGATAATTCATACATTTGGAAATAAAATTTCCAACATCCCTGTTCATACCTTCCCAATAATAAAATCACTTCATGTCCCGATAAATCTCATTACCATTAGGATGAATCGCCAACTTAGAGTGTTGACATTCTCTCAGAACCTTATCTCTCATTCCATCAATATTAGGAATAACCAGTCGTCCTTTCTTCTGAAGCCAACCATTTCAATCGACCTCGAATTTCTTATCCTTTTCTAGTTCCACTCTCGCTTCCAACTTCTAGATAATCTTGATAAGCTTTACATCATGCTTTTGGCTTTCGCCAATCCTTTCAATGAGAGTAAATCTTATCGATTAGCTTGCCAGCATTTCAGGCTCTAACTCACACCTGGGCCAAAAATCAAATCATGCCAAGTACTCGAGGTGCTTCCATTCCGAAAACATCGCTCACAAACCTGCATGTCTTTGACTCAACACACCCGTCACTACGTTACCTTTACCAGCAGTATGGGAAATACCAAAATCATATGATGCTAAGAACTCTAACCTCCATTGTTGCCAAAGATTCAAATCCTTTTGGGAGAAAAGTTACTTCAACGACTTGTGATCCGTAAACAGCTTGAATCGTACTCCCAACAGGTAATGTCTCCACATCTTCAGAGAAAACACGATCCCCACTAAGTCCAAACCATGAATTTGATAATTCCTTTCGTGCGACTTAAGTTGTCGACTCACATAGGCCAGAACTCTATCTTTCTGCATCAACACTGCTCCAAGTCCAGTACCACATGCATAGGTATATACCACCATTTCTTCCTTTCCTCTTGGAATAGTCAAAACAGGAGCACTCGTTGGTCTCTCTTTCAGGATTTTGAAAGCTTGCTCACACTTCACATCCCATGTGAACACTTGATTCTTCTTCGTCAATCCTGTTAGTGGTGCAACTATCTTAGAGAAATCCTTGATAAAACGACGATAATATCCCTCTAACCCATGGAAACTTCTTATGTCCATCGCATCCTTAGGTCTATCCCAATCCAGGATTGCTGCCACCTTAGCGGGATCAACCGCCATTCCGTTTCCAGAAAAAACATGGCCTAAGAACCTCACTTCATTCTTCCAAAAGTGACACTTCGAAAACTTATTTCTCAGCTGATGTCTTCGCAAGATTTTTAAAACAATCTGCAAGTGCGTCTTATGCTCTTCCTCATTCCTAGTGAAAACCAAAATATCATCCACGAACACAAGCACGAACTTGTTCAACTAATCTCCGAATACCCTATTCATAAGATCCACGAAACATGTTGGCGCGTTAGTCAATCCAAATGGCATCACCAGCCACTTGAAATAATCTGATGGTGTCCTAAAAGCTGTCTTCGACACATTATCCTTTGCCATTCTCAATTGGTGAAATCTCGTCGCTAAATCCACTTAGGAAAACAACTTGGCTTCGTGAATCTAATCAAACAAGTCATTTATTCTTGGTAATGGATACTTGTTCTTCTTAGTCACCTTGTTCAGCTCATGATAATCCACACACAATCTCAAAGATCCAACAGCTCTGGTTGCAAACTCAACTGGTGCATCCCATTCGAACACACTTCTCCGAATGAATCCTTCCCCCAAAAGATCATTTATTTGCACCTCTAACTCTCGCTTTTCTCTAGGGAACATCCACCTAAGGGGAATAATAATAGGTATGGCCCCATCGACCAGATCAATCCTGAACTCAATCTTGTGATGCGGCGACAACCCTTTGACCTCGTCAAAAACATCATCAAACTCACTAGTGATCAATACAGATGACATTCCTTCTCGTGGAATCACAGGTGAAAACAATAAGCTTACGAAGACATCTTCCGGCTTACATCGAATCACAACCATTCGCCCTTCCACATTCCCGACTCTCACCTCTAGCTTCTCATAATCCATTTTAGTCGCATACCTCTTGAGCTAGTCCATACCCAAAATAATCCCAAACCCAACGAAGATCAACCCAAAACAATTACATACAAAGAAGCAACCATGACTTGATAATACTAAATCATGACAAAGTATACAAAGACTAGGCAAACCCCCTACTGGATTAGTCACAACCAATGGTCTATCACAAATCTCAGGTTACGGACCCAATCAACACTTAAGCTCATTGCAAATGAAAGAATGTGATGCTCTAGTATCAAACAACACTCGAACTGAAACATCCCCGATAGAAAGCGTACCTTGAACAACAACACTCTTCCCTTTCTCCTCCATCGTAGGAGCTCTTGAAGAAGTTGGCACATTCTCCAAAGCATACGCCATCACTATCTGTTTTCAACAGGTCTGGAAAATCCTTCTTGTTATGCCTAGGCTTACCTCAGTTATAGCACTTCTTCTAGGCTTTCAGATTCTTACAATCCTTGGAATAATGTCCCTTCTGCTGATAGTTGTAGCAAATCACCTTGCTTTTCCACTTCTTCTAATCATCATTCCCTCGCTGCTATTGTTGCTTCCTCTATCCTTTCCACTTTTTCTTATTGCCACCCTACTGTGGTTTTGAATCCTCATTGGTTGCAATAACAACTTCTTCCTTGGGAAACAGACTCCCGTGCCTCAAGGCTTTCTCGACAATCTTCTCATAAGGGTCATCCAGGTAATCAACTAACTGCTTCCCAAAATATGTATCCAAGCCCATGACAAGCTTCTTGTTCTTCTGATAAGGAGTTTCAATATCCTATGAGCATATTTGGACAAAGCTTCAAACTCAGAAATATACTCTAACAATGGTCTACCATTCTGCTTTAGCTCAACAAACTTCTTGAACAAAACAAACTTCTGCGCGGTAGAAATGAACTTCATCTCGAACTTAACTTGGAACTACTCCCACGTGATCTCATCCTTAGGAGTCTCTAGAGTGATAAAATTCCAGCAATCCATAGCACTGCCCCGTAGCTATCTCGATGCAAGCTTCCTCTAAGTCGCATTCTTAATACCTGAATCTTCGAATATCCGAATACAAGTATCAAGCCACCCTTGAATCTCTACAGTCGGCCCTGCCCCCATAAATGGCTTCCGACCAAGAGTAGTGAAATTTTTGCACAACTTAGCGAAATCAACCACCCTCGATACTTGCACCTGAACTCCAACATCTACCACACTTGCATCTGGAGCAGGTACCCTCCTCATGATTGCTGCTATTATGGCCTCGAACACAGCTGGGTAATAATGCAAACCACCATCCCCCCTCCAGGAACTGGCTCTTCCCTAATAGTATGTCTTGAAGATCGATGACTCATTCTAAATATGAAAATAGAATGATTAGTCCACACATGAGAAAGATTGCAATGGAGTTCAAGCGCTAATATACTATACACTATAATATAGTAATCATCCATTAGAAAAGTACAAATACATCTCTCATATGTCATTATGCCCATGAACTTTGGATAAAATCGATTAACCAAGGCTCTAATACCAAATGTGATGACTGCCCATAGCTCCCTCACTTACCAAAGGAAACAATGCACTGAAAAACGTGTCAGGAAGCTATGGACAATCATCAGGGTAGAATAACACACATGAAACATGTCATATAACTCAGCCCATGGATAAAATATAATAGAACATATACAACAAGATATACTAGTGAAGCAAAACTGAACAGAATCTTAAACTTTTCATATCATCATGAAGATATCCATACAAATAACTAGACTACATCAAAATCTGTACAAAAATCCTCATTACAAGTTCACTCAGAATAGCATGCATCAGCGGAAACAACACATATGTGTAGTAGATAGAAATATGTAAGCCTTCAGCTCGTCGTCGCCCAGCAACATCGTCATAATCGAGATTTACTACCTACCACCTAGTATGCCCATCCCAACATGGATGAAAAATCCAAGGTAATAAGAGGGAAACATAAAACCTTGAGTCAGACAACAACCTTAATGAGCGACAAAACAACAACTAACAACATCATCAATAAAGTATATGGAAAATAGGTAGTTCAATCATCTGAACTGCTAACACTTCAACAGAGAAGAATCCCAAACCCACTTCTCCTCCACAACCTACGGTGATGGCCTTCCCATAGAACAAGAGAAGAACAAACAATACATCCATAAAAACTAATTACTAAGCATAGACCATCCTAATCGAGTTCAGTACCTCCCAAGCACAAACTCCGAAGGCCTAAACCAACATCAGATAAGCACCCAAGAGATATCTCCCTCGACAATGAATAATTCGCACAAGACGATACAAGCAACAATAACACGCATGACTCTGGCTAACACCATCTGCCTTTCCTTGAATCCATCGTTAACCATATGACCGGTCATCCTACCATCCGTCAAGGGCTAATGGTAACCCCGGTTCTAGCAAAACTTCATACGCCACCGTGACTCGTATCTAGGCTCATCGCGACTACCTAAGGTACTCAACTATTCATCTAGTCTTTGGGTTCCCCTATATATCCCTGCTTTGAGTCCGCTAGAACCTCCGACTAATGACGATCCCTTGGCACTTCATCTCTAGTCATCCACCTTGACGACTATCCATAAGCTCAAGCGCCTTTTCGAGCAAGCCATCATCCATGAGCTCAAATCATCTTGAGTCGTCTTCACAACCTCGTTGCATCATCCGACAATCAACGAGCACTCAAAACATGCTTCAAACATTCCACTTGAATTCACTTGAAGCTACGCCCATCATTGAAAAACCAAAAATCAACTCCATTTGGTCATTAGTTGATGGGTCGTCCTCGACCCTTCCTGGATAGCACCCATTGACCAATGATCCATCCTAGGCCGATCCATCACCACTTTGCTTTTCAACATTCGATGGATCCATGCTCATCACGACCGATCCATACACATCAACCCGATCCATCAACATGAGCTAATCTTGGTCGATCCATGCATATTACGACCCATGCAAACATAATCGACCTGATCCATCACAACGTTGCAACCAATCTACGCACATGCGATCCATTGCCTGCACCGACCCGTGGCCATGCGATCTGTCACACGCACCGACCCATAACCATGCGATCCATCCTTACACGATCCATCTCGAGCCGATCCACGATCTATTAATGCGGAGCCGACCCATTACCATCGTGCCTTCAATCCAATTGCTTCATCAATGCAAACCGACTCAATCCATGAGTTCCAACGATCCATGACTTATGGTCACGTGCGATCCATCTTTAACACCAGCCTCTCACTAAGCTTTGCACTATGAGCCAAAGTATACATTATCCATGATCCGTTTATGGATCTCGACAGATCCATCCATCAGCAAGCCATCGAAATCGTGGATTTTGGAGCCCAAACTTTCCACATCTCCTCGACTTCTCCTTCGGAGCTTCCCTGCCAAGTTTTATCCGACCTCCAATTTTCTCGTACCAAACATTCTAAGCTCTAATGATGAACATCCATGCATACAACTCATCCAAATCGACTAATTTCAACTAAACGATCAATAACACAATATGCAATCATCAAACAAACATTAGCACAATAAAAAAATCATCATACAATCATGTGAACTTGACCAAATCACAATAGAACAATAAATGAATCAATAATTGGACTTAAACTTGCATAAACATATGAATTAACGATTATATCTTGCTAGATTAGGCCCTATTGTGTAATC
Organism: Allium sativum; assembly: GCA_030737875.1. Taxonomy (NCBI): domain Eukaryota; kingdom Viridiplantae; phylum Streptophyta; class Magnoliopsida; order Asparagales; family Amaryllidaceae; genus Allium; species Allium sativum. The sequence continues at coordinate 447,885,867 of CM060919.1, forward strand.
TGAATTCAAAATATACTTACCTTGATTAGTTCTAGGTGAAAATAACTTGTACGAGTGAATCTAAGATCAAACAAACCCATATACTCTATTGGATCTGTGTGAGAGATGCTTATCACTCACCAAATCCAAAAAATAGATTCAAATCAATGAATCCCAAACCCGGACAATGAAGAACAACCTCTGAATCAACTCAATTGATGCGATTTACCCTTCCTCGATGCTGATCTTTAATCCTAGTTTATGAACTGAAATGAAGTGGAGGTGTATCTGGTTGAACCGGAGAATCACATACACCCAACCAAATGGGAAATGAAGAGAATAAACAATTCTCTTCAACCCTGCCCTCCTATTTATAGCCAATAGCCCCTACTCTTAATGGGCCTCACTAATCAACCCATTAATGACTAACTAACCTGTTTAGGAAACTAACAACACTAAAATAGCGATTCCTCCCAAACCACTCAGCCAAATCCTTATTTTGACAACTTTATGGAATTGGAAACACCAATGAAATCAATCCAACCTCCTGATTTGATCTCATTTAGAAGTTATTCCCTAAACAAAAATAGTAGGGGCAAAATGGTCACAAACAAAATTGATAAAAATCATGGGCATGTCCCATATCCCCATGAATAACATATCAAAATATGAGAATGATCCGACCCTTGTACAATTAAATAAAAATATATTACAATACTCTGGTACGTAAAATGAGGGTCGTTACCCATCAGTTAGTCATCATGTGATGAGGCATTAATAAATACATTAATAAGACATTTCATCTCATATGAAGATCTTTCAATTATAGCAACTTGGATATCTTAAAAGAATCCAAGTCTCGTGCCCACGTTCTTTTGATATGTAATTTTTTGTATTCTATCATTAACTCTTTCCTTAAGTAGGATCTTCCTTCTCTTAATATCCTTAGGGAGGGTAGATATGACGACCCAAATTTCTGCGGATCTGAATTTTTTACAAAGTGCTAAAATCCAAGCCCACTGAAATTCGAGTTAGTTTATTTGGTATCAAGCAGAAGGGAAAAGATAAATATATCAGAGCTCACAATAAAATACCTCACAGTGAAATGAATAAAATATAGTAATAAACACTTACCATAATAATGACACTGTCTAACAAGTGTCTCTAAGCGGTATAATCTCTGCCTCCTGTCTAACCTGTGGGTTTGTTATGAGGAGAGGGTCAAAACAAAAGTTCTAGTGAATGGACAAATTATACTTTATAAGAATAACACTACATATACCATTCTATCACTGGATTACTTTTATTAGGTTGTTAGGGTTTATAACACTTTCAAATTTATGCATAAATCGTACTCATCTACTTCCAAGTAGATTAACCTAATAAATCATATATATATATATATGTATGTCTGTATATGTAACTATATGCCTAATATATCAAGGTACTTACCATAGTATCCTCCTCGAAAGTTCTCCATTGTCGCGCTATGGAATCATACTAAACTTACATCACCAAACTATGAAAGTGTATTAGGCCATGCTACAAAAGCGTACCAAGCCTCTATCGTCACGCTAAGAAAGCGTACTAAGCCACGCTATAAAAGCATACTAATCCCCCATCGTCACTGTACAAAAGCGTACTCTCTATCATCTGAGTTTTGCTATCAGGCTAGATCCTTACACAGAACCAGTCGAGGGATTTCTATATCTATAAAAGTCAGCTTCGTTAGGCTTACGACACATATATTCATATATTGGTTTGTCTCTTTTCCATGGTTGCTATGTCCCCACATGACCCCCCTAAACTAATGAACAAACCATTCTAGAGCTAAGTGACTATGATGCTAACAAATAATATAAACATCAAAATTGGTATTGACCCTCATCCAATGTCTCGATAGTGAAAGACCATTGGAATGTTGGTTTAGCACCAATCTTTCCCGTACTTGCTCTAAACAACGATGACAGTTATCCAACGATATACTATTGTGATGACCCGCCTGGCTAGCTGATCCAAACCGATGGTTAAACCGACTTAAACTGATCAACAAGACGTATCACTTGAGATTACAACTAATAAGAACTTAACAAAATAACTTTTCCATTATCTTTGCAATAACCTTTACATTAGAGTACAACTTATATAAGAGTACAATAATAAATACATGCACAGCGGAAATAACTATATCAGAGTGTACCATGTAAACAACAGAAAAAATAAACTCTCAGTGGAAGCAATAAAATGATCTAGACATAGCTCTAGCATCAATCCAATACCTTCTCTATAAAATATCTGCAAACTAAAAATAGTAGACTGCCTATGTGGAAAATATAGGCACCCAGAGTTCAAGTGGAAGAACACTCTAGATCAGTCATGGGACTTGTGTGAGAGCTAAAACAGTTATTTACTTTATTTTAAAGTTGGGTAAATCATAAGACCACGTCATAGAACATGGAATAATTTCCCTTTACAAATATCATTCATAAAACTACTCACAACGCTTTTTGAAAATGAAGCTACCATAAGACTCGCATCCCATCACATAATGCAACATAAACCAGAGGAGCAAGTTTTGCCTCATGATAATCAAATATGCTTGATACGTGAAAGTCTCTTTTATTATCACTAGTGCGTAATGTATAAATCGTTTTGAAAATAAATGTATACATCTTAAAAGACGGAGGTACCGAATATATTACGTCTATATACATAGAGTATAACTAAAACTGTAAAGGTTCATATTGGAAGTTGGGTCCCATCAATGACCAAGGCAAAGGATCTTCCATAGCCGCATTCGGGCACATCCTAAGCGGGATGTCCCATGAGTCAACAAATGAGTCTTTCTATAGCAGCAAAGCCGACCCACCTATACCAAGTGTAGTTCGGGTTTCTCCTGAACATAACGCCCCCCGGTCGTTACCGACCATTATCCGAGACGCCTCGTTCCATCATCCATTAAGTAAGTTGCCTGGTCTCCATACAATGGCATCACTTTCTAAACTAGAAGGAAATGTTAGTCCTTATCTTTGTTGTACATCATCCTGTTTCGGCTCATTACCGGTTGTGAGGTCCTAAAGTTACGTTTTACACAAAGCACTGCTTTTCAACAAAAAATCTTTGATCATCAGTAGCTTATCACTTAGCATGCCACACTACCAATTCATAGCATATAGTTGGTGTGTATTAATATATAACCCTATGAGGACATAAGTCTCAGAGAAGGTGTTAAGACAAAAGGATGAATCCTCCGCCACCATTTGATATATCATCGATAAAAAATGTTGTAAAATACAACGTCAGATACGCATCCATACAAGTTCGTTCTGGGTTGTGAACGAAACTGAAGGCACCTTATTCCTCGTCCAATAAAGGAGGGATGCCCTTGCAAATCTGAACAATCAATAAGTACGCCTGGAGAATGGCCACTTACAACCTCATCTTAGGTGTACACCCAATCGAGACATCAGCAATAAATCCAAATGATGTGAAGATCGCCGGTCTTCAACCATCGCCTTTAGTATCTTCAATACTCGTCATATAGTTATTCAGAATGGGTTGGAACCTAGTCTTTTTGAAATAACTAGCGCATCTTTACAAACTATAATTGATATACAAAAATATCATGAGTCACATTCCACTTTGGAATATTCTTTTACTCAAATTGTTCTTTACATTGAGAATTACTCTCTTAAATCTTATCAATGATTTACATCCTTTAAACTCTTGTTCAATCTTTCCTTCGAAGTCATTTCAAAAGATTATAAAATCTCATTTCACAAACTTAACTCAAATTAAGTTTTCTACGCTTTATTGAGATTATTGAATCTTGTGAAAAAGGTAATTTCATAAATCATTATCCCATTTCCATCCTATTCAACCCGTGGAGCAAAAATGGTGGTACTCCATATCTAATACCCGTCGTATTTTGGTAAGTTAATTACCCTTGTTGATTTCAAATCTGATTGAAGATTTCAATTATCTTTGTGGGAAACCATATTTATCCTAAACCTAACCTATTCATTGATTAAGGTTGATTACTTTATCCTCGCTCGATCATATCTCTTGCCCAAAATTGTACTTACGATTTCTTAATCTTATCGTTTCATGAAAAACACGCTTATCTTCTTTTAAGCGATCCTTACTTTATTCCCATTATCGTTTGCTAGGGAAAACTCTTTCATTAAATCTATATATTCAAAATAAATAAGGATTTCATTTCAACTAATCTTGGAAAATTATCTTTCCTTTATAAGGGTTACAGAACAAATGTTATTAAGACATCATTTACAACAAACCCAAAATCATACTTTCATTCTAAATGAAATCTTCGCGGAAATCATATCAGCTTGTAATCGATATGAATTACTGTATTGAACTAATACTGTAAGCGGAATTACGACAAAGCCTTTTAAATTCCTTAAATAGTATAGATTTTCATCCGTAGAGACTCATTTCAATTATCACTAAATTGATTCTCATTCAATTCCAATTCAATTCATTAATTGGAAAACTCAACTTTGGAAATCTTCGTAAAATCTTAAAACAAAGATTTAGTTAATCTTAACAAAGATTATAACTTTCGAAAATTCCGAACTAGACTTCATCTTTAATCAAGTTAAAGAACGATGTTGTTGAAGACACCATTCAAGAGAAACCCCAAACTAATTGATATTAAATATAAGATTTAAACAAAGTTTACATCCACTTATATTCAATTCCAATTCTTGTAATCAACAAAATTTACATCCAAATATCCGAAGATCATTTCAATCTATTCTCAATCCATATTCCAATTAATCTTAATTAAAGGATTTCTCAAAACTCATCTTTCGAATCCAATAAACTAATATTTGGAGATCTTTAGTTCATTTAACTTACACCCCCAAAACGTTTTTTTACCATTCTCAACAAGTTAGGTTGAAATAAGAAAAATCGAAATATAGTTCGAAACTTCATATTTTATTTTCCAAATAATATTTGAAATCATTTATTATGATTTCATATTTTTCCATATTCTTTACAATTTTTATATTGCCATTTCATTCGCTTTCCAATTACGGTCATCAAACTACGTTTACATCGACCTTTTCAGCAACAGATTCAAACATAACTTGAAATCCAAAATTTATACTTTCATTTGAAAGCTATCATTAATAGAAAGCCAACATTTTTTGTTTCGGGAAAATCCGATTTAAATTGTATTAGTTATGTTCGTTTGAAGGTCATGGTTGAAATTTGCGAATTGTCGCTGCGCGGCACATCTTATTCAAACCATATTATTATTTAAAATAAAACTCATTCGATTCAGTTCAAATGCATTATATAAAACGTTTATAAACTCATTTAAAAAGATTCCAACTTCAAATTCAATTATTACTCAAAATTGAATATTCTATATTTTTATAATATTAAAATAATAATATTTTTCAAAATTAAATCTTTCAAAATCAAAACTTTCTTGAAATCCAGTATAAAAATAAATAAGTTCATTGGAATAATCAATTCGAGTTAAAACCATAGTTTACATATCTAACTTGAATTCAGTTTTGAATTTACTATTTATAATCTATTTTAAATTAGAATAAGCTATTTCCAATTCTATTCTCTTTCAAATTCATTTCAGCCTTTTCCAATAGTTGTTTGAAATCATCTTAACTTTATTTCCAAATCGTTTCGGATATAAAAATCCATTTTCCATTTTCACATCTTACTTCACTTAAATGAATATATTGTTCATTTAGTATTCAAATCGAACTCGGCTCAATCAATTACAAAATATTTCCATATTTATGGTGTGGATTGTGTAAACAATTATAATAACAACCAAAACAGTTATCATCCATCAATCAACAGTTAGAATATAAGCGTTATAACCGTTAAAGCTTATACGTACATAAATAGTAATAAACATCCATCATCCATGAAGCAATCAAAGCGATCACAATCAATCATTATATAATCAGCTGACGATTATGATAACTATTCAAGTTAAAATGAGTTCTCACAGCGATTTTTTATCGTTTCAATAACGATCACTTTTGAATTAAATTAAACGTGGGTTTAATTTAACCCAAAATTTCAACTAGCACTAATCTCGTCCAAATCAGTTCCAAAGCGGAGTATTCTTCTCCATGAATCCAATGGATCTTGTTTCATCAGATTTTGAGTTTATACGAGCAAGATATAATTGTTCGAACAATGAATACATTAACTAAGTATTAATAATATTTAACTTCGTCTTCTCCAACGTTCAAAACCATTGCTTCATCTCCATTCGAGCTTGAGCCGCCGCCTATGAACACTTAGACCACTGCAGCCCTTACTGTCGTGCTCCCCTCTCCACATCGCACCACCGTCCTGAATGCCGCCGATGATCAGAAAACTCCCCATGAACGTCGTCCATGTTGAACAAGATTCTAGCCACCATAGTCAACTTTTGGTCATGAAACTTCACTTGTAGGCACACCTCACCACCCCGAACATTTCTCTGGTTGATTACCTCTCCTAGTTCTGCCTCCATTCACTAGAAAATTCATATCTTTGTTCACTGCTCCACAAAATACATCAACTCTGATTATCCTGCTGTTGTGTCCACCACAGGTCGTTTCAGGCCGACCGACAAAAAGCAAACTTGTCGACCATCCTCCCCTCTCTAGCTTCCTATTTGATTCCATCACCTAACTCTCCCTCATTTGCATGAAATCCCATAAAACCTGAAAGTGATCTGCTACCGGTCGTGATGTGGTTCTAGTCACCTCGGATGTCCTTTGTCGATGAAATTTGGTCAGTGTGTCGCACTCACCCGATGTACAACTTTCATGTTGATGACTTTCACCAATTTTTAACGATTAGAGAGGAATAAATTAAAATAGAGGAAAATGATTTATTTGCAAAACGTCGTTGATTTGGGGCTTAGGGTAAAGTGGCGGCTGGCCTAAACGGGTTAGGGTTGCCTTGTTTAGGATGTCATATGAGGGCCATTTATTATTATTATTATTATTATTTAATTCAAGTGTTTACTTAAACTTGAAGCTACGTATCCCTTTTGACGTTTATTAATTCGCACAACCACATATGAACTCGGACGGTGGTGAAAATTGATATACAGCTATGGTTTGACATACGGTCCTAATGAAACTTGTTTCATCGACATTCAAGGCTGTTTCCTCAAATAGCGCTAGTTTGGGCTTAAATTATCAACTAATTATACATACGTATTTATGTTGAACGTTTATAGCTTGCATAGCCACATACTAACTCCAATTGATCGAACATTACAATAATTTATCATTATGAATCTGATAAAACTAGTTTCGTTGAAATCCAAGATCTATTACAAAATGGCTATTTTTCCATATTCAATTGAATTGATAAAATATATTTTAATTACAAAATTTTCAGACTCTTTGAAAAACAAATTATAATTATCATATATACCCAAACAGGATCTTACATAACTTCAAGATAAACTATATTGGATTTTAAACTCGATACTTCCATTTTCAAGATAAAACGATATTCAATTTACTTTAAAATTCCTTTAATTTTATCAAATAAATAATTATGGTTTATAAACGATTCCATAGCGACATTCTGGAAATTTGATTTAGACATAACTCACAATATACACGATGAAAACTCGATTTTTCTCTTTCTTTAGAAAATCATAGTTCAATAGATTAGAACATTTCTTGTTTCAATGAATTCTGACTTATATATTGGATCCTATATATTCATTTAAAGTTCAAAATGTAATGTTATAAATGTAACAACCCGGAAATTCTGAGCCAATTTAAAATTTTCATTTTGGCAATTTTGATGAATTTTGATTATTTAAAATAAATTATTTTAAATAATGACGTCGAGAAATTTATTTTGAACAGAATTATAACATATATATTTATTTATATCGTCGTTTGAATAAAAATATTTATTTTAAATTGTAAAAGGAATTGAAAATGGCGCGGTAGTTTGAAAATTCGATTTCAAAGTTCAAATGAATGTACAGGATTCAAAATAAACCGGATTTTGGCGAAACCAAAAATTTAGAATCTATTTGAGAAAATCTTTCCAACGAATCCGAAAAATCGAAATTTCATAGCGGGAATAAAAAGTTATGCCCAATTGAAAATTCAGAATAGTTGCTGTGGAATTCTGGCCCTTAGAAATGGAAATTTTGCAAACGACCTCTGTTTTTTACAAAACCACTTTTGTTGGATCCGGGATGTCAAATTATTGCTAGATTCCAAAATTCATAATTTTTTGAATCAATATGTGAACGTGGCGAAGTAAAACGTGTTTTGGCAGTTTCAGCCAATTTCGATCGACTAGAAAATGACCATTTTTCAAACAGCCTTAGAATTTGACGAAATTAGTTTTGTTAGAACCGTATCGTCAATACGAAGCTAGAAAATATTTTTCGGGAATTTTTAGAGTCCGTATGTGGCCCTAGTAAATTGAAATGTGCATTCAAATTGAATATATACTGATCTATATTTCAAATTTAGTGGTAACTGATCGCAACAGCCGAATTGGGTTATGAAACAAATCCCATTGTGTTCGGAATGGGGGTATTACGCTAGGAGCGACAGTCGTTGGGCTTGATTTGGGGTTTGAATCGAAAGTCAACCCTTTAGAGAATAAAATAATAATATAATAATATATAAAACTATTTTCACTCAAAAGCCCCTCTCCCTACTTTCTCTCTCTCCCCTTCCCCCCTCATTCATTAGATTAGAAGGAAAAAAAACAAGGGAAGACTGCCGCGATCCTCCCCACGCCGCCCACCGGGGCAGCCACCGCCCTCCACCGCCGTATCCCCAACCTCCGCCTCGCCCACTCCCTCGATTCACGAAAACCCCAATCGCCTAAAGGATGAAGGACCCCCAAACCCCCCTAAAATCGAGACACACCACCACCAGCCCCCTTTCCACCACCGCCTCCGATCGTCGGCACCACCACGACCACCTGCCGCCAGCTCCAGACCCAGTGCGCCCTCCTCCTCTCTCTTAGACGATGAACAGTGAGTTTCTTTTTCATTTTGTTTTATTTTATATATGAAGTTAGATTTAAAAATATAAAAAGTTAGTTTTTAAAAATATATATAGTTAGATTTTAATTATATAAAGTTTGATTTTTATATATGATAAGAATTAGATTTTTATGTGATAAAAATCCGATTTTCACATATGTGTTAAAGGGATAAAAATCCGGTTTTTTTAACATATGTGTAGAAGGAATAAAAATATAATTTTTTTAATGTAGATAATAAAAATATGATTTTTATATAACGTAGATAATAAAAATATGATTTTTATATAATGTAGATAATAAAAATATGATTTTTATATAATGTAGATAATAAAAAAATGATTTTTATATTATAGAAGGAATAAAAATACAATTTTTATATTATATAGATAGTAAAAATTTGATCTTTATATATGTAGCGAAATAAAAATCTGAATTTTCTTATATATATGTTGAAATAAAATGTGATTTTTATAGCGTCGAAATAAAAATTCAATCTTTATAGAGGAATTAGAAATATAAAAATATAATTTTTATATAGAAAGAAGTGATAAAAATATACAATTTTTATATATGTGATAGAATTGAAAAAAAATGAAATTTTTATATATATGAAAGCGGTATAAAAATAGAATTTTATCCTTATAACGTTGAAATAGAAATGTGATTTTTATGCAGATTGAACAATAATAAAAATATGATTTTCACTATGAACAGCGGGAAAAGGAGTGCGATGGAACGACCTGACTGAACCGTTCAGAAATATAAAATGGCGGAGTGGATCCCCAAGGTGAGAACTTCTCACTTTCGTTTTATTTTCTAGTTGAAATATATACTAGGATGCAGATGGTGCTTAGTAGCACCCGACACCCGTTGTCCACAGAACATGGACGACTTGTGTGGTTGGTTGTGTTGTGAAATACGACTGTTGATTGTTATGTGAAAAATATATATTCATGTGTTGAAATAAAATATATATTCAAGTGTTGAAATAAAATATATATTCATATGTTGAAATAAAATATGTATTCATGTGTTGAAATAAAATATATATTCATGTGTTGAAATATAATATATATTCATGTGTTGAAGTAAAATATGTATTCATGTGTTGAAGTAAAATATGTATTCATGTGTTGAAGTAAAATATGTATTCATGTGTTGAAATAAAAAATGTATTCATGTGTTGAAATAAAATATGTATTCATGTGTTGAAATAAAATATTTATTCATGTGTTGAAATAAAATATATATTCATGTGTTGAAGTAAAATATATATTCATGTGTTGAAGTAAAATATATATTCATGTGTTGAAATAAAATATATATTCATGTGTTGAAGTAAAATATATATTCATGTGTTGAAGTAAAATATATATTCATGTATTGAAATAAAATATATATTCATGTGTTGAAATCAAATATATTTATTCATGTGTTGAAATAAAATAAATATTCATTTACAAATCGAACGATTTGTTTATGTACACCGATTTGACTGATATTGATTGGGACGATAAATTTTACACATCACCCAACTGCACAAATAAAAATCTGTGTTTGTTGATTTGAAACCCCACACGCGTATTGGGATGATATTTGACGTACACTAATCCCGATTGTTTAGTTGTATGTCAATCGATGGGTTGATAGACTGTATAAGTGTTAATTATTTATATTTAATGCTTATGCAGTTGTATGGTGCACTCTGGATGATGGTTGATGATTTATCGTTGCTATTATATACATGTGTTGTAGAAAATCCATATAATTAACCTTATATGATAATTGATTGGGCCTCATTCCAATTTGGAAAATAAGGAAAATTATAAAAATAAATTCATATTGAATAGAAATAAATTCATGTGTTGAATAGATATAAATTCATGTATTGAATAGAATAAAAATTCATGTGTGGAATAGAATAAAAATTCATGTGTTGAATAAAATAAATTCATGTGTTGAATAATATAAATTCACGTGTTGAATATAAAATAGATTCATGTGTTGAATAGAAATAAATTCATGTGTTGAATAGAATAAAAATTCATGTTTCGAATAGAAAAAAATTCATGTGTTGAATAATATAAACTCATGTGTTGAATAATATAAATTCATGTGTTGAATAATATATATTCACGTGTTGAATAAAATAAAGATTCATGTGTAGAAATAAAAGCTGTGTTGATTAGATCGACGCCATTTTGACGTGAACGATATTTATATCGATTTTATTCATTTTTAAAATGAATATAGAAAAGAAAGTGATTTCAAAATATAACGTTTTGAAAATATTATCATTTGTATATCGATGATGTGGAATATTCAATTTTGATTCGAAATTGAATATGAAGTTGAAATCGTTTCGAAAACGAATTTAAAACGATTTATAAAATACATTTTGAAAGGAAATCGATGTAATATATATAATATATTATATATATAATGGTCTGAATAAAACGCGCCGCGCTGCGGTAGTTCGCGAATTTCGACCATTGACTTCAAATGGACCTTACGGGAGATCCGACCGTCGGATTCTCCTAAAACCGGAACCGTTAGGTTCGTATCGAAAAGAAATTTCTAACTAATATTAGAGATTTGAAATTTAATGGTTGGATTTGGAATTATGTCCAAATCAAATTTGGAGAAGGTCGCTGTAAGTGCAGTTCGATGGCCGTTGATGGAAATCGACTGTATGGGCCTTGATAAAATTGTTAAAAATAGTAAAATTTGTGTAAAATCATAAGAAATGATTTGTAAAGAATTGGGATGAAAAACTCCATATTTGAAAAGATAAAAATATATTTTTATCGAAATGAACTAGTTTTGAACGAGAATTATAATCCCCTTTATTTTTGAAATAAATAAATTGGATTTGAAAGGATTTTAAAAGTAACCAGAATTTCCAATAATTGAATTGGAATGGATTTGAATCGAAATTGTTTTTGGAATATTTCGATGTTGGATTTCGTGATGATATAAATATTGTTATGGGAATTTGAAAGATATATTTATATCGTCATTTCCAATATGATATTTGTTGGTCGTAGAATTTGATATTGAATATAAGCCGATATATTTTCTATTCAGAGCCTTGTAATTAATATCAAATGGGATTTGGGTTTGTCGTGAATGGTGTCTTCATTAACACTGTTCTTTAACCTAGTTAAAGACAGGATATGATTTCCCAAATTAAACAATCATTAATATTGATTTTTAGGAAGATTAAAACCAAGTGGAGTTTTAATGAATCGTTAATTAGATTGGAATGATCGAGAATGGAGTATCACCAATTTTGCTTCAGGCGATAGTTAAATATTTAATTAGATTTGAACATGAAATGGTATTTGAATTTACCGATAACACCGTGGTGTTAGATATGAAGTATGACCAATTTTACTTCATGGGAGGAATAGGTGGGGATTGGGAAATAAAATAAATGATTACTTCGGTGTGGTTCGCTAATCCCGACTAATTTGAATTGATATTCAAAAGAAGTTAAAGAATAAATTTAAAGAATTTATCTTTGATAAAATTAACGGGAACCTTTCCCAAAGTATAAGAATATTTGAATAAAAGAATATTCTGAATTGGAATGAGGCGTATGTTGTGTTTGTGTAACATTTGTTTATTATATACGCGAGTTATTCAGAAAGACCGGGTTTATCCCATTCTGAATAGCTGATTCGACGATGTGTCAAGGGTGAAGACGGTGGTCGAAGATCGGAGGTCTTCACATCGTTTAGGTGATTACTGATGATCTTGATTGGGCTGTACACCCAAGAGGAGGGAATCAGTTGGTGATCGTCCGGACGTACTTGGAGATCGATGGATATGCGAGGTACAAGGTGCCTCCGGTTTCATTCAGACCCGGAACGAACTTGTAAATGGACTGTGTGTCTGACATTGTATTTTATTCTGTGTGATTGATTTCTATTAAATATATATTTGTTTGGTGGCGGAGAATTTATTCTCTTGCTTAACCCCCTTCTCTGAGACGTACGAGCTCAGGGTTTATATATTGATGGATATCAATCGCATGGAGTGAATTGCCTGTGTGGCATGCCTAAGTAGCAATTGATCAAGGCTTCTATTGAAAAGAAAAGTCTTGTGGTTGATGATCAAAGCACCGCCTGTGTGGCATAGCTTTGTGTAACGTTGACTCGCGAGCCTCACACCCCGGTTGTGAACCAGAAATGGGAGAGGACATCAGGGAGGGCATGCGTTTCCTTCTAGTTAGAAGTGGCGTCAGTGGTTTTACACGCCCGGACGAGTTTGACTTATGCGGTTATCGGATTGCGAGGCGCGTCGGATATATCGGTGACTGTATGGAGCTGATGGAGTCATAAGACTCATTTACACCCCAAAGGGCGGGGAAACGCAGTGTTCAGGTATTTTAATCCACATCGGTGGACCGTCCCTGACGATCCAAAGTCTTGACTGAGTACTTGCCTGAGACTCGGGCTAGACAGTCTCGAATTCGGTAAGGACTATATTTTGCCTTGGTTCACAGATGAAAATCTAGCTTCCAATACGTGACAATTGCGGTTTTGATTGTATACCTATATATGGCGACATAGTGGTACGGGGCACTTAGGCCATCTATGATTGATACTTATGATTGAAATTGTTTTGACACTATACACTTATAGTAATATAAAACATGAAATTTCACGTACCAAACATTCTTGGCTATTATAAGGTAAAAACCTTATCCTCCGACTTGTGTTGCATTGTGTGATGGGACCTGGGTCTTATAATAGCTTCATTGTTCTTTATTTAGCATTGCGCTGTTGTTTTATGCAACCGTGTTATACGGCGTGGCCCCTTGATTTACCTAACTTTAAAATAAAGATTAATAACTGTTTTTGTAACGACCCAGCGGATTTCGGGCTCGAAAATCGACATAAATACCCTTTACCGTACTCGTGCCGACCTCCAAACACCGAAACACCGGAGCGTCTAGAAAGAAGTTAGAGGGTGCGAAAAGAAAGAAAGAAATATTAGAATAGAAGAAGAAGAAGAAGTATCAACACATCACAGAGTCTCACATCGCAGCGGAACAAAATATAATACAGAAATAAATCTTTATTGAGAGCTTTTGAAAATACTTACAAGATCAGAGTACAACATACATCTGGACAGTTATAATAATCTGTCCTCATACACACAGCGGAATATCATTCGTCTGAACGTCTTCAGCTCGTCACTGGACTTCACGGTACCTGATCACCTGAACCTGTACATCCGGGCTAACCCGAGCATTTACAAAACACCGGGTCAGTCTGGTGAACCAGAGTGAGATAAACTCGCACAACAATTTACAGTATCACACAACTTGAATTAAAGTTAAAATCCTTTCGAAAGAAAAGATAATCGTAAGACCGATCCACACATAAACACGGACGGTTTTTACCTTACGATGACTCAAACCAGTTTTCGAAATCAATATCTTAATCTGATATTATGATAATGTCTAGATACAAATAATTAACAAATCTAGAGGAACGCTTGCATCTCACGCGCCCCGTATATAATATACAATCGAAAATCGCAGGCGCTTATTGGACATTGGATTTCCAACTTGACAAGGTATGGGACCACCTTCCGCACGTGTATCTCTAGAGGCGAATACACAGGGTTCAACAAGAACGTCTTGCAACCCGGCCCTCACATGACCGACCACTCATTTCGCTTGAGTGTATCGAATGTATATCACCAACGGTTGGACTCAAACCACCGTTCCCGAATGGGCAGAATCGATAGAATAAGAAACAAAAGGAATTTCTCTAGATAGGTGATTATACACCCTAATGGGAGCGACCCACATAGCCATGCTGCCTGCCCGATTTTTGTCATCTTCCGGTTGATGAGGCTTGAGGCTAGAATTCCTCTTCAAACATCTGGCCACCATTCACTTTGAATGTCACATTGTCAGATCCGCCAGATATCACTAATTGACGTCCACAAAAATACTCTAGTGGTTAAGCTAAGAGAACCGTCGTCCTCCGCCACCAACTATCGTACGTTTGAAGAAACCAACGTACGTAATTCCTTTGGAAATACTTTGTCAGACATCCATCCATACAAGTCACCCAGGAACAGGGTGAACCGAAGGTACTCTCCTACCGCATCCAATACAGGAATCACCCCATGGATCAGTAGCGATTGCCCTTGCAATCCACAGTTTCAACCACGACAGAACCCCAGTATATCTCCGGGTCGAATCAGAGATTGTAAGTGGTTCTTCCGCTTCATGAAGATCTATGGTCTTCACATGCTCCATCTCGATCATCACTTGATCTCTTCTATATATTCGTACTTGTTGGTTGGAATGGTTTTCGAATACATATTCGATCCCGGTCTTTCCATACCAACAATCGTGAAGGTCAAACTTGATAGTCGGTTATTTAACTATCAAGCAAACATCCATGAAATCATATAATTACTGGTCTGGTACCCAGTATCACTTGGCTTTTAAAATTTAATCGCTCTAGTCCCTTTTTATTTTGTTACCATGGAAAATATCACCTCATCTCATTTCCGTTACTTTGGAAAATCTTATCACACACTCTTGCCATCGCCCACTAGTATCATCGTTGGGTCGTCCCGAAGTTGTTCAAGTTGGGGTATTTTAATTACCTCTCAGACCTTGACCAACAACGTTCTTACCTTCAGATAAATACGAGTCGTGATTCAAAACCCTATATTATCATTTCAATCCTTATTTCAAGCCTCGTTAAGCTCTAAGCAAATCCCTTTTTCCCCATTACCTTTTCTCTTTCGGGAAACCCCTTTTAAATCTATTTATTCAATTTAATACCATTTTTAAGCATTTCCAGTTTAAAACGATGTTTAAACTCATATTCATTTATAAACGTCGTTATAAATTCCAGGTTATATATATATATATATATATATCCTTTTACATCTTCATTTCCTTTAATTAGTTAGAACCTTAAGTAAAAGAAACTTTCATTTACGCTAGGTATCCACTTAAACATCTTTATTGCCTTATTATAAGACTCGAGCTTAAACACAAAAACTCATCCTTTAGCCCTTTCCCAATCCTCGACCCTTTCATTTCCAACTTGCTTACTTAGATATATTTTCTTTGATTAATGATTACTATAACACTTTACACTAATCCTTTCAAAACAATTTACTTCTTTACTTAAATAATACT
Source organism: Allium sativum (assembly GCA_030737875.1). Taxonomy (NCBI): domain Eukaryota; kingdom Viridiplantae; phylum Streptophyta; class Magnoliopsida; order Asparagales; family Amaryllidaceae; genus Allium; species Allium sativum. The sequence continues at coordinate 447,902,065 of CM060919.1, forward strand.
TTCCTCTGCTTAAAACCTTACTAAGTTGGATCAATTAAATTAATTCACTAATTTAAAATCTACCTTAGTCTAAATGGTCGACCCACCCAACATGGTTATTCCCTTAACCAATTCTAATTAATTCCATCTTTAAATTTATAAATTTAAATAGCTTCATTTAATCGCTCACGATTAATCAGACACTTACTGCTAAGTTATTTCATTTATTTATAATTCTCATCGACATAAGAAATTGGTTTAATAAAACATATCCCATAAATTACTTATAATTTTTCCAAATAAATGATTAATATTTATTCCCCTTTTAACAGCCTTTATTTAAAATGACAGCTTTCAAAACTTATTCCAGTTATAAAATATATTTATAACTGCAACTCTGTCGACTTACAGTCGATAAAATTCATCTTTAGAAATCGATTTATTTATCGACCAAGTGATGCTAATTTACCAACACGTACCATTCATTTGTCTATATCAGAACAAATGTTGCAGTACGATTCAATCATCAACAATAACAACCAATCAATCTACGGCCAATCCAAACAACTCAACCAATTCTAGCACTTTTATAAATGCGATCAATCAAGGGAAATTCCCTTGTTCGGGTCAAAACAAAATGATTTGTACTTCTGCTGAAATTAACTGACCGTTTAACTTCCAGTAATTAAATCCATAATTGTATAACAGGCCACAGTCAAACACTATCAATCAGAACACGAAAATAAAAATCCAATCTATATAAAATATAAATTGGAAGTGCTGAGTGAGTTTACTCACCTCGATTTGAATCTGACGATAAAACTTTCTGGTTTTGATTAGACTGACGTTTAATTCAAATGAAAATTCCAGTCACTTCAGATCTAGGCTTGGCCCGCTCCATCTCGAAGTACTCTCCTCCACGGTCCCAACGCAACTGACCGTCTGTAAATCTGACAACGTACGAGAAAGAAATCGCGTTACGAACTTTATATACTAATTAAATGAATTTAAAACATAAATTTCCTTTTAAATTTTAGAACGGGCCTTTACCTTAGTTAGCTGGCCCAAACCCATACTATCCACTACAAAACCCTCCCATCGTTTCTTTGCTCATTTTATCAGCCGCCAAACATTAATCTCCAACCCGAAACTAAAAACCCTAAATCCCCAATTCCTCCAACAATCATGGCGTCGCGGCCTTCTCCCCATCCGCCTGCGTGCTGCTTCGCGATCCTCGCCTTCTCGTGAGTCTTCCCGCACCACGACGAGCAGCTCAACGAGAGCAGCCAGATGATACTCCATCGTAGCAGACTACGGCTTCAACAGGAACCAATCCTTCAGACCCGAAAGCTAAGTCTTTCCTTTTCACTTGCTTCTTTATTTTGCTATACTGTTTTTATTTGATTTTCCTTCTCTGATTTGTTTCGTTTTGGGTTGATGAACACACGTATTTATAGTCGCGGTATGGAACTAGATAGGATTACCTGTCCATCAATCGGCCATGAATTGTCTTTTCCAATCAATTACAAGTCTGAAATTTAGATTTTCGTTGGATTTTGGTATAGGGTTTTCCCATATTTATTTACCTGTTCGGAATGGATTTTGATCGGATGTTGGATACGTGATAGTGACGTTGTGTGTTGTTACTTCAATTACAGGCTTTAGATTTTGTACTTAGATTTTTACATATACGGAAAACAGTGATCCTCCTTTACTGTTTACACATGTGGCCTTACTGGTTTGGTACGGATTTTTCATACATCAATATATATGTTGATTTTGTCGGTATGGTCTGCTTGAGAGGTTTATATCAAATCCATGTTAGATCTTGAGTTCAGATTTTTCCCATATCAGAAAACAGAAATTTAGATTTTCTGTATACTCATATATGTATTAACCGTTGCTCCACATGCTTAGCTTGTTCAGCTATGTTTCAAACAGAGATTTTAGACTGAACATAGATTTTGTTTTCACCGTTCATGATCTAGGGTTGTCAATTTCCTTGTTTGATTTGATAAATATTTGATTCAGAGATTTTATGGACTGTATATTTAATTTTCTGGTTAGGTTATCTGATTTTGATTTGGAAGAACACGGCACACTGTCCTTAAGATTTTGAAATGGATTCTCTTTTGGATTTCCTGATTTTTATATGAATATCAGATTGTTTTCAGCACCACATGTTGAGAGTATTCATACTTGTACCTATGTCTGCAGTATCCTACTATTTTATAGATGCTCATACCCCTATTGTACCCTATAACATAGCTGTTATTGTAGTTTGATGTACAAATATATACATTGTGTTTTTTTTTTCTTTTATCTTTAGCTATGCATTGTCATAGCCGTTCCTACCCTACTGCCGTCCATTGATTTGTTATCTTCATATGTCCATGACCTATTCAGATCAGAAACCTTTGGGTTCTGTGATACATATTTCTTGCTTGGATTTTGTATGTCTGAGATTCACTGCATGTGCATTTACTGTTGAATTTGTGACCATAAAGATTACATTGGATTTCCTTTTCTAACATTGATTCCCCCTTTTTCTTATCTTCTGTGTTGTCTACATTTGAAATTGATGTTTCACTATACGTATATCGATTCACATGGGTTTACTTTGGTAGTCATACCATTCACGTGGATGGGTATACGGATTGATTTATTCCTTCTCTTGTACTGTTTATTTCTATCATGAATCCCACTTTTTAATGGGTTTTCCCCCTTCTTTTCTTTTTGCAGATTGCTCTGGACCGAGATGGATTCACTCCTCGTTGAAAGCATCAAGGCCGATGGTGGATCTTGTTTGTACTGATTGATTTTATCCAAAATCTGTTATAAATATTCATATATTTGATACATAAAGTCATTGTAAAATATGTATATACTGTTTGTTCTGCTTTCAAGGATTTGGTGGTGTATTACTATCTCGTATTTTCTGATCAATACGTGATAACAATTTTCTTTATGTAAATTAATATTAAATGTTTGTCATTTGACAAAAATTAATTCATGCTCTAAAGGACAAAACATCACAAGTTCAGCCAACGTGATTGCCTCAGTAGGTTGATGGTTTAGATCATGAAATTAAATATTACGAGTTCGGTATTCAATATTGACACTTAGCATTAATAAACCATGTTAATTAAATTAAGTACAGCGTTAATCGACAATTTTTGTTTTGCTATTATATATATTCTTATATGTATAGCTATATATATAGTTTCTTATTGCATATATAAGGTCACATGTATTGTTATTGCTATATGTACTGCTTACTATAGACAAGAGTTTTTGTACATGGCTATATGTACTGCACATTTCCGTCTTATCACCTTTTTATGAAACAACCCATTTTCATACTGTTGGAGTCCAGTTCTTTAGTCGTTACTACATTGTCGGAATTTTAGTTAGCTTTAATAACCCTAAAAAAAACAATACCATATACATTAAATTTGAATAGCTGAAATAAATTTATTCCACCGTGTTTATTACGACAACAGTTTTAACTCCAATCAGTATGAAGTTCAGAATTCGACATCAAAAATCTTTTTACATAAAAACCGTTTTAATATTTAAATCGTTAAAATTTAAAAACGATTCCACAGCGATTATTCGAATTAAATAATTCGAATTAAATGGCTGAAAAATCTGGGACATTACATTCTTCCCCCCTTAGAATAATTTCGTCCTCGAAATTGCAAAGTAAGGAGAATATTCCGAATCGAATTATTTTTAAAATCATTACTTTTGAATTAAATTCGAACTCCAAAAAAAGAAAAATTCAATAATTCGCCAGCTCCTCTCCTGCATGGCTCGATCGGTACGAGTACCACTGCCACTCTGGGCCGCATTTCCTTAGAAAAAGAAAATTCCAAATCCAAACGGTAACTCACTCCGGGTACAAAATTAATCACTCAACCCCAACCGGTTAAATTCACTTAACCAGGTTCAGTTTCACTTTCATATCTGATTAAATCGACGAATTGATTCTCTCATCAATTCAATTTTATTTCAAAATTCAAATTTGATTCCAAATCAAATCAAACAAACAAACAAACAAACACCCCATATCATCATAATATATAGAAAATTATTTCCCTTTTCTATATAAAAATATACATCGGGTAAAATTATTTCATTTACCCTCTTTCAAAACAATACTATATCCATTGCCTGTTCTATGCTTTTCAACACTCGAACCGATCAACAAATACAATACCAAACATTTGTAAATAAAATTTACAAATACGCTCTCATATATACACTCAGTCTCAATCTAGGGTGCTACTGACCCCATCTCTATTGAGTTACGCCACAGAGCCAAGGTTACTACTCAACCAATAGCTCTGATACCACTGTAACGACCCAGCGGATTTCGGGCTCGAAAATCGACATAAATACCCTTTACCGTACTCGTGCCGACCTCCAAACACCGAAACACCGGAGCGTCTAGAAAGAAGTTAGAGGGTGCGAAAAGAAAGAAAGAAATATTAGAATAGAAGAAGAAGAAGAAGTATCAACACATCACAGAGTCTCACATCGCAGCGGAACAAAATATAATACAGAAATAAATCTTTATTGAGAGCTTTTGAAAATACTTACAAGATCAGAGTACAACATACATCTGGACAGTTATAATAATCTGTCCTCATACACACAGCGGAATATCATTCGTCTGAACGTCTTCAGCTCGTCACTGGACTTCACGGTACCTGATCACCTGAACCTGTACATCCGGGCTAACCCGAGCATTTACAAAACACCGGGTCAGTCTGGTGAACCAGAGTGAGATAAACTCGCACAACAATTTACAGTATCACACAACTTGAATTAAAGTTAAAATCCTTTCGAAAGAAAAGATAATCGTAAGACCGATCCACACATAAACACGGACGGTTTTTACCTTACGATGACTCAAACCAGTTTTCGAAATCAATATCTTAATCTGATATTATGATAATGTCTAGATACAAATAATTAACAAATCTAGAGGAACGCTTGCATCTCACGCGCCCCGTATATAATATACAATCGAAAATCGCAGGCGCTTATTGGACATTGGATTTCCAACTTGACAAGGTATGGGACCACCTTCCGCACGTGTATCTCTAGAGGCGAATACACAGGGTTCAACAAGAACGTCTTGCAACCCGGCCCTCACATGACCGACCACTCATTTCGCTTGAGTGTATCGAATGTATATCACCAACGGTTGGACTCAAACCACCGTTCCCGAATGGGCAGAATCGATAGAATAAGAAACAAAAGGAATTTCTCTAGATAGGTGATTATACACCCTAATGGGAGCGACCCACATAGCCATGCTGCCTGCCCGATTTTTGTCATCTTCCGGTTGATGAGGCTTGAGGCTAGAATTCCTCTTCAAACATCTGGCCACCATTCACTTTGAATGTCACATTGTCAGATCCGCCAGATATCACTAATTGACGTCCACAAAAATACTCTAGTGGTTAAGCTAAGAGAACCGTCGTCCTCCGCCACCAACTATCGTACGTTTGAAGAAACCAACGTACGTAATTCCTTTGGAAATACTTTGTCAGACATCCATCCATACAAGTCACCCAGGAACAGGGTGAACCGAAGGTACTCTCCTACCGCATCCAATACAGGAATCACCCCATGGATCAGTAGCGATTGCCCTTGCAATCCACAGTTTCAACCACGACAGAACCCCAGTATATCTCCGGGTCGAATCAGAGATTGTAAGTGGTTCTTCCGCTTCATGAAGATCTATGGTCTTCACATGCTCCATCTCGATCATCACTTGATCTCTTCTATATATTCGTACTTGTTGGTTGGAATGGTTTTCGAATACATATTCGATCCCGGTCTTTCCATACCAACAATCGTGAAGGTCAAACTTGATAGTCGGTTATTTAACTATCAAGCAAACATCCATGAAATCATATAATTACTGGTCTGGTACCCAGTATCACTTGGCTTTTAAAATTTAATCGCTCTAGTCCCTTTTTATTTTGTTACCATGGAAAATATCACCTCATCTCATTTCCGTTACTTTGGAAAATCTTATCACACACTCTTGCCATCGCCCACTAGTATCATCGTTGGGTCGTCCCGAAGTTGTTCAAGTTGGGGTATTTTAATTACCTCTCAGACCTTGACCAACAACGTTCTTACCTTCAGATAAATACGAGTCGTGATTCAAAACCCTATATTATCATTTCAATCCTTATTTCAAGCCTCGTTAAGCTCTAAGCAAATCCCTTTTTCCCCATTACCTTTTCTCTTTCGGGAAACCCCTTTTAAATCTATTTATTCAATTTAATACCATTTTTAAGCATTTCCAGTTTAAAACGATGTTTAAACTCATATTCATTTATAAACGTCGTTATAAATTCCAGGTTATATATATATATATATATCCTTTTACATCTTCATTTCCTTTAATTAGTTAGAACCTTAAGTAAAAGAAACTTTCATTTACGCTAGGTATCCACTTAAACATCTTTATTGCCTTATTATAAGACTCGAGCTTAAACACAAAAACTCATCCTTTAGCCCTTTCCCAATCCTCGACCCTTTCATTTCCAACTTGCTTACTTAGATATATTTTCTTTGATTAATGATTACTATAACACTTTACACTAATCCTTTCAAAACAATTTACTTCTTTACTTAAATAATACTTTCCTCTGCTTAAAACCTTACTAAGTTGGATCAATTAAATTAATTCACTAATTTAAAATCTACCTTAGTCTAAATGGTCGACCCACCCAACATGGTTATTCCCTTAACCAATTCTAATTAATTCCATCTTTAAATTTATAAATTTAAATAGCTTCATTTAATCGCTCACGATTAATCAGACACTTACTGCTAAGTTATTTCATTTATTTATAATTCTCATCGACATAAGAAATTGGTTTAATAAAACATATCCCATAAATTACTTATAATTTTTCCAAATAAATGATTAATATTTATTCCCCTTTTAACAGCCTTTATTTAAAATGACAGCTTTCAAAACTTATTCCAGTTATAAAATATATTTATAACTGCAACTCTGTCGACTTACAGTCGATAAAATTCATCTTTAGAAATCGATTTATTTATCGACCAAGTGATGCTAATTTACCAACACGTACCATTCATTTGTCTATATCAGAACAAATGTTGCAGTACGATTCAATCATCAACAATAACAACCAATCAATCTACGGCCAATCCAAACAACTCAACCAATTCTAGCACTTTTATAAATGCGATCAATCAAGGGAAATTCCCTTGTTCGGGTCAAAACAAAATGATTTGTACTTCTGCTGAAATTAACTGACCGTTTAACTTCCAGTAATTAAATCCATAATTGTATAACAGGCCACAGTCAAACACTATCAATCAGAACACGAAAATAAAAATCCAATCTATATAAAATATAAATTGGAAGTGCTGAGTGAGTTTACTCACCTCGATTTGAATCTGACGATAAAACTTTCTGGTTTTGATTAGACTGACGTTTAATTCAAATGAAAATTCCAGTCACTTCAGATCTAGGCTTGGCCCGCTCCATCTCGAAGTACTCTCCTCCACGGTCCCAACGCAACTGACCGTCTGTAAATCTGACAACGTACGAGAAAGAAATCGCGTTACGAACTTTATATACTAATTAAATGAATTTAAAACATAAATTTCCTTTTAAATTTTAGAACGGGCCTTTACCTTAGTTAGCTGGCCCAAACCCATACTATCCACTACAAAACCCTCCCATCGTTTCTTTGCTCATTTTATCAGCCGCCAAACATTAATCTCCAACCCGAAACTAAAAACCCTAAATCCCCAATTCCTCCAACAATCATGGCGTCGCGGCCTTCTCCCCATCCGCCTGCGTGCTGCTTCGCGATCCTCGCCTTCTCGTGAGTCTTCCCGCACCACGACGAGCAGCTCAACGAGAGCAGCCAGATGATACTCCATCGTAGCAGACTACGGCTTCAACAGGAACCAATCCTTCAGACCCGAAAGCTAAGTCTTTCCTTTTCACTTGCTTCTTTATTTTGCTATACTGTTTTTATTTGATTTTCCTTCTCTGATTTGTTTCGTTTTGGGTTGATGAACACACGTATTTATAGTCGCGGTATGGAACTAGATAGGATTACCTGTCCATCAATCGGCCATGAATTGTCTTTTCCAATCAATTACAAGTCTGAAATTTAGATTTTCGTTGGATTTTGGTATAGGGTTTTCCCATATTTATTTACCTGTTCGGAATGGATTTTGATCGGATGTTGGATACGTGATAGTGACGTTGTGTGTTGTTACTTCAATTACAGGCTTTAGATTTTGTACTTAGATTTTTACATATACGGAAAACAGTGATCCTCCTTTACTGTTTACACATGTGGCCTTACTGGTTTGGTACGGATTTTTCATACATCAATATATATGTTGATTTTGTCGGTATGGTCTGCTTGAGAGGTTTATATCAAATCCATGTTAGATCTTGAGTTCAGATTTTTCCCATATCAGAAAACAGAAATTTAGATTTTCTGTATACTCATATATGTATTAACCGTTGCTCCACATGCTTAGCTTGTTCAGCTATGTTTCAAACAGAGATTTTAGACTGAACATAGATTTTGTTTTCACCGTTCATGATCTAGGGTTGTCAATTTCCTTGTTTGATTTGATAAATATTTGATTCAGAGATTTTATGGACTGTATATTTAATTTTCTGGTTAGGTTATCTGATTTTGATTTGGAAGAACACGGCACACTGTCCTTAAGATTTTGAAATGGATTCTCTTTTGGATTTCCTGATTTTTATATGAATATCAGATTGTTTTCAGCACCACATGTTGAGAGTATTCATACTTGTACCTATGTCTGCAGTATCCTACTATTTTATAGATGCTCATACCCCTATTGTACCCTATAACATAGCTGTTATTGTAGTTTGATGTACAAATATATACATTGTGTTTTTTTTTCTTTTATCTTTAGCTATGCATTGTCATAGCCGTTCCTACCCTACTGCCGTCCATTGATTTGTTATCTTCATATGTCCATGACCTATTCAGATCAGAAACCTTTGGGTTCTGTGATACATATTTCTTGCTTGGATTTTGTATGTCTGAGATTCACTGCATGTGCATTTACTGTTGAATTTGTGACCATAAAGATTACATTGGATTTCCTTTTCTAACATTGATTCCCCCTTTTTCTTATCTTCTGTGTTGTCTACATTTGAAATTGATGTTTCACTATACGTATATCGATTCACATGGGTTTACTTTGGTAGTCATACCATTCACGTGGATGGGTATACGGATTGATTTATTCCTTCTCTTGTACTGTTTATTTCTATCATGAATCCCACTTTTTAATGGGTTTTCCCCCTTCTTTTCTTTTTGCAGATTGCTCTGGACCGAGATGGATTCACTCCTCGTTGAAAGCATCAAGGCCGATGGTGGATCTTGTTTGTACTGATTGATTTTATCCAAAATCTGTTATAAATATTCATATATTTGATACATAAAGTCATTGTAAAATATGTATATACTGTTTGTTCTGCTTTCAAGGATTTGGTGGTGTATTACTATCTCGTATTTTCTGATCAATACGTGATAACAATTTTCTTTATGTAAATTAATATTAAATGTTTGTCATTTGACAAAAATTAATTCATGCTCTAAAGGACAAAACATCACAAGTTCAGCCAACGTGATTGCCTCAGTAGGTTGATGGTTTAGATCATGAAATTAAATATTACGAGTTCGGTATTCAATATTGACACTTAGCATTAATAAACCATGTTAATTAAATTAAGTACAGCGTTAATCGACAATTTTTGTTTTGCTATTATATATATTCTTATATGTATAGCTATATATATAGTTTCTTATTGCATATATAAGGTCACATGTATTGTTATTGCTATATGTACTGCTTACTATAGACAAGAGTTTTTGTACATGGCTATATGTACTGCACATTTCCGTCTTATCACCTTTTTATGAAACAACCCATTTTCATACTGTTGGAGTCCAGTTCTTTAGTCGTTACTACATTGTCGGAATTTTAGTTAGCTTTAATAACCCTAAAAAAAAACAATACCATATACATTAAATTTGAATAGCTGAAATAAATTTATTCCACCGTGTTTATTACGACAACAGTTTTAACTCCAATCAGTATGAAGTTCAGAATTCGACATCAAAAATCTTTTTACATAAAAACCGTTTTAATATTTAAATCGTTAAAATTTAAAAACGATTCCACAGCGATTATTCGAATTAAATAATTCGAATTAAATGGCTGAAAAATCTGGGACATTACAGTTTTAGTTCTCACACCAGTCACGTGATTGATCTGGAGTTTATTGTTTCAACCTAAACTATGGGTGCCCTTATTTTCCGCACGGGCAGCTAGTAGTTTTGGTTTTGCAGATTTATATTCACGGGATTCTGATTTACTGCTGGAACGATACTCGGAAAGCTACGTATCCGTGTATTACTTCTAGTTGTGTTTGGTATTATTTTCCGCTGTGATATATTTAAATGTAATTTAAATCTCTAATATTTTCTGTGTAATATTTATTCATACTCTGTATATTCTTGTATTCTGATGGAATTGTTGTGATAAACAATGAAATGTTCTTTTGTTTGCATTCCGATTTGTCGTGTTCTCAGAACAATCAGGGGTTTCGACAGCCTTGGTCGGTTTAGCGATCGATTCGGATCAGCGAAATTCATTGTTGTCACATTTGGTATCAGAGCTTTGGTTTACAGAGCTCAGAGAACAAGACACGTTAGAACCAAACAAAAGAATTGCTCAGAGATTGGATTAGTAATATCCAATGAGAATGACTCGTTAGAGATGGGATCAGTAGTATCCTAGAACGAGTGTAAAGAGTGTTGTTTTGAAGAATAAAAAAACATGAAAACAATTTTTGTTTGAAAGTTTAAACCTTATTTAACGTATTTGAATATTTATTTGTATTGATTTGGACCATCAATTATATAGAGATTTTAGTATACGTCTTGATCTGCGTGTATTGAAGCCTCAAATATATTCGATAGATATAGAATCACACTCTAGTCGCGCGGGTCTGATTCTGATGATGGCGCACCAACATCAGTGTTTATATTCGAGTGCCGAAAGTGGGATATCTATGTATTTCAAATTGACTGGTGTGAGAACCGAATATAGTTAGAACATATTGTTGTGATTTGGCATCAAAAATGTGTTTTTTGACTATATATCAAAATTATGAATTTGAAAAGCTAATCAACTAATTGACTGCTGATTGTGTTGTTTGATTATTGGTTGATTAATTGAAATTTGAACCATTTAGCCAAATTGATCAAATAGTGAGATGTATTGAAAATTTGTTGCATTTGCATGCATATACATGTACTTAGATTGAACAATTCATAGCACGGAGGCTAGAGCAAAAGAATAAAATTGTTTGCCGGACAAATTGGTACATGTTTACAAATTTATTGGGTTTTGATGATTTTATGAGCCGTTTGGCTATTTCTTTTTGGATTGGTGAGGGCCATGGGAGGCTATTTGAAATATCCCGAAGCTCCCGGTGCAGGGGAGGTTATGGCGAAATTTTTCAAAAACTTAGGGTGTTAGCCAAATTTTTGAAAAATTTGAAAGGTTCTTAAAAACTGGAAAGTTGAAGAACTTAGGCCATAATGAGACTAATGAAAGTTGAGTTGATTAGTTGAACAACTTTCGGCTTCGTTCCTTTTTGGGGACAAAAAGTTTTAAGTGGGGGAGATTGTAACAACCGGAAATTCTGAGCCAATTTAAAATTTTCATTTTGTCAATTTTGATGAATTTTGATTATTTAAAATAAATTATTTTAAATAATGATGTCGAGAAATTTATTTTGAATAGAATTAGAATGTATATATTTATTTAGATCGTCATTCGGATATAAATATTTATTTTAAATTATAAAAGGAATTGATAATGGCGCGGTAGTTTGAAAATTCGATTTCAAAGTTCAAATGAATGTACATGATTCAAAATAAACCGGATTTTGGCGAAACCAAAAATATTAGAATCTATTTGAGAATATCTTTCCAACAAATCCGAAAAATCGAAATTTCTTAGCGGGAATAAAAAGTTATCCCCAATTGAAAATTAAAAATAGTCGCTATGGAACTCTGGCCCTTAAAAATGGAAATTTTGCAAACTACCTCTTGTGACGGCAAGGAATTTCGCTCGGTCCGAACCAGTCGCTAAACCGATCCAGGCCGTTCGAAACGCCCTATCGTTTGAGAACAGGACAAAACAGAACTCATATAAAAGAACGTTTCATTGTATATTACAACAATGCATCAGATTACAAGAATATACAGAGTATGAATAAATACTACACAGAAATATCAGAGATTTAAATTACATTTAAATACACCGCAGCGGAAAATAATACAATACACAACTAGAAGGAGATATACGGATACAAAGCTTTCCGGATATCGTTCCAGCTGTAAACCAGGATCCTGTGAATATAAATCTGCAAAACCAAAACTACTAGCTGCCCGTGTCAAAATAGGGGCACCCAGAGTTTAGGTTAAAACAATAAACTCCAGGTCAGTCATGTGACTGGTGTGAGAACTAAAACAGTTATTAATCTTTATTTTAAATCATTAGGTAAATCAAGGGACCACGCCGTATAACACGGAACGGGTTTCCTCCCAAGAATACCAGTGCATAGAACAAACAGCGCAATGCTAAATAAAGAAAAATGAAGCTGTTATAAGACCCAGGTCCCATCACACAATGCAACGCAGTCGAGGATAGGGTTTTCCCTTATAACAGCCAAAGAATGCTTGATACGTTTAAAACAAATCATTTGATACTATAATAAGTGCATAGTGTATAAAACAACTTCAAATCATAAGTATCAATCATAGGCGGCATGAGCGCCCCATCCCACTATGTCGCCATATATAGGATTACAACTAAAACCGCAAAGTCACGTATTTGGAAATTGGATTTCCATCTATGAACCGAGGCAAAAGATAGTCCTCAACCGATTCGAGACAATCTAGCCCATGTCTCAGGATCAGAACGCATCAACCCTTTAGATCGTCAGGGCCGGTCCACCGATGTGGATTATTATGCCTGAACAATACGTCTCTCCGCCCTTTGGGGCGTAAGTCTGGTCCGTCAGCCGACCAGAATGCATTCGGCCGAAACCGATATAACCGAGGCGCCTCGCAACCGCAACAACCATATAAGTCAAACTCGTCAGGGCGTGTAAAACCACTGACGCCACTTCTAGCTAGAAAGAAACGCAAGTCCTCCCTGAGGTCCGTCTCCCGTTTTTGGTTCATACCGGGTGTGAAACACGCGAGGTAAACGTTACACAAAGCTACGCCACAAAGGCCGTGCTTTGATCATCACCACAAGACTTTGCTTTGCAACATAAGCCTTGATCATTTGCATCTTAGCATGCCACACAGGCAAACCATCCTATGCAACCGATATCAGTCACACAGAATGAAATCCGATGTCAGACACACAGTCCATTTACAAGTCCGTTCTGGGACTGAACGAAACCGGAGGCACCTAGTACCCCGCATATCCATCGATCTCCAAGTACGTCTGGACGATCACTAACTGTTTCCATCTTCTTGGGTGTACAGCCCAATCAAGATCATCAGTAATTACCCAAACGACGTGAAGACCTCCGGTCTTCGACCATCGTCTTCATCTTCGACTTATCGTCGTATCAGTTATTCAGAATGGGATTAACCCGGTCTTTCCGAATAACTCGCGTATACTTTAAATAAGTGTTACACAAACACAACATACACCTCATTCCAATTCATTAGTCACTAACCGTAAATTAATCAAGAGAATAATTCCCCAAATATTAACCCCGAAGGCCGAAACCAACATCAGATCAATATCCAGAAAACCATTCTGCTTGGCCAACCGACAGTTAGTTTCTAAATTTCACATTCATAGGGAAATGTTCCCATTAATTTTATCCAAGATAAATTTCTTGAATTTTTTCTTCTTTTGAATTTCGATTCAACTAGTCGAGATTAACGAACCTTACCGAAGTAATCATTGGTTTTAATTTCCCAATCCCAACCTATTTATCCCACGAAGTAAAACTGGTAATACTTCATATCTAACACCACAGTGTTATCGGTAAATTCAATTACCATTTCACGCTCAAATCTAATTAAATATTTAACTATCGCCTGGAGCAAAACTGGTGATGCTCCATTTCGATTATTTCAATCTAATTAAAGATTCATTAAAACTCCACTTAGTTTTAATCTGTGACTGGGTTAAAGAATCAGTGTCATTTAAAACACGGTTCACGATAAACCCAAAATCACATCACATTTCAATCAGTCCCTAATTGTAAATTAGCAAGTGAGCAATTCCCTAAGTATGAATCCCGAAGGCCGAAACCAACATCAGATCAATACCTCGGAAACTATTCAACTTAACTAATCTCCAGTTAGTTTCTGATTTTCTTAACGCCTTTAGGTCTAAGAACTGTATTATTGAAGATACCGTTCACGACAACCCAAAATCACATTTCATTAATGATCGGGTTAAAGAACGAGTGTTATTTAAAACACTGTTCACGATAAACCCAAAAATCAATATCAATTCAATTCCAATTAAATATCATTTAATTGGTACACTTCATTAAATCTAAATAAAAAGATTTAATCTTTTCTCAACTGGGTTCAAGAACAGTGTTAGTGAAGACACCATTCACGACAAACCCAAATCACATTTGATATTAAATACAAGGCTCTGAATAGAAAATATCCCGGCTTATATTCAATATCAAATTCTACGACTAACAAATGTCGTATTGGAAATAACGATATAAATATATATCTTTCAAATTTCCATAACAACATCTGTATAATCATGAATTCCAACATCGAAATATTCCGAAGACAACTTCGATTCAAATCCACTCCAATGCAATCATTGGAAATTTTGGTTATTTATAAAACCCTTTTCAAATTCAATTTATTTATTTAAAAATAAATAGAATTATAATTCTAGCTCAAAACTAGTTCATTTCGATAAAAATCTATTTTTATCTTTTCAAATATGGAGTTTTTCATCCCAATTCTTTCTAAATCATTTCTTATGATTTTACACAAATTATTACTATTTTTAATAATTTTATCAAGGCCCGTACAGTCGATTTCCAACTATGGCCATCGAACTGCACTTACAGCGACCTTTTTCGAATTTGATTTGGACATAATTCCAAATCCAACCGTTAGATTTCAAATTTCTAGTATTCGTTAGAAAGCTCTTTTCGATACGAACCCAACGGTTCCGGTTTTAGGAGAATCCGACGGTCGGATCTCCCGCAATGTCCGTTTGAAATAAATGGTCGAAATTCACGAACTGCCGCGGCGCGGCGCGTTCTATTCAGGCCATTATATTATATATATAATATATACTTCGTCGATTTTCTATTCAAAACGAATTATATAAATAGTTTTAAAATCGTTTCAAAACCTATTTCAACTTCCATTTCAATTCAAAGCAAAATTGAATTCTTCTTTATAAATTCGTTTCAAAATTCATTTCTATTCAATTCAAATTTCAATTCAATTTGAATTCATTTCAATTCGCTTTCAATTCTATTTGAATTCGTTTTCAATTCAATTCGTTTCGAAATCGTTTTCAATTCAATTCATTTCGAAATCGTTTTCAATTCAATTCATTTCGAAATCGTTTTCAATTCAATTCATTTCGAAATCGTTTTCAATTCAATTCATTTCGAAATCGTTTTAATTCAATTCATTTCGAAATCGTTTTCAATTCAATTCATTTCGAAATCCCTTTTAAAATCGATATAAATATCGTTCACGTCAAAATGGCGTCAATCTAATCAACACGGCTTCATATATTCCTTTATTTTCAAATATTCTATTTCAAATATTTCTTTTTCAAATATTTCTTTTTCAAAACTGGAATGAGGCCCAATCAATTACCATATAAAATTAATTATATGGATTTTCATACAACACATGTATATAATAGCATTGAAAGTAATCAACCATCAACCAAAGTGCACTACACTGTATAAGCATCAAATATAGATATTCAACGCTTATAACAGCCTGTCAATCAATCGATCGACATATTTAATCAATCAGGATGAGTGAACTTCAAATTTCATCCCAACACCCGTGTGGGGTTTCAAACAATCAAACACATATTTTATTTGTGCTGTTGGGCGATGTGTAAAATTTATCGACCCAATCAATGTCCTTCAAATAGGTGTACATAAACAAACCGTCTGGTTTGTAACTGAATATTTTATTTTATTCACTTTCACTATATACATTCTCACGTTAAAAATTATATTTTTAACGATAAAACATTTTATTCCAACATATAAATTTCTATTATTCATTTACACAATAAAATGATATTTTTATTTTCTAACTTATTTTAGAAAATTTCGGCGGCATAACGGCACGATACTAGAAACGGGACGAGGCCTAGCCTTATCCCCGGTCTAGTGAAGGCCCACGCCATTCACCCATCAATCAAATCAATTTCGTTTTGCAAACCACAAAATTTGGAGTAAGAGACTAACCTAGCCTTACTCCTTCGCCTTATAACGGCGCACGTCTAATCCTAACCAATTTATCGATTTGATTTTTCACACCACAAACCACATTCAAACCAATATCGCAATCAATTACCAAACAGCCAAACAAACAAGTCCATGGTCTGTGGACGATTGTGTCGGGTGCTACTAAGCACCGTCTGCATCCTAGTATATACATATAACTAGAAAAATAAATTGAAAGGTGAGAAATTCTCACTTATAGCTATCCTAGCTCCACGGCACTTCTATTGCAGAGATCTTCGTCGACCCCGCCTTTTAGTCGCCTTCGTTGTCCGCTTTCACTACATATATAAAAATCGGATTTTTACTTCGTTATTCAATATCTAAAAATCATATTTTTACTTCGATGTTCAATATATAAAAATTCAATTTTTCTATCGAAGTTCAATATATAAAAATCGAATTTTTCTTTACTTTAGAAATCAAGTCTTTTCCTATGAACTAGAAGTCAATTTTTTTCTATAAGTTTTTATTAGCAAATCATATATTTTCCGATTCAAAAATTTGTTCTTTTCTATTTCAAAAATCCGGTCTTTTACTTGTTAAAAAATCTAAAATATATTTTCTTTCAAAACAATGTATGTATTTGTTTTCAAATGAAAGAGGTTTCTATTTTTCTATAACAATGCTATTTTTCTACAACAATGCTATTTTTCTATTCTAAACAAACCTATTTTTATTTCTAAACAAATCTATTTTTATTTCTAAACAAACCTATTTTTATTTCTAAACAAATCTATATTTTTTTTCCTAAATCAAAACTACGATCCTTTTTCTAAACGAAAATATGAACTTTTACTTAGATAAAAATCCTATCTTTATTCTCTAATCATTTAAAAAAAAGGTCAAATCTTTTATATCTCAAAAATCACATCTTTTATAACTCAAAATAAAATCAGTTTTTAAATTATGTTAAAATCAGTTTTTAAATTATGTTAAAATCAGTTTTTAAATTATGTTAAAATCAGTTTTTAAGTTATGTTAAAATCAGTTTTTAAGTTATGACAAAATCAGTTTTTAAGTTATGACAAAATCAGTTTTTAAGTTATGACAAAATCAGTTTTTAAAACAATAAAATAATCAGTTTTTAAAACAATAAAATAATCAGTTGAAAGAAAAAAAAGAGGACTTACGGGGGGGGGGGGGGGTTAGCAGGTCGTCGGAGGGCTTCTCGAGGCGGAGGTGGAGTTGTCGGAGTCGTTCAGGTGGGTGGCGAGCTTTGGGGGCTGCGGTGCGATGTCTGCTCACGGAGGCGCAGCGTTTTCTGGGCGGAGAGGCTCGCGTGGTCGAGCTCGAGCTCTGGCAGGGCGGCGGTCGATGGCAGCAGGGGGGCGCGGGTCGTGCAGTCGATCGGAGGGAGGTCGGCGATCGATTTAGACTTAGTTTTTTTTTTCTGGTTGACCTCAAAGTGAACGGGGGGGGGGGGGGGGGCAAGGCGAGATTAAGGGGAAGAAAGTTTTTTTTTTATAATAATTTATTTAATTTCTTTTAAATTTCAAAACTTCATGCTTATCGAAACGAACTCTAATTTAAACTCAACGACTGCCGCCCCTAGCGTTTTACCCCCATTCCGAACACAATGGGATATGTATCGTAGGTTGATTCGACTGTTTGAATCAGTTTCCGTTAAATTTACATTTAAATCTATATATTGAATTTTAAACGTACATTTCGAATTACCGGGGTTACATACTAACTCTATAAATTCCACAAAAATATTTTCTAGCTTCGTACTGACGATACGGTCCTAACAAAACTAGTTTCGTCAAATTCTGAGACCGTTAGAAAAATGGCCAATTTCCAGTCGATTAAAATCAACTGAAATGGCCAAAACGCGTTTTCTTTTGCCACGCTCACATATTGATTCGAAAAATTATGAAATTTGGAATCTAGCAATAATTTGACACTGCGGACCCAACAAAACTGGTTTCGTCGAAATCCGAGGTCGTTTGCAAAATGTCCATTTTTAAGGGCCTGAATTCCATAGCGACTATTCAGAATTTTCAACTGGACATATCTTATCATTTATAAAGTGAAATCTCAGTTTCTCAACTTCGTTGGAAAGATATTCACTATTAGATTCCATTATTTTTGGTTTCACTAAAATCCGGATTGTTTTGCACCCGGTACATTCAATTGAAGTTTGAAATCGAATTATCGAACTACCGCGCCATTTTCAATTCTATTTATAATTATATATAATTATTTATATTCTAACGACGACGCGTATAAATATATTCGTTCGAATTATATTCAAAATAAATTTCTCGTCGATTTTATTTAAAATAATTCATTTTAAATAATCAAAATTCGCTAAAATTGCCAAAATAAAAATTTTAAACTGGCCCAGATTTTCGGGTTGTTACAATCTCCCCCACTTAAAACTTTTCGTCCCCGAAAAGGAACAAAGTCGAAAGTGGTTTGATAATTCAACTCTACGCTCGACCTGGCTTCCATTCTCCAACCCTTTGGCTTCTGAGAATTTTCAAAATTTCAAAAATTTGGCTAACACCCTAAATTTTTAAAAAATTTCGCCATAACCTCCCCTGCACCGGGAGCATCGGGGAATTTCAAATAGCTTCCCCGGTCCTTCAGATCTCAAAAAAGAAAATGAAAAAGCCAAGCGGCTAGCCAATAGGCTCACAAAATCATCATCACCCAAACAAAACAGGAAATTATGTAGTAAACATGTACCTATTTGTCGGGCAAACAAATTTTATTCTCTGGCTCTAGCCTCCTTGCTATGACCTGTTCAATGATATATATGTATATGCAAGCAAATGCGACCAAATTTCAATACAATTCAATATTTGGTTCAATTAGGCTAAATGGTTCAAAATTAGCAAACAAATAGGCAAACAACACAAACATCAATCAATTAGTGAATTAGAGTTTCAAATTCATAATTTTGATACATATGCAAAAATCATGTTTTGATGCCAAATCACAACAATGTATTCTAGCTACATATAAGTTTTGGTTCTCACACCAGCCTAATGGAAATATATAGAAAATCACACCTTCGAAACACGAATATAAATTCTGATGATGATCGATCAATCATCAGAACCATCTCCGGGTGTCTAGAATGTGATTCTATATCTATCCAGTATATTAAAACTTTGAATACACGCGGATCAGACGTATACGCAAAATCTATATATACTGGATTGTCCACATCAATATAAATAAATAACCAAATACGAATAGTTGATTTAAATTTTCAAAACAAATTTGACTTTCATTTTAAAAATATACTCTTCACACTCGTTCTAGGATACTACTGATCCTATCTCTAACGAGTCATTCTCATTGGATATTACTAATCCAATATCTGATGAATTCTTTCGTACGGTTCTAATGTGTCTTGTTCTCCGAGCTTTGTAAACCAAAGCTCTGATACCAACCGTGACGGCAAGGAATTTCGCTCGGTCCGAACCAGTCGCTAAACCGATCCAGGCCGTTCGAAACGCCCTATCGTTTGAGAACAGGACAAAACAGAA
Source organism: Allium sativum (assembly GCA_030737875.1). Classification (NCBI taxonomy): domain Eukaryota; kingdom Viridiplantae; phylum Streptophyta; class Magnoliopsida; order Asparagales; family Amaryllidaceae; genus Allium; species Allium sativum. Next base: position 447,922,186 of record CM060919.1, read on the forward strand.
CTCATATAAAAGAACGTTTCATTGTATATTACAACAATGCATCAGATTACAAGAATATACAGAGTATGAATAAATACTACACAGAAATATCAGAGATTTAAATTACATTTAAATACACCGCAGCGGAAAATAATACAATACACAACTAGAAGGAGATATACGGATACAAAGCTTTCCGGATATCGTTCCAGCTGTAAACCAGGATCCTGTGAATATAAATCTGCAAAACCAAAACTACTAGCTGCCCGTGTCAAAATAGGGGCACCCAGAGTTTAGGTTAAAACAATAAACTCCAGGTCAGTCATGTGACTGATGTGAGAACTAAAACAGTTATTAATCTTTATTTTAAATCATTAGGTAAATCAAGGGACCACGCCGTATAACACGGAACGGGTTTCCTCCCAAGAATACCAGTGCATAGAACAAACAGCGCAATGCTAAATAAAGAAAAATGAAGCTGTTATAAGACCCAGGTCCCATCACACAATGCAACGCAGTCGAGGATAGGGTTTTCCCTTATAACAGCCAAAGAATGCTTGATACGTTTAAAACAAATCATTTGATACTATAATAAGTGCATAGTGTATAAAACAACTTCAAATCATAAGTATCAATCATAGGCGGCATGAGCGCCCCATCCCACTATGTCGCCATATATAGGATTACAACTAAAACCGCAAAGTCACGTATTTGGAAATTGGATTTCCATCTATGAACCGAGGCAAAAGATAGTCCTCAACCGATTCGAGACAATCTAGCCCATGTCTCAGGATCAGAACGCATCAACCCTTTAGATCGTCAGGGCCGGTCCACCGATGTGGATTATTATGCCTGAACAATACGTCTCTCCGCCCTTTGGGGCGTAAGTCTGGTCCGTCAGCCGACCAGAATGCATTCGGCCGAAACCGATATAACCGAGGCGCCTCGCAACCGCAACAACCACATAAGTCAAACTCGTCAGGGCATGTAAAACCACTGACGCCACTTCTAGCTAGAAAGAAACGCAAGTCCTCCCTGAGGTCCGTCTCCCGTTTTTGGTTCATACCGGGTGTGAAACACGCGAGGTAAACGTTACACAAAGCTACGCCACAAAGGCCGTGCTTTGATCATCACCACAAGACTTTGCTTTGCAACAGAAGCCTTGATCATTTGCATCTTAGCATGCCACACAGGCAAACCATCCTATGCAACCGATATCAGTCACACAGAATGAAATCCGATGTCAGACACACAGTCCATTTACAAGTCCGTTCTGGGACTGAACGAAACCGGAGGCACCTAGTACCCCGCATATCCATCGATCTCCAAGTACGTCTGGACGATCACTAACTGTTTCCATCTTCTTGGGTGTACAGCCCAATCAAGATCATCAGTAATTACCCAAACGACGTGAAGACCTCCGGTCTTCGACCATCGTCTTCATCTTCGACTTATCGTCGTATCAGTTATTCAGAATGGGATTAACCCGGTCTTTCCGAATAACTCGCGTATACTTTAAATAAGTGTTACACAAACACAACATACGCCTCATTCCAATTCATTAGTCACTAACCGTAAATTAATCAAGAGAATAATTCCCCAAATATTAACCCCGAAGGCCGAAACCAACATCAGATCAATATCCAGAAAACCATTCTGCTTGGCCAACCGACAGTTAGTTTCTAAATTTCACATTCATAGGGAAATGTTCCCATTAATTTTATCCAAGATAAATTTCTTGAATTTATTCTTCTTTTGAATTTCGATTCAACTAGTCGAGATTAACGAACCTTACCGAAGTAATCATTGGTTTTAATTTCCCAATCCCAACCTATTTATCCCACGAAGTAAAACTGGTAATACTTCATATCTAACACCACAGTGTTATCGGTAAATTCAATTACCATTTCACGCTCAAATCTAATTAAAGATTTAACTATCGCCTGGAGCAAAACTGGTGATGCTCCATTTCGATTATTTCAATCTAATTAAAGATTCATTAAAACTCCACTTAGTTTTAATCTGTGACTGGGTTAAAGAATCAGTGTCATTTAAAACACGGTTCACGATAAACCCAAAATCACATCACATTTCAATCAGTCCCTAATTGTAAATTAGCAAGTGAGCAATTCCCTAAGTATGAATCCCGAAGGCCGAAACCAACATCAGATCAATACCTCGGAAACTATTCAACTTAACTAATCTCCAGTTAGTTTCTGATTTTCTTAACGCCTTTAGGTCTAAGAACTGTATTATTGAAGATACCGTTCACGATAACCCAAAATCACATTTCATTAATGATCGGGTTAAAGAACGAGTGTTATTTAAAACACTGTTCACGATAAACCCAAAAATCAATATCAATTCAATTCCAATTAAATATCATTTAATTGGTACACTTCATTAAATCTAAATAAAAAGATTTAATCTTTTCTCAACTGGGTTCAAGAACAGTGTTAGTGAAGACACCATTCACGACAAACCCAAATCACATTTGATATTAAATACAAGGCTCTGAATAGAAAATATCCCGGCTTATATTCAATATCAAATTCTACGACTAACAAATGTCGTATTGGAAATAACGATATAAATATATATCTTTCAAATTTCCATAACAACATCTGTATAATCATGAATTCCAACATCGAAATATTCCGAAGACAACTTCGATTCAAATCCACTCCAATGCAATCATTGGAAATTTTGGTTATTTATAAAACCCTTTTCAAATTCAATTTATTTATTTAAAAATAAATAGAATTATAATTCTAGCTCAAAACTAGTTCATTTCGATAAAAATCTATTTTTATCTTTTCAAATATGGAGTTTTTCATCCCAATTCTTTCTAAATCATTTCTTATGATTTTACACAAATTATTACTATTTTTAATAATTTTATCAAGGCCCGTACAGTCGATTTCCAACTATGGCCATCGAACTGCACTTACAGCGACCTTTTTCGAATTTGATTTGGACATAATTCCAAATCCAACCGTTAGATTTCAAATTTCTAATATTCGTTAGAAAGCTCTTTTCGATACGAACCCAACGGTTCCGGTTTTAGGAGAATCCGACGGTCGGATCTCCCGCAATGTCCGTTTGAAATAAATGGTCGAAATTCACGAACTGCCGCGGCGCGGCGCGTTCTATTCAGGCCATTATATTATATATATAATATATACTTCGTCGATTTTCTATTCAAAACGAATTATATAAATAGTTTTAAAATCGTTTCAAAACCTATTTCAACTTCCATTTCAATTCAAAGCAAAATTGAATTCTTCTTTATAAATTCGTTTCAAAATTCATTTCTATTCAATTCAAATTTCAATTCAATTTGAATTCATTTCAATTCGCTTTCAATTCTATTTGAATTTGTTTTCAATTCAATTCGTTTCGAAATCGTTTTCAATTCAATTCATTTCGAAATCGTTTTCAATTCAATTCATTTCGAAATCGTTTTCAATTCAATTCATTTCGAAATCGTTTTCAATTCAATTCATTTCGAAATCGTTTTCAATTCAATTCAATTCATTTCGAAATCCCTTTTAAAATCGATATAAATATCGTTCACGTCAAAATGGCGTCAATCTTATCAACACGGCTTCATATATTCCTTTATTTTCAAATATTCTATTTCAAATATTTCTTTTTCAAATATTTCTTTTTCAAAACTGGAATGAGGCCCAATCAATTACCATATAAAATTAATTATATGGATTTTCATACAACACATGTATATAATAGCATTGAAAGTAATCAACCATCAACCAAAGTGCACTACACTGTATAAGCATCAAATATAGATATTCAACGCTTATAACAGCCTGTCAATCAATCGATCGACATATTTAATCAATCAGGATGAGTGAACTTCAAATTTCATCCCAACACCCGTGTGGGGTTTCAAACAATCAAACACATATTTTATTTGTGCTGTTGGGCGATGTGTAAAATTTATCGACCCAATCAATGTCCTTCAAATAGGTGTACATAAACAAACCGTCTGGTTTGTAACTGAATATTTTATTTTATTCACTTTCACTATATTCATTCTCACGTTAAAAATTATATTTTTAACGATAAAACATTTTATTCCAACATATGAATTTCTATTATTCATTTACACAATAAAATGATATTTTTATTTTCTAACTTATTTTAGAAAATTTCGGCGGCATAACAGCACGATACTAGAAACGGGACGAGGCCTAGCCTTATCCCCGGTCTAGTGAAGGCCCACGCCATTCACCCATCAATCAAATCAATTTCGTTTTGCAAACCACAAAATTTGGAGTAAGAGACTAACCTAGCCTTACTCCTTCGCCTTATAACGGCGCACGTCTAATCCTAACCAATTTATCGATTCGATTTTTCACACCACAAACCACATTCAAACCAATATCGCAATCAATTACCAAACAGCCAAACAAACAAGTCCATGGTCTGTGGACGATTGTGTCGGGTGCTACTAAGCACCGTCTGCATCCTAGTATATATATATAACTAGAAAAATAAATTGAAAGGTGAGAAATTCTCACTTATAGCTATCCTAGCTCCACGGCACTTCTATTGCAGAGATCTTCGTCGACCCCGCCTTTTAGTCGCCTTCGTTGTCCGCTTTCACTACATATATAAAAATCGGATTTTTACTTCGTTATTCAATATATAAAAATCATATTTTTACTTCGATGTTCAATATATAAAAATTCAATTTTTCTATCGAAGTTCAATATATAAAAATCGAATTTTTCTTTACTTTAGAAATCAAGTCTTTTCCTATGAACTAGAAGTCAATTTTTTTCTATAAGTTTTTATTAGCAAATCATATATTTTCCGATTCAAAAATTTGTTCTTTTCTATTTCAAAAATCCGGTCTTTTACTTGTTAAAAAATCTAAAATATATTTTCTTTCAAAACAATGTATGTATTTGTTTTCAAATGAAAGAGGTTTCTATTTTTCTATAACAATGCTATTTTTCTACAACAATGCTATTTTTCTATTCTAAACAAACCTATTTTTATTTCTAAACAAATCTATTTTTATTTCTAAACAAACCTATTTTTATTTCTAAACAAATCTATATTTTTTTTCCTAAATCAAAACTACGATCCTTTTTCTAAACGAAAATATGAACTTTTACTTAGATAAAAATCCTATCTTTATTCTCTAATCATTTAAAAAAAAGGTCAAATCTTTTATATCTCAAAAATCACATCTTTTATAACTCAAAATAAAATCAGTTTTTAAATTATGTTAAAATCAGTTTTTAAATTATGTTAAAATCAGTTTTTAAATTATGTTAAAATCAGTTTTTAAGTTATGTTAAAATCAGTTTTTAAGTTATGACAAAATCAGTTTTTAAGTTATGACAAAATCAGTTTTTAAGTTATGACAAAATCAGTTTTTAAAACAATAAAATAATCAGTTTTTAAAACAATAAAATAATCAGTTGAAAGAAAAAAAAGAGGACTTACGGGGGGGGGGGGGGGGTTTAGCAGGTCGTCGGAGGGCTTCTCGAGGCGGAGGTGGAGTTGTCGGAGTCGTTCAGGTGGGTGGCGAGCTTTGGGGGCTGCGGTGCGATGTCTGCTCACGGAGGCGCAGCGTTTTCTGGGCGGAGAGGCTCGCGTGGTCGAGCTCGAGCTCTGGCAGGGCGGCGGTCGATGGCAGTAGGGGGGCGCGGGTCGTGCAGTCGATCGGAGGGAGGTCGGCGATCGATTTAGACTTAGGGTTTTTTTTTTTTTCTGGTTGACCTCAAAGTGAACGGGGGGGGGGGGGCAAGGCGAGATTAAGGGGAAGAAAGTTTTTTTTTTTATAATAATTTATTTAATTTCTTTTAAATTTCAAAACTTCATGCTTATCGAAACGAACTCTAATTTAAACTCAACGACTGCCGCCCCTAGCGTTTTACCCCCATTCCGAACACAATGGGATATGTATCGTAGGTTGATTCGACTGTTTGAATCAGTTTCCGTTAAATTTACATTTAAATCTATATATTGAATTTTAAACGTACATTTCGAATTACCGGGGTTACATACTAACTCTATAAATTCCACAAAAATATTTTCTAGCTTCGTACTGACGATACGGTCCTAACAAAACTAGTTTCGTCAAATTCTGAGACCGTTAGAAAAATGGCCAATTTCCAGTCGATTAAAATCAACTGAAATGGCCAAAACGCGTTTTCTTTTGCCACGCTCACATATTGATTCGAAAAATTATGAAATTTGGAATCTAGCAATAATTTGACACTGCGGACCCAACAAAACTGGTTTCGTCGAAATCCGAGGTCGTTTGCAAAATGTCCATTTTTAAGGGCCTGAATTCCATAGCGACTATTCAGAATTTTCAACTGGACATATCTTATCATTTATAAAGTGAAATCTCAGTTTCTCAACTTCGTTGGAAAGATATTCACTATTAGATTCCATTATTTTTGGTTTCACTAAAATCCGGATTGTTTTGCACCCGGTACATTCAATTGAAGTTTGAAATCGAATTATCGAACTACCGCGCCATTTTCAATTCTATTTATAATTATATATAATTATTTATATTCTAACGACGACGCGTATAAATATATTCGTTCGAATTATATTCAAAATAAATTTCTCGTCGATTTTATTTAAAATAATTCATTTTAAATAATCAAAATTCGCTAAAATTGCCAAAATAAAAATTTTAAACTGGCCCAGATTTTCGGGTTGTTACACCTCTGTTTTCGACGAAACCACTTTTATTGGATCCGCGATGTCGAATTATTGCTAGATTCCCAAATTCATAATTATGTGAGCGTGGCGAAGTAAAACGTGTTTTGGTAGTTTCAACCAATTTCGATCGATCAGAAAATGACCATTTTTCAAACGGTCTCAGAATTTGACGAAATTAGTTTTGTTAGGACCGTATCATCAATACGAAGCTAGAAAATATTTTTCGGGAATTTTTAGAGTCCGTATGTGGCCCTAGTAAATTGAAATATGTGTTCAAATTGAATATATACCGATCTATATTTCAAATTTAGTGGTAACTGATCGCAACAGCCGATTTGGGTTACGAAACATATCCTATTGTGTTCGGAATGGGGTATTATGCTAGGGGCGAAGTCGTTGGGCTTGATTTGGGGTTTGAATTGAAAGTCAACCCTTTAGAGAATAAAATAATAATATAATAATATATAAAACCATTTTCACTTAAAAGCCCCTCTCCCTACTTTCTCTCTCTCCCCTACCCCCCTCATTCATTCGATCGGAAGGGAAAAAACAAGGGAAGACCACCGCGATCCCCCCTACGCCGCCCACCAGAGCAGCCACCGCCCTCCACCACCGTATCCCCAGCCTCCGCCTCGCCCACTCCCTCGATTCACGAAAACGCCAATCGCCTGAAGGATGACAGACCCCCAAACCCCCTGAAATCAAGACGCACCGCCACCAGCCCCCTTTCCACCGCCGCCTCCGATCGTCAGCACCACCACGACCACCTGCCGCCACCTCAAGACCCACTGCGCCCTCCTCTCTCCCAGACGATGAACAGTGAGTTTCTTTTTCATTTTTTTATTTTATATATGAAGTTAGATTTTAAAAATATAAAAAGTTAGTTTTTAAAAATATTTATAGTTATATTTTTATTATATAAAGTTTGATTTTTTTATATGATAAGAATTAGATTTTTATGTGATAAAAATCCGATTTTTACATATGCGTTAAAGGGATAAAAATCCGATTTTTTTAACATATGTGTAGAAGGAATAAAAATATAATTTTTTTAATGTAGATAATAAAAATAAGATTTTTATATAATGTAGATAATAAAAATATGATTTTTATATTATAGAAGGAATAAAAATACAATTTTTATATTATATAGTTAGTAAAAATTTGATCTTTATATATGTAGCGAAATAAAAATCTGAATTTTCTTATATATATGTTGAAATAAAATGTGATTTTTATAGCGTCGAAATAAAAATTCGATCTTTATAGAGGAAGTAGAAATATAAAAATGTAATTTTTATATAGAAAGAAGTGATAAATATATATAATTTTTATATATGTGATAGAATTGAAAAAAAATGAAATTTTTATATATATGAAAGCAGTATAAAAATAGAATTTTATCCTTATAACGTTGAAATAGAAATGTTATTTTTTTGCAGATTGAACAATAATAAAAATATGATTTTTACTATGAACAGCGGGAAAAGGAGTGCGATGGAATGGCCTGACTGAACCGTTCAGAAATATAGAATGGCAGAGTGGATCCCCAAGGGGAGAACTCCTCACTTTTATTTTATTTTCTAGTTGAAATATATACTAGGATGCAGACGGTGCTTAGTAGCACCCGACACCCGTTGTCCACAGACTATGGACGACTTGTGTGATTGGTTATGTTGTGAAATTTGACTGTTGATTGTGACGTGAAAAATATATATTCATGAGTTGAAATAAAATATATATATATATATTCATGTGTTGAAATAAAATATATATTCTTGTGTTGAAATAAAATATATATTCATGTGTTGAAATAAAATATATATTCTTGTGTTGAAATATAATATATATTCAGGTGTTGAAGTAAAATATATATTCATGTGTTGAAGTAAAATATATATTCATTTGTTGAAGTAAAATATGTATTCATGTGTTGAAGTAAAATATGTATTCATGTGTTGAAATAAAATATACATTCATGTGTTGAAATAAAATATATATTCATGTGTTGAAGTAAAATATATATTCATGTGTTGAAATAAAATATATCTTCATGTGTTGAAATAAAATATATCTTCATGTGTTGAAATAAAATATATATTCTTGTGTTGAAGTAAAATATATATTCATGTATTGAAGTAAAATATATATTCATGTGTTGAAATAAAATATATAGTCATGTGTTGAACTAAAATATATACTCATGTGTTGAAGTAAAATATATACTCATGTGTTGAAGTAAAATATATACTCATGTGTTGAAGAAAAATATATATTCTTGTGTTGAAGAAAAATATATATTCTTGTATTGAAATAAAATATATATTCATGTGTTGAAATCAAATATATATATATTCATGTGTTAAAATAAAATAAATATTCATTTACAAATCGAACGATTTGTTTATGTACACCGATTTGACTGATATTGATTGGGACGATAAATTTTACACATCGCCCAACTGCACAAATAAAAATCTGTGTTTGTTGATTTGAAACCCCACACGGGTATTGGGATAATATTTGACGTACACTAATCCCGATTATTTAGTTGTATGTCAATCGATGGGTTGATAGACTGTATAAGCGTTAATTATTTATATTTAATGCTTGTGCAGTTGTGTGGTGCACTCTGGATAATGGTTGATGATTTATCGTTGCTATTATATACATGTGTTGTAGAAATTCCATATAATTAACCTTATATGGTAATTGATTGGGCCGCATTCCAATTTGGAAAATAAGGAATATTATAAAAATAAATTCATATGTTGAATAGAAATAAATTCTTGTGTTGAATAGATATAAATTCAAGTGTTGAGTAGAATAAAAATTCATGTGTTGAATAAAATAAAAATTCATGTGTTGAATAAAATAAATTCATGTGTTGAATAGAAAATAAATTCATGTGTTGAATAGAAATAAATTCATGTGTTGAATAGAATAAAAATTCATGTGTTGAATAATATAAATTCATGTGTTGAATAATATAAATTCATGTGTTGAATAGAAAATAAATTCATGTGTTGAATAGAAATAAATTCTTGTGTTGAATAGAATAAACATTCATGTATTGAATAAAAGCCGTGTTGATTAGATCGACGACATTTTGACGTGAACGATATCTATATCGATTTTATTCATTTTTAAAATGAATATAGAAAAGAAAGTGATTTCAAAATATAATGTTTTGAAAATATTATCATTTGTATATCGATGATGTGAAATATTCAATTTTGATTCGAAATTGAATATGAAGTTGAAATCATTTCGAAAACGAATTTAAAACGATTTATAAAATACGTTTTGAAAGGAAATCGAAGAAATATATATATATATATATATATATATATATAATGGCCTGAATAGAACGCGCCGCGCTGCGGCAGTTCGCGAATTTCGACCATTGACTTCGAATGGACGTTACGGGAGATCCGACCATCGGATTCTCCTAAAACAGAGCCGTTGGGTTCGTATCGAAAAGATCTTTCTAACGAATATTAGAGATTTGAAATCTAATGGTTGGATTTTGAATTATGTCCAAATCAAATTTGGAGAAGGTCGCTGTAAGTGCAGTTCGATGGCCGTTGATGGAAATCGACTGTATGGGCCTTGATAAAATTATTAAAAATAGTAATAATTTGTGTAAAATCATAAAAAATGGTTTGGAAAGAATTGGGATGAAAAACTCCATATTTGAAAAGATAAAAATAGATTTTTATCGAAATGAACTAGTTTTGAACTAGAATTATAATCCCCTTTATTTTTAAAATAAATAAATTGGATTGGAAAGGATTTTAAAAGTAACCAGAATTTCCAATAATTGAATTGGAATGGATTTGAATCAAAATTGTCTTTGGAATATTTCGATGTTGGATTTCGTGATGATATAGATACTGTTATGGGAATTTGAAAGATATATTTATATCGTTATTTCCAATACTATATTTGTTGGTCGTAGAATTTGATATTGAATATAAGCCGATATATTTTCTATTCAGAGCCTTGTAATTAATATCAAATGGGATTTAGGTTTGTCGTGAATGGTGTCTTCGTTAACATTGTTCTTTAACCCAGTTAAAGACAGGATATGATTTCCCAAGTAAAACAATCATTAATATTGATTTTTGGGAAGATTAAAACCAAGTGGAGTTTTAATGATTCTTTAATTAGATTGAAATGATCGAGAATGGAGTATCACCAATTTTTCTCTAGGAGATAGTTAAATCTTTAATTAGATTTGAACGTGAAATGGTAATTGAATTTACCGATAACACCGTGGTGTTAGATATGAAGTATGGCTAGTCTTACTTCATGGGATAAATAGGTCGGGATTGGGAAATAAAATAAATGATTACTTCGGTGTGGTTCGCTAATCCCGATTAATTTGAATTGATATTCAAAAGAAGATTAAAGAATAAATTTAAAGAATTTATCTTTGATAAAATTAATGGGAACCTTTCCCAAAGTATAAGAATATTTGAATAAAAGAATATTCTAAATTGGAATAAGGCGTATGTTGTGTTTGTGTAACACTTGTTTATTATATACGCGAGTTATTTAGAAAGACCGGGTTTATCCCATTCTGAATAGTTGATTCGACGATGTGTCGAGGGTGAAGACGGTGGTCGAAGATCGGAGGTCTTCACATCGTTTGGGTGATTACTGATGATCTTGATTGGGATGTACACCCAAGAGGAGGGAATCAGTTGGTGATCGTCCAGACGTACTTGGAGATCGATGGATATGCGAGGTACAAGGTTCCTCCGGTTTCGTTCAGACCCAGAACGAACCTGTAAATGGATTGTGTATCTGACATTGGATTTTATTCTGTGTGATTTATTTCTATTAAATATATATCTGTTTGGAAGCGGGGAATTTATTCTCTTGCTTAACGCCCTTCTCTGAGACGTACGAGCTCAGGGGTTATATATTGATGGATATCAATCGCATGAAGTGAATTGCCTGTGTGGCATGCCTAAGTGGCAATTGATCAAGGCTTCTGTTGAGAAGCAAAGTCTTGTGGTTAATGATCAAAGCACCGCCTGTGTGGTATAGCTTTGTGTAACGTTGACTCGCGGGCCTCACACCCCGGTTGTGAACCAGAAACGGGAGAGGACATCAGGGAGGGCATGCATTTCCTTCTAGCTAGAAGTAGCGTCAGTTGTTTGATACGCCCTAACGAGTTTGACTTATGTGGTTGTTGGATTGCGAGGCGCCTCAGAAATATCAGTAACTGTGTAGAGCCGATGGAGTCATAGGACTCATTTACGCCCCCAAAGAGCGGGGAAACGCAGTGTTCAGGCATTTTAATCCGCATCAGTGGACCGGCCCTAACGATCCAAAGGCTTGACTGAGTACTTGCCTGAGACTCCGGCTAGACAGTCTTGAATTCGGTAAGGACTATCTTTTACCTTGGTTCAGAGATGGAAATCCAGCTTCCAATATGTGACGATTGCGGTTTTGATTGTATACCTATATATGGTGACATAGTGGTATGGGGCACTTATGCCATCTATGATTGATACTTATGATTGAAATTGTTTTGACACTATACACTTATAGTAATATAAAACATGAAATTTCACGTACCAAGCATTCTTGGCTATTATAAGGTAAAAACCCTATACTACGGCTTACGTTGCATTGTGTGATGGGACCTGGGTCTTATAATAGCTTCATTGTTCTTTATTTAGCATTGCCTGTTGTTTTATGCACTGGTATTGTTGGGAGGAAACCCGTTCCGTGTTATACGGCGTGGTCCCTTGATTTACCTAACTTTAAAATAAAGATTAATAACTGTTTTAGTTCTCACACCAGTCACATGACTGACCTGGAGTTTACTGTTTTAACCTAAACTCTGTGTGTCCTTATTTTTCGCACGGGCAGTTTGTAGTTTTGGATTTGCAGATTTATATTCACAGGATCCTGATTTACAGCTGGAAAGATACTCGGAAAGCTCTGTATCCGTGTATTACTTCTAGTTGTGTTTTGTATTATTTTCTGCTACGATATATTTAAATGTAATTTAAATCTCTCATATTTTCTGTGTAATATTTATTCATACTCTGTATATTCTTGAATTCTGATGGAATTGTTGTGATAAACAATGAAATGTTCTTTTGTTTGCCTTCCGATTTGTTGTGTTCTCAGAACAATTAGGGGTTTCGAACGGTCTTGGTCGGTTCGATTCGGATCGAGCGAAATTCCTTGTTGTCACAATAAACTACCGCGCCATTACTACCTTGTTTTTATTTATATTATAAATTATATGTTCAAACCTTAAATTAATTAAATTCTAAGTCGTTAATTCTTAAAATAATTTTTTTAAGTATTTAAATTAATTAAATATTCTTTAATAAAATTTGGGTCGTTACACTCTCTCCTATTTAATAAGATTTCGTCCTCGAAATCGAAGTCGGAACTAACGGTCATTTAATTAACCATCAAAGTCATCATTCCAACTAACTTGAGTTCTTCAGCTTTTTAGTTTCATAGAAATTTCCCATTTCTCGAATTTTGCTAACGCCTTAAATTTTTGAATTTTTTTCCATAACCTCTTTTGTACGACTCAATCAGTACAACTACAACTCGCCTCTCTAGGCCCTCGCCAATTAAAAAGAAAATCCAAAAGCCAAGCGACTCATAAAATTATCAAACCCAACTAATACAGTAAATATGTACCTTTGTTTCGTGCATTCAATTTTATTCCTTATCTCAGCTTCCATTCAGTAACCTGTCCAATATATACGTCCATTCCAACTGATTTCCAATCTTTACCAAAATACCAAACCATTTTTATATTGGTTTTATCATTCCAATTCCACTCGATATAAATCCAATCCCATTTTATTTAACTTCATTTAAGTTAAATTTTAATTCATTTTATTTACTTTTATCTGTTCAATCTATGTAACTTATGCTAGTTAAAATTAAGGCTCAGATCATCGATATCATTTCCCAAATCACAAACATTTAGTTTTAACCAAGTTCATAGCTTAAGGCTATTCTTTCTTTTATCTTGGATTTTCAAATCATTTTTAAACACTTATCTAAATGGGTTTAAGTATATCTCGATGTTTCAATTGTTATTCATCCTACTTTCGAAACTCGAAAATAAACACTGATGATGTTGCAACTATTAACATAATCAACCTCAAGTGACTAAAATGTGATCTTATATCTATCTAGTATATCTTAGACTTCGTATATATGCCAACCATGCGTATATTCAAAATCTTCTTATACTCGATAGTCCAACCTCAACGTCAAATAAAATACTCAAACTATTATTATAAGACAATCAGGTAGGTTAACTATATTACTTTTTAAAACAAATTTCTATTTATATTCAAAATATAATCTTTCAAGACCAAATTCATTTATATATATATCTACACGCGAATTTGTTCTCTTCTATATATAATACTTCTACAAACTCATTCTAGGGCATTACTAACCTTATCACTAATGAGTTACTCTTTTAGGATATTACTAATCCTATCTATGATGAGTCCTTTCCTTCTGTTCAAATGAGTCGTACCCCAAAGTGTTGTATAAATCAATGCTTTGATACCATGTGTGATGACCTGCCTGACTGGCCGATCCATACCAATAGTTAAATCGACTTAAACCGATCAACAAGACATATTGCTTGGGGTTACAACTAATTAGATTCATTATCTTTGCAATAACCTTTACTTCAGAGTACAAATTATATCAGAGTACAATAATAAATACATGTACAATGAAGATAACAATATTAGAGTGTATCATATATAAAGTGGAAAACATAAACTCTTAGCTGAAGAAATAAAATGCTCTAGACACAGCTCTTGCTTCAATCTAGCACATGCTCTATAAAATATATCCAAACAAAATCTTCTAGACTGCCCATGTGGAAAATATGGGTACCCATAGTTTAGGTGGAAGAACAATAAACTCTGGATCAATCATGGGACTGGTGTGAAAAGTAAAACAGTTATTTACTTTATTTTAAATTTGGGTAAATCATAAGAGCACGCCGTATAATACAGAATAGGCTTCCCTTATGAATATCAGTCATAAAACTACTCATAATGTTTTTTGAAAATGAAACTACCATAAGACTCGCATCTCATCATACAATGCAACACAAACCAGAGGAGCAAGTTTTGCTTTATGATAACCAAATATGCTTGATACACAAAAGTTTCTTTTATTATCACTAGTGCATAGTGTGTAAATCACTTTTGAAAATAAATGTATAAATCTTAGAAGAATTAGGTACCCATATTTATGTCTACATACATAAAGTACAACTAAAACCGTAATGGTTCGTACTGAAAGATGGTTTCCATCAATGACCAAGGCAAAGGATCTTCCTTAATCGCATTCGGTCACACCCCTAGCGGGATGTCCCAGGAGTCAACAAATGAGTCCTTCTGTAGCGGCAAAACCGACCCACCTATACAAGTGTAGTTCAGGTTTCTCCAGAACATAATGCCCCTCGATCGTTACTAACCATTATCCGAGGCACCTCGTTCCATCATCCACTAAGTAAATTGCCTGGACTTCATACCATGGCATCACTTTCTCAATTAGAAGGAAACGTTAGTCCTTACCTCTGCTGTACATCATCCTGTTTTGGCTCATTACCGGTTGTGAGGTTCTGAAGTCACGTTTTACACAAAGCACTGATTTTCAACAAAAAGCTTTTATCATCAATAACTCATCACTTAGCATGCCATACTGTCAATTCACAACATATAGTTGATGTCTATTAATATATAACCCTCCGAGGACATAAGTCTCAAGAAGGGTATTAAGATAAAAGGATAAATCCTCCGTTACCATCTAAATATCATCAATAGGAAACAGTTTGTCATGTCGTAAATTACAACATCCTACATGCTTCCATGCAAGTACGTTCTGGGTTGTGAATGAAACCTAACTCAAATCAAGTACGTTCTGTCGTAAATTACAATATCATCAAAGATTTACATGCTTTAAACTCTTGTTTAAATCTTTCCTTGGAAATCATTTCAAAAGGTTATAAAATCTCATTTCACAAACCTAACTCAAATCAAGTTTTCTATGCTATATCAAGATTGTTGAACCTCGTAAAAATTTTAATTTGTCAAATCATTAACCCATGGAGCAAAACTGGTGGTACTCCATATCTAGTACCCCTCGTATTTTGGTAAGTTTAATAAACCTTATTCATTTCAAATCTAATTGAAGATTTCAATTATCTTTATGGGAAAACACATTTATCCCAAACCCAACCTGTTCGTTGAACGCTGATTAGGGTTCATTACTTTGTCTTTGCTCAATCATTTCTCTTGCCCAAAATTATACTTACAATTTATTAATCTTATCATTACATGAAAAACATGCTTATCTTCTTTCAAGAGATCCTTACCGTTATCATCCTTACCATTATCCTCACTTACCATTATCTTTTCTTAATCTTATCGTTATCATCTGCTAGGGAAAAACTCTTTTATTAAATCTTTATATTCAAATTAAATAAAGATTTCATTTCAACTAATCTTGAAAAATTATCTTTCCATTAGATGAGTTACATAACAAATGTCATTTAAGACATCGTTCACGATAAACCCTAAATCATACTTTCATTCTAAATGAAATCTTCACGGAAATCATATCGGCTTGTAATCGATATGAATTACCATATCGGACTAATACTATAAGTGAAATAACGGCAAATCCTTTTAAATTCCTTAAGTAGTATAGGTCTTCATCCATAGAGACTCATTTAGGTTATCACTAAATCGATTCTTAAACAATTCAAATTTAATTCGTTAATTTGAAAACTCAACATTGGAAAACTTCATTAAATCTTAAAAAAAGATTTTAATTAATCTTAACGAAGAATATAGCTTTCTAAAATTCTAAACTTGACTACATCTTTAATTGGGTTATAGAACGATGTTGTTGAAGACACCATTCACGAAAAACCTTAAACTAATTGATACTAAATATAAGATTTAAACGGAATTTATATCCACTTATATTCAGTTCCAGTTCTTGTAATCAACGATTACTATAAGTGGAATAACGATATAAACATCTTCCGAATTCACCAAAATAGTAAACGTTTACACAACGAAATCAACACCAAATACTCGAAGATCATTTCTATTCAAATCCATATTCCAATTAATCTTAATTAAAATGGTGGAAATTTGCCACAAGGGCTCCTTAACACCTCATAATTATTTTACAGGACATGGCTTTCAACTAATTATTTTACAAGACAAAAACATCGCTTTTCCCCTTCTACTATTAACCAGCCGAAAACCCTTTATCCCAAATTGAGAAAAATGTCTTCCACTTCAATCCCTCTCCAAATTGCTCCGCCCCAATTTGTTTCCTACTTCAATCCAGAACCAAATCACCACCTACCTTTTCAAGTCTGTTGCTATTTTCACAATTTCATTAATCGATCTGTATCAAATAGGCAACTTTCATGAATCGAACAAAATAGGTGATTTCCTAGTTAAAAACATTTCGTGCTTCAAATAATTGGCAATTTTCGGTTTGTTATTGCCAGGGAATTTCAGTTTCTTCATCAAATAGGCGATTTTCACGAATCGAGTAAACGAGTTATTTTCGATTGGCACGTATCACGTAATATGTTTGTACGATTGTTCAATTTAAATTTTTGATTGTTGACATTCAACTTCATGTGTATAATATCATTATATTACTTATTGTTCTTGTTTTTTTGAATTCTACAGTTCTATCAATGGGAGCGAAAATACAAATTTCAGGCAGTCAATTACTTGATCGGGGTTATGAAAGGTATTGTGTTTTCCTTATAAAATAATGTGTGATTGTTAATTTATTGAATACATTGGTAATTCATATATGGATGACATTGGATTTTTGAAGTCAACATGGATGACTGGAAAAGTATTATGATGGAAATGTATTCTACAAATTCACTCTTTGATTTATTCTTCTTGCTTTTCATTATAGAAGAATTATTAATTTCCAGGTCCGTAAACATAAAATAAGTTCAAGCCATATGCTAGCAAAGTTGCATTAAATACTGTACCAAAACAAACTCAATAAATGTTAAACTACAATTTCCTTAGTTACAGAACTTGCGAACGAGCAAGTGAAATAATAGTATGTAGAAAAAAACAGAAAACTGAAAAAAAAACTACAATTTCCTTGGTTACACTTTTAAAAAATATTGAAAGGAAAAAAGAATGACGAGTTATTATGCCTCAAAAAATTATTATTCATCATTGTAAGCATTTTTTGTTGTAGTGTATATAAGCTTTAAAATTATACTAGAGGAGTAATTCTGATCAGTAGACATGAACCAGTTTTGCATTCTATACTAGAGGAGTAATTCTAATCAATGTCATTCGTTGGTATTTATGGTTACCACTGTCATCAGAAACTGTTGAATATTTCATAGAACTGTGGAAAAAGGTAAATATATTTATCTTTTTCATAAATTATTAGCAACGTATAATTAAAAATGTTAAAGACATCCCTAACTCTATATCGGACATTAGTTAACAAAACAATTGAAAAAACAAACTACATGAAAGATTCTTTTTTATCCCACTATTTAATAAAGATAAACCATTTATCTTTTGTCTGTGTAAAACATTTGTCTGTGTAAAACAAACAAAGACAATCATGAAATACTATTTGTCTGTGCAAAACAAACGTAGACAAACATTTGTCTGTGTAAACTACTTATCTTTTGCCTGTGTAGAACATTTCTCTGTGAAAACCATTTATCTTTTGTCTGTGTAAAACATTTGCCTGTGTAACATTTATCTTTTGCATGTGTAAAACATGAAATCCAACAATCAATAAAATATCAAAAAGCATTTGTTTGTGTTAAACAAACACAGACAAACATTTTTCTATGTAAAACATTTATCTTTTGCCTGTGTAAACCATTTATCTTTTGCCTGTGTAAAACATTTGTTAGTGTAAAACATTTGTCTTTGTAAAACGTTTGTCTATGTAAAACCATTTATCTTTTGCCTATGTTAAACATGAAATTCCACAATCAACAAAATGTCAAAAATCATTTGTCTATGTAAAACAAACACAGACAAGCAATAAACACAAACGAATATCTTCCTGAAATACTATTTAGAACAAACACCGAAATAGTAAAACAAACACAACCAATCATTTAAAATAAACACAGACAATCATTTAACACTTTAACAAACATAAATAATCATTACAGTAAAAGATAAATGTGTTTATCTTTTTTACATTTTGAATAAGGTAACATTAATAACCTTTTTATCGCAATCGCCTTTCTCACCAGTTCAATTCTGGAAACCCTAGGTTTAATTCAGAAGTTCAAACCCAAAGCAATGGAGGCAGGCAGAAAACTGAAGAAGGGAGATGCAGGTAGAAAGGGACCAAGCAGACCCAAGAAGAAGTCCATCACCAGATCGATCAAAGCTGGTCTTCAATTCCCCGTAGGCCGTATTGGCCGATACTTCAAGAAGGGCCGGTACGCTCAACGTGTTGGAACAGGAGCTCCCGTTTACCTTGCCTCCGTTCTTGAATATTTAGCAGCAGAGGTTCTAGAGCTTGCTGGAAATGCAACCAAAAACAACAAAAAAACCGAATCATTCCAAGACACGTTCTTCTTGCAATAAGGAATGATGAAGAGTTGGGAAAACTGTTAGGTGGATTAACAATTGCACATAGTGGAGTATTGCCAAACATCAACCCCGTCCTTCTGCCTAAGAAGACCCCTGCTAAAGAATCTAAGACCCCAAAATCACCTAAGAATACTGTTGCCAAAATTCCCAAAAAGGATACATAATTTATTTTAAGGCTAGATGGCAATTGCTGTATTTATATAATTTAGCCTGTTTGAGATTTTGACGGTAACTAGATTTTGCGTAGTTTTTTTTTTTTAAAAAAGGGGGTTTTGAAAAAATGACTGTCTTTTCTGACATTAATGGCGATCATTAATGGTAATTACGATGAATTCATCTTCTATTCCCTCTTTTGCTCTTGATTCTTCCACTTTCCCCCCTCTTTCGTCCTCTCGTCCACCTCCAATCCCTTCCGCTTCTTCTGATGAACATCGTACTAACGCTGCTGTTGATATTCAATCTGCTGCTGTTCGATCTTGATCTACTGGAGCTAATGATAATCACGCTGCTGATAATCGAGCTAATGACAATCGATCTTCTGAGAATCGATCTGCTGATAAACTTGATTATGCTTTTCTTTTTCGATCTCTTCCAAGGAACGCTGGTCACTACAAGCTAGTTCAATTTGACATCAAAAAGGATGGCTCTCTGCCAGATCTTGTTAAGGGAGGGGGTTTGAAGTATTGGAACAATATTTTAATTGGATTCTTCCTCGATGGTACGCTTTCTTTCTCCATTGTTGCTAGCTTTCTGAAATCACGTTGGAAACTAATGGGGGATTTTACTGTGAGATCTGATGGATTCCACTTTTATATTCAATTTATGAATGATATTGATAGAGCTATGATTCTTCGTTCTGATCCTATATTCATAAGAGGCCTAATGTTCATATTATCACAATGGGATCCTACCTTTGGTAATCATTAAAGGCTTATCAAGAGGGTTCCTGTTTGGATTCAATTTTCAAACATTCCTTTAATTTTATGGACTTTGGTGCCTATAAACTGGTTAGCGTGTCATGTTGGAAGGCTGATTTGTTTTTATTATAGTACTAAGAAGTTGCAACATTTTAGCTGTGTGAAAGCTCTCGTTGAAATTAATCCTAAGGCTGAATTGCCTGATTATATAGAGTTATCTTGTTTTAGTGATCGGCCTACTATGTATCTTTCATACATTTGGAAGCCAAGTATTTGTGTTACTTGTAATTGTTTTGGGCATAAAACATCAGACTGTATTTTAGGGGATGATAAAGATGAGTCTAATGAAGTGAATAATGAGGATATTGGTGAGGAGAATCATGGGTATAGATTTAGTAATCTGTATAAAGGTGAGAATAAGGCTATAAATAAAGATAAAGGTTGGATAAGGGTAATCTCGAAAAAAAAGATGGTTTGGCAAAGAAAGAATGTAGCTACTTCTAATTCAGAAGTGAATAACTTGAATAAAGAAGCGGTAGATGAGAATTTGAATAGGAATGAGGCTGCTAATAAGGAATATGGTAATAAGTCAGATGGCAAAGCTAGCAAAGCATGTGAGGGTGTTATATCTAGTAAAGCAAAGGAGTGTAATTTTTGTAAGGGTTGATCAGTCCCTTGCAGCGGAAAAACCTCAATAGGATCTTCCAATGATGTGATAGAACAAACAACTTGAAATGAATATAAATCTCAGATCATAGAAAAAAAATAAATGCAATAGAGAACACACAAATTTATAGTGGTTCCACTATCGCGAGATTGTGTACGTCCACTTCAATGGGGAAGAGATTTTATTAATATATTCAAGAGATTACAAAGTTTTTTAATGTAGAGCAAAAGAAATGAAGAATACAATGATCTCTCATCACATAGCATTCTCCATGTCTCTCTTTAAATAGAGAAAAGATTACTTGGGGATGAGACAATTGATTTATGTAAAATAATCAATTTATGAAAACAAATATCCCATTAATTAATTGGCATATGATTGATTGATAATTTCCCTTTTCTCCATCAATCGATCCCTTTTGCAATTTTAATCTCTTTCCATTTCTTTTCTTCATGAAACATGGCAACTAATTAAATGACAAACAATTCCAATATCCCCTATTCATTAATATTCCTTCCATTTCTTTCCATTCATTCCTTGCACAAAACAGGTAACGAAATTACCATGCATATCTCCATAATTAATTAGATATGGAAATATTGTATGATTAAATTCCAATAATCTCCATCTTGATATAATATCTCATGCAACCTAGAGACTCCAATGTGAATGTTTCCCAATGAGTTCCTGCTAAAGCCACCCCTCATTGCACTTTGTTAGTGAACTCCGGCAAGGCCACCGCCCACCAACAAAGTGTTGGAAGCATTCAAAAAACAAGGTATACGTTGTGCAACCAACTCCTATCTCTTCATACAAGAAGAATACCACATCTTCTATTGACTTTAACCAAGTCACTCTCTTCCCCATTGTGCCACCATGTGGCACCTAACACTTCATCAAGTGAATAAAGTTCGAGCAATGCTCGAACTTAGTAGCAGGTAATGCCTTCGTAAACATGTCTGCTGCATTTTCATTTGTGTGAATTTTCTAAAGACGAACTAACTTCTCCTCATTCATAGAGATAAGGAAAGACTCTCTTACCTCTATATGCTTTGTTATAGAACTAAAAGCCGGATTTCAGCTAAATGAATTGCACTTGGCCTGTCACAATTCACCAAACAAGCATCTTGCATGAAACCCAAATCACACAATAACTTCTTCAAATAAAGTGCCTCCTTAGCTGCCTCAACTGCAGCTATCAACTCTGCCTCTGTAGTAGACAAAGCAACTATAGTCTGCAACCTCGCTCTCCAAATAATAGTTGTTCCTCCAAGTGTGAACACATAGCCTGAGGTTGACTTCCTTCTATCTCTATCTTCGGCATAGTCTGAATCATAGAATCCAACCAAGTTGAAATCCTTATTTCTACCGCAAAAAACAAGCCCATAATCTGATGTTCCTCTAAGGTATCTAAAAATGTACTTCACTGCCTCCCAATGTGATTTTCCTGGATTTGCCATGTATCTACTAACTAATCCAACAGCTTGAGCAATGTTAGGTCTAGTGCACACCATAGCATACATCAAGCTACCTACTGCACTGGCATAAGGCACCTTCTTCATATAGGCCTTGTCCTTTTCTGAGATCGTAGAGCCCTGATTAGAAAGCTTTATATGCAAAGGCATGGGTGTACTGATAGCCTTTGCACCATCCATGCTAAACTAAGCAAGCACCTTTTGAATATATCCCTTTTGAGTAGTCTCAAAAGTCCAAGCTTTCTATCTCTTTGGATTTCCATCCCCAAATTTTCTTTGCTTCTCCAAGGTCTTTCATATCGAATTCCGCTTTTAATTTCAATTTCAATGCATCAATTTCAACTTTATCCTTGGAAGCAATCAACATATCATCCACATACAAAAGTAAATACACCCAATTATTATTCTTTAAATGCTTAAAATAAACACATGCATCTTTAGTACTACGATTAAAACCATGTGAAAGCATAAAAGAATCAAACCTTTTGTTAGCCTGCTTTATAACCAGGCTACCCAATGCCAGGGACTTGGGTACAAACTTACATTGGTTGGCGATCACTTGAGTGGAGTGATAGAAAGATGCAAAACTTGAATTATTCATGCAAATGTCACCGGATCGGATCCCCCTTCGGATCGGATCGGATCCCCCCTTTCGGATTGGATCGGCCCCCCTCTCCGGATCGGATCGGAGTACTCTCTACCCGAACCGCCTGAAGTTGCAACCACTCCTCAATGCGCTCCTATTTTCTAGGCTTATCATTCGTATCTACTTACACGTGGCAGCCCATGATCTGGAAACCGTTTCTCCACGTCTCCCACCACTTCTCCATGACCCACTGGATGGCTGCCATGTCACACCCGAACCGATCCCAGGAGCAACCTCCATTCGCCTATAAATACAGAATTTCGTGGAGATTTCAGGGGACTTTTGGCATTTCATTCATTCATGGTAGCCATGGCCGAATTCCCCCATCAATAACCACATTCTTCTCCAATGAAAATCAATGAATTCGGAGAGAATTATTCATTGTATTTGAGTGACTAAGTGTCAATATTCATTGTAATTATAATTCTGGAATGAAATGAAAAACTATGAAGTGGATGTAGGCTCATTAGCGCTGAACCACTATAAATTTCGTGTGTTGACTGATTTTTATTGCTTTTAGTTCATGATTCCTGATTATTCTCTGCAAAATGTAATCCATTGGGTGTTAGGACCATTTTTTGGTCTAACATTTTGGTGCTTTAACTGAGAAATGATGATTCTCAACATATAAGGATTCTCCATTCTACTATTGGATTGCTAAATCCAATGAGGAAATCCTGCAACATTCAACAACAATCGCTAAAGTTCAGAAATGAAGTCCAAGAAAGCTGCAGTTAAGGTCGGATGGGTATCCAGCGGTTACAGCAGCTCTGATGTTCAGGTTGGATCCTGCATACGGCCAAAAATGCCCCTGGGTCGGATCTTATACTTCTGGTCGGATCGAGTTAAAGTAGCTCTACACCGTCACTTCCAAAAGCTAATGAATCGGTTCGAGGTAACCGGGTCAGATCGGAATCGTACTCATACAAAGACTGAGTTTCAGCAAACAAACATCGGATCGGGTTAGGGAAACACCCTTCTGAACCGAACCATTTTTTCCGTTCCAACCCCTAGTCAATGACAGACCCGAACCGTGATTCGATGACATCTCCGAACCGCGACTTGAAGGCAAATTCCGATCCGACCCGGTATAGCTGTTTTTGGGAAAAATACATTTTTTGGATCATTTCAGAAAAGGCTCCATCTTCCAAATTGAAAAAATCGTGCGGGAAAAATACATTTTTGGATCATTCCGATCCGATGACATCGCTGTTGGGACTGTGGGGCCCCGTACCGCCGCCGGCGCTGCACCCGGACCCGTTGACGGCCTCGCCTTCGGCTCGGCGTACGTTTTAGCTAACAACAGTTATCAAAGCTTATCAATGAAGATTAGACCGATAGTTTGAGAATATCACAGCAAGTTGGCAACAACTAGGATTCTTCCCAGAGCCATGACACTTATTTACATCAGTAAGCCAATTTGAGGAGCTATCGATCAGATTCCGCTTGTTATCAAGGGCAGTATACAAGACAATGATTGTCTCATAGCAGCTTCCTCTTCCTCAATTTTGATGGTGTATAGATTTCACCAATGCAACCGATGTTGCTTACTAACGAGTAGTGACCGTCTTATTTATGCGACCAATCGGTAGGGCATCGAATGACGGTTATATGGAACAGTCCGAGCAATACTCCGAAGATAATTCCTATGATCTTAGTGACCATGATTGTCAATAATGGGATACCAAAAAGTAGCTAAAGATCTCAACATCCCAAAGCTACACTTCAATTATATGATGTGACCAATGAAATATGTTCTGCGGTTCACCTTCCGAAGAACTTGGCGAACCTTTGCAATTGCTGTTTGCTGTCAACTGCATTGAGGAAGACGATTTCCACCGAATAAGGGTTAAGTCAGCATACTTTGGTGCCCAGAGTTAGGTACTAGTTGAACCACCACACACCATGATTGGACCTATGGATCCTTTCCTGGATTATAGCAACTTTACTACTCACCGGCTACCACACGACCTTGATCAAATGATGAGAGCTCGAGATTAAAGAAAATATGAATCAACCATTAGCTCTCTACTTCTTATTTCCATTGTGACATAACACATGAATATTACTTAAAGTATCGCAAGTTATGCTATCATACTCAAGTTTATGTGATCAAGGTCTAGACCGACCAGCTCCAGCAGAAATCAGAGCTTACAGTGCACCCTAGTGTCTACTGCTCAATCCCCAAACATTAGCCGAATCCATTGCTGAATTTACCATTCCCAAAGAGGATGTGTTAGATGAAGAAGATGGCCCTTCAAAACAAAAAATGAATACAAGCACCCGTTACTGTATACCGACGGTGCAATGAATGATCGATGACCCGGCATTGGAGATATATTGATTCGAAGGAAATTCCAGATGAAAGGACTATAACTCGTAGCTTACCTAGAACAGGTAGAAGAGCTGTTGGATGGATTGGAACATTACAACATATCTTACGTCCTACAAACGGAAAATCAAAAGGTCAATAATCCGACCAAGTTAGACAGTTCCGACAACTTAGAAGAGAGTCATAGACAACCCTATGATGAACTTCCTGCAGCACAGAATGCATTTAGCAAGGAGAAGTGAAAGGCGTGCCATCGCTCTTTATGCCTCGAGATATGACATGCAAGGCGACAATGCTTATTTCCCTTGGAAGGTTGTCCCAGGACAGACACCAACGAGCCTCATTGCTGAATTCACTGGCCTAAATGATTGAACAAAATCACTAATCATCCTCCCGCTAGATGGGAGATGAACGCGAATGAAACTTTTGACAAACAACGTTTTGGAGTTAGAAAGTGAAGATTTACAGTTTCACTCCCTTCATCAAGGATTAGTCAAGTAACTCGTGTTCCAGACATTAGATGCGACCGGAGATTCGAACGTCGATTGCTCATGATTACATCATTTAATTCAAAGCTGATACATAATAAGCTTGCATGATAGACTGCCTCAGCCTTTCCCGAAAATTGACGAGTTAAAAGTTTAGAGCACTTAAGTCTGGATGCTAATTGATTATCTGTCCATTATATCTTATTCCCGACATGGGATTGAAGGCATATATGTGGATGGATGAGATATAACTATCCCCCTAGTAGCCATATCCTACTTCCTAGCATGGAAAGCACGAAAGCTTCTATAAACATGGATCCATTATTCTCCTGCCAATTACTGTCCTAGCACCAACATGATGATATGATACCATTAACAATACATACATGACTCCCTAACATTCAACCCTTGCCCTTAGCATGGAGGCAGGAAAGCGATTCAAAGGAGACATGACCTCGTCATTCGTTTACAGTATTTACCTAACTGCCTTTGTCACTCCAAGACCACAAGCAAGCCATCTCCTGGTAGAGATTAGGCAAGGCAAAATGGACCTGCAGATAGCATGCAATGCCATTTTCGCACAGAATCATAATCATTCCTTTAATAGGATTACTCTTTAACCATGACTCTTATATTTGCATGCTTTATGAGCTATTGATGTAATTAACTCAGATGGATTAATATGTGGATGGTGTAGGTACTTAGGATTTGATACTGATCAAATTTCTAACACCTGCATATAGATTTATGGAACAATACCATAACGAGCTTGACTAAACAACTAATTTACAAAGCCACGCCCTCCGCCTGAAATAAGTTGTATAGCTCAAGGAGGATCCGAGATGACCATCCACTCTTTGGCTCATACATGCCAGACATAAAGATAATTATGCATTGACTTTTGCATTTCAAAGTTGAAATCCGTTTTCAGACAGATGCAGTTCGACTGTCTACATGGACCAGTCCTATGTTTGATGCAATCAGATTACATGAATCCAAATAAAGGAGGTAGCACTGCCCCTTGACATGCTTACTTTTCAATCATGCAATTTACTCTTACATGCTTCCTGAATTATTGACATGACTAATTCATGCGATATGAATGATGCAGGTACCAAAAGTTCAGTGCCAATCACTCCTCCCATAGATTGATCGGAGGAACGTAAAGCTTCTGCAAACATTTTCCGACTGTCTGCTAGGATAACTCTAACCCTCAGAGATTGGATAGAAGTACCAATCTAGGATGGATGTGATGAGCGCACCATGATTAAAGACCACTTGATCCATGGGTTTGGCTCTCATGATTTGAGAGAACATTTGAAGGATGATATTGCAGTGTCCGACCAAACTCCATCCCACGAATCAATGGGACAAGAGAAACTTGATTATTGCGAATGGCCACCTCTACCTATGAATCAGAGATTAGGAGGTAGCGCCTCGGTGAGTGTGACCCAACCACTTGCCCAAAAATCTCCATCTACCAGAGTGAAGCATGGAGTATGGATTAAAGATTGAGTTCGAGAATGACACTCGAGCCGGCAGAATCCCGCTCTTGGGATTAGAGCGCAGGAGGAAAGCCGAGGCGAATGACATGACCATTCGCCTGATTAACTCTAACTCTCATGATTCAAGAGAGAGTATAAAGGACGGGAAGATGACATCCCCAAGGCATGATGGTGCACCACGATTAAAGATCGCCTTGATTGCACTCTAACCTGGGCATACATCAGGAGAGTATAAAGGTGCTAAGACTAAGCACCGAAGACAACAGGCTCCTACCCCACTGAAGGATTAGGGATAAGATTGAAAGCTGAGCCGTCACCCCCACAGAAGGATTGGGGGCAACATAATGTCGAATAAGCCCTGACTAGGCACTTTATTCATGTTTGATTGGGGGCACACACACGTTGCCTCCTTATATAAATACTATATGATCTTCTAGATATTATTTGATTATAGGGGTTCTGAATTGGAACCCTTACTTGATTGTGATGTGCTTTATTACCTATTACTTAGAGATTCACTTTGTTTATAGAGTGTAGGCTTGTACAAGATAACATGACAAGAATGCGAGGGCTGCACTCGCGACAACCGCAGCAGGCCAGTGGAAAACAAACAAAGGGCCACGTCTAAAAGGATGACGCTGATGCCCAATGCTAAATTTTTCATGCGACTCAAGGCGACGACCGAAAGATGGCCTTGAAAGTGAATTTTTTAATGACGTGTCATACGACTTAAGTCAACGACCAAAAGGAGGCCCTAAGAGTGATATATCGAATCAGCATACACACCCATATGTGACTGGCTATAGCTCAAGTGCATCGACAAGTGCCACTTCACGAATACACTAAATGGAAAATGCGATAACTTGTGTACTTGGATAACTCAATTGCATAAGCTTGGAAAGTAGTGTCTCTTTACCATGCATCCATGTCTAAATTTGAATGGAACGTGATACAACTACTGATCTTTCGTTGTTGCCCCTGGACTAGGGCCACATTGTTGAAAATATCTACAAATGGCATAATTTATATGTTTTTGTCTAACTTATACCTCGATCTTGACAGGCTGCTTGAGGACCGCGGATAGGATGCAGGCCGTACGTCCATTTGCTAGTCCCAACCGACTTCCCAGTTAAAAGACCCCATATAAAGGGGATGCCATTACTTTGACTTCTAACTTACGAGGAGGCAAATTTCTTGACACTCAGACTCAAAGGCTAAAAAGAAGGAGGATAGAAATTTTTTCCGTGCTGAGGATATTTGCGTAGAAGGTGCTAGGAATGAAGGAAATCAGCAGATTTCTTCTTGCGATGATCCCTCAACATGTCAAGCTAGATATGAAATGGATGGTACCCTTGCTGATTTGAGAACTCAGATGGCTCAGCGAGATGAACTTCTCTGGAAACGACATAAAGTGATGGATAACTTCTTTACTTGGATAGTTGGAAGGCCGAGTAACTACGACTTACTCGCTGGAGCGAGCACCATGGGAATTCAAGCGACAACAAACTTGGCTCAAACACTCCCTGCTCCGTGGTCCGGATCATATGAGACCCTAGGACAAGTTGGCATAGTCATCTTTAATGAAACAAGATGCAAAGAACCTCCTCCCAGGCATTTGTAGCATGCAAATTCCGACCGTAACATTTTGGAGGAAAACTATGGATATGCAAGAGCCATTGAAAACTTAAACGGAGCCTGACCAACCTTTGCTCTAATTCAGATGAATGTTTAAAATCCAGCTCAACCTCAACATGAGGCTCCCCATGTGGGGGGGGGGCAAATGAGAGCATTTGAGACAGCTATAATCTGACTTTATCGCCACCCGACTTCGAACCTCAGAGCTTGGATGGGAGATCAAAGACTAACATGAGTTGAACACGAACAAATCATTTTGTATCAAACTTTAACTCACAGCTTGATGAGGGAATATGAATTTAGAGAATATGTGGATTTGATGATTACCGTTTAGTAAAATCCCCGTGGATAGGGAGTACGGGATACGAGCTTCGAGCAACATAATTTGACTATCCGCCAACTTTAGACACATTTATTATTATCGGAGTTCCGCAAGATCCCAAACTATAACCAAAAGAATGGATCCTCAAAAGAAACCTACATACATCTGAGTAGCGGATCAGCATCCAGAATTAAAAGACAGAAGTCTGATTGACAGCTATTACATATGCGCAACCAAGAAGCCAGAGACTGGCTTCCACCCACTTTAAGACTTCATACCGGGGGCGCCAGCGCTAAATTGGACAATTGGCGACAACTTCTCAAAGATGAGGGCCAGAATGCCAACATTAATTGATGCTTCAACAGAGTTCCGACGAGACCCTACATGCATTCCTTTGAAAGATTCAATGTCGCAGTGGCATCGGTAAATCGACCTAGACCATATGTGGTGTTGATTGCGGTAGCATCTAGTATTATGGATATCTCAAGCTTCAAAATCTCTCTGCATCGAGACCCACCAAGAGGACTTGGCCGATTCACCTCTAAAACAAATCTCAGTATCTCTCTACCATGTGATTTTCATGGAAATATTGGAAAATCCTATCCTGAGACAGACAGATTCATGCAATAAGAGGGTGCTAATGTTGAAATGGATGATCTCAATGTCTTCTCGACAAAATGGAGCACCTTCTGACTCTTGACATGATAAAGAGAAAAGAAAAGCCCCGGAAAAGACTAGCAGAAACGTACAATTTCGAAAAGGATCAATTTCATTGATCAAGCCCTCAATTTTGATTGTCAAGCTCAATGGAACCAAGCATAAGAGATAGACCCAACAAGACTACGATGGATATTTTGGATTGTGCCAAAGCATGAGTAAAGGAGCTCGAATAACTGCTTAATGATGTTCACTCACTTGCAAGATTGACGAGCTTACTCGACTCTGTGACTGATGCTAGGAGAGTATCTAAGTTGGCTGATACTCAATGAGGCAATCACTGCTTTCTGACTAAACAGATAGGATAACCCCGACACGAATGTAATTCGACCATTCGCATACACAACTCCAACCCTTGTCGACATGAGAAAGATTATAGAACGACACAGGTCGTCTAAGATTGTTCAACCTGCAGCTCTAACCCAATGCAACAATAGAAAGTATAAAGGTTAGAAGAATGGATGCCCGATAGACTTGGCCCAGCCCCCACCGATGCTTGGGTGCATAAGCACCAACTCGTTCATCCTCTACTGATGCTAGGAGCACGAGATTCAAATCACATACTGATTTTGAATATGATCCTAACTTGATGCATGAGTTAGAACATATACACTATGTCTCCAGAGTATGACATGATTCGTCTTAACTGTCCAAGTGAGCCAACAAACGGGTCTGGCAGGAGTCAAAGACTTGATCCGCCACTACATTAAATGGAGAGTGTGATAAACTACCCTGCTGTCATACGACTATGATGATCGTACCAGCCATTGGCTTGCATATTTTCAATAATATCTCGAACTGACTCATATGTGATCACGGGATTATAAAACCATTTGCCGCATCATGGATTTTTCCCAGTACGGTCTGACGCGACCATTCATTTTTAAGTTTCTGTTAACATGATCTGAAGTGATCTTCACTTTCAGATTCCTTAATTTTACGATTCAATGCGATCTCGGAGCCCTAGATTAATATTTGATATCGAGATAGTCCAAATCCAAGCACAAATGACAAATTCCTATGCCAATTCCGAGGTGCTCTCTGCAGATCCCAGCTTAGAGCCCAAAGATTCTTATACTACCACATGACTTGGAAGGCTACTTCATACATTTGCTCGTATGCAGAAGAAGGTCTAACTTTATAATACTTTTGGTTTGTGTGGGAAGACGACCCCATTTGGCAACGACCTATGCAGGCATGATCGCGTGCACGGGAGCCAGCAATCCTACATGACTTTTTGATGAAAGAGTTAAAATCTCTTAATTCGACGAGGTTTAAAACAGTTACCTGATCATTTCAACTACTCCTTCCATAGAATTTGGCCTGGCTAGCGCCCATGGAAGTAATGCAACAATTTGATAAAACCTCCTCAAGGGTGGATGATGTTCCAAAAAGATTTAGCTCAACTTATTCAAAGCACATCTCATCTGCAATAAGATGTACTTTGGGGGGCAAAATTTTAGCCTGCTTTGTAACCAGGCTACCCAAAGCTAGGGACTTTGGTACGAATTTACATTGATTGGCGATCACTTGAGTGGAGTGATAAAAAGATGCAAAACTTGAATTATTAATGCAAATGTCACCGGATCGGATCCCCCCTTCAGATCGGATCGGATCCCCCCTTTCAGGTTAGATCGGATCCCCCTCTCCGGATCGGATCGGAGTACCCTCTACCTGAACTGCCTAAAGTTGCAACCACTCCTCAACGTGATCCTATTTTCTAGGCTTATCATTCAGATCTACTTACACGTGGCATCCCATGATCTGGAAACCGTTTCTCCACGTTTCCCACCACTTCTCCATGACCTGCTGGATGGCTGCCACGTCACACCCGAACCGATCCCAGGAGCAACCTCCATTCGCCTATAAATACAGCATTTCGTGGAGATTTCAGGGGACTTTTGGCACTTCATTCATTCATGGTAGCCATGGCCGAATTCCCCCATCAATAACCACCTTCTTCTCCAATGAAAATCAATGAATTCGGAGAGAATTATTCATTGTATTTGAGTGATTAAGTGTCAATATTCATTGTAATTGTAATTCCGGAATGAAATAAAAAACAATGAAGTGTACGTAGGCTCATTAACACCGAACCACTATAAATTTCGTGTGTTGACTGATTTTTCTTGCATTTAGTTCATGATTCCTCATTATTCTCTGCAAAATGTAATCAGTTGGGTGTTAGGACCATTTTTTAGTCTAACACCTTTTGTACCATTGTCTAAGCGAATGTTTTAGACCATAAAGAGATTTCTTCAACTTGCATACCCGATCTGACTTTCCATCTACAATAAATCCTCCTGGCTGCTTCATGTAAATGGTTTCCTCCAACTCACCGTGCAAGAAAGCGGTCTTCACATCAAGTTGTTCTAACTCCAAATAGTAAGCGGCAACTATTGCAAGTAGGATTCGAATTGAAATTTGTCTAACAACTGGAGCAAATATTTCATCATACTCTAGCCCCTTTCTTTGTGAATACCCTTTGGCTACTAATCTTGCCTTGCATCTACCATCATCTTTTACCTTGAACACCCACTTGCAACCTATGGATCGGCTTCCTTGAGGTAGTGGTGCCAAATCCCAAGTCTTGTTCTTTTGCAAAGACTGTATCTCCTCTTCCATCGCGCAATTCCACTTCGAGTTGTCACTCGACATCATGGCTTCTTCAAGGCTCAATGGTTCATCATGAATTACATGTAAAACATACTCAAATTTAACATCAAGGCTTAAATTTGCATACTGCCAATCTCCATATCTAATTGGAGCTCTCTTTGGTCTCTGACTAGCCCGAATGACTATATCGCCCGACTCTCCTTTAGCTCCACCTTGAACCCCACCTTGAGTTCCACCTTGAGCTGAATCATCTCTAGCTTCATGACCAACACTATCACTACTAGAGGAAATATGTGGACTATCATGTGATGTATCTTCAAGTGCTCCGTCACTAGTATCAATAGTGGTAACTCTACTTTGGGTTTGAAAACTGGGAATCTCGGTCTTTTCAGGCTTCTCATCAACTAAGTCCGAACCCTCTAATAAACCTTCCAAAGGTTTGAACATTGCTGACTCATCAAAATTCACATGTCTGGAATGTATAACTTTCTTCGTAATTGGATTCCAAATTCTATATCCTTTTATGCCATTTGTATAACCAAGAAAAACACATTTGGAGGCCCTAGGCTCCAACTTGTCATGTACTGTATTGTGAACATAAACTGGACATCCAAATATACGAAAATAACTTAATAAAGTGTTTTTACCTCTTCATACCTCCTCTGGAATCTTCCCATCAATGGCTGAGCACGGAATCCGATTAATAATATGTGATGCAGTCGAAATAGCTTCAGCCCAAAAACCCTTAGACATACCCGCAGTCAATATCAAGCAACGGGTTTAAGTAGAGTCCTATTCATTCTCTCAGCAACCCCATTGGATTGCGGATCACCAGTTGTAGTAAAATGTCTTCTAATACCACGCTGTCTGCAGTAGTCGAGGAACTCTTTAGAGACATATTCGCCACCATTGTCGGATCTAAGAATCTTCAATTTCCTTCCTGTTTGGTTCTCAACAAGAGCTAACTAAACCTTAAACTTCTCAAATACTTCCGACTTAGCTTTCATTGCATACACCCAAACCTTGCGCGAGTAGTCATCAATGAAGGAAACAAAATAATATGCTCCACCAATAGAAGCTGTAGAGTATGGCCCCCAAACATCTAAATGCACATAATCAAGTACTGTAACACCCCACGTCCATTAATGTCACTTACAAAGGGAATGCATTAACCTCTATGGAGCATTTTAAGTGAGTACAGAACAGAAACTTAACAACAAGACAGATATAAACAATACTTGAAAAATTAAAATTTTTATTTCATTGCAGCAGAAAATACATATGTTTGATTACATCATCTAAACCAGAGCCAAGTACATAATATCCATCTTGATAAAGTCAAAGTACATAAATTGAAAGACATAATTCCCAATACAAAATAGCCATAAATAAAAGAGAGGCCGAACTTTACTTCAGCGATCCAAGCAATCTTCTAAAAGTAAGAAGTGCAGTTGTCCAAAATCAAGCTCCGTTGGTGCTAGTTCCAACCTGAGCACCTGGGGAGGACAGGAAGAAAAGAGGAGGAAACAAAAAGGGTCAGACATAAAGTCTGGAAAGTGCGATAACTTTAACAATATAATTACCAAAGTAACTAGGCTAAGACATAAGTTGGAAAATCAGGAAATGACCATGAACCATTGAGTATGGCAGAGTAAACAAGGAAATAAGATGAACAACGATATCATTAAAGCGCACCTAAACTACTATAAGATAGTTACTAAACTACACCAAAACTGTAAGATAATTGCTATACTGCACCACCACTAGTCACCCTAAGGTTGATCTCGCCTACAGAACTTAATAATAATATTGGTAGTTTTGTGCACCCCTAGCTGCCTTCATAGGTGCCGCCTGCCCCTATCTCCACTAGGTGTACCCACTACCCCCTCCCTAACTCGTAGATACCCGTGCTGGCCCCATAGTGGGGTGTATCACTCCCCAAAGTGGTAACCCGATACCACCAAGAATGCACGGCTTATACCTACACGATGCAACAACGTCTTACCTACCAGCCCGGGTCCACACACGCATATAAACCCGTTGGACTTGTGTTTCCACCGCTAACCCGTTTTGGCCTCTTACAGTCAAGCCCAATATGCGTGTCCCGTCCTCGACTTGGGTCGAGCCCACAAAGATACATATGGGTTACTGGTTGAAACGGCCCCCCTATTACTTGACAGATGCTATCCGCCTAAGCTTGGTCCCCTCTAGTATATCCCACTTAACCCTCTTCTTATTCATGTTTCAATTACATATTTCAATTTTTGGTTAAGTATTTCTAATCGTATTTCAAATGCCACCCAAGGAACCCACTAGATTTCATATGCCACCCAAGGAACCCACTTAACCCCCTCATGTCCCACTACATGTTTATCTAGTTAAGTGTTTCTTAATTCATTAAGATCATAACCTTATAAAGACCTCTCACATTAGACTGGCATTTGTGGCAGCTGGATTTTCCGGGCGGGTCCGGGCAGTCTTACACCACAAAAGAGCCTAACCTCGTGTCTTTACAATTGTTACATATTTAATTTATGCCTAAACCTCCCACATTAGAATGGCATTTGCGGCAGCTGGATTTGCCGGGCGGGTCCGGGCAGTCTTACACCACAAAAGAGCCTAATCTCGTGTCTTAGACGATTAATTACTCCTAATTAATCATTCCCCAATTTGAATTACTTTCCCTATTCAAATTATCAATTAATTCCAAATTTAACTATGGCTATAATTGACTAAATTATGTCCATCTATTTATGGTATGTAAAATCATACCAATTTTCATTACAAATTTATTTTATGCCTTTTAAGGCATTTATGTCAATTAAATCTTTTAATATTATCCCATTACCCCATGTTGTACGTTCGTTCGTTTAACGTAAAATATACATTAGACTCGTATAGTCTAACTCAAGGAATAAAGATAAAACATCACAACATACATATAGATAAAACTAGATCTAAACATAAGGGTGAACTTGCATGTGTGAATGATGTTCTACATCTAAAACTTGCATAGGCCAAAGTTACAACTTGCATAAAACTACATATGTCATAAATCCAAATCTAAAGGTGTGAACTTGTTTAGATAATGATCACAAACTTGCATAAATTATGTATGTCATAAATCTACATCTAAAGTTGTAAACTTGCATAGGCAATAACCACAGACTTGCATAACATGATTCATATTTCAAACTCATATATTTACATAAACTTGCATATGTGATTTATGCAACATAACAATGGTCTAAACTTACATCTAAACATGTAAACTAGCATGTAGAATTTGGCATATAACTCACACATGTCATAGCCTAACTTTTAGATCCAATTCACATAAAATAGGTGTCATGAAACATGTAAGGTTATGCATAAAAATCTACTAACTTGCATATGATCCACATCCATATCAATATCTAAACTTGCATACATACTTATGATTTATCATATGAATCAGCATAACCAACTAGCATATGAAACATGATGATTTGATTATACATAAGCTAATCATAGAATTACAACATAGGTGATAGCATCATAACTTTACAACATAGATGATCACAACATAACATCATAGAATTTACAACATTTATGATAACATCAATAATTCACATCATATCCAAATAATCCACATCATAACTCAATCTAATTAATTTGCTAATTATTTTATTAAAATTATCGAACTCACAACTCAAAGAGGGTCTTGAGTTCTGAATTCTGAGTTCTGAAGTTGTATTAGCTTTCCTTTGAAGAAGATTCGTTGTTAAAGTTGAATAGAACTGATTTGATTTGTTGTTCCTCCTCTCTTATTTGTGGCGGCTACTCTAGGTTATACGATGACAACATGACGGCCATAGTTTCAGTTTTTATTTTGATTTAGGGTTTGAGTCTACCCACGTTTATATAGAATTTTAATTTAATTATAGCCGTCGGATGATCCTAGGGTTAATCAAAATCATTCAGTCGGGATAGGGTGACACCTCAGCCCTAATGACTCAGCAAGGAGTCAGAAAGGACTCAGCAACATGGGAAGAAAACTGTGCAGGCCTGCTGCCTCGGCCTGGGCGCACTTGGCAAGTGCGCCAGTGCAAATTTGTACTAGCGCACTTCCCAACTGCGCCAGTGCAATCTATTTTTTTTGTTTTTTTTCTTGTTTTGCCACCCAACTTCGCTCGTCCATATCTCCTTCATCCGGTATCCGTTTCCCGTAAACTCGGACTCTATCTCGACCAGAATTCCGAGACGAACACGATGGCGCAACCCATTTCCCTTAATTCTCACATATGAGATTAATTATTCTTTATTTAGTTAATTCGATTATTCAAAAATCCTGGGTGTTACAAGTACCCTCTTAGAAGTATGCATGCCATCGCCAAAAGAAACTCTGGTTTGCTTTGCCAATACACACACCTTGCAAAAGTCCAACTTGTTGAAGATTTCTCCTTTTATCTTTTTCTTCTTACGAAGCAACTCTAAGTTCTTCTCCGAAGTATGACCTAATCTCATATTGCCAAAGCTTGGTAGCATCCAAACTTTTAGAACTATCGACTCCAACACATGATTCTCCATGGACAGTGGTACACATTAGAAAATACAGATTTTGCACCATAATACCCTACATCAATATAAGTGCCTCTCTAGAAACACTCAAACCATCTTTGACAATGGTTATTTTTCATCCCAATGATGCCAATTGGTCTAATGATATCAATGACTTC
Source organism: Allium sativum (assembly GCA_030737875.1). Lineage (NCBI taxonomy): Eukaryota > Viridiplantae > Streptophyta > Magnoliopsida > Asparagales > Amaryllidaceae > Allium > Allium sativum. Next base: position 447,959,582 of record CM060919.1, read on the forward strand.
CGAAGACCTGGGACATAGCGAACATTTGAAAGTGTGCGAACAATCCCATCATACTTGCGAATGCGAACTGAACCAACTCCCATAGACTTGCATGTAGCATCGTTCCCCATAAGGATAGAACTTCCTTCTTTGGCATTGAAGGAAGAAAAATAATCCTTATTAGGAGTCATTTGAAATGATGCTCCAGAATCTAGAATCCAGTGGTTTGCAACATCTGATACAACCACTGTCAATAAGTCGCTACCGCCTTTCTCCATCGCAATAGATGAAGAACCATCGGTCTTCTTTTCCAAATCTGGACAGTCTCTTCTCCAACGGCCTGGTTTCTTACAATTATAGCACTTTCCATCTTTAGACTTACTCCGCGAATTAGGCTTCCTAGAATTGGAACGTCCCCTATTATTCTTCACTTTCTTCTCTGCTCTTCCTCTCTCAACAAATAAGTCTGAACTACTACTTCCTCCATTACTATCACCAACACCAAACTCTTTCATCTGATCTCTCAACTCTTCACTGAGCAAACCTGTCTTCACATCATCTAATTTCAGTGTGTCTCTACCATAGATAAGGATGTTAGCGAAACCAGTGTATCGCTCTGGAAGCGAACACAACAGAACCATTGCTTTTTGTTCTTCATCAATCTTCAACTCAACAGAATTCATCTTTATCAACAGGTCATCAAGCACACTTAGGTGTGTCTTAATTAAAGAACCTTCCTTCATCTTATAAGTGAAGAAAGTTTTCAATAGGATCAGGCGGTTGGTTAGGGATTTCTTCATGTAGAGGTCCTCCAACTTCTTCCAAATGCCTCTATTTGTTGTTTCCTGACTGATTTCAGAAATTACATTTTTTTCCCATAGTAAGCTGAAGAGTAGTAAAGGCCCATTCTTCCATCTCTTCTAATTCCACTGATGAAATATCAGCAGGCAATGTCTCTGTATCAAATACTACTCGATGAACGCGATTTCTTCTCAAACTGCTTTCATCATCCACTGCCATTTTTCAAAATCTCCTTCACCATTCCATTTCTCTATCGTCAACTGTGATCCTGACGCCACATAGGAGCCTCTGACGTATGGAGCAACTACCGGCACTGTCGTATTATTTGTATTGTTTTCATCTCCTCCTGCCATTCTGCCAAACACCTTATTTGCGAATCTAGCTCTGATACCAGTTGTAAGGGTTGATCAGTCCCTTACAGCGGAAAAACCTCAATAGGATCTTGCAATGATGTGATAGATGAAATGAATATAAATCTCAGATCACATAAAAAATGCAACAGAGAACACACAAATTTATAATGGTTCCACTATCGCGAGATAATGTATGTCCACTTCAATGGGGAAGAGATTTTATTAATATATTCAAGAGATTACAAAGTTTTTCAATGTAGAGCAAAAGAAATGAAGAATACAATGATCTCTCATCACATAGCATTCTCTATGTCTCTCTTTAAATAGAGAAAAGATTACTTGGGGATAAGACAATTGATTTATGTAAAATAAATCAATTTATGAAAACAAATATCCCATTAATTAATTGGCATATGATTGATTGATAATTTCCCTTTTCTCCATCAATCAATCCCTTTTGAAATTTTAGTCTCTTTCCGTTTCTTTTCTTCATGAAACATGGCAACTAATTAAATGAAAACATTTCCAATATCCCATATTCATTAATATTCCTTCCATTTCTTTCCATTCATTCCTTGCACAAAACAGGCAACGAAATTACCATGCATATATCCATAATTAATTAGATATGGAAATATTGTATCATTAAATTCCAATAAATTTAGTACTGCAAAAGATGGAAATACACCAAAGGTTACAGTGAATATGGATTGGAGCACTGAAGAAACAGTGGATTTTGGTCTGAATTCTTTATTTAATGAAGAGGAATATGCTGTAGTGGGACCATCTATTTCGAAATCTTCTAAGCCTTCTGCTTCTTCGAAATAAGCTCAGACCTCTGCTGGAAATGTTTCTGCAGCTAAGACTAGAAACGATTCTTCATTTAAGGCTTATTCTTCTCCGTATTCTCATTTGCAGCCTCCACCTGATATCTGATTGCCTCCTGCTGCTGTGTCTAGTGCAGGATTAACTTTTCCTGTTATTTGTCCGGCTTTTCTTTCCACTGTAGTCCCAAAGAGCTCTATGCCTTCTCCTAAATCTAAGAACTCTAAACTAACAGATAAATTCTAGGAGGATTTTGACGATGGTATAGATTATAGGCCAAAGGACATGTTTCCATTAAGTTCGATTGAAATCTTCTAGAAGGCATACTAGAAGTAATCCTATGTATGAATCAACACTAACATAATGCAGTATTGGTTGTTTCTGGTTTGTGAAGAATCTTTATTGGCTCTTGGTTTTTGCTAGCACAGTGTTGAATGGTGTTGCATGCTTAGCTCATAGGGGTGTTTAATACTGATGGTTATACGCATTGCTGGATAGTGGATTTTGGATATAGATGGTTATTTTTTTTCTAATGTGTATAATGATGAAATCAGTGAGCAGTTGCAATTTACCGGCTCTGGAGGATCCATGTTGATTATCTTTTTGGAGCGCCTACAGCTTATTCAGTGGTCATGGTTATTAGGCTTTAGATTTGCTATTTTGTAGTAGAGATTACATGATTTTTAAGTGGTTGTGTGTTTTTTTTTTGTATTTTTGTTTATAGGGTAGTTCTCTTTGTAATCGGTTTATATTGAGAAATAAAATTTTGCGCTTAATGTTCAAAAAAAATAACTTTTTTACACGTTTAATTTAAGTATAAATATCTTTTTTACATGTTTAATGCACTACAAATTTGAGTACAAATATACTTTTTACATGTTGAATAAGGTAACATTAATAGCTTTTCTACATGTTTAATGCAGTACAAATATCTTTTTTACATGTTTAATTTCAGTACTCGGTGAATACAAACAATTGACGAACAACAAATTCAATCAACAATCATTAAATAAAAAATCTCAAACTAAAGCAAATGATGAACAACAAATTGTAATCGGCAAAGGAGTACTTGTTCAGCCATCAGCAGATTCAAATCATTGCAAACCATCAGCGCAGATTGTTTGTGTATCAATATTCAGATCTAGGTGAGAAGATTTGATTTCTTTAACAAATAATCAAAGTAGGCTACACGATTTTACACTATTTTGATTTGGTATACAAATCAGCTTTATAAAACCTAATTTTGATTTTTGTTTGATGCTTCGAATGTGAGTAGCGATACTGATTTTACGGCCGATAATGATTTAGGAAAATTTGGCCTCGAAAATAATTACTTGCAACGCGTGTCCTTAAGATTAATTGATTGAGGGAAATAATCCTTATTGTAAAATTCCCCATTAAAACATTTCTCAAAACTCTTCATTTAAATCCAATAAACTAATATTTGGAGATCTTTAGTTCATTTAACTTACATTCCCAAAACGTCGTTTTACCTTTTTCAGCAAGTTAGGTTGATAAAACGAAAATCAAAATATAGTTCGGAACTTCATATTTCTATTCCAAATCACTTTTAAAATCATTTATTATGATTTATCATAATTTTTCCATTTTTTTATAATTTTTATATGGAAATTTCAATCGATTTCCAATTACGGTTATTGAACTGCGTTTACAACGACCTTTTTAAAAATAGATTTAAACTTAACTTGAAATATGTTAGTTGAAATCCAAAATTTCTTCTTTCATTTGAAATATATCATTAATAGAAAGCCAAAAAATTTCGTTTCGGGCAAATCCGATTTAAATTGCATTAATTACGCTCGTTTGAAATTCATGGTTGAAATTCAAGAACTGTCGCTGCGCGACACATCCTATTCAAACCATATGATTATTTAAAATAAAAGTCATTCGATTATGTTCAAATGTATTTTATAAAATGTTTACAAACTATTATAAAAACAAAATCTAAGAAAAATAAGGTGGAAGGGGGTATGCCTAGTGGTGTAATAAGTGGTGGAATTTCCAAAAATTAGGTTGTTTGATTTTGAGTTGTTTCTTCCTGTTGTTGATGCTTAGGGTTTATCTTCGGTTATCATTTGTTGTTACTTGCTTTTATTGTTATATGTATGGATCATGTGTTTTCTGTAGCTATTCCTATGGATCAGGGTGTTTCAGTTTTCCAGTTTGAAGGTTGGTATTGGTTTCTGAGTTTGGTAGAGTGGTTTGTTATCTGTTGGAATATCTTTTGTTGTGTGGGCTTTCGTTTATTGGTGTTTCCTTATTGTTTCTGAGCTTTCTGTTGATTTGCATGATGGGTCTGATATTTGTGGTGGTGATGATCACTTTTTTGTTGGTTATTTTGAAGTCTTCTCTTTGCGGCATGTTTATTTCACCTAGTGCTTGAAAATCTGGAATTGTGCTTTATTTTGGAGCTTTCGTGTCTATTGTGGGCTGACCTTCTGGGTTTTTAGAGCTTCTGCCGTGTTGTTTTGTTTTGTGCCCTGTTGTAGTGATGTATGTTACTTGTTGTTAATGGGGTTGTCTTTTACGGTTTTGAGCTGGCCTTTTATTCTGTTGTATAGTATTTGTTTGCTTGTTGTTGTTATTCATACCAACTCAAAATTTTCTGTACTTCTTTTGTTGTAATATAATTACCAGTTAAAAAAAGATTCTAAATTCAAATTCAATTATAACTCAAAATTGAGTATACTATACTATTATAATATTAGAATAATAATATTTTTCGAAATTAAATCTTCCAAAATCCAAAATTTCCTGAAAACCATTATAAGAATAGTTAAGAACATTGGAATAATCAATTCGAGTTAAAAACATCGTTTATATATCTTACTCGAATTCACCTTTGAATTTTCTATTTAAAATCTATTTTAAATTTAAATAAGCTATTTTCAATTCAAATCTCTTTCAAATCCATTTAAAAAAATTCAATAGTAGTTTGAAATCATCTTAACTCAATTTCCAAATCGTTTCGGATATAAAAATCCAATTTTCATTTTTATGCCTTATTTTATTTAAATGAACATACTGTTCCTTTAATATTCCAATGGAACTTGACTCAATCAATTCCAAATATTTCCATATTAATGGTGTGAATCATGTGAACAGTTATAATAACAACTACAATAGTTATCATCCATCAACCAACAGTTAAAATATAAGCGTTATAACTGTTAACGCTTATATATAGATAAACAATAATAAATAAACTGTAACAAACATCCATCATCCATGAATCAATAATAGCAACCACAAGCAATCATTATATAATCAGTTGTAGATTATAATAACTATTCCAGTTATAAAGAGTTCCCATAGTGATTTTTAATCATTTCAATAACGATTGCTTTTGAATTAAATTAAATGTGGGTTTAATTTAATCGAATATTCCAACTAGCTCCAATCTCATCCAAATCAGTTCCATATTGGAGTATTCTTCTCCACAATTCCAACGGAACTTGTTTCATCACATTTTGAGTTTATACGAGCAAGATATAATTGTTCGAAAATTGAATGCATTCATTAAATATTAATAAACCTTAACTTCATCTTCTCCAACGTTCAAACTCATTTCTCTACCTCATTTGAGCTCTTGCTGCCACCTACGACCTCCCAGACCACCGTCGCACCCTACTATTGTGCTCCCCTCTCTACGTCGTGCCACCTCCCTGAGCCCTGCCACCCCAAACGCCGTTGACGATCAAAAGATCCCCCACGAATGCCGCCCATGTCAAACAAGATTCCGGCTGCCACAGTCAACCTCCAGCCACGAACTTCACCCGTAGGCATGTAGGCATGCCTCACCACCCGAGCATTTCTCTAGTTGATCACCTCTCTCAATTACGCCTCCATTCACCAGAAAATCTATTATCTTTGTTCGCTACTCTACAAAAATACATCACCTCTGATTTTCTTGTCGCTGTGGCCACCACAGGTCGACTGACTAAAAGCAAACTTGTCCACCATCCTCCCTTCTCCAACTTCCTGGTTGACACCATCACCTAACTCTCCCTTGTTTGCACGCAATCCCATAAAATCTGAAAGTGACCTACTGCCGATCGTGGTGAGGTTCCTGTCACCTCGGGTGTCCGTTGGCTATGAAATTTGGTCAGCATGCCCCCTCGAACCAATCTCCTCGACCCAGTCTACAACTTTCGTCTTGATGACTTTCACCAATTCTTAATGATTTGAGAGGAATAAATTAAAATAGAGGAAATCGACTTATTTGCAAAACATCGTTGATTTGTAGCTTAGCATAAAGTGGCGGTTAACCTAAAGGGGTTAGGGTTGCCTCTTTAGGATGTTGTATCGGGGTCGTTTATTATTATTTAATTCAAGTGTTTACTTCACCTTGAAGCTATGTACCCCCATTTGACGTTTATTTATTCGTACGACTAGATATGAACTCTGTTGGCCGTGAAAATTGATATACAACTATGGTTTGACATTACGGTCCTAATGAAACTTGTTTCGTCAAAACCCAAGTCCGTTTTTTAAATAGCACTAATTTGGGTCTAAATTATAAATTAAATGTACATACATATTTACAATGAACGTTTTAGCTCGCCCGACCACATACTAACTTCGATTGATCCGAAATTTGGAATCCTACAATAATTTATCACTACAGATTTGATAAAATTGGTTTTGTCAAAATCCAAGATCATTTGCAAAATGGCTATTTTTCCACATTTAGTTAAATCGATAAAATATAATTTAATTTTAAAATATTCAAATTCATTGAAAATAATAATATAATTATCGTATATACCTAAACATATTCTTACACAACTTCAAGATAAGTATACTGGATTTAAACTCGATACTTCCACTTTCAAGCTAAATCGATATTCAGTTTATTTTAAAATCTCTTTTATTTTATCAAATAAATCGTTATGGTTTATAAACGACTCCATAATGACTTTCTAAAAATTTAATTCGGACATAACTCACAATCTATACAATGAAAACTTGACTTTTCTCTTTTTTTTTAAAAAAAAACTATAGTTCAATAGATTCGAACATTTCTTGTTTCAGTGACTTATATTGGATCCTATATATCCATTTAAAGTTGAAAACGTAATATTACGAACTATCACCTCGTTGTGAGCTCATTTTTAATATATTATAAATTATACGTTCAAACCTTAAATTAATTAAATTCCAAGTCGTTAATTCTTGAAATATATCGTTTTAAATATTTAAATTAATTAATTATTCTTTAATAAAATCTGGGTCATTACAACTATCCTTACAATCCTAACCACAAAGCCTGCTCACTGAGTCGAGGCAACTGCTGAATCCTAAAAATCATTTCATCAGTCTTCTAACTGCCCACTAGACAAATACAGGCAAGACATACTCTACAGATGGAACCGTACAGACCTGCCTTTGGGGGTACAACATTGTTAGGAGTACCCCATAAGACCATCTCAAAGTACCATCACGTCCCGTAGAAGTCTTGAACTTCCTTTCAGTCCTGTCGAATACCAAGTTAGATGTGCTTCCACCTTGTCTTACAACAACTATGATGATCTACCCCCTATATCTAATCTTCTATCAGGTGTTGAACTTACCTTTTCTTTTCTCCAATTAACATTATTGTTCAATTAAATTATCCAGAACTTTAATTGTTTGTTTATTTGCTTTATTGGCCATTTATGTTCCCTAATCTGTCTTCGCTGCCAGAACGGTCTGCTATAGTCACATGCTTACTAACTATATTAGTCACTTATTTCCCCTAATCATACTTCGTTGACGAAACAGACCACTATTGCTACATGATTATTAACTTTATTGGCCAGTTATCTTTTCTAATCAGCCTTCGCTGTCGGAATGTACCACTACACTTATTTAACTTAATTCTCAAATGCAAATGTAGATAATAACCTCTTTTTTTTTTTTACTCTTTTCACTTTTAATTATAACTCTCATGTTATAATATTACTTTCACATAGAATCATAGCCACGGGTTAAACTTCATATTATAATCTTGCTTACATATATATCAGAGCTGTCTATCATGATTCATTTATTTATCCATACAATTATCATAGTAAGTTACATTCCTTTCTAGCTATCTAGTGTTTAACTTGATTTCTTATTTCCTTTCTTTACATAGCATCTTTTAGTTATGTTATCCTTTTCCTTTCTGTCTTTGTAAATTCATTCTTTAGAGTTGTTCATATTCCTACTTGATTGGTTATTTAAAATTATGTAAGAATCTATTTTCATGGTTTAAGGTAATTGAAACAATAGAAACCCATAATTGCAAGCTATTCCTTTCAATTATTTTTATGCTATTCGACATTGCGCTATACGTCTAAATTCCTATTTTAAACTAATCCACATCTTTATTTCTTTTATACTCACAACTATATTTTCCATTTCTATTACAAACCAAACTATGTAAATATATTCTCTTTTCCTAACCAATCAATCTAGGGTATTTATAACTTCCTATTTTAATCGGTATATGTCAATTTTTGTTCTCAATTTATATTCCCAATGGTGCACAATTACAGTAAATTTGAACTCAATTGGGCTTGTACCCCTTTTCCTTCAATCCCAACAATTTCTATATTCATTCCATTACAATTCTGAATAGTAATTGTAACAACCCGTATTTTCAATAACCTGTTATAACGTAAATCGAGGCAGAATTTAATTTATAAATCTGAATCAAGGGAAAAGGGCTATGCCATTGCGTTCGTCTCGGAAAAATACGCGAAATAGAGTTCGAGTTTTCAAAAATTGGAGTCCGTATGACCCGATTAAGGCCCAATGAAGTTTTCAGAAAATTTCAAGTTCAAAACAGATTTGAATTTCAAGTTCAAATTTCGAATTTCGGGCCTGGAAGGCTAGGCGGGAAATTTCCCGCCAAGCCAACCAAGTCGACAGGCCTGTCGACTTGGCAGTCGACTTGGTTGGACCCAAGTCGACAGCCCTGTCGACTTGGCTGTCGACTTGGTTCAGCCAGGCAGTTTTGCCTGGTGCACCATTTTGGGGTTTTGGTTAGGTTTTGGGGCCAGATTCAGTTTTAAGGGCTGAGATTGGAATTAGGGTTTAATCCTAAGGTTGAAACTAATCCTAATCTCTATAAATAAGCCCCTAACCTAACCCTAAATCATCATTATTCAACCCTACAACTAAACTATGGCAAAATTATTCCTCTCATGGCCACCACTCTCTTCATAAAATTTCTAAGTTATTTCTATGAGAGATTTTCAATGCATACAAGTGTTTTCAAGCTTGTATGAGTGTTCTTAGCTTGCACTCAAGTCAAGTTTCCATATTTACATCATAAAGCAAGGGTTTTTATTGATTTGGAGCTTTCATATTGGGTTTGTTTGATTTCATAAGGGCTTGTCTCAATCTATTAATATATTTGTGTCTTCATAAGAATTTGTAAGCCCTTTTACCTTCTTTTTAAACTCTAAAGTTAATAAATGATGCAAGTTGTGTTTGATCATTATGATATGCAAGTTAATCATGTTATGCTATGCAAGTTTGTCATGTTATGTTATGCAAGTTTGATATGTTATGATATGCAAGTTAGCCATGTTATGTTATGCAAGTTTGATATGTTATGATATGCAAGTTAGCCATGTTATGTTATGCAAGTTTGCTATGTTATGATATGCAAGTTTGCCATCTTATGCAAGTTTGGGTTGATCATTTTACTCATGTTATCATGCTATGCAAGCTTACCTTGAGTATATGAACCTAAAGCTTCAAGCTTTATGCTAAAGGTTGCATTTTGGCAACATGTAAGTTATCATATCCCTTATGATAACTTGCATATGAGGCTAAATGTGAACTTATGGCCATTTCTACATGTCATTTATCACCATGTATCACTTATATGCTAAGTTTGGTTTTATGCATACTTTTGAGGCCGAATGACGCAATATGCGAGTATATGAACATATGTACATTTCATATGCCACCATGTTAAACTTGTGGCTTCAACACCTTTTGTCATCTTTATGCCAAGTTCCCTCTTTCTATCCTTTATGCGCTATTGCGATTATGTAAGCGATGGGATTGCGTTTGGGGTTGGGTAAACTTAAAAGACATGAAAACATAAGATTGGGAATTTACCTATTAAGTTAGGTCTACCCATTGGGAATTTACCTATTAAGTTAGGTCTACCCAAATTCTTAAAAAAAAACTTGTAATATGTTTTGGAAACATAATGGACATGACACTTAGAAAATATAAGTGTGGCCAACTCGAGGTTGGGTTGAGTTTGTAGCGTAAAACTACCCGGAACCGACCGGCTTAACTAGTTGCTACAAACAATAGGACCCAATGTGAGAAGTTGGTCATGTTGTACCTTGAACCCGAGGTTAGACCAAGTTGTGGTGTAAAGCTACCCGGAACCGACCAGCTTAACTAGTAACCGCAACAAAGTCTAATGTGAGAGGTTAAGGCACATTAATTAATTAATGCCTTATGATTAGGGTTAAGTCATTGTCCACTTAATACTTAACCAATTTGGACTTGGTGGATTAATCGGGGTTAAGTCGTGAACCCATCGTTACACTTAACCAAGTTAATCCATAATTAGTAAAAGGGTTAAACCGTACTTAACCCACTAGAAAATCCTAGCAAAGGGGGTCCACTCCAGCAGTAATCCCAAGTTTGTATCATCATGACCCTAGGGACTAGGCTAGGGTGGGGCACAATTACTGGACTGGTATAAGCGACCAAAAACGACGGCCGGGTGGTACGCCGATGTAGTTCCAGACGGACTATGGTCGTGCACGTAGTCCGTATTTGGAGAAGTCACCCATGGGTACCAGTAGATCGAGACTGTGCACTCATGTTTATGGTGTCCAGGGGTTGACACCCTAGGGCTTGATACACCCGAAGGGTGGACCCAACACAGTCCGACTACAATCATGTTTAGGCCGTATTGACACCAACACGTGACAAGTTAGGCTTATAGGGAGCCGATCGACTAGATCGTTTGGTTGGACCTCGTATTAGGGTCACTTCATGTTATTGGACCTCATATTAGGGTCACTTCATGTTATTGGACCTCGTATTAGGGTCACTTCATGTTATTGGGCCAAAGCTTGGGCCAAGGGATCAATACTTGTTTATTCAAATCATGTTAGTTTGCAAGTACACCTGTGGTACAAAAACCTTAACCCTGATTATGCGATGACACCTTTTATCTATCATGCCAGTATGTAGTTATCCTTATGTTCATCTCAGTTTTCATCATGTCAGTTAACTTTATTAGTTTATAGACTGATGGTAGTAGGGCTTACTCAGTCTTTTTGACTGACCTGTTTTCTTTCGCCTCTTTTCTTCCTCCCCCCCCAGGTTCTCAGGGTGGGAATATTGGAGCTTAGCTTGGATTTCGGATCGCTTGCTTGTGGGATTTTAGCTCATGTACGGTTTTGACATGAAGCTAGCTATGGTTATCACTTATTTTGGGGATAGTACTTATGTATGTCAGTTTTTCAGTTGATGTTGTTTTTATCTAGACTTGTTTATTTGGAAAGTTGACATTATGTTGTACCAGACTTGTTTTGAAATAGTTTGAAATCTTCCGCTGTTTTACTTATCTTATTTACTCTGTTTACATATATACATATGTTTTGTCCTGCCTTGATATATCATTATGCATGTTTACCTGATTCAAACACCCCTCCAAAGTCAGAGTGCTTGCAAGAGCCACCCTGGCGGAGGTGGGGTGTTACAGTAATTCTAACAAATCAATATGGGAATTATCAGATTTACATTTAAATATAAATTTACTGTGTGTAATATTAATTTTTTCATGTCAACTTATGTCACAGTTATTTGGCAAATCTTATCACGTTTACCTATTTTTATTCCAATTTCCCTTTTTATTACATTTTTACATTATATGTCAATTTAGCCCTATATTATCAAATATTTTTCTTTTTATAATTCCAACCAAATCATATTCCCCAACATACGCAAAATGAAAAGGATCAACCAGTTGGATAGAATTAGGCATACAAATCAGTGCCTAAATCAATTGTATAAATATGCCAATATTGCAAATCTGGGTATATTTTAGGAGTAACCACAACATATTATAAAATCAGATGCAGAAAAAGGGGGGAAAGTGGAACGAGAAAATATCTTATTAATTTAATAGGAATCAAACAATGATATATACCGCTATTAAAAAGAATATTTTAAATCCACTCACCTAGGATTTGTGCTCCAAGTTCTAGATCTGATTTGGATTTAGATAAATTATCTGTGGTCATTCCTATTTGAATCTACAAACTATATTATTCACGAATTTACAAATCTGAATCTAGGAAGAATGAAAGAAACTATTTAAATTCATATCCGAAGAACCTACCCTGCATAGACCGAGAATTTGTACATCCAAATCTTAAATCTACAACATCGCCTCCAAATCTTAAATCAGCCTAAATCTAATATTTTCTGTTTCTATAGATTTTGGAGGAGAAAAGTACTAGCAGGGCTTCTGCTCCCACTAAAAAAAAATGAGTTTGACGGCTAGCCCTATAGGTTTATTAATATATGTCCAAACTAGTTGTGTCCGTCCGATTTAGAACAAAAAAATCCATAATGTTAAAACAAAAAAAAACACGTCATTTAAACGTGTCATGGGTCAACCCACCATAGATTGGGTCAATACATGGGTCAACCCAACCCAATTTTGGGTTCACCCAAACGTGTATTAACACGTTGGGCCTCGTTTCCCTTCCTGTTTTGATCGTGCTTGATTAGTTGTTTCAAACGTTCTTTTTAGCATTATTCTTCTTCCAGGTTTATTTGATTATCTTCCATTTTTGGCACATTTAGTTTTGAATTCAAACATGTAAGCTTCTTGAATTAATACACGCATATTTTTTTCAAAAAATTTATTAGTGCACATTTACACTTGTAAATATTTTCCGACATGAAACTTAGAATGTTAATAGCTTTATTGTACGAACTCCGTTCGGAACATATTATATATGTAAATTAATCAGAAAATTGTTGTGAATGCAATGGTACATGTTTCATAGCCAAATTATGACAATTTCAAAATGCTATTGTTCATTGTTAATTATTTCAACAATTTTTTTGATTACTTTTATTTTCAAAAATGTGGGGTTTCTCATTTTCCCACCCTTTAGGAAATTTTGTCCCTGAGATTTGGTAAGGTAAAATTATGTAATTCCTCGCATAATTCAGAAGCATCACATGTACATCCAATTTTGCAACCATTTACGTACTTGTGCAAAGTGCAATACATCATAAAAATTCATGAATGTGATGAAATTCTAAGCGTTACCTCCTATATGAATGTTCTTTTCATTCAAAAATCTTTTGAAAACAGGATGCACACAACTTAAATGTGCTTGTCAACTTCTACATGAATGATATAATTTTAAAAATAGATACGTTTTTATCCAATTTTCTCATATACTTATTAAATAAGGCATCCAATTTTTGCATCCAAACCCTACAAAACAACTTTAACTTTGTGAATTTCAGAAAAACCTATTTCTGAATTTGATTTCTTATGTTAGAAAAAGGTAAATGGAAAATTTTATATTTTCCACTTCACTTTTATGCACCTTTTCCCCATACTTGGAACCTTCGTCGCTACTCTTTAGAAATTTCTATTTTCTTTTCTAAGCACAATTTACAGAAGAAGAATTTGTTTTTCAATTCCTCAATCTTATTTTAGAGGAATTTATTTTCTCTAGTTGTTGTTATCGCCTTCGTTGCATTTTGTAAATTTAGCATGTTCTGCTTTTAGTTATTCATATTTTGCTTTCATTTTCACTTTATCTATAATGTCATGTCTTTATTCATTTATAGCGATCATCAAAAACACCTAGAAAGAGAAAATCACGCTATACTATTCTATTTTACAACAATAAAACATAATATTATATAGAAGTGCAAATCTGTACTAAAAGAAAACACACTCTACTGCAGTCACCACTAGGTAAATGATACAATGATGAAATGTGGCTACCCATTAGGACTAGGAGGCCTTGGACCATGTCCTTCTGACATAAAAAAGTTCTCAACATCGAATCTAGACTGCCTTTGCGCTCCTCCTTTATACCTACCACTCTCTACAAATCCATGAAATGTACACCTAGTTCTCATTCCACCATAAAGTGAGACAACGTGTTGAACTTTCTTCTTCCTCAAGGAGTGCTGAAAAAGGAATTTACCTTAATTGCAAACCATGACATAATTTCACTTATAAAAACCCCAGACTTGCTCTTACTAATCCATTTCCACGTAGCTCATGCAAGTTTAGAAATGACCTTAAACTTCTCTCAGTTAAATAGTAACCACTTAAGAGACATGTTTTCAAAATTTCTTTTTTCTCGATTCTCTTACACTATTGTATAATCTTAAGGTGTTTACCATTCTCACAGCTTAATTTCTCCCATAAGACTTTTTATGATTACCACTAAAGTTTTAATGTTTACTCTATACCAAAATAATTTCCCAAATCTCTTCAATTATTCAAGCACACTTCAAGAATTATTCTAGTAAACCACCTTTGATTCCATAAAATTTTATCTTCTCAATTTTTTTTTGAAAAGCTAAAATCTACGGAAGATGGGAATGATTACTTCTATTCATTCACTATAATTTTCTTCTTTTTAAAAGGATTATGCACTTTAACATTTTAAGCTCTCATTTATTTTAACACATTTTTATTTTTCCAGGAGGAATTAATATGATTAAGCTTTGTATTAATCTTTTCTAAAGAGAACTTTTTTGTTTTATTTAAAGTAATGAGAAAGCTTCATTATTTTAACTTTTTTCATTTCCTTGTTGAAATAGGTAGCACAAAATATGGTGTTTCATCTATATTTTTTGTACACATCTTTCGTTCCCCATTTCCTTGTCAATTTAACAAAATGCATTTACTTACAAACTTTTTGATTCATAAAAACTTATCTTGTAATTCTTCCAATAAGTTAAAGTGTGTCACAATCTGTTCTTTATGAAAAACTCTTATATTTTATTTTCAAAACAAATCTGTTATTTCCTTTTACTCAATATCATCTTTTCACCATATATATCTAATTCATTTATATTCGCGCTTTTCCTTAGCCCCTTATATTGCTTTACCCCCACAACTTGCTTATGCACTTTATTCTTTTGAAAACAAATTTGCATAATTTTCTCAAGAGTTATTTTAATACAACTCTCAATATTATAAACCAATAAATTTCTAAAAACTATAAACTTTTAAACTTGAAAACTCGTTTAGAAACCTTTCTCTCTCTCTATCTCTCTCTCTCTATATATATATATATTCAAATTCTTTCGAAAGTTTAATCGTGGAGCTAAGCATAAAGTGTTGGAGAATGAAGTTTTGATGACAACAACCTTATTTCAATATTCTATATTAACTGATTATAAAAAATATACTAACATCTCTATCTAGAACATATATACATACATACATACATATATATATATATGCAGGATTTGTATACAAGACTTGAATACCGAAGACGGTACAGTTTTAGAATTCCAGGAGATTCATAACTCAAGAGAGATTCAACACTCTTGTGTTATCAAGTTTTCAGGAGTTCAAGACAAATACAGTAATAGAGTCTAGTTTATATGTAAGACTCTAGATAACACTCCAGGTTCAAATCCTTTTTTCAAATTCTACTTTTCAAATTTCAAATTCAAATTTTCAAAATTCAAATTTTCAAAATTCAAATTTTCAAAATTCAAATTCTGATTTCAAATTGTTTTTCTATCTTACTTATGATTTCAAATATAAGTTTAAAGTTTAATATATAAGTTTATATAAGTTCGTATAGTTATATAGTTTTATAATCTTATGGTTTTATAGTTTTAAACTCTATAATTTTATAAATATGTTTATCTAATACATAATTATGTTTTCATATGATTTTACACTTTATAATACCCATTTATATCAGTAATTTTTAATTTAAGAATTTCCAAAATAACATATATATGATTAAACATTTGAAAAACAGTTTTAAAAATATTTTTACATACATATGTCGACATACATATAAGGCTATGTCGACATACAACTATCAGAAATTCAATTTTCAAAGGAAGTGTCTTTTCACTATTTGTAACATCCCAGAAACTTTGTAACCTTCCAAATCTTAAATAAGGGTTGATTTCAATTTTTTTATGATTCTTCTTCTCCATCTTCACACCTCTTCATCCCACCATTAATATTAAATATTTTATTGATTTCTACACTTCTGTTTTGCTGATTTCTACTTTATTATACAAAACTTCTTCTTTTCTCTCTCTACTCATTACTCTCTGAATTGAATTGCTATTGAAGAGTTATAAGGCTGTTGTAATCATTTGGGAAGTGTTTGGGAAAGGATGTGTTCTTTATAGCCCTGAAATCAAGGAAAAGTAGCGGTGGTAACCTTGTAGGCCTGAAATCAAGCCTGAAATCAGGAGTGTTTGGAGCGACGTTAACCTTGTAGCCGTGAAATCAAGGGGATTGTACTAGGATGGTGATATTAATAAATCACTGTGCAATCCAGCGTTGTGTGGGACTGGACGTAAGTGTAATCCGAACCAGTATAAAATCCGGTGTGTTCTTTCCTTTTCTGCATTTTATATTTATCCGTTTCTGTGTTTGTGTTTGATTCTGTATCTGTAATCGCGTCTGTTGTGTGTGATTTGATTCATATAGTAGACCATTTAAGTTTAATATTTTTGTAAATTCCTTAGAAACTCTATTCACTCCCCTTTATTATTAGTCTTGCCTAAAGATCCGCATTCCGCGTTCCTTAACAATTGGTATCAGAGCATAGGTTTTCAAAAAGTTCATAATCTGGTTTTTGGAAATATTAAATGGCAAAGTTTGAAATGTTTCATAACACTAGTTTAAATCCATAATCTAATTTTTTAAATTTGATTTTTTTTAAATTTTAAATTATTGAAATTTGAATATTTTAAAATTTTGATATACGAAAACCATCATGATATTATTATTTAAAATTACAGTTAGTTATTTTGAAAAGTCATTTGATTATTTGAAAAGTTGTTTTGTTTTGCAGGAGAAGAGTAACGATGGTTAGTTGTAATGACCCGCATTCTACGCATCGAAGGATCGTAAAATATTTATTTCTTTCACATGCGAAGTCGTATGGTCATGTAACTTTAGGAGACGACTACTGGGTCATTTCCCATGTTCATGATTTTTACCGATTTTTAAATGACCGTTTTGCCCCTAGCTGATCTTTTTTCGACCATAACTTTTGAGTGGAAAGAAGTTTTAGCATGAAACCACTTCCATTAGATTCGGATGATGGTTTACATTTCCGTAGAGTGGTCATATTAGCCAAACGGACTCATCATTTGGGAGATATGGCTGAAACAATTTTCAGGTAGTGAAAAACAACTTAATTGGGCTTAACCGGGTGACTAACAGCTAGGCCCAAAGGAGAATTTCGGGATTTGGAGTATTTAAGGGCTGTTAGGGTTTAGAGAACACCCTTTTTCTCACTTTCACAGCTGCCACTTTCATTCTTGGAACCCTAGTAATGGCCTCCAACATCTAAAATACCCCAAATCACCTTCTAACGCTAATTAAGCCAAATCTACATCAAATCAAAGAGGATTAGCATAAGAATCGAGGTAGAACTGCTGTATAGCCTTGGTAACAGTGCCAAACAGAGAATCATTTCAGATTTGATATTCTACTTGTGGATAAGGTGAGTGATTTGCATAGTTCCTCACTAATTATGGTTAATTAAGGTTAATAAGTGATAATGTAACGACCCGCATTCTACGCGTCGAAGGATCGTAGAATATTTATTTCTTTCACATGCAAAGTCGTGTGGTCATGTAACTTT
The DNA here is from genome assembly GCA_030737875.1 of Allium sativum. Lineage (NCBI taxonomy): Eukaryota > Viridiplantae > Streptophyta > Magnoliopsida > Asparagales > Amaryllidaceae > Allium > Allium sativum. The sequence continues at coordinate 447,977,418 of CM060919.1, forward strand.
GGGAGACGACTATTGGGGTCATTTCCCATATTCATGATTTTTGACAATTTTTAAATGACTGTTTTGCCCCTAGCTAGTCTTGTTTCGGCCATAACTTTTGATTGGAAAGGAGTTTTGACTTGAAACCACATCTATTTGATTCGGGTGATGGTTTACCTTTCCGTAGAGTGGTCATATTAGCCAAACGGACTCACCATTTGGGAGATATGGCTGAAACAAATTTTAGATGATGAAAAACAGCTTAATTGGGCTTAACCGGGTGATTAACAGCTAAACCTAATGGGGAATTTCGGGATTTGGGATATTTAAGGGCTGTCAGGGTTTAGAGAACACCTTTTTTCTCACTTTCACAGCCGCCACTTTCATTCTAGGAACCCTAGTAATGGCCTCCAACACCTAAAACACCCCAAATCACCTTCTAATCGCTAATTAAGCCAAATCTACATAAAATCAAACAGGATTAGCACAAGAATCGAGGTAGGACTGCTGTATAGCCTTGGGAACAACGCCATAACAGAGATTTATTCCAGATCTAAAGTTAATTAGTGGCCAAGGTGAGTGATTTGCATAGGTCCTCACTAATTATGGTTAATTAAGAGTAATTAGTGATAATTAGCGAATTTATATATGTTAAAAATCTGGAAAATTATTTATAAAATTCGAAATGATGTTTTTAGCCTCTGTTAGAAAGTTTGGATAGTTTGGTTAAGTTTTGCTAATCATATCATTAGTTATGCCTAAACATGATTAAGGGAAAATATGGGATTTTGGCTATGTTTGATCCATTTTAACCTAACAAATTATTGTTTTTGGTGTTTGTGGTTGATTATACATGTTGCTATGACTGTATGGTATGCTTTGTGATTGATTAGAAGAGTTAGAATGGTCGAAAACACCATCGTATAGTGTAAAACAGTCGTTGGAAAAAAGTCATAGGAAAATTGTGCAGGGTTTCGGATCGGATCGGTTGAAGGGGATCGGGTCGGATAGTGGGCTGAGAAAGGGAGCACCGAACCGAACTGGAACTTAGCACCAGGTTAAGCATGGCGAGAAGGAAGGCCACTATAGTTGGATAGGGATCAGATCGGGCGAATGAAGAAAGACGGGATTGGATTGGGCGAATGAAGAAGGATGGGATCAGATCGGGCGAATGAAGAAGGATGAGACCAGATCGGGCTAATGAAGGGGAGGGGGATCGGATCGGGATATCTAGGAGGGAGCAACCACCGAACTGAACCAGGAAGCAACCACCAAGCCGAACCCAGGCAGAGGGCAACCGAACCGAGCTATAGGGGGAACACCGAACCGCACCCAGGAGCATACTAGGAAGTATTGGACCGAACCGAACCGATGAGGACTGGAGCACTATGCATATCCAAATCAAGCTAGACGAGTGCTATTACTACTACGCGACGACACTTTTGAAGACCAACTCCAATTTGACTAAGACCCAAGATGCAAAGGCGGTCCAAATAGGAAGTAGAAGTCAGGATCCAGTTGGGAACCAACGAGTTAACTTCATGATTGGGCTTTGCTGCGGGACGTGTGCTAAGGGGATGTCGATGTCTATGACTTTGGATCACTATGTATGGGAGGTACGTGAACAAATTCAAGGCCACAGTGGCCTAGGTACAACTAGTGGGCTGTAGACCAATGAAGTGGGGTCATTTGAAAAGGTTTGATTATGATCCCGTGGGATAAGCTTGGTGATAGCAGCAGTTGTACAATTCGAACTCCGTCATTACATCGATGGGTCTAGTGATCAAAGTGGTGGATATCGTATGTTTTGCGCACTGAGTGAGAGATGTGAGGATGTTTGCTATGCTTGATTTGTTTGCCATCACTATGACATGCACACCCCCACCCCCGTATTCTTTATACCATGTGTTAGTGGCACCTTAGAGTACTGTACAGTACGTAGTGCTAACTCTTTGGTTGCAAGTCCAGGTTCAGGTATGGTTTAGTATGTCTGTTATTGTTCTGTTTTGCTGCTTATCGCTCATACCAGACTTTTATCTGACCTAGAGTTTCATGTCTCTTCTTATTACTCTGGGTGCTCTCACGAGCAGACTAGAGACAGGTTAGCTGGTGATGCACGAGTAGCTGTACAGGAGACGAGCAGGAGGCTTCCACATATGATATATATGGATATTCTCCCTGTGTCGCTCCTGGTCACTACTTTGGGCATTAGTAGCGCACCCTTCCTTTCCTTTGCTTTAGAGACAGTTTTAAAGTTGTAATAATGTTGATGTGGAACATAAGCTATATTTGAATTTTCCGCTGCCATGATGTTTAGTTTCAGCTTATGCACTGTCTCACCTGTTTTATGTCTAGTATGTTATTATTATATTTTTTCCCTACCCTGTGAGACATTCTACAGGTTCTTGATTAGTTCATTCTCTTCTTTCCTTTCTTTTGCGACCGTTCCGGGCTAGTCAGGCATGTGTATAGCGCACTTTCGGAAGAAATGCCGACAGGTGCAGGGCGAGCCGTCACACTTGGTATCAGAGCTCTAGGTTGCGTAATTAACCTAGGGAAAGACACCGTGGAGAGATATTACGTATATGAGAGAGCGTAATTGTGATTACTTTGGTTTTCAAAAGCTATATATATACTATTCGTATATCTAAGGATGAAGTCGCACTGCATTGTCACCGCTATGGAGATGGTTAATCGTTTTCTCTTTACATATTGAACAATGAGCCAATACGCAAGAGGTGCCGGTAGAGGAGCCAATAATGGGAATGCTGCTGACATGAGGACGATGTTTACTGACCTCATGAGGGGGATGCTTAGAGATGTTCAGAGGGCAGCTCCTAATGTTGGTAATGGTGGTAGTCCAGCGGTGCAGGCGCCTAGGGCCGATTTCGTCAAGCTGAACAAGGATTATACTAGTCTTGGTAGAAAGCCGTTCCACGGAATGGAGTCGGCTACGGATGTTCAGGATTGGTTGGATAACTTCGAGCGTATCTTCGTAGACTTAGGTATTGAGGATGCGATGAAAAGAAAGCTAGCATCCCGTCAGCTGCAAGGACGGGCAATGAATTGGTGGAATGCTATAAAGGCAGCTACTCCCGAGGATCAGATTACTTGGGATCAGTTTAACGTTTGCTTTAGCGATAAGTTCATTGTAGCTGCTCAGAAGTCAGTGTTATTTAAGAAATTATCGGAACTCAAGCAGAATGGCAGAGCTGTCTCGGAGTATATTGCCGAATTCAACACTTTGTCGAAATATGGGTTATCCCTAATAGATACTGCCTAGAAGAAGAACGAGAAGTTCATAACTGGCTTGGATGGATACTTGGGTGAAAGGATTATTAACCACATCGATGAGACGGTTGAATCGATTGTGGGGAAAGCATTGAGGTCAGAGAGTCTTTACCCTAAGTTGAAGACTGAAGTTGCATCTGCAGAGGAGCCAAAGCCATAAGCAAGCGGTGGAGGCAAGAATGGTTCTCAGGATAAGAGAAAGCAGAATCAGACCAAGGATGGCCAGAAGAGAAAGAATAAGAAAGATGTTGAGTGCTTCATCTGTGGTAAGAAGGGACATTATGCTAGTAATTGTCGGGCCAAGCCAGCGGATAGGAAGTGCTTCAACTATGGCCAAGTGGGACATCACAAGGACAAGTGTCCGCAAACCCCTAAAGAAAAGCAGATGGTGAAAGCATATACCCTTAATGTTGTTCCTTCTTCGTCGAATGCCCCAACTGCGGCGGAGAAAGGAAAGAATGTTGTTATTCAAGGTATGCTTTCTGTTTATGATGTTCCTATTAGAATTTTGTTTGATACCGGAGCTTCCAGATCCTTCATATCTAGTGACCTAGTAGATAGGTTGGGATTGGAACTCGAGATCGTCGATAAACCTTTAGTAATAACGAACCCGATTGGTGGTTCGATTAGCCTTAGCATGATTTGTCGTAATGTGGTCTTATCGAGTCATGGATGAATGTTTGTTTGTGATTGCTTTGTTTTGGGCTTTACTGGGTTTGGCATTATTTGGGGAGTCGATTGGCTCCAAAGATACGGGGTGGTGGTAGACTGTGAGGGCTTTTTGGTGACAGCTAGAGCGGGTGATGGGCGAAGGGTAGTGTTTGGTGGTCTACCTAGTGATGGGGTAATGGCCAGTTTTCTAAATTCCCTCGACATCCCGCATGATGAGTTGTCAGGTTTCCCCATGGTTGGCCAGTATCCGGACATCTTCGAGGAAGTGACCAGGCTTCCACCACGCTGAGAGATTGAGTTCCGTATTGATTTAGTGAAAGATTCCAGACCTATAGTGATTCCACTTCGTCGTGTGGCGACAAGGGAGCAACGAGAGCTTGGGGTGCAAGTAAGCGATCTTTTGAAGAAAGGATTTATCAGAAGAAGTGTTTCTGAGTGGGGAGCACCAGTTGTGTTTGCTACCAAGGCAGATGGTTCCCTTCGATTATGTGTGGACTACCGCGAATTGAATAAGGTGACAAGGAAAAATAAGTATCCTCTACCGCGGATAGATGATTTGTTTGATCAGTTAAGTGGCGCGAGAGTATTCACCCAATTGGATCTCGCGACAGGTTTTCATCAGCTTAGAGTGGTAGCTGAGAGTATAGCTAAAACGACATTTCGGACATCGTCTGGATTTTATGAGCGGTTGGTCATGCCATTCGGGTTGACCAATGCACCAGCATATTTTGTGGATCTTATGAATAGAGTATTCATAGATCAGTTGAATAAGTTTGTTCTTGTGTTCATGGACGATATACTTGTTTATTCGAGGACAGAGGAAGAACACAAGGAACACTTGAGGATAGTGATGGAGGTGTTGAGAAAACACCAATTTAAAGAAAAGTTTTCTATATGTCACTTCTGGAGGAGGGAAGTGAGATTCTTGGGCCATGTTGTTTCGGAAAATGGTATCGTCATGGACCCTGCGAAGGTGGCTACGGTACAAGATTGGTCTACGCCCAAGAATGCAACAGACATAAAAAGTTTCTTGGGGTTAGCTGGATATTATCGTTAGTATATCCAAGACTTCTCCAAGATAGTAGCACCGTTGACTCAGTTGACCAAGAAGAATCATGCTTTCATCTGGGATGAAAAGTGTGAGAATGCATTCAAGATTCTAAAGGACAAGTTGACATGTGCACCAGTGTTAGTCATTCCTAAGGGAGTGAAGAGATGACGGTGTACACAGATGCATGTGGTACTGAACTAGGTGCTGTATTGATGCAAGGAGGTAGGGTTGTAGCTTATGCAAGTCGGCAATTGAAACCGCACGAGAGAAGATACCTTACCCATGATTTGGAATTAGCAGCGATCGTATTCGCATTGAAGATGTGGAGACATTATCTCTTGGGAGAAAGATTTTAGTTGTTTACCGATCATAAATCGTTAAAGTATCTCTTCTCTCAGAAGGTTCTAAATCTCTGACAACAAAGGTGGTTAGAATTCTTAGCTTCCTATGATTTCGACATCGCGTATACACCCGGAAAGGGTAATGCGGTGGCTGATGCATTGAGTAGAAGACATGCCAGTCTAGGGGCTATGTTTCTAGAATGAAAACAACTGGAGTACACCATTGGGTATGATTTCAGACCAAAGTGCGAATTGGATCTAGAAATGTTAGTAAGTTTGACGATCAGACCCACTATGATGGAGCGGATTGGTTCCAGTCAGAGGAACGATCCTAACCTATTGGAAATCATCTCAAAGTTAGAGATGAGAATCGACGAAGAGATGAACAGGTATGGGCTTGATCGAGATGGATGGCTTAGGAAGGATGGAAAACTAGTTGTACCCTATGTCAATGGATTGAGAGATGAAGTGCTTAGAGAATGTCATCACTCAAAACTGACTATACAACCCGGTGGTAACAAGATGTATCGAGACAAGAAGCAGACCTACTATTGGGAAGGGATGAAAAGAGACATTGGGAAGTTTATATCCAAATGCATGAACTGTCAGCTAGTTAAAGCTGAGCAAAAGAAGCCTAGTGGTTTGTTGCAACCATTAGAGATTCCAGAATGGAAATGGGAGCAAGTCTCGATGGATTTCATTGATGGATTACCAAGGACTAGATCGGGCCATGATAGCATTTGAGTGATTGTGGACCGATTGTCTAAGAGTGCAAGATTTATACCCGTCAAGTCGAATAGAACGACAGCTAAGTTAGTTGATCTATATGTAAAGTGGGTAGTGAGATTTCAAGGAATACCCAAAGGCATTGTGAGTGACCGAGATCCGTTGTTCACTAGTGGATTTTGGAAGAGCTTATAAGAGGCATTAGGATCAGAATTACATCTCAGTACCGTGTATCATCCTCAAACCGACGGTCAAACCGAGAGGGTGAATTGTATATTAGAAGACCTCTTGAGAGCCTGTGTATTGGATTTTGGTGGATCATGGGATGACCATTTGCATCTAGTAGAGTTTGCATATAATAATAGTTATCGATCCAGTATTGTATGGCTCCATTTGAAGCTTTGTACGGAAGACCGTGCAACTCACCGTCATGTTGTTTAGAAACTGTGAGAAGTTTATGCTTGGACCAGATGTGATAAGAGAAACTTCAGCTAAGATTAAGGTTATCCAATAACGAATGAAGGCTGCCGAAGATAGGCAAAAAAGTTATGCTGATAAGAGGAGAAGAGAATTAAAGTTCTCGATTGGCGACTTGGTGTTTGTCAAGATTTCTCCGTTGAAGAGCGTGATATGATTTAGCAGGAGAGGCAAGTTAGCACCAAGATTTGTTAGTCCATTCCTAGTTCTTGAGCAAATTAGGAATTTGGCATATAAAGTTGAATTACCAAACAAGATGGCAGGAGTTCACAAAGTATTTCATGTTTCCCAGTTAAGGAAGTTCATAAACGACCCAGATGTGACTATTTCACCTGATCAGTTGGATGATATCGAAGTTGAGCCCGAGGCGGTTGGGAACCACAAGCCTATGCGTATTGTTGGGAACGATACGAAGCAACTTCGAAGGAAAGCGGTGAATCTATTCAAAGTTCAGTGGGGCGAGAATGAGAATGACTATACTTGGGAGACAGAGGAGAGCATTAGGAAGACGTATCCAAAACTCTTTGCCTGGTAAGATTTCAGTTTCGATTTAGTCTTTCCGCATGCTAGGATAGGTTTGTTTTATCTGTTTTGCATGTTTGATTGTTGTATATGATTGGTAGGCATGCGAGATCCTTCATATGTTTTGGGTTAAGGAATTTCGGGGACGAAATTTTTTAAGGTGGGGAGAGTGTAACGACCAGCATTCTACGCATCGAAAGATCGTAGAATATTTATTTCTTTCACATATGAAGTCGTGTGGTCATGTAACTTTGGGAGACGACTATTGGGGTCATTTCCCATATTCATGATTTTTGCCAATTTTTAAATGACCGTTCTGCCCCTAGCTAGTCTTGTTTTAGTCATAATTTTTGATTGGAAAGGAGTTTTGACCTGAAACCACTTCCATTAGATCCGGGTGAGGGTTTACCTTTCTATAGAGTGGTCACGTTAGCCAAACGGACTCACAGTTTGGGAGATATGGCTGAAATAAGTTTCAGATTGTGAAAAACATCTTAATTGGGCTTAACCGGGTGATTAACAGCTAGACCCAAAGGGGAATTACGGGATTTGGGGTATTTAAGGGCTGTTAGGGTTTAGAGAACACCCTTTTTCTCACTTTCACAGCTGCCACTTTCATTCTAGAACCCTAGTAATGGCCTGCAACATCTAAAACACCCCAAAAATTTCTTCTAATCGCCAATTAAGCCAAATCTACATCAAATCAAAGAGGATTAGCACAAGAATCGAGGTAGAACTGCTGTATAGCCTTGGGAACTGCGCCATAACAGAGATATATTTCAGATCTAAAGTTAATTTGTGGCCAATGTGAGTGATTTTCATAGTTCCTCACTAATTATGGTTAATTAAGAGTAATTAGTGATAATTAGCGAATTTATACATGTTAAAAATCTGGAAAAATATTTATAAAATTCGAAATAATGTTTAAGCCTCTGTTAGAAAGTTTGGATAATTTGGTTAAGTTTTGCAAATCATATCATTAGTTATGCCTAAACATGATTAAGGGAAAATATGGGATTTTGGCTATGTTTGATCCATTTTAACCTAACAAATTATTATTTTTGGTGTTTGTGGTTGATTATACATGTTGTTATGACTGTATGGCATGCTTTGTGATTGATTAGAAGAGTTAGAATGGTCGAAAACACCGTCGTATGGTGTAAAACAATTGCTGGAAAACAGTCGCAGGAAAATTGTGCAGGGTTTCAGATTAGATCGGTTGAAGGGGCTCGGGTCGGATAGTGGGCTGAGCAAGGGAGAACCAAACTGGAACTTAGCACAAGGTTAAGCACGGCGAGAAGGAAGGCCACTATAGTTGGATTGGGATCGGATCGAGCGAATGAAGAAGGATGGGATCAGATCGGGCGAATGATGAATGATGGGATCGGATCGGGCGAATAAAGAAGGATGAGACCGGATCGGGCTAATGAAGGGGAGGGGGATCGGATTGGGATATCTAGGAGGGAGCAACCACCAAACCGAACCAGGAAGCAACCACCAAGCCGAACCCAGGCAGAGGGCATCCGAACCGAACCGAGCTAGAGGGGGAACACCGAACCGAACCGCACCCAGGAGCATACTAGGAAGTATTGGACCGAACCGAACCGATGAGGACTGGAGCACTATGCATATCCGAACCGAGCCAGACGAGTGCTATTACTACTACGCGATAACTCTTTTGAAGACCAACTCCAATTAGACTAAGACCCGAGATGCAAAGGAAGTCCAAATAGGAAGTAAAACTCAGGATCCAGTTGGGAACCAACGAGTTAACTTCATGATTGGGCTTTGCTGCGGGACATGTGCTAAGGGGTTGTCGATGTCTATGACTTTGGATCACTATGTATGGGAGGTACATGAACGGATTCAGGGCCAAAGTGGCCTAGGTACGACTAGTGGGCTGTAGACCAATGAAGTGGGGTCATTTGAAAAGGTTTGTCATGATCCCGTGGGATAAGCTTGGTGATAGCAGTAGTGGTACAAGTCGAACTCCGTCATTACCTCGATGGGTCTAGTGATCAAATTAGTGGATATCGTATGCTTTACGCACTGAGTGAGAGATGTGAGGATGGTTGCTATGCTTGTTTTGTTTGCCATCATTATGACATGCACACCCCCAATCCCGTATTCTTTATACCATGTGCTAGTGGCACCTTAGAGTATTGTACAATATGTAGTGCTAACTCTTTGGTTGCAGGTCCAAGTTCAAGTATGGTTTAGTATACCTATTATTGTTCTGTTTTGCTGCTTATCGCTCATACCAGACTTTTGTCTGACCCAGAGTTTTATGTCTCTTCTTATTACTCTGGGAGCTCTCACGAGCAGACTAGGGACAGGTTAGTTGGTGATGCACGAGTAGCTGTACTGGAGACTAGCAGGAGGCTTCCACGTATGATATATATAGATATTCTCCTTATGTCGTTGTTGGTCACTACTTTGGGCATTAGTAGTGCACCCTTCCTTTCTTTTTCTTTAGAGACAGTTTTAAAGTTGTAATAATGATGATATGGAACATAAGCTGTATTTGGATTTTCCGTTGCCATGATGTTTAGTTTCAGCTTATGCACTGTCTCACCTGTTTTATGTCAAGTATTTTATTATTATATTTTACTCCCTGCACTGTGAGACATGCTACAGATTATTGATTAGTTCATTCTCTTCTTTCCTTTCTTTGGCGACCGTTCCGGGCTAGTCGGGCATGTATACAGCACACTTTCAGAGGAAATGCCGACTGGTGTGGGGCGGGCCATCACAGATAATTAGCGAATTTATACATGTTAAAAATCTGAAAAAATATTGATAAATTTCGAAATATTGCTTTAGGCCCCTGTTAGAAAGTTTGGATAATTTGGTTAAGTTTTACTAATCCTATCATTAGTTTTGTTTAAACATGCTTAAGGGAAAATATGGGATTTTGGCTATGTTTGATCCATTTTAACCTATCAAATTATTGTTTTTGGTGTTTGTGGTTGATTATACATGTTGCTATGACTGTATGGTATGCTTTGTGATTGATTAGAAGAGTTAGAATGGTCGAAAACATCGTCGTATGGTGCAAAACAGTCGCTGGAAAAAGTCACAGGAAAATTGTGCAGTGTTTCAGATCGGATCAGTTGAAGGGGCTTGGGTCAGATACTGGACTGGGCAAAGGAACACCGAACCGAATTGGAACTTAGCACAAGATAAAGCATGGCGAAAAGGAAGGCCATTAGGATCGTGTTGGAGTTGGGATCTGTAACAACCCTAAATTTTGGGTCCAATTTAAATTTTTTATTTTAAGTTATTTTAATGAGTTTGTGATATTTAAATAATTTATTTTAAATAATAACGATTAAAAAATTATTTTATTTGAAGTAAGACTTTAAAATTTATATTAATTGTATTCCGAGCCCAAAAATTCATTTTTCAACTTTGGAAAAATATATATAAATTCATTATAAGTCAAAATTAGACGAAACAAGAAACGCTAGAACCGTATTGATGATATCTTTATAATGAATTTAAGAAATTCAGATTTCAGTTTATATTTTGTAAGATATGACAAAATTAAAATTTCTGAAAAACGCTATAGAATTTATATATATTATATATATGGTCCAAAAAGCTACTTTTCACATACTAATGAATTTGGACTCGAAACCACTTCCATTGAGTTTGATATAATGTTTCTGCATTGAAAAAGTATAAGCATCGATATATTTCGAGTTTCAGAAATTATTTGTATTTTTATGTATTTTTAATATTAATTATATACGCCTTAAAAATGGAAATTTTGCAAACGACTTCCGAATCCGATGAAATCAGTTTCTATGGATCCGGAATATTAAATTATTGTTAGATTCCAAAATTAGTAATTTTTGGAGTCATTATTTGGTTGTTATTAATTTTTCACTGAAAGCGGTCAATTTCTGTGCTTTAAAAATTCATAAATAGTTCATACGAACTCGGAATTTAACGAAACCACTTTCTTTGAATTCATATCATCGAGAAATAGTTATATTCCAATTTTTAGTAAACTTGGATAAGTATGTGTTCGTACGAATTTTAAAACCACGAAAATGACTAAAAAGTAATAGAATTGTATTACATGAAGGCTAATCGTTATTTAATTGAAAGTGTTTAAACTAAAGAGGGGCTGAATTAAAATTTACAATTTCCTATATATTATCATTTATCCAGCCCTAATCCATTTTCTAAACCTAATTCTAGCCTCTATCTTCATCTCTCTAATGGCGGCTCACTTTTTCCACTAAAATTCCTTTGCACAAAACACCCCGAAACTTCAACAACTTATATCTTCAAATCAGAACCAAATCAACACAAACCCTTTCTGGGTTTTATTCATCTCTATAAACACTATTACCACGAAAAATTCAGCACCTATCGTCGCATGGATTCGCCGGAATCCGAGTTTGAACACACATAACTGATTTTGGATTTTGGTGAATTCCGGACAAACCATCGAGAATTAGGCGATGGCCCAGTTGGAGAAAATGTAGCCAAGACATAAACAAACAACTTTGCCTTTGATCATTTCGTCTGAAAGTCAAAGGAAGGGCACGAAAATCGAGAAAAACCGAACTGAAGCAAAACAGCAAAAAAACTGACTAGACCTAATTCTGAGCAAGTTGAATTTTTGACAAATTTTGGATCTGAACAGCGCAGAACTCAATAATGAGGTGAGATTTCTTATTTTAATAATTAAAATTAAATTATTCTCGCTATCTGAAATCCTTGTATGTATGTAAATAAATTTAGATCTGTGATGATTGAGTTGGAAATTTGTGTTTGTTGTTTGTATTGATTGTGATCCCATATTGTTAGATATAGATCTGAAATTAAAACTCTTTCTTTAATCTCTAGTTGTGGTTGGATTTAGATCTGAAATAAAAATCTTATTTTTATTTTAGATCTATAAATATGGATTAAAATTAGAATATAAAGTTGAGATTTTTAGTGTCATCTTATTATATTAATTGGTTTACATTAAAAAGCTTCAAATTTTAATGTTAATAGATTACAATAAAATGTTTTACATTAAAAAGTTACAATTTTTAATGTCATTATCTTATATAAAGAGTTTTACGTTAAAAAGGTATAATTTTTATTGTTGATATTTTAAAATAAAAAGGCTTACATTAAAAAGTTACAATTTTTAATGTTGTATTTTACAGAGAAAAGATTTACATTAAAAGATTTGATTTTATTATTGTTGAATACAAATAAAAAGGATTTGAAATGAAGTTACATTTATATTGTCACTTCATTAAAATAAAAAAAGGGTTAGAAATAAAAGATTAGAGTATATTACATGTAGTATTATGAATATAATATGAATGTTGACCCAAAAACTTAGAGTTTATTACATGTAGTATTATGTATATGATATGAATGTTAACACCAAAGTCTAGTTGTTGTTACATGTGTTAATATGAAGTTTGACACCATATGTTGACACCAAAGTTTAAGGTGATTACATGTATTAATTTGAGGAATGGGCATAATAATTGACACCCAAAATATTAGTTGTTATCATATGTAGTAATATAAAAGCAATATGAAATCGACATTAAAATGAACATTATTTTTAGCATTATGTTAATACATTGAAAATGAACATTATATTTTTAAGTGTCATGTTAATGCATTAGAAATGAATATTTTTAGTGTCATATTATTGTTAACAAAAATGAACATATATTTATTGTCACTTGGATTTCAGTAAAAAGTTAGAAACACGATGTTATGTTTTACTGTTAATTAGAATTACAATAAAAGTTAGGAATATGAAGTTGCATTTTCATGGTCATTTTTATCCAAAGAAAAGGATTTCATGTTTTATGTAAAATTATTACATTAGAAAGGTTAGACATTAAAAATTTCATTTTTAATGTAAGTTGCTTCTATTAAAAATAATGAATTAAAGATGGAAATTTTTGTCACATTAAAAGAAATGAATTAAAAATGGACATTTTTGTCACATTAAAAGAATAAAGTAAAAAAAATACACATTTTGTCATTTATAAAGGAATGAAACAAAAACATTTACTTTTGGTCATAAAAAAATAAAAAAGGTTAAACAAAAATGTCATTTTAATGTAAATGTCTGGAATTTACATTTTTGTTTATTTAAAAAGGATTAGACAAATTTACATTTTTGTTAGTTTAAAAAGGATTAAACAAAAATGTCATTTTAATGTAAATTAGCATAAAAAGAAAGTTACTTTTTAATTTAAATTGGTATAAATGGAAAAGTTACATTTTAATGTCAATTGGTATAAAAGGAGAGTTACATTTTAATGTAATTAGATTAAAATTATGAAGTTTACATTTCGCATGTATTAAAAAAAAGTTTACATTTTTATGTAATAAGATTTAAAAGTAAGAAAATTACATTTTCATGTAATTAAGATTAAAAGTGAGGAAATTACACTTTCATGTAGTTAAGATTTAAGGATAAAATTACATTTTTATGTAAAAGAGATTTAAATGATAAATTTACATTTTCATGTTAAAAGATTTAAAGATTTACATTTTCATTGAAAAGGTTTAGGTATGATATTTACATTTTTATGTAAATGGATTTTCATTAAAGAGAATTAGGATGCGGAATTTACATTTTATGTAAATACATTTTAAATGAAAATTATAACAATGTAAATTTACATTTTTCTGTAAATAGGTTTTCATTAAAAGAAAAAAGGTATGAGATTTACATTTTCATGTAAATAGATTTTCACTGAAAATTACATGGTCGAAATTTAAAAATGGACAAAATGAAATAATCTTTTGGTCGCACTAGAAAATACTTACATTTGTTTTTGATAACAAAATTCCTTAATTTTGTTTGAAATGAAAATTAACACACAAAATTATCATTTTTGTTTTGCATTGAAAGATATAAACAAAATTATTATTTTTTCTTGGCATTGAAAGAATAACAAAGTTATTATTTTGTTACATTGAAATTAAACAAACAAAATATATTCTTTTTTGTAGAATTGAGGATGACACCAAAATATATTGCATTTTTGTTAGAAAATTTAAATGACACAAAATCTTCATTTTTGTTATATTGGAATGATACACGAAAAATGCATTTTTGTGTGAATTAAAGGGTAAAAGAAAATATACATTGTTATGTTTAGGATGTGTATGTGAATTAAAATAAAATAAACATTATTGTCTGTTATGTTATATATCAAAATGTTATGAAACCAAGTGTTCTTTACTTGTTATGATAATCACAATAATGAAATGGACCAAGGAATTATATTTATATAATTATACATATATATATATATATATAAATCAAAATTAAATGAATTGAGTGTGGTAGTTTGCATTTTGGAATCATGTCTTTAAACGATTATACCGAAAGATCCGACCGTCGGATTTTCTTAAAACTGGAACCGTTAGGTTCGCCTTGGGAAGGTCTTTCCAACGATATGAATTGTGTTAAATTCCAATGGTTAGATTTAGAGAAACGTGTAAAACAAATTTGGGTGAAAACAGCGCCAGGGTCGCCCATTGACCCGAAGCATCGTAAAATTAATTTGGGCTATTTTTATATAAATTAAAAAATAGCGATAGATCGTTATTAAATACAAATAATGATATGAAATGATTTTAAATTATATATATACGAGGATCATTTGAAAAGTCCGAGTTCAATCTCGTTTCAAATGATTATATGTCGATCTAAGTCGAAGAGTTGAAGATGGTACAAGAACGACGATCTTCACGTCGAACGGATGAGTTACCATTGACGCCCATGATTGGAGTAGCTACCTTGAAGGGGCTACAATGGTGGCTGCCTAGACTACTTGTTGATTTGTTCAGATATGCGAGGAATAAGGTGCCTCCGGTTTCGTTTAGACCCAGAACGGACTTGTAAATGTGTAACAATCCGAAAATCTGGGCCAGTTTAAAATTTTTATTTTGGCAATTTTAGTGAATTTTGATTATTTAAAATGAATTATTTTAAATAATATCGACGAGAAAATTTATTTTGAATATAATTCAAACGTATATATTATATAGATCGTCGTTAGAATATAAATAATTATTTATATTTATAAAAAGGAGGTGAAAATGGCGCGGTAGTTCAATAATTCGATTTCAAACTTCAATTGAATGTACCGGGTGCAAAACTGAAACGACCCGAACTTCCCCGGTCTCCGAAGAGATGAGAAAGAGCGGATTGTTCGAGAACAAGCCACAACAGAACGCAGACGGAAGAACATTTCATTGTATATTACAACAATGCATCAGATTACAAGAATATACAGAGTATAAATGAATATTACACAGAAATGTCAGAGATTTAAATTACATTTAAATACATAGCAGCGGAAAATAATACAATACACAACTAGAAGTAGATATACGGATACAAAGCTTTCCGGATATCATTCCAGCTGTAAACCAGGATCCTGTGAATATAAATCTGCAAAACCAAAACTACTAGCTGCCCGTGTCAAAATAAGGGCACCTAGAGTTTAGGTTAAAAACAATAAACTCCAGGTCAGTCATGTGACTGGTGTGAGAACTAAAACAGTTAATCTTTATTTTAAAGTTAGGTAAATCAAGGGACCACGCCGTATAACACGGAACGGGTTTCCTCCCAAGAATACCCGTGCATATAACAAACAGCACAATGCTAAATAAAGAAAAATGAAGCTGTTATAAGACCCAGGTCCTATCACACAATGCAACGCAAGCCGGGGGATAGGGTTTTCCCTTATAATAGCCAAAGAATGCTTGATACGTTTAAAACAAATCGTTTGACAGTATTATAAGTGCATAGTGTATAAAACAACTTCAAATCATAAGTATCAATCATAGGCGGCATGGGTACCATATATCATGTCGCCATACTAGGTTCTACAAATAAAACCGCAAATGTCACGTATTTGGAAATTGGATTTCCATCTGCGAACCGAGGCCAGGGATCGTCCTCACCGTCTTCGAGACTCTCTAGCCCGAGCCTTAGGGTCAGAGCGCATCGACCCTTGGATCGTCAGGGCCGGTCCACCGATGTGGATTAAAATGCCTGAACACTGCGTTTCCCCACCATTTGGGGTGTAAATGAGCCAACGAATGGCTCCATCGGACCCGGATCGTCCGATCTAACCGAGGCGCCTCGCAACAGCAACAATCAAATAGGTGAAAAGTATATAAATGTCAGGGCTGGTAGGTCACTGACACCACCCTAGCTAGAAAGAAACGCATGCCCTCCCTGAGGTCCTCTCCCGTTTTTGGTTCACAACCGGGGTGCGAAACTCGCGAAGTAAACGTTACACAAAGCTACGCCACAAAGACCGTGCTTTGATCATCACCACAAGACTTTGCTTTTCAATAGAAGCCTCGATCAATTGCCACTTAGGCATGCCACACAGGCAATTCACTCCATGCGTTTGATATCCATCAATATATAACCCCTGAGCTCGTACGTCTCAGAGAAGGGCGTTAAGCAAGAGAATAAATTCTCTGTCGCCAAACAGATATATATTTAATAGAGATCAATCACACGGACTAAAATCCAATGTCAGACACACAGTCCATTTACAAGTCCGTTCTGGGTCTGAACGAAACCGGAGGCACCTAGTACCCCGCATATCCATCGATCTCCAAGTACGTCTGGACGATCACTAACTGTTTCCATCTTCTTGGGTGTACAGCCCAATCAAGATCATCAGTAATCTCCCAAACGACGTGAAGACTTCCGGTCTTCGACCACCGTCTTCATCTTCGACTTATCGTCGTATTAGTTATTCAGAATGGGATAAACCCGGTCTTTCCGAATAACTCGCGTATATTTTAAATAAGTGTTACACAAACACAACATACGCCTCATTCCAAATCATCAGTCACTAACAGTAAATTAATCAAGAGAATAATTCCCCAAATATTTACCCCGAACGCCGAAACCAATATCAGATCAATATCCAGAAAACCATTCTGCTTGGCTAACAGACAGTTAGTTTCTAAATTTCACATTCATAGGGAAAGGTTCCCATTAATTTTATCCAAGATAAATTCCTTGAATTTATTCTTTAATCTTCCTTTGAATTTCGATTCAACTAGTCGGGATTAACGAACCTTACCGAAGTAATCATTTGTTTTAATTTCCCAATCCCAACCTATTCATCCCATGAAGTAAAACTGGTAATACTTCATATCTAATACCACAGTGTTATCGGTAAATTCAATTACCATTTCACGTTCAAATCCAATTAAAGATTTAACTATCGCCTGGAGCAAAACTGGTGATACTCCATTCTCGATCTTTTCAATCTAATTAAAGATTCATTAAAACTCCACTTAGTTTTAATCTGTGACTGGGTTGAAGAATCAGTGTCATTTAAAACACGGTCCACAATAAACCCAAAATCACATTCATTAATTATCGGGTTAAAGAACAAGTGTTATTTAAAACAGCGTTCACGATAAACCCAAAAATCAATATCAATTCAATTTCAATTAAATATTATTTAATTGGTACTCTTCATTAAATCTAAATAAAAAGACTTAATCTTTTCTCAACTGGGTTCAAGAACAGTGTTAGTGAAGACACCATTCACGACAAACCCAAATCACATTTGATATTCAATACAAGGCTCTGAATAGAAAATATATCGGCTTATATTCAATATCAAATTCTACGATTAACAAGTGTCGTATTGGAAATAACGATATAAATATATATCTTTCAAATTTCCATAACAACACCTGTATAATCACGAATTCCAACATCGAAATATTCCGAAGACAATTACGATTCAAATCCACTCCAATGCAATCATTGGAAATTCTGGTTATTTTTAAAACCCTTTTTAAATTCAATTTATTTATTTTAAAAATAAATAGAATTATAATTCTAGTTCAAACTAGTTCATTTCGATAAAAATCTATTTTTATCTTTTCAAATATGGAGTTTTTCATCCCAATCCTTTCTAAATCATTTCTTATGATTTTACACAAATTATTATTATTTTTAATAATTTTATCGAGGCCTGTACAGTCGATTTCCATCAACGGCCATCGAACTGCACTTACAGCGACCTTTTTCAAATTTGATTTGGACATAATTCCAAATCCAACCGTTAGATTTCAAATTTCTAATATTCATTAGAAAGCTCTTTTCGATACGAACCCAACGGTTCCGGTTTTAGGAGAATCCGACGGTCGAATCTCCCGTAATGTCCGTTTGAAATAAATGGTCGAAATTCGCGAACTGCCGCGGCGCGGCGCGTTCTATTCGGGCCATTATATTATATATATAATATATATTTCGTCGATTTCTTTTTAAAACGAATTATAAAGATAGTTTTGAATTCGTTTCAAAAAAACATTTTCAACTTCCATTTCAATTCAAATCAAAATTGAATTCTTCCTTATAAATTCGTTTTAAAATTCATTTCTATTCATTTCAAATTTCAATTCAATTTGAATTCATTTCAATTCGGTTTCAATTCAATTCGAATTCGTTTTCTATTCGATTCGAATTCATTTTCAATTCAATTAAATTCAAATTGGTTTTCTATTCAATTCAAATCAAATTTCATTTTCAAAATATTCGATTTCGAAATCACTTTTCAATATTCGTTTTAAAATGAATAAAATCGATATAAATATCGTTCACGTCAAAATGGCGTCAATCTAATCAACACGGCTTCATATATTGATATTTTCAAATATTCCATTTTGAATATTTCTTTTTCAAATATTTCTTTTCGAATATTTCTATTTCAAATATTTTTTCAAATATTTTTTTTCTAAACTGGAATGAGGCCCAATCAATTACCATATAATGTTAATTATATGGATTTTCTACAACACATGTATATATCAACAACGATGAATAATCAACCATCATCCAAAGTGCATTCTACACTGTATAAGCATCAAAGATAAATATTCAATGCTTATAACAGCCTGTCAATCCATCGATCGACATACAACTAAACAATCGGGATTAGTGTACGTTAAATATCATCCCAATACCGTGTGGGGTTTCAAGCAATCAAACACAGATTTTTATTTGTGCAGTTGGGCGATGTATAAAATTTATCGACCCAATCAATGTCCTTCAAATATGTGTACATAAACAATCCGTCCGGTTTGTAAATGAATATTTATTCATTCATATTCACGTTAAAAATTATATTTTTAACGATCAAACTATTTTATTCAACCTATGAAATTTCTATTCGGTTCATTTATTAAATAAATGTTATCTTTATTTTTCTAACTTATTTTTAGAAAATTTCGGCGGCATAACGGCACGATACTAGAAACGGGACAAGGCCTAGCCTTATCCCCGGTCTAGTGAAGGCCCACGCCATTCACACATCAATCAAAATCACCAAACAACCAAATTCAAATCAAATCATCTAACTAATTTATGCAACCAAACAAACAAGTCCATGGTCTGTGGACGATTGTGTCGGGTGCTACTAAGCACCGTCTGCATCCTAGTATATATATATAATTAGAAAATGAAATTGAAAGGTGAGAAATTCTCACCGAAAGCTATCCAAACATCTTGACTCTTCTTTGATAGAAATCTTCATCGTTATCGCATTTTTGTCATCTTCGTTGCTGTAGCCACTACATATGTAAAAATCGAATTTTTACATTGTTGTTCTACATATAAAAATCGAATTTTTACTTTGCTATTCAATATATAAAAATCAAATTTTTACTATGCTATTCAATATATAAAAATCGAATTTTTACTTCGATGTTCAATATATAAAAATCGAATTTTTACTTCGATGTTCAATATATAAAAATCGAATTTTTACCTCGTTGTCATATAGATAAAAATTCCATTTCAAAAATATAGATTTCGCCTTTATAAAAATAAAGATTTCGCCTTTATAAAAATAAAGATTTCGCCTTTATAAAAATAAAGATTTCGCCTTTTCAAAAATATCATTATAAAAATCACATTTTTATTTTTCTATACATATAAAGATGATATTTCTAATATTCCTATCATGTAAAAATTATATTTTTAATCCTCTACATAAACAAAAATCATATTTTTGCATCTTCTATATAGTAAAGGTTATATTTTTATTACTTTAAAAATATAAAAATCATATTTTTAATTCTTTAAAAATATAAAAATCATATTTATATTTCCAAAAAAAAGCTACTTACATTTTTAAAAACCCTATTTTTAAACTATTCTTTCCATTTCAAAAAAAAAATAAGCTATTTTTATTTGTTAAAAACACTTTCATTTATATTATAAAAACATTGTCATTTGGTTAGTTAAAGAATTTCCTAAGCATAATAAATTAAATTAAATAAGGGTTTTACCCTTGCCATCTTCATCTTCCTCTTTCTGGTGCCATTCGAACCCAAGCACCAAAGCTAAAATCGAACGCTGCTCCACCCTGAGGTGATCGGACGCGGATCTGAGCACCCCCCAGTGCGCCTTCGCGAGCGCAGCTACCTCCAGGAAGAGCCGCCACTGCGGTGAACCCCCACCACCAGAAATCCGCCGTGAACTTCGCCTCTTTCAGCCCCAAATTCAGCTTCGATAGCCCACCAAAGTCAATCACCTTAGATCAGCACGGAGATCGCTCTGAGTTGAACGGTTTTTTTGTTTGGGGAGCTGGTGTTAATTTTCGTGGGTCGGAAGATAACGGAGGAGAAGGGATCGAAGAAACCGATCGTCGAAATTGGGAGAAGGCGGTAGGTTTTCGTTTGACCACGAAATAAAGGGGATAGGGTTTGACCGATATTTATATTAATATATTTTAACTATTTTAATTCTAAAATTACTTGTTCGCCGATACGAACTCTAAACGAACTCCAACGACTGTCTCCCTTAACTAAATACCCCCACTCCGAACACAATGGGATATGTTTCGCAAGCCAATCCCATCGTTTCGATTAGTTTCCATTCAAATTAAAATATAAATCTATATAATGAATTTGAATGCGCATTTCTATTTACCGGGGTCACATACGGACCAGAAAAATTCCAGAAAAATATTGTCTAACTTCATATTAATGATACGGTCCTAACAAAACTAGTTTCGTCAAATTCTGAGATCGTTTGAAAAATGGCCATTTTCCAGTCGATTAAAATCAACTGAAACTGGTCAAACGCGTTTTCCTTTGCCACGCTCACATATTGATTCGAAAAATTATGAAATTTGGAATCTAGCAATAACTTTACACCACGGACCCAACAAAAGTGGTTTCGTTGAAATCCGAGGTCGTTTGCAAAATGTCCATTTTTAAGGGCCTGAATTCCATAGCGACTATTCAGAATTTTCAACTAGACATATCTTTTGATTCCCGCTATGAAATTTTGATTTTTCGGATTCGTTGGAAAGATATTCACAATTAGATTCCATTATTTTTGGTTTCACTAAAATCCGGATTGTTTTGCACCCGGTACATTCAATTGAAGTTTGAAATCGAATTATCGAACTACCGCGCCATTTTCAATTCTATTTATAATTATATATAAATATTTATATTCTAACGACGACGTATATAATATATACATTCTAATTATATTCAAAATAAATTTCTTGTCGTTTTTATTTAAAAAATTTTAAATATTCGAAATTCGCTAAAATTACCAAAATAAAAATTTTAAACTGGCCCAGATTTTCGGGTTGTTACAATCTCCCCCACTTAAAACTTTTCGTCCCCGAAAAGGAACAAAGTCGAAAGCGGTTTGATTAATCAATTCTACGCTCGATCTGGCTTCCATTCTCCAACTTTTCAGTTTCTGAGAATTTTCAAAATTTCAAAAATTTGGCTTACACCCTAAATTTTCGAAAAATTTCGCCATAACCTCCCCTGCACCGGGAGCCACGGGAAAATCCCGAAATTGCCATATAGGCCTTCTGATCTCAAAAAGAAAAAGAAAAGGCCAAGAGGCTAGCCAATAGACTCATAAAATCATCATCACCCAAACAAAACAGTAAATTATGTAGTAAACATGTACCTATTTGTCGGGCAAACAAATTTTATTCTCTGCTCTAGCCTCCTTGCTATGACCTGTTCAATGTAAGTATATGTATATGCAAGCAAATGCGACCAATTTTCAATATTTTTCAATATTTGATTCTATTAGGCATAATGGTTCAAAATTATCGAACAAATAAACAAACAACACAAACATCAATCAATTAGTGAATTAACGTTTCAAATTCATAATTTTGATATATGTACAAAAATCACGTTTTTGATGCCAATTCACAACAAATAAATCTATCTATATAAGTTTTGGTTCTCACACCAGTCTAATGGAAATATATAGAAATCACACCTTTGAAATACGAACATAAATACTGATGATGTGGCCACATCATCAGAATTATCCCCGGGTGTCTAGAATGTGACTCTATATCTATCCAGTATATTAAAACTTCGACTATACGTTCATGACGCGTATACGCGAAATCTATATATACTCGATTGTCCATATTCAATATAAATAAATATTCAAATACGTAAAAAGTGATTTAAATTTTCAAAACAAAATTGTTTTCATTTGAAAAATATACTCTTCACACTCGTTCTAGGATACTACTGATCCTATCTCTAACGAGTCATTCTAATTCGATATTACTAAACCAATATCTGATGAATTCTTTCGTATGGTTCTAATGTGTCTTGTTCTCAAGCTCTGTAAACCAAAGCTCTGATACCACGATGAAACGACCCGAACTTCCCCGGTCTCCGAAGAGATGAGAAAGAGCGGATTGTTCGAGAACAAGCCACAACAGAACGCAGACGGAAGAACATTTCATTGTATATTACAACAATGCATCAGATTACAAGAATATACAAAGTATAAATGAATATTACACAGAAATGTCAGAGATTTAAATTACATTTAAATACATAGCAGCGGAAAATAATACAATACACAACTAGAAGTAGATATACGGATACAAAGCTTTCCGGATATCATTCCAGCTGTAAACCAGGATCCTGTGAATATAAATCTGCAAAACCAAAACTACTAGCTGTCCGTGTCAAAATAAGGGCACCCAGAGTTTAGGTTAAAAACAATAAACTCCCGATCAGTCATGTGACTGGTGTGAGAACTAAAACAGTTAATCTTTATTTTAAAGTTAGGTAAATCAAGGGACCACGCCGTATAACACGGAACGGGTTTCCTCCCAAGAATACCAGTGCATATAACAAACAGCGCAATGCTAAATAAAGAAAAATGAAGCTGTTATAAGACCCAGGTCCTATCACATAATGCAACGCAAGCCGGGGGATAGGGTTTTCCCTTATAACAACCAAAGAAAGCTTGATACGTTTAAAACAAATCGTTTGATACTATTATAAGTGCATAGTGTATAAAACAACTTCAAATCATAAGTATCAATCATAGGCGGCATGGGTACCATATATCATGTCGCCATACTAGGTTCTACAAATAAAACCGCAAATGTCATGTATTTGGAAATTGGATTTCCATCTGCGAACTGAGGCCAGGGATCGTCCTCACCGTCTTCGAGACTCTCTAGCCCGAGCCTCAGGGTCAGAGCGCATCGACCCTTGGATCGTCAGGACCGGTCCACCGATGTGGATTAAAATGCCTGAACACTGCGTTTCCCCACCCTTTGGGGTGTAAATGAGCCAACGAATGGCTCCATCGGACCCAGATCGTCCGATCTAACCGAGGCGCCTCGCAACAGCAACAACCACATAGGTGAAAAGTATATAAATGTCAGGGCTGGTAGGTCACTGACACCACCCAAGTTAGAAAGAAACGCATGCCCTCCCTGAGGTCCTCTCCCGTTTTTTGTTCACAACCGGGGTGCGAAACTCGCGAAGTAAACGTTACACAAAGCTACGCCACAAAGGCCGTGCTTTGATCATCACCACAAGACTTTGCTTTTCAACAGAAGCCTCGATCAATTGCCACTTAGGCATGCCACTCAGGCAATTCACTCCATGCGTTTGATATCCATCAATATATAACCCCTGAGCTCGTACGTATCAGAGAAGGGCGTTAAGCAAGAGAATAAATTCTCCGCCGCCAAACAGATATATATTTAATAGAGATCAACCACACGGACTAAAATCCAATGTCAAACACACAGTCCATTTACAAGTCCGTTCTGGGTCTGAACGAAACCGGAGGCACCTAGTACCCCGCATATCCATCGATCTCCAAGTACGTCTGGACGATCACTAACTGTTTCCATCTTCTGGGTGTACAACCCAATCAAGATCATCAGTAATCTCCCAAACGACATGAAGACTTTCGGTCTTCGACCACCGTCTTCATCTTCGACTTATCGTCGTATCAGTTATTCAGAATGGGATAAACCCGGTCTTTCCGAATAACTCGCGTATATTTTAAATAAGTGTTACACAAACACAACATACGCCTCATTCCAATTCATCAGTCACTAACAGTAAATTAATCAAGAGAATAATTCCCCAAATATTAACCCTGAAGGCCGAAACCAACATCAGATCAATATCCAGAAAACCATTCTGCTTGGCTAACCGACAGTTAGTTTCTAAATTTAACATTCATAGGGAAAGGTTCCCATTAATTTTATCCAAGATAAATTCCTTGAATTTATTCTTTAATCTTCCTTTGAATTTCGATTCAACTAGTCGGGATTAACGAACCTTACCGAAGTAATCATTTGTTTTAATTTTCCAATCCCAACCTATTCATCCCATGAAGTAAAACTGGTAATACTTCATATCTAACACCACAGTGTTATCGGTAAATTCAATTACCATTTCACGTTCAAATCCAATTAAAGATTTAACTATCGCCTGGAGCAAAACTGGTGATACTCCATTCTTGATCTTTTCAATCTAATTAAAGATTCATTAAAACTCCACTTAGTTTTAATTTGTGACTGGGTTGAAGAATCAGTGTCATTTAAAACACGGTCCACAATAAACCCAAAATCACATTCATTAATTATCGGGTTAAAGAACAAGTGTTATTTAAAACAGCGTTCACGATAAACCCAAAAATCAATATCAATTCAATTTCAATTAAATATTATTTAATTGGTACTCTTCATTAAATCTAAATAAAAAGACTTAATCTTTTCTCAACTGGGTTCAAGAACAGTGTTAGTGAAGACACCATTCACGACAAACCCAAATCACATTTGATATTCAATACAAGGCTCTGAATAGAAAATATATCGGCTTATATTCAATATCAAATTCTACGATTAACAAGTGTCGTATTGGAAATAACGATATAAATATATATCTTTCAAATTTCCATAACAACACCTGTATAATCACGAATTCCAACATCGAAATATTTCGAAGACAATTTCGATTCAAATCCACTCCAATGCAATCATTGGAAATTCTGGTTATTTTTAAAACCCTTTTTAAATTCAATTTTTTTTTTAAAATAAATAGAATTATAATTCTAGTTCAAACTAGTTCATTTCGATAAAAATCTATTTTTATCTTTTCAAATATGGAGTTTTTCATCCCAATCCTTTCTAAATCATTTCTTATGATTTTACACAAATTATTATTATTTTTAATAATTTTATCGAGGCCTGTACAGTCGATTTCCATCAACGGCCATCGAACTGCACTTACAGCGACCTTTTTCAAATTTGATTTGGACATAATTCCAAATCCAACCATTAGATTTCAAATTTCTAATATTCATTAGAAAGCTCTTTTCGATACGAACCCAACGATTCCGGTTTGAGGAGAATCCGACGGTCGAATATCCCATAATGTCCGTTTGAAATAAATGGTCGAAATTCGCGAACTGCCGCGGCGCGGCGCGTTCTATTCGGGCCA
This sequence comes from Allium sativum, assembly GCA_030737875.1. Taxonomy (NCBI): domain Eukaryota; kingdom Viridiplantae; phylum Streptophyta; class Magnoliopsida; order Asparagales; family Amaryllidaceae; genus Allium; species Allium sativum. Next base: position 448,003,287 of record CM060919.1, read on the forward strand.
TTATATTATATATATAATATATATAATATATATTTCGTCGATTTCTTTTTAAAACGAATTATAAAGATAGTTTTGAATTCGTTTCAAAAAAACATTTTCAACTTCCATTTCAATTCAAATCAAAATTGAATTCTTCCTTATAAATTCGTTTTAAAATTCATTTCTATTCATTTCAAATTTCAATTCAATTTGAATTCATTTCAATTCAGTTTCATTTCAATTCAGTTTCAATTCAATTCGAATTCGTTTTCTATTCTATTCGAATTCGCTTTCAATTCAATTAAATTCAAATTGGTTTTCTATTCAATTCAAATCAAATTTCATTTTCAAAATATTCGATTTTTAAATCACTTTTCAATATTCGTTTTAAAATGAATAAAATCGATATAAATATCGTTCACGTCAAAATGGCGTCAATCTAATCAACATGGCTTCATATATTGATATTTTCAAATATTCCATTTTGAATATTTCTATTTAAAATATTTCTTTTCGAATATTTCTATTTCAAATATTTTATTTCAAATATTTTTTTTCTAAACTGGAATGAGGCCCAATCAATTACCATATAATGTTAATTATATGGATTTTCTACAACACATGTATATATCAACAACGATGAATAATCAACCATCATCCAAAGTGCATTCTACACTGTATAAGCATCAAAGATAAATATTCAACGCTTATAACAGCCTGTCAATCCATCGATCGACATACAACAAAACAATCGGGATTAGTGTACGTCAAATATCATCCCAATACCGTGTGGGGTTTCAAGCAATCAAACACAGATTTTTATTTGTGCAGTTGGGCGATGTGTAAAATTTATCGACCCAATCAATGTCCTTCAAATAGGTGTACATAAACAAACCGACCGGTTTGTAAATGAATATTTATTCATTCATATTCATGTTAAAAATTATATTTTTAACGATCAAACAATTTTATTCAACCTATGAAATTTCTATTCGGTTCATTTATTAAATAAATGTTATCTTTATTTTTCTAACTTATTTTTAGAAATTTCGGCGGCATAAGGGCACGATACTAGAAACGAGACAAGGCCTAGCCTTATCCCCGGTCTAGTGAAGGCCCACGCCATTCACACATCAATCAAAATCACCAAACAACCAAATTCAAATCAAATCATCTAACTAATTTATGCAACCAAACAAACAAGTCCATGGTCTGTGGACGATTGTGTCGGGTGCTACTAAGCACCGTCTGCATCCTAGTATATATATATAATTAGAAAATGAAATTGAAAGGTGAGAAATTCTCACCGAAAGCTATCCAAACATCTTGACTCTTCTTTGATAGAAATCTTCATCGTTATCGCATTTTTGTCATCTTCGTTGCTGTAGCCACTACATATGTAAAAATTGAATTTTTACATTGTTGTTCTACATATAAAAATCGAATTTTTACTTTGCTATTCAATATATAAAAATCGAATTTTTACTATGCTATTCAATATATAAAAATCGAATTTTTACTTCGATGATCAATATATAAAAATCGAATTTTTACTTCGATGTTCAATATATAAAAATCGAATTTTTACCACGATGCCATATAGATAAAAATTCCATTTCAAAAATATAGATTTCGCCTTTATAAAAATAAAGATTTCACCTTTATAAAAATAAAGATTTCGCCTTTATAAAAATAAAGATTTCGCCTTTATAAAAATAAAGATTTCGCCTTTTCAAAAATATCATTATAAAAATCACATTTTTATTTTTCTATACATATAAAGATGATATTTCTAATATTCCTATCATGTAAAAATTATATTTTTAATCCTCTACATAAACAAAAATCATATTTTTACATCTTCTATATAGTAAAGGTTATATTTTTATTACTTTAAAAATATAAAAAATCATATTTTTAATTCTTTAAAAATATAAAAATCATATTTATATTCCCAAAACAAAGCTACTTACATTTTTAAAAACCCTATTTTTAAACTGTTCTTTCCATTTCAAAAAAAAAAATAAGCTATTATTATTTGTTAAAAACACTTTCATTTATATTGTAAAAACATTGTCATTTGGTTAGTTAAAGAATTTCCTAAGCATAATAAATTAAATTAAATAAGGGTTTTACCCTTGCCATCTTCGTCTTCCTCTTTCTGGTGCCATTCGAACCCAAGCACCAAAGCTAAAATCGAACGCTGCTCCACCCTGAGGTGATCGGACGCGGATCTGAGCACCCCCCCAATGCGCCTTCGCGAGCGCAGCTACCTCCAGGAAGAGCCGCCACTGCGGTGAACCCCCACCACCAGAAATCCGCCGCGAACTTCGCCTCTTTCAGCCCCAAATTCAGCTTCGATAGCCCACCAAGGTCAATCACCTTAGATCAGCACGGAGATCGCTCTGAGTTGAACGGTTTTTTTGTTTGGGGAGATGGTGTTAATTTTCGTGGGTCGGAAGATAACGGAGGAGAAGGGATCAAAGAAACCTATCGTCGAAATTGGGAGAAGGCGGTAGGTTTTCGTTTGACCACGAAATAAAGGGGATAGGGTTTGACCGATATTTATATTAATATATTTTAACTATTTTAATTCGAAAATTACTTGTTCGCCGATACGAACTCTAAACGAACTCCAACGACTGTCTCCCCTAACTAAATACCCCCACTCCGAACACAATGGGATATGTTTCGCAAGCCAATCCCATCGTTTCGATTAGTTTCCATTGAAATTAAAATATAAATCTATATATTGAATTTGAACGCACATTTCTATTTACCGGGGTCACATACGGACCCGAAAAATTCCATAAAAATATTGTCTAACTTCGTATTGACGATACGGTCCTAACAAAACTAGTTTCGTCAAATTCTGAGATCGTTTGAAATTGGCCATTTTCCAGTCGATTAAAATCAACTAAAACTGGTCAAACGCGTTTTACTTTGCCACGCTCACATATTGATTCGAAAAATTATGAAATTTGGAATCTAGCAATAACTTTACACCACGGACCCAACAAAAGTGGTTTCGTCGAAATCCGAGGTCGTTTGCAAAATGTCCATTTTTAAGGGCCTGAATTCCATAGCGACTATTCAGAATTTTCAACTGGACATATCTTTTGATTCCCGCTATGAAATTTTGATTTTTCGGATTCATTGGAATGATATTCACAATTAGATTCCATTATTTTTCGTTTCACTAAAATCCGGATTATTTTGCACCCGGTACATTCAATTGAAGTTTGAAATCGAATTATCGAACTACCGCGCCATTTTCAATTCTATTTATAATTATATATAAATATTTATATTCTAACGACGACGTATATAATATATACGTTCTAATTATATTCAAAATAAATTTCTCGTTGTTTTTATTTAAAATAATCTATTTTATATATTCGAAATTCGCTAAAATTGCCAAAATAAAAAATTTAAACTGGCCCAGATTTTCGGGTTGTTACAAAAACAATCCGGATTTTAGTGAAACCAAAAACATTAGAATCTAATTGTGAATATCTTTCTAACGAATCCGAAAAATCGAAATTTCATAGCGGGGATAAAAAGATATGTCCAGTTGAGAATTCAGAATAGTCGTTATGGAATTCAGGCCCTTAAAAATGGAAATTTTGCAAACGACCTCGGATTTCGACGAAACCACTTTTGTTGGATCCGCGATGTCAAGTTATTTCTAGGTTTCAAATTTCATAATTTTTCGAATCAATATGTGAGCGTGGCAAAGGAAAACGTGTTTGACCAGTTTCAGTTTATTTTAATCGACTGGAAAATGACCATTTTTCAAATGGTCTCATAATTCGATGAAACTAGTTTTATTAGGACCGTATCGTCAATACGAAGCTAGAAAATATTTTTCTGCAATTTTTAGAGTTCGTATGTGACCCCAGTAAATTGAAATGTGCGTTCAAATTCAATATATAGAGTTATATGTTGATTCTGACGAAAACTGGTCGTAACGGCCGAATTGGCTTACGTAACATGTCTCATTGTGTTCGGAATGGGGGTAATTAGTTAGGGGCAATAGTCATTGGGTTCGAATTGGAATCCGAATGCAAATAAAACCTAATTTTTAATTAAAATAATTAAAATATATTAAAATAAATATCATTCAGAGTGGGTCAAACCCTATTCTTTCTTTCTCCCGGTCAAGGCCGGAAACTGCCTCCAACGAAATCGAACGACCAATTTCTTCAGACCCTTCTTCCCTTTTTTCTTCAAATTCATACACCGATTTCAAGAAGTTAATACATGAAAATTAGAGAGCTACGAGAGCTCTTTAATCCTGTACGAGTGTGATCAAATCTGGTTGAATGAATTAGCCGATTTCCTCCCATAAAGCTCCTCCGTTCGACCAGAGATTGCGGGCTCCATGGCACTTCGAGCTGGGCGCCACTGACGGCGGTGGTAGAGGTGACGGTCGACGACAAAATGGTGGTGTCTGATCGGACCTTAGGGCAACGATGGGGTGGCAATATCAAACCCTAGGAGCTGACGTTTCGTGAAAGGGGATTATGAAGTGGACGATGCGCATCTTCTTTTTCCAAGAAGAAGCTGATGTTAAATTAACAAGGTTAGAGGTTAACTTAGATAATTATATATATTTTATTATCCTAGTTAGGTAATTAACATTGATATTTTTCAGAAATAAAAATAAAAATGTCTTTGCTTTTGTAAAATAAAAATGGTATTGTTTTAAAATATAAATGTCTTTGTTTTTAAAATATAAGCATCATGTTTTTTGAAATATAAATATCATTGATTTAAGAAATTAACATTGTTGGAAAATAGAAAATTAACATTGTTTTCAAAATAAAAATTAGAAATAAAAATAGGAATTTTTATTTATATATGATGATAAAAATTCGATTTTTCTATATTGAATAACAAAGTAAAAATTCGATTTTTCTATATTGAATAACAAAGTAAAAAATTCGATTTTTATATATTGAATAGCGAAGTAAAAATTCGATTTTTCTATATTGAATAACAAAGTAAAAATTCAATTTTTATATATTGAATAGCAAAGTAAAAATTCGATTCTTGTATATGTAGTGGCTACGGGCAACGAAAGTGAAGAAAGGCGAGCACGGTGGAGATGTTCTACATAGGAAGTGTCGAGGCATTTAGATTAGCTATTGGTGAGAATTTCTCACTCTTCAATTTCTTTTCTAGTTATATATGTATACTAGGATGCAGACGGTGCTTAGTAGCACCCGACACAATCGTCCACAGACCATGGACTTGTTTGTTTGGTTGTGTAGTTGGTTAGATTATTTGGTTTGAATTGAGTTGTTTGGTGAAATGAATGGATTTGTTTGATGTGTGAATGGCGTGGGCCTTCACTAGACCGGGGATAAGGCTAGGCCTCGTCCCGTTTCTAGTATCGTGTCGTTATGCCGCCGAAATTTTCTAAAATATGTTAGAAAAATAAAAATATCATTTTATTGAATAAATGAACCGAATAGAATATTCATAGTTTGAATAAAATATTTTGATCATTAAAAATATAATTTTTAACGTGGAAGCGAATAAAATAAAATATTCATTTGCAAACCGGACGGTTTGTTTTATGTACACCTATTTGAAGGACATTGATTGGGTCGAAAAATTTTACACATCGCCCAACTGCACAACTAAAATCTGTGTTTGATTGTTTGAAACCCCACATGGGTGTTGGGATGAAATTTGAAGTTCACTCATCCTGATTGATTAAATATGTCAATCGATTGATTGACAGGCTGTTATAAGCGTTAGATATCTATATTTGATGCTTATACAGTGTAGTGCACTTTGGTTGATGGTTGATTATTTTTCAATGCTATTATATACGTGGGATGTATGAAAATCCATATAATTAACATTATATGGTGATTGATTGGGCCTCCTTCCAATTTAGAAAATAAAGAATAATATAAAATAAAGGTTCATGTGTTGACAGTACTCATCCGTTGAGATTAGTCATGTGTTGAACGAAATATTTTAATAATAAAATTTACATCTTTATCAATATAAAATAAAGGTTCATGTATTGACAGTACTCATCCGTTGAGATTAGTCATGTGTTGAATGAAATATTTTGATAATAGAAATATTTGAAATAGAAATATTTGAAATAGAAATATTTTGAAATAGAAATATTTGAAATAGAATATTTGAAAATAGAAATATATGAAGCCGTGTTGATTAGATTGACGCCATTTTGACATGATCGATATTTATATCGATTTTATTAATTTTAAAATGAATATTGAAAAGTGATTTCGAAATCGAATATTTAGAATTGAATTTGATTCGAATAGAAAACGAATTTGAATTGAAACGAATATAAAACGAATTTGATTTGAATTGAATAGAAAACGAATTCAAATTGAATTGAATAGAAAACAAATTTGAATTGAATTGAATTCAATTGAAAACGAACTGAAATCGATTTGAATTGAAATCAAATAGAAGTGAATGTAGAAAGAATTTATAAGGGAAAATTCAATTTTGATTTGAATTTGAATTAAAGGTTGAAATTGTTTTTGAAACAAATTTGAAATGATTTATAAAATTCGTTTTAAAAAGGAAATCGATGAAATATATATAATATATAATATATATATAATGGCCTGAATAGAACGCGCCGCGCCGCGGCAGTTCGTGAATTTCGACCATTTATTTCAAACGGTCATTACGGGAGATCCGACCGTCGGATTCTCCTAAAACCGAAACCGTTGGGTTCATATCGAAAAGAGCTTTCTAACGAACATTTGAAATTTGAAATCTAATGGTTGGATTTGGAGATACGTCCAAATCAAATTCGAAAAAGGTCGTTGTAAGTGCAACTCGATGGCCGTTGTTGGAAATCGACTGTACGGGCCTTGATAAAATTATTAAAAATATCAATAATTTGTGTAAAATCATAAGAAATGATTTGAGAAAAATTGGGGTGAAAAACTCCATATTCGAAAAGATAAAAATGGATTTTTATCGAAATGAACTAGTTTTGAACTAAATTTAAAACCCAATTATTTTTTTAAATAAATAAATTAGATTTAAAAAGGGGTTTTAAATAAATCGGAATTTCTAATATATTTGATTGAATTTGAAATGGGTTTATTGTGAATGGTGTTTTAAATAACACTAGTTCTTTAACCCGATAATAAATAGAATGTGATTTGGGTTTGTCGTGAACTGTGTTTTAAATAACATTAGTTCTTTAACCCAGAAAAAGGAGTTTTAATGAATCTGTAATTAGATTGAAATGTGAAATGATAATTTAAATTATCAAATTTAGAAAATGAACGAGGATGGAGTATCACCAGTTTTGCTCCAAAGCGATAGTTAAACCTTTAATTAGATTTGAACATGAAATGGTAATTAATTTTACCGACAACACTGAGGTGTTAGATATGGAGTATTACCAGTTTTGCTTCATGGGATGAATAGGTTGGGATTGGAAAATAAATTAAATAATTACTTCGGTATGGTTCGCTAATCTCGACTAGTTTGGAAAACCATAATTTGGTTTGAAATGACATCCAAAGGAAGATTAAAGGATAAATTTTAAAGAATTTATCTTGGATAAAATTAATGGGAACCTTTCCCTAAGAATTGAAATTTTGAAACTAGCTGAAGGTTAGTTAAGAAGAATGGTTTCCTGGATATTGATCTGATGTTGGTTTCGGCCTTCGGGGTTAATATTTGGGGAATTGCTCTCTTACTGATTTACGATTAGTAACTAATGAATTGGAATGAGGCGTATGTTGTGTTTGTGTAACATTTATTTTTAATATACGCGGGTTGTTCGGAAAGGCCGGGTTTATTCCCATTCTGAATAACCGATTCGACGATATGTCGAAGATGAAGACGGTGGTTGAAGGCCGGAAGTCTTCACATCGTTTGGATAATTACTGACGATCCTGATTCGGCTGTACACCCAAGAGGATGGAAATAGTTGGTGGTCGTCCAGACGTACTTGGAGATGGATGGATATGCGAGGAAAGTGCCTCCGGTTTCGTTCAGACCTAGAACGGACTTGTAAATGGATGGTGTGTCTGACATTGTATTCCTTTATATTGTATTTGTTGATCTCTGCTAAATATATATCTGTTTGGCGGCGGAGAATTTATTCTCTTGCTTAACGCCCTTCTCTGAGACATATGAGCTTAGAGGTTATATATTGGCAGAAATCAGTGGTACGATATGGATTGATAGTGTGGCATGCTGAGATGCAGTGATCCAGACTTTTGTTGGAAAGCAAAGTTTGGTGGTTGATGATCAAAGCGCAGCTGATATAGCATGGCTTTGTGTATAGCGTTGATCCGCGAGCCTCACACCCCGGTATGGTGGTAAACTGGTGGTTTGATCAGTATGCTTTTTAGTGGATGGGCGCCCTAGTGGTGTCGTGGATTCGGTCGACCGAGATAAGCCTAGTGCTCAGGGATATATAGAGTAGGCAGTGTTTTCTCTCGCTGGGACGTAAGCCGCGGTGGTACTCTGGTCCCAAATGTGCGGATGTGCAGACGGTGTTTTCTCTTGTTGGGACGTAAGCCGTGGTGAATTGAATTACCCGATCGATCTTTCGAATCAGGAGCCACCATGATGGAAATCCAATTTCCAATACGTGTATTTCAGTTTTATTTGTAGAGCCTAGTATGGCGACATAGTGGGATGGGGCACTTATGCCGTCTATGATTGATACTTATGATTTGAAGATATTTTATGCAATATGCACTTATAATAGTATCAAATGATTTGTTTTAAACGTATCAAGCATTCTTAGCTATTATAAGGTAAAAACCCTATCCTTCGGCTTGCGTTGCATTGTGTGATGGGACCTGAGTCTTATAATAGCTTCATTTTTCTTTATTTAGCATTGCGCTGTTGTTTTATGCACTGGTGTTCTTGGGAGGAAACCTGTTCCGTGTTATGCGGCGTGGTCCCTTGATTTACCTAACTTTAAAATAAAGATTTATAACTGTTTTAGTTCTCACACCAGTCACATGACTGACCTGGAGTTTATTGTTTTAACCTAAACTCTGGGAGCCCCTATTTTCGACACGGGCAGCTAGTAGTTTTGGTTTTGCAGATTTATATTCACAGGATCCTGGTTTACAGCTGGAATGATATCCGGAAAGCTTTGTATCCGTATATCTCTTCTAGTTGTGTATTGTATTATTTTCCGCTGCTATGTATTTAAATGTAATTTAAATCTCTGAAATTTCTGTGTAATATTTATTCATTTATACTCTGTATATTCTTGTAATCTGGTGCATTGTTGTAATTTACAATAAAATGTTCTTTCGTCTGCGTTCTGTTGTGGCTTGTTCTCGAACTATCCGCGCTTTCCTTACCGGGGAAGTTACGGGTTTTCACAGTTGGTATCAGAGCTTTGGTTTACAAAGCTCAGAGAACAAGACACATTAGAACCATACGAAAGAATTCATCAGATATTGGATTAGTAATATCCAATGAGAATGACTCGTTAGAGATGGGATCAGTAGTATCCTAGAACGAGTGTGAAGAGTAAATTTTTAAAGTGAAAACAAATCTTGTTTTGAAATTTAAATCAATTATTCGTATTTGATTATCTATTTATATTGAGTTGGACAGTCCAGTATATAAAGATTTTGCGCATACGTCTGATCCACGTGTATTTGAAATTTTAATATACTGGATAGATATAGAATTACACTTAAATCGCCCGGAGATGATTTTGATGATGGAGCTCCATCATTAGAATTAATGTTCGAGTGATGAAAGTGAGATTTCTATATATTTCCTATTGACTGGTGTGAGAACCACAACTAGATAGGGCTTATTGTTGTGATTTGGCATCAAAAATCTGATTTTTTGTATATGTATCAAAGTTATGAATTTGAAAAGCTAATCAACTAATCGATTGATGGTTGTGTTGTTTGATTACTGTTTTGATTAGTTGAAATTTTAACCATTATGCCTAATTGAATCAAATATTGAAAAATATTGAAAATTGGTCACCTTTTCTTGCATATACATGTACTTACATTGAACAGGTCATAACAAAGAGGCTAGAGCCGAAGAATAAAATTTGTTTGCCCGACAAATAGGTACATGTTTACTGCATAATTTACTGTTTTGTTTGGGTGATGATGATTTTATGAGCCGATTGGCTAGCCGCTTGGCTTTTTCTTTTTCTTTTTGAGATCAGAAGGCCTATATGGCAATTTCGGGATTTTCCCGTGGCTCCCGGTGCAGGGGAGGTTATGGCGAAATTTTTCGAAAATTCCGGGTGTTAGCCAAATTTTTGAAGAATTTGAAAATTCTCAGAAACTGAAAACTTGGAGAATGAAAACCAGATCGAACGTAGAGTTAATTAATCAAACCACTTTCGATTTTGTTCCTTTTCGGGGACGAAAAGTTTTAAGTGGGGGAGATTGTAACAATCCGAAAATCTGGGCCAGTTTAAAATTTTTATTTTGGCAATTTTAGTGAATTTTGATTATTTAAAATGAATTATTTTAAATAATATCGACGAGAAAATTTATTTTGAATATAATTCAAACGTATATATTATATAGATCGTCGTTAGAATATAAATAATTATTTATATTTATAAAAAGGAATTGAAAATGGCGCGGTAGTTCAATAATTCGATTTCAAACTTCAATTGAATGTACTGGGTGCAAAACAATCCGGATTTTAGTGAAACCAAAAACATTAGAATCTAATTGTGAATATCTTTCTAACGAATCCGAAAAATCAAAATTTCATAGCGGGGATAAAAAGATATGTCCAGTTGAGAATTCAGAATAGTCGCTATGGAATTTAGGCCCTTAAAAATGGAAATTTTGCAAACGACCTCGGATTTCGACAAAACCACTTTTGTTGGATCCGCGATGTCAAGTTATTGCTAGGTTTCAAATTTCATAATTTTTCGAATCAATATGTGAGCGTGGCAAAGGAAAACGCGTTTGACCAGTTTCAGTTGATTTTAATCGACTGGAAAATGACCATTTTTCAAACGGTCTCATAATTCGATGAAACTAGTTTTATTAGGACCGTATCGTCAATACAAAGCTAGAAAATATTTTTCTGCAATTTTTAGAGTTCGTATGTGACCCCAGTAAATTGAAATGTGCGTTCAAATTCAATATATAAAATTATATGTTGATTCTGATGAAAACTGGTCGTAACGGCCGAATTGGCTTACGTAACATGTCCCATTGTGTTCGGAATGGGGGTAATTAGCTAGGGGCGACAGTCGTTGGGTTCGAATTGGAATCCGAATGCAAATAAAACCTAATTTTTAATTAAAATAATTAAAATATATTAATATAAATATCATTCAGAGTGGGTCAAACCCTATTCTTTCTTTCTCCCGGTCAAGGCCGGAAACCGCCTCTAACGAAATCGAACGACCAATTTCTTCAGACCCTTCTTCCCTTTTTTCTTCAAATTCATACACCGATTTCAAGAAGTTAATACACGAAAATTAGAGAGCTACGAGAGCTCTTTAATCCTGTACGAGTGTGATCAAATCTGGTTGAATGAATTAGCCGATTTCCTCCCATGAAGCTCCTCCGTTCGACCAGAGATTGCGGGCTCCATGGCGCTTCGAGCTGGGCGCCACTGACGGCGGTGGTAGAGGTGACGGTCGACGACAAAATGGTGGTGTCTGATCGGACCTAAGGGCAACGATGGGGTGGCAATATCAAACCCTAGGGGCTGACGTTTCGTGAAAGGGGATTATGAAGAGGACGATGCGCATCTTCTTTTTCCAGGAAGAAGCTGATGTTAAATTAACAAGGTTAGAGGTTAACTTAGATAATTATATATATTTTATTATCCTAGTTAGGTAATTAACATTGATATTTTTCAGAAATAAAAATAAAAATGTCTTTGCTTTTGTAAAATAAAAATGGTATTGTTTTAAAATATAAATGTCTTTGTTTTTTAAATATAAGCATCATTGTTTTTGAAATATAAATATCATTGATTTATGAAATTAACATTGTTGGAAAATAGAAAATTAACATTGTTTTCAAAATAAAAATTAGAAATAAAAATAGGAATTTTTATTTATGTATGATGATAAAAATTCGATTTTTCTATATTGAATAACAAAGTAAAAATTCGATTTTTCTATATTGAATAACAAAGTAAAAATTCAATTTTTATATATTGAATAGCGAAGTAAAAATTTGATTTTTCTATATTGAATAACAAAGTAAAAATTTGATTTTTATATATTGAATAGCAAAGTAAAAATTCGATTCTTGTATATGTAGTGGCTACGGGCAACGAAAGTGAAGAAAGGCGAGCACGGTGGAGATGTTCTACATAGGAAGTGTCGAGGCGTTTGGATTAGCTATTGGTGAGAATTTTTCACTCTTCAATTTCTTTTCTAGTTATATATATATATACTAGGATGCAGACGGTGCTTAGTAGCACCCGACACAATCGTCCACAGACCATGGACTTGTTTGTTTGGTTGTGTAGTTGGTTAGATTATTTGGTTTGAATTGAGTTGTTTGGTGAAATGAATGGATTTGTTTGATGTGTGAATGGCGTGGGCCTTCACTAGACCGGGGATAAGGCTAGGCCTCGTCCCGTTTCTAGTATCGTGCCGTTATGCCGCCGAAATTTTCTAAAATATGTTAGAAAAATAAAAATATCATTTTATTGAATAAATGAACCGAATAGAATATTCATAGTTTGAATAAAATATTTTGATCATTAAAAATATAATTTTTAACGTGGAAGCGAATAAAATAAAATATTCATTTGCAAACCGGACGGTTTGTTTTATGTACACTTATTTGAAGGACATTGATTGGGTCGATAAATTTAACACATCGCCCAACTGCACAACTAAAATCTGTGTTTGATTGTTTGAAACCCCACACAGGTGTTGGGATGAAATTTGAAGTTCACTCATCCTGATTGATTAAATATGTCGATCGATTGATTGACAGGCTGTTATAAGCGTTAGATATCTATATTTGATGCTTATACAGTGTAGTGCACTTTGGTTGATGGTTGATTATTTTTCAATGCTATTATATACGTGGTATGTATGAAAATCCATATAATTAACATTATATGGTGATTGATTGGGCCTCCTTCCAATTTAGAAAATAAAGAATAATATAAAATAAAGGTTCATGTGTTGACAGTACTCATCCGTTGAGATTAGTCATGTGTTGAACGAAATATTTTAATAATAAAATTTACATCTTTATCAATATAAAATAAAGGTCCATGTGTTGACAGTACTCATCCGTTGAGATTAGTCATGTGTTGAATGAAATATTTTGATAATAGAAATATTTGAAATAGAAATATTTGAAATAGAAATATTTTGAAATAGAAATATTTGAAATAGAATATTTGAAAATAGAAATATATGAAGCCGTGTTGATTAGATTGACGCCATTTTGACGTGATCGATATTTATATCGATTTTATTCATTTTAAAATGAATATTGAAAAGTGATTTCGAAATCGAATATTTAGAATTGAATTTGATTCGAATAGAAAACGAATTTGAATCGAATTGAATCGAAAACGAATTTGAATTGAAACGAATATAAAACGAATTTGATTTGAATTGAATAGAAAACGAATTCGAATTGAATTGAATAGAAAACGAATTTGAATTGAATTGAATTCAATTGAAAACGAATTGAAATCGATTTGAATTGAAATCAAATAGAAGTGAATGTAGAAAGAATTTATAAGGGAAAATTCAATTTTGATTTGAATTTGAATTAAAGGTTGAAATTGTTTTTGAAACAAATTTGAAATGATTTATAAAATTCGTTTTAAAAAGGAAATCGACGAAATATATATAATATATAATATATATATATATAAAATGGCCTGAATAGAACGCGCCGCGTCGCGGCAGTTCGTGAATTTCGACCATTTATTTCAAACGGACATTACGGGAGATCCGACCATCGGATTCTCCTAAAACCGGAACCGTTGGGTTCGTATCGAAAAGAGCTTTCTAACGAACATTTGAAATTTGAAATCTAACGGTTGGATTTGGAGATACGTCCAAATCAAATTCGAAAAAGGTCGCTGTAAGTGCAATTCGATGGCCGTTGTTGGAAATCGACTGTATGGGCCTTGGTAAAATTATTAAAAATATCAATAATTTGTGTAAAATCATAAGAAATGATTTGAGAAAAATTGGGGTGAAAAACTCCATATTTGAAAAGATAAAAATGGATTTTTATCGAAATGAACTAGTTTTGAACTAAATTTAAAACCCAATTATTTTTTTAAATAAATAAAATAGATTTAAAAAGGGGTTTTAAATAAATCAGAATTTCTAATATATTTGATTGAATTTGAAATGGGTTTATTGTGAACGGTGTTTTAAATAACACTAGTTCTTTAACCCGATAATAAATAGAATGTGATTTGGGTTTGTCGTGAACTGTGTTTTAAATAACATTAGTTCTTTAACCCAGAAAAAGGAGTTTTAATGAATCTGTAATTAGATTGAAATGTGAAATGATAATTTAAATTATCAAATTTAGAAAATGAACGAGGATGGAGTATCACCAGTTTTGCTCCAAAGCGATAGTTAAACCTTTAATTAGATTTGAACGTGAAATGGTAATTAATTTTACCGACAACACTGAGGCGTTAGATATGGAGTATTACCAGTTTTGCTTCATGGGATGAATAGGTTGGGATTGGGAAATAAATTAAATAATTACTTCGGTATGGTTCTCTAATCTCGACTAGTTTGGAAAACCATAATTTGGTTTGAAATGACATCCAATGGAAGATTAAAGGATAAATTTTAAAGAATTTATCTTGGATAAAATTAATGGGAACCTTTCCCTAAGAATTGAAATTTAGAAACTAGCTGAAGGTTAGTTAAGAAGAATGGTTTCCTGGATATTGATCTGATGTTGGTTTCGGCCTTCGGGGTTAATATTTGGGGAATTGCTCTCTTACTGATTTACGGTTAGTAACTAATGAATTGGAATGAGGCGTATGTTGTGTTTGTGTAACATTTATTTTTAATATACGCGGGTTGTTCGGAAAGGCCGGGTTTATTCCCATTCTGAATAACCGATTCGACGATATGTCGAAGATGAAGACGGTGGTTGAAGGCCGGAAGTCTTCACATCGTTTGGATAATTACCAACGATCCTGATTGGGCTGTACACCCAAGAGGATGGAAATAGTTGGTGGTCGTCCAGACGTACTTGGAGATGGATGGATATGCGAGGAAAGTGCCTCCGGTTTCGTTCAGACCTAGAACGGACTTGTAAATGGATGGTGTGTCTGACATTGTATTCCTTTATATTGTATTTGTTGATCTCTGCTAAATATATATCTGTTTGGCGGCGGAGAATTTATTCTCTTGCTCAGCGCCCTTCTCTGAGACATATGAGCTCAGAGGTTATATATTGGCAGAAATCAGTGGTACGATATGGATTGATAGTGTGGCATGCTGAGATGCAGAGATCCAGACTTTTGTTGAAAAGCAAAGTTTGGTTGTTGATGATCAAAGCGCAGCTGATATAGCATGGCTTTGTGTATAGCGTTGATCCGCGAGCCTCACACCCCGGTATGGTGGTAAACTGGTGGTTTGATCAGTATGCTTTTTAGTGGATGGGCACCCTAGTGGTGTCGTGGATTCGGTCGACCGAGATGAGCCTAGTGCTCAGGGATATATAGAGTAGGCAGTGTTTTCTCTCGCTGGGACGTAAGCCGCGGTGGTACTCTGGTCCCAAATGTGCGGATGTGCAGACGGTGTTTTCTCTTGTTGGGACGTAAGCCGTGGTGAATTGCATTACGCGATCGATCTTTCGAATCAGGAGACACCATGATGGAAATCCAATTTCCAATACGTGTATTTCGGTTTTATTTGTAGAGCCTAGTATGGCGACATAGTGGGATGGGGCACTTATGCCGTCTATGATTGATACTTATGATTTGAAAATATTTTATGCAATATGCACTTATAATAGTATCAAATGATTTGTTTTAAACGTATCAAGCATTCTTGGCTATTATAAGGTAAAAACCCTATCCTCCGGCTTGCGTTGCATTGTGTGATGGGACCTGGGTCTTATAATAGCTTCATTTTTCTTTATTTAGCATTGCGCTGTTGTTTTATGCACTGATGTTCTTGGAAGGAAACCCGTTCCGTGTTATGCGGCGTGGTTCCTTGATTTACCTAACTTTAAAATAAAGATTTATAACTGTTTTAGTTCCCACACCAGTCACATGACTGACCTGGAGTTTATTGTTTTAACCTAAACTCTGGGTGCCCTTATTTTCGACACGGGCAGCTAGTAG
Organism: Allium sativum; assembly: GCA_030737875.1. Lineage (NCBI taxonomy): Eukaryota > Viridiplantae > Streptophyta > Magnoliopsida > Asparagales > Amaryllidaceae > Allium > Allium sativum. The sequence continues at coordinate 448,019,580 of CM060919.1, forward strand.
TTTTGGTTTTGCAGATTTAAATTCACAGGATCCTGGTTTACAGCTGGAATGATATCCGGAAAGCTTTGTATCCGTATATCTCTTCTAGTTGTGTATTGTATTATTTTCCGCTGCTATGTATTTAAATGTAATTTAAATCTCTGATATTTCTGTGTAATATTTATTCATTTATACTCTGTATATTCTTGTAAACTGGTGCATTGTTGTAATTTACAATAAAATGTTCTTTCGTCTGCGTTCTGTTGTGGCTTGTTCTCGAACTATCCGCGCTTTCCTTACCAGGGAAGTTACGGGTTTTCACAAAATGGATATGTGTCCGACGTTGAATTTCATTCCATGTAAATTTAATTGATTTCTAATTAATATATAATTGTTTGGTGGCGGAGAATTTATTCTCTTGCTTAACACCCTCTTATATATTGATGGTTGTCGATCGCATGGCGTGAATTGTCATTGTGGCACGCCAAGATGCAAATGATCATGGCTTTTGTTGAAAAGCAGGCCTTGTGGTTGATGATCAAAGCACAACTTGAATAAGCATAGCTTTGTGTATTTAGTAGCTTCACGAGCCTCACAACCCGGTTGAGTCTAAAACGGAGCAACGCAACGCAGGGAGAGCAGCACGTTTCTTTCTAGCTAGAAGTGGTGTTTGGGTTTTACACGGCCCGACATTTTACTTGTGTGGATGATGGAATGAGGCGCCTCGGATGTTAGGTCCTATAGGACTGGGAAACGTGTGTTCAGGAATTGCCAATCCACAAACCTCAAGTGTGGACCAGCCCTGCAGGATCCAAGGGTTCTTTGCGGGAAATCCTGAGACATTAGCTAGAGTGTCTCGAATCGGTAAGGAGATCGTTCCTAGCCTTGACTCATGATGGAAACCCAACTTCCAATACGACACCATGCGGTTTTGATTGTAGAACTAGTACGGCGACATAGTAGGATGGGGTACTATGCCGTCTATGATTGATACATTATGATTGAATTGTTTTTTGAAACTTATATACACTAGTAATAATATCAAACCCGTTTTTATCGTAACAAGCATTTTTGACCATTACATGGTAAAACTCTATCATCCGGTTTGTGTTGCATTGTGTGATGGGACTTGAGTCTTATAATGGTTTCATTTTTCCAAAAAGCATTGCTTTGTTTAACAATTTACTTTTAATTATGCACTGGCCATCCAGTGGAGTAAACTCGTTCCACGTTAGCGGCGTGGTCCTGTGATTAGCCTTATTATTAGATTAGTTAAGTTAGATTTCTCATACCAGTCCCATGACTGACTCGTAGTTTGTTTCACTTTGCAAACCCGGGTGCCCTCTTTTCCACACGGGCAGTCGAGTAGCTTTTTGCAGATATTTACCTCTTGAGCAGGATTCTGGATCGAAGCCTAAAGCTGTGTAGAGCATAGTTGTCTTCTGCTGCCTTAGTTACTTTATTTCCGCTGTGTATTGTGCTAATTTACTGTAATTTATCTTCCGCTGTAATTTTATTCGATGTACTCCGATATTATGTACTCTGATGTAACATTATTATGATGTTTTATAAAAGTCTGCTGTTGTTGTTCTGATGATGTTGTATTCCCAGAGTTACTGTGTTCGGGTTCTGAACGGTCTTAGTCGATTTTGCGATCGATTAGGTCCGGGCAAAAATTCCGAGCCGTTATAGGATCGGGTTGAAGCTTGGCATGGGGATCGGATCGGAGCTAGAGAGCAGGATCAGATTGGAATGACAGGAGGACTTGGGATCGGATCAGACTAACTAGAGGGCTAGAGGACCAAGCCGTATCTAAGCAGAAGCACTGAACCGAACCGAACCGAATGAAGGAGCTGAGCCAAACCACGATGGAGAATCCAAATCGAACCGAATGAGAAATCTGAAGATGATGTATAGCCGAACCGAACTAGACTTAATCTACTTCTACGCGACGACTCTTTTGAAGACCAACTCCAATTCGACCAAAACCCGAGATGCAAAGGTAGTCAAAGTGGGAAATTTGTACTCAGGATCCAGTTGGGAACCAACGAGTCAACTTCATGAGTTGGGCTTTGTTGCAGGATGTGTGCAAAGGGGTTATCGATGTCCATAGCTTTGATTCACCACCAAGATGAATGTTAGGCTACGTATCAGTGCAGTGGGGTAGTTATTACCCCATGGGGAAGAGTGATCGTAGCAAGGCTATGAGCCAGTGCAGTGGAGTTGTTATGACTTCATGGGGGCACAGTGGACATAGCAAAGACTAGTGGCTATGGATCAGTGCAGTGGTGTCATCATGACTCCATGGGGCAGAGTAGTCACAGCAAGGAACAGGGTGATTAAAGTGGTGGATATCGTATGCTTTACGCACTAAGTGAGAGATGTGAGGATGGTTTCTATGTTTGGTTGTTTGCTTTTACTATGACATACACACCCCTACCTCCGTATTCTTTACACCATATGTTAGTGGCACCTTAGAGTATTGAGCGGTATGTTGTGCTAACTCTTTGGTTGTAGGTCCAGGTTCAGGTATGGTTTAGTATACCTGTTATTGTTCTGTTTTGATGCTTATCGCTCATACCAGACTTTTGTCTGACCCAGAGTTTTATGTCTCTTCTTATTACTCTGGGTGCTCTTAAATAGGCAGACTAGAGACAGTTTAGGTGGTATGCAAGGTAGCTATACCGGAGACGAGCAGGAGGCTCCCGCGTATGATATATATATATATATATATATTGTGTATATATATATTCTCCCTGGGTCGCAGCTGGTCACTACTTTGGGCATTAGTAGTGTACCTTTTTACTTTGCTTTGCTTTAGAGACAGTTTGAAAGTTGTAGTAATGGTGATGTGTAACATAAGCTGTATTTGGATTTCCGCTGCTATGATGTGTAGTTCTAGTTTTCAGCTTATGCACTGTATCGCCTGTTTTATGTTAAGTATGTTGTTATTATATTTTATCCCATGCGCTGTGAGACATTCTACAGGTTCTTGATTAGTTTATTATCTTCTTTCATTTCTTCTGACGACCGTCCCATACTGGTCGGGCATGTGTACAACGCACTTTCGGAAGAAATGTCGGCTGGTGCGGGGCGGGCTGTCACATTAGTGAAAAGACATCAAGAGGATGAAATGGATATATATATATAATGTAAAGAGTAATGACGGTTGGTAAAAAGATGTCAAGAGGAAGAAATGGACATATATAATGTAAATCAACAAAGAAATGGGCACCAGATCAACTTACAACTTTGGATTTTCATCTACATCTTAAATCCATACTGTTCTTCTCTTCATTTGCTTCGTAATGCCGCTGGTTTCATGTGAATCCGTCAAGAATTGACCAAGTAATGATCAAACGAAGTTTTGATGAATAAAGAGAGAAGGAAATCAAAACTATCAATGATTATCTTCAAACTGCATCACAGGTTAGACTATTTTGTCCTAAGTCCTTTTCCAGATTGCAGTTCTTGTTCTTGCGGTCGTTTTGATGGGTAGATCATCAAATGCTGATCAAAACTGAGTCAGATACGACTGTCTGAAGTTGGCTATGCAAAACTGAAAATTGTGTACGAGATTTCTTACATCTCTCCTACTGTTTCTACTTGTTGCACCCTAATACCATCCAAATTTTTCCCCAAACTATTACTAAATCATAGCCCTTTCATTCCTCTTTGATTTGCCGCTGGTTTCATCCAATTCCATTGAAAAATGAGGGAGATATGGCGCCAAGATGGATAAACTATTAAATCATCAATATCTTCCTCGTACGATCTTCAAATTCAACAACTGAATATACTATGTTGATCAGAAAAACGAGCCCATCGCAATAGAGCAGATCTCATCATCAAATTCTGGAAGATGTGAATGTGTGGTTCAAGACAATGGAAGAAAAACAAAAAGAAGGATTGAAAAAAGAGGTACACTTTATAATAATTTCATAATTATCATTATAGAAATATAGATCTATGCACATGGTTAGGTACAGAATTTTATCTCTTTTATAATTTTAGATGTTTCGGTTCATACAACAATACACCACAGTATACTTATCAATATACCAATCAAATTTTTTTCAAAAGGGTTGTTTTCTTATAAATTGAAATTTCACTACTCTTTTTTTTAATTTCAAATTTTGAAAGGACATATTTTCATTATGAAAATGTCAGTTCAAACTCTAGCTACCAATTTTGATTATCTACTTATGTATATATTGAAAGTATATATATAGTACATAGATATGTTAATATGATTGAAATAATTTAATTTTTTCAAACATTTGATATTGTTATAAAATATAAATTTACATATCTTTTAAATGTAGTTTAAACATACATAGTTTAACTTATATATTTTTCACACATAATTTCATGATAATTTTGGGTTACATTATCATAAATACTATTTGTAACTTAATACTAATTTTGATTTCTTAAAATTTATAAAACTTGTATATTTAACTTAAATATATATATATATATATGTGTATATATATAGAGAGAGAGGAGGGTTCCATGGCACCCGTATTTGGGAGCACCCCAAATGCACCCCATTTACAACGACACATTTATATTAAAAAAAGCTAGTGAGGGGAGAGAGTTAGTGGAAGCAGAGAGAAACTGAAATATGTGGTGGAAATCAGGGGGCTAAAGGGGTGCTGCACTATTTGGGGGTGCTCTTGATCCTATCTCATATATATATATATATATATATGTGATTTTTATGTATGTAGTTTAATATAAGAAGTTATTGCTTTATAGGTTACTTTATATTAGCAAAATAGTTTTTTTACATAACTATAGATTTCTTTTATTGTTTTAACATATAAATGGTTCTTTAGTAAATTCATATGTTTAATTTTTGAAGTTTAAATTTAAAATTAATTTATATCAAAAGATTAATAATAAAATAAATTTTAAGTCCTTTTAAAATCAGTCTTTATATACAATTATGAATATATGTTTATAGTTTACTTCATATGATAAAATTATATATTCTCTTATCTATGCTATTCTTTCAATTTTTTCCATTAGCATCATTTACCTAAGTCTAGAGATTTATATATATTACCTTTGTTTGACTGAAATAATTTATAATATATATGTATATGCATAGTACTTTGTATATATTTTACCAAAATAGATATCATCACCAAATCATTCTACATATTTTAATTACACGTCTTATTTCATATCATACATCATTATTATAAATTACAGTGCATTTCAAATTAAAATCATTCACATCATAAGTAACATTTCATTTACTATATTATTTCATATTACTTTCATACTACATTATACCCGACGTTCTGCACACATTGCATTACATATTAACTTTTAACTCCACAATGTGTACTATATGGTGAATTATTGTCTTAGAAAAATATAGGATTATTAATTAAACACATAACATATTTACTTTGACTTGTTTGGCTTTATTGGTTTGACTTGTTTGGCTTGATTGATTAATTTGACATGTTTGACCTGCTTGGATTTGATATATGTGTGTGTGTGTGTGTTGATAGGCTTGAAATATACTTGTACATATGTAGGTATTAAATAATATAATTATATTTTTCACATTTTCTAGTATTAAATTAAGGGGGAGCATTATAGTTTCAAGGAGTAGTTGAAGCTTCAAGAAGTGTTTTTGAATTAACATATATTTTTTGCTTCGGTTGATCTGATTTAAATTGTTTAGTTTGATTGTTTGAATTTCTTGATTGGATTGATTTGTTTGGATTAATTTGCTTGTTTGAATTGATTGGATTACTTAGTTTATTACTTTAGAGTAGTATAGTTATAATATTAGGGGGAGTTATAATATTAGAATCATAGATTTAGAGGGAAATTGAAACGACCTAAACTCATCCGTAAGGGAAAGCCCGGATTGAGCTGAGAACACGACAAATCAGAACACAAACAATAGAACATTTCATTGTTATTACAACAAGTACATCATAGTACAAGAATATAACAGAGTGTGAATAAATAATATACATCAGAAAAATATCATAGATTAAATAACAAAGCAGTAGAAAAATAATACATAACACAACTGAAAGAAATACACGGATACAAAGCTTTCTGAATATAGCGACAGCTGTAAATCCTAGATCATGTGAAAATAATATCTGCAAAACAAAAATTACTAGCTACCCGTGTGGAAAATATGGGCACCCAGAGTTTACTTTAAAACAATAAACTCCAGGTTAATCATGAGACTGATGTGAGAACTAAAACAGTTATTTAAAACTTTACATTAAAATTTGGTAAATCAAAGGACCAAGCCGTATAACATGGAACGGGTTTTCTCCCAAGAATACCAGTGCTTAAAACTAACAACGCAATGCTTTTCAGAAAAAATGAAGCTATTATATATGCAACGCAAGCCGGAGGATAGAGTTTTCCCCTTATAATAGCCAAACATGCTTAGTACATTTAAAACCAATCATTTTGATATTACTATAAGTGTATAGTAACAAAATAATTTCAAATATAAATGTATCAATAACAGACGGCATAGTACCCGATCCTACTATTTCGCCATACTAGCTCTGCAATTAAAACTGAAATGTCACGTACTGGAAATTGGATTCCATCTATGAGTCGAGGCCAAGGATGGCTCCTCCCGATTCGAGACACTCTAGTAAATGCCTCAGGATCTCCCACAGTGACCCCTTGGATCTTCAGAGTCGGTTCTCCCTTACGTTTGAGGATTAATTATTCCAGAACACATGTTTCCTGGTCCTATCGGACCTATCCATCGGCTTCGTAGTGACCAATATATTCGAGGCGCCTCGCTATCCATCATCCACATAGGTAAAAAAATATAAATATCTGGGCTCCATAGCATGAAACCACCCATAGCTAGAAAGAAACGTCGTGCACTCCCTGCCATCACGATCCCGTTTTTGACTCATACCGAGGTTTGAGGCTCGCGAATTAACACTATACACAAAGCTATGCTATTTAAAGTTGTGCTTTGATCATCAACCACAAGACTCTGCTTTTCAATAAAAGCCTTGATCTTTTGCATCTCAGCATGCCACACTGACAATTCACGTCATGCAACTGATGTCTACCAGTATATAACCTCTAAGCTCGTACGTCTCAGAGAAGGGTGTTAAGCAAGAGAATAAATTCTCCACTACCAAGCAGATATATATATTTAATAGAGATCAATCAATACAATAAAATCAAATGTCAGACACACATCCATTTACTAGTCCGTTCTGCGTTTGAACGAAACCGGAGGCACCTTATTCCTCGTCCCGTATATCCAATATAGGAGAGAGGTCCTTGCATTTCTGGTCAATCTCCAAGTACGTCTGGACGATCACCACTTATTACCTTGTCTTGGGTGTACAGCCCAATCAAGACATCAATAATCATCCAAACGATGTGAAGAACTTCGATCTTCAACCACCATCTTCATCGTCGACTTATCGTCGAATCCATTATTCCAAATGGGTATAAACCCGGCCTTTCCGAATAATTCATGTATCCTATAATCAAGTGCTATAAAACATAACATACGCCTCATTCCAATCCAGAATATTCTTTTATTCAAATATTCTTTTCATAATTTAAACCAAATCAAGGTTTTCCAAACTAGTAGGGATTAGCGAACCATACCTAAGTAATCATTTATTATATTTCCTAATCCCAACCTATTCATCCCACGGAGCTAAGTTGGTAGTGCTCCATATCTTACACCATGGTGTTATCGGTAAAATTTAACTACATTTCACGTTCAAATCTAATTAAAGATTTAACTATCGCTTGGAGCAAAACTGGTGATACTCCATTATCGATCATTTCATAAATTTGATAATTTAAGTTATCACATTCACATTTCAATCTAATTAAAGATTCATTAAAACTCCACTTAGTTTTAGTCTTCCAATAATCATTATTTAATGGTTATTTAACTTTCGGAAATCAAACATGCCGCATCGACAGTCTACACCGTACCATTGATTTCTGCCAATATATGACATCTAAGCTCATACATCTCAGAGAAGGGTATTAAGCAAGAGAATAAATTCTCCGCTACCAAACAGATATATATTTAGCAAAGCTAAGAAATACAGTTCGAAATACAATGTTAGACATGTAATCTTGTCTTTAACAAGGTTAAAGAACCAATGTCATTTAAAACACAGTTCACGATAAACCCAAAATCATATTCCATTAACTATGGAATCTTCATGGAAAACAAATCAATATATAGTCGATATCAATTTCCGTATCCGACTAATAATATAAATGGAATAATGATAAAGCCTTTTAAATTCCATATATATATTAACAGTCTTCCTCCAAAGAAGCTCACTTCGATTATTACCAAATCGAATTCCCTTCAATTCAAATTTAATGTATTAAATTGGAAAACTTTACTTTGGAAATTTTCCATTAATCTTAATTAAAAGATTTATAAATTCCAAATCACATTTCACTGTTAATCGGGTTAAAGAACAAATGTCGTTAAAAACATGGTTCACAATAAACCCAATTCACATTCCATTTTATTACAATTACTAAATATAACTCGAAACTCTAATAATCTTAATTAAAAGATTTATTCTTTTCACACGGGGTTTAAGAACAGTGTTACTGAAGACACCATTCACGACAAACCCAAAATCCAATTTAATATTAAATATAAGGGACTGAATAGATATTATATCGTCTTATATTCAATATCAAATTCTGAAACTAACACATATCGTATGGGGAATAACGATATATATCTATCTTCCAAATTACTCTACAATATCCGTATAATCACGGAATCTAATATCAAAATATTGCGGAGATGATTTCTATTCAAATCCATTCCAATTCATAAATTGGAAAATTCTGGTTAGATTAAAACATTCACAAATCTAATTTATTTATTTAAAAACGCTGGACTATTTTTCTAGTTAATAACTAGTTCATTTTCATAAAAATATATTTTTATCTTTATAAAATTGAAAATTTTCATCCAAATCATTTATTATGATTTTACACAAATTATTTATATTTTTAATAATTTTATCAAGGCCCGTACAGTCGGTTTCCAATAACGGCCACCGAGCTGCATCCATAGCTACCTTTACCAAATTTGATTTGGACATAATTCCAAATCCAACCATTAGATTTCAAATCTATTATATTTGTTGGAAATATCTTTTCGATACGAACCTAACGGTTCTGGTTTTAGGAGAATTCAATGGTCGGATCTCCCATAATGTCAATTTGAAGTCAATGGTCGAAATTCGCGAACGGTCGCGGCGCGACGCATTCTATTCAAGCCATTAATATATATATATATATGTATGTATGTATGTATGTATGTATGTATGTGTAATATATTTCATTCAAAACGTATTTTATGAATTCATTTTGAAAACGATTCCCACTTTCATTTCAATTTTAAATCAAAATCGAATACTCCTTATCATTATAATATTTAAACGATTCTCACTTATTACCTCGTCTTGGGTGTACAAGCCAATCAAGACATCAATAATCATCTAAAAAATGTGAAGACATCCGGTCTTCAACCACCATCTTCATCGTCGACTTATCGTCGAATTAGTTATTCATAATGGGTATAAACCAGGCCTTTCCGAATAACCCGTGTATATTATAATCAAGTGCTATAAAAACACATCATATGCCTCATTCCAATTCAGAATATTCTTTTATTCAAATATTCTTTTCAAAATTTAAACCAAATTAAGGTTTTCCAAACTAGTCGGTATTAACAAACCTTATCAAAGAAATCATTTATTTTATTTCCCAATCTTAACCTATTCATCCCATGGAGCAAAACTGGTAGTGCTCTATATCTAACACTACGGTGCTATCGGTAAAATTTATTACCATTTCACGTTCAAATCTAATTAAAGATTTAACTATCGATTGGAGTAAAATTGGTGATACTCCATTCTCGATCATTTCCCAAATATGATAATTTAAATTATCACATTCACATTATAATCTCATTAAAAGATTCATTAAAACTCCGCTTAGTTTTAATCTTCCCAAAAATCAATATTAATGATTATTTAATTTGGGAAATTGAACATGCCGCATCAACAATCTAAAAACGTACCACTGATTTCTACAGATATATAACCTCTGAGCTCGTACATCTTAGAGAAGGGTGTTAAACAAGAAAATAAATTCTCCGCCACCAAATAGATATATATATATATATATATAGCCGAGATCAATAATACAGTTCGAAATACAATGTTAGACATGTAATCCTGCCTTTAACTGGGTTAAAGAACTAATGTTATTTAAAACACAGTTCACAATAAACCCAAAATTACATTCCATTAATTATGGAATCTTCACGGAAAGCAGATCAATGTACATAATCGATATCAATTTCTGTATCCGACTATTAATATAAATAAATAACGATAAAGCCTTTTAAATTACATATATATTAACAGTCTTCCTCCACAACAACTCACTTCTAAATCGAATTCCATTCAATTCCAATTTAATATATTAATTGGAAAACTTTTCTTTGGAAAATTTCCATTAATCTTATTTAAAAGATTTATAAGTTCCAAATCACATTTCACTGTTAATTTGAGTTAAAGAACGAATGTCATTTAAAACACAGCTCACGATAAACCCAAAATCAACTTTCATTTCAATTCCAATTAAATGTTAATTGATTGGTAAACTTCTCTAAATCTTGATTAAAAGATTTATTCTTTTCTCAATTGGGTTTAAGAACAGCGTTATTTAAGACACCGTTCACGAAAAACCCAAAATCAACTTTCATTTCAATTCCAATTAAATGTTAATTAATTGGTAAATTTATCTAAATCTTAATTAAAAGATTTATTCTTTTCTCAACTGGGTTTAAGAATATCGTTATTTAAGACACCATTCACAATAAACCCAAAATCCAATTTAATATTAAATACAAGGCTCTAAATAAAAATTTTATCGGCTTATATTCAATGTCAAATTCTGAAACCAACGGATATCGTATTGGGAATAACGATATCTGTATCTTCCAAATTCCCATAATAATATCCATATAACCACGGAATCCAATATCAAAATATTCCGAGGATTATTTCCATTCCAATCCATTCCAATTTATTCATTGGAAAATTGTGGTTATTTTTAAAACCATTTCAAATCCAATTTATTTCTTTAAAAATATTGGATTATTATTCTAGTTAATAACTAGTTCATTTTGATAAAAAATATACTTTTATCTTCACAAACGTGGAATTTTCATCCAAATTCTTTCCAAATCATTTATTATGATTTTACACAAATTATTATGATTTTTAATATTTTTATTAAGGCCTTTTCATTTGATTTCCATAAATGGTCAACGAACTGCACTTACAGCGACTTTTTTCAGATTTGATTTGAACGTAATTCCAAATCCAACCGATATATTTCAGATCTCTTATATTCGTTGGAAATATCTTTCTGGTACGAACCCAACGGTTCTGGTTTTTGGAGAATCCGACGGCCGAATCTCCCGTAATGTCAATTCGAAGTCAATGGTCGAAATTCGCGAACAGTCGTGGCGCGATGCGTTCTATTCAGGCCATTAAATATATTATATATATATTATATTTCGTCGATCTCCATTTAAAACGTATTTTATAAATCGTTTTAAGTTCGTTTTAAAAATGATTCCAACTTCATTTTCAATTTTAAATCAAAATTGAATATTCAATATCATTATAATATGTAAATGATAATATTTTCAAAATATCAGATTTTGAAATCATTTCCTTTTCGATATTCGTTATAAAAATGAATAAAATCGATATAAATACCATTCGCGGTAAAATGGTGCATATCTAATCAATATGGCTTCACATATTTCAATATTTTTGTGTCCATCCAACATCCAACATCGGACATCAAAATCATATTTTGATCATTTACTGAATATTATTTTAAAATATTCCTTATTCTAAAATATTAGTTATTTTAAAATTTTCATTCTTTCTGAATTGGAATCTAACCCAACCAATTACCATATAACGTTATTTATATGGATTTCATACATCATATGTATACAACAACAATGATAAACAATCAACCATCATCCAGAGTGCATTACACAACCGCATAAGCATTAAATATAAACAATTAACGCTTACAACAGTCTGTCAACCAGTCGATTGACATATAACTAAACAATTGGGATTATTGCATGCCAAATATCATCCCAATATCTGTGTGGGGTTTCAACCAACAAATACTGAATATTATTTGTGTAGTTGGGCGATGTGTAAAATTTATTGTCCCAGTCAATGTTAGTTTAATGGGTGCATATAAACAAATCGTCCAATTTGTAAATGAAAATTTATTTTCATTTCAGGAGAATTTTATGCCATTCATATATACGTTAAAATCATATTTTTAACAATAAAATATTTATTTCAACACGTGAATATTCTATTTAGTTCATACTTTCAATAAAAATGATATTTTTATTGTTCAAACATTTTGTTCAACACATGAATATTTTATATAGTTTATTTACACATTAAAAATGATGTTTTTAACGAATAAATATTTATTTCAGAAAATTTCGGGATTATAACGGCGTGATATTAGAGCCGGAGTAATGTCTAGGACTACCCTCTCCTGATACTGGCTTGCGCCATACATAACCATCCATCCCAATCGATAAAACCACAATACAATCATTTCTCAACACAACCAAATTTACAACCACAATTCAATCCATAAAAACAAACAATCATGGTGTTAGGGACTGCGGAGTGGATCGTTCTGGCAAAGAAAACACTAGAGGGGGGTGAATAATGTTTGTAAGACTTTAAACAAAACTAAAAAAATAGGGAGAACTATGGAATGAATCAAACACCACAAACACAACCACAGACATAGATTCAAACACAAATGCAAAATAAACAAAGATAAAAGTGCAGAAAAGGAAAGAACACACTGGATTTTATACTAGTTCGGATCACTCCTACGTCCAGTTCCGCACAACACTGGATTGCGCAGAGTTTTATTACTATTTTCAAATAGCCAAATACAACTTCCTTGATTTCACGGCTGGACACCGACTCTTATCACTTGATTTCATGGCTCAACAAGGGCACACCGACTCCTGTTCCTTGATTTCACGGCTACAAGTATAAATTGATTACTCTTTCACATACAAACATGGTCTTTCAACCCTATAACTCTTCAGTAGGACTTTATTTAGAAAGTAAAGAGTGTAGAGAGAAGAAGTTTGATCAATTCAGAAGTGAATTCGGCAGAGTATAAGTGTAAAAACAATAAAAATGAAGAAGAATAATGATAGGATGAAAGAGGATAAAGATGGAGAAGAAGAGATATTAGAAAATTCAATTTTGACCTCTTTTTATAGAGAATGAAGGGTTGCAACGGTTCTGAAGTGTTTCAAATAATGAAAAGACACTTCCCTTCCAATTTAGAAAAATAGTCGTTATATGTCGATATACGTATTTTGCTATGTCGACATACTAATGTGTAAATTTCATTTTAAAAGCATTTTTCAAGAATTTTGATATAAAATTAATTCTGGAATTTCTTGAGTAAATTTCTAATGTTGTAAATCAACATTATATGATAGAAAAACATATGAAAACATATTTTTTAAACTATATAAATATATTTATAAAATTATAAGGTTTCAAACTATATACAATATAAATAAAGTATATATAAAAACTTAAGTTTGAAAAAGAAGAAGAATAAAAATAGAAACAAGTATAAAAAAACAAAATAGAGAGGATTGAGAATAAAATAGAAAAACAAAATAGAAGGAATTGAGGAAAGAATTGAAAAATCAGAATTTGAATTTGGATTTGAACCTAAAGTGCTATTGAGTTTTACAAAATCTAGACTCTATAAATGTATTATTCTTGAACACTTGAACTCTTGAAATCATGATTACTCATGAGTCTTGAATCTACTCTAAATTCTGAATCTCCAAAAGCTCTTAAACTGTACAGTCTTCAGTATTAATTCCTGTATACAAATCCTGCATATGTGTGTGAATATATATATATATATATATATGTGTATGTATATTCTAGATAAAGTTGTTAGTATATATTTTATAATCAATGACAATTGAAATAAGGTTGTTGTCATCAAAACTCCATTCTCCAACAATCTCCCCCTTTTTGATGATGACAACCTTAGTTTATAAAATATCATACGTGTATATACCTATTTGATGATGATCCTCTTATACTCCCCCTGTCTATAAGAATTTTATAAAACTATGCTTATATTTTATAATTTCTCCCCCTTTGACATTATCAAAAAGAAAGATAAAATATACTCCCCCTAAGTTAAACAACTATAGAATCTAAGTAATTTTACCCCCCTAAATTATATATGATTCTCTGAATAGAACATAGATAATTATCCTAAAACTAAAGAATAATACTTAATACGATGATTAAATACACATCAATCCAAGTATTATTACATATGTTTGTTTAATATATACAAACCAATCCAAACTAAGTCATACCATATGTCTTAATATGTACAATTTTCAAATAATATAATCTAATTCACACCACACCATATTTAAACAAATCAATCAAATCGTACCAAACAAGTAAACGTCTCTTGGAACTTCAAACCAACATCTTCTCCAAAGATATTATCCTTCTTAATTACTTCCCAATCTTTATCTTCTTTGTTAGTGAAGCCTTTGCGAGATTATTTTTCTTCATCTTTGAAAAGAGAAGAGATTAGCCATCGCATTGCATCAAAGTGCTTTTCTTGTTGTTCGAACATCTTTATTTGACTCAATTCAAGATGATGTTGATTTCGTAGAATGATAGAGAGAATGTTTTTGAACGAGTTGAGAGTTTCATTAAGATTTTCACTTAGATTATGGATAGGATTTGCCCTGGATTTGATCAGAAATGATTACGGAAGAAGGAGTAATGGAATAATGGAGTTTTCTGAAGAAATGGACTTAAATATGGTCTGGAATTAGTTGGATTTTGAATGGATATGAGTAGTTATTTAATTTTAAAATTTGAAAAATTTTGAATTTTTTTTCTGTTTATATGTGGACATATAGGTTTGGTTATGTCGACATACTATTGTGTGTCTTGAAAATTTTAAAATTTTGAAATCTTTTGAACTCTTGTAATATTATAATATTTTTTATGATTTTTTTAGAAACATTAAGATGATTAAAAAATAAAAAAAACTCCATTCATTACTTACTAAAAAGAAAATACATCCAACTAAACAAGACATACTTAAATGCGAGATTCGAAAGCAAATACAAGGAAATATATAAAGATAGATTGAACTAGATGGCCTAGTTTTCAGATGATGATGAGGAAGATGAAATTCTAAGCTTTCTTCCTATCTTGACCATGAATTTGGATAATTTAGAAAGATTCTTGTTTAACCTTTTGTTAAGATTCTTTTGATTTCTAACGGTTTTTACTTGATTTTGAATAATCGTGTCTTTGAGATTACGACTTGAGGTTGGATACCCAATGCTTTCGATAGAAGTCTCTTCTTCTTCTTCGACTTCCATTGGATCTTGTTCTTCTTGCAATCGGGATTGTTTGGCCTCATATGTCTCATAAGGTTTGAAAGTGATAGGAATTTGCATGGGATGAATGTTTGATGCGTCAAACACTTTCCTAAGGACAAATTCTTCTCCGTGAAGATCCACTCCAAAGTATCTGAAAATGCGAGTGAGATAAACACCATAATAGAGAGTGTTTTCTCTTGAAGATACATCTATGGGCTTAAATTCATTTAGAATCATATCGGCCCAATTGATAAGGTAATTACCAATAATGGAAAAGAGAGCTTTTTGGACTTTAAGAGTTGGATTGTTGTAATTTCCGGAATGGGGAGTTATGATGTGTTGAAGGAGGAGGTTGACGATTCTTGTTTTTGGACGAAAGAAACGATTATTGAATTCCATTGGAGCACCATCTTCGAAGATATCGTGATAGGTTTCCAAATCAGTTTTATCGATGGCGAAAGTTGAGAAATCCATGCCCTCACTTCTACAATTTAGAATTTCTCCTAAAAGATCAGCGTCGAGAACAATTTGAGTTCCCTTGACACTACTCAAAATTTGATTTTCATTGCCTTGATAAAATCCGTGGTTGAGAGTTGCGTGGAACATCTTCACGAGTTTGGGATAACACACTTCAGCGTTATCACGAGAGTCAATTAGACTCAAGATTTCGTTGTGTTGAAAAGGAGAAACGAGATTATAAGACAGAAAGTCGCTAAAGATGGCGAAAGCACCTGTGTCAACTTTAGTATTTGCTAAATAGTCACCATAGGTTTTAATGGCATCTTTGTCATTATAAAGATAACCTTTTATGGTTTTGGTTATCTTCTATTTCTGAGATGAACTTGAGGAAGCCATTAATATGATAGTTTTGAGGAGGATAGATATAAAGAAAGTTGTTTTGAGTTGTGAATGAGAGGTAGAAAGGATGGATATACATAGAAAATGAATAGATATGAACTGAATGAATATGAGTTGAATAGGCACAACTTTTCAAGTTCAAAGGATACCCTTTCAGACATTGGGAGTTGGTGAAAAGATTGAAGGGAAGTTTGAAAGTTTAAACTTTTGAAAATTAAAATTTTAAATTTCAAAACTGCTGTATATGTTGACATTCATATTTCTCTGTGTCGACATACAGTGCTTATTTCAAAAAGAATTTTGGATTTTCAAGCTTTGAATTAAATTATCGATTTATATTTCAGGTTTTAATTATTTCCTGAAATACTTCTACTCCTAATGAACATATAAACAATTTTATTTTATTAATTTATTGGTTATTTAATATTATATTATTATTTTGAATTTCAAAATTCAAAATTTGAATTTGAATTTTAAATTTTAAATTTCAAAGAATTTATTAAATTTTAAATTCAAACCAAAGCAAACAAACAAAACAACCATTCAACCAAATAAAATTAAAATGTAAATAATGCATACCCAGTTTTTTGATCGTTTTCTTCATGATTTTCTGAACTTTGAATTGCTGTGAAGTATATATTTGTATTTCCGGTTTCTGGTTCTTCATCACTTGATGACAAATCTGAATTGTCTAATGTTGCTGCATATGCTTTCTTTCTTTTCCTTGACGAATTTGAGTTGTCCGGTTGTTGAGTAGATTTGTCTGGATATGGACACATTTTCTTTACATGCCCTGGTTTGTTGCAGTTAAAGCACCGTCCATCATTTAAATTTGGATTTTCTTTATTTTAACCCTTCCTTCTATATTTTAGGAATCTTCTAACTGATTTGTAATGAGTGTTGTTTCTTAATCAATCTTCACTACTCGAGTTAGAATCATTTGTTGTGGCTTTCAATGCAATAGACTTCTTTTCAGTTGATCTATTTTCTTTTCTTTTCTTTAATTGAACTTCGTATGACATTAGATTCCCAATTAACTCTTCAATCTTCATTTCATTGACATCATTGGCTTCTTCTATAGCCAAAGTCTTCTGGTCCCATTCTTGAGTTAACGAATTTAATATTTTTCTGACTATATCTACTTTGGAATAAGTTTTTTCATATGTTGTTATTGAACGCACTTTCTCTTGAAATCTGCAATACATATCTGAAATAGACTCATTCTCATTCATTTTAAATAATCCAAATTGATTGACTAGCATGCCTATCTTAGTCTGTTTAACTTTACTAGTTCCTTCATGAGTAACTTGTAAGCTTCTCCAGATTTCATAAGAAGTTTTACATACTGATACTCTATTAAACTCATTTCTATCTAATGAACAAAATAACATATTCACGTCTTTAGAATTTCTTTGTGCAAGAACCTTTTGTTCATTCGTCCATTGTGGAAATGCTGTTGTGGCTTCAACATAATTATTTTGTGCACTATTCCATGTGTCTAATCATACTAACTATAAATAAATTTTTCATCCTACATGCCCAATATGAGTAATTACTACCATTAAACGGTGGTGATCTAATAGTGGATTGACCCTCTACAAAAGAACTATTATTGATACCAGTGTTGGTTGCCATTTTACCAAATTTTCAAAAATCAGATTATGTACTTTTTGGAAGACCTTTCTCTAATACCAATTGTTAGGGACTGCAGAATGGATCGTTCAGGCAAAACAAACACTAGAAGGGGTGAATAGTGTTTGTAATGCTTTAAACAAAACTAAAAACTAGAGAGAACTATGGGATGAATCAAACACCATAAACACAACCACATACATAGATTCAAACACAAATGCAAAATAAACAAAGATAAAAGTGCAGAAAAGGAAAGAACACACCATATTTTATACTGGTTCGGATCACTCCTACGTCCAGTCGCGCAGAACGCTGGATTGTCAAAGTTTTATTACTATTTTCAAATATCCAAATACAACCTCCTTGATTTCACGACTCAACAAGGAGACACCGACTCCTATCCCTTGATTTTACGGCTCAACAAGGGCACGCTGACTCATATTCCTTGATTTCACAGCTACAAGGATAAATCCAAGCAATCACAAAACAGCCCTATAACTCTTCAATAGCACTTGATTCAGAGAGTATAGAGTGTAAAGAGAAGAAGTTTGATCAATTCAGAAGTGAATTCGGCAGAGTATAAGTTTAAAAACCATAAAAATGAAGAAGAATAATGATAAAAGAGGATGAAGATGGAGAATAAGAGATATTAGAAAATTCAGTTTTAACCTCTTTTAATAGAGAATGAAGGGTTGCAACGGTTCTTAAGCGTTTCAAATAATGAAAAGACACTTCCCTTCAAATTTAGAAAAATAGCTGTTATATGTCGACATACATATTTTGCTATGTCGACATACTCATGTGTAAATTTCATTTTCAAAGCATTTTTCAAGAA
The DNA here is from genome assembly GCA_030737875.1 of Allium sativum. NCBI lineage: Eukaryota > Viridiplantae > Streptophyta > Magnoliopsida > Asparagales > Amaryllidaceae > Allium > Allium sativum. The sequence continues at coordinate 448,038,455 of CM060919.1, forward strand.
TTTTGATATAAAATTAATTCTAGAATTTTTTGAGTAAAATTCTAATGTTGTAAATCAATATTATATGATAGAAAAACATATGAAAACATATTTTTTAAACTGTATAAATAAATTTATAAATTTATAAGGTTTTATACTATATAAAATGTAAATAAAGTATATATAAAAACTTAAGTTTGAAAAACAAAGAAGAAAAAAAAATAGAAACAAGTATAAAAACAAAATAGAGAGGACTGGGAATAAAATAGAAAAGCAAAATAGAAGGGATTGAGGAAAGAATTGAAAAATCATAATTTGAACTTGAATTTGGATTTGAACCTAGTGTGCTATTTAGAGTCTTACAAAATCTAAACTCTATAAATATATTATTCTTGAACACTTGAACTCTTGAAATCTTGATTACTCATGAGTCTTAAATCTACTCTGAATTCTGAATCTCTAAAAGCTCTTAAACTGTACAGTCTTCAGCATTAATTCCTGTATACAAATCCTGAATACGTGTATGTATATATATTCTAGATAAAGATGTTAGTATATATTTTATAATCAATGATAATTGAAATAAAGTTGTTGTCATTAAAACTCCATTCTCCAATCTGTACAAATAAATAGTGTCAGGAGCAGCTAAGCCCCGTCCCAACCTATGATGTAATAGCTGTAAAATAATTTGAGTGAGAAGGAGTTCTCACATTGGGATCCACTCTGTCGTTATTTTCTGATGTTCTGATTTGCTATTCTGGTCCCAGAATTTGCAAACGAGCTCCAATCTTCACGCTGTCTTTTTTTCTTGCTTAAGCGCACCATTCCGGGCAACTTTCGCCTAGTGGCCTTTCTTCCGAAAATGCTCCAATTCGCCAGAATTTACGAAAAGAAAGTATTTGGACATCAAACTTTGGATGCATTTTCCGGGCGATTCCGCACTGCAAAATATGACTTCCATATACCCAAATCGAAGAGAAAATCGTGCTCTTCAATTTTGGCACTCTAGAGTTTTGGCCAAAAGCGCACGGTTTGGGAGGTATGGGTTAAAGATGATCTGGGCTATTAAACGTGAACATTGAAATTATAAAAATTGGGTTTTGGCTAGAGGGGGACCCGGGGTCGGAGCCGGTGGTCGGAGGAGGTGGCGCAAGTGGTGGGGGTGGTGCTCTGGCCGGCGGCGAGCCCATAGGTGGCTGGAGGCGCGGATTTGGTTGGGTTTGAAGGAAGAAAGGGGAAGAGAGAAGAAAGGAGGAGCGGAGGAGGAGGGGGATGGCGCGACGAGGTTGGCCAGCCTAGGTGACGACGCGGCGACGAGGGGTGGCGCGATGGATGGCGGCGCGGCTAAGGCTGGTGTTTGGGCATGATCAGTCTTTTTTTTTCTTTTTCCTTCGTTGACTGTTAGAAAGAAGGGTGGTTCATATAATTTTATTTCCTTAATTTAATTTCCAAAAAGTGAATTTTCCATTCAAACTCCAAATCGAACCCACCAAATGTCGTCCCTAGCTAAATACCCCCATTCCGAACATAATGGGGTATATTTCGTAAGCTAGTTCGACTGTTTCGACCAGTTTTTCTTTAAATTAAAATATAAATCAATGTATATTGAATTCAACCGTACATTTTAATTTATCGGGGCCACATACTGACTCCAAATATTCCAAAAAAAAAAAAATCTAGCTATGTTCTGACGATATGGTCCTAACAAAACTAGTTTCATCGAATTTGGAGGTCATTTGAAAAATGGTCATTTTTCAGTCGATTAAATTTAAACTAAAATTATCAAACACGTTTAAATTCACCATGCTCATATATTAATTCCAAAAATTCTAAAAATTGGAATATAACAATAATTTGAGATTCCAGATCCAACAAAAGTGGTATCATTGAAAACGGAAGCCGTTTGCAAAATGGCTATTAATAAGGGCTTTATTTTATTTAAAAATATATATGAATTCCATAGCGACTGTTTTAAATTTTAAACTGGACATTACTTTCGATTTATATTATGAAATCTGAATTTTTCACATTTATTAGAAAAATATAATTAAACAGATTCAAATATTTCTTGTTTTACTGAAATCCGATTTATTTTGAATTTTGTATGTTCATTTGAAATTTGAAATTTGAAATCGAATTTTCAAATTACCGCGCCATTTCAGGCTCGTTTTAAAATTAAAACAAAATTTATATGTTCTAGCTATGTTTAAAATAAATTTTTAGTCATTATTATTTTAAATATTCAAAATCCATTAAAATAACTAAAATAAAATTTTTAAATTGGTTTTGAAAATCCAGGTAGTTACAGAAATATAAGGTTATTCAATTAAGGGAGTATTAGGATCATTTATAGCATAGATTTAGGGGGAGTATAACTTGTTTAGTCTAGTATAGTCTAATATAGGTATAGTGTAGTACAGTCTTGTATAGGGTACTTTCTGATAATGACAAAGGGGGAGAAATTATAAAATAGGACATAGTTAAGATAAGCATAGTTTAATGGGGAGTTAAAAGGAATTCATGGTGAAAGAGGGAGTAATCAAGGAATCAGATCAACAGGTATAAATATTTTATAAATCAAGGTTTTCATCATCAAAAAGGGGAAATTGTTGGAGAATGGAGTTTTGATGAAAACAAACTTATTTCAATTATCATTATTAATTGATTATATAATATACACTAACATCTCTATCTAGAATACATATACATATATATGCAGGATTTGTTTACAGGACTTAAATACTAAAGACTGTACAGTTTTAGAGTTCCAAGAGATTCAGAATTTAAGAGAGATTCATGACTCGTGAGTTATCAAGTTTTCAAGAGTTCAAGATAAATATAGTAATAGAGAATAGTTTATATGTAAGACTCTGAATAGCACTCCAGTTCAAATTCTGCTTTTCAAATTCTGATATTCAAATTTCAAATTCTGATTTTCAAAATTCAATTTCTAATTTTAAATTATTTTTCTATCTTACTTATGATTTCAAATATAGGCTTTAAGTTATATAGTTTTATAATCTTATGGTTTTATAGTTTTAAACTCTATAATTTTATAAATATGTTTATATAATATATAATTATGTTTTCATATGATTTTACACTTTATAGTACTCATTTATATCAGTAAGTTTTAGTTCAAGAATTTCCAGAATAATATATATGATTAAACATTTGAAAAATAATTTTACATACATACGTCGACATACATATAAGGCTATGCCTACATACAACTGTCAGAAATTCAATTTTCAAAGGAAGTGTCTTTTCACTATTTGTAACATTTTAGAAGCTTTGCAACCTTTCAAATCTTATAAATAAGGGTTGATTTCGAATTTTTTTATTCTTCTCCTTCTTCGCCCTTCTTCATCCCACCATTAATATTTCTTATTTTATTGATTTCTACACTTCTATTTTGCCGATTTCTACTACATTATATAAAACTTCTTCTTTTATCTCTCTCTACTCATTATTCTCTGAATTGAAGTACTATTAAAGAGTTATATGGCTGTTGTAATCATTTAGGAAGTGTTTGGGAAAGGATGTGTTCTTTATAGCCCTGAAATCAAGGAAAATGAGCGGTGGTAACCTTGTAGGCCTGAAATCAAGAGTGTTTGGAGTGGTGTTAACCTTGTAGCCGTGAAACCAAGGGGGTTGTACTTGGATAGTGATATTAATAAGTCTCTGTGCAATCCAGCGTTGCGTGGGGTTGGACGTAGGAGTAATCCGAACCAGTATAAAATTCGGTGTGTTCTTTACTTTTCTGCATTTTATATTTATTTGTTTATGTGTTTGTGTTTGATTCTGTATGTGATCATGTCTGTTGTGTGTGATTTGATTCATATAGTAGACCATTTAGGTTTAGGATTTTTGTAAATTTCTTAGAAACACTATTCACCCCCTATATTGTTAGTGTTGCTTAAGATCCGCATTTCGCGTTCCTTAACAACTGGTATCGCATCATAGGTTTTCAAAAGGTTCATAATTTGATTTTTGGAAATATTAAAAGGCAAAGTTTGAAATGTTTCATAAAACTAGTTAAATTCATAATCTAATTTATAAAATATGATTTATTTTTAAATTTTGAAAATTTTGATATATGAAAACCATCATGATATTATTATTTAAAATTGTAGTTAGTTATTTTGAAAAGTCATTTGATTATTTGAAAATTTGTTTTGTTTTGCACGAGAAGAGTAATGATGGTTGGTGAAACAACATCAAGGGGAAGAAATGGATATATATAATGTGAAGAGTAACGATGGTTGGTGAAAAGACATCAAGAGGAGGAAATTGACATATATAATGTAAATCAACAAAGAAATGGGCACCAGATCAATTTACAACTTTGGATTTTCATCTACAACTTAACTTCATATTGTACTTCTTTTCATTTGCTTCGTAATGCTACTGGTTTCATGTGAATCCGTCAAGAATTGACCAAGTAATGATCAGATGAAGTTTTGATGAACAAAGAGAGAAGGAAACCAAAACTATCAACGATTATCATCAAACTGCATCCATATGTTAGACTATTTTATCCTAAATCCTTTTCAAATTGTAGTTCTTGTTCTTGTGGTCGTTTTGATGGGTAGATCACCAAATTCAGATCAAAACTGAGTGAGATATGACTATATGAAGTTGGCTATGCAAGACTGAAATTTGTGTATGGGATTTCTTACATCTCTCGTACCGTTTCGACTTGTTGCACCCTAATACCATCCAAATTAATCCCCAAACTGTTACTAAATCATAGCCCCTGCATTCCTCTTCGATTTGCCACCGGTTTCGTCCAATTCCATTGAAAAATGAGGGAGATATGGCACCAAGATGGATAAACTATTAAATCATCACTATCTTACTCGTACGATCTTCAAATTCAGCAACTGATTATACTATGTTGATCAGAAAAACGATCCCGTCGCAATAGAGCAGATCTCATCGTCAAATTCTGGAAGATGTGAATGTGTGGTTCAAGACAATGGAAGAACAATAAAAAGAAGGATTGCAAAAAGAGGTACATTTTATAATAATTTCATAATTATCATTATAGGGATATAGATCTATGCACATAGTTAGGTACAAAATTTTATCACTTTTATAATTTTAGATGTTTTGGTTCATACAACAATACACCTTAGTATACTTATCAATATACCAATCTAATTTTTTTTCAAAAGGGTTGTTTTCTTATAAATTCAAATTTCACTACTCTTTGCTTTAATTTCAAAAATTGAAAGGACATCTTTTCATTATGAAAATGTCAGTTCAAACTCTAGCTATCAATTTTGGCTATCTACTTATGTATATATTGAAAGTATATATATAGTACATAGATATTTTAATATGATTGAAATAATTTAATTTTTTCAAACATTTGATATTGTTATAAAATATAAATTATATATCTTTTATATGTAGTTTAAACATGCATAGTTTAACTTATATATTTTTCACATATAATTTCATAATAATTTTGGGTTACATTATCATAAATACTATTTGTAACATAATACTAATTTTGATTTCTTAAAATTTATAAACTTGTATATTTAAATTAAATTTTTATAAATATATATATACACACATGATTTTTATGTATGTAGTTTAATATAAGAAGTTGTAGCTTTAAAGGTTACTTTATATTACCAAAATAATTTTTTACATAACTATAGATTTCTTTTATAGTTTTAACATATAAATGGTTCTTTCATACGTTTGTTTCTACAGTTTAAATTTAAAATTAATTAATATCAAAAGATTAATAATAAATTAAATTTTAAGTCCTTTTAAAATCAGTTTTTATATACAATTATGAATATATGTTTATAATTTACTTCATATGATAAAGTTATATATTCGCTTATCTATACTATTCTTTCAAAAAAAATTCATTAGCATCATTAACCTAAGTCTAGATATTTATATATGTTACCTTTGTTTGATTGAAATAATTTATAATATACATGTACACGCATAGTGCTTTGAATATATTTTACCAAAATAGATATCATCACCAAATCGTTCTACATATTTTTATTATGCATCTTAGTTCATACCATACATCATTATTGAAAATTACAGCGCATTTCAAATTAAAATCATTCACATCATAAGTAACATTTCATATATCATTTCGTATTGCTTTCATACTACATTATACCCAACATTCTGCATACGTTGCATTACATATTAACTTTTAACTCCACAATGTATACTATATGGTGAATTATTGTCTTAGAAAAATATAGGATTATTAATTAAACACATAACATATTTACTTTGACTTGTTTGTCTTGATTGATTAATTTGACATGTTTGACCTGCTTGGATTTGATACACGTGTATGTATGTTGATAGGCTTGAAATATACTTATACATATGTAGTTATTAAATAATATAACTATCTTTTTCACATTTTCTAGTATTAAATTAAAAGGGAGCATTAAAGTTTCTAGGGGTAGTTGAAGCTTCAATAAGTATTTTTGAATTAACATATATTTTTGCTTTGTTGATTTGATTCAGATTATTTAGTTTGATTGTTTGAATTGCTTAATTGGATTGATTTGTTTGGATTAATTTGCTTGTTTGAATTGGTTGGATTACTTAGTTTATTATTTTAGACTAGTATAGTCATAATATTAGGGGGAGTTATAATATTAGAATTATAGATTTAGAGGGAAATATAAGGTTATTCAATTAAGGGAGTATTAGGATCATTTATAGCATTGATTTAAGGGAAGTATAACTTGTTTAGTCTAGTATTGTCTAATATAGCTATAGTATAGTACAGTCTTGTATAAGGTACTTTTTGAGAATTACAAAGGGTGAGAAATTATAAAATAGGATATAGTTAAGATAAGCATAGTTTAATGCGGAGTTAGAAGGAATTCATGGTGAAAGAGGGAGTAATCAAGGAATTAGATCAACAGGTAATATCAAGTACAAAAATTTTATAAATTAAGGTTTTCATCATCAAAATGGGAAAATTGTTGGAGAATTGAGAGGAGTTAGGGATAGTGTGCCAAAGACTGTTTTTAGGACACCATCCGAATTTTATGAGAAGTTGGTGATGTCATTTGGGTTGACTAATGCACCAACATATTTTGCAGATCTTATGAATCGAGTTTTCAAAGATGAGTTGAATAAGTTCATGCCTGTTTTTTGGATGATATACTGTCTTACTCTAGGATCGAGGAAGAACACAAGATGCATTTGAGAATTGTTTTGGAAATACTGCGAAAGCATCAGTTGAGAGCTAAAATTTTTGAAATGTCACTTCTGAAAGGAGATTCTTAGGTCATGTCATATCAGGACAAGAAAGCAATTCGGGATTAGGATCGACCAAAGAATGCTATGGACGTTAGGAGTTTCCTTGGTTTAGCTAGATATTATCGAAGGTTTATCAAGGACTTTTCAATGATAACTACACCATTTACTAGATTGACGAAGAAGAATTAGGTCTTCACGTGGGATGAGAAGTGTGTACATGCTTATTATGGTATTGAAAAAGAGATTGATGAGTGCTCATGTGTTGGATTCCAAGTAGAAACGATGACATGGTTGTGTATATAGATGCACATGGCACTGGACTGGGAGCAATTTTAATGCAGAAAGATAAAGTAGTGACTTATGCATGTCGATAACTGAAACTTCATGAAAGGAATTACCCAACTCATGACTGGGAGCTAGCGAAGATAGGCTTTTCTCTGATAATGTGGATGCATTATCTGTTGGGAGTTAGATTCAAGTTATTCACAGACCATAAGTTACTAAAGTATCTCTTCTTCAAAAAGGATTTGAATCTTCGTCAACAACGGCGGTTAGACCTCCTAGCATTAAATGATTTTGGTATAACCTATACTCCTAGGACAGGAAATGAAGTGTTGATGCATGGAGTAGGAAACATACGAGTTTAGAAGCTATGTTTACTAAATGGAAACACATTGAGTATTTGGCAGGGTTTGATTTCAGGTCACACTGTGAATTAGAGCCTAAAATTGGTAAGCTTATCGATTAGGCCTGAAAGGACTGGCGAAATCCAGAAGCAAGATGCTAAGCTTGTTGAAATTCTTAAAAGATTGGAAATAAGAGTTTAGTACGAGAAAATGAAGAGTTATGAAGTCGATCGAGATGGTTGGCTTTGCAAGGATGGAAGACTAATTGTTTCTGATATAGATAAATTGAGATATGGGGTTATGAGAGAATGTCATCACTCTAATTTTACTATTCATCTATGTGTTAACAAGATGTATCGAGATATGAAGTGTGTTTAATACTAGGAAGGTGTGAAAAGGGATGTCGGGAGATTTATCTCGAAGTGTATGAATTGTCAATTAGTTAAAAAAGAGCAGAAGAAGCCGAGTGGATTACTGTAGCCATTGGAAGTTGCTACGTGTCAATGTGAACAAGTATCAATGGATTTTATTGATGGATTACCGAGGACCAGAGAATGATATGATGGTATATGGGTTATTGTGGACTTCTTGATAAAAAATGTAAGGTTTATTCCTGTCAAATCTACCAGGATGACATCCAAGTTAGCTGAGTTATATATTGAATGGATAATACTATAGCATGAAATACATAAAAGTGTAGTAAGTGACTGAGATCCTTTGTTTACCATTTGATTTTGGAAGGGTTTGCAAGAGGAAATAGGAACTGAGAAACATATGAGTACGACTTATCATCCCCAAACTGAAGGTCAGACTGAGAGAGTCAACAAATTATTGAAAGATCTTCAGAGAGCTTGTGTCTCGGATTTCGGAGGATCATAGGAAGTGTGACGCCCCACGTTGATTTTTATTATTACAATTGTATTTTAGTGATTGTACTTACACAAATTCCCCAAAAAATCACTTAACACAGTATTTCACATTAAAACCACAACCCACGTTGATTTTGAATAAAATTCCCAAAACCTAAATTTAATAAAATTTTCACACAACATTATATCTTAATCCTTTATTTTTAACCCATAAAAATTATTAACTTATATAATAAACCAATTTGTAAGGATACAATTTATTCCTAACACCAAATATTAGAAATAAATCTCAAATCTTACTCAAATTAATTTATTATCAACTAAACATCTATATTTCTTTAATTAACACCATTTTCACTAATTCTAATTTATTAGTTGCCAGGCCTCAAATTAATCATTCTTAAATGATTTAATTCTATAATAAAACAACAGTACCTAACTTATAAATATTACCTCAAAAAATTAAGTTAAATAACCAGTTTAATGATATATTCAACTTAATCATCACTCCAAATATTCATACTTTTAATGGTAATTTATTAGAGCTGGTGTTGATGGTAAAAAATGTCGTAAACACCAAAGATTCCAATTACTAGGAATAATTAACTTGGCCATGTAGATAAGAACGGAAAGCAGTAAATAACATGAGAGATTTTTAGTGGTTCGGCCTCGTGAGGGGCCTACGTCCACTTTGAAGCGTTGTTCGAATATTATTGATCACAAAAGGTTACAAGGTTGAGACCATCTCATTACATTAGTTTCTAAGCTATACGATGTCATCATTATCATATATGATGTCATAATTGACATATATTGCAAAATATAAGAAAAAGATACTTTTCCCTTCTTCTTCCTCAAAGTGGAGATGCCATTAATGGAGCTCTTATAAAGTCTCAATGTCTCAAATTCTAACCCCTTTAAAGTATGATGTAGTGGGGTATTTATGGGAAAGGGATTAGGTAGGAGTAGGTAAAAATAGAGGGCCATACCCAGAAATTTGTACCCATCCCTGGGGTGTGAATTTCGCACCTCTCGGGGTGTGAAATTCGTACCTCCCGGGGTCGCACCCCAGGGCATGAATTTCACCCCTTGCTAGGTGCAAATTTCGCATCCTGCTAGGTTCGAATTTCGCGCCTGGTTGGGTGCGAATTACACATCCTGCTGGGTGTGAGTTTCGCACCTTGCTCGGCACAGATTTCGCATCCTTGCTGGGTGCAGATTTTGTACCGCTTAGGGGTGCAAAATTCACACCCGTGGGGTACGAAGGTCGCCTCTTGGGGGTGCGAAGGCCATGGTAATGGGTGTCTTGATGGTCCGTGGCTTGGGCTCCCGACTTGGGCTGTGAGGTATTTGTTGGTGCGATCCCTCTTTGCCCTGTTTCCTTTGCTCCTAGATGTCCTACTTGGCCTTGACTCCATGCGATGGGTTGAGTTGAGCATTTCCTGCGTACTTCTGGGAAGACCAAAAGGTCGGTTAACATTTGCCCTCCAAAGTACATCTTCTCTTGACATGATGTGCTTTGGAGTAGTCCTTGTTGACTTGTCCTGTAGGTTAAAGAAAAACAGATGTTAGTTGTCGGGATCACTGCGGAATTGCGAATGAGCTATCGTTGGTGCAACGACGTGCTCCTAAGTATTCACAAAGCGTCGCCTCCACGTGTTTGCAATGGTCGGTATATGCATAGAATATATGTACATGAGTGCGTGGTGTGATGCTTTGAGCCTAGGGTACAAGACAAATTTTATGTTTATTTTTTTTATTTTTGAGGTTGCGAATTTCTGCACCCAAATTTCTAAATTTCGAACCCTAGGGGTTCAAAATTCAAAACCATAGAGGTTCAAAATTTCGAGATCCTTCGGTTCCAAATTTCGAACCCTGGGGGTTTGAAATTTCGAGCCTTATAGGTTCGAAATTCCAAGCCCTGGGGGATCGAAATTTCAAACCCTGTAGGTTCGAAATTCCGAGCCCTGGGGGTTTGAAAGTCCGAGTCCTGGGGGTTAGAAATCTCGAACCATAGAGGTACAAAATTTCGAACCCTGGGTGTTCGAAATTTCGAACTCCAGGGGGTTTAAAATTTCGAGGCCATGGGTTCGAAATTTTTAACCCGCGGGTTCGAGGTTCGGGGAATACCAATGGATTTTTCCCTTTTCATTATAAATAGCCCACCCCCTCATTTTCTTCCTTGGCCGCCATTGTTGTGAAAGCTTTGGAACTCAACACTTAGGTAAGGAACGGGTTTGAGGAAAAACAGGGGGAGGGAGGTTGAAGGGCCAAGACATAGAGAGCCTCGAAAATCCAAACCCATCCGAGGATCGAGTTTTCGAACCCTAAAGGGGTTCGAATATTCGAACCTCTGGGGTTTGAATTTCCAAACCCGGAAGGGGTACGAATATTCTAACCTTTGGGGTTCAAATTTCCATACCCGAAAGGGGTTCAAATTTTCGAACCTTAAGGGGGTTCGGATTTCCACGCCCTATGGGGGTTCGGATATTCGAACCTCCGGGGTTCTGCCGGGGGGGGGGGGGGTTTGAGCATCCAAACCTCTGGGGTTCGAATTTTCGAACAAGGGTGGTTCGAATTTTCAAACCTCATGGGAGGTTTGAGATTTCGAACCCCGAAAAGGGCTTGATCCTTCCGCCAGAGCTGCTTGGCACAGTTGCTTCATGTCGCACCTTTGTGGGGTGTTACTTCTCTTTTATAGAACTTCGATTTCCTGACTGCCCGCCCTTAGCTTTTTGTATCACTTATTCGCGTGCATAATTGCGCCTTGTGCACACGCAGTTAATTGTGCAGATAAGGATTTAGACCATTCACATAGGACAACGCATAATTTTGAATTGTGACCGAACTGTTGGACTATTCAAATTTTCTCTGTACACCTTGATTTTGCATGACACTGCACGTAGTTGCTAGTTTTCACCAACACGAGGGGTATAGGTTATTCCACTATGATGTCTAATACTAGTGTATTAAAGTATAGCTAGCGATGCAAACAAGATACAAAACAGGGAAGACCTTGGAGGCCGAGGCTTCCTCCCCGCGTCACATACATCTGATTCTACCAACAGCGGTAGCTTGAATGGCAGCGAGCTTGGGACTACTGAAGGATTCATTCCTTCTCAAACAGCTAGTTCGCCTGAAGTGTCCGAACATGGGGAAAAAGCCGAGAGATCACATTCTCCGGTCGTTTATGCGGAGGTTGACGATGTGGATATTATTAGCGAAGATGCGCCGATGGCTCTGGTAGCCCCGGATATGTTGCCCAATGCCGTTATCTTGGAAAATCCGATAGATTCGGTACCGTCGTGCATGGATGCTACAACAGTTAAGAAAATGGTGCAGCGGTTCAATATTCCGATGAGAGACATCCACGCACCGGGAGAGGTGGCAGAGCACACGTACCGCCTGAGGGTTTGACTGCTTGGAATAGGCAAGCTTCTTTTGCGGGATGTGTACCCCTAGCCAACGACTTTATCCGGGACATGCTATCCTATTTCCGCCTCGCACCTTCGCAGCTACACCCGAATGCTTATTCTTCGCTCTTAGGCACTTATGTTCTTTACCAGGAATATTTGCACATGGAACCCACTGGAGAGGACATCCGGTATTTTTTTAGTCTGAGGAGAATGTCTGGTGGATCACCCTCCCAATGGTTCCTGGAAGCATCAGCCGCCACCAAATTCTTCATCGGGAAATGGCCTAGGCCGTCTGTGTTTAAACAAGAATGGTTCTTTGTGCGCTTCCCTCCTGGATTTGCAAGGAGGTGGATGGAGGGGAGTAAGTACTTTCGAACTCCGCCCCCTAATATAAAGTTCTTGGAGCCAAGTCTCATCATTTCTTTTTTATTGCGGCGGAAAATCCAGATCGCCCACTGATGAAGAATACAGGCAATGCCTTAATGCTTTGGAGGAGATTCCCGAAGAGTTTCGCAAAACTGATACTGTGACAAGCCAAGAGCGCCTTCGCTGTGCTGGGAAGCTCCCAAATGACCTGTCTATAATTAGGCCCGCAGTGGCGAGCAATGTGCCAAAAAAGGTGGTGACGAAAGGCCCTGCGACTCCTGGTCTGAAAAGAAAGTTGCCCGTTGCGGGGCCCAAGCCAAAAAAGGTTGTCAAGTTCCAGGGAGATTTTGGTGGCAATGGGGCTCATGGTGAGGAGGCTGCAACTGCAGACAAAGGCTCGATGAATGTTCCTGTCCCGCCTCCGATAGGGCGGGAGTGTCGATCAGGCCATCGTCTCTAGTGACCTCTCCTGGAGCTGCGACCCCACCTGAAGATGAGCGCCAGTTTGATGGCTTAAATAAACTTGACCTAGAAGTATCCCTGTGGCTGACTCCGACTAGCATGGACGAATTAGCTCTTATCGGGGAGGGGTTAACTCCTTTGAGTGGACCACAATCTGGTTTGTTGAGAAAACACTTAGGGCATACACTCATAAACACTGCATAGCGTAGAGACTACTTTGAATGCGCGACTTGACTAGCTTTATTTCTCTTCCTTAATAGGTAATATGGCTAGAGAGTGTGAAGGACGAAGTCATGGACCTGGAGACCGAAGACGACCTCAGAGTGCTTTTCTTGGTGCCTTTAGGAGAGAGGCCAGTTAGTATGGTGATGCCCCACCTTCACAGGATCGTTGTAGCGAGAGCCGTCGACCCAATAGAACCCAATTGCCTTCATCTCCTCCTCCCCCTTCTCCCATTCGAGTGTCTATGGGAGAGTCGCGACTCGACTTACGGGGATCGAGGCCCTTGTCGTCATCAACTCCTCCTATTATAACACCCTCGGCTCATGCTCAGACTACTATGGGGAACGAGCAACCATTTGATCAGCCAAGGTCGGATGAGGCGACGGTGATAGAGATGCAAGATCCGATAGAGCCTCAAATATTAGAACTTTCAATAGGGGAGCGGAGGGCATTCTTGAAACATTATTTCCCTCACCATTACTTTGATGAGCCAATGTTTCTCCTCGATCTCCGCCCAGCCCCAACTAGGGAGTCCGGGGAAATATAGATGCATTTGAAGGCTGCATATCACCAGACCAATGAACTTACCAAGTATTCTTATCATCTTCCGGAGCTGATCAAGAAGAAGAACCTGGATCTAATGAATCGGCAACTGACCATCGACTGTGAGAAGACCACCGCTGGTAATTTGGAAAAAGAGATACGTAGGTCTATCTATTGCGCTTTGGTTGTTTAATCATTGGCCTTTATGTTCCCAAATTCTAACTTGTAACCATGTTGCTGCAGCAGAGATGAAGTAGGTTTATGAGACACTGAAGAGGGAGATAGAGCACACCCTCTCAAACTTCAATGATACCATAGTCGACTTGACCACTAAGAACACAGCCTTAAAAAGGACAAGGTTGAGATGGTGCAAGCATGTGCTGATTTGGAGAAAGAAAATGAGAGAGTTAGTAAGATCCAAGATGATAATAATTCTTTGAGAGCGGAGAGCGATAGCTTGAAGAGGCAGCTTGAGGAGATGAGGAAGGCCAAGGAGGATGTGAAGGCCAGTAATCGGGATGTGTTGGGCACGATGGATGGATTGAGAGCAGCATATCTGAGAGAGGTGGAACAACTAAGAGAGAAGATGGAGGATACAGAATTCCTGGTACAATCATCCATGGAGGAAGATATCCGAAATATGTATGTCAAAGTTATAATATTTCATGGGCTTTCGTGGGTCGAAGATTACCCTCACGAACTGGCTCGGACTTGGGAGAGGTTGGTCCCGTACGAAGCCTATATGTACCAAGTGGATATGAGCATTTTAGATGAATGCCAACTCACGATTGATCTCCTGACTGTCGAGGAGCGCGGAAAGTTAGAGGAAAAAAGGAGGTTACTATTGGAGGATGCTGAGAAAGAGAGACTGACAAGACTCGCCGAAAAGGGGAAGTCTGGCATGACTGAGAGCATGGTGGTAGCAGAAACTTTTGTGGAGGGAAGGTCTTACCAACTACCGAGCCTTGAATCTACTATGGTAATCGACCCTGCATCTTTGGCTCGGGTTTCGCCAAAGTATGACCCCAAGTGTCCAGGTCTAGGAGAGACCTGATTCACCCTATCTACCACAATGAGCATGCCTTCTACCTTTCCTACACCATCCCTAACCGGAGGTAAACTCCCATTGCCTTGTATCCCTGAGGATATCATTTCTACCGAATTCGCAGACTAAAAGGTTGTGTTTTTTTTACTATGTAGCTCTTCCTAGATTGATCACGATATTAGGCTCTTCCCCTATGGCCCCACAAGTGACTGAATCCGGACTAGGTCCTGCGGGGATACAATTTGGAGAAGGTGGCAACCATCTAGACACCTTCTCAGATATACAGATAACTCCCAGCCTTATTGAAATCCTTATGTAGGAACGAGAGGTAGTTGATGGGCAAAGTGCCGCTGCTAGGGGGCCCGCTAAGGTTGACTTGCTTACGATGACGTCCGCGGTGGAAGCTTAGAAAGCCAATATGGTAGCTAAAAGCGAGGAAATGGGGGAGAACCATAACCAAGATGAGTCTGCCAGGCATGAGGTCCTAATAAAGGCCAAACGGGATGCTAAGGCCTGGGCCGCTGAAATGGTCGCGCAGAGGAGGGACGATGAGGAGGCAGAGAAGAAGAGGGTTGCTGATGAGGCCCGGAAGAAAAGGGAGGATAAGGAAGCCCAGCAGAGGGCCATCGAGTCCCTTGAGAAAACCAAGGCTGGTGCTGTCACGCCGCATAAGTCCCAGAAGCTTGCTGAGCGACGGGCCGCCTGAGAGGCCAAGGAAAGTGCTGAGCGAGAGCGCAAGTAGATACTGGAGAAGAGTGACATTGTAGTAGGCACTGCTACCGGAAGTGCCCCCATGCCTACGCCGCTACCGCCCTTTTTAATATCACTGAGATCTCTAGCGGTGATGGTGCGGATGAGAAGCATCTCTCGGCTTCTCATGAATCGACCACTTCCCAGAAGGTCCGAAGAGGAAGGAGCGGATCTAGTAAGAAGAGGCCAGCACTGTGACGGCAAGGAATTTCGCTCGGTCCGAACCAGTCGCTAAACCGACCCAGACCGTTCGAAACGCCCTATCGTTTGAGAACACGACAAAATAGAACGCATACAGAAGAACATTTCATTGTATATTACAACAATGCATCAGATTACAAGAATATACAGAGTACAAATGAATATTACACAGAAATATCAGAGATTTAAATTACATTTAAATACATAGCAGCGGAAAATAATACAATACACAACTAGAATGAGATATACGGATACAAAGCTTTCCAGATATCGTTCCAGCTGTAAACCAGGATCCTGTTAATATAAATCTGCAAAACCAAAACTACTAGCTGCCCGTGACGAAAATAGGGGCACCCAGAGTTTAGGTTAAAACAATAAACTCCAGGTCAGTCATGTGACTGGTGTGAGAACTAAAACAGTTAATCTTTATTTTTAAAGCTAGGTAAATCAAGGGACCACGCCGTAAAACACGGAACGGGTTTCCTCCTAAGAATACCAGTGCATAAACAAACAGCGCAATGCTAAATAAAGAAAAATGAAGCTGTTATAAGACCCAGGTCCTATCACACAATGCAACGCAAGCCGGGGGATAGGGTTTTCCCTTATAACAGCCAAAGAATGCTTGATACGTTTAAAACAAATCATTTGATACTACTATAAGTGCATAGTGTATAAAACAACTTCAAATCATAAGTATCAATCATAGGCGGCATGAGCGTCCCATGCCACTATGTCGCCATATATAGGTTTACAAAAAAAACCGCAAAGTCACGTATTTGGAAATTGGATTTCCATCTATGAATCGAGGCAAAAGATAGTCCTCAACCGATTCGAGACGCTCTAGCCCGTGTCTCAGGAACAGCCTCAACCGCCCCTTGGATCCTCAGGGCCGGTCCACACGGAGTGGATTATTATGCCTGAACAATACGTCTCCCCACCCTATGGGGTGTAAGTCTGGTCCGTCAGCCGACCAGAATGCATTCGGCCGAAACCGATATAACCGAGGCGCCTCGCAACCGCAACAACCACATAAGTCAAACTCGTCAGGGCGTGTAAAACCATTGACGCCACTTCTAGCTAGAAAGAAACGCATGCCCTCCCTGACGTCCTCTCCCGTTTTTGGTTCATACCGGGTGTGAAGCTCGCGAATCAACGTTACACAAAGCTACGCCACAAAGGCCGTGCTTTGATCATCACCACAAGACTTTGCTTTTCAACAGAAGCCTCGATCAATTGCCACTTAGGCATGCCACACAGGCAATTCACTCCATGCGTTTGATATCTATCAATATATAACCCCTGAGCTCGTACGTCTCAGAGAAGGGCGTTAAGCAAGAGAATAAATTCTCCGCCGCCAAACAGATATATATTTAATAGAAATCAACCGCACAGACTAAAATCCAATGTCAGACACACAGTCCATTTACAAGTCCGTTCTGGGTCTGAACGAAACCGGAGGCACCTAGTACCCCGCACATCCATCGATCTCCAAGTACGTCTGGACGATCACCAACTGTTTCCATCTTCTTGGGTGTACAACCCAATCAAGATCATCAGTTATCACCCAAACGACGTGAAGACCTCCGGTCTTCGACCATCGTCTTCATCTTCGACTTATCGTCGTATCAGTTATTCAGAATGGGATAAACCCGGTCTTTCCGAATAACTCGCGTATATTTAAATAAGTGTTACACAAACACAACATATGCCTCATTCCAATTCATTAGTCACTAACCGTAAAATTAATCAAGAGAATAATTTCCCAAATATTAACCCCGAAGGCCGAAACCAACATCAGATCAATATCCAGAAAACCATTCTGCTTGGCCAACCGACAGTTAGTTTCTAAATTTCACATTCATAGGGAAAGGTTCCCATTAATTTTATCCAAGATAAATTTCTTGAATTTATTCTTCTTTTGAATTTCGATTCAACTAGTCGAGATTAACGAACCTTACCGAAGTAATCATTGGTTTTAATTTCCCAATCCCAACCTATTTATCCCATGAAGTAAAACTGGTAGTACTTCATATCTAACACCACAGTGTTATCGGTAAATTCAATTACCATCTCACGTTCAAATCTAATTAAAGATTTAACTATCGCCTGGAGCAAAACTGGTGATACTCCATTTCGATTATTTCAATCTAATTAAAGATTCATTAAAACTCTACTTAGTTTTAATCTGTGACTGGGTTAAAGAATCAGTGTCATTTAAAACACGGTTCACGATAAACCCAAAATCACATCACATTTCAATCAGTCCCTAATTGTAAATTAGCAAGTGAGCAATTCCCTAAGTATTAATCCCGAAGGCCGAAACCAACATCAGATCAATGCCTCGGAAACTATTCAACTTAACTAATCTCCAGTTAGTTTCTGATTTTCTTAACTCCTTTAGGTCTAAGAACTGTATTATTGAAGATACCGTTCACGACAACCCAAAATCACATTTCATCAATGATCGGGTTAAAGAACGAGTGTTATTTAAAACACTGTCCACGATAAACCCAAAAATCAATATCGATTTAATTCCAATTAGATATTATTTAATTGGTACCCTTCATTAAATCTAGATAAAAAAGATTTAATCTTTTCTCAATTGAGTTCAAGAACAGTGTTAATGAAGACACCATTCACGACAAACCCAAATCACATTTGATATTCAATACAAGGCACTGAATAGAAAATATATCGGCTTATATTCAATATCAAATCCTACGATTAACAAATGTCGTATTGGAAATAACGATATAAATATATCTTTCAAATTTCCATAACAACATCTGTATAATCACGAATTCCAACATCGAAATATTCCGAAGACAATTTAGATTCAAATCCACTCCAATGCAATCATCGGATATTCTGGTTATTTTTAAAACCCTTTTCAAATTCAATTTATTTATTTAAAAATAAATAGAATTATAATTCTAGTTCAAAACTAGCTTATTTCGATAAAAATCTATTTTTATCTTTTCAAACATGAAGTTTTTCATCCCAAATCTTCACAAATCATTTCTTATGATTCTACACAAATTATTACTATTTTTAATAATTTTATCAAGGCCCGTACAGTCGATTTCCATCAATGGCCATCGAACTGCACTTACAGCGACCTTTTTCAAATTTGATTTGGACATAATTCCAAATCCAACCGTTAGATTTCAAATTTCTAACATTCGCTAGAAAGCTCTTTTCGATACGAACCCAACGGTTCCGGTTTTAGGAGAATCCGACGGTCGGATCTCCCGTAATGCCCGTTTGAAATAAATGGTCGAAATTCGCGAACTGTCGCGGCGCGGCGCGTTCTATTCAGGCCATTATATTATATATAATATATATAATATACATTTCGTCGATTTCTATTTAAAACGAATTATATAAATAGTTTTAAAATTCATTTCAAAATCTATTTCAACTTCCATCTCAATTCAAAGCAAAATCGAATTCTTCTCTATAAATTCGTTTTAAAATTCATTTCTATTCAATTCAAATTTCAATTCAATTTGAATTCATTTCAATTTGCTTTCAATTCATTTTGAATTCGTTTTCAATTCAATTCACTTCGAAATCACTTTCAATTCACTTTGAATTCGTTTTCAATTCAATTCATTTCGAAATCACTTTCAATTCACTTTGAATTCGTTTTCAATTCAATTCACTTTGAATTCGTTTTCAATTCAATTCATTTCGAAATCACTTTCAATTCACTTTGAATTCGTTTTCAATTCAATTCACTTTGAATTCGTTTTCAATTCAATTCATTTCGAAATCACTTTCAATTCAATTCATTTCGAAATATTTGATTTCAAATTTACTTTTTAATATTCATTTTAAAATGAATAAAATCGATATAAATATCGTTCACGTCAAAATGGCGTCAATCTAATCAACACGGCTTCATATATTGACATTTTCAAATATTCCATTTCGAATATTTCTATTTTAAATATTTCTATTTTAAAACTGGAATGAGGCCCAATCAATTACCATATAAAGTTAATTATATGGATTTTCATACAACACATGTATAATAGCCTTGAAAAATAATCAACCATCAACCAAAGTGCACTACACTGTATAAGCATCAAATATAGATATCTAACGCTTATAACAGCCTGTCAATCAATCGATCGACATATTTAATCAATCAGGATGAGTGAACTTCAAATTTCATCCCAACACCCGTGTGGGGTTTCAAACAATCAAACACAGATTTTATTCGTGCAGTTGGGCGATGTGTAAAATTTATCGTCCCAATCCAAATCAGTCAAATCAGTGTACATAAACAAACCGTCTGGTTTGTAAATGAATATTTTATTTTATTCACATTCACGTTAAAAACTATATTTTTAACGATAAAATATTTATTCCAACACATGAATTTTCTTTTCAGTTCATTTATTCAATAAATGACATTTTTATTTTTCTAACATATTTTAGAAAATTTCGGCGGCATAACGGCACGATACTAGAAACGGGACAAGGCCTAGCCTTATCCCCGGTCTAGTGAAGGCCCACGCCATTCACACATCAATCAAATTCATTCAATTCACCCAAACAACTCAATTTCAATTCAAATATCCAACTAATCTATGCAACCAAACAAACAAGTCCATGGTCTGTGGACGATTGTGTCGGGTGCTACTAAGCACCGTCTGCATCCTAGTATATATATATAACTAGAAAAATAAATTGAAAGGTGAGAAATTCTCACCGATAGCTATCCTAGCTCCACGGCACTTCATTGATAGAAATCTTCATCTCTATCGCATCTTCGTCATCTTCGTTGCCCGTAGCCACTACATATGTAAAAATCGAATTTTTACTATGTTATTCAATATATAAAAATCACATTTTATTTCGAAGTTCAATATATAAAAATTCTATTTTTCTATCGAAGTTCAATATATAAAAATTCTATTTTTCTATCGAAGTTCAATATATAAAAATTGCTTTTTTTTTGACTTCGCTATTTAATATAAAGATTATATTTTTATCATTCTCATGATGTAAAAATTATATTTTTATCACTTTAAAAATATAAGAATCATACCTTGCTCCTTCTACCCAATAAAAATTCCATCTTTTCTATTCTTAAAAATATGATCTTTATTTTTACAAGTTCAAATCTTTTTCTATTAAAAGATTAAACCTTTTTCTTTAAAAAAAATTAAACCTTTTTCCTATTTTAAAGTTCAAAATAAAATCAGTTTTATAATTCCTTTTAAAACAGTTTTTATTATTCTTTTAAAACTGCTTTTATAATTCTTTTAAAACTGTTTTTAGTTTCTATCAAAACAGTTTTTGCCTTTTAGAAAATCAGTTTTTCCTTCTTTAAAAATTACAGTTTATATATTTTAAAAAAATAGTTTTTAAAACCTTAAAAAAAAAACAGTTTTTAAACCCTAAAACAATCAGTCTTTAAATTCTTTAAAAATGCAGTTTTTATCTTTTTAAAAATGCAGTTTTTATTTTCTTTTCAAAACAGTTTTTAAATTATTATCAAATCAGTTTTTAAAACTTTAACAAATCAGTTTTTAAAACTTTAACAAATCAGTTTTATTCTAAAGAAAAAAAAAACTACAGTTTTAAATCTAAAGAAAATACAGTTTTTATATTTAAAAATAAAAAAACAAATAAAATAAAATGGCTCACCGATCTTGCGAAGGGGAGGAGTCGGCGGCTCTGGTGGCGTTCGGAGGTTCGCGGCAGGGTTCGACTGGGGGCTGCTTCGATTTGCGAGGATGTCTGGAGGGAGGAGGCGCTGCTTCGATGCGATGCGATGACGTTCGTCGATGAAGGCGGGTCTTCGGGGTGAGGCGGCGCGGCGTCGAGGTCTTGAGGGGCGGCGGCGATTAGTTTTTAGGTTTTCTTCCTTTTTTTTTCATTTTGCTTTCTGGTAAGTGATTCGGGGGGGGGGCAATGAAGGAGAAAAGGGGAAAATATTTTATTTTATTTTATTTTATTATTTAATTATTTAAATTTGCCAAAGGGTTGACTTTTACATACGACCTCGAAACGAGGTCCACCGCCTGTCGTCCATAGCGTTTTACCCCCATTCCGAACACAATGGGATATGTATCGTAAGCTGGTTTGATCGTTACAATCAGTTTCCGTTGAAATTACATTTTAAATCCTTATATTGAATTTTAAACGTACATTTCAAATTACCGGGGTCACATACTAACTAGAAAAATTCCAGAAAAATATTTTCTGGTTTCGTATGGACGATACGGTCCTAACAAAACTAGTTTCGTCGAATTCAGAGACCGTTTGAAAAATGGCCAATTTCCTGTCGATTAAATTCAACAGAAACTGGTCAAACGCGTTTTCTTTTGCCACGCTCACATATTGATTCTAAAAATTATGAAATTTGAAACCTAGCAATAGTTTGACATCCCGGACCCAACAAAACTTGTTTCGTCGAAATTCGAGGTCGTTTGCAAAATGTCCATTTTTAAGGGCCTGAATTCCATAGCGACTATTCAGAAATTTCAACTGGACATATCTTTTGATTCCTGATATGAAATCTTGATTTTTCGGATTCGTTAGAAAGATATTCACTATTAGATTCCATTATTTTTGGTTTCACTAAAATCCGGATAGTTTTGCACCCGGTACATTCAATTGAAGTTTGAAATCGAATTATCGAACTACCGCGCCATTTTCAATTCTATTTATAATTATATATAATTATTTATATTCTAACGACGACGTATATAATATATGCGATCGATTTATATTCAAAATAAATTTTCTCGTCGATATTATTTAAAATAATTCATTTTAAATATTCAAAATTCGCTAAAATCGCCAAAATAAAAATTTCAAACTGGCTCGCATTTTACGGGTTGTTACAATCTCCCCCACTTAAAACTTTTCGTCCCCGAAAAGGAACAAAGTCGAAAGTGGTTTGATTAATCAACTCTACGTTCGATCTGGCTTTCATTCTCCAACTCTTTAGTTTCTGAGAATTTTCAAAATTTCAAAAATTTGGCTAACACCCTAAATTTTCGAAAAATTTCGCCATAACCTCCCCTGCAATGGGAGCATCGGGGAATTTCAAATAGCTTCCCCGGTCCTTCAGATCTCAAAAAGAAAAAGAAAAAGCCAAACGGCTAGCCAATAGGCTCACAAAATCATCATCACCCAAACAAAACAGGAAATTATGTAGTAAACATGTACCTATTTGTCGGGCAAACAAATTTTATTCTTTGGCTCTTGCCTCCTTGCTATGACCTGTTCAATGTAAGTACAAGTATATGCAAGCAAATGCGACCAATTTCCAATTTAATTCAATATTTGATGCAATTAGGCATAATGGTTCAAAATTAGCAAACAATTAGGCAAACAACACACACATCAATCAATTAGTGGATTAATGTTTCAAATTCATAAATTTGATATGTATATACAGAAAATCATGTTTTGATGCCAATTCACAACAAAGTGTTCTAGCTATATAAGTTTTGGTTCTCACACCAGTCTAATGGAAATATATAGAAATCACACCTTCGAAACTCGAATATGAATACTGATGATGATGCACCATCATCAGAATTATCCACGGGTGCCTAAAATGTGACTCTATATCTATCCAGTATATTAAAACTTCGACTATACGTTCATGACGCGTATACGCGAAATCTATATATACTCGATTGTCCATATTCAAAATAAATAAATAATTCAAATACGTATAAAACGATTTAAATTTTCAAAACAAAATTTGTTTTCATTTGAAAAATATACTCTTCACACTCGTTCTAGGATACTACTGATCCTATCTCTAACGAGTCATTCTAATTGGATATTACTAATCCAATATCTGATGAATTCTTTCGTATGGTTCTAATGTGCCTTGTTCTCTGAGCTTTGTAAACCAAAGCTCTGATACCAACTGTGACGGCAAGGAATTTCGCTCGGTCCGAACCAGTCGCTAAACCGACCCAGACCGTTCGAAACGCCCTATCGTTTGAGAACACGACAAAATAGAACGCATACAGAAGAACATTTCATTGTATATTACAACAATGCATCAGATTACAAGAATATACAGAGTACAAATGAATATTACACAGAAATATCAGAGATTTAAATTACATTTAAATACATAGCAGCGGAAAATAATACAATACACAACTAGAATGAGATATACGGATACAAAGCTTTCCGGATATCGTTCCAGCTGTAAACCAGGATCCTGTTAATATAAATCTGCAAAACCAAAACAACTAGCTGCCCATGACGAAAATAGGGGCACCCAGAGTTTAGGTTAAAACAATAAACTCCAGGTCAGTCATGTGACTGGTGTGAGAACTAAAACAGTTAATCTTTATTTTTAAAGCTAGGTAAATCAAGGGACCACGCCGTAAAACACGGAACGGGTTTCCTCCCAAGAATACCAGTGCATAAACAAACAGCGCAATGCTAAATAAAGAAAAATGAAGCTGTTATAAGACCCAGGTCCTATCACACAATGCAACGCAAGCCGGGGGATAGGGTTTTCCCTTATAACAGCCAAAGAATGCTTGATACGTTTAAAACAAATCATTTGATACTACTATAAGTGCATAGTGTATAAAACAACTTCAAATCATAAGTATCAATCATAGGCGGCATGAGCGTCCCATGCCACTATGTCGCCATATATAGGTTTACAAATAAAACCGCAAAGTCACGTATTTGGAAATTGGATTTCCATCTATGAACCGAGGCAAAAGATAGTCCTCAACCGATTCGAGACGCTCTAGCCCGTGTCTCAGGAACAGCCGCAACTGCCCCTTGGATCCTCAGGGCCGGTCCACACGGAGTGGATTATTATGCCTGAACAATACGTCTCCCCACCCTATGGGGTGTAAGTCTGGTCCGTCAGCCGACCAGAATGCATTCGGCCGAAACCGATATAACCGAGGCGCCTCGCAACCGCAACAACCAC
The DNA here is from genome assembly GCA_030737875.1 of Allium sativum. NCBI lineage: Eukaryota > Viridiplantae > Streptophyta > Magnoliopsida > Asparagales > Amaryllidaceae > Allium > Allium sativum. The sequence goes on from CM060919.1 coordinate 448,063,150, forward strand.
ATAAGTCAAACTCGTCAGGGCGTGTAAAACCATTGACGCCACTTCTAGCTAGAAAGAAACGCATGCCCTCCCTGACGTCCTCTCCCATTTTTGGTTCATACCGGGTGTGAAGCTCGCGAATCAACGTTACACAAAGCTACGCCACAAAGGCCGTGCTTTGATCATCACCACAAGACTTTGCTTTTCAACAGAAGCCTCGATCAATTGCCACTTAGGCATGCCACACAGGCAATTCACTCCATGCGTTTGATATCTATCAATATATAACCCCTGAGCTCGTACGTCTCAGAGAAGGGCGTTAAGCAAGAGAATAAATTCTCCGCCGCCAAACAGATATATATTTAATAGAAATCAACCGCACAGACTAAAATCCAATGTCAGACACACAGTCCATTTACAAGTCCGTTCTGGGTCTGAACGAAACCGGAGGCACCTAGTACCCCGCACATCCATCGATCTCCAAGTACGTCTGGACGATCACCAACTGTTTCCATCTTCTTGGGTGTACAGCCCAATCAAGATCATCAGTTATCACCCAAACGACGTGAAGACCTCCGGTCTTCGACCATCGTCTTCATCTTCGACTTATCGTCGTATCAGTTATTCAGAATGGGATAAACCCGGTCTTTCCGAATAACTCGCGTATATTTAAATAAGTGTTACACAAACACAACATACGCCTCATTCCAATTCATTAGTCACTAACCGTAAAATTAATCAAGAGAATAATTTCCCAAATATTAACCCCGAAGGCCGAAACCAACATCAGATTAATATCCAGAAAACCATTCTGCTTGGCCAACCGACAGTTAGTTTCTAAATTTCACATTCATAGGGAAAGGTTCCCATTAATTTTATCCAAGATAAATTTCTTGAATTTATTCTTCTTTTGAATTTCGATTCAACTAGTCGAGATTAACGAACCTTACCGAAGTAATCATTGGTTTTAATTTCCCAATCCCAACCTATTTATCCCATGAAGTAAAACTGGTAGTACTTCATATCTAACACCACAGTGTTATCGGTAAATTCAATTACCATCTCACGTTCAAATCTAATTAAAGATTTAACTATCGCCTGGAGCAAAACTGGTGATACTCCATTTCGATTATTTCAATCTAATTAAAGATTCATTAAAACTCTACTTAGTTTTAATCTGTGACTGGGTTAAAGAATCAGTGTCATTTAAAACACGGTTCACGATAAACCCAAAATCACATCACATTTCAATCAGTCCCTAATTGTAAATTAGCAAGTGAGCAATTCCCTAAGTATTAATCCCGAAGGCCGAAACCAACATCAGATCAATGCCTCGGAAACTATTCAACTTAACTAATCTCCAGTTAGTTTCTGATTTTCTTAACTCCTTTAGGTCTAAGAACTGTATTATTGAAGATACCGTTCACGACAACCCAAAATCACATTTCATCAATGATCGGGTTAAAGAACGAGTGTTATTTAAAACACTGTCCACGATAAACCCAAAAATCAATATCGATTTAATTCCAATTAAATATTATTTAATTGGTACCCTTCATTAAATCTAGATAAAAAAGATTTAATCTTTTCTCAATTGAGTTCAAGAACAGTGTTAATGAAGACACCATTCACGACAAACCCAAATCACATTTGATATTCAATACAAGGCACTGAATAGAAAATATATCGGCTTATATTCAATATCAAATCCTACGATTAACAAATGTCGTATTGGAAATAACGATATAAATATATCTTTCAAATTTCCATAACAACATCTGTATAATCACGAATTCCAACATCGAAATATTCCGAAGACAATTTCGATTCAAATCCACTCCAATGCAATCATCGGATATTCTGGTTATTTTTAAAACCCTTTTCAAATTCAATTTATTTATTTAAAAATAAATAGAATTATAATTCTAGTTCAAAACTAGCTTATTTCGATAAAAATCTATTTTTATCTTTTCAAACATGAAGTTTTTCATCCCAAATCTTCACAAATCATTTCTTATGATTTTACACAAATTATTACTATTTTTAATAATTTTATCAAGGCCCGTACAGTCGATTTCCATCAATGGCCATCGAACTGCACTTACAGCGACCTTTTTCAAATTTGATTTGGACATAATTCCAAATCCAACCGTTAGATTTCAAATTTCTAACATTCGCTAGAAAGCTCTTTTCGATACGAACCCAACGGTTCCGGTTTTAGGAGAATCCGACGGTCGGATCTCCCGTAATGCCCGTTTGAAATAAATGGTCGAAATTCGCGAACTGCCGCGGCGCGGCGCGTTCTATTCAGGCCATTATATTATATATAATATATATAATATACATTTCGTCGATTTCTATTTAAAACGAATTATATAAATAGTTTTAAAATTCGTTTCAAAATCTATTTCAACTTCCATCTCAATTCAAAGCAAAATTGAATTCTTCTCTATAAATTCGTTTTAAAATTCATTTCTATTCAATTCAAATTTCAATTCAATTTGAATTCATTTCAATTTGCTTTCAATTCATTTTGAATTCGTTTTCAATTCAATTCACTTCGAAATCACTTTCAATTCACTTTGAATTCGTTTTCAATTCAATTCATTTCGAAATCACTTTCAATTCACTTTGAATTCGTTTTCAACTCAATTCACTTTGAATTCATTTTCAATTCAATTCATTTCGAAATCACTTTCAATTCACTTTGAATTCGTTTTCAATTCAATTCACTTTGAATTCGTTTTCAATTCAATTCATTTCGAAATCACTTTCAATTCAATTCATTTCGAAATATTTGATTTCAAATTTACTTTTTAATATTCATTTTAAAATGAATAAAATCGATATAAATATCGTTCACGTCAAAATGGCGTCAATCTAATCAACACGGCTTCATATATTGACATTTTCAAATATTCCATTTCGAATATTTCTATTTTAAATATTTCTATTTTAAAACTGGAATAAGGCCCAATCAATTACCATATAAAGTTAATTATATGGATTTTCATACAACACATGTATAATAGCCTTGAAAAATAATCAACCATCAACCAAAGTGCACTACACTGTATAAGCATCAAATATAGATATCTAACGCTTATAACAGCCTGTCAATCAATCGATCGACATATTTAATCAATCAGGATGAGTGAACTTCAAATTTCATCCCAACACCCGTGTGGGGTTTCAAACAATCAAACACAGATTTTATTCGTGCAGTTGGGCGATGTGTAAAATTTATCGTCCCAATCCAAATCAGTCAAATCAGTGTACATAAACAAACCGTCTGGTTTGTAAATGAATATTTTATTTTATTCACATTCACGTTAAAAACTATATTTTTAACGATAAAATATTTATTCCAACACATGAATTTTCTTTTCAGTTCATTTATTCAATAAATGACATTTTTATTTTTCTAACATATTTTAGAAAATTTCGGCGGCATAACGGCACGATACTAGAAACGGGACAAGGCCTAGCCTTATCCCCGGTCTAGTGAAGGCCCACGCCATTCACACATCAATCAAATTCATTCAATTCACCCAAACAACTCAATTTCAATTCAAATATCCAACTAATCTATGCAACCAAACAAACAAGTCCATGGTCTGTGGACGATTGTGTCGGGTGCTACTAAGCACCGTCTGCATCCTAGTATATATATATAACTAGAAAAATAAATTGAAAGGTGAGAAATTCTCACCGATAGCTATCCTAGCTCCACGGCACTTCATTGATAGAAATCTTCATCGCTATCGCATCTTCGTCATCTTCGTTGCCCGTAGCCACTACATATGTAAAAATCGAATTTTTACTATGTTATTCAATATATAAAAATCACATTTTATTTCGAAGTTCAATATATAAAAATTCTATTTTTCTATCGAAGTTCAATATATAAAAATTCTATTTTTCTATCGAAGTTCAATATATAAAAATTCTATTTTTCTATCGAAGTTCAATATATAAAAATTGCTTTTTTTTTTTGACTTCGCTATTTAATATAAAGATTATATTTTTATCATTCTCATGATGTAAAAATTATATTTTTATCACTTTAAAAATATAAGAATCATACCTTGCTCCTTCTACCCAATAAAAATTCCATCTTTTCTATTCTTAAAAATATGATCTTTATTTTTACAAGTTCAAATCTTTTTCTATTAAAAGATTAAACCTTTTTCTTTAAAAAAAATTAAACCTTTTTCCTATTTTAAAGTTCAAAATAAAATCAGTTTTATAATTCCTTTTAAAACAGTTTTTATTATTCTTTTAAAACTGCTTTTATAATTCTTTTAAAACTGTTTTTAGTTTCTATCAAAACAGTTTTTGCCTTTTAGAAAATCAGTTTTTCCTTCTTTAAAAATTACAGTTTATATATTTTAAAAAAAACAGTTTTTAAAACCTTTTAAAAAAAAACAGTTTTAAAACCCTAAAACAATCAGTCTTTAAATTCTTTAAAAATGCAGTTTTTATCTTTTTAAAAATGCAGTTTTTATTTTCTTTTCAAAACAGTTTTTAAATTATTATCAAATCAGTTTTTAAAACTTTAACAAATCAGATTTTAAAACTTTAACAAATCAGTTTTATTCTAAAGAAAAAAAAAACTACAGTTTTAAATCTAAAGAAAATACAGTTTTTATATTTAAAAATAAAAAAACAAATAAAATAAAATGGCTCACCGATCTTGCGAAGGGGAGGAGGAGGAGTCGGCGGCTCTGGTGGCGTTCGGAGGTTCGCGGCAGGGTTCGACTGGGGGCTGCTTCGATTTGCGAGGATGTCTGGAGGGAGGAGGCGCTGCTTCGATGCGATGCGATGACGTTCGTCGATGAAGGCGGGTCTTCGGGGTGAGGCGGCGCGGCGTCGAGGTCTTGAGGGGCGGCGGCGATTAGTTTTTAGGTTTTCTTCCTTTTTTTTTTCGTTTTGCTTTCTGGTAAGTGATTCGGGGGGGGGGGGCAATGAAGGAGAAAAGGGGAAAATATTTTTTTTATTTTATTTTATTATTTAATTATTTAAATTTGCCAAAGGGTTGACTTTTACATACGACCTCGAAACGAGGTCCACCGCCTGTCGTCCATAGCGTTTTACCCCCATTCCGAACACAATGGGATATGTATCGTAAGCTGGTTTGATCGTTACAATCAGTTTCCGTTGAAATTACATTTTAAATCCTTATATTGAATTTTAAACGTACATTTCAAATTACCGGGGTCACATACTAACTAGAAAAATTCCAGAAAAATATTTTCTGGTTTCGTATGGACGTTACGGTCCTAACAAAACTAGTTTCGTCGAATTCAGAGACCGTTTGAAAAATGGCCAATTTCCTGTCGATTAAATTCAACAGAAACTGGTCAAACGCGTTTTCTTTTGCCACGCTCACATATTGATTCTAAAAATTATGAAATTTGAAACCTAGCAATAGTTTGACATCCCGGACCCAACAAAACTGGTTTCGTCGAAATTCGAGGTCGTTTGCAAAATGTCCATTTTTAAGGGCCTGAATTCCATAGCGACTATTCAGAAATTTCAACTGGACATATCTTTTGATTCCTGATATGAAATCTTGATTTTTCGGATTCGTTAGAAAGATATTCACTATTAGATTCCATTATTTTTGGTTTCACTAAAATCCGGATAGTTTTGCACCCGGTACATTCAATTGAAGTTTGAAATCGAATTATCGAACTACCGCGCCATTTTCAATTCTATTTATAATTATATATAATTATTTATATTCTAACGACGACGTATATAATATATGCGATCGATTTATATTCAAAATAAATTTTCTCGTCGATATTATTTAAAATAATTCATTTTAAATATTCAAAATTCGCTAAAATCGCCAAAATAAAAATTTCAAACTGGCTCGCATTTTACGGGTTGTTACAAGCACGAAGGATGAACCATCAAGTGCCGAATCTGCAAAAAAAAAACACAAGGATAAAAAGAACAGACACAGTTAGTGTTAGTAACTTAGGTAGAAGTTACCATTTATTTTGGTAGTGTAGGCCTATAGTTTACGCGAGTACGACCCTCCCTTTTGGTTTTTCAAGACACAGTGTGGTTCTTATGTACACCCTGTCACTAGAAAGAAAGATGTTAGGCATATAGCTTGTGTGTGAGTGGAAATTGAATATGAATTAGTAAAGATCGCATTTCGTGTTAAGTGTTCGAACATTCTTCTCATGTTTTCTGGCGTCCCGTACTTGCACAAGCGTACTTGTTGTTACACCAACAGAAATGCGATCGGAGACTGCGCTCTGGGTCGATTATTCCATAGGGGTGTGATATGGTGCTTGCCTCTAGTATGTTTCCCTTAGCTCAGGAAACCCATTGTTTGCAAAGTCGGCCTAGTCGCCTGCTGTTCTGGGCTGCCCGGAGTAAAACCTAAGTATAGCGAAGGCGTAGGACGTTGCGATTTGCGGTTCGTCCGGTGGAGGGCTCTCCCATCGTTCATTTGGGTTGTTGCGAGCAATGATGTCGTTTGTTCGCCGAGAAAAGGCAGGATCATTAGCCCATATGGTCTGATCGTGGTCATGGGCCGCACCTAAGCCTTTAGGACTTCGGGGAGAAAACGATTTAATATCAGTCTCGGTGCTGCGCCAAGATTCGACAGACGCCCGAATCCCGCCCCGAAGGGTCGGTTAAAGTCATGCGAGTAGTTATCCTCACGTGGGCTGAAGGGCTGCCTCTAAATCCTGGGACTTGAAGGCTGAATGATTTATCCTCGGTCTCGGTGTTAGGCCGAGATTCGAGTTGGTTGTTATTTATACTCGGTTGCATCGCGGGCCGACGACTCAAGTAGCATTGCCATCTCCCGTGCTTGGGATATCGGTCGTAGCCAGTGGTGTTTGTCCACGATGTGAGCTCGAGGCTTGGATGGCGGCATTGGCTCCCGCGCTCGGGGTGCTGATGCGGCGATCCAGAGTTGTTGTGCATAAGTCAGCTGTAATGGTTAGTCAAACATGTCATGCACAAAGTAAGTGAGGAGTAAGCACGAAAGGGACAAGGGAAACTGAACATCGTTTATACTGATAACTTTGGCAGTGATAGCCTTTACAATGCCTTGAATTCCAAGGAAACAAAACATCATTGGAAAGCATAAACAACTGCATATTAAGTTATGTAAATTAGCGGCGAAGACGTTCGCTGTTCCACGCATGGTTAAGAGTTTGTAAGTACCATTGCTGAACTTCCGCTGTGTGACGTACGGGCCTTCCCATCGAGGAGCGAGTCCAATCGGCAGAGGAAAGACCCGTTTTAGGATGAGGTTGCCAATGTCGAGGTCTTTATGACGGAATTTGGAGTTGAAGTAACGGGCCACTCGTTGTCATTGGGCGACGGCCCTGAGTTCAGCTTCGTTCCTTTTTCTTCGAGTAGATCGAGCGTTCCCAAAAGTAAGTCTTGATTGGTCTTCAAATCAAAGTAGGTTACTCGATGAGGTTAAAGCTTCAGCTCAATGGGGATGATGGATATGGATCCATAAGCAAGGGCAAAGGGAGTGTGGCCGGTTGCTGACTTGTGGGTTGTTCAATATGCCCATACGGCTAGAGGAAGTTCATCTACCCACATGCCCCCGACTTTTCCAAATGCTTCTTGATGATGGATTTAATAACTTTGTTGACAGCCTCGACTTGCCCATTGGCTTGAGGAAGAGCCAATGCTGAGAATATCTTCTTGATATTGTGCTACTGACCGAAGGTTTTGATCTCGGCGCTCTCATACTGAGTTCCATTGTCGGAGATGATGGCCTGAGGAACCCCGTAGCGGGAGATGATGTTGTAGGTGATGATGTTGCGGACAATGAAGTTGATTATTTTCTTGGTGGTTATTATGGCTATAGCTTCGATGTCCTCTGTAGGAGTCTCCTCGAGAGTAGTGAATTCTACTACAAAATCAGCGAGAGCTTGTCCGAGGATGGTTCGATGTAGGATGAATGTTATCTCAAATTGGCTCAGCTCCATACTCCACTTTAATAGTCGTCTAGATGCCTCGGGTCGTTGTAGGACCGGCCGTAGCGGCTGGTCAGTATAAATCTTTATAGGATAAGACTGAAATTATGGTTGAAGTTTCCGAGAGAAAATCAATAAGCAGAATGCCAGTTTCTCAAGCTTAGGATAATTCTTCTCCGCCCCCGTCAATCATTTTCTTTTGTAGTAGACGGGTCGCTGGACAGGGCTTTCGAGGTGCACTAATGCCGAGATGATTGTCGTTCACTGATAAGTGGCGCCGATGTTCTTGAGGCCGAAGGGCATGATGCAATAGCAGTAAATTACAAGGCTGAAGTTTCCGAGAGAAAATCAATAAGCAGAATGCCAGTTTCTCAAGCTTAGGATAATTCTTCTCCGCCCCCGTCAATCATTTTCTTTTGTAGTAGACGGGTCGCTGGACAGGGCCTTCGAGGTGCACTAATGCCGAGATGATTGTCGTTCACTGATAAGTGGCGCCGATGTTCTTGAGGCCGAAGGGCATGATGCAATAGCAGTAAATTACAAGGCCGGTTATGAAAGAGGTACGGTGTTGTTCATGAAGATTCAACGGAATCTGATTGTAGCCTGAAAAGGTGTCTATGAAAGATAGTAGCTGGCAACCAGCGGGTGAGTAAACAAATCGGTCGATCTTCGGGAGTGGGAAATTGTCCTTAGGACGTGCCTTGATTAAGTCGGAGAAGTCGACACGCGTCCGCCATTGCCGTTGGCATTTGTGACCAGAACTGGATTGGAGACCTATTCAGGGTTGTCGGCTTCGCGGATGAAGTTGTTATTGAGTAGGTGGTCTACCTCTTCCTTGAGTGCTTTGGACCTCTCGGGTCCCAAGAAGCGGCGTTTCTGCTTGATTGGAGGCATTGTAGGATCTATACTTAGAAAATGGAAAGCAACCACAGGATCAATACCCCCACATGTCGAAGTGAGTCCATGCGAACACATCAAAGTTAGCCTTCAAGAAATCCACAAGATCCTCTTTGATAGATGGATAGAGGTGTGATCCTATCTTTAGCACCCTTAATGGATTGTCGGGACTGATTGGAATATCCACTGTAGGCTCGACTGGAGTGGCCTTTTTGTATTCGGGCTCTTTGTCCTTATGTGGGTCAAGGTCATCAGAAAAACGACAGTGGCGCCTGAGCCAAGGTCCAGACGCCGCTGATTGCTATGCAGAGACGGTCTTGGCGCAAGAAGGTGTGGGAACGACTTTGCCCTTGTCCTTATTTCGCGCATTCTTCCATTTTATTGCATAACATTCCCTGGCACTTGCTTGGTCGCCTCTAACTATTCCAATCCTATTTTCTGTTGGGAATTTCATTAGGAGAGACCATGGCGACATGTAGACCCGAAAATCAGTGAGGAAAGGGTATCAAGGAAAGCGTTGTAGGGGGAATCAATGTCTATAACCACGAAAGTGAGGATTCGAACCCGGTTCTGATCCCCCTCGCCCAATTCTACGGGCAAATCGATCATTCCCACCGGGAAACTAGAAGCCGCATTGAAGCCGTGAATCATGGCACAACATGGCTTTAGGTCCTTTTCTTCCAAATTCATTTGTTCATAAGCAGCATTGAAAATAATGTTGACCAAGCTTCCCGAGTCAATCAATACTTTTCGGATAGAAGCAGCACAAATTTGAGCTGTGATAACTAGTGGCTTGATGGTTAGGATTTCAACCCCAGTAGAATCTCTTTCGTGGAAAACAACGTCGTCCCGCATGGCTTTTTGGAGCTTGGATGGGACGGATTCGTCTCGAGTGGAACAAGCTTCATAAATAGCGTGCTTTATAGAACTCACATACTCTTACATTTTCCAAAAGCTGTCATGTGTGGGGGTAAGGTCCACCATATATAGTGTTGATCACGATCCCTCGCCTTGGGTTAGATGGACCCGTAGCTGTCTTGGCGGACGCCTAAGGTGCTGGCGTCGAAGGCTTTAAATTTGTCTCGGGAGGAAAGGGCTCTTGGACATATTGCTCGAGCCATTTATCATGGATAAGCTTCTCCATTGCGCCCCTAAGCTGGCGACACTCATTGGTATCATGCCCATACATGATGTGGTATCGACAGTACTTCCTGGTATTTTTCTCGCGGTCAGTTGATTCTCTGATGCGTGGCTTCTTGTATGGCAACGTGTTGCTTGAATCCAAGTAGAATGTTTCTAAGTCCTCGTTCAGCGGGATGTACGCCTCGAAGGCTCGGTAGGGATCGGGTTTTCTTGGCTCAGTCGAGGCCTGACCATTGTTCCGACCCCATTGCCTACCATTGTTCGGCCTTTGCCTACTGGTACCTGCCCCCTTATTTTGATCAAAGGGCTCTCCGACTTGTTTTCCGCTAAGATTGTTATTTGCAGTGTTTGCCTGAGGGTCGTTGGGGTGACTAGTGGCAGAGAGCTAGTTCCATCTTGCCTCCTCTTGGCATAAGTACTGATCTGCCTTCTTATAGAAGGCGTCGAGGCTTTGTGGCTGCTTCCGATCGATCCATGCCCCGAATTCGGAAGTAGGAAGGACGCCTTTGGCTAACTGAAAGAGTGCGGTGCGAGGGTCCAGATCCTCGACCTCGGTGAGGGCGATGTTGAATCGGGAGAGGTAGCTTTTGAGAAACTTGGCGGGTCCTTGGTATAGGTTGGACAAAGTAAGGGCATTTTTCGGAGTCGGGATATGCATCCTGAATTGCTTGACTAGTTCTGTCGCTAGCTGGCCGAAATTGTTAATGGAATGAAGTGGGAGGCGAGAGAACCAGAGTAAAGCTGTTCCTGATAGGAAGACTAGGAAGCACATGCATTTGACTAGATTATTGCCCCGGCTTGAATCCATTTTCCATTCATACCGGTTTAACAAAGCACAAGGATCAGTAGAACCATCGTAGAGTGGCATTTGTGGCATGCTGAAGCGTCGTGGCCATTCAGCTTCATTTACTCTTCTTGTGAAGGGGTTGTGCCTCCCATAAATCATGCGCATTTCCTCGCATTTCCCTCATGATCCTTCGGACCATGTTGGGAAGATAAGTTGGATGAGGGTCCGCCATTGGGACCCATTGATTTTTGCAAGGTTCTGGAGTTCTGTTGCAAGGTCATCTTCTATGATGGATGTCCGGGTCGTCTTATTCCATGTCTTTAATGTCTATAATCGGATCCTGGCGAGGAGCGGGCTGATGCAGATCATGTTCTGGAAAAGTGCGGGCTGCTGGCATAGTAGGTCCATTGTTTCGATGGGAGAACATTGGGTTTTGTTAAGGAAAGGGTTGGTTGGTCGGACCCAGTCCTCTATTGATGATCAAGCATGAGCGATCTTGGTATTGTGCCCCCTTGCTATATGTTACAGTAGTTCGGTCGCCGTTGTCGTTCCCATTGCCATTGGTGTGGCCATTGCCGTTGCCGTTGTCGAGAGCATTGGTGCGGACAACGATGTTGTTGATGAGGATAAACCTCCTTCTTTGATGTGGGCCCCTTGACTTGGAGGAAGATGTTTCCGAGATAGCTGGTCGAGCATTGTTTCAAGTTAGTTGAAGTCGAGTGACGATGTGCTGATTTTCTTGAAGTTGTCGCATAAGGTCGATGTTGTCCCTTAATGCTTGATTGAGCTCGACCGTTGTGTTCTCGTATTACTCACTTAGCGCGCAGATATGAGCTTGTGTTGCAGGCGCTTTGGGGACCACAGTAGGAGGGAAGTTTTCATTAGTGGGCGGGATATCCGCCGGCTGAGGCTGTTGAGATGTTCCGGCTTTGGCTAAAGAGCCGATCATTGCGTTCTTTGGTCGCTTTGCCATCGTAAGCAGACTCGGTGGCAGGTTAAGCTGAAGAACCTAAAGCTCGTCGGAGGTTGAGATGACAAAGTGCGACAAGGAGCAAAAATCCAAGTTTTCTTAGTGAAAGCACCAAATGTTGACGGCAAAAAATGTCGTAAACACTAAAGATTCCAATTACTAGGAATAAATAACTTGATCGTATAGACAAGAATGAAAAGCAGTAAATAACATGAGAGATTTATAGTGGTTCGGCCTCGTGAGGGGCCTACGTCCACTTTGAAGCGTTGTTGGAATATTTTTGATCACAAAAGGTTACAAGGTTGGAACCATCTCATGGCATCTCATTACATTAGCTTCTAAGCTATATGATGTCATCATTATCATATATGATGTCATAATTGACATATATTGCAAAATATAGGAAAAAGATACTTTTGCCCTTCTTCTTCCTCAAAGTGGAGATGCCATTAATGGAGCTCTCATGAAGTCTCAAGGTCTCAAATTCCAACCCCATTGAAGTATGATGTAATGGTGTATTTATAGGAAAGGTATTAGGTAGGAGTAGGTAAAAATAGGGTGCCACACCTAGAAATTCGCACCCAGAACCTGCGCATGCCAGAAATTCGCGCCCAGCCCTGGGGTGCGAGTTTCGCACCTCTCGGGGTGTGAATTTCGTACCCCATAGGGGGTGTGAAATTCATACCTCCCGAGGTGCGAAATTCGCACCCCAGGGTACGAATTTCAACCCCTACTGGGAGCAAATTTCGCACCCCGCAAAGTGCAAATTTTGCACCCTGCTAAGTGCAAATTCTGACACTGCTGGGCGCGGATTTCGCACCCCTGCTGGGTGCGGATTTCGTACCCCTGTAGGGTTGCGAATATCGCACCCCGAGGGGTACGAAGATCGCCTCTTGGGGGGTGTGAAAGTCGCCTCTTGGGGGGTGCGAAGGCCATGGTGATGGGTATCTTGACGGTCCATGGCTTGGTCTGCAAGGTCTTTGTTGGTGCGATCCCTCTTCGCCCTGTTTCCTTGGCTCCTAGATGTACTCCTTGGCCTTGACTCCATGCGATGGGTTGAGTTGAGCATGTCCTGTGTACTTTTGGGAACCAGACCAAAAGTACGATTAACAACAAGTAATTCTCGAAAATTTGGGTTGTTACAGACTCCCCCTTACAAAAATTGCGTCCTCGCAATTTCCGAAGAGCTAAGTCATGTACAACCAATCTATAGCAACCACAACATACATGCATATGCACAAGGGTGTACATGCAAAAGTAATGAATGCACTAAACAAAGAATTTCTCTCCTCCATCGTGTGAGGAAAGAAATTCTGGATGTAAAACCTCGATTAGTTCCCTCTTTTCCCAAGTACAAGATCATCGGACCACTAGATCTTAACAAGAGGAACCTTTTTTCTTTGAAAGCGCCACACCTCTAAATCGAGAACACGAACAGGATACTACACGAAGGATAATTCAGGAGAAATCTCAAGATCAAGTTGCTTGGATGAATCAATAATATAATCAAAATCTCTAAGACACTTGTGAAGCTACGACACATGAAAGACTTTGTGAATTCTAGATAAATGATCTGGAAGCATACACGATAATCAACAGGTCCAATGCGCTTAGTAATATGAAACGACCCTATACAACGAGGAGACAATTTCTACTTCATACAGAAGTGCATAACTTCCTTCATTAGAGAATCACGAATAAAGACGAGGTCACATACAAAGAACTCAAGAGGCTTCTTATGGTTGTCCGGATAAGATTTCTCTCCGCTTTGTGCCTCTTTCATTCTTTGTCTAATAAGAACAAGTTTCTTAAAAGAATCACGAACAGAATCTGGAGCAAATATAAGTTTCTCTCTAGATTCCAACCAACACGAAGGCGAACGACATGGCCTTCCATAGAGAGCCTCAAAAGGTGCCATGTTAATACTGTACTGGAAGCTGTTATTATATGAAAATTCGACAAAAGGAAGGTGATCTTCCCAAGAATAACCGAAATCAAGGGTACATGCGTGGAGAAGGTCCTCAAGGCTATGATTAACATGTTCAGTCTTCCCGCCAAACTGAGAATAATACGCTGTGTAGAAGTTAAGCTTTGTTCCCAAGCTTGCTGAAGGCTGCTCCAGAAATGACTAGTGAATAAAGGATCCCGATCGCAAAAAATAGAAGATGGAATACCATGTAGACGAACGATCTCTTTAATATATACCTTAACATGAAGAAGTTCATTTCTATTAGCTTTACTAGGAATGAAATGAGCTGACTTCGTAAGGTGATGGACAATAACCCAAATTTTCAAATGACCTGACCTCGAACGAGGTAGGCTGTCAACAAAGTCCATCAAAATATAATCCTATTTCCATGATGGAATCTCAATAGACTGAAGAAGACCAAACTACCACTGATGCTCAGGCTTAATAAGCTGACATGTCATGCAATTACTTACATAACTTGCGATATCACGCTTCATGCCTTTCCAATAGGTAATGTATATCGTCATACATCTTGCTACTGCCAGGGTGATTGGGTGTACTTAGAGCGATGACAAGCATCAAGAATGTCATGCCAAAGTGATCATATGACACCATTATATGGTTCTTCATATGAAGGCAACCACGATAATCGATATTATAATCCCATGACTCCTCGTCCTGGGGTTCGAACACACAAAGCTAGATAAGATGCATCACCTTAGGAACACGTTGTTGGGAATCTGAAATACGATCAAACAATGAAATTTGTGCTTCCAGGCTAAATAATAAGACATGCGAATTGGAAGATGAAGCTCGGTCATAGATATCACAAAAATATAAGGTCTTAAGAACATCCCATTAGGCTAACATCATCGATACAACAACCGAATGCTTGTGACTAAGTGCATCAGCCACTCGATTACCCTTTCTAGGGTTATACTAGATCTCGAAATCATACGAGCAAAGAAACTCAAGGCAACATTATTGCCTCATATTTAGCTCCTTCTTGGTAAAAAAATACTTCAAAAACTTGTGATCGATGTAGAGAGTGAAATGCTCTCCCAATAAATAATGATGCCTATCTTCAAAGCGAAGACAATGGCTGCAAGCTCCAAATCATGGGCAGCATATCGAACCTTGTTTGGACGCAATTGCCTAGATGCATAGGCAACTACCCAAAATTTCTGCATCAGAATAACACCAAGGCCACTAATACTGGCATTGGTATACACAGCAAGATCTTGGCTCCCTTTAGGAGCCACAAGTACAGGGGCATGTATGAGAAGTTTCTTCAATCTTTGAAAGGTAGCCTCACACTTAGAAGACAAGACAAAGCGAACTAATTTCTTTGTGAGACTAGTCAAAGGAAGCACACATCAAGAAAAGTCTCTAATAAAACGACGGTAGTAAGCAGATAGAACAAAAAAGTAAGAATCTCATGGACATTCTAGGGCCTTTTCCAACTCTGGATGGCCTCGATTTTAGAAGGATTAGTGGAAATACCCTCAAAAGAGACGATGTGGCTATGAAACAGAACTTGCTTCTCCCAAAAGTGGCACTTAGAAATTTTTTCCTTAAGCTGATGATAGCGAAGAGTACTTAAAACAATACGCAAATTCTTAACATGCTCGACTTCGACATTGTAACACCCCATGTCCATTAATGCCACTCACTAAGGAAATGCATTAACTTTCATGGAGCGTTATAAGAGTATAAAACAGAACATCACAAGACATATATATAAAATGGTACTTAAAAATTCAAAATTTATTCATTGCAGGTCTGGTTACAACATTAAAACCATATACTAAAGCCAAGTACATGAATATCCATCTTGAACAAAAATATTATCAGGGTACATAAAAGCAAAACCATAATCCCACTTCAAATAGCCATAATGAAAAAGAGATAAAGCTGAGCATTACTTCCAACACTTCCAATCACTTCAAGAAGAAAGAGATATGAGTCAAGCTTCACTAATCCCACCCTGAGTACTTGGGGGGATAAAAAGAAAGAAAAGAGGCGAAACAAAAAGGGTCAGACATAAAGTCTGGCGAGTCTAGTGACTTTAATAATATAATTAGTAAAGTGACAGGATAAGAACATAAACTGAATATAAGAGATGACTGTAACATAAGCAGATATGACAAGGTTAATAAGGTAAGCAAGATAGAACATCGACTGCGCTCCTAACCACTATAAGATATGCTTTGCACCATACCAACATACTATTTACATATTAAAAATGATCCCTCCCTACTAATCATAATAATGGCAGCTTCGTGCACTCCTAGCTGCTCTCGGAGGTGCCCACTTGCTCCTACCACCACTAGTCGTACCCACTACCCTCCCCATTCGATCGGCTCCCTAAACTCGTAGATACCTGTGTTAGTCCCACAATAGGGTGTATCACTCCCTAAGGTGGCAACCCCGACACTACTGAAATGTATAGCTAATACCTACACGATGCAACAACATCTTACCTACCAGCCTGGATCCACGTATGCACATGACTCTGTTGGACTTGCACTTCCATCGCTACCTCTTTATTGACCTCTTACAATCAACCCCAGTAAGCATGTCCTTGTACTCGACCTAGTTCGAGCTCATATAGATACTAAAATGGGTTACTGGTTGAAAAGGGTCCACACACTTTACACACGCTTCCCTCCTAAGCTTGGTCCCTTGTAGGAATTCCCAGTTAACCCCCTTTTTATCCTAATGTCTTATCACATGTCTCATCTTGGTTAAGTGCTTTAATTATGTTTCACATGCTACCCATGTTACCCACTTAACCCTTTTATCATTCCCATGTCTTACCACATGGCTTATCTTGGTTAAGTGTTCATTAATTCATTATAACCATGATCTTGCAAGACCTCCCACATTAGATTACTGTTTTGCGGTTGCTGGATATGCCGAGCGGTTCCGAGCAGGCTTATTTCGCAATCTGGATCTAACCTCGTGTCTTTGCATTATTACGCATCTAATTTCTGCCTTTGACCTCTCACATTAGATTACCATTTGCGGTTGCTGGATATGCCGGGTGGTTCCGCGCAGGCTTATACCACAGTCCGAATCTAACCTCGTGTCTTAGGTGTTCATTTTCGCTTTCTTAATTCAAGTCCCAATTTCAAATCTTGGATTATAATATATTTCCAATTACCCATAATTTCCAATCTAAATTGTGATTATAATTTTAATCTAAATAATGCCTATAATCTCATGTGTACAAATTATACCAAATCATGCCCAAACCAATTTCCATAACTATCAACAATTTATGCCAAATCTCATTTATTATATATTTCCCAAACTTTTCCCAATCATTCGAACGTTATTCGTACGTAAATATTAATGCAATATGCTTAGGCTCGAAGTTAGCCTAATATCAAAAGGAAAAAGGGAAAGAAGAAGGGGAGAGAATCAAAACATCAAAATTGGCATAAACATATAAATAGGCATGTGAAATGAATAACGACTAAATAGATCAGATAGGCATACGATAAGAGCAATTTGGTATGAATATGAAGGATAACAAATTAGAAAACTTGAAATGATTCATCTTATTTACAGGCATATACATTAGATCCAATTTACAATCCTATCACAATTACTTTTTAATTTAATTATATGTGAAAGTGACATAAACTCATAGCGATAGAATTCTGTAACAACCCGTAAAATGCGAGCCAGTTTGAAATTTTTATTTTGGCTATTTTAGCGAAGTTTGAATATTTAAAATGAATTATTTTAAATAATATCGACGAGAAATTTATTTAGAATATAAATGGAACGTATATATTATACGCGTCGTCGTTAGAATATAAATATTTATATATAATTATAAATAGAATTTAAAATGGCGCGGTAGTTCGATAATTCGATTTCAAACTTCAATTGAATGTACCGGGTGCAAAACAATCCGGATTTTAGTGAAACCAAAAATAATGGGATCTAATTGGTAATATCTTTCCAACGAATCCGAAAAATCAAGATTTCGTAGCGGGAATGATAAGATATGTCCAGTTGAAAATTCTGAATAGTCGCTATGGAATTCAGGCCCTTAAAAATGGACATTTTGCAAACGACCTCGGATTTCGACGAAACCAGTTTTGTTGGGTCCGTGATGTAAAGTTATTGCTAGGTTTCAAATTTCATAATTTTTCGAATCAATATGTGAGCGTGGCAAAGGAAAACGCGTTCGACCAGTTTCAGTTGATTTTAATCGACTGGAAATTGGCCATTTTTCAAACGGTCTCAGAATTCGACGAAACTAGTTTTGTTAGGACCGTATCGTCAATACGAAGCTAGAAAATATTTTTCTGGAATTTTTTTAGTTAGTATGTGACCCCGGTAATTTGAAATGTACGTTTAAAATTCAATATAGCGATTTAAATGTAAATTTAACGGAAACTGATTCAAACGATCAAATCAGCTTGAGATACATATCCCATTGTGTTCGGAATGGGGGTGAAACGCTATGGACGACAGGCGGTGGGCCTCGTTTTGAGGTTGAAATAAAAAGTCAACTTTTGGAAATTAATTAATAAAAAAAAAAAACAAATAAACCTCTTCTTCCCTTTTATACCCAGGCCCCCCCCTTTCAAATGAAATTCAGAATGAAAAAAAAAAAGAAAAAAAAACGAAGGGCGTCGGAGCCGCCAGCCACCGACGAGCGCACCCCATCCCCGATCGCCCTCCCCCTTCCCACCGCCTCTCTCCTCCTCCTCCTTTCCCCCTTCAGACCGACGTGCGAAGACCCCCCCTTTTTCCCTACGACGCGTCGCCCCCCCTTTACAGCGAGCCACCACCTCAGCAACCCTCTCGAGCCTCTGCCACCAACGATGGCGCTTCCCCCCCCCCAGTGCAGCGCCGGACAATGAAGACCCTTCCCCTTTTTTAAAAAAAAAAAAATGTTGTAAGTCTTCTTTATTCATTTATTTTATTTACTTTTGTGTAGTTAATTTAGAGATAAAAAACCTTGTTAGTTTCAGTTTTTTTAAACTATAAAAAAAAAAAAAAACCTTGTTAGTTTCAGTTTTTTTTAAACTATAAAAAAAAAAAAACCTTGTTAATTTCAGTTTTTAAATGAAGAAGTTTAGATCTATAAAAATAAAATGACAAGAGCTTTACAAAAAAAAGATTTGATTTTTGTATAGCATTGAAAAATATGTTTTTATATATTCATATAGCATTGAAAAATATGATTTTTTTTTATATATAGAACTTCGAGTTAAAAATGTGATTTTTATATGTTAAACTTCTGAAATAAAAATTCGATTTTTATATATTGAACTTTGAAATAAAAATTCGATTTTTATATATTGAACTTTGAAATAAAAATTCGATTTTTATATATTGAACTTTGAAATAAAAATTCGATTTTTATATATGGAATAGCGAAGTAAAAATTCGATTTTTACATATGTAGTGAAAGCGGGCGACGAAGGTAACAAAAGGGCGAGAACGAAGAAAATCTATATCAAAGAAGAGTCAAGATGTTTGGATAGCTATATGTGAGAACTTCTCACCTTTCAATTTAATTTTTCTAGTTATATATATACTAGGATGCAGACGGTGCTTAGTAGCACCCGACACAATCGTCCACAGACCATGGACTTGTTTGTTTGACTGTTTGGTGATTGATTGCGATATTGGTTTGAATGTGATTTGTGGTGTGAAAAATCGAATCGATAAATTGGGTAGGATTAGACGTGCGCCGTTATAAGGCGAAGGAGTAAGGCTAGGTTAGACTCTTACTCCAAATTTTGTGGTTTGCATAACGAATTGATTTGATTGATGTGTGAATGGCGTGGGCCTTCACTAGACCGGGGATAAGGCTAGGCCTTGTCCCGTTTCTAGTATCGTGCCGTTATGCCGCCGAAATTTTCTAAAATAAGTTAGAAAAATAAAAATATCATTTTATTGAATGAATAGAAATTCATAGGTTGAAATAAAATGTTTTATCGTTAAAAATATAATTTTTAACGTGAATATGAAAATAGTGAAGTGAATAAATAAATATTCATTTACAAACCAGATGGTTTGTTTATGTACACTTATTTGAATGACATTGATTGGGACGATAAATTTTACACATCGCCCAACTGCACAAATAAAATATGCGTTTGATTGTTTGAAACCCCACACGGGTGTTGGGATGAAATTTGAAGTTCACTCATCCTGATTGATTAAATATGTCGATCGATTGATTGACAGGCTGTTATAAGCGTTGAATATCTATATTTGATGCTTATACAGTGTAGTGCACTTTGGTTGATGGTTGATTATTTTTCAATGCTATGATATACATGTGTTGTATGAAAATCCATATAATTAACTTTATATGGTAATTGATTGGGCCTCATTCCAGTTTTAAAAATAGAAATATTTGAAATAGAAATATTCGAAATGGAATATTTGAAAATATCAATATATGAAGCCGTGTTGATTAGATTGACGCCATTTTGACGTGAACGATATTTATATCGATTTTATTCATTTTAAAATGAATATAAAAAAGTAATTTTGAAAACGAATATTTCGAAATGAATTGAATTGAAAACGATTTCGAAATGAATTGAATTGAAAACGATTTCGAAATGAATTGAATTGAAAACGATTTCGAAATGAATTGAATTGAAAACGATTTCGAAATGAATTGAATTGAAAACGATTTCGAAATGAATTGAATTGAAAACGAATTCGAATTGAATTGAAAGTGAATTGAAAGCGAATTCAAATTGAATTGAAATTTGAATTGAATAGAAATAGATTTTGAAACGAATTCAAAACTATTTATATAATTCGTTTTAAATAGAAATCGACGAAATATATATTATATATATTATATATATAATATTATGGCCTGAATAGAACGCGCCGCGCCGCGGCAGTTCGCGAATTTCGACCATTTATTTCAAACGGACATTACGGGAGATCTGACCGTCGGATTCTCCTAAAACCGGAACCGTTGGGTTCGTATCGAAAAGAGCTTTCTAATGAAGGTTAGAAATTTGAAATCTAACGGTTGGATTTGGAATTATGTCCAAATCAAATTCGAAAAAGGTCGCTGTAAGTGCAGTTCGATGGCCGTTGATGGAAATCGACTGTACGGGCCTTGATAAAATTATTAAAAATAGTAATAATTTGTGTAAAATCATAAGAAATGATTTGTGAAGATTTGGGATGAAAAACTCCGTATTTGAAAAGATAAAAATAGATTTTTATCGAAATGAACTAGTTTTGAACTAGAATTATAATTCTATTTATTTTTAAATAAATAAATTGAATTTGAAAAGGGTTTTGAAAATAACCAAACTTTCCAATGATTGCATTGGAGTGGATTTGAATCGAAATTGTCTTCGGAATATTTCGATGTTGGATTTCGGGATTATACGGATGTTGTTACGGAAATTTGAAAGATATATATTTATATCGTTATTTCCAATACGACATTTGTTAATCGTAGAATTTGATATTGAATATAAGCCGATATATTTTCTATTCAGAGCCTTATATTGAATATCAAATGTGATTTGGGTTTGTCGTGAATGGTGTCTTCACTAACACTGTTCTTGAACCCAGTTGAGAAAAGATTAAATCTTTTTATTTAGATTTAATGAAGTGTACCAATTAAATAATATTTAATTGGAATTGAATTGATATTGATTTTTGGGTTTATCGTGAACAGTGTTTTAAATAACACTTGTTCTTTAACCCGATAATTAATGAATGTGATTTGGGTTTGTCGTGAATGGTGTCTTCACTAACACTGTTCTTGAACCCAGTTGAGAAAAGATTAAATCTTTTTATTTAGATTTAATGAAGTGTACCAATTAAATAATATTTAATTGGAATTGAATTGATATTGATTTTTGGGTTTATCGTGAACAGTGTTTTAAATAACACTTGTTCTTTAACCCGATAATTAATGGGATGTGACTTTGGGTTTATCGTGAACCGTGTTTTTAAATGACACTGATTCTTTAACCCAGTCACAGATTAAAACTAAGTGGAGTTTTAATGAATCTTTAATTAGATTGAAAAGATCGAGAATGGAGTATCACCAGTTTTGCTCCAGGCGATAGTTAAATCTTTAATTAGATTTGAACGTGAAATTTAGAAACTAACTGTCGGTTAGCTAAGTAGAATGGTTTTCTGGATATTGATCTGATGTTGGTTTCGGCCTTCGGGGTTAATATTTGGGGAATTATTCTCTTGATTAATTTACGGTTAATGACTAATGAGTTGGAATGAGGCGTATGTTGTGTTTGTGTAACACTTTTATAATATATACGCGAGTTATTCGGAAAGACCGGGTTTATCCCATTCTGAATAACTGATACGACGATAAGTCGAAGATGAAGACGATGGTCGAAGACCGGAGGTCTTCACGTCGTTTGGGTGAT
Organism: Allium sativum; assembly: GCA_030737875.1. Classification (NCBI taxonomy): domain Eukaryota; kingdom Viridiplantae; phylum Streptophyta; class Magnoliopsida; order Asparagales; family Amaryllidaceae; genus Allium; species Allium sativum. Next base: position 448,085,276 of record CM060919.1, read on the forward strand.
AACTGATGATCTTGATTGGGCTGTACACCCAAGAAGATGGAAACAGTTAGTGATCGTCCAGACGTACTTGGAGATCGATGGATATGCGGGGTACTAGGTGCCTCCGGTTTCGTTCAGACCCAGAACGGACTTGTAAATGGACTGTGTGTCTGACATCGGATTTCGTTCTGTGTGACTGATATCGGTTGCATAGGATGGTTTGCCTGTGTGGCATGCTAAGATGCAAATGATCAAGGCTTCTGTTGAAAAGCAAAGTCTTGTGGTAATGATCAAAGCACGGCCTTTGTGGCGTAGCTTTGTGTAACGTTTCCTTCGCGTGTTTCACACCCGGTATGAACCAAAAACGGGAGAGGACATCAGGGAGGACTTGCGTTTCTTTCTAGCTAGAAGTGGCGTCAGTGGTTTTACACGCCCTGACGAGTTTGACTTATGTGGTTGTTGCTGTTGCGAGGCGCCTCGGTTATATCGGTTTCGGCCGAATGCATTCTGGTCGGCTGACGGACCAGACTTACGCCCCAAAGGGCGGAGAGACGTATTGTTCAGGCATAATAATCCACATCGGTGGACCGGCCCTGACGATCTAAAGGGTTGATGCGTTCTGATCCTGAGACATGGGCTAGATTGTCTCGAATCGGTTGAGGACTATCTTTTGCCTCGGTTCATAGACGGAAATCCAATTTCCAAATACGTGACATTTGCGGTTTTAATTTGTAAACCCATATATGGCGACATAGTGGCATGGGACGCTCATGTCGCCTATGATTGATACTTATGATTTGAAGTTGTTTTATACACTATGCACTTATTATAGTATCAAATGATTTGTTTTAAACGTATCAAGCATTCTTTGGCTGTTATAAGGGAAAACCCTATCCCCCGGCTTGCGTTGCATTGTGTGATAGGACCTGGGTCTTATAACAGCTTCATCTTTCTTTATTTAGCATTGCGCTGTTTGTTTTATGCACTGGTACTCTTGGGAGGAAACCCGTTCCGTGTTATACGGCGTGGTCCCTTGATTTACCTTTGAAAATAAAGATTAATAACTGTTTTAGTTCTCACACCAGTCACATGACTGACCTGGAGTTTATTGTTTTAACCTAAACTCTGGGTGCCCCTATTTTTACGGGCAGCTAGTAGTTTCGGTTTTGCAGATTTATATTCACAGGATCCTGGTTTACAGCTGGAACGATATCCGGAAAGCTTTGTATCCGTATATCTCATTCTAGTTGTGTATTGTATTATTTTTCCGCTGCTATGTATTTAAATGTAATTTAAATCTCTGATATTTCTGTGTAATGTTTATTCTTTTATACTCTGTATATTCTTGTAATCTGATGCATTGTTGTAATATACAATGAAATGTTCTTCTGTATGCGTTCTGTTTTGTCCTGTTCTCAAACGATAGGGCGTTTCGAACGGCCTGGATCGGTTTAGCGACTGGTTCGGACCGAGCGAGATTCCTTGCCGTCACAGTTGGTATCAGAGCTTTGGTTTACAAAGCTAGAGAACAAGACACATTAGAAACATACGAAAGAATTCATCAGATATTGGATTAGCAGTATCCAATGAGAATGACTCGTTAGAGATGGGATCAGTAGTATCCTAGAACGAGTGTGAAGAGTATATTTTTAAAATGAAAACAAATTTTGTTTTGAAAATTTAAATCAATTATTCGTAGTTGATTATTTATTTATATTGATTAGGACAGTCCAATATATAAAGATTTTGCGTATGCGCCTAGCTAGCGTCTATTCGAAGTTTTAATATACTGGATAGATATAGAATCACACCCTAGTCGCCCGGAGATGATTCTGATGATAGTTCGAACATCATCAGAATTGGTATTCGTGTTTCGAAGGTGTGATTTCTATATATTTCCTATTGACTGGTGTGAGAACCAAAAATTAGATAGGGCCTATTGTTGTGATTTGGCATCAAAACATGATTTTTTGTATATATATCAAATTATGAATTTGAAACTCTAATTCACTAATTGATTGAAGTTTGTGTTGTTTGTTTAGTTGTTTGCTAATTTTTAACCATTTAGCCTAATTGAATCAAATATTGAATTGTATTGAAATTTGGTTGCGTTTGCTTGCATATACATACTTATATTGAACAGGTCATAGCAAGGAGGCTAGAGCCAGAGAATAAAATTTGTTTGCCCGACAAATAGGTACATGTTTACTACATAATTTACTGTTTTGTTTGGGTGATGATGATTTTGTGAGCCTATTGGCTAGCCGCTTGGCTTTTTCTTTTTCTTTTTGAGATCTGAAGGACCGGGGAAGCTATTTGAAATTCCCCGATGCTCCCATTGCAGGGGAGGTTATGGCGAAATTTTTCAAAAATTTAGGGTGTTAGTCAAATTTTTGAAATTTTGAAAATTCTCAGAAACTAAAGAGTTGGAGAATGGAAGTCAGATCGAGCGTAGAGTTGATTAATCAAACCACTTTCGACTTTGTTCCTTTTCGGGGACGAAAAGTTTTAAGTGGGGGAGATTGTAACAACCCGTAAAATGCGAGCCAGTTTGAAATTTTTATTTTGGCTATTTTAGCGAAGTTTGAATATTTAAAATGAATTATTTTAAATAATATCGACGAGAAATTTATTTAGAATATAAATGGAACGTATATATTATACGCGTCGTCGTTAGAATATAAATATTTATATATAATTATAAATAGAATTTAAAATGGCGCGGTAGTTCGATAATTCGATTTCAAACTTCAATTGAATGTACCGGGTGCAAAACAATCCGGATTTTAGTGAAACCAAAAATAATGGGATCTAATTGGTAATATCTTTCCAACGAATCTGAAAAATCAAGATTTCGTAGCGGGAATGATAAGATATGTCCAGTTGAAAATTCTGAATAGTCGCTATGGAATTCAGGCCCTTAAAAATGGACATTTTGCAAACGACCTCGGATTTCGACGAAACCAGTTTTGTTGGGTCCGTGATGTAAAGTTATTGCTAGGTTTCAAATTTCATAATTTTTCGAATCAATATGTGAGCGTGGCAAAGGAAAACGCGTTCGACCAGTTTCAGTTGATTTTAATCGACTGGAAATTGGCCATTTTTCAAACGGTCTCAGAATTCGACGAAACTAGTTTTGTTAGGACCGTATCGTCAATACGAAGCTAGAAAATATTTTTCTGGAATTTTTTTAGTTAGTATGTGACCCCGGTAATTTGAAATGTACGTTTAAAATTCAATATAGCGATTTAAATGTAAATTTAACGGAAACTGATTCAAACGATCAAATCAGCTTGAGATACATATCCCATTGTGTTCGGAATGGGGGTGAAACGCTATGGACGACAGGCGGTGGGCCTCGTTTTGAGGTTGAAATAAAAAGTCAACTTTTGGAAATTAATTAATAAAAAAAAAAAAACAAATAAACCTCTTCTTCCCTTTTATACCCAGGCCCCCCCCCTTTCAAATGAAATTCAGAATGAAAAAAAAAAAGAAAAAAAAACGAAGGGCGTCGGAGCCGCCAGCCACCGACGAGCGCACCCCATCCCCGATCGCCCTCCCCCTTCCCACCGCCTCTCTCCTCCTCCTCCTTTCCCCCTTCAGACCGACGTGCGAAGACCCCCCCTTTTTCCCTACGACGCGTCGCCCCCCCTTTACAGCGAGCCACCACCTCAGCAACCCTCTCGAGCCTCTGCCACCAACGATGGCGCTTCCCCCCCCCCCCCAGTGCAGCGCCGGACAATGAAGACCCTTCCCCTTTTTTTTAAAAAAAAAATGTTGTAAGTCTTCTTTATTCATTTATTTTATTTACTTTTGTGTAGTTAATTTAGAGATAAAAAACCTTGTTAGTTTCAGTTTTTTTAAACTATAAAAAAAAAAAAAAACCTTGTTAGTTTCAGTTTTTTTTAAACTATAAAAAAAAAAAACCTTGTTAATTTCAGTTTTTAAATGAAGAAGTTTAGATCTTTAAAAATAAAATGACAAGAGCTTTACAAAAAAAAGATTTGATTTTTGTATAGCATTGAAAAATATGTTTTTATATATTCATATAGCATTGAAAAATATGATTTTTTTTTATATATAGAACTTCGAGTTAAAAATGTGATTTTTATATGTTAAACTTCTGAAATAAAAATTCGATTTTTATATATTGAACTTTGAAATAAAAATTCGATTTTTATATATTGAACTTTGAAATAAAAATTCGATTTTTATATATTGAACTTTGAAATAAAAATTCGATTTTTATATATTGAACTTTGAAATAAAAATTCGATTTTTATATATGGAATAGCGAAGTAAAAATTCGATTTTTACATATGTAGTGAAAGCGGGCGACGAAGGTAACAAAAGGGCGAGAACGAAGAAAATCTATATCAAAGAAGAGTCAAGATGTTTGGATAGCTATATGTGAGAACTTCTCACCTTTCAATTTAATTTTTCTAGTTATATATATACTAGGATGCAGACGGTGCTTAGTAGCACCCGACACAATCGTCCACAGACCATGGACTTGTTTGTTTGACTGTTTGGTGATTGATTGCGATATTGGTTTGAATGTGATTTGTGGTGTGAAAAATCGAATCGATAAATTGGGTAGGATTAGACGTGCGCCGTTATAAGGCGAAGGAGTAAGGCTAGGTTAGACTCTTACTCCAAATTTTGTGGTTTGCATAACGAATTGATTTGATTGATGTGTGAATGGCGTGGGCCTTCACTAGACCGGGGATAAGGCTAGGCCTTGTCCCGTTTCTAGTATCGTGCCGTTATGCCGCCGAAATTTTCTAAAATAAGTTAGAAAAATAAAAATATCATTTTATTGAATGAATAGAAATTCATAGGTTGAAATAAAATGTTTTATCGTTAAAAATATAATTTTTAACGTGAATATGAAAATAGTGAAGTGAATAAATAAATATTCATTTACAAACCAGATGGTTTGTTTATGTACACTTATTTGAATGACATTGATTGGGACGATAAATTTTACACATCGCCCAACTGCACAAATAAAATATGCGTTTGATTGTTTGAAACCCCACACGGGTGTTGGGATGAAATTTGAAGTTCACTCATCCTGATTGATTAAATATGTCGATTGATTGATTGACAGGCTGTTATAAGCGTTGAATATCTATATTTGATGCTTATACAGTGTAGTGCACTTTGGTTGATGGTTGATTATTTTTCAATGCTATGATATACATGTGTTGTATGAAAATCCATATAATTAACTTTATATGGTAATTGATTGGGCCTCATTCCAGTTTTAAAAATAGAAATATTTGAAATAGAAATATTCGAAATGGAATATTTGAAAATATCAATATATGAAGCCGTGTTGATTAGATTGACGCCATTTTGACGTGAACGATATTTATATCGATTTTATTCATTTTAAAATGAATATAAAAAAGTAATTTTGAAAACGAATATTTCGAAATGAATTGAATTGAAAACGATTTCGAAATGAATTGAATTGAAAACGATTTCGAAATGAATTGAATTGAAAACGATTTCGAAATGAATTGAATTGAAAACGATTTCGAAATGAATTGAATTGAAAACGATTTCGAAATGAATTGAATTGAAAACGATTTCGAAATGAATTGAATTGAAAACGAATTCGAATTGAATTGAAAGTGAATTGAAAGCGAATTCAAATTGAATTGAAATTTGAATTGAATAGAAATAGATTTTGAAACGAATTCAAAACTATTTATATAATTCGTTTTAAATAGAAATCGACGAAATATATATTATATATATTATATATATTATATATATAATATTATGGCCTGAATAGAACGCGCCGCGCCGCGGCAGTTCGCGAATTTCGACCATTTATTTCAAACGGACATTACGGGAGATCTGACCGTCGGATTCTCCTAAAACCGGAACCGTTGGGTTCGTATCGAAAAGAGCTTTCTAATGAAGGTTAGAAATTTGAAATCTAACGGTTGGATTTGGAATTATGTCCAAATCAAATTCGAAAAAGGTCGCTGTAAGTGCAGTTCGATGGCCGTTGATGGAAATCGACTGTACGGGCCTTGATAAAATTATTAAAAATAGTAATAATTTGTGTAAAATCATAAGAAATGATTTGTGAAGATTTGGGATGAAAAACTCCGTATTTGAAAAGATAAAAATAGATTTTTATCGAAATGAACTAGTTTTGAACTAGAATTATAATTCTATTTATTTTTAAATAAATAAATTGAATTTGAAAAGGGTTTTGAAAATAACCAAACTTTCCAATGATTGCATTGGAGTGGATTTGAATCGAAATTGTCTTCGGAATATTTCGATGTTGGATTTCGGGATTATACGGATGTTGTTACGGAAATTTGAAAGATATATATTTATATCGTTATTTCCAATACGACATTTGTTAATCGTAGAATTTGATATTGAATATAAGCCGATATATTTTCTATTCAGAGCCTTATATTGAATATCAAATGTGATTTGGGTTTGTCGTGAATGGTGTCTTCACTAACACTGTTCTTGAACCCAGTTGAGAAAAGATTAAATCTTTTTATTTAGATTTAATGAAGTGTACCAATTAAATAATATTTAATTGGAATTGAATTGATATTGATTTTTGGGTTTATCGTGAACAGTGTTTTAAATAACACTTGTTCTTTAACCCGATAATTAATGAATGTGATTTGGGTTTGTCGTGAATGGTGTCTTCACTAACACTGTTCTTGAACCCAGTTGAGAAAAGATTAAATCTTTTTATTTAGATTTAATGAAGTGTACCAATTAAATAATATTTAATTGGAATTGAATTGATATTGATTTTTGGGTTTATCGTGAACAGTGTTTTAAATAACACTTGTTCTTTAACCCGATAATTAATGGGATGTGACTTTGGGTTTATCGTGAACCGTGTTTTTAAATGACACTGATTCTTTAACCCAGTCACAGATTAAAACTAAGTGGAGTTTTAATGAATCTTTAATTAGATTGAAAAGATCGAGAATGGAGTATCACCAGTTTTGCTCCAGGCGATAGTTAAATCTTTAATTAGATTTGAACGTGAAATTTAGAAACTAACTGTCGGTTAGCTAAGTAGAATGGTTTTCTGGATATTGATCTGATGTTGGTTTCGGCCTTCGGGGTTAATATTTGGGGAATTATTCTCTTGATTAATTTACGGTTAATGACTAATGAGTTGGAATGAGGCGTATGTTGTGTTTGTGTAACACTTTTATAATATATACGCGAGTTATTCGGAAAGACCGGGTTTATCCCATTCTGAATAACTGATACGACGATAAGTCGAAGATGAAGACGATGGTCGAAGACCGGAGGTCTTCACGTCGTTTGGGTGATAACTGATGATCTTGATTGGGCTGTACACCCAAGAAGATGGAAACAGTTAGTGATCGTCCAGACGTACTTGGAGATCGATGGATATGCGGGGTACTAGGTGCCTCCGGTTTCGTTCAGACCCAGAACGGACTTGTAAATGGACTGTGTGTCTGACATCGGATTTCGTTCTGTGTGACTGATATCGGTTGCATAGGATGGTTTGCCTGTGTGGCATGCTAAGATGCAAATGATCAAGGCTTCTGTTGAAAAGCAAAGTCTTGTGGTAATGATCAAAGCACGGCCTTTGTGGCGTAGCTTTGTGTAACGTTTCCTTCGCGTGTTTCACACCCGGTATGAACCAAAAACGGGAGAGGACATCAGGGAGGACTTGCGTTTCTTTCTAGCTAGAAGTGGCGTCAGTGGTTTTACACGCCCTGACGAGTTTGACTTATGTGGTTGTTGCTGTTGCGAGGCGCCTCGGTTATATCGGTTTCGGCCGAATGCATTCTGGTCGGCTGACGGACCAGACTTACGCCCCAAAGGGCGGAGAGACGTATTGTTCAGGCATAATAATCCACATCGGTGGACCGGCCCTGACGATCTAAAGGGTTGATGCGTTCTGATCCTGAGACATGGGCTAGATTGTCTCGAATCGGTTGAGGACTATCTTTTGCCTCGGTTCATAGACGGAAATCCAATTTCCAAATACGTGACATTTGCGGTTTTAATTTGTAAACCCATATATGGCGACATAGTGGCATGGGATGCTCATGTCGCCTATGATTGATACTTATGATTTGAAGTTGTTTTATACACTATGCACTTATTATAGTATCAAATGATTTGTTTTAAACGTATCAAGCATTCTTTGGCTGTTATAAGGGAAAACCCTATCCCCCGGCTTGCGTTGCATTGTGTGATAGGACCTGGGTCTTATAACAGCTTCATCTTTCTTTATTTAGCATTGCGCTGTTTGTTTTATGCACTGGTACTCTTGGGAGGAAACCCGTTCCGTGTTATACGGCGTGGTCCCTTGATTTACCTTTGAAAATAAAGATTAATAACTGTTTTAGTTCTCACACCAGTCACATGACTGACCTGGAGTTTATTGTTTTAACCTAAACTCTGGGTGCCCCTATTTTTACGGGCAGCTAGTAGTTTCGGTTTTGCAGATTTATATTCACAGGATCCTGGTTTACAGCTGGAACGATATCCGGAAAGCTTTGTATCCGTATATCTCATTCTAGTTGTGTATTGTATTATTTTTCCGCTGCTATGTATTTAAATGTAATTTAAATCTCTGATATTTCTGTGTAATGTTTATTCTTTTATACTCTGTATATTCTTGTAATCTGATGCATTGTTGTAATATACAATGAAATGTTCTTCTGTATGCGTTCTGTTTTGTCCTGTTCTCAAACGATAGGGCGTTTCGAACGGCCTGGATCGGTTTAGCGACTGGTTCGGACCGAGCGAGATTCCTTGCCGTCACAAATTCATAGAAAAGAGAATTAGGCTTTGTTGTTTGTAGATCTGATCTTGAATAACCTCTTCTTTGATTTGAAGAAGAAAAGCTAAATTAATTTGAGATGAAGCAACAACATGGAGGCGCCACGGATTAGGATTGAATGAGATTAGGGTTAGGTTTAGGTGTTTATTTATAGATGTATTAGGTGAATTAGAACCTTTAGATAAGATTAGAAACCATCATAACCACTCAAATTAAAAAGACACGTCATTAGGGAACTATCCAGAATTCTGTCGATCTGGGCTCGGCCTGGCCGCACTTCCCAGGTGCGCCAGTGCATTTTTGTTCTAGCGCACTTCACAAGTGTGCCAGTTATTCTGGCCCATTTCCTGATTGTTTTGCCAAACTTCTACCGTCCATAACTCCTTCATACTATATCCGTTTTATGCAAACTCGGACTCTATCTCAGGTAGAATTCCGAGACGAACGCAATGGCGTAACCCATTTCACTTAGTTCTTCTTTTAAAAATTAAGTATTCTTTAATATCCTTTATGTCATGTTTTAAAATTACGGGGTGTTTCAGACATCATCAATAAAACTAGCATGAACTAATCTAGATACTCCCGGAATACTCGATTCATAAGTCATAAAAAGAATGTTAGGGAATTTGTCAAACCGATTGGCATGACTAGCCACTCTATGAACCATAATGAGTGCAGAAAGCAATCAAAGGAATACTAATTACCTCACAATGATAATAAATCTGAACACCTATATTATGGATCTACATTCTTTGTCTTCAAATCTTGAATCAGAACTCCCTAAAGCTAATATTCTAATTTCTAAATATTTATAGAAGAAAAACAAGGCAGAGACTTGACGTCATCCTGGAAAATATGAGTTGGAGGCTAGGCTCTCCCAGTCTATTATAGGTGTACAGAAATTTTTTGTTTGTCGGATTAAGTAAAATAAAAGCTGAAGCATACAAGTGAAAAAATATAATGTTAAATGGATCAGTACTATATCGACCCACCCATAAGGTGTGTCGACCATTGTGTCGACCCACCTCAAAGGTGGGTCGACCCACCTATGGTCTAGGTCGACCCATGACCTGGGCCATTAAAGTTAATTTTGCCAATATTAATTTCTTGTTTAATGTTGCTGATAACATTTATTTTCATTCTGAATATTGCTTATGGAACTTATTTTCTTCCATTTCTAATGTATATACAACATTTAAATTTCAAACGTATGCGCATATATGCATATAACTCTTCAAATCTTTGTCTGTTAATAAATGATTAATTAATGTCATTGTTAGCGCCATCAATTCATTGATCTCTTCCTTTTAATATATATTTTAACTTCAAATGTAGTTATCTTCTTGTATATTTTTCATTCATTATACATTTATTACTTTCCACCTTAAATTACACTTTAGTTTCAAAAAATTTAATTTATGCGCATATATCTACACAAGATATCATTTCTTTTCATAATTCAAACGACGTTACGCCAACATTTATATATACTTATTTTTATTGTTTATAGATTAGTTTAGATTTCCTATTTATATATATATACACACACACACACGTACATATATATACACATATACATGTGTGTGTATATTTATACTGCATATGTGTATAATTTTCCTTATGTGTACATTTATATATATATATATATATATATATATATATATATATTTCTAAGAACATGCGTTTCTATAGTTGTCCCTTTAAAATTAAAAATATGACATTGACGAGACTCGAACTTGCACCACTCACATGGGAGAGACATGCCTCTACCAACTGGACTACACAAGCATATGTTCACAAGACTAAAAATATTGGTAGCCACTATTCTTTTTTGTGTTCCTTATATATCTTCTTTTCACGTTTGTTCTAAAACTTCACCTAAAGATAACTTTTCATTTCAAATACTTTTTTTGCAAACCATAGGTCTAAATTGATCAAAAAATCACCATGGATGCAACGATGCTAATTCTATAACCAAATTTTGAAAACATCTCATTTTCTTTATTTAATTAAAAATGTAGGGTGTTACACTTCTTCTTCTTACTAGGAAAGTATTTGGACCTATGAAATGAATTTTTTTTATTTCTTAGATTCTTATGGGTTTCTCCCTCATCACTACTTTCCCTTTCATTTTCGACTGCCTCAAGATGAAGGGATGCATCAAATAACTCCTCAAATGACAACTTCAACTATAGCATCAGAGATTTCTTGAGATACTTCTTCAAACCAAAGACAAATTTAAGTTTCTTCTTATAAGATATGCTGGTATGCTCCAAACTATACTTAGAAAGTGCCTCATAAAAAGATACATACTCTGAAATAGTCAACTTTCCTTGCTTGAGATCTAGGAAGAAACGAGCAAGAATGACTTGTAATTAATAGCTAATACCAATTTAGGGCACGACTTTACAATATACTACGTGCAATAAGGACTCTATGATGATCAGAAATCTCCATAATACACATGCAAGTGAAGGCTGACTTCTGATGAGGAGAAGAATTAGATAGTACAAGGGGATGAGTGCTCCTGAGAAGCTCCAATATATGGTTAGTGGACATATGAACTCTCTACGGGCGTGAGCTACTGGTCAACTCCACCCTCTCTTCGAGAATTGGGTCACTAGATGGTCGAGTACTATGAGAACGACTCTTGCTACGACCAACCATCGGCTAAAAGATAAGATATGATAGGATTAAAACATATAGGTAAGATATATTCAAGCATTACTGTAAGGAATACTACAGAATTTACTAAAAATTTACATTTCTGAACGTATTCCCACTTTTTATCTACACCAAAGTATGGAAAAAGTTAAAATGTACAACCCAAAGGTAAGATCGATTCGAGAAGGACACAAGGGTAATATATAAACACTTACGTTGTATGCCAACATACTGTAGTTGCTCGGTTTGTGTTCTGTATTTATCGCTTTTGTTCTGAATACAACTCTTATGCCAAGCTGTGACGCCCCACCTTGAGACCCACATTAGTAAGTAACATTAATGAGTAATAATGTCTACAAATCCAGAGAACAGAACCTGGTTAACGGCAACCATCCATGAGCCTTGGATAAAATAAACATCAAGAGTGTCAATAAATGTTTCATTTTTTCTCTTTTGTGGCTCGACACTGTTAATCTTTATTCAATATAATGCTATGGTGGCTCTACATATATCCAGAACAAAAGTAACTAAGCAACATATCTCAAATCGCAATACACTCATCCCAACATATATGTATACATATATATAGTCATACAATACACATGGTGTCCGAACTGTGGTATACAACCATAATATAAACAACAAGTCAAAATAATAGGTACATCATTGTTTATGATCCAGCTCAAATTCGTACAACTAAAACGATGCTACTGAGAAAATACAAAAATAATATTAAAGGATCATAGCAGAAGCAAAACCCAGTAGTATGGCTACCAAAATATCTGAATAAGCTCAGTTTGAACCGACCATTAACATACATCGACATGCCCAATTAATAGTGGGTAATAGCATAATAAGACGAAATATTACATGAAAATTAATTCTCCATTCTGAAGAGTTAATGAGGTAACTATTAATATGTGGCAATCATATAATTAAATGTATCAACAAGGAAAGTTCCTTCAAATTTATGTACTTGGCTCTGAGCCAAGAACAAGCAGCAAACACTAAAAACATCGAAACTTTATATTTCAAAACCAACAAAAAACATGTATTACTCATAAGAGTTTAAATAGAGTCAAGATGATCATCAATAATAAAATTCCGTGTTTATAAATAATAAAATACCAAAGCAAAAAAATGTATGGATATAAAAATCTAGTACTAACAAAGCTCCAATATATGACCGTAAGGTCTGAATCATCAAAACAACAAATCAACAAACAATCCAGATCAGAAACAATAAAGAAGTGAACGTGTATATAGCTCCCCTCGAGCTTAGACACATACCAATTTATATGTTAGGCCTAACTATGCAACATTCGCCACATATAACAACAAACAGTAGACACCTTTGTATGCACTATAATTATGGGACCGCATCTCCCAACAACAAACACCTTCGTATGTAATTTTACTTATGCACGAGATTGCAACCCTTGGTACTGGCTGTCCAACAGTAATATGTGTTACAGACTCTTAGTCAGTAAACCAGGCAGTGGTAACTGTGTGTCCTATACCACACGTTCTCACCTTCGGTTTACTACTAGCTAGTCAGTTCCACAATGGAAACAACAGAAATCACAAATCAACAAAGCAACAAATCAATAGCTTCAACCGGATGATCCTGGAATTAACTGATTCCATATACTGTCATGACCCATACCATGGGGTTTATGATATCGTTTAACCTTTATTACGTCTTCTCAAAGGGTGTAGAAAATGTGTGGATTTTATATAAGAAAATATTTGGTTTTTCTTAAGAGAATTTATAAAACGATTATTGAAAGTTGATTAATTTTGTTCTTAAAACACTTGTATTTTCTAAATAAATTTATACTATTATTTTGAGGTCTTTTATTTTAAATTCTAAAATTGTAAGATCAATTTGGCCTTAAAACTATTAGAAATCGATATATATACATTATAGGAAAATTATTTTGAAAGCGTGCACGTGCGTTTATCATCACCGAACCACATTATAAAACTCAACAAAAAAATTACCAACCATCACCAAAATCTGGAATTCGAATATTATATATATCTTGGTTTGCTAAACTTATATGTAGAGAAATAATGTGAATTAGCATCAGGAAATACATCAAAAAATAACATAAATCAATAGAAACATGCATAGAAGACAAGAAAATTACTTGTGCAACTTTGTTGGAGGGGTTCGACCTCTGGTCTGCTGCCCCTTCATTGGGGACGGCCACCAGGTCGATCTATCGAGGGAGTAGGTCGATCTCCTGGTCAACCCATCCTACGGAAGTTTTCCAGGCTGTGAAACAACCTCCAATTAATATTTCAACGGGGATTTAGACATAGCTATACAGATCAGATTGGCCTAAAATTTTAAAGGCACATTATCAACAAGTTTAACTAAGAATAGAAACTAAAATGGCACAATTTCGTTGTTGCATGACCAAGTTACAACAACTCAAAATTGAGCTTTGGTTGTGACTGCACCGCTAATAATACTCGACGACCGAAAATACAGGATTTCAACAAACTTTGCACATATTAAACAGAAATACCAAAAATCTCACTGAAACTAGAAAATATGAGTAAACACTCACCTTAGTTTGGAATTACAGCAAGTTAGAAGTTATTTGCAGCAAATAGAGGATTTATTGCTTTAAAGGAACTCTTCTTTCGCCTGTAGATTTTGTTCATGCAAGAAAGATTATTCACTTACAACAAAAAATTCAACAAATATTGAGAAAACCCTAATTTAATCTAAGATTTAGTTAGATTACCTGCTGTTGGAAGTTCAAAACAATCAAAATCTTCAATTCTGAAGTTAATTTGAGGATGGTTTGAATTTACTGTAAAAGTTTTCCTTAAACTTTCTAATTTTGGTTTACTAAATAAGAAGATACTTCATAAAATGAACATACTGAAGTTTTTTCTCTAGAGGATTCTTTCATTAGTGAATAATTAGGGCCTAAAGTAAAATAATTAATCCCATGATTAAGCAAATAAATCATTAGACTAGCACTAAGGCTACTAAACACTCATTTTAACCTATTTTAGCTCAGTTAAGGAAAGTTTGCACTATAACTTCATACTACCACCATGTTTTGACTTTAAACAACACTACTAAATTATTTAAAAAACTTATAAAACAATTTAAAGTCTTTTAACACTTAAATTTGCACTTTACGACATATTTTGCAAATTACACAAATAAGAATATTTTTAGTTAAACCTGGTGATTTTGTAACACGTATGAATTAAATATTTTAAATGCCTATACTTCCACACATAAATTCAAGACCACAAAATACATATTTTCCTTATTTGTTATTGTTTTTAAAAAAATTGCATTTTATTAGAAATATTTACACAAATTTAGAAAAAAATCACATTATACACAATATTTTAGTTTAGAACCACAACCCACATTGATTTTGAATAAAATTCCCAAAACATAAATTCAATAAGGATTTTCACACAATATTATGTTTTAAATATTTATTTTTAACCATAGAAATTATTAACTTATATAACAAACCAACTTATAAGGACATAATTTATTCCAAACACCATGTATTAGAAATAATCTCAAATCTTACTCTAATTAGTATATTATCAACAAAACATCCAAATTTCCTCAATTAGCACCATTTTCACTAATAAATTGCCCAGCCACAATTTAGTCATTCTTAAATGATTAAATTCCACAATTAAACCACAATACCTAACTTATAAATATTAGCTCGGATAATTAAGTTAAATAACAAATTTAATGATATATTTGGCTTAATCGTCACTCCAAGTATTTGTACTTTTAATGGTTATTTATTAGAGTAGGTAATCCCCAAAAACTCGGGTTGCTATAGGAAGACCATCTTCATTTGGTTGAGTTTTCTTACAACAATGGTTACAGTCGAGTATTGGTACGACACCATATGAAGCATTGTACGGTAGACCTATTATACGTTTTACTAGGGAGATAGCCTCCCTATATTGACTCTATCTTTTATCGGCTTTAGGTGGTTCAGTATGGGAAATTTGCCTGTTATGCGGATCTGTCAATCTAATGACAGCTCGGGGTTGGTAAAATTCACAAAGGTATTGGTGTTGCGACCTTTGAGCAACCCCACATTTTTGCCTACGTTTTCTGATTTTGCTATCCTGTTGTGTCCTTCACCTCCACTTGTCATACCACGTCCTTTGTTTCTACTTCGTTCCCACTTCTTAGTAAGGAAGAGATAGCGATTATTAACAATCACCTATCTCGACTTACTAAGAATTCTTGTCCTTCGCAGTTTGATATTTAGGTTTCTCCCCCGTCGGTTCAAGGTTTCGGGTATCTTTTGGGTTATCCGAGACTTGTGAGGCATCTGTTCGTCCTTCTGCCCTTCCTTTATGTTCCTCTCATCGTAGATAGAGGGGGATTCCTCACACCCCATGCACCATTTGCACACGCTCTATAGCGATGTCCGAGTAGATCGTTAGATCTACTCGACATACGCTTGATCTTGTTTGAGCTGTGTTAGCATGTCCCCTTCATTTTGGAGTGCCTTCTTTTTCTTTTTGTAGTGATCTCTGTTTGTCGTATGATTTCCCTAGATGAAGAAATTCTTATTGTGGAATATTTGTGTTATAGGAAACGATTCATCAATATCTAGATTGATGCACATCTTTAAGAAGCATTCTGTCAGTCTGGTTGCACTTCTGGAGCCTTTTATAGGTGAAGAGGAGGTTTCCAATTTGGTTTTTTCCCTTGAGTTTGGGGGTGCCTTAGCCAATGTATCTGAGAAGATTGGGATCCTTTCATCCAAAAACATTGTCGCTGCCCTATTTTAGATTCCATTCAACTTCTCTCGGTTGTCTTCTTGGTCCCTTCTCCTTTTCTTTCTAGTTCTCGGCGGTCTACACCTAGTGTGATCGGATAGAGAGAGTGACCCTTTGGTCTGACATTCTCTCTCTTTTCGACTTGGGGTTTGAGGTTGCATTTAGGAGGCGACTTCAATGTTGTCGCCTGCCAAGTTGAAAAGCGGGGAGGTGGCTCTGGTAACCATGCTACGATTGCAGATTTTAATGCATTAATCTTCAGATTTGGTCTTTTCGAGGTTTCTTTCGTTAGCTCGGCTTTTAATTGGTGTAAAAACTGTGAAGGTTCCATTCTACTTTCTTTTTCACTCCTGTTCTTCCCCCCTTAGATCTAATGTTGTTTGCTAGTTATGCAGAGATTGGTTAACAGGTTCAGGTCTCGCCAGTCATTGGGTTTTCTTCTCATGGACCATTGGATTTCCTACTGGAGCTTTCAGATGCCTGCTTTTTCTCATCTTCTCTCACATTGGGATAGCTACCTAGCTTGCAGAGCTCTAGGATGGACTGGGTTCAGCTTTACTAGCTTTCTGTCTTGCCAATCTTCGGGATTATGGTGTCTAGATCTTCTGCTTCCTCCTTCCTGTCTTTTGGGGATCTAGTTTTTTGGGGATACTCGCCTCTTTCGGTGGACATGCTAAGGTGGATGCTTGCTTTTCTAGCCATCATTCCTCGCTATCAAAGGTACAAATAGTTGATCTGCCATGTAGAGCTTTCTTGTAATGCAGAATGGTAGAGCCTTTTCTTTCTTCGATATGTTCTGTTCTTGTTGTACTTTATTTTTTTTGGAGAGATTATTGTACTATGTAGGAGTAGATAAACTTCACTTTCGGGTGGTGGCCTTGTCGGACTTCGGTTTTGAAGTAAGATGGGTGGTGGTTTATCCGGAGCTCATCTACCTATCCTTCTACACATCGAATAGATTTTCTTTATTGGTTACCTGCTAGGCATGTTGGCATTTTTTGTGGACATTTTGTTCCTTTATATATATACACACACACACTCTCGTTTTTGCAAAAAAAGGACCTAACTGGATTCTTTCTAGACTCGACAGAGAATTCAGATCAGAAGATTGGTTCAACCTTTCCTTCTCGTTCTCTGTTTCTCATCTGCATCATACCTTGTCGGATCTTGCTCATCTGATTCTTCTCCGCTCTCCCTTCTCCCTTTCTGGACCTTCGTCTTTTCGGTTCTAAAGTATGTGGAGATCACAACACGCGTTCCACCGGGTCGTGGAAGACTCCTAGAACTCTCATGTTCTAGGTTCCTTTTTTGTGGTGTTTTCTCTAAAGCAAAAGCGTCTTAAGGCTTGGAACTTTCAGGTTTTCAAGAATATCTTCGACCGTGTTCGAGCAGTCGAAGAAACCCTTATCTTAGTAGAATCTTTTTTAATGAGAATCCCACTTCTGCTAACAAGGAGGCATGGGCGCTTGCCCAGTTGTCTTTTTCGTCCGAATTTCGTATTGAGAATGACTATCTTCGCCAAAAGGCGAGGATCAAGTGGGTGGTCGAAGGAGATACAAACTCCAAATTCTTCCATTCTTCTATTCGTAAGAAGAATGATATTCTTACGATTTACTAGATCTAGAGCCCTAGTCTCTCTTTGACCTCTGCGCCGATGGAAGTCAAAGAGACAATTTTGTATCATTTGCAATCATTTCTCGCCTCTCCCTCTGTGTCTGTCTCTGACCCGGACTGCTTTCTTTCATTCCCATATTGGTTCTTCCTTCAGATAGTGCAGATCTTGCCACACCTCCTTCATCCAAAGAAATACGTACTTGCGTATTTTCTTTTAATAAGGATAGTGCGAGTAGGCCTGACATCTTCAAAGGGGTCTTTTCTGGAGTGTCTGGCCGATCATTCAGGTAGATTTTTGTCTTGCTATTGTGTTTTTCTTCTCTGGTGGGGTGCGTCCTCAAGGATGGACTTCCACCAATTTGACTCTTATCCCTAAATGCGAAAACCCATCCTCGTGCATGGATTTTCGCCCAATCAGCTTGTGCAATTTCTCTATTAAAGTTATCTATAAGGTTCTAGCCTCTAGACTAACATCATTTCTAAACTGTACTATTTCCTTTTTTCAGGCCCGGTTTGTAAAAGGACGCTTAATCACGAATAATGTCCTTTTAGCTTAGGAGCGGTTTCTCAGATCAATCAGAAGGATAAAGGTTCTAATGTGGTCATTAAGTTGGATATGGATAAGGCCAACGATTGCATGTCTTTGTTTTTCTCATCATCAAGGTTCTGAGGGCTTTTGGCTTTCCCAAACCCCTTGTGGATATTATTTATAGGCTCATCTCCAACTACTGGTTTCCCATCCTCATGAGTGGGTTGGCAAATGGGTATTTCAAGGCGGGTAGGGGACTTCGTCAGGGTGACCCGCTTTCCCCAACCCTATTCGTCATCGCTGCCGAGGCTTTCGTGTGTGGATTGCATTCACTTATGATAACAAAACTAATTCATATGTTTGGCATCCCTAAGGGCTGCCCTCTTATTTATTTTTTTATCTTTCATCGATTACATTATCATTTTCATTAATGGTGGTCATCGCTCCGTCCGTCGCCTCCTGAGCCTTATTCAGTAGTACGAGAGGTGTTCGGGCTAACTCGTTAACTATGCTAAGAGGTGTATGAGAGATCTTCTTGGATTGAATCTTACATTGGTTTCAAGGCATCCTCCCTTCCCTTACCTTACCTCGATATTGTTCTATTCAGTGGTAGGAAGCTTAATACCATTTTCGACCCCCAGACTGACAAAGCCAGGGGTAAGATCATTCGTTGGAATGCGACTCTTCTATCTCAGGCAGGTAGGATTGTTCTCATTAAGTCCATTCTTAACTCTATAAAATTGCATATCTTTGCTTCTACCACTCTTACTTCTTCATTTTTCTGTTCTTATTGATCTATGGCATCGTCTTTTTTTTAGAGAAAAAGGACAATGCTAATCGTCACCATTGGATTTCTTGGGACATCATTTGTCATCTCAAAAGTAAGGAGGCCTCGGTCTTCATAACCTAAGGACATGTGTACTTCCTTTGTTTGCAAGTTATGGGCACAGTTTGGAGTGAACGACTCTCTATGGGCAACATTCCTTCACACTAAGTACCAAAGGATTATGGGCGTGAAGTACACCGGTAT
Source organism: Allium sativum (assembly GCA_030737875.1). NCBI lineage: Eukaryota > Viridiplantae > Streptophyta > Magnoliopsida > Asparagales > Amaryllidaceae > Allium > Allium sativum. The sequence continues at coordinate 448,104,725 of CM060919.1, forward strand.
CCCGTCCTGTGTTGGTGAGATGTGGAAACGGATGCATTCATGAAGTCCCTCTCTAATTCCTACAGTGGGGGACCAGTTGGGATGTTAGTCCTTTCTCGATTAAGGTGGCATAGAGTTCGGTGAGGACCCCAACTCTACGTCTCCATCTCTTCTGTTTCATTTGGGATGCTCGTTTACCTCCGAAGGTTTCGCTATTTGTGCGAAAAACCCATCATGAAGGGTTACCGTTGGATGAGAGCCTCAAGAAGATTGGCATCCCAATTGTTTCATATTCCAGATGATGTGGATCAGGTGATTTGGAATCCATTGCTCATTTATTTTTCCTCGGCTCTTGTGCCCGGGTAGTCTAGAATTTTTTCAAGAACCTAGTGGGTTGCCGAGGCAACACCATTTCCTTTTTAGATTTATTGAGATACTGGTGGGCCGACATCTCTGGTAAATCCATTTGTTCAATTATCTTTCGCCTGATTCCTTGTCTTATCTGGTAGCACATTCAGTGTTTACGGAATAAGGCAGTTTTTGACGAACTTCCAATGGATCCTCCTTCCATCATCCGAAGGGTAAGGAATAATGTTTTCCTTGTGCTTCTTGGCAATCCATTTAAGGGAGCAATTATCTCCCGCTCAAGGAGGTTGGTTGGTACCATTAGTGTCACATCAATATCGTCTACCCCCAGGGCGGGGATTGGTTGAACTCTTTGGTCAGTCGAGTGTTGGTTCCTCCCCGATGTCTTCTCCACCCCAACCCAACCCTCCCACCCCCTTTTTGGACCTTATGTTGTTTGCTAGTACTGCAGGTCCTATATTTACAGGTGTTTATTGGATCAACTCTCTCCAGGGTTTTCGAAGCTGGCATTGCTATTTTGGAGCTAGAGCTTATAGGAAGTTTGCTTGTAAATTGTATCTACTTAAGAAGATGGAAGGTGTGCATAATGTGTTTCATGCGTCGTATCTACGGAACTTCGTGCATGACCAAAATTGGATAGTATCTCCATATCACATTGATGACTTAAAGGTAGATCCAGAAGTTTCTAAACCTTGTAAGCCGCTTTGCATCATTTGAAATAACATGAAACAACTTAGGAGAAAGGTGGTTAAGTTAGTCAAGGTACAATGGAGAGAGGACGATGATGATTAAACTTAGGAAACAGAAGTGAGAACAAAGACGGCCCATCTAGAACTCTTTGCATTGTATATCTCATATATTGTATCTCACTCATATTGTAGTGTCTTGTACAATTAAGGTAGGAATTTTGGTTGCATGGATTACTGGATGCTATATTGGATAATATATTGGCAACTCATGGGTGGTAAGCATGCAGATGCTTTGTTTGCTCATGTTTGCTTGGGTTTCGGGGGTGAAATTTCTAAAGAGTGCAAATGTAGCGACCCATATTTTACATATCAAAGGATCATAAATTAATTTTATTTAATTCCTAAATTTCCCAATCATTCATAAATTTTAATTTGATGTTCATATGGATTTTAGACATGTCCATGATTTTTATCAAATTGTTTTGTCACTGTTTTACTCTTATGACTTACTATTTTAGCTATAACTTTTGTTTAGGACTAAATCGGGTATTGTTAATAATATTTTTCATCAACAACGGAGATAGGTCTATGGAAGTGTACCTAAAGGGAAAATAGGTTTATTTAACTTTCACAAGTTCGAGTTAATTCACCGTTTCCTAGATATCAAGGATTTGAGTCAAAAAAATTAGTTACTCTTCCCTCAATGGGATGAGCATCACGCTTAAGCGAGTCAAGAACCAACAGTCATCTTAGGAAAAAGGTTCCCTAAGCATAACCCTCGATAAGGGATAAATGGCTTATATGAAGGGGTTGCGCACTAACTTTACGGAAGGGTTCGGGCTTGGGTAAGAACTCATAAGCATGTAGAAAGAAAACAACATGTTGCACTGTCAATAGCTAAGAAATTACATGAGAAACTCAAAAAGAAATGTACTAAGTATTGATCCACTCTTTATTGATCCTTGATTTATAATACACAAGTGATTACAACCAAAATCCCCAATTTGATTTAAGAATTAGGGTTTACTCTAGAGAAAAAAGTACAAGAATGAGAGTGAGAAAAATTCATCCCCAAAAATGAGACCCCTGGGGTCTAACTTATGGACAAATCGGGGCTCCTTTAGCTATTGGGCCAGCAGTACCCCTTGTCGGCCTCTTTTCCCTTTGGTTCCATAAGTGATGGTTCATGGCTGCCTTTTCTTTAGGTTCTGAAGGTTTTGCCTATGGCTTTTAGAGATGTCAGGTCTTGATCTTAGAAGGAAGGTTTCGGTCTGCAGAACTGCTTTTTGTTTGCTTGTTCAACCACTTTGTTTTGATCCCGAGTTTGTCGGTGCAAATGGCTTCCAGAAGGTTATAGCTTCCATATGTAGGCTTCTGGTTTTGTTATTGACACTTTCTGGAGCTTGTCTTTGTGATTCAACTGAAAGGTTGCTATGTCTTCCACCCCTATCGGTATCGACACTAAGCAGATTAGTGTGGATAGCTTGTCTCTCTTGGGGTTCCATCTTGCCTTTCGGTTGACTCCCGAAGTGTATCCTTGCTTTTCCGGGAGGTTGCTTCCGGGGCTATGATAGTTACTTGTTACAGTAACTTCTCGGGAACCAACTAATAGAGGTCTCGGTAATTGGTTTTGGATAATCTCCATATGCTTTGAACTTTCTATCTTTGATGCTCTCATCTCCTTATGTGTCGGTGTTAAGCAAGTTAATACCGATAGCCCCACTTGTCCTTCTAGGTCTCGGTTTGTAGGATTAGTGGTCTTTCTCTTCATTGGCTTCCAATCTTGATTGACCTGCCGTTGTTTACTCACCATGTTGGGATCACCCTATCGGTATCCTTTCTTTGTATAGATTTGAGCTCTTTTCTTCAATGATGGTGTCGATTGCATAGCTCTCAGAATATTTCCTTATGCTATCAGCTTTTTCTTGTCTTGGGATTTTGTTGATGGAAGACTCCTTTCTTCATGTGGCGGTCTATTACCCCTCCACTACCTGCCTGTTTCGGTGCTTTATTTTGGTAGTGACATTCCCCACTCCCATAGTGAAGGGGTATTTTCGACTTTTCAAGTCAAACCTTTGAATGGATCAATTACTTCCTTGTTCCCGTATATATACCCTCCTTGTCTCGCATTATTAGCTCTTTCTCTTCTTCATCATTTCCTGAGAAATTTATCTTGGAAAAGTATCAGCAATCTTAAAATAAGTCTCTCGGTAAGTTATTTATGCTCTGTTTTGAAATCAAAATGTTAGCTAATTTCGAGCTATGGTGACTATCGGCCTTGCTTGCTACGTACTGATCTTAGTCTCCTAAGTATCAGTTCTTGGCAGCTGGTTTCGAACTTATTTGGCAAATCTAACACATGTTCTTACCTTGATTTCATTTTAGTGATGGCGTCGAAAGTATAGCCTCTTGTTATTATCGGGGTCTTTTTAGAGTAATAAAGTTCCTACTCTTTCGGGTATTGTTATTACCTTGTAGCATAAAATTAAGCAGACTATACCTGGCACTATGGGGAAGAAGCATATTTCCATTAAACCTGATAGGAACTGTCCTTTGCTAAATGACCCTTCTGCTTTCTAGGAAGGTCGGTGCTGTCGAGAAGCAATTCCTTGATTTCGACTCAAGAGCAAGTTAATGCCATTCTTCAGGATTTTGGGTGTTGAGGCCATTCCTCCTCGTGAAATGGACACCATCTCCTCCCCTCCGAAGAGCTATTTTACCTACTCAACGATCAATATCTAGCATGGAGGTTTCATCCCCTTTCCTGGCTTCCTTATCGGTATCTACAATGTTTGGGAATTGCTCCCGTCTAACTTTCTTTTAACACTTACACCTATTTGTTATGCTTAGAATTGTTATTCGTGGAATCGGGTAATGGTTCTTTAAGTCCTTCTATGCTTGATCACTTGGTTTGCCCTTCCAAACTTAGTGACATGAACCCTCATATTTTCCATGCAAACCCCACAAAGAAATTCTTATCAGAGGGGACAACAAGATTTAAAGACTGGGAAACCAAATTTTTCTTCATCCGCCGTCCTCTAGGTGTTTTCGGCAGCTTCAACACTCTGAGTATACCCGAAAGCATTTCTCCCCTTTTCTCCTCTTTTTTTACTTTTCGTTTGTGCTTTTGTAGATGGTGCACCCAAACTGCCGAGCTTTACAGATAGGGAGGTAATTGACCTCCTTGGTACTGCTTCTGGGCAATATGGTAATAGGTCTTCACTACTTACTTTTTCTATCCTTTGGAGGCACTCCCTGTTGTCGGTCGGTCAATCCATTATTGGGCAACCACCTTTGGTCTTGTTTAGTAAAGGGACCTCTTTTTGTCACTGGGAAGAAATGCTCCTGTCTCTCCCAATTCTCTTATATTTATTGACAATCCAGGTACGCCTTTTATGTGGCATTTTTAGAATGGAGTCACAATTGAGATTTTATTCGATTTTCTTTCACTATATGTTAGGAGTTGTATGTACTGAGTCTAGTAAGACAAGCTTTGTTTCCTCGATTCTAAGGGATGGAGTTTCTTCGGTTAAGTATACATTACTAAAGTCTAGCGAAAATGTAAAAAGGAAGCTTATGAAAAGAGTTTAGAAGACCCTCTCCTGAAAAATCAAAAGATTCGGCAGGCCCATCTCTTTCTTCCAATGCGGTTTCTGGTACCCCAGAGTTCGCCTCTCCAAAGAAGGCCCCCCCGTTCGAGCACTCGCCTTGTCAGGTCTTCCAAAATAATGAGTTGCATTATGCAATGGAACTTTCTTCTTCTTCTGAGGATATTGCTCCTTCTGCTTTTATCAGCCCTCCTGGTGGTGACAACTTTAATGATCTGGTTGGGCTGATTATTTCTTCTTTTACCCTTTCCAATGTTGATTTTTCACTTGACTCCCCCGGCGGCTGTCAAGCCCTAGTCGAAATGCTTCTGCTGGTATGCATATTTATCTTTCTTGTGTACCTGCCTTTCGTTCAACTGCCTCATCTTTGCCAATTACATTCTTTATAGGTTATTAAGTGGCGGTTTTTGACACAAGAAAATCCTTCCGAACCTTCTTCGAAGTTATGGCGGTTAAAGAAGAAACCATGTCTTTGAGGAAGAAAAATGTTGCCCTTGTCCTTGTTAAAGAAGGTTTCATTGCAGAGCAAAGTAAGTTGGAACCAATTCTAGTAGAGGCGAAAAATTTATATACCATGGAAAGGGAATCCAGTTTGGCCATGGCTGAAGAAGTTAGGGCTTTAAAGAGGACTTTGGAAAAATCCAAAGAACACATTGCCATGCTTGATTTTCGTTGCTTCTCTTTACAAAAACAAAATTCTTTTTTAGAAAAAGAGAATGATTCTCTCAAGATAGAGCTTGGAAGGAAGGGTACTTTGTTGGAAAACCATGCCAGAGTAGTGAATGACGCTAAGTAGAGGATCTCTTGCTTTCTCCAGACCACCTTGGACGAAATTATGGTTAATTCTTTCGGGGACGCTTTCTTCCTTCTTTATGCAGACAACATGGACAAATGCTTGGATTCGAGATTTTCATCTCTCTATCCATCTTTAGTAGAAAGATTTATGTCTAAGATATCCTGTGTGAGGAGAAGAGAAGAAATTCCTATGAAGGAGGAAACAAATGTAGCCGAACTTTTATTTATTGAAGATATCCCCTTTGAGGAATCACATGCTAATGACGAAAGAGCTCTCATTGAGGTACCAAAGATTGTTAGTGCTAATGGCGATAATCCCCAATCCATAGATTCTGTTGAGGACAGGGAAGAGTATAGTGGTAACTTTGCTGGTGTTGGTTGTCCCTTCTCAGCCATCGGTGGTCGAGATGAGGCATATGGTGAGGACGTTGAAATCGCCAAATGTGATCCTATTTTGTTTGAATCCCTCACTCCTTCTGGAGTGCAGAAAGTGGCGAAAGATTCGTGTTTCAAGGGTGCTTCTTTGATTGGCACCTCTCGAGTTTCTGCTTCTGCTTCTGAGGTACAGTAGTCTCTATGATACATACCTTTTTTCTTCAATAATTGATCTCTTCCCTTTCCTCGCTTAGGCGAAGAGGAGGAAATTAGGTTCTAGGTATTCCGTTCTTAAAAAGGCTCAATCAGAAGTGATTCATCTTACTAGGGAACTAAACAAACAAATAAATGAATATAACATCTTGTCCAAAAGATATCATTTCCTTGTTAGAAGTGCTCCCAAATTACTTCTTTTTAAAGGGAAGGAAGCTTCCCTTAGGTTGAGAGCTGCCCGATTACAATGCGAGAGGCAGAATATGCCAAGCGCATGACTTTGTTCTGGATGTTAATTGAAGACAGGAACATATTAGTAGATTTTTTGTATCAAATTTATAGTAGATATGAAGCATTAGATTTTTTTCTCTTTTTAGGTGAACATAGCAGGGGCTTGCTTAGACGTATCCATAGAAGGTGCTTAGATGAGCGTGGTGTAGACCTTCACCCGAGTGAATGCTGGAACCTTCCCCGAGTTACCTCTATCCCAGGAGAATTACCTTTAGACAAACTTATGTTTCATAAGTATCGATTTGTATCCGAGGCTTTTAAATGATATGTCGTGTATGAGCAAGAGGGTTATTTGTAATGAATGTACTTGTTTAGCTTATGATATAACGAATTGTTCTTTCTTCCAATCTCTTTGATATTTTCTTCAGAGTCTGTCTTCTAATTCAAGTTTTCTTTCCAGGGATTTCTTAGGGTACTATGTTAAGTTGAAAAGAGAATATCAGGAGAAGTCTCTTCTTATTAACTCTTCCTCCTTGGTGCGGTATTGCTTCTTGATTGACCTTGAGAAGGTTTATACTCAATATCCTTGCATCCGCCTTGACTTTCTAGGTGGTGGAAAGGATTAGCTTTTAAGAGAGATTCATACATATTGACCGAAGCTAATTTGGCGTTATGACAATCCTCCTTCTGGAGAGTGGGATTATCACAAGTGTCCTCCAGTTTATACACCTGATGGATTTGGGTGTTCATTTGATTCCTCACTTGACCATTCCACTGACACCTTGGATAAGGTGAGGGAGGTCATCTTTTATTTTAAAACCTATACTAAGCACCTGTAATGGTGCTTTTGATAACTAAATCATGTTTACATATAAGTTAATATCAGAGGAAGGATGCCTTTCCTTTTGGAGATATGCTTAATTTTGGATCCTTTTGTAAATGATTATGTAGAATGTGAGGTACTTGGTGTATCATATTTCATATGTAATGGCCTACAATGATGGTGCTTATGAACGAAGTTATGACTTATGGAAGTGTTACTTTAACATGTCGCCACAGCCTATGATAGAAACATTCCTTTTCATAATTTCAATGTAGTATTGTGCATATATTTAATGCACTTTTATTAGAGGTCGGTTAAAAAGATATTCACGGAGTATCACTTGCTCTTATTGAAAGTAATAGCATTATGATATTACAGGCATAAAATAACTAATGGGCTTACTTATACTTCTGGCATTAGTAAAAGTTTCTTACTATAATGGGTATTTCCTGGAACTCTCCCTCTACGGGTATTTTAAGAAACAATGGAAACCCCTACCCCAGGTTTTTACTGGAGGGAACACAAGATACATGCTTGACCCTTCGCCTGAATCTATATTCTAATGTTGTGTGATAATATGTGTCACATATGTATTTGGAATAACGAATAGTTAATTGACGTATATATGGGTTAAAGAAACTTTCCTGAGCAATACAGAATGTTCCTGTCCTTGTTAAAAGGTCTCTTGGGTAACGGACTCCACCTGTTAGGTTGATCATATATCCCTTCCTCAAGGATTAGAGCTTTGTGACCCGAATTAGGGTATTAAGGATAGATTTCCAGAAATTGCCTTCTAATTGCAATAGAACTCTAACTCATCTCCCAGATTCGGGATATTAAGAAGAGAACCAAATACCCTTCTTTGGCTATGATTGAAATCTTGAACTGACCCAGATTCAGGTATTTAGATAGGACCGGAATTTTACCTCCGGCAACACTTGGGGTTTAAATCAACCCGGATTTGGGTATTTAATAGAAATCCCGAACTATACCAGATTAATAGAAATCCCTAACTAACCCAGATTCGGGTATTTAATAGAAGCCCCGCACTAACCCAGATTTGGGTATTTAATAGATTGAAGACCAGAAATCCGCTTCTGGTATTAATGTTTTATTACCCTCTTTGGGTTTTATTTTTGAAGCAGAGGTTGTACGTGCTTCTTGAGCCACTTTTGGGCTTCTATTATCAAAGCAGAGGATTTGCGCGCTTTATTGTCCACTCTCTGGGCCTGTGCGTCTGACGTACTTGGCTAGCTTCTCCACAAGCAAGGCCCAAGGACTTGCCTGACCTCCCTCCAGGAGGCGCCTTATGCTGACCATCGTAGGCGATGATAATGTATAAGATACTTAAACCGGGCCATTATAGACACGGAATTAAGGCTTACTCATTTGAAGCTCTATCCTGGCCATCATAGGCGGTGATAGAGGCTTACACTCTACCCCCTCGAAGGGTGCCCTATCCTGACCATCGTAGGTGATGATAGGGGTTTGCGCTCCCTTCTGCGGGTAAAGCAGAACGTAAGTAGAGTTAGGACGTGCTCTTCTACGAGCAGAGGTTGTACGTGCTTAGTTCATAGCATATGCAAGGCTTACTCTTCTGCGAGCAGAGGTAGGGCGTGCTAATTAGATGCTCCATCATAACTATTTCCAGTGTGGATCGGAGGCTTACGAATTCTATGCTTTAACCCGGCCCTTTCTGATTTGGTTGCGGAGAAAGGCTTACACACCACCCCCTCCAGCGGGTGCCTTGCCTTGGCCAACTCAGCGGTGACAAGTTTTTTTTCTTCTTTTTTGATTTAACCCACCTTGGGTTATTTAGATTTCTGGAGAGGGTTTCCACACCTTTAGTTATGTAGGTAGTCCTTTTCCCGAGAAACTTACTAGGATACATCTGATCTTTTTACAAACTCTCATAGTTGGTCCTGATTGAAGAACTTAATGATCATCTCTTCGAGAATTATGCAGTGGTTAGTTTCATGTCCATCTGTCATTTGATAGTGACAGTAAGGCCCTTCCAAATTTCTTTCATACTTGGGCTTCTTTTTTGTAGATGACCAATAATTGGCCTTGTGTTTGGTTAGGAAATAGATATTTTCCATTAAAGAGATAAGGTAGTATCCTTTGGGTAGCCTTGGTGTAATCTTCCTTTCTTACTGTTTGAGACTTAGCCTTTCTGTTACCGAGCCTTATTGCTCCATTCATCTCCTTGTTTCTCCTTTCCAAGGCCAGGACTGGAATGTTATCATTTTAGACCATTTGGAAGTGAAGTGGTTGAAATTGTCTATTATTTCTTGTTCAAACGCCATCCCTCTGATTTGTTTGTGGAGAGCCTTCCTTATATGAGAGAAGATATCATAATCCTTTGATGTAGAACCATTTAGAGGAAAAGTTAGGGCTTGTTTTATGTAGGAATGGCTATTACTCCAATAACTAGAATCATATTGCTCTACTTCTATATTCCGCTTAATTATCCGCAAGGCTTCCATTCTTAAGCTTTGTTCTTCCGTCCCTTTGGGGTTAGTAGTACTTGACATGTCCATTTGGGATCCAGAAGATTCTCGTTGGGACCTTTTGCCTATAGTCTTCCTTCTTCAAAGCTTAGTCCAGCCTCGGACGGAACAACACAGTTAGATTTGTGGTTGTTAACCACAACATCAGAGGTTTGAGCCCTCCTTCTAGCTCTCAGCCACGGACTTCTTATCGGTTGATTTTCCCTTTGGTATCGGAAGTACTGGCTCTCAGCTGCTTTTTCTTTAGGTTTTGAAGATTTTTCATATGGCTTTTAGAGGTGCCGGGTCTTCTCTCAGGAGGAGGGTTCTGGTCTGCGGAACTCCTTTTTGATTGCTTGTTCATCCACTTTGTTTTGATCCTACGTTTGTGGGTACAAATGGCTTTCGGAAGGTTATAGCTTCCGGATGTAGGCTTCCGATTGTGTTATTGACACTTTGTGGAGCTTATCAGTGTGATTCAAGTAAAAAGTTATTGGGTCCGCCACCCCTACCGGTATCGACACTAAGAAGATTAGTGTGGATAGCTTGTCTCTCTTTGGTGTTCCGGCTTGCCTTTCGGTAGACTCTCGAAGTGTATCCTTGCTTTTCTGGGAGGTTGCTTCCGGGGCTTTGATAATTACTTATTATGGTAACTTCTCGGGAACCAACTAATGGAGGTCTCGGTAATTGGTTCCGGGCAATCTCCATATGCTTTGAACTTTGTATCTTTGATGCTCTCATCTCCTTATGTATCGATTTTAAGCAAGTTAATACCTATAGCCCCTCTCGTCCTTCTAGGTCTCGGTTTATCAGTTTAGTTGTCTTTCTCTTCATTGGCTTTCGGTCTTAGGTGACCTACTGTTCTTTACTCATCCTGCTGGGACCACCCTGCCAATTTCCTTTCTTTGTATAGATTTTGAGCTCTTTTCTTCAATGATGGTGTCAGTTGCATAGCTTCGTGAATATTTACTTATGTTATCGGGTTTTTCTTGTATTGGGCTTTCTTGATGGAAGACTCCTTTCTGCTTGTGGCGGTCTGTTACCTCTTCACCGCCAGCCAGTTTCGGTGCTTTATTTTGGTAGTGACAGGTACTATAATAGGTCTCATTAGATCGAGATGGTTGTTGGCCATTCCTTAGAGTGGTCACATTAAAGATTTAGCTTGGCAGTTTAGGAGAAATTATTGTTTTTAGTTTTTATTTTTACTGGCCAGATTAATTAGTAGTTAATGGGCAGATTAATGATCCCATTTGGATAATGACATGACATTATAAATAGTGAGTCTGAGGATAGAATTAAGGTTCTTCTCCTCATTCCAGACATTAGATTGACCGTCTGAGAATCTCTAGTTCAACCTAATTACCCTAAACCCTAATTTCTTTCTTAAATCATTTTATATCGCATCTAGGTGCAAGATCTACATCAAAGGAAATTAAATCTCGTTGTCTTGCATTGAATTCAAGAGTTTTCTTCGCTATTTTTAGTTGTTTAGATTTGTTATCATTTCTTATTGCATCGGGTCTAGGTTTTGTTGAGCGATGTAGATCTCTCATAAGCTTACTACGGAATATGTGTGATAAAGAGGTTAATTAAGCAGCTTATATGATAATTTCACCAGAAACCAAATCATACATGTTGAATTCAAATAAAGAATCCCTAATATAACCTAATTTGGTCATATATTATGTAATTATCTGTATCCATTATGTTTCACATGTGTTTAATATCAAATTATGCTAGATTTGTGATTATTATGATATGAATCATTTTTGTATATGTTCATATGATTGTTCATGTTCGAAATTGGATGAATTACTATTTGATTGGTTGAGTTGTATGTCATGCTTGAACTGTGCGTCGTAGGACTTAGAATCGTAGAATAGAGAAAATTAAAGGCTTAGATGATCTGATTCAGACAAAATTTGGAGGAGGAGATCTGGAGGTTGTCGTGATGCAACATAGAAAATTTCAGGTGAAAATCTCTTAATTACATAGAACGGTGCCAATCTATATCCTATGGACTGGTACTGATCCATCATGGTCGAGAAAAGACGAAACTTTATGTGTGTCTTTTGGTGTCTATAGTGGGTCATGTGAAAAGTTTGGTGATGATTAGATGGATCGAAGTGCAAACGCTCGAATACTTATCAACGGCTCGGCATAGAAGACCTCGGGCGGGAGTTAAGCTATGAAATTGGACTAGAGCGATATATTCGAGACATAGAATATAGTGGTCCAAAAATTAGCCAAAAATTTCCTAAGTGTTAGACTAGTACTGTTCCATAAGGGATGGACCAATACTAGTCCATCATGGTTGATGGTTGGGGACCAGGGATCCTAGTGTGAGATGCAGAGGTCTTCAAGAGCACAATGGTGGTCTCCATTAGCTGATCACATCTATGGGGTGGGATTTATCGTCATAGTGGTGTTTATGCTTCAATAATGAACTCGGGAGTGAGTCGCCGAAGGAGAAAGTGATAAGCAACTCAAAGTTGAATGACGCTACGATATAGTGGACTTACTCAAGTGGGACTCGATGGAAAGGAAGGAGTTATGGATGACTTATGTGATTGGAAGTGCTATGGAATCATTGATAGTTGAAGTATTCTAGCATACTTAAAGAAGGGTATCAAGGGGACACCTATTAAGATACGAGAGATCGAGTACCTTGGATCGCTTGGAAAGTGATCTAATTGTCTTGGGAAGACAAACGTACATGGGACGTGCGGTAGTCTGAATAGAACTAGGGTTTTATATTAGCCCTTGATAGATGGCCATAGTTAGTCATTCAATATCAATGTATTCAAGGATTTAGTCGATGATAGCCAGGTTATTATTAATCATGGATGCTATGGTTGCTTATGTGTTCTCATTTATTTCTTTTGGCAGGCTATCACTATATGACACTGAAGAGAAGTTGAGATTGGAAATACTATTCTGACTTGTATCTACTTCTGTGTGTTTGAGTCGCATATTTAATGAGATTATTATGTGTTAATTCTTCGGTTGTAGGGATAGGTCAGATGAGATTTGAACGGTCGATTATCATATTATCCTTTGTAGATGTTAATAGTCTCTTATTGCTCACACCAAACTATTGCCTGATTCAAGATTTTATGTCTTCTCTTATTACCTTGGGGTTCTCATCTTTGATGTTGATGAGTAGACTGAGTAGTAGCAGGTGAGAGGTTTGGTGACGAATGCTGCAGTGCGACGACAAGTGGGTCGCTGGCATATTACTATTCTTACGATATATATATATATATGGATGATTTCTGCTAATTTTGCTTGTTATACTCCAATAAGCGATGTAGTGAGGCCTAATGTATTCAGATATTCAATTACTGAGGTGTTTTGTACTTGATATTATGAGATTTTATAGAGATGGGATTTCCTGCTTTATTATGCTGCACTACTGTATCATGTTATATATTTTACTATTATATAATATCCATCCACTATGAGTTATATGACAAGTTCCATTTTGATTTCCCTCCTCGATGATCGTCGACTAGAACAACATGTACGCACCTTTTCTATAGTTTAGTGCAGGAGGTATGAGGTGGTCGTCACACGAATAGTATAGCTTTGGTGTGAATAAATGAGAGTAAGAGGTGAGATATTTATAGGAAAATTCAGAGAATAAAATATGAAATGGAAAGGTATTCAAAACCCCTCCACCTCCTCCCCTTGATTTCAGCCACTACCCGCTCTCCTTTCCCTTGCTTGTCCTTATGTTTAAGAATAATTTGATAGGTGCATGTATATGTAAGGATATGCATGTGTAAAAATAAGGTAATATTTTGTTAATGTAAATTCCTTTTGTCTTCTTTTGGCTACTTTTTCCTAATATTTTTTACTTTACCTAACTTTTTAGCCTTATATTTACATGTTGTCACGTGCAATATATATTTATATGCATGACATAAGTGGCATATAATGTTGTAGAAATCCTATTTGTCAAACCGGTGAGAATTAGAAACTCCTTTATTGGTCATATTTTCAGTTTTTGGTTGAACTATTTGTCTAAGTAAAAAATTGGAAAATAATTTTCTTACATATTTAAATAATTAAAACATGAATATTTAAGAATTAAATTTATATTGAATAATATTAAATAGTTATTTTCAAAATTTGTGACTATACTGATAGAATAATAACAATTTTTCTTATATTTTCTAGTTACTTATATTCCTTTATAAAACTTGTTTACCATCTGTATGTTATCACTATATAGAATATTTTAAATGATTTCTTATCAATTAAAAAATGATTTGGATAATTATTTTAATTAATAAATCAGTTGAGTCTTTATTTAAATCCATAATCAATCATTGAACATAATGCCTTTATTGATGGTGTTATATACCTATTCAATTTCTCCAGAATTAATATGTAGTACTTCTGACTTTATTATAAACCAAAATTTACCCCTTCCTGACAAGTTTAGAAAAAAAATAATTTCCTCAACTTAATGATCAAAATCCGAGTTGTTGCAATCTCATTTTTTCTAAACTATATAATTTTGGACCTATAAAATTTGGTAATGGTCAAAATTTAAGTATTTTCCATATTCCATTCTATAGACCAACCTTGGTTCAATAATAATTATTATCAATTGAAGTGATCTAGCTAGGGACTTTGAGTTTGATTTGACTTTATTTGACCGTGACACTAACCTTATATAACCGATGAGACAAGTTCTTTCTTCAATGGTGCTCCGCTACAAATGCTTCCATCCAAACCAACCGTCGTCACTCGATGTACCTCATGCCATAATTTAGTTATAATCAAGTGAAGTTTTCATATTGAAGATCCACGATATTCTCAAGTTAAAATAATTTTGTAAATTAGTCACATCAATATTTTATGTTTGACTTTAATTATATTAAATAATAAAAATCTATCATCGAGTGCGTCATTCTATGGCTATTCAATAACTATTAGTACATAACTTTGGGTTCCCCCAGTAGTCTTGAATAGTACACAACACAATATTTGGAGATTTTATGTACTCCGGTCTCAACGAAAACATCAATGTCAAGTCTCGACGTATCTTAACTAAAAACATTTAAAATAGTATATTATATTCTTTGTGGTATATTACTCACTGTTAATCCACTTTGTGACTTCTATCACAAAATATATAATTTAATAATTTTCAATTAAATTAATTAATATAATACACAATATCAAGCATCTTATAGAAATAAATACCTTTGAACATGATTAGTTAATGAGCTAGATCCATATGGAAAATGACATAACTGCCCCTAGGGCATACTCCTAACTTTATCGATGATTTTCGCTCTACGTATAAACATCATTTTATCTCACTAATGACAAGCCCTAATCATTAGAATCGTCTGGACCAAAAATACCCTGTTCCCATGGACCCAACCAATCACAAACTTCTGATTTGTCCATTTTGCAATTAAACTCAAATTATTTCGGGGGTTTAAATGCAAAATGGAGGAAATCAGCGGACTTTGATTGGTTGGGTCCATGGGAACGTGAAATATTGGGTCCAGGTAATCCTCTCCCAGCATGACCCTACACCAGTCCTACAATACACTTCTTATCTGGTTTTATATTTATAAACCAGATATTTCGACCACTTCAGGTTATCCTAACATAATTGATCTATCTGACCTATTTATTGCAACTCTACCCACTTAGGAGTTAAGTCGAGGCATACTTACTACTGCGACAACCTAACGTGTTATTCTGCCCTTAAATCCCAAGATGCAGTGTCGTGTTAAAATGATGTGAGTATGACAATGTTAAACATGTAAATTTAATAGATCAAATGATTACAACACCATATAATATCATTTATCAAAATTTGTTCTATAGATTGTCATTGGAATAACATAATTACTTCAGTTAAGTAATATTTTTTTTGAAAAGTCAACATAGCTATAGCAGCTTTTAGAAAAACACCTGTCATTACAGATATTTAACCACAGATTTAAATAAGGAAAACATAAGGTGCGTTTGCAGCCTTTATTTGCCACGCTCAGGATTTTTGTGGCGTCCGACGCATCAGACGCAAGCACCCTTTACCACTGCCAAATAGAACGTTCATTGGAAGTTGGAAATCAAGCTATTCGCGTCGGAATTTGCATTGTTATGAAAATTACATTTTTAATGTAATTTAAAAAAAGAAGGATTTTACATTATATTGAAAATTACATTTTTAATGTAATTAAGAAAAAGAATTGGACATTAGGATCAAATTTACATTTTTAATGTAATTTAATAAGTTAGAATTTTTCACTATAAAGTTAATTACATATGTGATTAAAAGACATGAAATTTATACCGCATAGAAAATTACATTTTTATATGTAATTAAAAGACATGAGATTATACCGCATAGAAAAGTACATTTTTATATGTAATTAAAGAAATAGAACTTACACGTAAAATTAAAACATTTTTAAATGTAAATTAAGAATGAGAATTTGCATTGAAAATAAAATTACATTCATATGTGTAATTAGAGAATAGGATTTTACCTTGTAAATTGAAAAACAAGACTTGACATATAATATTAATTTCATTTTCAATTTAATTAAAAGGTAGAATTTGACGTTGTAATCAAAATTACATTTTTATATGTAATTAAAGAGTAAGAATTTGCATTGTAAAGGAAATTACATTTTTAGGTGTAATTAAAGAAGTAGAACTTACATTATAAATTAAATTACAATTTTATATGTAATTAAAGAAGTAGAACTTACATTGTAAATTAAATTACAATTTTATATGTAATTAAAGAAGAAGAATTTACATTGTAAATTAAATTACATTTATATATGTAATGAAAGAATAAGAATTTGCATAGTCAATAAAATTACATTTTTATGTGTAATTAAAGTATAAAAATTTATATTGCAAATTACAAAGCAAGATTTGACATGTAATACAAATTACTTTTTATTAAGAAGTAGAATTTGCGTTGTAATTAAAATTACATTTTTATGTAATTAAAAGATAAGAATTTACCGTCATAATGAAATTACATTTTAATGTAATTAAACAGAGAAATTTGGCAATGGAATTAAAATCACATTTTTGAAAGAGGATTTTTCATTGTAAATAAAAAGATAGAAAATTTAACATAGAATGTCAATTACATTTTTAGTGTAATTGAAAGAGGATTTTGCATTGTAAATAAAAAGATAGAAAATTTAACATAGATTGTCAATTACATTTTTAATGTAATTGAAAGTGGATTTTGCATTGTAAATAAAAAGATAAAAAATTTAACATAGAATGTCAATTACATTTTTAATGTAATTGAAAGAGGAATTTGCATTGTAAATAAAAAGATAGAAAATTTAACATAGAATGTCAATTACATTTTTAATGTAATTGAAAGAGGATTTTGCATTGTAAATAAAAAGATAGAAAATTTAACATAGAATGTCAATTACATTTTCTTATGTAATTGAAAGAGGAATTTGCATTGTAAATAAAAAGACAGAAAATTTAACATAGAATGTCAATTACATTTTTAATGTAATTGAAAGAGGATTTTACATTGTAAATAAAAAGATAGAAAATTTAACATAGAATGTCAATCACATTTTTAATGTAATTGAAAGAGGATTTTGCATTGTAAATAAAAAGATAGAAAATGAATGTCAATTCCATTTTTAATGTAATTGAAAGAGGAATTTGCATTGTAAATAAAAAGATAGAAAATTTAACATAGAATGTTAATAACATTTTTAATGTAATTAAAAGAGGATTTTGCATTGTAAATAAAAAGATAGAAAATCTAACATAGAATGTTAATTACATTTTTAATGTAATTAAAAGAGGATTTTGCATTGTAAATTAAAAGATAGGAAATTTAACAGGGAATGTTAATTACATTTTGATGTAGTTAAAAAGGAGATTTCACATTGTGGTTAAATAGGTAGGAATTTTGCACTATCATGTTAATTACAATTTACATTGTAATTAAAGGGAAGATTTTATATTGTGATAAAAGAATGAATTCAACATTGTAATATAATTTACATTTCTATGTGAATATAAGAATTTAAAAATAAAGGGAAAATTTGGACTTTGAATTATAATTTACATTTTTTTTGTATGTAAATTAAGGAATAAAAATGTATTTAAAGTGTTGAAATATCAACTTCATTTTTAAATGAATTAAAATTAAATGGAGATCGTTAGTTGATTAGCTCGGAGTTAATCAAACGATGTATTATGGTTGAACGGTTTATATTTATATTAATATATATAAATATAATTAAATTTAAACGAATCGAGCACGGTAGTTCACGTTTGAAATCGTACCTTTAAATGACTATATCAAAAGATCCGACCGTCGGATTTTCCCAAAACGAAAACCGTTAGGACTGCTTTGGGATGATCTTTCCAACGATATAAACTACGTTAAAATCCAACGGTTAGATTTTGAGAAATGTGTAAATCAAAATTGGTTGAAGACAGCGCCAGGGTCGCTCCTTTGACCCGAAGCATCGTTAATTAAGGATTTAATTATTTTAAATAATTAAGGTAAGAATTAATCGTTATAAAATGATATAACAACATGAAATGGGTTTTCTCAAATTATATATGCGAGAATTATTTGGAAAATCCGAGTTAATCTCATTCCAAATAATCAAACGACATTAAAGATCGAAGTCTGAAGACGGCGAATGAAGACCGTAAATCTTCCCTCGAATGGACAACGATCAAGACCCTGAATTGACTTGCTCCCAATTCAAGGGTCGGGGTAATTGGCCAAACGTACATGTTGATTTCACGGATATGCGGGTACCTCCTTTTCGTACTAGACATACAGGGCGAGAGTATCTCCAGTTTCGTTCAGACCCAGAACGGGCTTATAAATGGAATGTGTGTCCGACATTGTACTCCTTTATATTGTATTTATTAATTTTCTGCCGAATGTATGAATGATTGGTGGCGGAGAATTCATTCTCTTGCTTAACACCCTTTTGTATATTTTGGCAAAGGATTGGTAGTGTGATATGGAGTGACAGTGTGGCATACCAAGATGCAACGATCAAGGTTTCTTGTTAAAAAGCAGAACCTTGTGGTGACAATCAAAGCACAACTTGAATAGGCATAGCTTTGTGTATTACGTAGCTTCACGAACCTCAGAACCCGGTTGAGTCTAAAACGGGAGAAGGGAACGCAGGGAGAGCAGCACGTTTCTTTCTAGCTAGAAATGATGTTTGGGTTTTTACATGGCCCGGTATTTTATTTATGTGAATGATGGAACCAGGCGCCTCGGATATTAGGTCCTATGGGACCAGGAAACGTGTGTTCAGGAATTGCCAATCCGCAAAATCGTATGTGCGGACCGGCCCTGCAGGATCCAAGGGTTCACTGCGGGGGATCCTGAGACATTAGCTAGAGTGTATCGAATCGGTAAGGATCTTCTCCCTAGCCTTGACTCATGATGGAAAACCAAATTCCCAATACGACCCTACGGATTTGATTGTATTACTAGTATGGAGGCATAGTATATGGTAGCTATGCTTCCTAGGATTGATACATTTACCTTGAAATGTTTTTGTAACATATATACACTAATCATAATATCAAATTCGTTTTTATCGTACTAAGCATGTTTAATCATCATAAGGTAAAACTCTATCCTATGGTTTGTGTTGCATTGTGTGATGGGACTTGAGTCTTATGATGATTCCATTTTTCCAAAAGCATTGCGTTGTTTACGATTTACTTATTTATCTATTCTGACACTTTAAATTATGCACGGCAATCCAATGAAATAAAACCCGTTCCGCGATAGCGGCGTGGTCTTTGGATTTGCCTTATTACTATTAGTTAAATTAGTTAAGAATTCTCACACCAGTCCCATGACTGACTCGTAGTTTGTTTTCACCTTTGCAAACTCGGGTGCCCTCTTTTCTACATGGGCAACCAAGTAGCAGATTTCACTTTCTTTGGAGTTGTTGCCTTTGGAGTTTTCTTGGAGTTGCTTAGTTGAAGTGATGATTTGGAGCTATTGAGACTATCTATCATTTATCTTTTGTTGCATTTTATCTTTAGACTTTGAGACATCCAAACTTATTTTATTTCCAGTTGTCCTATTTTGAAGTTGAAACTATTTCCTTTTTGCTGAAACCTAATGTAATAATTTAGAACTCTGTGACTGTGGGATTCTGTGTTTGATGACATTCATATTCCGCTGCTATAATGTTGTTATTCTACAGTTTTCCTGTGCTATGTTGTATCTGTGATCTGTATTGTTATATTTATGTTGTATTCCAAATGATTATTCCTTACTTTCATTCCGTGGAAGTTTGGGGTTATCACACACACTAAAACTGAATTTTCCTACTACCAACAATGACGTGGAATATGAAGCCTTGATAGCTGGACTCAGAATCGCGATCGAGCTCGAACTAAAGACAATCCAAAGTTTCTCCGATTCACAACTCATTGTGTGACAGGTGCAAGGAGAATATCAAGTTAACGGGGAACGACTTGCCCAATACTTGACCCAGGTTTAGGAATTACTCACCCACTTCGACCATTTTGTCATCACGCACATTCCTCAAGAACAAAATGAAAAAGAAGATTCACTAGCCAAACTAGTAAGCTCCGAGGATCCACAACTCTTGGGGTTCGCCCCTGTCAAATTGCTCAACTCTCCTAGTACCAAGCAAACACAAACCAAGGCGGCCATGAATGCCAAATACGAACATGAATCTTGGATGACACCGATGAAAAACTACCTACAGCATTGGACTCTTCCGGGAAGCTACAAGGAAAGGCGGTCACTCACCCGCCAATCGGCTCGCTATCTTCTTATGGATGGGGTGCTCTACCGTAGAGGTTTCTCTGTCCCATTGCTCAGATGCGTGGCCCATCTAGATGCCACCCGAGTACTCACAAATGTACATGAGGGTGAGTGCAGTGACCATACTAGAGGACAAATATTAGCCAAAAAGATACTTAGATATAGTTATTATTGGCCCACGATCGATCAAGATGCCGCAGACTATGCTCGCAAATGTGACAAGTACCAACGCTTCTCAAAGATCCCGAGAGCCCCGCCTACAGAGTTGACTCAAATGATCAGCCCATGGCCGTTCGCCATATGGGTAATCGACATCATTGGAACTCTCTCAATGGCCAAAGGTAGGGCACAATATGTTGTCGTCGCAGTTGATGGTTTTACTAAATGGGTAGAGTCCGAAGCCTTCGCTACAGTCACCACCAAGAAGATGATCAACTTTGTTGTACGCAACATCATCACTTGATATGGGGTCCCTCAAGCTATCATCTCCGACAATGGAACTTAATTCGAGAGCGCCGAATTCAAAGCCTTCTGTCAGCGGCACAACATCGAAAAAAGGTTCTCGGTGGTGGCTCAATCCCAAGCCATCGGGCATGTCAAGGCGGTTAAAAAGTTCATCAAATCCGTTATCAAGAAACACCTGGGAAAGGCTGGGGGCATGTGGGCGGACAAACTTCCTCTATCCCTATGGGCCTACCGAGCTACCTACAAGACAGCGACCAAACCCACTCCCTTCGCCCTTGCCTATGGATCTGAAGTCGTCATTCCCATTGAGCTCAAGCTTCTGTCTCATCGAGTCACTTATTTCGACCCAAAGACAAACCAAGATTTACTTCTGGGATCACCTGACTTGCCAGAAGATAAAAGGAACGAACCTGATCTCAGAGCCATCGCCCAATGGCAATGGGTCGTCCGATACTTCAATTCCAAGGTCAGCCGTAAGGACCTCAACATCGGCGAACTCGTCTTAAAAAGGGTGTTCCCTCCACCAACAGGTCTTGCTCCTCGTTGGGAAGGCTCGTACTCCATACAACGAAGGCTCAACGATGGAACTTTCAAACTTGCGACTGTGGATGTAGCTGAACTCCCAAGGGCATGGAACAGTGAACATCTCTGCCGCTACTTACATAACTTAGTGCACAATTGTTTACGCTTTCAAACGATGTTTTGTTTTCTAACAATTCAAGGCATTGTAAAGGCTCTTACTGCCAAAGTTATAAGTAGAAATGATGTTCAACTTTCTATCACTTTCTTATGTTTACTCCGTGCATGACACGGTTGATTAATCTTGACGACTAGCTTGTGTGTGAACAATCGATTATCGTCTCGGCTCCTGAGCGTGGGAGCCGGAACCTCCATCCAAACCTCGAGTCAACCTCGAGGTCAAACTACACTAGCTACGACCGGTATCTCGAGCACGGGAGTTGGTAACGCTACTCGAGTGGTCGGCCCGATGCGCGACCAAGTATAAATAACCACGAACTCGAACCTTGACCTCATGCCGAGGCCAAGGATAAATCGTTCTGTGCCTAAGTCCCAGGCGACCTGGGGCCACCCAACAGCTAGCCAGGAGTAATGTAAATTTCTTCCCGGATACGGGTGCTGGTCGAATCTTGACACAGCACCGAGACCGACCTTAAATCGTTTCTTCCCCGAAGCTCTCAAGGCTAAGGGGTAGCACATGGCCACGATCGGACCCAATGGGCTGATGATCCGGGATTCTCCTCTCAAACGAATAAAAGACGTCGGCGGCTCACCTCAACCCGATGAACGACGAGAGAGCCACACACCGGACAGACTGCATAACGCGACGTCATACGCCTTCCTTCACTTGGGATTAACCCCGTGCAACCCAAAAAACAGCAGGCACTCAGCCTGGCTTCGCAAACTACGGGTTTCCTGAGCTGAGGGAAACTTACTAAAAGCTTGCGCTTAATCACGCCCATCTGGAATAATCAACCCAGAGCGTGGCCCCCCGATTGCTTTTTTGTTAAGTGTAAGCATGCTTATGCAAGTACAAGATGCTGGAAAACATAAGAAGAACATTCGAACACCCGACACAGATCGCGATCTTTACTAATTTATATTCTATTTCCGCACACACATTAAACTAACTACATATCTAACACTTTTCTTTCTAATGAAAGGGTATACATGAAAACTGCACCATGTCTTGAAAAATCAAAAGTGTGGGTCGTACTCGCGTAAATTATCGGCCTACACCACCAAAATAAACGGTAACTTCTACTTAAGTTACTAACACTAATCATGTCTTTTCTTCTTGTGCTTATGCTTATGCTTTTTTGCATATTCAGCACTCGATGGTTCTTCCCCCATGCCAGTCCTCTTCCTGCCTGATCTGTTCCTTTCTCCTCGGCCCTCCGAAGGAGTGACCGACTCACGAGAAACTGAAAGGCGTCGTTCATCTGCCCAATCGCCGCCAGAGATCTTAGTGATATCAACAAGAGCAGTATGTGGCACGGGCACGGGGGCACTTCCGGCGGCAAGGCCTACTACAGCGTCACTCTTCTACGGGATCGCCTTGCCTTCCTGCTCAGCCTTCTCCTTGGCCTCCTTGGCAGCCCATCGTGCAACAAGCTTCTGGGACTTAGGCTTTGTGGGATCACCAGCCTTGGCTTTCTCAGAAGCTTTGGTGGCCCTTAGTTGGGCTTCCTTATCTTCCCTTTTCTTTCGGGCCTCATCAGTGACCCTCTTCTTCTCTGCCTCCTCATCGGCCCTCCTCCATGCGACCGTTTCAGCGGCTCTCGCCTCAACATCACGTTTGGTCTTCATTAGGACCTCTTACCTGGCAGCCTCATCCTGACTCTACTTCCTTGCTCTTAGCCACCATCTTGGCTTGTTGATCCTCCACCATATCGGCCATCGAGAACACATCGGCTTCCACAGAATCTCTGGCACAAGAACTCTGCCTGTCAACCACCTCTTTTTCCTCCATAAGGCTCTCATACATGTTGGGAGTTATCATTATATCTGAGCAGGTGTCCAGTTGATCGCCGCCTTCTCCAAATTGCACTGCCGCAGGTCCTGGCCCAATTTCAATTGTTTGTGGGACCACGGGAGCAGGGCCCGATGCCATTGTCAGTCCAGGAAGGACTGTACAATAAAAACACAACCTTTTAGTTCACAAATTCGGTAATTACGTCATCCTTGGGGAAGCATGGCAAGAGAAATTTACCTTCAGTCACGGATGGTGTAGAAATGACAAGAGGATTACTTATAATGGCAGGTAAAGTGAATTCGGTCTCTCCTAGCCCCAGGTGCTCAGGGTCATACTCAGTTGAAACCCAAATTGAAGCTGCGTGATCGCTCACCATGTCCGATTCAGGGGCCAATGGTCGATAGGAGCTTCCTTTTGCAAATATCTCCACAACCACAACGCTCTCAGTCATGGCAGCTTTCCCTTTCTCAGTAGTGAGCCTCTCCAGCCTCTCTCTAGGCATCCTCAAGAAACAACCTCTTACCCTCCTCCAGCTTCTCGTGCTCTTCAGTGGTCAAGAGATTAATCATAAGTTGTCATTCTTCCAAGGACCCGACACCTACTTGGCGCAACTAAGACTCATACGGAACTAACCTCTCCTAGGTTAGAGCTAGCTCATGGAGGTAATCTTCGATCCACGAAAGCCCATGGAATCTCAGAACTTGGACATACATGTTTCGGATATCTTCCTCCACAGACGATTGAACCCGAAACTATGTATCCTCCAGCTGCTCTCAGTTGTTCCACCTCTCTCATATGTGGCGCTCTCAATCCATCCGTCGTGCCCAACACATCCCAATTACTGGCCTCTGCGTCCTCCTTGGCCTTTTTCATCTCCTCAAGCTGTCTCTTCAGGCCGTAATTCTCCACTCTCAAGGCATTATTATCATTCTACAGCTCGGTGATTCTCACATTATCTTTCTTAAAGTCAGCACATGCTTGCACCATCTCAGCCTTGTTCCTCTTTAGGGCTGTGTTCTCGGTGGTTAGATCAACTATAGTTTCCGTGAAAACGGAGCGGGAGTGATCGGCCTCCCTTTTGATTGCCTCGTACCCTTCCTTTATCTTAACTACAACAACAAGATTCATGAGTTAGCATTTGAAGAAACGGGATTGGACGATAATGTGCCCACGGTACAAAAAGAAAACACACCTATTTCTGTGTTTAGACGAACGACGGTGGTCTGCTCAGCATCAATAGTTAACTTATGATTCATGAGCTCCATGTTCTTCCTCTTGATCAGCTCTGATAGATGAAAGGAATAGGCGGCAAGCTCGTCGGCCTGATGGTACGCTTCCTTCACATGCATCTAGATCTCTCCGCAGTCCCTAGCGGGAGGCAGGCGGAGATCTGGAAGAACCGTCACCTCATCAAAGTAGTGTCGAGGGAAATTTGTTTTCAACCATGCCCTCCGTTCCTCCATGAAAAGCCTTTGTTTCTCAGAGGCCGCTAGCTCCCGCATCCCGATTATGGTCGCTCTCTCCGGTCTTGGTTGGTCGAGTGGTGGCTCCCTCCCTTTGGTAACTGGAACAGGGGCAGGAGCCACTGTACTCGAGGGAGCTGTCAAAGACGGATGCCAAGAACCCCCTAAGTTAAGTCGAGAATCTCCTCGGACACCCGAAGGGGTGGAGGAGGAGTCGAGATCATCAAGATCGATCCCCACCTCTGTGCTCACTACCACGACCAAGCGGGGGTGGAGTATCATACAAGTTGGTCCCTCGTCTAAAGCCCTCAAATAAAGGATTCTTAGCACTACAACAAAAAACACTTTTGGCAGCATGCCATATCTGTTGCAGTAGACCTATCGCAACAGGCCAGGGCCCGTCTATATAGCTGAAGTTGCAAAAGGTCGGTCCCTTTTCACAACAGTTTTTGCCTGTTGCAATAAGATGTTGCAGTATACTTTTTTGCAATAGGCTTTTGTTGTTGCAATAGACCCTTTTGCAATAGTATATGCCTGTTGCAATAGATTCATAAATCGTTAAAAAATAATATTACAGCTTATAGATATTACATATTAAAATGTAAATGTTTTAGTAATAGCGTATATCACAAAATGAAATAAACAAATAAAAATTTTATTTTAACAAAGTTTTAATAGTACAAACAATTACAACATAAATTTCTATAATTTTCATACATCGTTCATGTAAAACAATTTCTTCTCTCACACAACATATTTTTTCGAATAGAGTATTTTTTAATCATATTTCTACTCTATCATAAATATACTATAACAAGAGAATAAATATATTCAATTCACTAGAACAAATCTACAGCTCATCCTCCAAGTTTGTTATCGATCATGAACACGCACATGCCTATCCTGGAATATGTTCAATATGCTCTATGTTATTGTCAAGGATATAACATTTTGTCAGTATGTGGAATGCTTAAGATGAAGGTAATATCATTGTACATAATTTTCACTGAAGCAAACAAGAGAGACGAACCTTCGCCTTAGGAGAAAGCCAACATTTTGTGTGTTCTGATTGAGCATGCTTCTTCAAATATAAGTAAATGTGACTGACACTCAAGAGAATCATATCTCCAATTTGCCAGTTATTTCATGTATGAACATAATCTGAGATAACAATAACAATATGAGCATAATGTAATAAGTGCAAGGATTCACCATTAAGTTTTCCCATAAACCAATACTTGACTAAATCACTACCACGAAATAAAATTAAGCTTCAACCTTTTTTATTTAAAAAAGCATATTCAAATAGCCGAACAAATATATTTCGAGACATAAAAAGCAACTGAAAATAAAAATAAGTTCTACTAAGCAAATCAAACTCACAAAACAGTACAAAAATAAAGCAGCAAAGAGCATACAGAAAACCATCTTCATCAACAAAAAGATAGCATAAAAACAATGGCATACCTTATTTTTATCTCATGCCTACCAAAGCAGTTTTCCAGCAATAGCGTATTCACATGGAACGACCTTCTATAACCAAATTATATTGTTTTGTTCCGGTAAATCAAAACCAAACAATAGACAGTTGCAATACTTTCATTGGTTATAAACTTTTCAAAGCATGTATGAGATTTTTTACATGCTATGCAATTACGTATTTGTTTCTCTATGTGTATTTCCAAATGAGGACAAGGCATCTTTGTTATACAGTGCTCAAGGAAGTATCAAGCTACATTCACCTAGTCTATGTCTCATTAATCTTTCACACTTTTTTGTAATTTTCGTAAATATTTAGCCTCAATTTTCCCTCTTATGTTTCCTTTACATATGCATTTATTCTCAGAATGAATCTCGCGCATTGATCTTTAATGCATCAATAGCATCTCCACTAAGGAGGCATAAAAATAATAACGAAATTGCTGAGAGGCTATTATGCACCTCATTATACTTAAAGGATAGTTGACATCCCTTGGTTGTAAGTTCTGAAAACTTTGGCTGCTTTAAGCTTAACTGTTTATGTCTATTAAAATCGAAAAACTAATTGTTTGGGCTGTTACAACTTGATAAAAAAAAAGTATCTAATTTCGGATTTCCAAAATGGCGACAAAATTCCAAACCATCTCATATTACTAGTACAAAAATGTGTCATGAAATCAGTGAAAATCTGCTTTATAAATCTAGCAAAAGAAAATTTGATGCAAATTAAATTTTGTATTAAATCTAACACACAAAACTGAAGGAAACAAACAACAATGTAGCAGCTAAATTTGAGAATCAATTATCCTTGCCTTTGCAAAACATACTCTTTGTATTAGAAGACAACAAGGAGGTTTTCCTTCACAACCAAACATTATACTAAATTAAACCTCTATTCTAGCCATTGCACTACCATGCACAACATCAGACAACCAAATGAAAAAAAACATGCGCATGTGCATTGCAATATCAGTACACAATTAGCAAAACTATGATCCTATCCACAAGGACTGCAACGATATCACAATCCACAGGATCAGCTTATTACTATAATAATAATAATAATAATAATAATAACCCTCACTGCTCCAAATGACATCTCCAATAAATCATTCATAGGTTCAACATTTTGTGAATATAATTCTTAACAGAATTCTCAACTTAACAGAATGATCAACTATTCTACATATTTTAAAATTAAATAAATTAATAATAACTTGAAGATTAATACAAAATGACCAACGGATCTACCATGAACACTGCAAGTCTCTAACGTCAATGTATCTACGGATTTACAAATGTGATAATTATGACTAACCCAGTTCCAATTTGGGCATCTCATGAAATTATATGTAAAAATCATCTTCTTGCAAGCAACTATCTAACTAAAGTTGTATCTATAGTCACAATTCTTAATTTCTACAAAAACATCAGTGTTGTACTAAGTCTATTGCACAGCGTCAATTCTCAAAATTTACTCCAGCAATGTGTTGTACGTCTCAACTAGTTACCAACCTCAATATATGGATTTGGAAGTAAAAAAAACTAACCTTTCTAGCATCAAATGATTCCCTCAAATACCGCTTCTTCTGGCAACATGACATTTCTTCGTTTTAGGTTCAACAGCTTCAAGGATTTCTGAACTGGACGAACAATCTGTACACCAATGAAATCTTCAAGACGAAAGAAATTCTCACATCTGTTGAATTTTAAAGAAGAGAAGGACGTCGAAAAAATGGTCTTAGCGATCCTAAAATCTGATGAAATTTCAATAGTCACTTGATTAGCGAAATCCGATTTGAGGGGAGGCAGTGGTCCGATTTGTGGGAAGGTGGCGTATAGTTTGAAGGAGGAGATCTGGAGGAGGCGTCCGATTTGAGGAAAGGGTTGTTGATTTTGGGGATTAACACAGGAAAGGTAAGACAAAGAGTAAATCGGGTTATTGATTTTAGGGCTTTTTAGAGATTTGGTTTTTTAAGATATCCGGGATTAGGAAGAAGAAAGTCTAATTTAGAGCAATTGGGTTTCAATTATGAAGCGGAAAATGGAGAAATAGAAGCGGAAAATGAAAAAATAGAAGCGGGAAACAGTAAAATAGAAGCGCGATTATTAAATTTCTAAGTGTTGCGGGTTCACTTGTATTTGTAGTTCGGTTGTATTTTGGCCTCTCATAGTAAACCTGACTGTAAATGCACTTAAACCTGATCTCTTCATGTGGGATTGTAATTATTAATAATTTTAATTTAGAAATAATTATTAACAATTTTAAATTAACTTTTTATCATTCAATTATTTGTAATTCATTTAGACTAATACTTAATAACACAACTTAATGATTCGCTTTTGATAATTATTTAATTCTTAAGAAGCATTAATCAATATTTACTTTTAATAATTAATGATTAATTAGTAAACTTTAATATTTAAGAAGCAATACTAATTATCGATTACAATAATTATTAAGTACAAATGACTAACAATTAAGTATATATTATTACTTGTGCATTATTATTTGAAACTATCAATAAATTAGTTAAGTATATAATTAATTATACAATATTATTAATTATTAAAAATAATTATAAATTATTACTTAATAATTATTAAAAATAATTATAAACTATTAAAATATTACACATTTATTATTAAAAATATTAGTTATAAATCATAATATAATATAAAAATAATTTTAAATTGTAAATCATTATTTATGAATTATCAATTGTAATAAATTATTAAATAATGCAATTAGTATACATCATTATTTATACCTTATTACTAGAAACTATCAATTAATTACTTATGCAAAACTAATAATTATTAAAATAATTATAAACAATTAATTGTTAAAAATATCTGATCTTATTTTTAAATACTACTTATTAAAAATAAATTAATTATTAATTAATAGTGATTATTAGTCATTAAAATTTATTTAATTTTTTCTTATTTATTATCTTATGACTATAATTGAATACTAAGTATTAAATGTTAATCATTATAAATATGTTATTGATTATTAACAATAATTATTACATATTTAGTTTTAATTATTAAAACTTGTTAAAAATATGTTAATTGCAATTGATAAGGGAAAATAATTGTTTAAAAAAATCGCAACTGGAAAAAAGTATATATCGTAACTAGCGAGAAGACAGTTGCTAAACATATGTTTTTAGCAATCGATAACCAAGGCAGTTGCTAAAAGTAAGTTTTTCGCAATAGGCATGGAAGCGCAGTTGCTGAAATTAAGTTTTTTGCAACAGGCATGGAAGCGCAGTTGCTAAAAATATGTTTTTGCAACTGGCTAAAAATGTCAATTGTTACATCACATTTATTGCAACAGCTAAGAAATGTCAGTTGCTAAATATCATTTTTTGCAACTGCCATATGATGCTTGTTGCAAATAGTCAGTTGCAATAGGGTATTTTTCTGGTAGTGTAGGGCATTGACGGCCTCCATGTCAATAACCTCGTCCTTCATGCCCTCTACCCATATCACCTGTCAAACAAATGAAACAAAGTCAGTTAAGTCACACGCTCATATAGGCCTCTACGCTACGCAGTGTTAATGAGTGTATGCCCTAAGTGTTCTCTCAACAAACCAGATTGTGATCCACTTGAAGGAGTTAACCCCTCCGCAGCAAGAACTAGTTATTCCAGACTAGACGGAATCGGACACGGGGACACTTCTAGGTCAAGTCTATTCAAGCCAACAAATTAGCGCTCATCCTCAAGCGGAATGACGGCCCCAGGAGAAGTCACTAGAGATAATGTCCTAATTGACACTCCTGCCCCTCCTGCCGGGGGCGGGACGGGAACATTAAATGGGACCTCGTCTCCAGTCGTAGCCTCCTCACTACGAGCCCCATCTCCACTGACGTCTCCTTGGAACTTAACAACTTTTTTGGCATGGGCCCAACAGAGGGCAACTTTCTTTTATGACCAGGGGTCATAGGGCTTTTCGCCGCCACCTTCTTTGGCACACTGCTCGCCACTGCGGGCTTAATTATAGCCTGATCATCAGGAAGCAACCCCACACGGTGAAGGCGCTCTTGGCTTGTTACAGTATCAGTTTTGCGAGACTCTTTGGGAATTGCTCGCAAGGCGTCAAGATAATGCATGTACTCTTCATTGGTAGGTTCCTCCTGATTCCCTGTCGCAATCAAAAAAGAATAATAACGAGACGCGGGCTCTAAGAACTTTATAGTAGGGAACGGAGTTTGAAAGTACTTACTCCCTTCTATCCACCTCCTTACAAATCCAGGAGGGCAGCGCACAAAGAACCAATCGTGCTTGAACACAGACGGTGTAGGACACTTCCCGACGAAGAATTTGGTGGCGGCTGTCGCTTCCAAGAACCATTGGGAAGGCGATCCGCCAGATGTTCTCCTCAAACTGAAAAAATACCGAATGTCCTCTCCAGTAGGTTCCATGTGCAAATATTCTTGGTAGAGAACGTAAGTGCCTAAGAGTGAGGAACAAGCATTCGGGTGCAGTTGCGAAGGTGCGAGGCGGAAATAGGATAGCATGTCTTGGATAAAGTCATTGGTTGGGGGCACGCGTCCTGCAAAACAAGCTTTCCTATTCCAGGCAGTTAAACCCTCGGGTGGTGCGTGAGCTCGGCCATCCTCTCCCATTGCTTGGGCGTCGCCCACCGGTATATTGAATCGTTGCGCCATTTTCCTAACTGCTGTAGCATTTTTGCGTGACGGTACCGAGTCCGTCTGATTTTCCAAGATAACGGCATCGGGCAACATATCCGGGGCTACTGGGACCACCGGTGCTTCTTCATTAATAATATCCACATTCTCAACCTCTTCATTTATGACCGGAGAATGTAACCGCTCAATTTGTTCCCCGTGATCAGATACTTCAGGTGAACTAGCCGTTTGAGAAGGAACGGAAACTTCGTAGTCTCAAGCTTGCTGCCACTCGAGATACCACTGTCGGTAGAATCATATGTATGTGATGATGGTGGGGAAGCCTCAGCCTCCAAGGTTTTCCCAGTCTTTGGTATTGTTTGCATCGCTAGCTATACTTTAACACACTAGTATTAGACATTGAAATGGAATAATCTATACCCCTCGTATTGGTGAAAACTAACATGTACGTGCGGTGTCATGCAAAATTAAGATGTACAAAAGGAAGTTAAATAGTCCAACGGTTCAGTCATGGTTCGGGTATATGCACTATCCTATATGAAAGATTCAAGTCCCTATTCGCACGACTACCCTTATACACACTCATGCAGTCGTGCAAGGAAGTAGCTGATATGTAAACCTAAGGGCGGGTGGGTGGGCAGGAGATTAAAGTTCTATACGGGAGAAACAATCACCTGCTAAGGTGTAGCACAGAGCAATTGGGCAAGCAGCATAACCGAACCTCATGATCGGCCAAAGAGGTTACAACAAACATCAAGGATCGAAATTCGAACCTCAACCTTCAAAAAAATTCGAACCCCTCAGGGTTCGAAAGTTCAAATCCCGCAGGGTTGGAAAATTCGAACCCTGGAAGTAGGAAAATTCAAAGCCCCTCGGGCTCGAAGATTTGAACCCCTCAAGGTTCAAAATTTCGAGCCCTGGAGGTTCGAAAATCCGAACCCGGAAGGTTCAGAAATTCAAACCCTTCAGGTTCGAAAATTCGAGCCCTGGGGGTTCGCGAACTTGAACCCACGAGGGTTCGAAAATTCGAAACCCCAGAGGGTCAAAATTTCGAACCCAGTGAGGGTTGAAGTTTCCAGTCCTTCGCCTCTCTCCCTCGTGTCGAACTACTCTGGCCAGGCCACGATCCTTTGACATCCTTCCTCCTCGCGCCTCGACCCCAAACATTACCTAATTCTAATTCGAAAAAGCACTGGGCTTCGAAGCACTGAAACAATGGCGGCTGCAATAGAAAAATAATGGAAGAAGAAAATAAGTAGGGGAAGGCTATTTATAATGAAAAGGAATAGTCCCTTAGTATTCCCAGAAACTTCGAACCAACGGGTTTGATATTTCGAACCAACGAGTTCGAAATTTCGTTCCCCTAGGGTTTGATATTTCGAACTCCCAGGCCACGAAATTTCGAGCCTCGGCAGGTCGAAATTTCGAACCATAACCCCTATGGTTCGAATTTTGCGCCCAAAAAAAAAAATTTAAATGGAACCCCCGGGTTCGAAACATCACCCCGCGCACTCCGGTACACGTATTCCACACATATACCGACCCCCTAAAACATGCGGAAGCAACGCACTGTGAATACTTAACAACGTGAGCGCGACGCCACACCAAGAACAACTCGCTCGCAATTCCGTAGGGAACGAGCCTGATACATAACATATGTTTCTCTTAACTTATAAGATCATTTGACAACTCGACTACTACCTCATCTAATCCAAAGCACATCATGTCAAGATAAGACGTACTTTGAGGGACAAATGTTAACCGGCCTTTTGGTCCGATTCCCAAAAGTACACAAGACATGCTTAACTCAACGCATTGTGTGGAGCTAAGGCCGAAAGGGATGCTAAGGAGCGAAGGAGACAGGGTTGAAGAAGGACCGCGCTGCTAAGGACCTCGCACCTCCACCAGTACATTTCTGAACCAAGGCCTCTTAACCCCAGGACTCACGAGCCAGGATCTTGAGCCCCCGAACACCCATTCAGACCAACCTCGCACCTCCCGAAATAGGAGTTTCGTATCCCAGGAGGTGCATATTTCGCACCTCTAAGTGGTGCGAAATTCGTACCCAGCAGGGTGAAAATTTTGCACCTCAGAAGGTGTGCAATTCACACCCAGCGAGGTGCGAAATCCATACCTTAGGGTGCGAATCTCTCACGCTTGGAGGTACGAAATCCATACCCTTCGGGATATGAAATTCGAACTCTTCGGGGTACAAATTTAATACCTCCAAAGGGTACGAGACTCGTTCCCTGTAGGGTGCGAAAGCAGGGTGCGAAAAAAGTGGGTGTGCAGGATTGAGGTGCGAAATTCTGGGTGTGTTTCCCCATTTCTACCTACTCCCACCTACTCCTACCTACTCCCTTTCCTATAAATACCCCATGACTTCACACTTGAAAGGGGTTGGAATTTGTGAGCTCAAGACCTCTAGAGAGCTACTTTAATGGCATGTCCCATTTGAGGAAGAAGAAGGGAAAAAGTGTCTTTTTCCTAGTACATCAAATATATGTAATTAAGACATCATAAATGATAATGATGACATCATGTCTTAGAAATGATATCATATAGCCTTAGAGATGACACCATATAGCTTAGATATGACATCATATGGCTTTGAAATGAATGTAATGAGATGTCATTAGAGGGTCTTAACCTTATAACCTTTTGTGATCAATAATATACCAACAACGCTTCAAAGTGGACGTAGGCCCCTCATGAGGCCGAACCACTATAAATCTCTTATATTATTTACTACTTTTCGCTCTTGTCTATACGACCAAATTAATTATTCCTAGTAATTGGAATCCTTGGTGTTCACGACATTTTTTGCCATTAATAGCAGTCTTCCCAGATCACGTTTTTAGGATGATTATAAATATTTTTATTTTTTAAATATCTTCCAGGAGAATTTTTTTAGTTTTAGATCAGTCTCAGTTAAGAGAGAACCTAGAGCGTAAAGATTTGTGTTGTGAATGAAGACAAAGGCCTATGGTCTTATTTAAATGGAGAAAAGGGATCTTAGGTTGTTGGATTACTTGATCCAATCCGGTCCAAGCACATTATCCACTAATTAAAGCCTTCAGATTAACGGACTAAACCACCAAATTTAATTAAAAAGATTAAAATCTTCGTTCGGCTCATACTTTGATGAAATATCGTCCAGATTGAAACGTGGGTCGACCTATCCCATACTCAGGTCGACCTATAGATTGAACTACATATGGTCCGGTCGGCTTGTGTGCCTACATTTTTTTCTACTAAACTCTGAATTATTTTAATATTCTGATTTCTTATTTCTTTAATAGTTTTTCATACTAACTTGGATTTTGAAAAGTTACATATGTGATTGCTCAGAAAATTGCCACCGATTCAATGGTTCAACTCCTGTAGATAAATTTTGATAGTATCACAACTTATTTTATTATTTAGTTAATTTTTAATTAATTATTATTTAACTTCTAATAAACTTCATTAATACCCGACTTAATTCCTGTTTACAACGCACGTTGCCATTTTTTCAAATTCAAACACGCATGTTAACAATGGTGAATTAATTATTTCATTAACGTTTAATGTTATGCTTGTAACGCCGGCCTTTAAATAACTACCTTTTATTCTTTTATAACATTACTGTTAACATTATAATTAATTCTATTTATTACTCTGTAATGTTATGCTTATATAACGTTAACCCTTAGTATTCGAACTTCTAAAAAATATTAGTTAATTATTATCACTTAAATTCTTGGGTTGTTACATTCTCCCTCTTTAAAGAATTTCGTCCCAGAAATCTTTTAGGATAGAAAAATGAAATTTGTAATCACAATTAATGCCTACACCTATCTACCCAACCATCATGCACTGCATCCATTGTCCCTAAGATTTCTAATGCAATTTATGTTATAATACAATAGTGTAATGCATATGTCCCTAACTAATACAAAAGAAAAGTTCTCATACCAATTTTTGGGGCTTGATATCCGGGAAAACTCTCGTTAATGGCAACCAATTCAAACCCTTAGAAATCTCAATCCAAATTCGTCATAGATATGGATTCCGACTACCGATCATCAATTCCTCCAGATCCAAGCCAAGTTTCAAAGCATGCATTGTAAATAACTTTGTGTAGCTAAGGTAAGCAACCTAACCTTAATTCAATGATAGATTTTCCAAATCTAAGTTTAGTAGGTCAAGAATTAGTAAATAGGGCTAATTGTGTTCAATCGAAAGCATGGATTGATGTAGTTTCAAAGGAAAATTTTCATTAAAAATCCATTAAATTTAATTCTTTGAAACCACGGTCATAGAAAATATGAGGATGCCCGTTATTAACAAGGAGAAAATTTAGCCAGAGAAAGGTGGGTTAATTTATTGTATTCTACGTATTTGGCAGCAAACCTTAATATAATTTTTTTAAAGATTTCATAGATAGAAATTGTTAGGGACTGCGGAATGGATCGTTAAGGCAAAGCAAACACTAGAGGGGGTGAGTAGTGTTTGTAAGAATTTAAACAAATCTTAAAACTAAAGAGAATTATGGAATGAATCAAACACCACAAACACAATCACAGACAAGATCCAAACACAAATGCAAAATAAACAGAAATAAAAAATGCAGAAAAGGAAAGAACACACTGGATTTTATACTGGTTTGGATTATTCCTAAGTCCAATCCCGCACAACGCTAGATTTTGTAGAGTTTTATTACTATTTCCAATAGTCAAATACACCCTCCTTGATTTCACCGCTCAACAAGGAGAAACCGACTCCTATTCCTTGATTTCACGGCTCAACAAGGACACAACGACTCATATTCCTTGATTTCACGGCTACATGGATACACCAATTCCTCTTTGACTTACAAACAAGGTTTATTCAACCCAAGCAATTACAAAACAGCCTTGTAACTCTTCAATAGCACTTGATTCAGAGAGTAGAGAGTGTAGAGAGAAGAAGTTTTGATAAAACAAATTGAATTCGGCAGAGTATAAGTGTAAGAATCATAAAAGTGATTAAGAATAATGGTGTAGAGAAAGAGATTGAAGTTAGAGAAGAAGAGATGATTAAAAATTCGGTTTTAACCTCTTTTTATAGAGTATGAAAGGTTGCAACAGTTCTGAAGCATTTCAAATAGTGAAAAGACACTTCCTTTCACAATTGGAAAAAATGACAGTTATATGTCGACATTGAGTTTTTGTTATGTCGACATACTCATGTGTATTTTTGATTTTCAAAGCATTTTTCAAGTGTTTTGATATAAAAATAATTCTAGAAATTCTTGAGTAAAATTCTAATGTTGTAAATAAATATTATATAATAGAAAAACATATGAAAACATAAATTTAAACTATATAAATATATTTGTAAAACTATAAGGTTTTAAACTATATAAAGTATAAATATAGAGTATATAAATATAGAGTAAAAAACTTAAGTTTGAAAAACAAAGAAGAATAAAAATAGAAAAATAAAATAAGAGGATTGAGAATAGAATTGAAAATCAGAATTTGAAAATTTGAATTTGAACCTGGAGTGCTATTTATAGTCTTTATGAAATCTAGACTCTATAACTATATTAATCTTGAAATCTTGGACTCTTGGAATATTGATTACTCATGAGTCTTGAAATTTCTCTGATCTTTGAATCTCTTATCATCTTTATAACTGTACAGTCTTCAGTAATATTTCCTGTATATATATATATATATATATTCTATACAAAAAGTGTTAGCATATATTTTATAAATGATAATTAAAATAAGGTTGTTGTAATCAAAACTCCATTCTCCAACAATCTCCCTTTTTTGATGATGACAACCTTAATTTATAAAATATCATACATGTATGCCTGTTTGATGATGTTCCTCTTATACTCCCCTTGTCTATAAGTTTCCTATAAACTATTCCTATATTTTATAATTTCTCCCCCTTTGGCATTATCAAAAAGAAATCCTAAAACTACTCCCCTTAAATCCTATAACTATCCAAATAATTCCTATACTAAAGTAAAGTAGTCCCCCTGAGTCCTAGATCTATAATCATAAAATAATCCCCTGAGTACTAAATCTATAATCATAAAATACTCCCCCTAAATCCTATATCTATTTATACATATTCTACTATAATATTTTATATAACTATCCCTGATTCTATGATATCCTTATACCTCCCTCTAACTCTATGATTCTAAGTCTAAAAGATTATAAATCCCCCAAAAATTGTAACTATACTAGTGAAATAGAAGAATAATAAACAAGGCAATCTAATCAATGGTTATAATCAATTCAAACAATCCAAATGAGTTATTCAAGCAAGCAATTCAAGCAATCTATTCGGGCAATTAATGTAAACAATCAACCAAATCAATCAAATTTAATAATATGTGTTATTTAAACCTAGAAATTATAAAACTCCCCCCAATCTAATATAAGACTAAACCTCCGATTGTTAGGGGTCATCACCAACCAGTGGCCTAGACTATACTTTAGTTCCCTTAAAACTATAATAAGACCTTAATCTAGACTTATAAATAACTCTGATAAGATATCCTTAAAATTATGATGTAAGTAAAGTAATTCAATCCAATCAATGAATCAATTCAAGTTTTGTTGTCAAACATGAAACTAAACATTTCATGTAACTCTATCTATCCTAAAACCTATAAAGCTCCTATCAACTATAAATTCATACAGATATTTCTAACAAACTTATCAACTACTAATGAAATTTAACCATGTCAAGTAAGTAAATCAAGCTATTCAAGTCAAACCAAATAAGTCAATCAATTCAATCAAATTAATCAAGACAAAGTAAATATGTTATGTATTTAATTAATAATCCTATATTTCTAATAAAATTTTTTCATACTATATACTTGTCATGTGTGGAGTTAAAGTTAACATGTAATGCAGTGTGTGAAGTATGTTGATTATAATGTAGTATTAAATGTATGTCATATGCAAAACAATATGAAATGCAACTTATGGTGTAAATAATCTTAATTTGAAATGTAATTGTAATTTATGATGATGATATGAAATAAGATGTATAATAATAGTATGTAGAATGATTTGGTGATAATACCATTTAGGTAAAATATATTCAAAGTACTATCTAACAATTATAAATAATTTGAGTCAAACAAATATAATGTTAATTTCTAGACTTAGGTTAATTATATTAATAAAAGTGACTAAAAGAATAATAAAGATAAGAGTTTAATTAAAAAATGTTCATGATAAACAGTAAGATATTCAGAAAAATTATGAGTTAAATAATATTAGTAGGGTAAATATATTAAAAATTGAAGATATTTTTAAAGAGAATATAATATTTTTATCATATAAAGTAAACTATCATATATTCATAAGTATATATAAAAACTAATTTAAAAAGAACTTAAAATTTAATTTATTATGAGAAACACATCAATATTTTGAAACAAATCAATTTTAAATTTAAATTTCAGAAATTAGAAAATATTAAATAATCACTTATATGTTAAAATTTTAAAGGAAATCTATAGTTCTAATAAAATTATTTTAATGAAATCTGATAATATAAAGTAAACTATAGATCTATAAATTCCGATATTTAATTTATATTTAAAACATAAAAATCATATATATACCAAAATATTAAGTTAAAAGATACAAGTTTCATAAATCTTGATAAACCAAGAAATCAAAATTAGTATTTAGCTTCAAATAATGTCTATGATAATATAACCCAAAATTGTTATGAAATTATATGAAAAATATAAGTTAAACTATGTATGTTTAAACTATATATAAAAGATATGTAAATTTATATTTTATAATAAAATAAATAAATTATTTCAAGTGTATATCTATGTACTATAAACAATTTTATAGTTTCAATATATTTTTGACATCAAGTCTATGAAACATAAGTAGATAACCAAATTGGTAATTAGTGTTTGAACAAACATTTCATATTAAAAAGATGTCTTTTCAATTTTTTCAAAACCAAATCAAAGAGTTATGAATTTTCAATTTAGAATATAAAAGATTTAATTAAATTGGTGTATCAACATATGAACCAAAATGTCTAAAATTATAAAA
Organism: Allium sativum; assembly: GCA_030737875.1. Lineage (NCBI taxonomy): Eukaryota > Viridiplantae > Streptophyta > Magnoliopsida > Asparagales > Amaryllidaceae > Allium > Allium sativum. Next base: position 448,143,757 of record CM060919.1, read on the forward strand.
GGGATAAATTTCTATACCTAACTATGTGCTTAGATGCATATTCCTAAATGTAATGATAGTTATGAAAATATTGTAAGGCATACCTATTTTTGCAATCCTTCTTTTTGTTGTTCTTCCATTGTCATGAATATCTTGCAGATTTGAGGATGAAATCTGCTTTATTGCGACAGTCTCATTTTTCTGGTTAGGATAGTGTATTCATTTCCTAAATTTGAACACCGTATGAGAAAGATATCAAAGATTCAGTAGTTCAACCAACTTGGCGCCAAAATTTGAATTTGAATTTTGAATTTTGAATGAATGGACACTTCAACTACTATATAAAGGCCCAGAAGTCATGTCTCTTTATAACTACTACTCCTCTTCTTCTTCCTCTCGTTTTTCACTTTTAATCAAAATTTCAGGAGGTATAACTTCTTCGTTTCTTAACGGAATTGGTCGAAATCAGCGGCAAATCGAAGAGGAATTCAAAGATTATGATCTAGTAGCAGTTTGGGGATGAATTTGGATGGTATTGCGGTGTAGCAAGTCGAAACAGTAAGAGGTATGAATAAAATCCCGTAACAGTTTTCAGTTTTGAATCGCCAACTTCAAACTACCATATCTCACTCAACTTTGATCGGAATTTGACGATCTACCCATCAAATCGACCGCGAGAACGAGAACTACAATATGGAAAAAGATTTGGGACAACATAGCCTAACCTTTAAATGAAATTTGAAGATCTTTGTCAATAGTTTTGGTTTCCTTCTCTCTTTGTTCACCAAAACTTCATTTGATCATTACTTGATCAATTCTTGACGGAATCTCATGAAACCAGCGACATTACGAAGAAAATGAAGAGAAGTACAGTATGAAAATAAGTTGTAGATGAAAATACAAAGTTATAAAATGATTTGATACCCATTTCTTTGCTGATTTATAGTATATATATATATATACACATATATATCCATTTCTTCTTGATGTCTCTTCACCAACTGCCGTTACTCTTCCACTCTTTTTAATTTCTTTTTAGAATTTGAATTTTCAATAGCCACCATTTTGGAATTTGAATTTCCAATAGCCAACTTTTCATAATTTGAATTTTCAATAGCCATCATTTTGGAATTTGAATCACCAACAACCACTTTACCTATCTTTTCAACTTTTGAATTTTCGAAAGTCATATGCACATCTTTTCCTGCAAAACAGTATATCTTTTCATAGAATCAAATGACTTTTCAAAAAATAAATGACTCTTCAAATAAACTAGTGACTTTTCAAATAATTTACTGCAATTTTAAATTATAATATCATGATAGTTTTGTAACACATCCATAGATAAAAAAAATTCAAAATAAAAAACATTTCAAATTTCAAAATTTGAAAAATCAAATCATAGTAACTTGATTTTTCAGTAAAATTTAATGCAGACTCATCTAATACTTGATGCAATCCATGAATTAAAAATAGTGTTCAAAATTTGCCATTTAACATTTTGAAAAATCATATTATAAGCTTTTTGAAAGACCTTGCTCCTATACCAATTATTAGGGACTGCGGAGTGGATCGTTAAGGCAAAGCAAACACAAGAGGGGGGTGAACAGTGTTTGTAAGAATTTAAACAAATCTTAAAACTAAAGAGAAGTATGGAATGAATCAAACACCATAAATACAATCACATACACAGATTCAAACACAAATACAAAATAACAGAAATAAAAAAATGCAGAAAAGGAAAGTACACACCAGATTTTATACTGGTTCAGATTACTCCTACGTCCAGTCCTACACAACGCTAGATTGTGCAGAGTTTTATTACTATTTCCAATCGTCAAATACACTCTCCTTGATTTCACGGCTCAACAAGGAGACACCGACACTTATTCCTTGATTTCACGGCTCAGTAAGGACACACCGACTCATATTCCTTGATTTCACGACTACAAGGATACACCGATTCCTCTTTGACTTATAAACAAGGTTTATCCAAGCCAAGCAATTACAAAATAGCCTTATAACTCTTCAATTGCACTTGATTCAGAGGGTAGAGAGTGTAGAGAGTGTAGAGAGAAGAAGTTTTATCAAAACAGAATTGAGTTCGGTAGAGTATAAGTGTAAGAATCATAAAAATGATTAAGAATAATGGTGTAGAGAAAGAGGATGAAGTTGGAGAAGAAGAGATGATAAAAAATTCGGCTTTAACCTCTTTTTATAGAGTATGAAAGGTTGCAATGGTTCTGAAGCGTTTCAAATAGTGAAAAGACACTTCCTTTCAAAATTGGAAAAAATGACAGTTACTTGTCGACATTGAGTTTTTGCTATGTTGACATACTCATGTGTATTTTTGATTTTCAAAGAATTTTTCAAGTGTTTTGATATAAAAATAATTCTGGAAATTCTTGAGTAAAATTCTAGTGTTGTAAATTAATATTATACAATAGAAAAACATTTGATAACATAAATTTAAACTATATAAATGTATTTATAAAATTATAAGGTTTTAAACTATACGAAGTATAAATATAGAGTATATAAATATAGAGTAAAAAACTTAAGTTTGAAAAACAAAGAAGAATAAAAATAGAAAAATAAAATTGAGAGGATTGAGGATAAAATTGAAAATCAGAATTTGAATTTGAACTTGGAGTGCTATTTAGAGTCTTTACAAAATCTAGACTCTATAACTATATTAATCTTGAACTCTTGGACTCTTGAAATCTTGAGTACTCATGAGCCTTGAAATTTCTCTGACCTTTGAATCTCTTATCATCTTTATAACGGTGTTCAGTAATATTTCCTATATATATATATATATATATATATATTCTATACAAAAAGTGTTAGCATATATTTTATAATCAATGATAATTGAAATAAAGTTGTTGTAATCAAAATACCATACTCCAATAAGGAAACTACCAGTTGTTTTCTGGAGATAATGGTTTTTATATTCTAAAATGTGGAAACCAGAATGATTGTGATAACATCTTATCGATCTATCCGTATTATTATAATAAGAGACTCATAGTTATGAGAAAATGGTTCCCTGGAATGAAATTTACATGAGAGTTTCTTCATATTATACCAATTCAAAGATTTGGACTTCTAGTCAGTTGAGGTGTTAAGTAGAATTTATTCTATCTTAGGTAATCCTATAAAATTAGATCACTCACTGAAGATTTCATAAGATTATGATATGCTAGAATACTGGTTAAAGTTAAGGGAGATTTTAATTTCCCAGAAGTTATACCTATTTAATATCATGATGGTAATATAGTATGGAAAAATGTTGTTTATGAATGGACACCCTCAGCTTGTTTTACTTGCAAGATTTTTGGCCATTCAAAATCTGAGTGCAAGTCTTTAAAAGTCTTGATACCTAAAGATTGTTCTAATCAACCAACTGGTATGGACATTAATGTATCTTTGAAAAATCAGAGTAATCATAGTAATGGTAATTCAATGCTTAGGTTAAAAGAAAAAGATGTTGGCTTAAGGAGTAGGACAAATGGAGATGGGAAATGTTGTAGAATGTTGTTCATAACTCATCCCTTGTAGAAATAGTTATTAGCAACCTATTTGAAGTTCTGGTGGACATTAATACTTGTATGCAGGAAAGTTTAGAAGAAGAAGTGACTAAACATATGGTTGGTGATAATAATGAATCATATAATAAGTCTAATGGGGTTGTCAAGGTAATGTCGAACAACAAATTAAATCCTCGGTTTTTTCAGATAACTTGAAGGAAGATATGAAGGAATCTAGTGAGGAACATGTTACTGGTAAGTCTGATTTTAATAATGAAATTAATGGTATGTTTGATATTGAAACTCATAGTCCTTCACATGGAAATAATAAACAAAATAATGAGGATTTTTCTATAGATGAATCAGATAGTTCTATGAGTAGTTTTAGATGTAGGAGATCAAAACTGAAGAATAATAAGATTAAGAAAGGATCTAAAGTTATAAGTAGGGAACATCTACTGGAAACCAATCCAGAATGGGTGAAGTTGATGTCTATAGTACAAACAAGATCGAAATCAAAGAAGTCTAAACAGGATTTTGGCTCTCCTAGTAGAGTTTTAAATGGGGATATCCCTAAAAAGTAAAGATCTTCTCAATAGTTTATTTTTTGTTATATATTTCTTGCTTCTGTCTGAGTTAAAATCTTGGGAGATACTTTCTTTTTGTTTTGGCCTTGTCTGGGTTTGCATAGCCTTTACTTTTTTTGCAAGGTTTTGGAGTTTCCTTGTTTCTTTTCAGTTTTAGTGGGTCCTAGTGGAATCTCAATGTTTCTTCTCAATGCTGGCTTCTAATGTGCTATTTATGTTTGTCATGAATGGGTGTTTAGGGTTCATTGCTTGTTGTTTTTTTGCATGGCACATGGTATATCTATTTGATGATGTTGTTTCTTGGAGAGTTGTCTCCTATGGAATGCTTAGTATGTTTCTCAGTGGATTTTATTTGTGTATGTTGGGCTTTTCGTTGGAGCTATGACATCAATGCTGCTGAGCTTTAGAGTTTTTTGAAGTTTGTTGGCTTGCAGGGCTTGTCTGTTCGTAGGCTTCTTTGTTCTATTGTTTTTCGGGTGTTAGTGGATTGCTCCTTGCAATCTTTAGTTTAGTTGTTTGGTGGCTTTGTAGTGTATTCTGTGTTGTTTAGAATGAGCTGTTTTTTATTTTATGTTTTGTAAAGTATTCGTTGTAGTGTGTTGTCATTTGTAAACAACTCAATCTTTCCTTGTAACCTTTTTCTTTGTAATATAAGTAACCTATTATTCAAAAAAAACTAATGCAAAAGATCAGGTAATCTATTATTCAGTCGATCTTCTTTTTATGCAAATATGCTTGTGTTATGTTTCCAAATGTATGCTAATATCCCATGATAACTGATAGTTCAACATGCATGCTACCATCATCGTTCATATGTAGCAACCATATGATAACCATCCATTTAGAGAAATCATAAAAAAGTAAAAAATGCACATAAATCCAATGCATATGCTTGGTGCCCTAATTTGTCGATCTCTAACAGTGCCTTGTTTGTGTATATGTGTCCATTTGTAACCACTAGCAATATTTGCAACCACTTGCATCCATCACATATAACATGCTATATCTCGCATATAACATGTTATATCAACATGTTTGCCACAAACCCTACAATCCACAGATTCAATCCTAACACCTCACATTTTTAATGATAAAAGTAATCAAAATAATTATAGAAATAATTAATAATGAAAAACATACATTTTTAGAATTGTCAAAAGAAACGTGTACCATTGCAGTCGCATCGATTTTCCAATGAATTTACATATATAATATGTTCCATGCAAAGTTCGTGTGGAAAAGTAAATAACGTTCTAAGTCTCGTATCGGCAAATATTTATTAGTGTAATTGTGCATTAATATATTTACTTTGAAAATATATGTGCCTATTAATTCCAAAACCGTACACGTTTGAATTTAAAATTAAATGTGTGTCAAAAACAAAAGATAATCAAATAAATATGGAAAGAATAGTAAAGTTAGAAAGAACATTTGAAAGAATTTATCACGCACAATCAAAACAAAAAGGGAAATGTGGCCCAACGTGTTAATACACGTTTAGGTTAGTTTAACCATGCGTGACCCAATCTATGGGTGGGTTGACCCATGACTAGTATAAATGACATGTTTTCTTTGTTTTGACGTTCTGGATTTTATAATTTTGGATGAGACAGACACATTTAGTTAAACATCTATAAATAAACCTATAGGGCTAGCCATCAAACTCATATTTTTTCCGAGCGAGTGTAGAAGCCCTGCCATTCCCTTTCTCTTCCAAATTCTTTAGAAAAAGAAATATTATATTTAGGCTATCTGATTAAAGATTTGGAGGCAGATGTTGTAGATTTAAGATTTAGATGTCTAAATTCTCTGTCCATGCAAGGTAAGTTCTTCGGATATGAATTTAAATAGTTTCTTTCATTCTTCTTGGATTCAGAATTGTAAATACGTGAATACTATAGTTTGTTGATTCAAATAGGAAAGACCATGGATAATGAATCCAAATCCAAATCAGATTCTGAACTTGGAGCACAAAACCCAGGTGAATGGATTTAAATTATTCTTATTAATAGTGATATATATGTAACACCCCACGTCCATTAATGTCACTCGCAAAGGGAATGCATTAACTTCCGTGGAGCATTTTAAGTGAATATAGAACAAAAAATCACAACAAGATAGATATAAAGCAGTATTTGAATATTTAAAACTTTATTTATTGCAGCAGAAGGTAAATATGTTTGGTTACATCATCAAAAACCATAAACCAAAGTCAAGTACACAATATCCATCTTGATAAAACAAAGTACATAATCCCACTACTACAAATAGCCATAAAGAAAATGATAGGCTGAACTTTACTTCAGTAATCCAAATCCAAGTTCTCCCAAAGAGATCCCAATCAAGCTCCACTAGTACTAGTCCCACCCTTAGAACCTTGGGGGGGGGGAGGGAAGGAAGAAAAGAAGTGTAAACAAAGGGGGTCAGACATAATGTCTGGCGAGTCCGATAACTCTAACAACATAATTATTAAAGCAATATGATAAGATAAAAGCTGGAGAATAAGGTAATGACTGTGTGAACCACATGGGTATGGCAAGGCAATCAAGAGAAACAGAGATAACGTTAATGGCGCTTCCTAATCAATATAGGATAATTACTATAATCTACCGTACTTTACCGTACTGTATTGTACTAACACTAACTGCACCCCTACTAGTCACTCTAGAAATTTGATCCCTCTTGGCTAAATAGAACGGTGATAGCTTCGTGTACTACTAGATGTACCCACTATCCTCCATGTTTGACTGTATATCTCTAGTTGCTATCATAGGTACCCAGCGTGTACCTATCCCCACTAGATGTGCCCCTTCAATAAGTAATAATGGTAATTCCATGTACTCCTAGCTGACGTCATAGGTGCCGCCTGCTCCTATCTCCACTAGATGTACCCCCTTAATAATTATTAATAATAGTGGTAGCTTCGTGTACCCCTATTTGACTCCATAGGTGCCGTCTGCTCCTATCTCCACTAGGTGTACCCACTACCTTGCCCCATTCGATCGGCTCCCTAACTCGTAGATACCCGTGCTGGCCCCACAGTGGGGTGTATCACTCCCTAAAGTGGCAACCCGATACAAATAACAATGCATGGCTTATACCTACACGATGCAACAACTTCTTACCTACCAGCCCGTGTCCACACATGCATATGAACCCGTTGGACTTGTGTTGCCACCGCTAACCCGGTTTGGCCTCTTACAATCAAGCCCAGTATGCGTGTCCTGTCCTCGACTTGGGTCGAGCCCATAAAGATACGTATGGGTTACTGGTTGAAATGGGCCCCCATTACTTGACACAAGCTGTCCACCTAAGCTTGGTCCCCTCTACTACATCCCACTTAACCCACTTCTTATCCACTTACATGTTTTAAATTTGGCTAAGGGTTTCTACTAGCAATTCCACATGCCACCCAAGGCACCCACTTAACCCCTATGTCCCACTTACATGTTTTACCTTGGTTAAGTGTTATTAATCGTATTTCCTCATGCCACCCAAGGCACCCACTTAACCCCCATGTCCCACTACATGTTTTACTTTGGTTAAGTGTTTCTTAATTTATTACTATCGTAACCCCTGTAGGACCTCTCACATTAGACTGGCATTTGTGGCTGCTGGATTTGCCGGGCGGGTCCGGGCAGTCTTACACCACAAACGAGCCTAACCTCGTGTTCATACAATTGTTACGCATTTAGTTTGGGCCTTTGACCTCTCACATTGGGCTACCATTTGTGGCTGTTGGATTTGCCGGGCGGGTCCGGGCAGTCTTACACCAGAAATGAGTCCAACCTCGTGTCTTAGGCTTTTCCCCAAATTTGAATTACTTTCCCTATTCAAATTTCCATATTTATTTATGTCCATAATTTATCACCTAAATTATGCTCATCTATTTATGGTATATAAATTATACCAATTTCATCACTAATTAATTTTATTCCTTAAAATTAATTACATGCCTTTTTAGGCCATTACATGCCAAATTCACAATATGTGTGTATCCACTATTATCCCCATCGTACCCCCGTCATTCGTTCTCTTAACATGACATATACATATTAGACTAGCAAATAGTCTAATACTTAAAAAATAGGAATAAATGTCACAAAGTCACATACACACAATAATAGATCTAATTTGCATCTAACTTGCAATTAAGAATTACAACATACTTGCATAGTCTTTGTATTATCAAGGATCCAAAAATCATAGATCTAAAAGGTGTGAACTTGCATGTATGAACATAGTGTTACACCCAACTAGCCTAGGTAATTATCACAAACTTACATAAACTATGTATATCGTCAACCTAAACATAAAGGTATCATCTTGCATAACTATGGATCCAATAAAAGGTGTTAACCTGAGTAAACTATGGATCCACATAAAGGTGTAAACTTGCATAACTATGCATGTCATAGCTTCAACATAAAAATGTCAACTTGAATATGGATCTAAACTTTAAAGGTGTGAACTTGTAAATATGTGAATTCAATTATCACTTAAACTTGCATATGAACATAATACTTATACGAACTAGCATATGTTCCACATCCATATTCGCATAAAAACTGATGTTATAAACCTAGGTGATTGGATTATAAAAAGGGATTCATTGACACAAGTTAACATCATGAACTACTAGCATATATTTTAGATCCAAACTTACATAACATCATATAACTCGCATACAATTTGCGTGATGCTATTAACTTGCATAACATCATATGTACAACTTGCATAATCATATTAACTTGCATAACATCATATATGAAACTTGCATAATCATATTAACTTGCATAACATCATATATGAAACTTGCATAATCATATTAACTTGCATAATCATATTAATCTTGCATAACATCATACATGAAACTTGCATAATCATATTAACATGCATAACATCATAAATGAAACTTGCATAATCATGTTAACTTGTATAACATCATATATGAAACTTGCATAATCATATTAACTTGCATAATCATATTAATCTTGCATAACATCATACATGAAACCTGCATAACAACATATATATAACTTGCATAACATCATATAATATGAATCAAGTTAACATACATGATTAAACATATGAATTAGATTCACAACCACAACTTATAATCCAACGTATATCACATCATAATTAATTTAGCAATTATTTTGTTAAAGTGATCGAACTCACAACTCAAAAGCGGTCTTGAGTTCTGAATTCTTATTTCTGAAGTTGTATTAGCTCTCATTTGAAGAAGATTCGTTGTTAGGTTGAATAGAACTGATTTGATTTGCTGTTCTTCCTCTCTAATTGGTGGTGGCTGCTCTAGGGTTCAAGACGACAGCATGACGGCCATAGTTTTAATTTTAATTTGATTTAGGGTTTGAGTCTATGGGTCTTTTTATAGAGTTTTGAATTTATTTACAGCCGTCAAATCACTCTAGAATCCATCTAGGCCTTAGAAACCAAGTAATGATGCCAACAGACCAACCAGAAATTGCCACCGAAGCCCTAAAATATAAAATTTCGTCATAGACCATTTAGGGCCGATGGGACCAATTCCAAACCTCCTGAGTCGACCCTGGGATCAACCCAGCGGGTCTCGGGTCGACCCATAAAATTGGTCGGTTTGGTGTTTTGCCTTCCCGCTTCCGCTGTTTTGAATTTTTTTCTTAAATTTTAGGTTGAATTTTATTTTATTTTTATAAATATATCTATATATATTTCTATCTTCCTAATTAACCATTTTCACACTAAACTACTTTTTGAACTGCGTTCACATTAAGCCGCTTTTTAGCCATTCCCCTAAAACAAAAATATGGCGTTGGCGGGGATCGAACTCTGTACCTCTTGTATGCAAGTCACATGTTCCAACCAAATGAGCTACTAAATCTTTTGCTTACAAACCTTAGAACAATGCTAAACATTTATTCTTTAATTTAGTTAATTTGATTATTCAAAAATCTGGGGTGTTACATTCTCCCCTCCTTAAATGATTTCGCCCCCGAAATCTCCAAGTTAAGGAGAAGACATATCCTAACATCTAAACAACCATCTACTCAACCATCAAACACAGACATCCATTGTCCTTATAGAATTTCTAATGTTGTATGAACATATGCAAAAAGTGCGTGTAAATGTTCCTTATCTAATGCAAAATCAGGCGGTCTACTGATTCAGTTGACCTCCTTAATGCAAACCATGATAGTGCCATGCATCCATTATGTATGTGAAAGAACCCTATCGATACATATTATTTCTACATGTGTGCACAACCATTCACCAAAATGCAACATCCATATGATAGCACAACCATTATACATCCATTAGCTTAAATATGCACACACATTTATATGCAATATGCAATATGAAGTAACTGAGCCGATCTAGTGCCTAAAGTGTGTGTATATGCATCCACGAGCAACCACTAGCAAACACTTGCATCCGCATGCATCCATCATACATAACATCTCTCAAACACATGTTTCAATCATAGGACTACCCTATCTAAAGGTCAAAGGTACTAACGAGAGGACATACTAAAGATAAGATAAGTATAAGGTAAGCGATAAAGGAGAAACTAAAAGACATACCCTCGAAAAGAAAAGGGAATAATGAACGCATCTTCTCTTCCATCTCCCAAGTAGCGTTGCTTTCATCATCTCACCATTGCACTTTGACTAGCTTGACCTCTTGATTCCTCAACTTCTTAACCTCCGACCCAAGAATGCACGTAGGAGCTCGCTGAATCGTCGCATCACATTCTATCTCCACCTCTCTAAGCAAGGTCGGCTCTACCACTTCCGCAGTCTCGTGTAAGCACTTCCTCAAATGTGACACATGGAATACATCGTGTACGCCACTAAGTCTCTTGGGCAACTCCACTCTATACGCCATCTGCCCAATCCTCTCCTTAATAGGAAACGGCCCTACGAACCTTAGTGCTAACTTCCCAACGGACCCAAAGCGAACGACGTTCCGTAATGGAGACACCTTGACAAAGACCATGTCCCCAATATCAAACTCAAGATCTATCCTCCTCTTGTCTGCATAAGATTTCTGCCTATCTTGCGCCGTCTTCATCCTCCTTCGAATCAAATCGATCTTTTCCGAAGTCTCTCTATCATATCGGGCCCATGGAAGATCTTATCTGTAGACTCCCACCAACATGTAAGCGAACGACATGGCCATCCATAAAGAGCCTCGAACGGTGCCATGCCAATGCTAGACTGAAAGCTGTTATTATATGCGAACTCCACCAACGGAAGATGTTCCTCCCATGTACCTCCGTAATCTAAGACACACAACCTCAATAGGTCCTCTAGAATACGATTCACCCTCTCGGTCTGGCCATCCGTCTGAGGATGATATGCGGTGCTCAAACATAACTGAGTCCCTACTGCCTCTTGCAAGCTCTTCCAAAATTTGCTAGTAAAGATAGGATCGCGGTCGCTCACTATGCTAGAAGGAACACTGTGCAAACGAACTATTTCTCGAATGTATACGGAGGCTAACCATGGAGCATTCCTCTTACACTTCACGGGAATGAAATGGGCGCTCTTAGTAAGTCTGTCTACCACGACCCAAATCCCTGTGTTACCTTTACTCGATCTCGATAATCCGTCAACAAAATCCATCGAGACGCTTTCCCACTTCCATTGTGGGACCTCCAATGGGTGTAGTAATCCACCGAGCTTCTTTTGCTCTACTTTTACTTGTTGGCACCCCAAGCATCTAGCGACAAACTCTGCCACGTCCTTCTTCATGACGGCCCCAAAAGTAAACTCGTCTCATGTCCATGTACATCGTGTCCCCGCCGGGATGGATGGTCATCTTCGAACGATGTGCATCATCAAGAATGGTCTTCCTTAGGTTCTTTCTTTTGGTACACAAAGCCTATCTTCCCTACGTAACCAACCCTTATCATCTAGGGTATACCTACGGAGATGTTTTGATGACTCCCCTCCTTTGAGCTTCTCTACTAACTTAACCAACTTAAGTCATCTCGTTGTGCCTCACCAATCCGTCCTAAAAGCGTAGGTCTGACCTCCAAGGATGCTAGCAAACCAGGTGCAAATTTAACGAAAGGTTTAAAGTCAAACGTAGAGATGAACTCTAAGCTTCGCCACTCAACAAACAACGGACTCAAGGACAACCTTTTTCTACTTAAGTCGTCTGCCACCATGTTACCCTTGCCAGGGGTATATGCTATCTCGAAATAGTAGGATGCTAAGAATTCCATCCACCTTTGCTGCCTTAAGTTCAAGTCCTTCTGAGAGAATAATTATTTTAGCGATTTGTGGTCAGTGAATAATTCGAATTTCTTGCCAAGATGATAATGAAGCCAAGACTTAAGCGCAAAGACAATAGCGGCTAACTCTAGGTCATGTGTAGGGTAATTTCTCTCATGGACTTTCGACTGTCTTCCACCATAACATATCACCCTTCCCTAGAGACCACATGCCCTAAAATCCTCACTTCTTTCCTCTAAAAATGGTATTTTGGAGAACTTAGCTTTAAGCTAGTGCGCTTGTAGGGTCCCTAAGCTTTCCCTAAGATGTAGGGCATGCTCCTCTCTGCTTCTTGAGAAAACCAGGATATTAGCCAATGCAAAATCGTCACAACTATCCATCTCTCACACAGACCATCCTAGTCGAACTCGACATCCCCCAAGTGCAAGCCCTAAAGGCCTAAACCAGTATCAGACCAACACCCAAGGGATACCTCCTTCGAATTCAGACGACCTACATGAGATGATACTAGTAAGACGGTCAACCAATTGAGCACTTGACCGACTCTGGCTGTCCTTGCCAGTCTTGCTCCAAAACCATCGCTGATCACATAACTGGCTTTGCTTAATCTATTAAGCACATACGAAAACTTATTTCGCGCCTCTGGGTAAACCCTGCACTTTATCAAAGACGTCTCCATACTCACAGACCACACAAACAGACTCCTAATCATCGTTGGATGCATCAGAAGATTCTAGGCAGCTAAGCATCACTGAACCCCTAGGGTCACAAGAAATATGAGGGTCTTTCCATAACGAATCAATAGTCTAACTACCCTCCTTTCACAATCTAGGATGGCACCCCGCTTAGCTAGCCAATCCACCCCCAGAATCAAACTATAGCCCGTGAAACCAAGGACGAAGGCGTTGCATTCAAATCCAACGCCCAAGATAGACACTCTCAAATCCCGACAAACCATTGAAGGATGAGCGGAACCACCAACAGGATTTGAGACAAGGATGGGATCCTTAACTAGACTAGTATTTAGGTGCAGTGTTTCAACTAACGAAGCAGATACTAACGAGTATGAAGCGCCAGAATCAAACAAAGTTCAAATAGGATGATAAAGAAAACCAAATTTCAACCTAGACGGTCCTACCCCCATCAGGTATACCAGCCGTGAGGGAATACAACTACCCTCCAGAAGATCCTGTACTTTGTCCTTGCCTCTTTGGACAATCCTAAGGTGTCCTATTTCTCCAAAACAACTAGCCTTCTTCTTCACATTCTCCATTTGTGACCTCCCACCAAGATGAGGTTTCGTCCTTTGTTAACCAAACAACTATTTGAACCTTCCTCCCATCGTCTATCTTAAAGGTACCAACAAGCCCTCCACTTCCTTGGACTAACTTCTAGCCCGACAAACGTCTAAGTCCCTTGAAGTGGTTTTCCGTCCTTCGTACGGAAGTCCTTATTTATCTTAGAAAAAGCATCTATACGCGGAGGGGGAAACTCAAAAAGAGAAAGAGGAAGAGATTCAAAACGGAGAATCGAAGGAAGGATATATGGCTCTTGCGGATTATGTTCTTAAAATAAACCTTTCTTTCAAAAATACTCTTCTACAAACATATTTTTGAAAGTATTCTTTATAAAAATGCTTTTGAAAAATAGTTTTTCAAAATACCTTATCTGTTCTGGTAACCTTCAGCTCTGATACCACGTGTAACACCCCACGACCATTAATGTCACTCGCAAAGGGAATGCATTAACTTCCATGGATCATTTTAAGTGAATATAGAACAGAAAATCACAACAAGATAGATATAAAGCAGTACTTGAAAATTTAAAACTTTATTTATTACAGCAGAAGGTAAATATGTTTGGTTACATCATCAAAAACCATAAACCAACGTCAAGTACATAATACCATCTTGATAAAACAAAGTACATAATCCCACTACTACAAATAGCCATAGAGAAAATGATAGGCTGAACTTTACTTCAGCAATCCTAATCCAAGTGCTCCCAAAGAGATCCCAATCAAGCTCCACTAATGCTAGTCCCACACTTAGAACCTAGGGGGGGAGGAAGAAAAGAGGTGGAAACAAAGGGGGTCAGACATAAAGTCTAGCGAGTTTGATAACTCTAACAACATAATTATTAAAGCAATATGATAAGATATAAGCTGGAGAATAAGGTAATGACTGTGTGAACCACATGGGTATGGCAAGGAAATCAAGAGAAACAGAGATAATGTTAATGGCGCTTCCTAATCAATATAGGATAATTACTATACTCTACGGTACTGTACCGTATTGTACTGTACTAACACTAACTGCACCCCTACTAGCCACTCTAGAAATTTGATCCCTCTTGGCTAAATAGAACGATGATAGCTTCGTGTACTACTAGATGTACCCACTACCCTCCATGTTTGACTGTATATCTCTAGTTTCTATCATAGGTACCCAGCGTGTACCTATCCCCACTAGATGTGCCCCTTCAATAAGTAATAATGGTAATTCCATGTACTCCTAGCTGACGTCATAGGTGCCGCCTGCTCCTATCTCCACTAGGTGTACCCCCTTAATAATTATTAATAATAGTGGTAGCTTAGTGTACCCCTAACTGACTACATAGGTGCCGTCTGCTCCTATCTCCACTAGGTGTACCCGCTACCCTGCCCCATTCGATCGGCTCCCTAACTCGTAAATACCCGTGCTGGCCCCACAGTGGGGTGTATCACTCCCCAAAGTGGCAACCCGATACAACCAACAATGCACGGCTTATACCTACATGATACAACAACGTCTTACCTACCATCCCGGGTCCACACACGCATATGAACCCGTTGGACTTGCGTTGCCACCGCTAACCCGGTTTGGTCTCTTACAATCAAGCCCAGTATGCGTGTCCCATCCTCGACTTGGGTCGAGCCCACAAAGATACGTATGGGTTACTGGTTGAAATGGGCCTCCATTACTTGACACAAGCTATCCACCTAAGCTTGGTCCCCTCTAGTACATACCACTTAACCCACTTCTTATCCACTTACATGTTTTAAGTTTGGTTAAGGGTTTCTATTAGTAATTCCACATGCCACCCAAGTCACCCATTTAACCCATATGTCCCACTTACATGTTTTACCTTGGTTAAGTGTTACTAATCGTATTTCCTCATGCCACCCAAGGCACCAACTTAACCCCTATGTCCCACCACATGTTTTACTTTGGTTAAGTGTTTCTTAATTTATTACTACCGTAACCCCTGTAGGACCTCTCACATTAGACTGGCATTTGTGGCTGCTAGATTTGCCGGGCGGGTCCGGGTAGTCTTACACCACAAACGAGCCTAACCTCGTGTTCATACAATTGTTACACATTTATTTTGGGCCTTTGACCTCTCACATTGGGCTACCATTTGTGGCTGCTGGATTTGCCGGGCGGGTCCGGGCAGTCTTACACAAAAAATGAGTCTAACCTCGTGTCTTAGGCAATTAATTATACATAATTAAATTTCCCCAAATTTGAATTACTTTCCCTATTCAAATTTCCATATTTATTTATGTCCATAATTTATCACCTAAATTATGCTCATCTATTTATGGTATATAAATTATACCAATTTCGTTACTAATTAATTTTATTCCTTAAAATTAATTACATGCCTTTTTAGACCATTACATGTCAAATTCACAATATGTGTGTAACCACTATTATCCCCATCGTACCCCCGTCATTCGTTCGCTTAACATGACATATACATATTAGACTAGCAAATAGTCTAATACTTAAAAAAAGGAATAAACATCACAAAGTCACATACACACAATAATAGATCTAATTTGCATCTAACTTGCAATTATTAATTACAATATACTTGCATAGTCTTTGTATTATCAAGGATCCAAAAATCATAGATCTAAAAGGTGTGAACTTGCATGTAAGAACATAGTTTTACACCCAACTAGCCTAGGTAATTGTCACAAACTTACATAAACTATGTATGTCGTCAACCTAAACATAATGGTGTCATCTTGCATAACTATAGATCCAATAAAAGGTGTTAACCTGAGTAAACTATGGATCCACATAAAGGTGTAAACTTGCATAACTATGCATGTCATAGCTTCAACATAAAAATGTCAACTCGAATATGGATCTAAACTTTAAAGGTGTGAACTTGTATATATGTGAATCCAATTATCACTTAAACTTGAATATGAACCTAATACTTATACGAACTAGCATATGTTCCACATCCATATTCGCATAAAAACTGATGTTATAAACCTAGGTGATTGGATTATAAAAAGGGATTCATTGACACAAGTTAACATCATGAACTACTAGCATATATTTTAGATCCAAACTTACATAACATCATATAACTCGCATACAACTTGTGTGATCCTATTAACTTGCATATCATCATATGTACAACTTGCATAATCATATTAACTTGCATAACATCATATATGAAACTTGCATAATCATATTAACTTGCATAACATTATATATGAAACTTGCATAATCATATTAACTTTCATAACATCATATATGAAACTTGCATAATCATATTAACTTGCATAACCATATTAACTTGCATAACCATATTAATCTTGCATAACATCATACATGAAACTTGCATAATCATATTAACTTGCATAACATCATATATGAAACTTGCATAATCATATTAACTTGCATAACATCATATATGAAACTTGCATAATCATATTAACTTGCATAATCATATTAATCTTGCATAACATCATACAGTAAACTTGCATAACATCATATATAAAACTTGCACAACATCATATAATATGAATCAAGTTAACCTACATGATTAAACATATGAATTAGATTCACAACCACAACTTATAATCCAATGTATATAACATCAGAATTAATTTAGCAATTATTTTGTTAAAGTGATCGAACTCACAACTCAAAAGCGGTCTTGAGTTCTGAATTCTGATTTCTGAAGTTGTATTAGCTCTCCTTTGAAGAAGATTCGTTGTTAGGGTTGAATAGAACTGATTTGATTTGCTGTTCTTCCTCTCTAATTGGTGGCGGCTGCTCTAGGGTTCAAGACGACAACATGACGGCCATAGTTTTAGTTTTAATTTTGATTTATGGTTTGAGTCTATGGGTCTTTTTATAGAGTTTTGAATTTATTTACAGCCGTCAAATCACTCTAGAATCCATCTAGGCCTTAGAAACCAAGTAATGATGTTAACAGACCAACTAGAAATCGCCACCTAAGCCCTAAAACTTAAAATTTCATCATAGACCATTTAGGGCCGACGAGACCAATTCCAAACCTCCTGAGTCGACCCTGGGTCGACCCAGCGGGTCTCAGGTCGACCCATAAAATAGGTCGGTTTGGTGTTTTTCCTTTCCGCTTCCGCTGTTTTGAATTTTTTTCTTAAATTTTAGGTTGAATTTTATTTTATTTTTATAAATATATCTATATATATTTCTGTCTTCCTAATTAATCATTTTCACACTAAACTACTTTTCGAACCGCGTTCACACTAAGCCGCTTTTTAGCCATTCACCTAAAACAAAAATATGGCGTTGGCGGGGATCGAACTCTGTACCTCTTGTATGCAAGTCACATGTTCCAACCAAATGAGCTAATAAGTCTTTTGCTTACAAAACTTAGAACAATGCTAAACATTTATTCTTTAATTTAGTTAATTCGATTATTCAAAATCCGGGGTGTTACTATATATATATATATGTATATATATATATATGTATATATATATATATCATTGCTTGATTCCTATTAAATTATTAAGATATTTTCTCAATCCTCCTTCCCTCTTTTTTCTGCATTTGATTTTATAATTTTTTGTGGTTACGCCTAAAATATGCCTAAATTTGCAATATTAGCATATGCATACGATTAATTTAGGCATTGATTTTTATGCCAAACTCTATGCGACTGGTTAATCCTTTTTATCTTATGTATATTAGGAATGTGTTTAAGTTTGAATTGTGAAAAGAAAAGGATTTGATAATTTAGGGCCAAATTGACATATAATGTAAAACTGTAATAAAAAGGGAACTTGGACAGAAAATAGGTAAATTTAATAGACTTGTCAAATAATCGTGACATAAGTTGACACGAAAAAATTAATATTACGCACAGTAAATTTGTATTTGAATGGTAAATCTGCCCATATTTTTTAAAATTACCGTTCGAAACTTTAATGTAATGAATATAGAAATTGTTGGGATTAAAAGAAAAACCGGTATAAGCCCAATTGTGTTCAAATTTACTGCAGTTATGCCACATTGAGAATATAAATTGAGAACAAGAATTGACGTATACCAATTAAAATAGTAATTTGGAAATACCCTAGATTGATTGGTTAGGGAAAGAGAATATATTTCCATAGTTTGGCTTGTAAGAGAAATGAAAAACATAATTGCAAGTATGAAAGAAATAAAGATGTGAATAAGTGAGAAATAGAAATTTAGATGTATTGCGCACTGTCCAATAGCCTGAAAATTATTGAAAGGAATAACTTGAAATTATGGGTTTCTATTGTTGTAATTACCTTTAACTACAAAGATAGATTCTTGTGAAATTTTTAAAAACCAATCAAGTAGGAATATGCATAAATTCCTAAAGTATGAATTTACAAAGAAAGAAAGGAAAAGGGTATAACTAAAAAAATTATATAAAGAAAGTAAATAAAAGTCAAGTTAAACACTCGATAGCTAGAAAGGAATGTAACCCGTTATGATAATTGTACGGATACATAAATGAATCATTGTTGATTGTTTTGATATATGTATAAGCAAGATTATAATATGAAGTTTAATAAGCATAATCATATGGCTATGGTTTTATGGTGGAAGTAATATTATAACATGAGAGTTATAATTAAAAGTGAAAAGAGTAAGAAAGGCATATTATTAATAAGCTGGCATTTGAGAATTAACTTAAATAAGCATAGTGTTCCATTTCGTTAGCGAAGGCTAATTAGGGAAGATAAGTTAATAAGTGTGTAGCAGTAATGGTCCGTCCCGGCAGGCCAGGCTGATATGAGGAAATAAGTGACCAACAAAGTTAATAAGCGTGTGGTAGTAGTGGTCTGTTCCAGCAGCGAAGGCTGATTAGGGAAGATTAGTGGTCAATAAAGCTAATAAACAAAAAAGTAATGTTCTGATTAAATAAATTAAACAATAATGTTAATTTGCAAAAAGGAAAAGTAAGTCATATGCATAACGGAAGATTAGACATAGGGACTAATAAAATAGCGAGATGCGTTTGGACCAGCATGTAGGAATGAAGAGTCCAACAGGGTAGATCATCATAGGTGTCCAGAGACACGGTGGAAGTAGTCCAACTTGATATTCAACAGAACTGAAAGGAAGCTTGAGACTTCTATGTGACGTGAGGATACTCTGAGATGGCCTTTTGGGTAGGCCTAACAAAGTTGTACCCCTAAAGGTAGGTCTGTACGATACTATCCATAGAGTACGCCTTGGTAGCATTTTTCTAATGGGTAGCTAGAAGGATGGTGGGATGATTTTTAGGATTCGGCAGTAGTCTCGGCTGGGAGAGTAGGCTTCGTGGTCAGCACCCAACAAAGATAGTAGATTGTTGGATACCTGCCATCATAAATCAGAGAGAGTGTATAAAAGACTGAAACTAAACCAACTGGCTAATGGTCTTTCACATTTTAGACATTGGATGAGAGACAACGCCAATTTGGACGTTTAAATTGTTTATTAGGGGCATGGTCACTTAGCTACTAAATGTTGGTAACGACCTGTATCTTGCGTATCAAAGGAACATAAGATAATTATATTTAATTACCTTCTGGTCGTATCATTCTCATATTTTAAAACGTTTATTATGGGAATGTAAGACATTTCCATTATTTTTATCAAATCAATTTGAGCTCATTTTATCCTTGGATTTACTGCTTTAGTTATAATTTTTGATAGAGGACGAATTAAGTGCTAAAATTGGGCTCATTGAATCAGAATGGCTATTGGTGATTCAGTATAGTGGACACAATAAAGATTTAGCTAAGTGGTTTGGGAGAAATCACTATTTTAAGTTTCAGTTTCTGATAGGCAGATTAATTAGCTTCTAATGGGCTGATTAGCAAGCTAATTAGGCTAATGACCTCTGACTATAGACAAGGGGGTTTGGGAAGAGAATTAGGGTTTCTCTTTTCATTCAAACATTTGGTTGGTGTTCATTATTCTTCGGATTCAAACCTAATCCCTAATTTCTTCATTTATTCATTCTAAATCACATTCTAAGGCAAGATCAATATCCAGGATGATTGGATCTCTCTACTTTCATCAAATCAAGTGTTTTCTTCGTAGTTGCAGTGCTATCCAGATTTAATTTCATCCTTATTCCATTGGATCTAGGATTTAGTGAGTGATAGATATCTCTCGTACGGATATTAGGGATAATATGGGTTAAATTAGGATTATGTTACACCATGCATGTTAATATCACCTAAAGAATGATTGCCTGTGTTAACTTCAATATTAAAAACCCTAGAATAATCTGAGTTGGTCATATGAATCAGTTTGTTATTAGATTAATCATGTCTAATGCATGTTTACACCTTGATTATGCTAGATCCATGGTTTTTATGATATATTTCATGCATGTTCATGTTTGTATGATTAATCATGATTGAAATTGGATGAATTGCAATCTGATTTGTTAAACTATATGTTTTTGATTGATTTGGTCATTTAGAATTGTATGTCATAGGCATAGAATTGATAGACAGAGCAAATCAGAGGTTTATATGGTCTGATTCAGATGAACAAAGCGGAGGAGCTCTGGAGACTACCGAGAAGGATCCCAATATTTTTTATCATGAAATAATTTAAGATGATGGATCGGTGCATGCCATATGGACCGATACATATTTATGTAGGTTGCTCGAGGAGTGCTGGTATTTAGGATATTGTCTTGTGGGGGTGAAAAGCATATCATGGAAAGTTTTTTATGTAATTTGGATGGGTCGAAGGGTGGCATCTCGAACTCATGTTAATGGACCGACAGAGGAAATATCCAGAAAGAAGATGGCATTGGAACTAGACCAGTAGGAAGTGATCGAGGAGTGTATCAAGGAGATCCAACACTAAGTCAATTTTTTCTAAGTGGATGGACTAGTAGCTGATGAACCAGTACTGATCCATTAGTAGAGGCAGTGGAGGATCAAAACATTTGGAGTGGGGACTGTTGGCCTCCTTGAGTTTGTTAGGGGTGTTTTATTATGAAAATCTTTTATGGATGGAAGTGTTCATCAACAAGGTAGTGTTCTTCGTCTTGAACTGAAGGCGGGAGTGGTTGAAGATGAATTTATATGCAGCTAATTACGGGACGATTTGCTAGATGATGGATTGACTCGAGTGGGACTCGAGCTCGTAAGATGATGGATTGACTCGACTGGGACTCGACCATGAAAGATAATGGACTGATTCGAGTAGAACTCGTACAAAAGAATGGAGTCATCGAGGATGGCTTGGGAAATTAGAGGTGCCAAGGAATCGTCGATAGTTGAAGTATTAGGAGACTCGAAGTAGAGGTTTCGTGAGGAGACCTATCAGAATCTAAGAGATCGTGTACCTTGGATCGCTCGACGAGTGATCTAGTTGTCTCGAGGAGACAAACGTATGTAGGACGTTCGACAGTCTGACTAGAACCAGGGTTTCCGTTAGCCCTTGACGGATGGTAACGTAACGACCTGGATTTTAGTAAGAAATATTTGATGGATATTAAATATTTAAAACGATTTATTTTAGGAATTAACGACTTGAAATTTTCAATAAAATGAGGTTTGAACGTAAAATATATAATATAATAAAAACGAGCTCGTAAAGTCGCAGTAGTTCGTAATATCACGTTTTGAACTTTAAATGACTATACAGAATTCAATATAAGTCAGAATTTGATGAAACAAGAAACATTAGAATCTTTTTTTTTTTTTTTGAGCAAAAGATATGTGATCTTCCAAAAGGAAGAGAGCACACATATATATATAATAAAAATTAGTATAAAGTGATACAATGATCCAAATACAGACCCAAAACCAGAGTCTCACATAGTAATGTACGGGGTAAATAGATAGATGAGTTCCGGCAAGGCCACCACCCATCATACTTCATTATCGAATTCCGGCAAGGCCACCACCCGATAAGAAGTATATATCTATACCCATACATATAACAAACTATGTGCAAATAACAAGAGGAGCAACAAATCACCAAAAATACAAACAACTCCACTCCTCATACATATATCCAACTCAAATAAAAAATACTCAAGCCAAGCAGCAACTCCAATATCTCCATAAATACTTCTACAACCTGTAATCTGAGAAAACTGAAACAAGATTATCAGTGACTTACACATATATATGAATAAATGCCAATATATATATATAAATGTATAAATACATATATATAGAGACATATATTCGTATATATATATATGTATAGAGAGAAAAAGCATAAAAACAACCAAACAATAGAAATGTGTCAACCTAAGTAAAAAGGAATCAGTAACCCAGACGAGGACTATTACATCTAAAATAGCTATTAATACGAATGAATAAACTTAGGTTTAATCTAACCTTAAATAGAAAACTCCCAGATTGCAAATCACCAATTAATTTATTGTGCGAATTAGACATCCAAAACAAACAGAAATTTACTATATTGATAATTAATTTATCCTTAGAGATAGAGGTTGAATGAAAGATTCTCTGGTTCCTCTCAACCCAAATGCCCCAACTTATGAACATTACTAAGGAATCCAATATGTACTTCTGTCTGGAATTGAATCGTAACCTATAACAATTCCAATAATCGATACAACTACTAAAGGAATTAAACCCATCAAAAGTAAAAATCCTAATAATCATATTAAAAACAGAAAATGTAAAATAACAAGAGTAAAACAAATGGTTTACATCCTCCTCACCAGTATTACAAAAACAACATTTTACATCAAAAATAACAATTTTTTCTTTTTAATAATTCAATAATATTAAGCTTCTTATGAATGATCAACCACATTAGGAACTTAGCTTTAGGTGTAGTATTCGATTTCCATAAAAAATTAAAGGGATGTAATGAAATACCAGAAAAATTAATAAAACTATACATAGAATGAGCAGTGTAAACTAAACTCTTATCCATACCCCAACTAATAGAATCGCCATTTTCATCCAAGTGACACAATGCTAACTTAGCTTTAAGTAAGGCCAATTATCTTAATAAATCTTCCTCTAAAATATTATCAAAGGAAAACTCCCACAAAGGGTCTAATTCTGCTTTGTAAACATCCTTAATTAAAGCATTCTTAAATCTACTAATGTTAAAAAGTTCACTAAATTCAATTGAGACGACCCGATTTCCCGTTCTCACGGAAACAAGGTTATCTTTTGGAATATAACACAGAAACATATAATAGCAGAACAGAATTAAATAAATACACCAGAATGAACAACAAAATATACTGGATAAAAGTAATCATCAGAGTTACACAGTATACAGGATCTTACTTAGTACAAATACAGTTCAGCTATACATAAATGTCTACAGCGGAAATAAACAAAATATGTACAATAGGAGCTGAACAGCATAAAAAGAAATAAATGATAGAATCCATCTTCAGCTCCAGCTATCCAGAAAGAACCAGCTAAACCTGAATACAAGGCTGCCCGTGTAGAAAAAGGGGCACCCGAGTTTGAGAGTGAAACAAACTACGAGTCAGTCATGGGACTGGTATGAGAAATCCACTCAACACATATATATTTGGCAAATCACAGGACCACGCCACTTTCGTGGAACGGGTTTACTCCATTGGATTGCCAGTGCTTTAAAACAAATCTTTCTTTTAAACATCGCTATGCTTTTTATAAAAATGAAGCCATTATAAGACTCAGTTCCCATCACACAATGCAACGCAAACCGGAGGATAGAGTTTTACCTTATAATGGCCAAAATATGATTGATACGAATAAACAAAGGCATTTGATATTATTGCTAGTGTTTATATGTTTTGAAAACAATTTCAAATCATAACTATCAATCATAGACGGCATGGGTACCATATATCATGTCGCCATATATATATACAATCAAAACCGCACGATGTCGTATTTGGAAATTGGATTTCCGTCATGAACCAAGGCAAAAGATAGTCCTCACCGAATTCGAGACGCTCTAGCCTGTGTCCCAGGCAAGTACTCAGTCAAGCCTTTGGATCTTCAGGGTCGGTCCACCGATGTGGATTAAAATTCCTGAACACTGCGTTTCCCCGCCCTTTGGGGCGTCAACGAGCCAACGAATGACTCCATCGGACCCGGATCGTCCGATCAAACCGAGGCGCCTCGCAACAGCAACAACCACATAGGTGAAAAGTATATAAATGTCAGGGCTGGTAGGTCACTGACACCACCCTAGCTAGAAAGAAACGCAGGCCCTCCCTGATGTCCTCTCCCGTTTTAGGTTCATACCGGGGTGTGAGGCTCACGAATTCACGTTATACACAAAGCTACGTCACACAGGCGGTGCTTTGATCATCACCACAAGACTTTGCTTTTCAACAGAAGCCCTGATCACTGCATCTTAGCATGCCACACAGGCAATTCACACCGTGCAACTGATGGCTATCAATCACACAGAACAAATTCCAATGTCGGACACACAGTCCATTTACAAGTCCGTTCTGGGTCCGAACGAAACCGGAGGCACTAAATACCTCGCAAACCCTTCGATCCACACGTACGTCTGAACGATCACCACTCATTATCCATATTTCGGGATGCCTCCCAATCAGGACCTCGGTTACCATTCAAACGAGGTGAAGATCTCCGGTCTTCGACCATCGTCTTCATTATCGACTTTCAATCGTCGGTCAATTATTCGAAATGAGAATTAACTCGGCCTTTCCAAATAATTCACGTATATTTAGAATTTCAAATCAATTTATTTTAATGGTCAAATTATTCTACAACACCAATTTTGTCCTTTAATGTAATTTTCACACCAAACACATTCAACCATCAAAAACAACATAAATCGAGCAAATTCAGTTTATTTCCATCCCATATCGCTTATGATATTTTATAACTATTTATCGCTATTTTTATTTATTTTAAAATAGCCATTTTATTCAAAACGACGCTTCGGGCCATAAGGCGGCCGTGGCGCTGTTTTTCTTCAAATTTGATTTACACATATCTGAAAATCTAACCGTTGGATCTTCGCAAAATTTACATCATTAGAAAGGTCCTTTCAAAACGAACCCAACGGTTCCAGTTTCGGGAAAATCCGACGGTCGGATCTCCCGGTACAATCGTTTGAATTTTCGATTTCAAAATACGAACTGCAGCGTCGTTATTCGATTAAATATAATTCTATTTATATTTATATATAAATATAATCGATTCTGGCGCTGTTTTCTTCAAATTTGAATTAAACATTTCAGACAATCCAACCGTTGGATTTTTACAAGGTTGGTGCCGTTGGAAAGATTATTCCAAGGCGAACCCGATGGTTGAGGTTTCGGGAAAATCCAATGGTCGGATTTCCCGTACTAGTCGTTTGAAATCACGGTTTCGAAATACGAACTGCACGGCTTCGTTTCGTTTTAATTTTATTTATATTTATATAGTTATATAAATATAGTTCATTCAATGATTTCTATATCGTTTTCACTTCAAAAAAATTTCTAACACCTTAAATTTTGGAAAAATTTCGCCATAACCTCCCCTGCACCGGGAGCGTCGGGAAATCGCAAATAGCGTCCCGGTCCTTCTAATCTCAAAAAGAAAAAGAAAAAGCCAAGCGGCTAGCCAACAGGCTCAAAATCATCACCCAAACAAATCAGTAAATGTGTACCTATTTGTCGGGCACAAAATTTTATTCCTCTTCTCTAGCCCCTTTTGCTATAACCTGTTCAATGAATATTGCATGTACATATATATACAGTTCATATCATTTTTCATTTTCTATTCAACTTCATATTTGATTTCTATTTGGTTTAAAAACACCATTCATTCTAATGTCACATAAATAGGCGCAAATCATTTCATTAGCTAATTAATGAATATTTCAACTGATATATGTTTATTTGAACAAGTGGCTATTTTTAACATTTCACATTTCAACGATTTATGCATACAATAAAAATGTGATTTTTATTGTAAAATAATTCATTTCAAAACACTATTTTTCTATATAGTTCATATAGTCTATAAAAGGTGATTTTTATTATCAAACAATTTATTTCAAAATATGAATACCATTCAACACATGGATTTCTAAACAACGAATGAATATCAATTCAACACATGAATGTTTCTATAGTTTTTATATGTCGATAAAAATGTGATTTTTATTATCGAACAATTTATTTCAAAATATGAATACCATTCAACACATGAATTTCTAAACAACGAATGAATATCAATTCAACACATGAATGTTTCTATAGTTTTTATATGTCGATAAAAATGTGATTTTTATTATCGAGCAATTTATTTCAAAATATGAATACCATTCAACACATGAATTTCTAAACAACGAATGAATATCAATTCAACACATGAATGTTTCTATAGTTTTTATATATCGATAAAAATGTGATTTTTATTATCGAGCAATTTATTTCAAAATATGAATACCATTCAACACATGAATTTCTAAACAACGAATGAATATCAATTCAACACATGAATGTTTCTATAGTTTTTATATATTGATAAAAATGTGATTTTTATTATCGAGCAATTTATTTCAAAATATGAATACCATTCAACACATGAATTTCTAAACAACGAATGAATATCAATTCAACACATGAATGTTTCTATAGTTTTTATATGTCGATAAAAATGTGATTTTTATTATCGAGCAATTTATTTCAAAATATGAATACCATTCAACACATGAATTTCTAAACAACGAATGAATATCAATTCAACACATGAATGTTTCTATAGTTTTTATATATCGATAAAAATGTGATTTTTATTATCGAACAATTTATTTCAAAATATGAATACCATTCAACACATGAATTTCTAAACAACGAATGAATATCAATTCAACACATGAATGTTTCTATACAATGAATAAATATAGTTTAAGCATATGAAAATAATTCAAACACACAAATATTATTCAAAATTTCGGCAGCATAAGGGCAGGGTAGTTAAACCGGCACCGTCCCTAGTACGGCTCCTCGCTCTACCTTAAAACCTCGCGGTTTTTGACAATGGGGTTCATGCATCTAGTTCGCACGCAGGCGGCATGTATATATTTATTTCATTTCCACAAACTAATCCTAAGTGGTTTCAACCAAATATTTCACAACCACAAATGGGTATTTTTCAACCACAATCAACCAATATCAATCACAAACAATCCCAAACAATCATTCGCTATCAATCAAATTTCCACAACAATTTCAACCAATAAATATCGTCCATGGTTTGTGGACGAGGGGCGTGTATGTATATATATATATATATATATATATATATATATATATTTCTATATAGCAATTCACTTTTACTTCACACATATATATATAAATTTTAAATCAGAAATCTCACCAATAGCTATCCACTTCACGATACTTCCCTTATAGAAATCTTCGCCTTTTTGTCGCTTTCGCCCGTATTCTCTACACATGTAAAAATCGAATTTTTATGATGCTATTCAATATATAAAAATATGATTTTTCCTTTTGCTTTCAACATATAAAAATATGATTTTTCCTTTTGCTTTCAACATATAAAAATATGATTTTTCCTTTTGCTTTCAACATATCAAAATATGATTTTTCCTTTTGCTTTCAACATATAAAAATATGATTTTTCCTTTTGCTTTCAACATATAAAAATATGATTTTTCCTTTTGCTTTCAACATATAAAAATATGATTTTTACTTTTGCTTTCAACATATAAAAATATGATTTTTACTTTTGCTTTCAACATATAAAAATATGATTTTTCCTTTTGCTTTCAACATATAAAAATATTATTTTTACTTTTGCTTTCAACATATAAAAATATGATTTTTACTTTTGCTTTCAACATATAAAAATATGATTTTTCCTTTTGCTTTCAACATATAAAAATATGATTTTTCCTTTTGCTTTCAACATATAAAAATAAAAAAAATATGACAATTCTATTTTTACTTTCTTTAAAGAAACCAGTTTTAGCTTTTAAAAATTTCAGTTTTTAATTTTTAAAAACCAAATCAGTTTTTTTTTTATTTTTAAAACCTAAATCAGTTTTACTTACCTAAAATAAAATCAGTTTTAAATTTTAAAAACCTAAATCAGTTTTAATTACCTAAAATAAAATCAGTTTTAAATTTTTAAAACCTAAATCAGTTTTAATTACCTAAAATAAAATCAGTTTTAAATTTTTATAAAATTCAGTTTTTCTTTAAAAACATAAAACAGTTTTAACTTTATAAAATAAAAAAGAAAATAAATTAAATAAATAAAAATAGGGAATGCTCACCGATGTAGCTGCGAAAAAAGGGGGGGTTTCTCGCAGATCGACGGCGGCAAGGTGGCAAGGCGGCAAGGCTTCGAGGTGGCGGCTTCGGTCTGGAGGCGTCGCGATGCTTGGGGTCTGGTGGCGGCTCGGGTCTTCGGGGTGTGGGCGCTGGGAGGAGGAGGCGGCTTCGAGGGAGGAGGAGGCGGCTTCGAGGGAGGAGGAGGCGGCTTCGTTTCGCTTAGGTTTTTTTTTTTCTGTTTAAAATCGAAATGAAAAAAGGGGGGGCCAAGCAGAAGATAAGAGGGAGGGAGGGAATAAAAAAAATATATATATATTCTTTTTTTTTATTTAATTATTCAAAAAGTTGACTTTCACATACGACCTCGAAACGAGGCCCACCGCCTGTCGCCCATAGCGTTTTACCCCCATTCCGAACACAATGGGATATGTATCGCAAGCTGATTTGATCGTTACAATCAGTTTCCTTTTGAATTTTCATTTAAATCACTATATTGAATTTTAAACGCACATTTCAAATTACCGGGGTCACATATTAACTAGAAAAATTCCAGAAAAATATTTTCTAGCTTCGTATTAACGATACGGTCCTAATAAAACTAGTTTCGTCGAATTCTGAGACCGTTTGAAAAATGGCCAATTTCCAGTCGATTAAAATCAACTGAAACTGGTCAAACGCGTTTTCTTTTGCCACGCTCACATATTGATCCGAAAAATTATGAAATTTGAAACCTAACAATAACTTGACACTGCGGGTCCAACAAAAGTGGTTTCGTCGAAATCCGAGGTCATTTGCAAAATGTCCATTTTTAAGGGCCTGAATTCCATAGCGACTATTCAGAATTTCCAACTGGACATATCTTTTGATTCCCGCTATCAAATTTCGATTGGTTAGATTCGTTAGAAAGATATTACCAATAAGATCCTAATGTTTTTGGTTTCACTAAAATCCGGATTGTTTTGCACCCGGTATATTCAATTGAAGTTTGAAATCGAATTATCGAACTACCGCGCCATTTTCAATTCTATATATAATTATAATTAATTATATTCGTTTTCAAATGTCGATTCAAACTCAGTTTTCATCGCCATTATTTAAAATATTTATTTTAAATATTTAAAATCCATTATTTTAGCCAATTTAAAAATTTTAAATTGGTTCAGATTTTCTGGGTCGTTACAATCTCCCCCACTTAAAACTTTTCGTCCCCGAAAAGGAATAAAGTCGAAAGTGGTTTGATAAATCTACAATCACACAACACAACAATCAATTCAATTGTTTTTAAGCTTTTTAACTTTTCAAATATATATCTTTTATATATTCAAAAATTATATTTCTAAAACCAGACTATATATAAATATAATCACAAATACGTTATTTAAAAACATATTACTCTCGACTCGTTCTGAGGCACTTCTGACCCCATCTCTAACGAGTTGTTCTGATTCTGCTACTCATACTAGGATATTGCTGATCCTATCAGTATAGAGTTACCCGTCCTAGAACACTACTGGTTCTATTTCTGACGAGTTCGTTCAAATGTTATATTCCAGAACTAAGCTTAACCAAAGCTCTGATACCACGATGAGACGACCCGATTTCCCGTTCTCACGGAAACAAGGTTATCTTTTGGAATATAACACAGAAACATATAATAGTAGAACAGAATTAAATAAATACACCAGAATGAACAACAAAATATACTGGATAAAAGTAATCATCAGAGTTACACAGTATACAGGATCTTACTTAGTACAAATACAGTTCAGCTATACATAAATGTCTACAGCGGAAATAAACAAAATATGTACAATAGGAGCTGAACAGCATAAAAAGAAATAAATGATAGAATCCATCTTCAGCTCCAGCTATCCAGAAAGAACCAGCTAAACCTGAATACAAGGCTGCCCGTGTAGAAAAAGGGGCACCCGAGTTTGAGAGTGAAACAAACTACGAGTCAGTCATGGGACTGGTATGAGAAATCCACTCAACACATATATATTTGGCAAATCACAGGACCACGCCACTTTCGTGGAACGGGTTTACTCCATTGGATTGCCAGTGCTTTAAAACAAATCTTTCTTTTAAACATCGCTATGCTTTTTATAAAAATGAAGCCATTATAAGACTCAGTTCCCATCACACAATGCAACGCAAACCGGAGGATAGAGTTTTACCTTATAATGGCCAAAATATGATTGATACGAATAAACAAAGGCATTTGATATTATTGCTATTGTTTATATGTTTTGAAAACAATTTCAAATCATAACTATCAATCATAGACGGCATGGGTACCATATATCATGTCGCCATATATATATACAATCAAAACCGCACGATGTCGTATTTGGAAATTGGATTTCCGTCATGAACCAAGGCAAAAGATAGTCCTCACCGAATTCGAGACGCTCTAGCCCGTGTCCCAGGCAAGTACTCAGTCAAGCCTTTGGATCGTCAGGGCCGGTCCACCGATGTGGATTAAAATTCCTGAACACTGCGTTTCCCCGCCCTTTGGGGCGTCAACGAGCCAACGAATGACTCCATCGGACCCGGATCGTCCGATCAAACCGAGGCGCCTCGCAACAGCAACAACCACATAGGTGAAAAGTATATAAATGTCAGGGCTGGTAGGTCACTGACACCACCCTAGCTAGAAAGAAACGCAGGCCCTCCCTGATGTCCTCTCCCGTTTTAGGTTCATACCGGGGTGTGAGGCTCACGAATTCACGTTATACACAAAGCTACGCCACACAGGCGATGCTTTGATCATCACCACAAGACTTTGCTTTTCAACAGAAGCCCTGATCACTGCATCTTAGCATGCCACACAGGCAATTCACACCGTGCAACTGATGGCTATCAATCACACAGAACAAATTCCAATGTCGGACACACAGTCCATTTACAAGTCCGTTCTGGGTCCGAACGAAACCGGAGGCACTAAATACCTCGCAAACCCTTCGATCCACACGTACGTCTGAACGATCACCACTCATTATCCATATTTCGGGATGCCTCCCAATCAGGACCTCGGTTACCATTCAAACGAGGTGAAGATCTCCGGTCTTCGACCATCGTCTTCATTATCGACTTTCAATCGTCGGTCAATTATTCGAAATGAGAATTAACTCGGCCTTTCCAAATAATTCACGTATATTTAGAATTTCAAATCAATTTATTTTAATGGTCAAATTATTCTACAACACCAATTTTGTCCTTTAATGTAATTTTCACACCAAACACATTCAACCATCAAAAACAACATAAATCGAGCAAATTCAGTTTATTTCCATCCCATATCGCTTATGATATTTTATAACTATTTATCGCTATTTTTATTTATTTTAAAATAGCCATTTTATTCAAAACGACGCTTCGGGCCATAAGGCGGCCGTGGCGCTGTTTTTCTTCAAATTTGATTTACACATATCTGAAAATCTAACCGTTGGATCTTCGCAAAATTTACATCATTAGAAAGGTCCTTTCAAAACGAACCCAACGGTTCCAGTTTCGGGAAAATCCGACGGTCGGATCTCCCGGTACAATCGTTTGAATTTTCGATTTCAAAATACGAACTGCAGCGTCGTTATTCGATTAAATATAATTCTATTTATATTTATATATAAATATAATCGATTCTGGCGCTGTTTTCTTCAAATTTGAATTAAACATTTCAGACAATCCAACCGTTGGATTTTTACAAGGTTGGTGCCGTTGGAAAGATTATTCCAAGGCGAACCCGACGGTTGAGGTTTCGGGAAAATCCAATGGTCGGATTTCCCGTACTAGTCGTTTGAAATCACGGTTTCGAAATACGAACTGCACGGCTTCGTTTCGTTTTAATTTTATTTATATTTATATAGTTATATAAATATAGTTCATTCAATGATTTCTATATCGTTTTCACTTCAAAAAATTTTCTAACACCTTAAATTTTGGAAAAATTTCGCCATAACCTCCCCTGCACCGGGAGCGTCGGGAAATCGCAAATAGCGTCCCGGTCCTTCTAATCTCAAAAAGAAAAAGAAAAAGCCAAGCGGCTAGCCAACAGGCTCAAAATCATCACCCAAACAAATCAGTAAATGTGTACCTATTTGTCGGGCACAAAATTTTATTCCTCTTCTTTAGCCCCTTTTGCTATAACCTGTTCAATGAATATTGCATGTACATATATATACAGTTCATATCATTTTTCATTTTCTATTCAACTTCATATTTGATTTCTATTTGGTTTAAAAACACCATTCATTCTAATGTCACATAAATAGGCGCAAATCATTTCATTAGCTAATTAATGAATATTTCAACTGATATATGTTTATTTGAACAAGTGGCTATTTTTAACATTTCACATTTCAACGATTTATGCATACAATAAAAATGTGATTTTTTATTGTAAAATAATTCATTTCAAAACACTATTTTTCTATATAGTTCATATAGTCTATAAAAGGTGATTTTTATTATCAAACAATTTATTTCAAAATATGAATACCATTCAACACATGGATTTCTAAACAACGAATGAATATCAATTCAACACATGAATGTTTCTATAGTTTTTATATGTCGATAAAAATGTGATTTTTATTATCGAACAATTTATTTCAAAATATGAATACCATTCAACACATGAATTTCTAAACAACGAATGAATATCAATTCAACACATGAATGTTTCTATAGTTTTTATATGTCGATAAAAATGTGATTTTTATTATCGAGCAATTTATTTCAAAATATGAATACCATTCAACACATGAATTTCTAAACAACGAATGAATATCAATTCAACACATGAATGTTTCTATAGTTTTTATATATCGATAAAAATGTGATTTTTATTATCGAGCAATTTATTTCAAAATATGAATACCATTCAACACATGAATTTCTAAACAACGAATGAATATCAATTCAACACATGAATGTTTCTATTGTTTTTATATATCGATAAAAATGTGATTTTTATTATCGAGCAATTTATTTCAAAATATGAATACCATTCAACACATGAATTTCTAAACAACGAATGAATATCAATTCAACACATGAATGTTTCTATAGTTTTTATATGTCGATAAAAATGTGATTTTTATTATCGAGCAATTTATTTCAAAATATGAATACCATTCAACACATGAATTTCTAAACAACGAATGAATATCAATTCAACACATGAATGTTTCTATAGTTTTTATATATCGATAAAAATGTGATTTTTATTATCGAACAATTTATTTCAAAATATGAATACCATTCAACACATGAATTTCTAAACAACGAATGAATATCAATTCAACACATGAATGTTTCTATACAATGAATAAATATAGTTTAAGCATATGAAAATAATTCAAACACACAAATATTATTCAAAATTTCGGCAGCATAACGGCAGGGTAGTTAAACCGGCACCGTCCCTAGTACGGCTCCTCGCTCTACCTTAAAACCTCGCGGTTTTTGACAATGGGGTTCATGCATCTAGTTCGCACGCAGGCGGCATGTATATATTTATTTCATTTCCACAAACTAATCCTAAGTGGTTTCAACCAAATATTTCACAACCACAAATGGGTATTTTTCAACCACAATCAACCAATATCAATCACAAACAATCCCAAACAATCATTCGCTATCAATCAAATTTCCACAACAATTTCAACCAATAAATATCGTCCATGGTTTGTGGACGAGGGGCGTATATATATATATATATATATATATATATATTTCTATATAGCAATTCACTTTTACTTCACACATATATATATAAATTTTAAATCAGAAATCTCACCAATAGCTATCCACTTCACGATACTTCCCTTATAGAAATCTTCGCCTTTTTGTCGCTTTCGCCCGTATTCTCTACACATGTAAAAATCGAATTTTTATGATGCTATTCAATATATAAAAATATGATTTTTCCTTTTGCTTTCAACATATAAAAATATGATTTTTCCTTTTGCTTTCAACATATAAAAATATGATTTTTCCTTTTGCTTTCAACATATAAAAATATGATTTTTCCTTTTGCTTTCAACATATAAAAATATGATTTTTCCTTTTGCTTTCAACATATAAAAATATGATTTTTCCTTTTGCTTTCAACATATAAAAATATGATTTTTACTTTTGCTTTCAACATATAAAAATATGATTTTTACTTTTGCTTTCAACATATAAAAATATGATTTTTCCTTTTGCTTTCAACATATAAAAATATGATTTTTACTTTTGCTTTCAACATATAAAAATATGATTTTTACTTTTGCTTTCAACATATAAAAATATGATTTTTCCTTTTGCTTTCAACATATAAAAATATGATTTTTCCTTTTGCTTTCAACATATAAAAATAAAAAAAATATGACAATTCTATTTTTACTTTCTTTAAAGAAACCAGTTTTAGCTTTTAAAAATTTCAGTTTTTAATTTTTAAAAACCAAATCAGTTTTTTTTTTTAATTTTTAAAACCTAAATCAGTTTTACTTACCTAAAATAAAATCAGTTTTAAATTTTTAAAACCTAAATCAGTTTTAATTACCTAAAATAAAATCAGTTTTAAATTTTTAAAACCTAAATCAGTTTTAATTACCTAAAATAAAATCAGTTTTAAATTTTTATAAAATTCAGTTTTTCTTTAAAAACATAAAACAGTTTTAACTTTATAAAATAAAAAAGAAAATAAATTAAATAAATAAAAATAGGGAATGCTCACCGATGTAGCTGCGAAAAAAGGGGGGGTTTTCTCGCAGATCGACGGCGGCAAGGTGGCAAGGCGGCAAGGCTTCGAGGTGGCGGCTTCGGTCTGGAGGTGTCGCGATGCTTGGGGTCTGGTGGCGGCTCGGGTCTTCGGGGTGTGGGCGCTGGGAGGAGGAGGCGGCTTCGAGGGAGGAGGAGGCGGCATCGAGGGAGGAGGAGGCGGCTTCGTTTCGCTTAGGGTTTTTTTTTTCTGTTTAAAATCGAAATGAAAAATGGGGGGGCCAAGCAGAAGATAAGAGGGAGGGAGGGAATAAAAATATATATATATTCTTTTTTTTATTTAATTATTCAAAAAGTTGACTTTCACATACGACCTCGAAACGAGGCCCACCGCCTGTCGCCCATAGCGTTTTACCCCCATTCCGAACACAATGGGATATGTATCGCAAGCTGATTTGATCGTTACAATCAGTTTCCTTTTGAATTTTCATTTAAATCACTATATTGAATTTTAAACGCACATTTCAAATTACCGGGGTCACATATTAACTAGAAAAATTCCAAAAAAATATTTTCTAGCTTCGTATTAACGATACGGTCCTAATAAAACTAGTTTCGTCGAATTCTGAGACTGTTTGAAAAATGGCCAATTTCCAGTCGATTAAAATCAACTGAAACTGGTCAAACGCGTTTTCTTTTGCCACGCTCACATATTGATCCGAAAAATTATGAAATTTGAAACCTAACAATAACTTGACACTGCGGATCCAACAAAAGTGGTTTCGTCGAAATCCGAGGTCATTTGCAAAATGTCCATTTTTAAGGGCCTGAATTCCATAGCGACTATTCAGAATTTCCAACTGGACATATCTTTTGATTCCCGCTATCAAATTTCGATTGGTTAGATTCGTTAGAAAGATATTACCAATAAGATCCTAATGTTTTTGGTTTCACTAAAATCCGGATTGTTTTGCACCCGGTATATTCAATTGAAGTTTGAAATCGAATTATCGAACTACCGCGCCATTTTCAATTCTATATATAATTATAATTAATTATATTCGTTTTCAAATGTCGATTCAAACTCAGTTTTCATCGCCATTATTTAAAATATTTATTTTAAATATTTAAAATCCATTATTTTAGCCAATTTAAAAATTTTAAATTGGTTCAGATTTTCTGGGTCGTTACATCAATTTTTAAAGGCACTATAGATATCCAAGCATCGTGCCAAAAATAAGTAAGATTTCCAGAATGAACTAACATTTTACATCCTACGTTAAAAAAGTCAAAACAATCCAAAACAGACTTCCAAAAGTGAGATAATCTATTATCCCACCCACCACTATTTCCTACAAAAAACTCTCCTCTTGAATACTAAGATTTGGAAACGATAGACTTCCAAGAAGTCTTCACTTCTGGGAATCTATATTTCCATAACCATTTAGCGAGCATAGCAGAGTTAAAATTATATAGGTTTATAATCCCTAGACCCCCCCTCCAACTTTGGTTTACAACACATGTCCCAATTAACTAAACATTTATAACTACTACAACTAGAATCCCCATTCCAAAGGAAGTTTCGCCTAATTCTATTGATCTTCTCGATAACCCATTTAGGGAAACGATGTACAGCCATCCAATAAGAAGGAATAGCTGATAGGACCAAATTGACAAGTACTAACCTACCTGCTCTGGACAGAAATCTATTATTCCAGTTAGATAATTTGTTATTAATCTTATCAATGATGACTATCCAATCTTCCTTCTTAAGTTTTGAAGGTCTTATCTTAAAACCTAAATAATCAAAAGGAAATTTCATAATCGAACAATTCAAAGTGCTAGCCACTAAAGTCTCAATATTGTTAAAATCGTTAATGACCATCACTGCACTCTTATCAAAATTAATTCTTTAACCAGATAACATCTCAAAACAGTAGAGAATAAATTTAAGAGCAATAATATGCTCAGGCATATGAGAAGAGAATAACAAAGTATCATCCGCAAATTGAAGGATCGATAATTCATTATTAAATTCCTCATTCCCAACACTACCTAGAACACCTAATCTCCCTGCTCTCTTAATAATTTTTGAGAAGACATCTACTGCTAAATTAAACAGAAAAGGCGATAAGGGGTCGCCTTGTCTAAGTCCTCTCTTGGATTGTATCTTCTTACCCATTACCCCATTAACAACAATGTTGGAACAACCAGACCTAAGTAACAACATGATCCAGTTTGTCCATCTAACACTAAATCCCCTAGCAAGACATAATTCACATATAAATTCCCAGTCAATTGAATCAAATGCCTTCTCGAAATCTAACTTCAAGATGGCACATGTTATATTGTTCTTACAACAGACATTGATATATTCCTGTACCGCTGCCACACCATCTACTATATTCCTACCTTTAATGAAAGCTGTTTGGGAGCCATCAATTAGGTCATTCATCTTGCTACTCAACCTATTCGCTAAAACTTTAGAAATGATCTTGACAGAAACATTAATAAGAGAGATTGGTCTAGAATCCTTAAGTGTATTAGCCCCCTCTCTCTTATGAATAAGTATGACATTGGCAAAATTAAAACTACCTAGACGCAAATCCCCTCTATAAAATTCATTAAATAATTCAATAATATCAAACTTTAAAACTTCCCAAAATTGTTTGTAAAAATTAACTGAAAAGCCATCAGGGCCAGGAGCTTTGTCACTAGGCATATCACTAATTGCCTTCCAAATCTCCTGCTCTGAAAATGGTTTATCCAAATCTACGAGACTGACCCTATTATCAGACGGATATAAGTCATTCCATCTGACATTTGTTCTTCTCTTAAACTTAGAACCAAAAATCTGATTATAATATCTGGTGAAAGCGTCATTTAGATCCTTCTGTATAGACAGTTCTACATCATTTACAATAATCGAGTGAATCGTATTTTCTCGTCTTCTCTTATTTGCCACACTATGAAAAAATTTGGTGTTATTATCCCCTTCCTTTATCCATTGTATACGAGACCTTTGTCTCCACGTGATCTCTTCTTTTTCTAAAATATGTTTAAGCTCTTGTTTAAGATTACAGTAACTATCTTTCTCAGTGGAATTGAGGATCCTGGTCTCACTAATTTTATCTAACTCTAACAGTCCACACATGGTCTTATCTTTTCTAAATCTTACATTACCAAAGATATATTTGTTCCAACGCTTGAGAAAAAATCTCAACTTACCTAACTTCGCCACATAAATCTTGGCAGAGTTACCTCTATAAATATTATTAAAATAATACAAGGCCTTACATTTCAAGGAGACAAGATTAGTAAAACTATGATCCAGTAGCCACATCTTTTCGAATTTAAAACTACTACTAATTGAAATGTTCGAATTACACGTAAGTATAATAGGGCAATGATCAGAAAGTAAAAACGGTAATCCCTTGACTTTACAGATCGAATATCTATCTTCTAATTCAGTACTAATAAAAAATCTAT
The DNA here is from genome assembly GCA_030737875.1 of Allium sativum. Lineage (NCBI taxonomy): Eukaryota > Viridiplantae > Streptophyta > Magnoliopsida > Asparagales > Amaryllidaceae > Allium > Allium sativum. The sequence continues at coordinate 448,182,829 of CM060919.1, forward strand.
CTAATAGTGCAAAGGAAGGACTATCACGGACATTCGACCAAGTGAACAATCTATTATCAAGAGGAATCTCAATTAAATTACTGTCTAATATAAAGTCGTTAAAATCCTCCATATCAGAGAAATCACCTTCTCGTGGTGATCTCTCCCCTAAAAATCTGGTGACATTAAAGTCTCCCCCCACTACCCAAGAGTTAGGAGAAATATTCCTAAAACTAGTACACTCCTCCCATAGGACTCTCCTTTCCTCTTTAGTGTGGGGACCATACACATTTGTGATACCCAAAAAAGTATTATCAGAAAGGGATTGTAAAATAATATGTAAAGAATGTAACTTTGGGAACTCAAGCACCAATCTGTATTGATTGTCTTTCCAACCAATCATAATTCCTCCAGCGGTACCAACTGCCGGAAGATAAGACCAGTTTCGGAAAAGAGACCCACCTAACCTAATATAAAACCTAAAATCTGGGCATTCAATTTTTGTCTCTTGAAGTAGAACAATATCAATGTGATTATCTCTAAAAAAAGACCTAATTTTAGAACATTTTTTAGGTACATTTAAACCCCTAACATTCCAACTAACGATCCTCATCTACGCAATGATGAAACCCTCTCTAATTCTCTACTCCTAATATACTCGGCATCCAACTCAATATCAGAAAAAACAAAACCAGTATCATTGGCTAACTGAAATAACTGACTAGTAGTCAGGCTCCCTAAAGCAAATGGAGTATACTCACTACCAAAAGTTGGAGACAAACCTGAGCCCAAATCCAATCTACTACCACTAGTAGTAGATGAATTCGGGAACTTACCTCGAGGCGAAGAAGAACCGTATCTGAGCCTGACGCTACGCCGAACCACTCCTGTACTGGGTAACATCCGTCTTCGTCTCCTCCTCCTCGATGTAGAAGGGGACGCTTCACTACCCCGAACCAAGTCATCACTATACTCGCTTTGTCTGCTACTGACATCCCAACTGAGATCACAATCAGGAATCGACACAGAATGGGGCATGACATACACTGGAGACGATACAGCATATCTCGGCCTTAGAAGCAAAACAAAAAATCTCGCATCCAACATGAAACCCAACACCGAACCAACATCACTACTCCAAAGTAGCGAAATACCACAACCAACATGTCCCCTCATTCGACTACCCTCACCCAGATCCCTGTCCTTTTGCACACTGACAACCTCATTAGACTGCTTGTCCACCATTTCTAAACCAAGACTAGCCTCCATGAGATCACAGTCAAGCATCACAGTCTCTTGCATAGTGTCCACTACATTTAAACTAGCACTGTCCTCTACTATATCACTGCCATGCAACGTATTAACATGATCCATTATCACGTAATTACTGCAGCACGATTTCTCAGAATTGCCTTTCCTCCTAACCTTCAGATGCGCCAGCCTACCGCTTTTCACTTTACCCATCCTACCCTTCCTCACTTTACCAACCTTCAAGACCACAACTGAATCTACCTTCTCTTCAACCCTCACTCCCATTTCATCTCATTCTCCAAAATACTAAATCTGTTAGACAGCTCTATATCTTTTACCACCTGCCAATCGAATCCATCCGCTTTAGTTAATGCACCCAAGTTCACTGTCATGTCCACCGAACAACCACTCAATTCTACCTCAGCTCCTACTGATATCACATCCATCTCCCTTCCATAAGAGAGTTTTCCATCGTTGAAAACACAGCCTACATAGGGAACTATACAGTTCTGAACGTATGGATCCACAAGCATTGAATCACTTGACAATGCATGTTCATATAATTCACCCACTACCAGCATCTCATCTTCAAGGAGCACACTATACTTATCAGCAACATTCGACACTTGGGGAACTAGACAGTTCTGAACGTATGGATCCACAAGCATTGGATCACTTGACAATGCATGTTCATATAATTCACCCACTACCAGCATCTCATCTTCAAGGAGTACACTATACTTATCAGCAACATTCGACACTTGGCGCTTAATAGGCAAGTTCTGAGAGCCAATACTGTTACCAACTGATTGAATTTGGAAGCCCACCTTCTCGCAATTTATTGCTGTATTTATGATATCAAAATGAGCAAGAATGTCATCCAACAACCGTAATACTGACTGTTTGCCATCTGATTCAATGAAGATTCTTCTTAGTTTCGTGAAACTCAAACTAAAAGAAAAAGCGTGTTCTTTTCTAGATAACGGCTTCGGAAGCGGAGGGAAAAAAGCATTCCTTTCAGCACACTTATTCCATAAAATTCCGTCCACCATCCCCTCTAAGTTCCAACCCATCATCAGTATCAAATACGCCCCAGTGTTCGTGTCCTTAGAGTATTCCTTTTTATACAAATCCGCAAGTTCAATTAGTTTCAGGCATAACCTCAAACAAATGAAGTGCAAAACCTCCCAAGCTGATTTACCATTGAATTTCAATGAACAACTAACCTTGCGATGTCCTACACCACCACAATAAAAGCAACGTAGTCCGTTTCTGCAGTCCTTTGCTAGATGCAAGGGATCACCACAATGATAACATGCTCGCCCATTAGCGTTTTTCCTGTATGTATTCTTCTTTATTGTCGGAGTCCATGTGGGTATGCAAAACGAGGGCTGACGAACTATATCTACATATGATTGCTGAAGCATGGAACTATTCTGAATAGGAGTTATATTAACACCACTCTGTCTAAATGTCAAATTCAATCTGCCATGCTTCATATTAGTTTTCTCAACAAGTAGTTTAGGAGTCGTTTCCTTACAAATACCTTCAACTCCATGAAATATGCTTCTTGATTCACCCCCAAAAATGAGGACATCACCTGATTCTAATACTATTTTCTTAACAGTCTCCTTTGCACTTTCATCCTTGTAAGCAAATATGGCCGAATCACCTATTGAAAAGGACACAACAGGGAGACCTGCCTTTAAACTTTCATGGCTTTCGTCCTTGTCTAGGTGCATTCCCAGTCTCCCATCCAAATCATAATAATTCACGATACAAACATCAGGAGATAAAGGAGGAAGATCAACGAGTTTTCCCCCATTGTCCACTATAGCATTGTGAGCGACAGCCATATATTCATTAACCATATTTTTAAACTCAACAGGAATGGCTAACGGGGTAACACTATCGTTCTTCCGTCTTTCTTCATAAAGATTTATCTGAACATTCCAAAATTTACCCAAGCACATCATCTGAAGTTTCAAAAATGCCCCATTTTCATATCCGGGTCTAAAAAATCCACCCTCTTTAATACCCAATTCTTGACAAGTATTGACAATCTTAATCTGACCCTTAATACTGATGGCGTTCTTTAATAAGATCATGCCAGTACTCAAGATTTGATACTGATTCACTCTGGCCTTAGAATTCGGCCGTCCTTGTAAAGCCTTATACTTTCTATCTCCCCAACTAACCTTCGCAAGGTAATCACTTAGATAAACTCCTCTGGTATAATCAGAACAAGAATCATTGCGATGACCCCATCTTCCACAATTGGAACATCTGATTTGATACCAACAATCTTTCGCAAGATGATTAAGATTTCCACAACAAAAACATCCTCTAGAAAGGAACTTCGATCTTGTGAGAACCAGATCCGAATTCGATTTGTTCCTTTTATCAATCGAGTACGATTTACCCGAAAAGAATTGCGGAATATGAAGATTTGAATGAGATGTATTCGTCAAAAGAGAAGAAGCGACCGCCATTATCTACATTAGAATCTATTTAATTATATCTTTCTAACAAATGTGAAAAAAAAGAGATTTCATCCTACATATTGTAAGTTATGTCCAAATAAAATTTCCATATAGTCGCTATGGAATTAATTAATATTTTATCTATTTATTAAATATATAAGTAGGGTTTTTGTATACAACATGGATGTCGTTTAACTTAGAATTACTAAATATTGAATTGGAAGTTATATACAATCCCATTAGGATATATATTTGTTAATTATTATTAAACTGAATACTTTTAGAATTTAATAATATTATAATAATATTACATAGGCCTTAAAAATGGTCATTTTGCAAACGATCTCCGTTTTTTATGAAACAATTTTGTTTGATCCACAATAGTAAATTATTGTGAGATTCCAAATTTCACGCCCATCGGAGTTGTTTTGTAGTCGTGTGAGATATAAACGTTAAATGTAGATAATCGACCAATAAGTCGACCTCATGCAAGCGCTATTTGAGAAAACGGACTCGAAACTCAATGAAACAAGTATCATTAGGACCGTAATGACAAACCATAGATGTATGTCAATTTTCACCTGGAACAGAGTTCATATGTGGCCATGTGAATTTTTAAACGACGAATACATGTAGCATTACAATATAAATTTACAAACTATACGCGAAGCTTCTTTCATAAGCTAATTCCTACTCCTATAAGTATAACTCATCTCCACCCCGAAGCTCACAAATTTCAGCCATGGCAATTTTGCATTTTAGTCCCTCCTCCTTCCATAATTTTTATCTCACAACCCATAGAGAATTAGCCAAAGTGCCCACATAAAAGTTGGAGTACTCGAAGAGGGCTAACTACTATAAAAATTTCATGGCCAAAGGACGTCGGAGGTGATCAGGATATGCTTATAAGGAAGCGAGGTGACTTTCGTTTTTTGGCATTTTAAAGGCAAATGGTTGAGAACTAGCAAATGTCAAAAACTAGGAAGTTGGAGAGGGGAGAAAGGGCTACAACTTTGTAGTTGAGCGTTTCTCCTGAAAGCGCGTGGAAGTGCTGTTTTTAGTTGTAGGTTTCGTGTTTCGCATTTTTCGAGATGGAAGGAGTGTTTTCAGGCAATGTGCCCAACTAGAAAGTTGCTCGGAATGTCAAGACCTTATTGGTGGTGAAATTTGATGATGATTGGAGGTGGAAGGCGGCCAGTAGAGCCAGAAACGTGATTCAAATTTAACGATCCAATTCCGGCCAATGGTGGCGAATTGAGGCACAAGTTTCGGGCTATGGTGGTTGTTGGTGATGGTGAAGATGCTGGTGGGATCGATCGAGGAGCTGGTTGCCTTTGGCAGTTGTGGCACGCATAGGTAGGAGGGGAGCAATGTTGAAAAAAAGGTGGAAGAAGATGAATAGCTAAGTTAATTATATTATAATGTATTCAATGTTCAAACTATTATAACTCGTTCATATGAACTCAGAAGTGGACCAGACTGAATCCAGTGTGATCATAGAGTCCAGAGCTTCACAAAAGAAAATCTAATTTGGTTAAATTTAGAGCAAATTGGACTTTTGGATTAAATTAAACACATGTTTATAACCAAAATCCAATATACATCAAATGATTGACCATTTCCATAATTTATAAGGGATTTGGAGGATTTGTTTATATTTTGCAAATCCAAACCCGTTTAGGCATAAGAATCCAAATCTACATTATTAAGATATAGAAAATAGTAGACTCATAAGATTTCTACTTCTACTCACAATAGTATGAGGAGAATAATGAAGATGTTGTGTAGAATTAGTTTCTAGATTGTTTCCTCATGATTACCATTTTCCACACTTCCTCCTAAACCACTATATACATATATGTAAATAAATTTTTATATATATAAGAATTCAATTTTAGTCTTATATATTCTAACATTATGCCATAGATTGACTGCAATGAAAATCGGAGGTGTTGCCAGCTAAAATGTTGCCACAGCTATGCTGATTTTTGTGTATCGCAACACACTCTTCAATGTGTTACCATAGATATCAAATTGGCTATAGTTACAAACTTATAAGTTTAATTTGTAACGTCATCAATCTGCATCTATAAAAAGATGCATATATATTCATCAATTTACCTTTTAAAAACAACACCTGAAGTTGACACCACACTAATCCGTTAAAATCCTTCACCATCAATAGGAGATCAACTTACGTTACTCATTTGCTTCCTCTTTCTCAATTTCTCAGATCTGTTCGTTCTCACCTCCCTAATTTTTATTCACCTACTTCTTCCAATCCAACCCTCTCTGCGTCCTCCCCTTCTTCCAGCGAGTCCTCGACTTTAAACGCACCCAATTCTCCCTTCCCCCGTCATCAAATGGTAGTCAATCCAAGAAGAAAGGTGTAGCTTTTTATCCTGTGTTTCTCATGTACGTTTCTGTTGATTTTTTTTATCATCGCTATTAATTAGTCTACCGAGAAACGAAAATTATTATTCCCTTGAGTATTGGTGTTTTTTTTTTGCGGTTCTGTTGTCTGTTGATTCGCTGAAATGTTCTTTGAGCAGCTATTGGATTGTTAATAAATTTAATAACACAGAACTTTAGTTCCTAGTGAAGTGTAGTTGTGAACAATTAGACCATCGACCTTATATGAGTTGCATGTTCTAAACAACTGCTCGGGTTTCACAGGTTGTTGTTGCCTGTGATGATTGAGACATGTTGCTGTTGTTTTTTTTAATAAGATATACAGTGGTTTATGAAAATGGTTTCATAAGGATGCTTACATATACATGATAGTTACTGTTTCTTAAGTACTATCATAATCTGTATGCATAAGATCGTCTAGTAAGTATACGCATGATTTCTTGAGTGTGTGTGTGTGTGTGTGTATAAGACTGGCTAATAAATATACGCATGTTTTGTTTTGGTTATGCACACAAATACTGAATGCATGAAATACATGCCCGAAAGCCTACTGAATGATTTATAGTTTGTGATATCACTTCAATTCTTCCTTCAATTTGAGTTCAATGACTGCTCAACCAATTTCTGCTTCAACTTCATCAACAACGGCTACGAAAAAGAACTTCCACCACAAAATCCCAGCGAAGATGAGGAATGTGAAGTAAGGTTGAATGCGGGGAAGAAGTTTTTTGGTCTCTCCATGTGGCCCGTAAGTATAAATTAGGTTTTTTTAGTTGCTTTGTCGATTATCATATCTTTTAGTGATGTTTTAGTCGAGAATTTAAGATATGTGCAGAATGACGATTGAGGGTATTTTATGTAGCATGACGAAGTGTATGAAATCAACAGCAATGCTGAATTGGATGATACTACTATTATATTAATGGAAAAAGAAAAGACAATATCGCAATTGCTCGTGGAAAAGAAGACAACTGAAGGAAAGTTGCTAAAGCAAAAGCAAAAGAGGGCGAAAACCGATGAATTTGTGGCAGATATGAAGGAAGAGTTGGCCCTAATGCACATTGAATGTGGAAAACACTAGAAAGGAGAAAAATTCTTTGCAACAGCTTTAGCTATGTCGTGGATCATGTTTGGATTTCTTTTGTGTGCTGCTATGGCAATGTAAGGCAGTGAAGTAACATGAAATAGCATGCATGGACAGTTTTTCAGGTATAATTTTAAGTTCTGTCACATTGTAGATTAGCGATAATTTTTGCCATATTGTCTAATTGTTTACTCGGTATACACTTGTATACACACTGTGCCTCAGTTATACTATGTATACACAATGTATACACTTGAATACACATTATTTAGATCAGTATACACTTGCATCCACATTGTTCCTCTTTTATGTAACTCGGTTATATAAATGAAACGCAAATGCAAATGAAACTCAGTTATGTTTAGATCGGTACACACTTGTATACACATTGTTTAGATCAATTATGTTACTCAGTTATGTTTAGATCAGTATACACTTGTATACGCATTGTGCCTCTATCATGTAACTCAGTTATGTAATTGAAACACAAATGCAAATGAAATTCAGTTATGTTTAGATCAGTGTACACTTGTATACACATTGTTTAGATCAGTATACTATGTTATACTGAAATGAAAATGGAATTCAGTTATGAAACCTAGTTTGTGCTTAAAGGAATGCAGGTGAAGGCTCTACTGACGCATGCAGGTGAAGGAAGTAGTGATGAGGTTGTTCAAGAACTTGTTACTGAAGGCACTAAAGGTACTCGATGCAGTAGAGGCACTGAACGCACTGGAGGCTTGCGTTATATTTTGAAATTGCTTTAGTTTTATGTAAACATGAATTTAGTAATGGTTGTGTTTATTATTGAAATGTCTGTAAAATTAAATTTAGTGGCTATGTTTTGTTATTTTATTGTTGACTAAGTACTACTTGTGTTTGATGGTTAATTTGAAATAAAATGTTCTTTGTTAATTTCAGTGTGATGTTATGTTATGTAATGTTGTCATAGCTATGATATAATATTGCAACATGTGATGTTAAATGTTGTCATAGCTATGATATAGTGTTGCCATTGGGTGGTAAAATTATTGCCATAGATTTATGCATGTGGGCCCCACAACATAATTCCGTGAGCCGGAATACAGATTTTAGTGTGATTCCGTGAACCCGAGCTACATATTTTAGTGAGTCCCACATTTTTGTAAATTTAGTATTGTGTCAACACCAGTACAGATGTTGCCTTAGGGTCGCAAAGATGTTGCCGTTGACTCTATGGCAACGCGGAAAAATGCATCACCAAGAAAGTGTTGGCATTGATCATTTTTTGTCTGCAGCAACACTTTTTGGCACTTTTTGCATTACATCTTTGGTGTTGCAGTATGCAATTTATGGCGTAGTGTAATTCCAAATTATTCTAAGAAATTAGATTTGAAAAGGTAGAGAAATAAGTTATAGAAGAAGAATCATATCTTATCAATTTTCTAGAAGTAAGAATAATGGTGGAGAAGCAAAGTGGATGTGTAAAAAAGAATAGACGCAGGGTTAAGGGGATAGGCTAAAGGTTTATTTATAGTTGCTTAAGTGTGTAGTGACTGTAGGATTAGTTATATACTGGACGATCTATTGGCGAAAAATGTAATAAAATCCCTTAATAAAATGAGCCACTTCCCTCCCCTCGACCAGGAAGGTAGTCGACCCCTGGTCGACTGCTCTTGAGGAGGGGAGGTCGATCATCTCCTGTTCTGGGTGTGGGAAGATTTTTTTTCCCTTACCATTACATTTTAATTAATATGTTAGTTTATTCCATTGATTCTTTCTATTATTTCTTTATTCTTGTCCCTACTTATATACTTATATATACACACAAATTAAAAATTCCTAGGGAATATTCCATTACGCCAAAAGTATATTATTTTATTTATGATTTATGTTCTTACAGTTTTAATTTCAAATCCTATATGTATACAATTTTCGTAAAATTTATTTTTTTCATGACTTTTTCATATAGACTCCATTTTCGAAAATAAAATATGAAAATGGACTAGAATCTTGCCACGAATACAATGGTAATACTTTCATGGATAAATTCGCAACTATCCAAAATTATTATTTTAAGTCCATTAAAATTTTATTAATTTAATTATCTATGTCTAATTAGGGTATATTTTATGGGGTGTTACATTCTCTCTCCTTAAAAGAGATTTCATCCCGAAATCTTTTTAAAGGGGAGAAAAACACAACTCATTCAAAAAAACATGTTACACCAAAGTTATTTATTAAACACCCATAAAACATCTATACTCGATGTGCTTTACGCAGGGTTATCTCTCTATTGTACTTGGAGGAGGTTGATGGATTTGTTACGAAGCCTTTTGATTTCGTGCTCCGTAATCCTTGCGGTGGCATGGAGAACCATAGGATCCAACTCAAAGATCCCTATGTCCACAATCTAATCAAGCTCGAGTCTAACGGTACAGTCATGAAGGCGCTTCCTAGGTGAGTAACATGGAAATCATTATGGACTCCCAATAATCGCTCTGGAAGATCTAATAGATAAGCCAGTTTCTTAATTCTATCAACAATTTTGAATGATCCAATAAGCACAACAGCTAACTTCCCAGTCTTTCCAAGCCGAATGGCTTCCTAAAAGGAGAAACTTTTATGGAAATCAAACCAGTAATGTTAAACTCAAGTTCTATCATCCTTATATTAGTGTAATATTTATGTCAGTCTTGGGTTGTCTTCATTCTTTGCCATATCAAAAGAATCTTCTCCATAGAATCACGGATAAGGTCGGTCCACGTAAAAATTAGTCAGTAGAATGTTAATCCATCCAATATGGATTGTTGATCCCTCAAAAACCGCACACATATTGGTATATTAAGTCCATATGAAAATTGTAGGACAAGCATCGTTAAGGTCGGTCGTACCTAGTTCTACCCAGTACACTTGGACAGTTATAGAGGGTAAGGGGCGATCGCACAGAATAAGGTTCAATCACAAGCTCCAAGATTAAACACGGCAAGGAGAAAAGCGAGTTGAGTCGTCCATTCGGCACAGTCAAGATCGGTCACATGACCTGTTCTGCAGTCATTCATTTATAATAAATTGGTCGATCATGCATAATAGGAAATGCAAAGAAGATCAGAGGTTGCGCTTCCGTTTTCCTTCGTAGAATGCAACTCCAATTGCCCACTCGATACTCGATCAGCTGTTATTACCAGATGTCGCTTGCCAGTTGGATGGATATCAGTTCTCAAACGGTCATACTTACATCTCAGACTACGGTACCATTAGCCCGCTCATAATCAAACAAGTTGCATCAACCAAATGTCATCCAATGGTCGATCATTTCTTATACAAGCCAGGAAGCTTTGACAGGTCGCATGTACACTCGTCGCTCGCCCGCTCATTCAGTGTACCCAGTCCTATGTGGTCGCTCACTCCTGTAAAGACACTCACGCAGGAAAGCTGGAAACAGCTGTCACTAGTTGGCAACAGCTAAGCGGGGACATGTTCGTGACCAATAAGTCAAGCGATCAGTAACCTATAAGGATAGAGGCTCACCTATAAATAGAGGAGGGCCGTCAATGGAGGAAAAAAAGCCTCGGCCACCACGAAGTGCTGCTAAATTCCATCCTCAGCCATTCCTTAAACATTTTTCAGCCATGATCATCATCATCATCCGAAAATCCTTCATCCATCTGGCCATGGCGACTATCAAAATCTGATAAGTGTGAAAGATCCAAGACATCCTTCTCCTCCATCGCCTATCTGACCTTCTTCGTCACTGATCCTGCCATTCTAACATTGAATCTCGTGAATCTAAGCTAAATTTGCATGTAAATTGAGAATATATTGAGTGAGTCAAAGAATGTATAAAGAACAAGAGCTGATATGTCTTGTAATTATCACAATGATAATGCAAACTCCATTCACAGTGGACATAGGCCTAACACAAAGCTGAACCACTCTAAAACCTCTTGTCCATTTTGTTTCCTTTGCATTTTTACTTTCAATTATTATTGAGTATGGCTCGCTTATTCTCTAACCATATTGATGAAGTACATTCATTGTACCTTTGGTGTTTGAACCATTTTTGGTGAAAACATTTGGCGCCCACTGTTGGGCCTAATCATCTATTTTTCTTGTTGAAGTCCAACGAGATATCTTAAGAGAAACTTTGCTTGAATACCGAGCATAGCGGAGGAAATTATCAACGAAATCGACGACCTCATCAACAGTGTTAATGTTGTCGCGTCACCCATCGTTGGAGAACCATCAGAAATTGAGGAAGCTATAACCAAGAGAGAACTAGAAGAAGTGATGGTGGAACCGGTAAGTCAGATAACCATTGTAAATGATGCAATGATGAAAAAACTTGAATCAATGCTTGTTATTTAAGCCGCTATCGCCAAAGCCACACTAAGTGTCGCTTATTTTCTACCCACCAGAACAAGTCAGGAATACGGTGTAGAATCCTCTACTTCAGGTGTGAAACAGCAAGATCCTGATCAGAAAGACACGTATCATGTTAATCTGGATCATGTAATAACTAAAGCACCCATGCGCAACCACTCCAGTTACACAACTTCTCAATGGGTAAATAATCCTACAAAAGGGTTGTTCTTATCAAAAGAAAGCCCATATTCCTTGTCTCCATATTGTAATCATACACTTAAGCAAGATGGCACTTGTTCCATAGACCGGGGCACAATCATGAATACATTCTAGAAATGGCATGCGAAACCGTGAAGGATATCCTGAGGAAAAAAGATAATCGAAAGGAACGAGAATTTTCCCCTACTAAGACCCACTCACCAAAACAATCAAAATAGCTATATATCCGCAGGAATTTAAACCCCCGATGCTGCAACCCTACGAAGGAACAAGCGACCCCAATGCGTTCCTATGCAGGTATGATCAGCATATGAATGGGGCACGCGCTACCTATGAGATCAAATGCCTATACTTTCCGACTTATCTAGAAGGAGTGGCCTACCTCGGGTTCACAAAACTACCACCGAACTCTGTGGATGATTTTGCAACCTTGGCTAAAATGTTCAGTAAGCAATTCAGATTCCAAGCAGCTGGAATCCGGGATGTCATGGAGTTAAGTAAGATACAACAAAGACCAGGAGAATCTGTCAAAGATTTTCTCACCCGCTTCAATATGGCAGTGGTTGAAGTTGAAAATTATGAGCCCCGACTAGTCGTGATGGCCTTGAAGGGAGCCATATGTAAAAAGACTAGGTTAGGACGGTGGATTAAGAAGAAAAAACCAAGCACGCTCGAGCAACTACTTAATAAAGCCAAAGAATGTATCAATGTTGAAGAAAATCCAGTGCGTGAACTACAAAAAAGGAAAGTTGGTACACAAAGTGACTTTAATAGTTGGAAGAGGAATAACGAAAGAAGAGATAACCAGGCAAAGAAGAAGCTCCGCTTCTTCAAGAATTTTGAACTCACTCCCCTCAATGACACCATAGGGAATATTGTCGTAGCAACTAAGGATACAGAGAAATATCCGATCCCCAAACAAATGCAAGTCAAAAACGCCGCTATGAAATCAGGAAGGTTTTGTCAATTTCATAACCAGCCAAGGCATGATACAAATGATTGCAAGCATTTAAAATCGTTAATTGAGGGGCTGATCAGGAGGAATCGTTTACAACAATACATACGAGCTTGTGAACACTGCATCAACCCTGTGCATGCAAGGGGAAATAAGTAATGGGTGGATCACTCATGCCAATCCAAAATCAATACTTACTTAAGGAATAAAAGTCAACCTATCGGTGTCAGCAACCCCGAATGAATGACCTCTATTGCTTTACCTTGTTTTATTGTTTCCGTCTTGCCTTATTGCTTAAGTCGCTCTATTCTACTTTGTTACTTGCTATATTCATGAAAGTAATCGATAGTAGCCTATCGGCAAAATGTCTTACAAAATAAAAGTCATTAACTTACCTGACAAACATACTTGTAAGCTCTTACTAAAAAAACGGTTTCTTAAAATGTAGGCATGACTGGAATGGTCACCCATCGACAGCCAAAAGCATACCAGAAGGTTTCCAAAAACATGTTTCAAGCATAACAACTTGGGAGACAAAAATATCATGCAAATTGAGTCGGATAAACAAGCACTTTGCTGTGAAAAAATAATTTGTTCTGGAAAATGTAGCAAACAAAATCCAAGTCAGAAGGCCATACTTTTCACTATGGAACATGCCAAACTCTTAGCAAATGTCGATAGGAGAAGTCAGCATCAAGCTTTGAGGAAAATCACAAAGAAAACTATCAAATTTGTCCCATGGATGAAAATTGTTAGTCCAATAAGAGGCGCCTTGTTAGGTGCAGGATACGAAGTCTTTAAGTCGAGGAAAAACTCGATAAGAAGAATTAGTGTCCGCCTCCCGGAATGAAGCATAAAGTTGGAAAGATCAGTATAACAGAAATCCTAGCCGAAAGGGGGTAACAAAACAATTTAGAAATCTTAGCCGAAAGGGGGTAACAAAAAAAATTTAGAAATCCTAGCCGAAATGGGGATTCATTCTAGGTCATTCTTGAACCTAGAATAACCAGATCGTGCAAGGACCTAGAATGGATTGAAAACTTGAAACCCAAGTCCTCCCCTAGGGGGGCGTATTCAAGACCAATCTCCAAAGGGGTTGGGTCATTGAGTCAGTGAGGAGTGGGATTGAATACATCTTTAAAAAACAACAAACGCACATATATATATACACACAAGAAAACGTGTTTAATCGAGCGAAAGATGCAAATTAAATATGGAAAATATAAACCTCTTTAAGAGGCACATTTTCAGGTTCGAACCCCGAAGGATTAGAATTAACGAGTCACCAAAACGTGGGTAAATGCGCAAACGTCTAAGATTATAATAGACTTTGGTACGGGGGTTCAACCTTAACGATAAAACGAACTACAAATGTTAACATCGCACGTCATAAATCGGGCATCGTCATACGGTTAACAAAATGCTCAACCATACAAATAAACAGCGGTAAAGGTGTAGTGTGCGATCCACCAACGAGAGGGTAACTAAATTATGCATATAAAGAAAAGCTGCAGTACCATGAACCAAAACATAAAGTCACCAACATAAGTGTGTGATAACGAGCAGCGCTGGCACCCGCATAAATAAGCCAGTCTAAGCACAGCACATTAAGATAAACAACAGAAATAATAAGAGATAAAGCTAAGCCAATCATGATTTTCTAGTGGTAAAAGCAGTGGCCTTCTCTAGGGACTCAAAGGCCTTGATAAGCTCAAACTTGTCTTTTTCCAAAGCTTGAATTCGGTCGATGTTCTCTTTGTTTAACCTCTGAAGATCACCAGCAGGAGTATGCCAAGCGCCCAATTACCTTACAATGAAATCCCTGACCTCCACAATAAGACCTCCAACCAAACTTGGGTGCGCCTCCACTGGTTAAATTCGGCCAGTATGCAGTCTTTCATAGCATCCATCTTACCAGCAATAATCCATTTGCCAAATGGATCTATGTTCAAGTCAGAGCATATGCCTTCTAAGCACCAACCTTCAAATTGTTCAGCAAGTACTGGATGACATGGATTCAGAACATAAGGAGGCCTACGTACGATTGTTGGAAGATCAACAGAATTTGAGGTGATGAATGGAAAAGCCAGGGATGGTTGGTCTGAAGCAGCTTGAGTATCTGGGACGAGAGGTTCATCCAGTAAACGACATCTTTGACGGACGCTTCTGCCAAAATTCCTTCGACTCTTCAGCTTGTTTCTCCTGCCAATCTTCTCCATTGTTTTCTTCCTTGGTCTTTTTGACATAAAGAATTTCATCCTTGAGCCTGAAGAAAAGACCAAAATATATTTCAATATATTTCGAACACCAAAAGACTATTTTAATCTGAAGTTTGGATGATTGACGGAACAACCCAAATAAGTTTGGGCGCAAGCTAAAGCTCCGCTTGGTTTAAGCCAATAATGTCAGCAAATGGCTTATAGGCAAAAGAAGGCAAAGTGGAAATCGAAAACTCGCCTAAAACAAATCATGGTATTTTGGATCAAAAAAAAAGTTGCTTTAATCAACCAAAAATAATTGGAAGCATGAAACAGAATAGAAAGCTAAGAGAACTGAGAATTTTTAAGAAGAACAAGGGAAAAAGTTAAAGAGTATGGATCACCATGTAAAGTTCTCCAGAACAGTGCAACCATCGAAAGAATTTTTTGGGAAAAGATGGAATTGAGAAGACATACATAAAAAAAACTAGTCCACAATGTTCTTGCCACATCAACCTCGTAAAAGTTAAGATGAACCAACTAAACGAGCATAATAACCCCCGTAAGCTAACTCGCTCGAACCGTCATGTTATGCCTGGCAGTGTGAGCGACTTGATCTCGGTTAATCCAGAACAATCAAGAGCCATCTAACCCCTCAGAAAATGAAGATTTAATTCACCAAACTACTATAGTCTTTCTTTTCTTTCTTCTTTCGAAGCCCATAATCCTCCATGAAACCAGGAAATCACGAATTTCGAAGAACAAAAATGTTTATCCCTTATTGGTGTGTCAAATCTTCACAAAACACACAAGACAATCGCTGCAGAATTTAGACTTACATGAACGACCTAAGATATTCGGATCGTCCAGATAAAATAGAAGGTAGTCTCACGTAACCAAAGTTGAGCATATCAGCGAAGAACACGTAACATCGAAGTTGATGTTAACATCGAAGTTGATAGGTCCCGTACCGGTCATGCAGTTGGGCTCGAGTATGCCAAAGGGCAAGGTGGCCGCAACAAGATTAGAAGGTTTATACCTAAAATATGGATCGCCTGCTCTGATATCCAAAGGTTGTTTGCGCGTTGCCTAGAGAATAGTGAACAAGCGCAGCCTAGAAAGCCGTCCGACTATGTATAATGAATTCGGTCGCTCAAGGCAGGAAACGCAAAGATACTAAGAGTGTTCGCACATACAATATCTTTACAAGATTCTATTGGTCGCCTATTTACCATTAAACATAGATGCTCCGACCAGGCAGTTACAAAAAGCTCAACAAGATTTGGTTGACCATTTTTTTACCAACTGGGAAGCGCTGACAAAGTCGCGCCTATGCTCTTATTGCTTGTCCATCAGTTCAGTATACCAGGACCGATGCAATCACTTGTTTCTATGCACCTATTCGCTCCCACGAAACCGTTCGTCCAAGACAGCTGGAAAAACCAATCGCCGGTTGGTTACAGCTGAGCAGGTTATGTTAAAAAAAAACATTGCTGGATCTTAATGCAAAGTAAAAGTACGACAAATTTAAAGCGAGGACTTAGAGTGTGACAAGCGAAATCCATTACCACCCCTACATCACAAGTCCAGCACAGAGGTTTCAAACACAAACCAACATAAAAGTATTTAGTGGGGACCGGCACTTGCATATACAACCGGTCAAAAGCATGGGATAAAAGACAAAACAAGGTAGTCGTAGCCCACAGTTCCATATCCTCCTACTACTAGATCTACTTGGTTTCACTTTTCCTTGGAAGAAAGATGCAGTGATTCAAGGGCCTTGATAAGTTCAATCTTATCATTCTCTAAAGTACGGATCCGTCTGATGTTTTCCTTGATCAATCTTTGGAGATCACAAGCAAGCATATGCCAGGCACCCAACCTCTCACAGCATGATTCCTAACCGTATGAATTCCCTCCTTTAGCTGATCCTTGATGGTGTCAAGCTGAGCCAACATAAAGTCTTTCATGGCGTCCATCTTGCCCGCCGCGACCCAACTGTCGTACGGGTCTACTTCCAAATCAAGATCCGTGCCTTGTAGACACCAACCTTCTAATCGTGCAGCAAGCACCGGATTGCATGGATCGGGTGCATAACGAGGCCTTTGCATAATCGCCTGAAGATCCGCAGAGGTTGAAATAGAAAATGGAGAAGTCAGAGATGGTTGAGGAGAGCTAGTTTGAGTGTGTGGCATAGAAGACTTGTCTAGTTCAGGGCAAGTCAACTTGTCTGCTTGGGGCATTTCCTAAAACTGCCTACGTTCGGATCCTTATTTTTCTTCTTTTCCTTATGGATCTTCTCCACCCTTTTCCTCTTTAGTCTTTGTAGCAATGAAAACTTCATCCTCGAATCTAGGGGAAGAATGAAGCTGATTATAAATTAGGCCCAAGGGGATGAGAACAACCTAATTAGGGGTATCCTTTGCAAAATATTAAAAGCACAACAATTAGAGACGTATAACAAAAGTGTTTCCGACTTTTAGAAAAATGACAAGACATGGATTTACAGACTAAGATCGCTGGTGAATAGTAAGAGGTCGCAAAATTATCATCACAGCGTGATCATCATCAGTAGAAGGCATCGCAAAAAGCTAACGAGTTTTTTTTTTAAATCAAATCAAATCAAAATAAAACCTGAGTCGTGAAGCTTCAAGGTTGATTAGTTTGGCCAGACGAATTCACTGAAGAATCAATAATGGCTAAAAATTTACCTCATAGAGATGCCACCAGTAAGATCAAAGTAAAAGAAAAAGGGAGGTATAAAAAGGATGACGGCGTGAGTCAAAGAATAATGCATGGGTAGAAAGTAAATAGGCCAAACTCAAGCTAAAAGCCCAAAAGCCATTCGCGGGATGTTACGACTAGGACATAAAGCGGCCTAACACATGTCAGAATTGTTCAAGTCAAAGCTTGCATTATCTTCAATAAATGCAAACTTCAAGGGGAAAATGTTAATCCATCCAATATAGATTGTCGATCCCTCAAAAACCGCACATATATTACTATATTAAGTCCGTATGAAAATCATGGGACATGCGTCGTTAAGGTCACTAGTACCTAGTTCTGCCTAGTACACTTGGACAATTACAGAGGGTAAGGGGAGATCGCACAGAATAAGGTTCAAGCACAAGCTCCAATATTAAATACAGCAAGGAGAAAAGCGAGTTGAGTCATCCATTCAGCAAAATCAAGATCGGTCACATGATCTGTTCTACAATCGGTCATTTATAATAAAATGATCGATTGTGCATAACAGGAAATGCAAAGAAGATCAGAGGTTGCGCATACGTTCCATTTATGTTCGTAGAATGCTACTCCAATTGCCCACTCGATACTCGATTATTTGTTATTACCAGATGCCGCTCGCCAATCGGATGGATATCAGTTCTCAAAGGGTCATACTTACATCTTAGACTACGGTACCGTTAGCCTGCTCATAATCAAACAAGCTGCATCAACCAAATGTCATACATTGGTCGATCATTTCTTATACAAGCCAGCATTCAGTGTACCCAGTCCTATGCGGTCGCTCATTCTTGTAAAGATAATCGCGTAGGAAAGCAGGAAACAGCTGTCACCAATTGGCTACAGCTAAGCGGGGACATGTTTGTTACCAATAAAACAGGCAATCAGTAACCTATAAGGAGAGAGGCTCGCTTATAAATAAAGGAGGGTCGTCACTGGAGGAAGAAAAGCTCCGGCCACCACGAAGTGCTTCTAAATTCCATCCTTAGACATTCCTTAAACATTTTTCATCCATGATCATCATCATCATCTGAAAATCCTTCATCCATCATGGTTACTATCAAAATCTGATAAGTGTGGAAGATCCCAGACATCCTCCTCCTCCGTCGCCTATCTGACCTTCTTCGTCACTGATTTTGCCATTCTCCCATTGAATCTCGTGAATCTAAGAGAAATTTGCATGTAAATTGAGAATATATTGAGTGAGTCAAAGAATGTGTAAAGAACAAGAGCTGATATGTCATGTAATTATCATCATGATAATGCAAACTCCATTCACAGTGGACGTAGGCCTAACATAAGGCCGAACCAATCTAAAACCTCTTCTCCATTTTGTTTCCTTTGCATTTTTACTTTCAAATATTATTGAGTACGGCTCCACTTATTCTCCAACCATATTGGTGGAGTACATTTATTGTACCTTTGGTGTTTGAACCATTTTTGGTGAAAACAAGTTTTCCACCAACAAGTATGAGATTTGCATGGCCATTTTAAAAGAACTCCACTAATGCCAAATGCTGCTCTCATGCTCCTCCAAAGTTGATGATGCTAGCTCTAAGTATATCCTTAAGAACTCGGTTGACTATCTCTGTGCGATCGTCGGTTTACGGGTGGTATGTGGTGCTCAAATTAAGTGTCGTCCCTAAAGCTGCTTGTAGGCTCCTCTACAACGAGCTTGTAAACATAAGGTACCTATCACTTACTATGCTCGCCGGAATTCCATGTAGGAGCACTATCTCCTTGATATATAATTGGACTAATGAAGCTGCAGTCCTTTTTTTCTTCATTGGATAAAATGGGCACTCCTCGTCAAATGATCTACAATGACCCAAACGACTTCATTCCATTTCTAACTCCTTATTAGCATTATTATAATTCCGGCATCTTTCACTAAATCAATGTGGAACTTAATCTCTCTGCGTGGTGGAAGTCCAGCCACCTCCTCGAAGATGTTTGGATACTTGCTAGCAATAAGCACGCCCAATAAATCATCGTGTGGAATATCTATTGTATGTAGAAAACTGTCATTACCTCATCACCAAGTAGATAGCCCAACACCACTCTCTGCCTATCATCTGTTTCAATGGTCACTGATGACCTTTCACAGTCCATTTCCACCATATAACTCTGCAGCCAATTGACTACGAGGATAATACCAAACCCAGTAAAGGCCAAACCAAAGCAATCACACACAAAATTTCATCCATGACTCGATAAGACCAACCCACGACAAATCATTCAAAGGCTATTAGAGCTATAAATCGGGTTTGTCACAAATAGAGGTTGAACAACAATTTTAGGTTCTAATTCCAACTTACCTACCAAGTCACTAAATACGAAGGAATATGAATCCCCAGTGTCAAACAAAACTTGAACAGGAATATCAAAAACTGAAAGCATACCTTGGATAATAACACCCTTCCCTTGTTGGCCGCTATAGGGCATTAGAAAAAGAAGGAACAACATTAATAGCGTATGACCTCACTAACTGCTTATCCTTTGGGGGGCTTGGCGATCTTTCTTGAAGTGCCCCCCCTTATCACAATTGAAGCAATTCCTCGCCCTGACTTAGACTTGCGGTCCTTGATACAGTGGCCCTTCTTGCCATAGCCATAACACTCTAACTCTTTCTTGGCCTTCTTCTTTTGCTCGTCTTTGGGCTGGAATAGCCTCCTCTTGTTAATCCTTTTTTTTTTGCCTCCACCACTCACATACGGCTTTGGCTCCTTATTTCAAAAACAGTAACCTTGGTGTTCGACTTGAGGTAAAAACTTTCCAATGTCAGAGCTTTTCCAATGATAGACTCAAAAGTCTCATCGATATGATTAATAAGCCTCTCCCCCAAGTTGTCATCCAAGCCAGAGATGAACTTGATATCATATACTTCAACAAAGTGTCGAATTCAAAAATATATTCAGAGACGGTCCTACTACCTTGCCTTA
Source organism: Allium sativum (assembly GCA_030737875.1). Classification (NCBI taxonomy): domain Eukaryota; kingdom Viridiplantae; phylum Streptophyta; class Magnoliopsida; order Asparagales; family Amaryllidaceae; genus Allium; species Allium sativum. Next base: position 448,203,441 of record CM060919.1, read on the forward strand.
ACTCGACGAACCTCCTAAACAACTTCAGCTTCTTGGCAGCTGTAATGAATTAGACATAGAAACAAGCCTTGAATTGATACCAAGTGAACTGGTCCGTTGGAGTAACTGATTTAATGGTATTCCATTAGTTCATAGCTCTACCTTGAAGCTAACGCGAAGCCAACCTCCTCTTCATGGTATCTTCGAGTCTAAGATCCTCGAAGATGCGTTTACAGATATCAAGCTAATCTTGAACTTCCGTGGCCGACTTTGTTCTTTGGAATGGTTTACCATCCAAACTGGTAAAAAAATTATTAAGCTTAGCATAGTCTGCTCTGGGCACCTGTACTAGTGCATCACCACCCTCAATAGCATTTGGAGCAACTTCTTAAGCATTTATAAACATCTCTCCCGTGAAAGCAGTAAACATAGGTTGCTTTTCAAGAGTACTAGCATTATTGGCTCTCGAGCTTGCTCTTTCCTCCACTCTAGAAGTGGAGTTCCTAACATTGTTCCTTGTATGGCGATTCATCGTTCAATATGTAAAGAAAACGATTAAGAACCTTCCTAAGGACTTCTACTTAACGGTGCTAGTGTAGTGCGACTTCACTCTTAAGTAAACTAGTAGTATATATAGGTATAGTTTGAAAACAAAGTATTACAAGTACGCGTTCTCGTATTAATACTCTCCCCCTATACCTCCTACTTAGGTTAAACTATGCAACCTAAACTCTGATACCAAATGTGACGATTGCCCTATACTATCAACACCTAAGAAGTGCGTTATAGTAGTGTTCGGCCAATGCAAGGTGATCATCAAAGTTGGAATATGAATAATAACACAAAACCTGTCGTATATCTCATAGTGCATGGAACAAAATATAATATTAACATAAGACTGATACAAAACAGGAGAGATAGTATAAATTGAAATGAATCATAAAAAACAGAGCAACAGACTAAGGGATGGCAACAGGACGGTTTTAGGGCCCAAACCCGATTGATCCACCCCTGTTTTGGCTCGTTTAGACCCACCCTATTGGGTCTTTGGTACTGGTAGATACGCAACCCGCTTTGAAAGGTCCGGGTCTAAAGTCGGGTCTAGGGCATGGCTAACATGCCCCAATCAGACCCTCATTGGCGAAACATCATTAAATTTCTTTGTAACTATAATGATTACTGGTCAATATTTTTACGTATACGTGGTTATGACATGATATTACATACTACTAATAAATAAGCTATAAAATTTTAACAGTATTTAATTACATCAATGATAGTTATACAATGACAAATGCATATATCTGAACTATTGTCGTATAACAATTCGTTATATTCTATTATCATTGTAAACACATTAGTATCTGTATTTAATTTATCATTTAGTGATGAAAAATATAAACAAATAAAATTGTATATATTGGTATGTAATTTTATCGAACCTTGGATAGATCAGGTCTACCCTGACCCATATAGGTTTCAGTTACCGGGCAAAATTCCAAACCCGCATCGTTCAATGGGAAGGGTCTAGGGAGAGGTCCAAAAGTCCCAGGGTGTGTCTAGGGCACAAAAAACCCACCCCAGCCTGCCCGAACCCTCCCTAACCTGCTCCATTGCCATTTCAAAGTAGACTCGTATCATAGCTTAGTATCAAATAGTTAAATATAAACACATCTCCATAATACCGTCTTTACTCAAAATACACTACTATTCCCAAAGGAGTGATCAACAAAAATAAAGAGGGATAAGAATATGTATATATATATATAATGTGTGGAAGCCTCCTGCTCATCTTCTGACATCTACCCAGTTACAATGTCTTTATTATGCTCATTTATGGACATCCAGAGTAATAAGAAGCAATGCATAAAACCCCAAGTAAGGCAAAGCCTGGTTAAAGCGATAATAACCGTAATCACTAAATAAGGTAATAACATAGATATGAAGACTCATACATGACTTGTCCCTACATCCAAAGAGTTAACACATATGATAATGTACTTTATTTTATGGTAATCAAAATATCGAGTGTAAATGAAAGTGTATGTGACATAATCATATCAAACATCCAAACATAGAACCCATCCTTACAATCACTCGTAGTGCGTCGAGTGTATGGTACTTATTATTTTAGTCATCTAATCCATCAGGGTCATGTCAGGACCAACTGCCCCGGTCTCCACTCAACTATCACTATAACTAATAGCCTTAGTCTATAGCCAATAATCCTACCTAGTCCACACTCCCCTGCGTCTAGTGTCCGGCCATCCTACCCACACTGCCCTGGCTCTCATTTTTCTACATGCGCCTCTCTTATAGACGCACTATAGTCGTGAGTACCAATAACTCCTTTACAAACGTGTCCATACAAAGTCCATCTCGGAAGTCACCTCTGCGGCTCCCAACTTGGAAGGTATGCGGTAGCTCTACCTTAGACTTTCCTCTCACCTTGACATAGCCAAACAGAACTTGGTCACCATATATGAATCAACTTAGTCGGTTCAGACTTGGTTACCATATTCGGATCAACCTATAAGTCCGGACTTGGTCGACCTTGATCTAGATTCACATAGTTGATCTGGAGTTCTCTCTTCTTCTCCTTAGCCAAATCCACATCTTCCTAGCCGAACTAGATCCACCTTCCTTAGCTGAACCGGATTTGTAAGTGCCATAATTTGGTCTTTGGAACTCCAAACGACTTGAAACTTGGCCTAAAACCTCTTAGGACCTTCTATGTCGTCCCCATAAAGTATCATGCCAATCTAATTCAAGCTGATCTAACTCAATGGACAAATCGGGCTTGGTCGAACTGGAATCTACTACATGCTTTCTCCATCCTGTTTTCCCATTCATCGACATTTGCATCCATTTTAGAATTTCTAGGAAATATATTGACATACAAAACATACTCAAGCAACAGTTAAATCAACAAAGCAAAAGAAACCACCCAAAACCCATGTTCATATGACAATCCCCAACCCTTCCATAAATTCCAGGTTTCACAAACCTTACCCAAATCATCCCAAACTTACGTATATGTCATTATATGATTAATAATGGTTTATAAGCATTTTCCATATTTTTATAATGTTCTTACATGCTAATCTATCATAATTAGTGAGTAGAATACTATTTGCTCAACTTAATCATCTGAAATATCTTAAATCCAAGATGGAGAAGATTTGGCTTGGATTCCAATGTATTGCAGTAGCTATTGACATTATTTGATGTTGATTGGACTTAATATTCACTTAATATGGTAGTTCCACTAATTAAGGTAAGGAATAACGAGGTTGTTTGAAGAGAGAAGCCATTAATAGGTGTAGGGCCTTATTTTGGGAGTTGTGAAATGGTAGGAGAATATTCTCCAACTCATTTCATCTCCCACAACTTGCAAATCCCGAAATGGGTATTGGACTTACCCACTAATGACCCATTTTAGACCATTCAAGTTATTTAATACCCTCCAAACCTTATTTTAGCCATTCCTCCCAAATGTAAGTTTGTTTGCCTAACATGACCACTCTACGGAATGGAAAACCATCATTCGAACCCAATGAAAGTGGTTTTAGGTTTAAATTCCTTACAAATCAAAAGTTATGATCAAAACAAGATCCATCAAGGGTAAAATGACCACATTAAAATCCAACGAAAACGGTAAAGATAGGAAATGGTCTTATTAGTCCTTTTTCCAAACGTACGAGCTCATATGAAAACAATATAAATATTATGTGATCCTTCAATATGTAGAATACGGATTGTTACAACTCTTATGAGGAATTATGCTAAATCGGAAGTCAAAAGAACAAGAAAGGATTAGGAGCGTAAATTAGAATATTATTTGTTAGAACCACTACCGGCTGCATCCCTTTCAGCCGAGGACTGATGGTATGATTAATACTGGGAATGCTTATGAGGATTAGGGTAAATAAGGGGTCAAAGAGAAGGGCGTTAAGATAGTGTGTACCGGCAATAACCATGCACACGGGACATCGATTAGGTTAAATAATTCGTTACTGCATCGATGTGCTAGTTCATGTCTTTTGCAGGCAGGTGTAGACTTACCAGTGGCACGATACTATGAGGTGATAAGCAGGAAGAAGCCATCGATGGGTAAAATTGGGAAAATTTATCCTAATCATACTTTCATGATAGTAGAAAAATGCAAACAATCGAACACTTATATCAGTTTGAACTAGAAATATATCCTAAGTACCTCAGAAACCCTTTTTTATGCACGTACACATTTCCTTGTGGCACTAATTTTTTTACTAAGTCTATTTCTTTTATCTTGCTTAATCATACTAGTAACTACTTTGTTCACCAGACTTTATGTTTGACTCGCTCTTCTATCTTCCTTTCTCCCCCTATTAGGAAAGCAGGGTTGAGATTGGTTGGTTCTGATTTCTTATAGGATCGTTCTTGGAGATTCTATCGAGTTACTTTACTCTTTTTTTGTTGGGATTGGTTGTGTTAGCACTTATAAAATAGATTTTTATGTTATACTCTGATATTTTGTGAGACTAGATATTTCTTTTTGCGACATGTGAGTTTTGTGACTTGGTATTTTATCTCAAATGGTAGTTGTCTTTTGAAATAATAAGTTATGTTTAAGTTTAAATATTTCCGCTGTATTTTTTCATGTCTTGCGAATCTTAGTCTCCGTATTAGTTTCTTTATTCCAACAATGCTCCATATTTCTTAGCATAATCCTATTTTGTAGAATGCTTAAGCATTCGGGGTGTTACATTACATCAATTCGGTTTGATTTAAATAAACTTGGAAAGATGGAAGTAAGATAGGATTACAAAGTGACAAAGCAAATTTTGACACAACCAAAGCATGATCTATATCGGCCTGCCAAGCTAATCCTTTTCAAGATATCTTGTCAGATTTAATGCAATCATCCAAATACGTGGGACCTTATGTTATCCAAGTTTAGCACTATCTCCACTACTTCTGTCCGCTTCATACCTATTCAAAACGACCTTTATTTGTAAATAGGACCCCATGGCTTCACTTCAAGGAATTTTTTGGGTTTACTATATCCATGCTTATTTGGATTCGAGGTTAAACCCTTTTCTCCTCGGATTTTTTACATTAAAAAATAATTGTATTTTTGATCCTACAATATAGGCAATCGACGGTGTCAAGTGGACGTAGGGTAGATCGTCGCACTACAGTTCTGTTATATTCCTTATTTTTATGCACTCTCTTTGGTCTGGAATCTGTGGTTATTTGTGATATTCGTGCTTTGAATTGATTAAGGTGTTAGTGACAAAATTTGAAGCTAACATTATACTTTTTGTTAATACTTGGAAACATTCATATATGTATCTAGCAAAAATTATATTTTCAACACACAAAAGATATATCCATATATTTATCTAAATGGTATAAGTATATTATCAAATTTTAAGGTGATTTCCTCTTTTTCCAAATTCATATTTAAAGGGGCCAAAAATAAATATCATTTAAACATTACATTTTTATACCCAAACGACTTTTCCTTCGTGGTTAAAAATGAAAAGAATGCTTCCATACTGTTGCAGCTAAAGTGGATTATTTATCAAAAACAAATCTAATACCTTTTTGTCAAATCATTTTTTAATAAACCGATTCGATATCCGCGGGTCCCTTTTATAAATAACTTTTGTAAAATTCATTTATATTTATTAATCTCTTTTTTATAAGTATCTTTCATATTTTCAAAACTTCTTTTTTATGAAATACATTTATAAATATATTTGCGTGTTTATACAACAAAATTGTAAATATCAAAAAAATTACTGCTTTTACATATTTCAGAACTATTTGTAAAACTCCTTTATATTTTTACAAGACATTTATTTAGAAAATTACTAAATAATTTTTAAAATATATTAATAATTCCAGTTCCTTCTTAAAATAAATATATATTGTTCCAAATCTTACTTGAAAAGGGTTTTTAAATATCTAAGGTAGGTACTTATATGCATTATAGAAATCACAAACTTTCAGAACTGTATACATAGAGACTATCATTATATGGGCTATAACCTTAAAACTTGTTTTATAAGTAAATAGGATTTAAGCACCATTTCCTTTATTTATGAAATATCATTTCTAAATCCATTTAATTATATTCTTATAATATCATTTATGAACTATCTGCCTTATTCATGTAGAATTCCTTCAATAAAACAATTTTTTATTATTAGCAAGGCAAGCAAGTTTTGTAGTGGGTCATACCACTCTTTATTTGAAAAGGTGAAGTGAAATAGTTGTTATGCACAAGCACAAAACTACTAGCCTACTTTAAAGTGCCAAAACGAAGTACAATAGGAGAGAAGTTTGATGTTTCCACTACTATAGAAATAACTAACACAATACAACACATGAGTAAATGCAGCATGCCTAAACTACTATCTATCAAAAAAACTAGCACCCTTTTGAAGAGGCATATCTACTTGAATCGTCAAAAGGCCAACAATTCGAGTGAAACTAGAGAAGGCCAAAGTAAGCTTAGGCACATAACATGGCTAAGGCAAAGGAAGATATAGTTTCTATCCTAGGTGGTTTCATAAAATTCGGAGTTACTAATTTCACCAATTGTAATGAGATCAATACTGCCACACACAATCTGGTACAACGATTTTGTGTTATTGCTTTCAACATCATTGATATACTTATAAAATTATCACTAAGAGGATCATATCTCATACAAGACATACTGTATATCTAAACTTGTTCCTCATCACGCAAAGAGACATCTAAAACAGTTGATATGTCAGTTGCCTCCTCAAGATCAGAATGGGGCAGGGGAACATGCGTAGTCAATGGAGGAACCGTATGCTTATGTATAGTAATGTCTGGAACAATGCGCTCATATGTCGGAATATCTAGAACAATGGGCATGTCAATAGTGTGAGGTATAACTCATTAGAGGTGGAAGATATAGGGGAAACTTTTCCCAAATAAGAGCATCTTTAGCAAGCTTACAAGCTTTAGAGGTATGATCAAAAGAGCGGCAGGTAAAGAAAATGTCAGGCTTCCAACTATATATGACGTCGACATAACAATCATGACCATCAATGCCAACCTTGATCTGAGAAGAGAGCGGTTTGTCTGGCGTGATTTCAGTTAAAGCTATAACATAAACATAGCAATATGTTGCCACAGTGTTTGCATTGAAGCACCCGAGCTTACCAATACGACTGCCTAATTAATTTACTCCAAGTAGCGTCTGAAGCTCCGTAGGAATATGTATGAGATGCGCCCAGACTAGGATAAACAAGACCTGTTTTATAACACGGTTACAGACGGATTCAGTGGGTGATAATAAGAGGTTTTCCATCAATGATAGAAATATCTAGCTCTAACATGGATCTTCTTCCCTCCACCAAAGAGAACTTAAAAAACATACCATCAATAAAATATACTCTCAAACAGCTCTGAGCTTCCACAATTACAATGGTGCTCGCAGACTTCTAACAAGGGACACTAGAATCAAAGAAAAAACCAACAAGGAAGTCCTTCCAACGTGAAGCACCTTTTTACACAACATCATCAGGCAGTATTTCGCTGTTTGAGGAAACAAATTCTCACAGAGTATAGACCCCGACAACATGAAGAAGGGTATTAAATATGGAGGTCAAGGTTTTAGTAGTAGGCTTCGTTGAGGCATTTACACAAATAGGTTCAGTGCGAATGGAAGTCTGACTTTGCAAAGGGGTTACCATGGCGTTGGGTTATCACAACAAATAACAATCAGACCAGTAACAACCATATTCTCAACAACATTGTTACCCAAAATCTCAGTTTCACTAGCACCTACGTATAACTGTTGCACTGTAACTGACCAAGGTTATTTATCACATCTCATGGTCACGTCTAGAAATGAAGATAAACCTACCTGTAGTGACGATCCCTGAGACAGTCCCCTAAATTGCCACTATCAGGCGAAGCAACATCTAAAGCACCGGCCGCTACTGTTGCAAATTCATTAACATTCGAGAAAGGCTTACCCGAACGGATCAACGAGGATAAACAGAGGGCTACAACTCTAGCGTGACGAGATTTAACTATTCTATTCTTCGCAATAGGGTAGAGGACGCTGGTTGTGGATAGGAAAGAGAAGCGATACATGAAAACGAAAAGATGGAGGAGACTTGAGAAGGGAAGAAGAGGTCAAAAGGGAACATGGGTTAGAAACAAGAACGAGAGAAAACACTAGATCTAGCATGTCACTGTCGCCATTGTGAAGATTTAGAGGAATTTTTATTGATTTGAATTTTGAAACCATTTATAATTTATAAACACTTTTGATTAGTTAATACATCATAATTGAAATGATTAATTAACTATAAAACCTAACAATAGAAATAATTAACTAACTTTAGAATTCATTAACAAAAAATAATTGATTTATAATATCATTAATAAAATAAAAAAACTTCAAAATATAATTAATAAACTAATAATTAACTTTAAAATATCATTAAATAAATAAATAGTAACTAACTTTAACGATTAAGAATAAATAATAACTAACTTTAAATATTTGAAATAAATAATAACTAATTTTAGACATAATGAACAAATGATAGTTATCTCTAAACAATATACTTAAATAATGTGGTACTTAATCTAAACAACATTGTAATATAATTAAACATCATTAATAACATAGTTAATCAAAATCCACAAATTTCAAATTTAGACAAAGACTTAGTGACCATAATGGCACTTAAGCATACTACCATTTAATTCAACTTTCTTAATCATATCGCTAATATTTACATAAGCAAACATATATGTAAATAAAATCATTAGTTAGCAATTAGTAGATCTTACATCACTTATTTGATATTAAACAACTAGCATGTAAATAAATATTCAAATTAATATAACAGCACAACGAGGATTTAGTCTGCTAAACAGATGCCATCAATAAAGCGTTAAATTAAATTATTGTAAAACAATTTTTTATCTGTTGAAACCATGCATGTCCGATCCAAAAGCAACAGACCCGGACCTGCTTTCTTTCTTCTTCTCGTAAACAAAAGCTTCACTTTGTACATCGGCACAGTCGTGAATCTAACACGGCAACATGGCCCTCGACTCAAATAAAGTAAAGCCCTACGCCTCGTTAACCAAATACCAAATCGATGCCCTCACAACGAAATGCTTATAGGATTGAAGATCCCACCGTCACAAACACAACGGATCTTGTTTCTCGTTTTCTTTAAAGTAATGAATTAAATTTTTAAGTTTAAACATGGAGTCCAATTTTTGGATTTCCGTAAATATTCTCGGAGCAAGAAAGGGTGGTACGTAAGGTGAAATAAGAAAATGAAACGCTCAATTATTGATATTTTTATTTTATGAAAAAAGGTCACTTCGCCCCATTTTCAAGTTATATGATAACTACAAGTTAACCTAAGTTTTCAAGCCAACATCATATCCATCAAATCAAAGTTGAAAATCTAAATTCTGAATGGTTTTATATTTTTGTCATATAAAAAAATTAATACTTGAAGTACTCTATTGCATAGTATTAAGTTTGCATATGGACGATGAACGACAAAATATTTAAAAAATAATTTCAAAGCGGAACATGATCATTACACCAAAATAAAATACATATATTATTTTATTTTGTAGAATTTCAAAATAATACTATTGTTTGCCAAAAAATAGTCAAAGATAACTTAAATATTTTCCAGATTGAAAATTAATTAAAATTAGTAAATAAAAATCAAGTTACTTTATTCGAAAATTGAATTCTCTTATTGTTAATTAAATAGGACACAGAATTTGAATATTTAAAAAAATTTAACACTCATATCCGGAACATTAAAAAAACCTTGGTTGTTAGATATCGTTGGAATCGGTCTCCTAAGTTTTCAACCTATTTTTCACATCCAAAAGAAGTTGCTCATAATGGATCGTGACTACATCATCAAAATTTAGGGATTGATATCGAGCCATGGATAGGGATATGTACCGATCTGTGTGACTGGTTTAGAAACCTCATTCGACCTTCTTAAGTTGTTCATGCACCTTATCCCACAACCTTTGTAATCGAGTTAAGTTAATGTAGAGGTGAACCTGAGTGAATACTTTAACTTAACGTTGAATGAAAGTAGTTGGCCCATTTATCGAGTATTTGGGTTGTCTCTAGAAAGAAACTTCTCCATATGGTTTGTAGTTCATAACCACCTCAATTTCACGTGGTATAGATGATTTTGTGGGAATATTGGGAATTTATATTAATCCCTAATCATGGATCGTTATTGATCCATGGTTTGTTTTGAATCATAGGTTTTTGCCTTGAAACTTGCAGCAACATGGTACATGGGCCACTTTGGAAAGTTGTTTACCATATAAATGGTTAGATCTCTTAATTTCACTTAATATTTGTTGCTACAAGAATTTGTACTGGAGACACTGAAACCAATATAAGGTGAAGGGGTATCGTAATAGAGTCAACACCAAAGTAGAAGCCTGGTAAGTGTTCGATCTATAGGAGGGTATAGAGGTGGAGCCGATGCCGATAACAAAGGTCTAAGAGGAACAAAGCCGACAACAAAATGAAAAGGATAGGAGTAGAGCCAGCACCAAGAAGTGGAGTCATAACAAGTGGACCTGACACTGGAAGCTTGGAATAATTACAGCGAAACTGATACCGAAATAGCAAGATTAGGAATATGGAGTCGATACCAAGGATATAGAGGGTATCGGCGAAGACGACACTGGGACAATGACTTTGTAAATATGCTATCAGTACAAATATAGGGTAACAAACAACTTGGCAAGAAAAGAAAGCAATAAAGGCACGTCGTTGACACTAACATGCAGTGAGCAGTTAGCTAGGTGTCGAAACCAAAGAATGAAGGCAAATGCATAAAAACAATACCAAGACAAAGAAAGCAGCAGATGTGCAAGCCGATACCGAAGTAATGAAGAAAAAGACACGAAAATGAAACCTCGAAGGCATAATCATGGATTTTGTGTTCAAAAGTGAAAGGGGCAAAGACAATGGAGTGATACCCAGCTATTGGGTGAAAGCATAAAGGCGATGCCAAGAAGTGCAAGCAACAAAGGATTAAGGTTGGTACCGAAGCCAAAAAGCGATAATATTAAGAGGTTGATGCGAAAGGGGGGTTTCCCATATGTTTGCTGCAGAAGTGGGTCTGAATCCTCTATAAATAAGACCCTATGGGTCACAAATTGGGGGACTTTTATCTCATTCCAAAACCTTGCGCTCAATTCTAAGATCATAAACCCTAATTTGGAGATTAAATTGGGGATTTCTTTTGTAGTCTTTCATATATTTCATCAATTGATTAACAAAAGAAATATTTAGCATCCACAATCAATTGTACTTGTCACTCATCTACTTACTTGGATTCAAAACCTTAAATTGGATGTAATAACCAAATCAACCTCAATGAACATTTTAGCTTCAACTAGCAATGAACTTATGAAGTCCTTATCCCAAGATAACTTTGTTTCCTTAAGTATTTTAAGTGTGATACTCATCTCTTAAAGGAAAAGTAACCAATCTTCAAAATTGGGAGATTGAATTCTAATAAAGGGAGAATTAAGTCGTTCTTGGAAGAACTAGATTACAGCAAGGTCAATGACTATAACACTACATTCAGGTGTTGATGGTTTTTATCGTTAACATTTTGGTGCTAGAAGGAGGGCTTGAACCTCCGATCCTCTAGATAACCTACCACATCTCTAGTTATTCCACCCTATTGGCTAGATATTGAAGAGCGAGACCATGGATAAAAGGTCTCAACAAGGGTCTTCTGAACCTCGAATTACTACTTCATACATCATTGATTCGAGAGCTATTGAACAAAGGCTAAGAATAGAAGCTTAGCAAATCGTAGATAAGAAAAGGGAAGTAGAACAGTATAACCCTGACAGCTGGAGCATAAACACTTTCCATATAGGACCAACCCACATCTTTGCTTTAAGTGGCTCTATATCAAAGGAATATAGTTTATTCTCTCACATAAAAGAAACCATTCGAGCACAAGCTAAGGGAACTATATTTGAGCAAAAAATAATGAAGGATTTCAACTGCTTTGCTTCAAAATGTCTAAGGAAGTTGAACTTCAGTCTTAAGATACATTGAAAAGAGGACTTGAAGATAAAGATGAAGCAATGAAGCTAAGTAACAAAAGGGCTAAGTTCCATGTCGAATGGGAATCTTTGAGTCAATACTGCCTAAAGAATGCAACCTTACCACATTAATTGAGAATATTTACTTCCTAACCAAACATGATCTTAACTTTTGGCCATCATCAAAGAAGAAAACCAAATATGAAAGGAATTTAGGACGACCATACTGCTACTAGCATATAATGAATGGACATGAAACAAACCACTGCAGGGCTCTTGAAGGTATGATTATCAAGTTCTTTAATCATGGCCAATTGTATAGATTTGTAAAAAAGAGTTAACTAGTTCTAACAAAGGATTCCTTGAAGAAAGAATGTCTACATAGTTGGGAGTATGAAAAACTCCTTAAAATTTGGAACTACCCGAAATAGGTAAAGCTATACACGATGGTAGAATACCCTTGTCCATGCCAAAATGGCTAGGGCAAGATATCTTCTGGAGAGAGATGGTGTTTAAGCCTTTTGTCGTGCCCAAACCTGAAAGTGCTAGGTTAAAGCTTCAAAAGAGTAAGCCTCTGTCCGTGCCAGCAATGGCCAGGCCGGATCATCTAAACTCTTAATCATGTCTGCGATGACCAGGCCAAAGCAACTAAACCCTTAACCGCATCTACGATGGCCAGGTTAAGGCGCCTCCTGGAAGGAGGTGAGTGTAAGCCTTTATCTGCATCCAAATTAGAAAGGGCCATGTTAAAGCATCACAAACTCTTAACCGCGCCTATAATGGCCAGGGTAAGGCACCCACTGGATGGGAGTGAGTGTAAGCCTTCATCCATGCCTACGATGGCCAGGGTAGAGCATCAAAAGAGTAAGGCATCTAAGACCTTATCCACATCTATAATGGCCAGGTTAAGGCGCCTCCTTGAGGGAGGTCCAGTAAGTCCTTGGGACCTGCTTGATAATAAGCTAGCCAAGCACGCGCGTACAAAGCCCAAGAAGTGGCTCGCAAATCAAAGCAAATCCTAGGAAGTGGCTCACCAAGCCGAAATGGAAACTCAAAGAAAAGACTACAATACCCGAATTTGGGTTTTGGGTTTTCTATCTATATCTCTAGAAGTGGATTTCTAGTCTTCTATTACAATTGCCCGAATATGGGTTTTAGAACTCCTATCTATGCTTCAAGAAGAGGATTTCTATATTTCTATTTTAATACCTGAATTTAGGTCTCGAGACTATGTTTCTTATTTCCTGAAAAATGGGTTTTCGAAATTTTATTAAACAAACTCAAATTAGAGCTTCGGACCTTTTCCTCATATTTCCAAATGAAGATTTTGGACTTATAATACTTTCAGAAATGGATTCTTATATTTGCATTATTCATACACTTGTGTAACAACCCACATTTAACGTATCAGAGGATCGTAAAATATTTTTATTTTGTTCCCTGAGAGTTGGATCATTCTCTAGTTTTGATATGTTGTTTATGAGGATGTGAGACATTTCCATAATTTTTACCAATTTTCTTTCTGACCATTTTACCCCTATCAGTCTTGTACAAGGTATAATTTTTGACTCGGACCAAATCAGGTGTTGAAACCAATGTCATTGGAAAGGAAATGATGTTTCCCTTTCAGTATAGTGGTCACATTAAAGTTTTGGCTTAGCTGTTCGGGAGGAATCGTTGTTTTAAGGTTTTGTAGTTGGTTGTTCAGGTTTTTACAGCCATAATGGGCTGATTTGGAGAGGCCCATTAGTGGGCTGGTGAACGACTACAAATAGGGGTAGGAGGCATGGAGAATAGTTTACTTTCTCCATTCTTTCATTTGGAAGAGTTAGAGGTCCTCCATTCCTCCATTTTTTTTTACACCTTTCCACCATTAAAGTTTAGAGAATTAAGGGTATACATCATTTGAAGCTAAATCTATGCCATTCCAAGAGAGAGTTCATCGAATCGAAGAGTTTAGAGAAAATTCTTCGCCGTCTAAATCCAGATCTAAGTGCTTTTGTGTTGTTTTTGGGATTTGGTGAGTGATATGCATCTCTCACATGGATTCAATCAAGTATATGAGTAGTTGATCTTTTTTTCATCATTTTAAGTCAATTTCTCCCAGATCTACATCATGGTAAGTCTATTTTCATATGAATCGCTATAGGATCTAATTTGGCAATCTAAAATCGGTAATTTCTATGTAATTTCGTATGTTTATGCAAGTTAGATCCATAATTTAGTCCATATGTTCATTTATCATGATTTTGGTGAATTTTGCATAATTTTTATGAAAATTATCATTTCAAGTTAATGGAGATTTCATAACATGTTTGTGGTTGAATTGAATAAGTTGATTTCGTCGAATTTGTCATTCTGTAAAGTTTTGGTTGAATTTCGGGTTGAAAGCGTGCTGGATCGAATCTAGGTTGGTATGGGTCGGTTGGCAGAAGGGTGGCCGGTCGGTCATTCGGTCGTTCAGTCGTTCGGTCGCTAGGGTCGGTCGGTCGGTTAGGTGCAGTTTGATGATGGGTCGGTCATAATTTTTGATCCATAAATGGGTCGGCATGTGAGAGTTGTGGCATTACTTTTAAATGTCGTGGTTTGTTTCCAAAGCGAATATATGAAACGTTATGGATTGTGTCGAACTCCACATTGGCATTATTTGGTTCAATAATGATTGTGACTTCAATGGGGAATGCCGAAGTAATGGAATGTGTTTGTTGCTAGTTGTAATGCAACTGGTATGATGAAAATTCGAAGGTGTTCTGATTGGTTGATAATGGTTGGATAGTCGTCGTCGATGACGACTAGAGATGCTAAAAGCCAAGGAATTATTCTTATCGTATGTTCTAGCGGGCTCAAGGAGTATGTTTGAAAGACAGGTTGTAGGTCGAGTACCCTAGGTATCGTTGAAAGGCCTAGGTACGTATCGTTGAAAGGAGTATGGAGTTTTCGCTAGAACCGGTGTTTACCGTTAGCCCTTGACATATGGAGGGTTGGCTGTCAAACGATTTACGATGGTTTCGAAGCAGGATTAGTGGAGATAGCCAGAGTCTGTCATGAATGATTGATTGCCTTGTTTGTACCATCTCATGTAGTTAGTCCAACGTCGAAGGAGATGTTTCTTGAGTGCTTGTCTGATATTAGTTTAGGCCTCTAAGGCTTGTGCATGAGGGATATTGAATTCGATTAGGATGGTTCACATGAGACATATATAATCTGGATGCTACAAGCGTTGTTGTTGGATTATTTCTGATTGCCATGAATGAACTGTTGTTCAGATTGCCGTGATTGTATGAAATGCTTGATGTAAAGGCTATCACTGTCTGATGTGGGGAAGATGAGGGTTGTGTACTTCTCTGGCGAAGTAGGTAGATTAGTTGTATATCTTCCTACTCTCATATACGTTATTGATGATGTTAGTTAGCCATTATATCGCTCACTATGACTGTTGTCTGACTCAAGATTTTATGTTTTCGTCTTATTACCTTGGGTCGTTCAACCGATTCTTGGATGGACGGACTAAGTGGCAGGTGATAGCTTAGTGAGGACGATGTTGCAGTTCGGAGGCGAGCAGGAGGTTAGCATATTATCTTTCCTACTATATAGTATTTGGATTTCCGTTATTTGTAATTTTCGCTGAGTGCTGTAGTGAGGCAAATTTGTACAGACTTATGTTGTAATCCTGATAACTGGATATACTTTCCTATTGTTATAAAAGTTTGGTATTTTCTGCTCAAAAATGCTTCATTAATATTGCATGTTGTATATGTTCTATATATTTTATCCTTACACTGTGAGTTATGCAACAGGTTATGCTTGTGTTATCATACCTAGACGATTGCCCATAACTGTCTGGCACGTCCTTCAGCGCATTATTCCTCTTGTTAAGTGCAGTGGTTATGGGTGGTCGTCACATTTGGGTATCAGAGCTCTGGTTAACGATTTTAACCAAAGTTCTAAGACATAATTACGTATGAGAGACATATTTGTAGATTTTGATGGATGTATACTATATGATACTATATAGTATAGTAGCATTTGTACTTCTTTAGCAGCTTTTCTTGCAAGTGGCTAATCATTCTAATTTGTAGATTTAGAATGGCTCGACATGCTTCAAGACGTACTACTAGGGAGGGGGATGTTCTTGGAGGGGGTAATGGCTATGTACTAGACTATCCATCCATGTTTGAGGCTTTGATGGAAGCATTCATGAGAAGGGTACCCACTCCAGTGGCGACCACAGTAAATGTAGGTGTGCAAGTTCCTAGGGTTGTGGATTTTGCAAAGCTTTGTAAGGACAATACATCTCTGGGAGGAAAACCATTCAAAGTAACGGTGCCAACGGAAGAGGTCCAGAGGTGGTTAGATTCTTGTGTTCGTATTTTTGGAGATTTGGGAATGGATGATGCAACTAAGAGAAAGCTTGTGTCAAGGCAACTACGGGGCAGGGCCATAAAGTGGTGGAATTCAGTTACACTTGAGACTCCAGAGGAGGAAATAACTTGGGAACTGTTCCACGTTAAGTTTGAGATAAATTTTATCTTCACTGCTCAGAAGTCTTCTCTATTCAATAAATTTGTTGAATTGAAGTAAATGATAGGTTAGTGCTCGATTATGTTTCTGATTTCAAGGCCTTGTCCAGATATGCTTGTTCATACATTGATACACCCTATCAGAAGAACGAGAAGTTTGTTATGGGTTTAGATGCCCACATAGAGAGACCGTTGGTGGAACATATTAATGATTCATTTGAGAAGCTTGTGGAAAAAGCTGTGAGACGTGAGATCTTTTTTCCAAAGGAGGAAGTTGTTGTTGCTGCATCCAAGGAGGCTCCAAAGCCACAACAGGGTGGTAGCAACAAGAAAAGGAAGCAACAACAACAGAAAGGGCAAGATGGCAAGAAGAAGCCAAAGAGTGAGGTGGTTTTCTTTAACTTCCAATAGAAAGGTCATTTTGCTAATGAGTGCAAGAATCCTAAAGCTGAGAAGAAGTGCTTCAAGTGTGGAAAGCCTGGGCATGAGAAGAAGGATTGTCCAAAATCAGCTAAAGGAAAGTAGGTTGTTAAGGCATATGCTTTGGAAGTCGTGTCGTCTTCTTCAATATCTCCTACTGTAGAGGAGAAGGGAAAGGGTGTCGTCGTTCAAGGTACTCTTTCAGTTAATGGTATTTAAGTTCATTTGTTGTTCAATACTGGAGCATCGCATTCTTTCATTTGTAATGAGCTTGTGTGTCACTTGGGTTTGGAACCCGAGACTTGTGATAGACCATTGATTGTGACTAATTCAGTTGGGGGTTCGTCTAGTTTGTGCATGTTGTGTTGTGGTCTAGTGTTGTCAAGTCGTGATTGCTCCTTTGTGTGTGATTGCTTTGTTCTTAACTTCGTTGGGTTTGGGATCATCTTGGGCATCGATTGGATTAAGAGGTATGCGACAAGAGTGAATTGTGAGAATCTAGAGGTGAGATTCAGGGATGTGGAAGGACGAAAGGTGTTGATTAGATGTAAGCCCGAATACGGGGACTTCGTAAGTTATCTATATTCGCTTGTGATTCCACAGAAAGATTTGTCATCTGTGCTGATCACAAATGAGTTTATGGATGTCATTGACTAGGTTAAACGGTTGCCGTCACATCGTGAGATCGAGTTTAGAATCGATTTGATAGAGTTTAAAGTTTTGGCTCAGCGGTTTGGGAGGAAACGCTGTTATAAGGTTTTACAATTGGTTGTTCAGGATTTTAAAGCCATAATGGGTTGATTTGGAGAGGCGCATTAGTGGGATGGTGGAAGGCTATAAATAGGGGTAGGAGGCATGGAGAATAATTAACTTTCTCTATTCTCTCATTTGGAAGAGCTAAAGGTCCTCCATTCCTCCATTTTCTACACATTTCCACCATTAAAGTTTAGAGAATCGAAGATCTATATCGTTTGAAGCTAGATCTACACCATTCCAAGAGAGAGTTCATCGAACTGAAGAGTTTAGAGCAAATTCTTCGCTGTCTAGATCTAGATCTAAGTGCTTTTGTGTTGTTTTTGAGATTTGGTAAGTGATATGCATCTCTCACACGGATTCAATCAAGTATATGAGTATTTGATCTTGTTTTTCATCATTTTAAGTCGATTTCTCCTAGATCTACATCATGGTAAGTCTATTTTCATATAAATCGCCATAAGATCTATTTTAGCAACTTAAAGCCGACGTATGTTTATGCAAGTTAGATCCATAATTTAGTCCATATGTTCAATTGTCATGATTTTGGTGAAGTTTGCATAATTTTGATGAAAACTGTCATTTTTAAGTTATAGGAGATTTCATAACATGTTTTTGGTTGAATTGGATAAGTTGATTTCGTCAAATTTGTTGTTTGGCGAAGTTTTGGTTGAATTTCGAGTTGAAAGTGTTCTGGATCGGATCTAGGTTGGTATGGGTCAGTTAGTAGAAGGGTGGTCGGTCAGTTGGTCAGGTGTAGTTTGATGATGGATCGGTAGTAATGTTTGATCCATAAGTGGGTCGGCATGTGAGAGTTGCGGCAACACTTTTAAACGTTGTGGGTTGTTTCCATAGCAAATATATGAAACGTTATGTGACAGCCCTCCCTGGACCAGCCGACATTTCTCCGAAATGCACTGTGCCAATGCCCGACTAGCACGGGACGGTCATCAAAAGAAAAGGATTTGAAACTATTAACCATCAAAGAACCTATAGTATATCTCACAGCACATGGGATAAAGTATAATAATAACATAACTTTGACATAAAACAGGCGAGACAGTGCATAAGCTGAAAACTAAACCATCATAGCAGCGGAATAAAAAATACAACTTATGATCCATAACCATCATTATTACAATTTTAAAATACTTTCTCTAAAATAAAATAGAAAAGGTGCACTACTAATGCCTAAAGCAGTGACCATCAACAACATTGGGAGAATATATATATATATATATCATATGTGGAAGCCCCATGCTCGTCTCTGATACAACTACTCGTGCATACCACCTAACATGTCTCTAGTCTGTCTGTCTAAGAGCACCCAGAGTAATAAGAAGAGACATAAAACTCTGGGTCAGGCAAAAGTCTGGTATGAGCGATAAGCAGCAAAACAGAACAATAACAGGTATAAATAAATTATACCTGAACCTGGACCTGCAACCAAAGAGTTAGCACAACAAGATGTACAGTACTCTAAGGTAGCACTAACATAAAGTGTATAGGTAATATGGGAGTGTGCATGACATAGTGATAGCAAACATCAAACATAGCAATCATCCTCACATCTCTCGCTCAGTGCATAAAGCATACAATATCCACCACTTTGGTCACCCAATCGTTTGCTGCGATCACTTTGCCCTTGGGCGTCAAAATGACCCCATTGCACTGGTCCATAGCCATCAATCCTTTGCTATGTCCACTTTGTCCCTTTGGAGTCATGACGACTCCACTGCGCTGGCTCATAGCCATGCTACGATCACTTGCCCTTGGAAGTCATAATGATCCCATTGCGCTGATCCATACCCGCTAATCCGTCTCTTCGTGGTGAACCAAAGTTATAGACATCGATAACCCCTTTGCACACGTCCCGCGGCAAAGTCCGGTCATGAAGTTAACTCGTTGGTTCCCATATGGTAATTGAGTCCTAACTTCTCATCTAAACTTCCTTTGCACCTCGGGTTTTGGTCGAATTGGAATCGATCTTCAGAAGAACCCATGGTCGTCATTGCTCGTTCATACTCCATAGAGACCCCTCACTTTTCCTTCCCTAGCTCGATCGCCCATTCTTCCTTCTCTAGCTCGGTTGCTCGCTCCTTCCACAGGCTCGCTTGCATTCACATGGATCAGATCTCACTATAGTCGCTCCCATAGGAATCGTTCGCTTCCTCACAGTCGCACTCCGAGGAACCGCTCGCTCCCCACAGTCACTCTCCTAGGAATCGTTCGCTTCCTCACAGTCGCACTCTAAGGAACCGCTCGCTCCCCACATTCGCTCTCCGAGGAGTCGCTCTCTTCCCCACGGTTGCTCTCCTAGGAATCGCTCGATTCCCCATGGTCGCACTCCTAGGAATCGCTTGCTTCCCCACGGTCGATCTCCTAGGAATTGCTAACTTCCCCATGTCGATCTCCTAGGAATTGCTTGATTCCCCATGGTCGCTCTCCTAGGAATCACTCGATTCCCCACAGTCGCACTCCAGGAACCGCTCCACGCGACCCAAAACTTGCATCACTTTCCAGCAACCAATTTTCGCCTCTCAACGTCGTTTTCGATCATTCTAACTTTCCTATGCAACCACAAAACATTCCAAACAGTAATAGCAACATGTATAATCAACCATAAAAACCAAAACAACAACTTGACATGATAATATGGATCAAACATACCAAAAACTCATATTTTTCCCATAATCTCTTTAATCATGATTTAGCCATATGATTAGCAAAACATGTCCAAATTAACCCAAATTTCTAACAGATGCATAAAATAATATTTAAGAATTTATACATATATTTCCAGATTTTTTATAATGCATAATTTCATTAATTATCACTAATCACACCTAAATAGCCGTAATTAGTGAAAACAGTGCAAATCACTCACATTAACCACAATTAAATCTCAGATCTGAAACTCTAACTGATATGGGTCTAATATTTATGTGTTCCAGCAGCTCTACCTTGATCTCTATGCTAATCTGCTTTAATTTGAT
Organism: Allium sativum; assembly: GCA_030737875.1. Taxonomy (NCBI): domain Eukaryota; kingdom Viridiplantae; phylum Streptophyta; class Magnoliopsida; order Asparagales; family Amaryllidaceae; genus Allium; species Allium sativum. Next base: position 448,224,229 of record CM060919.1, read on the forward strand.
GTTGATTAGGCTAATATGTGATTATAAAGTGATTAAGGATGAATTTAGAAAGTGGAGGCCATTGCTAAGGTTGAAGAAGTGTAAGTGGCGGCTGTAAAAATGACAAAGAAGGGTTTCTCTAACCCCTTCCAGCCCTTATATAATCCTAATCCCGAAATCCCTAATGGGCCTAGCTGTTAATTACCCTATTAAGCCCGATTAAGCTGTTTTTCATCTTTCAAACCTTATTTTAGCCATATCTCCCAAACGGTAAGTTTGTTTGATTAATGTGACCACTCTACGAATAGACAAACCATCATCTGAATCCAATAGAAGTGGTTTCAGGTCAAAACTCCTTACTAATAAAAAGTTATAGGAGAAATAAGATTCGCCAGGGGAAAAACGATCATTTAAAAATCAGCAAAAATTGTAAACATGGGAAATGACCCCAAAAGTCGTTTCCCAAAGTTACACGACCATACGACTTCATATGAAAAAGACATAAATATTCTACGATCCTCTGATGCTTCGAATGCGGGTCGTTACATTCTCCCCCCTCCCCCCTTAAGAAATTTCGTCCCCTGAATTCCTTAACCAAAACATACAAAGGATCCCGCATGCCTATCAATAATTTGCAACAATAAAACATACATAACAACACAACAAGCCTATCCTAGCATGCAGTTTACTAATAAGGGAATATTTATATCGCGATTAAAACCTTACAAGGCAAAGAGTTCTAAATACACCTTCCGTATGTTCTCCTTTGTTTCCCAAGTACAGACTTTCTCATTATCACCCCACTGGACTTTGACTAGTTTCACCACCTTCCTTCGAAGCTACTTCGTATCATGCTTGACAATATGAATAGGTCTGTGGTTCCCAATCAACTCGGGTTCTACCTCGATATCATCCAACTGATCTAGTGAAATAGCCATATTAGGGTCGTGCACAATCTTCCTTAATTGAGAAACATGAAATACGTTGTGAATTCCCGCCATCTTGTTCGGTAACTCCACTTTATATGCTAAATTCCCAACTTTCTTGAGAACTGGAAATGGACCAACAAACCTTTGTGCAAACTTGCCTTTCCTCCCAAATCAAATTACATTCTCTAGCTGAGAGATCTGGACGAATACTAAGTCTCTAGCGGAGAATTTCAATTCACTTCGGCTTTTATCAGCATAACTCTTCTGCCTATCTTGGGCATCCTTCATTCGCTGTTGAATAACCTTGATCTTATCTGAAGTTTCTCTTATAACATCTGGCCCAAGCACAAACTTCTCACCAGTTTCTAACCAACATGATGGTGAGTTGCACGGTCTTCCATACAAATCTTTAAATGGAGCCATACCGATAATGGACTGATAACTATTATTATATGCGAACTCTAGTAGAAGCAAACGATCATTCCATGAACCTCCAAAATCCAATATACAAGCTCTCAAGAAATACTCTAATACACGATTCACCCTCTCTGTTTGACCATTGGTTTGAGGATGGTATGCGGTACTGAGATGTAGTTCTGATCGTAAAGCCTCTTGTAAGCTTTTCCAAAACCCACTAGTAAATAATGGATCTCAGTCGCTTACGATACCTTTAGGTACTCCACGAAATCTCACTACCCACTTTATATACAGTTCCGCTAACTTAGCCACCGTTCTATTTGACTTGACTGGTATAAACCTTGCACTTTTGGTCAATCGATCCACATTCACCCAAATACCGTCATGGCCTGATCTAGTCCTTGGTAAACCATCGATGAAATCCATCGAGACTTGTTCCCATTTCCATTCGGGAATTTCCAATGGTTGTAACAAACCACTAGGCTTCTTTTTCTCGGCTTTAACTAACTGGCAGTTCATGCACTTGGACATAAACTTTCCAACGTCTCTCTTCATCCCTTCCCAGTAGTAGGTCTGCTTCATATCTCGATACATTTTGTTACCACTAGGATGTATAGTCAGTTTCGAGTGATGGCATTCTCTAAGCACTTCATCTCTCAATCCATTTACATTGGGTAAAACTAGCCTCTCAGTCTTATGAAGTCGTCCTTCTCGATCAAGTCCACACTTGTTCATTGCCTCACCGTCGATACCCATCTCTATCTTGGAGATGATTTCTAATAGACTAGGATCGTCTGTCTGGCTGGAACCAATCCACTCAATCAAAGTCGGTCTGATCATCAAGCTTGCTAACATAGCTAGATCAAATTCACACTTAGGTCTGAAATCATAACCCACGATATATTCCAATTGCTTCCATTCCAGAAACATAACCCCTAAACTGGAATGTCTCCTACTCAAGGCATCAGCTACCGCATTACCTTTCCCAGGTGTGTATGCAATATTGAAATCATACGAAGCCATGAACTCTAACCATCTCTGTTGACGAAGATTTAAATCCTTTTGGGAGAAAAGGTACTTCAATGACTTGTGATCGGTAAACAACTCGAATCTTTCTCCCAAGAGATATGTCTCCACATCTTCAACGCGAATACGATCGCTGCCAATTCTAAATCATGGGTAGTATGTCTTTTCACATGCGGTTTCAGTTGCCGTGTAGCATAAACTATAACCCTACCTCCTTGCATTAGTACAACACCTAATCCGGTACCACAGGCATCCGTGTATACCGTCATCTCTTTATTCCCTTTAGGAATGACTAACACTGGTGCACACATCAACTTTTCCTTTGGACTCTTAAATGCATCCTCGCAGTTTCCATCCTAAGCAAAAACTTGATTCTTGTTGGTCAACTGAGTTAACGGTGTGGCTATCTTGGAGAAGTCTTGGATAAACTTACGATAATATCCTGCTAACCCCAAGAAACTTCTCAAATCTATTGCATTCTTGGGCGTAGACCAATCTTGTATAGTAGCCACCTTCGCAGGATCTATGGCAATGCCATTCTATGAAACAAAATGGCCCAAGAATCACACTTCCCTCCTCCAGAAGTGACACCTAGAAAACTGCGCTTTCAATTTGTGTTTTCTCAACACCTCCATCACTATCCTCAAATGCTCCTTATGTTCTTCCTCTGTCCTCGAGTAGACCAAGATATCATCCACAAACATAAGAACGAACTTATTAAATTGACTCTGAATACCCTATTCATAAGATCAACAAAATATGTTGGTGCATTGGTCAACCCGAATGGCATGACCAACCACTCATAAAATCCAGATGGCGTCCAAAATGTCGTTTTAGCTATACTCTCAACTGCCACTCTGAGCTGATGAAAACCTGTCGCGAGGTCCAACTGGGAGAACACTCTTGCTCCACTCAACTGATCAAACAAATCATCTATCCACAGAAGAGGATACTTATTCTTCCTCGTCATCTTGTTCAACTCGCGGTAGTTCACACACAATCGAAGGGAACCATCAGCCTTGGTAGCAAACACAACTGGTTCTCCCTACTCAGAAACACTTCTTCTGATAAATCCCTTCTTCAAAAGATCACTCACTTTCACCCCGATCTCTTGCTTCTCCCTTGGTGCCATACGACGTAGAGGCATCACTATAGGATTGGCATCTTTCACTAAATCAATCTAAAACTCGATCTTTCGGTGTGGTGGAAGTCCGGTCACTTCCCCGAAGATGTCCGGATACTCGCCAGCAATAGGCACATCTGACAACTCATCATGCGGGATGTCGAGGATATTTAGAAAACTGGACATCATCCCATCACTAGGCAGGCTACTAAACAGTACCCTCTGCCCATCATCCGCCCTAACGGTCACCGAAGATCCCTCACAGTCCACCACCACCCCATATTTTTGTAGCCAATCGACTCCCAAAATAATGCCAAACTCAGTGAAGCCCAAAACAAAGCAATCTCAAGCATACATACATCCATGACTCGATAAGATCACATTACAGTAGATCATACTAAGGTTAGTCGAACCACCAATCGAGTTCGTCACTACTAATGGTCGATCGACTATCTCGGGTTCCAATCCCAACCTATCTACCAGGTCACTAGATATGAAGGATTGGGAAGCCCCGATATCAAACAACCCTCGAATTGGAACATCATAAATAGAAAGAACACCTTGAACCATGATATTCTTTCCCTTTTGCGCCGCAGTTGGGGCATTTGACGAAGAAGGAACATCACTGATAGCATATGCTTTCACGATCTGCTTCTTTTTAGGAGGTTGCAGATATTTATCCTTAAGATATCCCACTTGGCCACAGTTAAAGCACTTCCTGTCCGTTGGCTTGGCTCTACAATCTTTGGCATAGTGGCCTTTCTTGCCACAGCTAAAGCACTCGGTATCTTTCTTGTCTTTCTTTCTCTGACCATCCTTGGTCTGGTTCTGCTTCCTCCTATTCTGAGAATTATTCTTGCCTCCACCACTTGCTTGCGTCTTTGGCTCTCTTGTAGATGCAGTAACAACCTTGGTCTTTGACTTAGGGTAAAGACTCTCCGATCTTAATGCCTTTCCCATAATAGATTCGAATGTCTCATCGATGTGGTTTATAAGTCTTTCCCCCAAGTACCCATTTAAGCCAGTTATGAACTTCTTGTTCTTCTTCCCGGCAGTATCAATAAGGGATAATCCATATTTCGATAAAGTATCAAACTCAGCAATATACTCTGAGACTGCCCTACCATTCTGCTTAAGCTCCAAGAATTTCCTATACAATTCCGATTTCTGAGCAGCTGGAATAAACTTTTCACTGAAGCGAGTCTTAAACAGATTCCAAGTAACTTGATCCTCTGTAGTAGCTGCTTTAATAGCATTCCACCAATTCATTGTCCGTTCTTGGAGATGAAGTGATCCTATCTTTCTCTTTATTGCATTATCGATCTCCAAATCCGCGAAGATGAGCTCACAACTATCCAGCCAATCTTGGACTTCCGTTGCCGATTTCGTTCTATGGAATGGCTTCCCACCAAAGACTAGTATAATCCTTGTTAAGCTTGGCGAAATCGGCTCTAGGCGCCTGCACGGCTGCACCACCACCGTTTAGCAGCATTAGGAACAACACCTTGCACATCCCTAAGCATCTCTCTTATGAATGTAGTAAACATCGTCCTCATATTAGGATCATTCCTATCACTGGCTCCTGAACCCGTACTCCTCGTATATCGGCACATCGTTCAATCTATAAAGAGAAAACGATTAACCATCTTCTTAGTGGTGCCAGTGCAGTGCGACTTCATCCTTAGATATAATAATAGTATATATATAGCTTTTGAAAACCAAAATATCACAAATACGCGCTCTCATATACGTCTACTATCTCTCCCTGATATCTGCCCCTAAGTTAAACTACGTAACCTAGAGCTCTGATACCAAATGTGACGGTCCGCCTCGGACCAGCCGACATTTCTCCGAAACGCGTTGTGCCAATGCCCGACTGGCACCGGATGGTCGTCAAAAGAAAAGGATTTGAAACTATTAAACATCAAAGAACCTATAGTATATCTCACAGCGCATGGGATAAAATATAATAATAACATAACTTTGACATAAAACAGGCGAGACTGTGCATAAGCTGAAAACTAAACCATAATACCAGTAGAATCAAAAATACCGCTTATGATCCATAACCATCATTATTACAATTTTAAAATACTGTCTCTAAAGTAAAATAGAAAAGGTGCACTACTAATGCCCAAAGCAATGACCATCAACAACACAGGGAGAATATATATATATCATATGTGGAAGCCTCATGCTCGTCTTCGATACAGCTACTCGTGCATACCACCTAGCCTGTCTCTAGTCTGCCCGTTTAAGAGCACCCAGGGTAATAAGAAGAGACATAAAACTCTAGGTCAGAAAAAAGTATGGTATGAGCGGTAAGCAGCAAATCAGAACAATAACAGGTATAAATAAATCATACCTGAACCTGGACTTACAACAAAAGAGTTAGCACAAAAATATGTACAGTACTATAAGGTAACACTAACATATAGTGTAAAGGTAATATGGTAGTGTGCATGACATAGTGATAGCAAACATCAAACATATCAATCATCCTCACATATCTCGCTCAGTGCGTAAAGCATACGATATCCACCACTTTGGTCACCCAATCCTTTGCTGCGATCACTTTGCCCTTGGGCATCACAATGACCCCATTGCACTGATCCATAGCCACCAATCCTTTGCTATGTCCACTTTGCCCCTTTGGATTCATGACAACTCCACTTCGCTGGCTCATAGCCATGCTACGATCACTTGCCCTTGGAAGTCATAATGATCCCATTGCACTGATCCATACCCGCTAATCCGTCTCTTCGTGGTGAACTAAAGCTATAGACATCGATAACCCCTTTGCACACATCCCGCAGCAAAGTCTGATCATGAAGTTAACTTGTTGGTTCCTATCTAGATCCTGAGTCCTAGCTTCTCATCTGGACTTCCTTTGCATCTCGGGTTTTGGTCGAATTGAATTCGATCTTCAGAAGAACCCATGGTCGTCATTGCTCGTTCATACTCCATAGAGACCACTCACTCTTCCTTCCCTAGCTCAATCGCTCATTCTTCCTTCTCTAGCTCGGTCGCTCGCTCCTTCTTCCACGGGCTCGCTTGCATTCACATGGATCAGACCTCATTATAGTCGCTCCCCTCGGAATCGCTCGCTTCCTCACAGTCGCACTCCGAGGAACCGCTCACTCCCCACAGTCGCTCTCCTAGGAATCGCTCGCTTCCTCACAGTCGCACTCTGAGGAACCGCTCGCTCCCCACAGTCGCTCTCCGAGGAATCGCTCGCTTCCCCACGGTCGCTCTCTTAGGAATTGCTCGCTTCCCCACGACCGATCTCCTAGAAATCTGTAATGACCCGAAAATCCCCCTCGTGGGAAATTGCCGAATACACTAACTTTGGGCATACAACACATCAGAACAAATAACAGAAGACTTTTATAAACATTATAATAATGTTACATCAGAGTACATAATATCGTAGTACATCAAATAAGTAATAATACAGTGGAAAACTATCATTGCTCTAGCCACAGCTTTAAGCTTCAATCCAGGATCCTGGCTAATAAATAGATATCTGCAAAACAAGCCACTCGACTGCCCGTGTGGAAAAGAGGGCCCCTGAGTTTGCAAAGTGTAACAAACTACAAGTCAGTCACGGGACTGTTATGAGAAATCTTACTTAACTTATCTAATAATAATAAGGCTAATCACAGGACAACGCTGCAAATGCGGAACGGGTTTACTCCATTGGATTGCCAGTGCAAGAAATAAAGTAAATCGTTAAACAACGCAATGCTTTTTAGAAAAATGAAACCATTATAAGACTCAAGTCACATCACACAATACAACGCAAACCGAAGGATAGAGTTTTACCTTATAGTGGTAAAAAATGCTTGATACGATAAAACAGATTCGATATTATTAGTGTATACATGTTTCAAAAACATTTCAATCATAATGTATCAATCATAGACGGCATAACTACCATATACTATGTTGTCATACTAGTTATACAATCAAAACCGTATGTGTCATATTGGAAATTGGATTTCCATCATGAACCAAGGCAAGGGATCGTCCTTACCGATTCGAGACAATCTAGCCTATGTCTCAGGATCAGTCGCAGCTGCATTAGGAGTGCCAGGGCCAGTCCACAAATATGTTAGTGGATTGGTAATGCCTGAACAATACATCTCCCCGCCCTATAGGGCGTAAATAAAGAGCCGCTAGGGACTCAAATCCGAGGTACCTCGCTTTCCATCATCCACATAAGTAAAAATATATGGGCTTGTAAAATCCAGACACCACTTCTAGCTAGAAAGAAACACACGTTCTCCCTGAGGTCCTTTTCCCATTTCTGGTTCATACCGGGGTGTGAGGCTTGCGAAGTATCGCTACACAAAGCTATTCTATTTAAAGCTGTGCTTTGATCATCAACCACAAGGCTTTGCTTTTCAACAAAAGCGTTGATCATTTGCATCTTGGCATGCCACATTGACAATTCACGCCATGCGACTGATGTCTACCAATATATAACCTCTGAGCTCGTACGTCTCAGAGAAGGGTGTTAAGCAAGAGAATAAATTCTCTGCCACCAAGCAGATATATAATAAATAGAGATTAATCAACACTAAATAAAATCCAATGTCAGACATACATCCATTAACTAGTCCGTTCTAGGTCTGAACGAAACCGGAGACACCTTATTCCTCGTCCCATATGTCCAAAACAGGAGAGAGGTCCTCACATATCCGTCGATCTCCAAGTACGTCTGGACGATCACCACTTATTACCTTGTCTTGGGATGCCTCCCAATCAAGACATCAATAATCATCAAAACGATGTGAAGACCTCCCGTCTTTAACCAACGTCTTCATCTTCAACTCTTAATCGTCGTAGTAATTATTCAGAATGGTTAAAGCCGGTCTTTCCGAATAACTCGTATATTTTACAATAAGTAATCAAGTGCTATAAAAACACATCATACGCCTCATTCAAATTCAGAATATTCTTTTAAATGAATATTCATTGTATTAGGGAAAGGTTCCCATTAATTTTTATCAAAGATAAATTCTTTTAAATTTATTCTTGAATCTTCTTTTTAAAGATTGATTAAAACTCCAATGTGGTTTTAATCTCAAAAATCATTATTTTAGGATTATTCAACTTTAAGAAATTAATCTTGTATTTAACTGGGTTAAAGAACCAATGTCATTTAAAACACAATCCACGATAAACCAAAAATCATCTTCAATTAAATATGGAATTTTCATAGAAATCAGATCAATATGTAATCGATATAAATAAACATATCAGACCAATAGTATAAATGGATTAATGGCAAAGCCTTTTAAATTCCATATATAATAGCGGTCTTCTTTTACAGAAGCTCATCTTGATTATTATTATTAAATCGAATTCCATTGAATTCCAATTTAATATGTTAAATTGGAAAACTTTACTTCGGAAAATTTCCATTTAAATCTTAATAAAAGATTTATAAATTCCAAATTATATTTTTACTGTTAATTAGGTTAAAGAACTAATGCTGTTAAAAACACAGTTCACAATAACCCAATTCACATTTCATTTCATTCCAATTACTAAATATAATTGGAAACTCTAATAATCTTAATTAAAAGATTTATTCTTTTCATAAGGGTTTTAAGAACAGTGTTATTGAAGACACCTTTCACGACAAACCCAAAATCCAATTTATTTTATATAATTCCAATTAAATATTAATTCATTGAAAAACTTCATTAAATATTAATTTGAAGATTTGTCCTAGTTAATAACTAGTTCATTTCGATAAAAATATATTTTTATCTTTTCAAAATTGGAATTTTTCATCCAAATTCCTTCCAAATCATTTATTATGATTTTACATAATTTTTCCATATTTTTAATAATTTTATTAAGGCCTTTACAGTCGGTTTCCATAAACGGTCATCGAACTGCACTTACATCGACCTTTTCTAAAATTGGTTTGGACATACTAACCGTTAGATTCCAAAACTCTTATATTCGTTGGAAATAACTTTTCAATACGAACCCAATGGTTCCATTTTTAGGAGAATCTGATGGTCGGATCTCCCGTTACATCAATTTGAAGTTAATGGTCGAAATTCGCGAACGGTCGCTACGCGACGCATTCTATTCAGGCCATTATATATATATATATATATATATGCATATATATATATATATGTGTGTGTATGTATGTCGATTTCCTTTTAAAACATATTTTCTAAATTCGTTTTAAAAGGATTTTTAATTTCATTTTCAATTTTAAATCAAAATTGAATATTCTATACTTATATCATATTAAAATATTAATATTTTCAAAAGATTATATTTTAAAATCACTACTTTTTGATATTTATTATAAAACGAATAAAATCGATCGATAAACCCGTTTGGGTAAAAATGGCGTTTGCTACTTAACTCTGCTTCATATTTTTGTGTCCATTCTAAGACGGACATAAAAATCATAACTTTATTCTTCACTAAATTAATTTTAAAATACTCTTTATTTTAAAATATCCTTTATTTTAAAATATTATTTATATTAAAATGTTCTCTTAAAAATGTTCTTTATTCTAAATCGGAATGCAACTCAATCAATTACCATATAATTTCAGTTATATGGATTTCATACATTGCATATATTCAACGATAATGATAAACAATCATCAAACATTCCATTCACATCCAAAGTGAAGTTTATAACTATGTGAGCATTTGAATAAATAAATAACGCTCACCATAGACTGTCAATCCATCGATTGACAATTAATTAAATATTGGGACTAGTGCATGTCAAATATCATCTCAATACCCGTGTGGGGTTTTCAAACAACAACAGTTTATTTATTTAAATAAATTATTGGTTAATACTTTAACCAATTCTAATTCAGTTTGAATTATTTTCTACTTAACCAATTTTCACTATTAAATTATAAATAAATATTTACATTTTAATTTCAACAGAACATATACTTTAACAAGCAATTATTTTTATTCTTGTCTAACATGGTAAAGGTAACATTTTTATTTCACAAACATTATTCTAAATAAATGACATTTTTATACTCTAACATAAATGACATATTTATTCTCTAATAATAATTACATTTTTAACTAAAATGATAATTTTATTCTAATATGATATTTTTAACTAAAATGAAAATTTTATTCTAACTTGACATTATCTAATAAAATGACAATTTTATTCTAACATGACATTTTTAACTAAAATGACAATTTTATTCTAACATGACATTTTTAACTAAAATGACAATTTTATTCTAACATGTGAATGATAATGTTTTAATTAACAAAACATAAATAATAAAATGAACATTTTACTATGTTTCTAATGACAAATAAAAAGAATAATTTATTTGCATACATTTTTCTATGTATTCTAATGAAAAATAAAAGAATAATTTATTTGCATATTTTTTTTGTGTAGTCTAATGAAAAATAAAAGAATAATTTATTTGCAAACATTTTTCTATGTATTCTAATGACAAATAAAAGAATAATTTATTTGCATACGTTTTTCTATGTATTCAAATGAAAAATAAAAAGAATAATTTATTTGCATACATTTTTCTATGTAAAACAATGCATGTTTTTAATCATTTCTAATATACAATAAAAATGTAAATTTTTACTATTAAACACTTTTCCACAATTCCTATGCTCATATATGACAACTAAAAAGCGAATTTATTTTCAGTAATTTCAGTGTTCTTATATGACAAATAAAATAAATAAATAAAATGGTTTTTATTTTCAATAATTTCAATGTTCTTATATGACAATAATAAGATGGTTTTTATTTTTCATAACCTTGTCTACATTTCTATTAACAAAATAAAAGACAACTTTGTTATACGAATATGTTTATAATTCTAGTGAAAAAAGAAAAAGATAATTTTGTCATATGAACATGTTTGTAATTCTAGTGACAAAATAAAAAGATAAATTATTTACAAGACAATATAAAAAGATAATTTATTTTGTTAACAATAATCTAACTCAACAAAATTGATATTTTAGTTTTAAGACAAATCCATTTGACAAAAATATAATTTTTGTTTAAACACTTTTCTATTTAACAAAATGAATATTTTGTTTAAACACTTTCTAATGTTCTCTAATAACAAATAAAAAGAGAATTATTGACATAACACTTCCTTATGTTCTCTAATGACAAATAAAAAGAGGTTTTACTTACATAACATGTTCTACGTTTCTAATGTCATATAAAAAGAAGTACTTATTTTCATGACATTTTCTATGTTGCGAATGACAAATAAAAAGAGATTTCTATTTGTATACAAATTCCTATCATTAACACAACAAATAAAAGTGAATATTTATTTGTACACAAATTTCAATCTTTAATATGACAAATAAATGTGAATATTTATTTGTTAGCATATCTCTATTTCAAAACAATGATCATTTATAATGTTTTCTACATATACGACAAAAATGTAAATTTTATCCTTAACATAAATTAACAATTCTAATTTGTTAAACATGACAATTATAATTTAACAATTCTAATTTGTTAAACACAAAAATACTCAAATCGATAGATCTACATAACAATATCAATTCCAGATCAAATCACGTATGACAGTCAATAGGATAGTACAACGTATGGGCAATACCACAATTATGATTAACTGATTTTAATTATATATAAAAAAGTAGAATTTTGCATTATGGTTTTATTTTTTCTGAATTTCCAACATGCTCCGTCTTAAGCTCTAGTCAGTTCCATCGCGAAGACCTCGGAAAGACGATTCCAAAGCATTTTAGTTTGCTGAATTTCGATTACATATGTACAAGATATTGACGTTTAAATTTAATACACATTAATTATATAATTAAATATTAATTAAATAATTAAAATTCTTTAATTATTTTGCTAAGGGATAAATCCCTTTCTTCCCACTCGAATCATGCTCTAGGTAATACCGAGCCTCGCTCAAACAAAGACTCCACCTGTCGCGCCTCCATCAGGCTGTCGGCCACCCGTCCAGTGCCACCACGACAAAGCCGCTCGTGTCCTCTCTCACCACCATCAACGCGGTCGAGCTCGAGACACCAGGGCACCGGAAAATGGTGGCGAACGGATGCTGTTTGGGGTCTGAAATCGAACAATCCATGGACTTAAAATCAATCATTGTCGTTCATTATATAGAGTTCGAATTGCTCTTTAATTTTGACTTTGATTCTTTGTAATGATTCATTTTAATTTGATAGAAAGAAGGGGGAATAAATCGGAGCAAATTGTCCATTGAATATAGGAGATGGCGTCTGGGTTAGAATTAGGGTTTAGGTTTCTAATCCTAGGGGGTATTTATAATTATAAAATTATTAAATTCATTTGTTTTAAAAAAAACCGTTAACATCTAATAGCTCCAAATCCAGCACAGTGAGTGTTGCCACTAGCCAAATACCCCTATTCCAAACACAATGAACTAGGTCCTGTCAGCCCATTTGATCGTCTCAGCCCACTTTTCTTTAATTTAAAATATAAAACATTTAATTATTTAATTTGATCGAACATTTTAATTTATCGGGGCCACATACTAACTCCAAAAATTCCCAAAAAATTATTTCTAGTTATGGTTTGACCATACGGTCCTAGAAAAATTAATTTCATCGAATTTGGAGACCATTTGAAAAATGGCCATTTTCTAGTCGATCCAAATTAACTAAAACTGACAAAACACATTTTCTTTTGCCATGCTCACATATTAATTCCAAAAATTAAGAAATTGGAATCCAGCAATAAGTTGACATTTCAGATCCAACCAAGGTGGTTTCGTCGAAAACGGAGATCGTTTCTAAATTGGCTATTTATACGGGCTATTTATTATGTTAAATTCCATAGCGACTATTCTGAATATTCAACTGGCCATAATTTTTTATTCCTGCTATGAAATTTAATTTTTCAGATTCGTTGGAAAGATATTATTAAATAGATTCTAATATTTTTGATTTCACCAAAATCCAATTTATTTTGCATCATGTACAGTCAGTCAAAGTTCGAATTCAAATTTTCAAACTACCACGCTATTTCGAACTCCTTTTAAAACTAAAATAAATATATTCGTTCTAACTTCAATTTAAATAAATTTTAAGCATTATTATTTAAAATAAATCATTTTAAATATTTAAAATCCATTAAAAATTTTAAAATAAAAATTTTAAATTGGTTCCAAAATTCCGGGTTGTTACAATCTCCCTCACTTAAAATCCTTTTGTCCTCGAAAGGGATAGAGCTAAAAGTTGTTTAATTAACCAACTCAACTTTCATTCTTTTATTGGTTTTAATAAATTTTATTAGTTGAACTAATAATCACACAACACAATCATTAATTAATTAGTTGATTAGATTTCAAATATATATAACTTTTATATATTCAAAAATCATATTTTCTAAGATTAGATTATATATATAATCACAAATACGTTAATCATAAACTTGTCACTCTCAACTCATTCTAGGGCATTACTAACCCTATCTCTAACGAGTTTTCTCATTCTAGGATGCTACTGAACCTATCTCTAATGAGTATTCTTTTATAGGATATTACTAATCCTACCTCTGATGAGTCTTTGTTCAGTTATAGCGAGTTGTACCCCAAAGATTAGAGCTAACCAATGCTCTGATACCACATGCAATGACCCGAAAATCCCCCTCGTGGGAAATTGCCGATACACTAACTTGGGGCATAAAACACATCAGAACAAATAACAAAAGACTTTTATAAACATTATGATAATGCTACATCAGAGTACAAAATATCAGAGTACATCGAATAAATAGTAATACATCGGAAGACTATCATTGCTCTGGCCACAGCTTTAAGCTTCGATCCAGGATCCTGCCTAATAAACAGAGATCTGCAAAACAAGCCACTCGACTGCACATGTGGAAAAGAGGGCTCCTGAGTTTGCAAAGTGAAACAAATTACGAGCCAGTCACGGGACTGGTATGAGAAATCTTACTTAACTTATCAAATAATAATAAGTCTAATCACAAGACCACGCCGCTAACGCGGAACGGGTTTACGCCATTGGATTGCTAGTGCAAGAAATAAAGTAAATTGTTAAATAACGCAATGCTTTTTAGAAAAATGAAACCATTATAAGACTCAAGTTCCATCACACAATGCAACACAAACCGGAGGATAGATTTTTATATTATAATGGTCGAAAATGCTTGATACAATAAAACAGATTTGATATTATTAGTGTATATATGTTTGAAAAACATTTCAATCATAATGTATCAATCATAGACGGCATAACTATGTCGCCATACTAATTATACAATCAAAACCGTATGTGTCGTATTGGAAATTGGATTTCCATCATGAACCAAAGCAAGGGATCGTCCTTGCCGAATTCGAGACTATCTAGCCCATATCTTAGGATCAGTCGCAACTGCACCTAGGAGCACCAGGGCCTGTCCACAAATATGTTTGTGGATTGGTAATGCATGAACAATACGTCTCCTTGCCTTATGGGGCGTAAATAAAGAGCCACTGCGGACTCAAATCCGAGGTACCTCCCTTTCCATCATCCACATAAGAAAAAATATCTGGGCTTGTAAAACCCAGACACCACTTTTAGCTAGAAGGAAATGCATGTTCTCCCTGGGGTCCTTTTCGCGTTTCTGGTTCATACCGGGGTGTGAGACTCGCAAAGTATCGCTACACAAAGCTATGATATTTAAAGCTGCGGTTTGATCATCAAGCACAAGGCTCTGCTTTTCAACAAAATCCTTGATCATTTGCATCTTGGCATGCCACATTGACAATTCATGCCATGCGACTGATGTCTACCAATATATAACCTCTGAGCTCGTACGTCTCAGAGAAGGGTATTAAGCAAGAGAATAAATTCTCCGCCACCACGCAGATATATATTAAATAGAGATCAATCAACACAGAATGAAATCCAATGTCAGACATACATCCATTTACAATTCCATTCTGGGTCTGAACGAAACCGGAGATACCTTATTCCTTGTCCCATATGTCCAATACAGGAGAGAGGTCCTCTCATATTCGTCGATCTCCAAGTATGTCTAGACGATCACCACTTATTACCATGTCTTGGGATGCCTCCCAATCAAGACATCAGTAATAATCCAAATGATGTGAAGACCTACGGTCTTCAACCACCGTCTTCATCTTCGACTCTTAATCGACGTAGTAATTATTCATAATGGGTTAAACCCGGTCTTTCCGAATAACTCGCATATTTTATAATCAATAATCAAGTGCTACAAAAACACATCATACGCCTCATTCCAATTAAGAATATTCTTAGAAATGAATATTCACATTATTAGGGAAAGGTTCCCATTAATTTTATCAAAGATAAATTCTTTTAAATTTATTCTTTAATCTTCTTTTTAAAGATTCATTAAAACTCCAATTTGGTTTTAATCTCAAAAATCATTATTTTATGATTATTCAACTTTAAGAAATTAATCTTGTCTTTAACTGGGTTAAAGAACCAATGTCATTTAAATCACAGTCCCCGATAAACCCAAAATCATCTTCCATTAAATATGTAATTTTCACAGAAATTAGATCAATATATAATCGATATAAATTTCCATATCAGACTAATAATATAAATGGAATAACGACAAAGCCTTTTAAATTCCATATATAATAACGGTCTTCTTTTACAGAAGCCCATCTCGATTATTATAAAATCGAATTCCATTCAATTCCAATTTAATATATTAAATTGGAAAACTTTACTTTGGAAAATTTCCATTTAAATCTTAATAAAAGATTTATAAATTCCCAATTAGATTTTTACTATTAATCGGGTTAAAGAACGAATGTCGTTAAAAACACAGTTCACAATAACCCAATTCACATTTCATTTTATTCCAATTACTAAATATAATTGGAAACTCTAATAATCTTAATTAAAAGATTTATTCTTTTCATACGGGGTTTAAGAACAGTGTTATTGAAGACACCATTCAGGACAAACCCAAAATCCAATTTATTTTATTTAATTCCAATTAAATATTAATTCATTGAAAAACTTCATTGAATATTGATTTAAAGATTTGTCCTAGTTAATAACTAGTTCATTTCGATAAAAATATATTTTTATCTTTTCCAAATTCGAATTTTTCATCCAAATTCCTTTCATATCATTTATTATTATTTTACATTATTTTTCCATATTTTTAATAATTTTATTAAGGCCTTTACATTTGGTTTCCATAAACGGTCATCGAACTACACTTACAACGACCTTTTCTAAAATTGATTTGGACATAACTCCAAATCTAACCGTTAGATTCCAAAACTCTTATATTCGTTGAAAGCTCTTTTTGATAGGAACCCAACGGTTCTGGTTTTAGCAGAATCCGATGGTCGGATCTCCCGTTACATCAATTTTGAGTTAATCGTTGAAATTCGCGAACGGTCGCTGTGCGCATTCTATTCAGGCCATTAAATAAATATATATATATATCATCGATTTCCTTTTAAAACGTATTTCATAAAAATTTATAAATTCATTTTAAAATGATTTTTAATTTCATTTTCAATTTTAAATCAAAATTGAATACTATACTTATATCATATTAAAATATTAATATTTTCAAAAGATTATATTTTAAAATCACTACTTTTTTTATATTCATTATAAAACGAATAAAATTAATCGATAAACCCGTGTGGGTAAAAACGGCGTTTGCTACTTAACTCGGCTTCATATTTTTAAATTTTTGTGTCCATTCTAAGACGGACATAAAAATCATAACTTTATTCTTCACTAAATTTATTTTAAAATACTCTTTATTTTACAATATTCTTTATTTTAAAATATTCTTTATATTAAAATGTTCTTTTAAAAATGTTCTTTATTCTGAATCGGAATGCGATTCAATCAATTACCATATAATTTCGGTTATATGGATTTCATACATTGCATATATTCAACGATAATGATAAACAATCATCAAACATTCCATTCACATCCAAAGTGTAGTTTATAACTATGTAAGCATTAGAATAAATAAATAACGCTCATCGCAGACTCTCAATCCATCGATTGACAATTAATTAAATATTAGGACTAGTGTATGTCAGATATCATCCCAGTACCCATGTAGGGTTTTCAAACAACAACAGTTTATTTATTTAAATAAATTATTGGTTAATACTTTAACCAATTCTAATTCGGTTTGAATTATTTTCTATTTAACCAATTTTCACTATTAAATTATAAATAAATATTTATAATTTAATTTCAACAGAACATATACTTTGACAATCAATTATTTTTATTCTTGTCTAACATGGTAAAGGTGACATTTTTATTTCACAAACATTATTTTAAATAAATGACATTTTTATACTCTAACATAAATGACATATTTATTCTCTAACAATAATGACAATTTTAACTAAAATGACAATTTTATTCTGACATGACATTTTTAACTAAAATGACAATTTTATTCTAACATGACGTTATCTAATAAAATGAAAATTTTATTCTAACATGACATTTTTAACTAAAATGAAAATTTTATTCTAACATGACATTTTTAACTAAAATGACATTTTTATTCTAACATGTGAATGATAATGTTTTAATTAACAAAACATAAATAATCAAATGAACATTTTACTATGTTTATAATGACAAATAAAAAGAATAATTTATTTGCATACATTTTTCTATGTATTCTAATGAAAAATAAAAGAATAATTTATTTGCATACATTTTTCTATGTATTCTAATGACAAATAAAGAATAATTTATTTGCATACACTTTTATTTGTATTCTAATGACAAATAAAAGAACAATTTATTTGCATATATTTTTCTATGTATTCTAATGACAAATAAAAGAATAATTTACTTGCATACATTTTTCTATGTATTCAAATGAAAAATAAAAGAATAATTTATTTGCGTACATTTTTCTATGTAAACATTTCTAATATACAATAAAAATGTAAAGTTTTACTGTTAAACACTTTTCCACAATTCCTATGCTAATATATAACAAATAAAAAGGGAATTTTATTTTCAATAATTTCAGTGTTCTTATATGACTAATAAAATAAATAAAAAAATGGTTTTTATTTTCAATAATTTCATTGTTCATATATGACAAATAAAAAGAAGGTTTTTATTTTTCATAACCTTGTCTACATTTCTGTTGACAAAATAAATGACAGCTTTGTCATATGAACATATTTATAATTCTAGTGACAAAATAAAAAGATAATTTTGTCATATGAACATGTTTATAATTCTAGTGACAAAATAAAAAGATAATTTATTTACATGACAATACAAAAAGGTAATTTATTTTGTTAACAGTAATCTAATTAGACAAAATTGATATGTTAGTTTTAACACAAATCCATTTGACAAAAATATAATTTTTGTTTTAACACTTTTCTCCTTAACAAAATGAATATTTTGTTTAAACACTTTCTTATGTTCTCTAATGACAAATAAAAAGAGAATTATTTACATAACACTTTCTTATGTTCTCTAATGACAAATAAAAAGAGGTTTTACTTGCATAACATGTTCTACATTTCTAATGTCATATAAAAAGAAGTATTTATTTTCATGACATAATGACAAATAAAAAGAGGTTTTACTTGCATAACATGTTCTACATTTCTAATGTCATATAAAAAGAAGTATTTATTTTCATGACATTTTCTATGTTGCGAATGACAAATAAAAAGGAGATTTTTATTTGTATACATATTCCTGTCTTTAACGTAACAAATAAAAGTGAATATTTATTTGAACACAAATTTCAATCTTTAATATGACAAATAAATGTGAATATTTATTTGTTAACATATCTCTATTTCAAAACAATGATCATTTATAATCTTTTCTACATATACGATAAAAATGTAAATTTTATCGTTAACATAATTTAACAATTCTAACTTGTTAAACATGACAATTATAATATAACAATTTTATTTGTTAAACACAACAATACTCAAATCGATAGATCTACATAACAATATCAATTCCAGATCAAATCACGTTCGACAGTCAATAGGATATTACGTACAGTGTATGGGTAATACCACAATTACGATTAATTGATTTTAATTATATATAAAAAGTAGAATTTTTCACTATGTTTTTATTCCTTCTGAATTTCAAACATGTTCTGTTTAAGCTTTAGTCAGTTCCATCGCGAAGATCTTGGGAAGACGATTTCAACGCATTTTAGTTTGTTGAATTTCGATCACATATGTACAAGATATCGACGTTTAAAGTTAATACACATTAATTATATGACTGAATATTAATTAAATAATTAAAATTCTTTAATTACATTATTAAGGGATAAATCCCTTTCTTCCCAATCGAATCATGCTCCAGGTAATACCGAACCTCGCTCGAATAAAGACTACATGTGTCGTGCCTTCATCAGGCCGCTGGCCACCCATCCAGTGCCACCACGACGAAGCCGCTCGTGTCCTCTCTCACAACCATAACGCGGTTGAGCTCGAGGCCCCAAGGGCACCGGAAAATGGCAGCGAACGAATGCTGTTTGGGGTTTGAAATCGAACAATCCATGGACTTAAAATCGATCATTGTCGTTCATTATATAGAGCTCAAATTGCTCTTTAATTATAACTTTGATTCTTTGTAATGATTCGTTGTAATTCGAGAGAAAGAAGGGGGATTTAATCGGAGCAAATTGGCCATTGAGTATAGGAGATGGCGGCTGGGTTAGAATTAGGATTTTGGTTTTTAATCCTGGGGGGTATTTATAATTATAATATTATTAAATTCATGTGTTTAAAAAAAACAGATAACATCTAATAGCTCTAAATCCTGCACAACGAGTGTTGCCTCTAGCCAAATACCCGTATTCCGGACACAATGGACTAGGTACCGTCAGCTTGTTTGATCGTCTCAGCCCATTTTTCTTTAATTTAAGATATAAAACATTTAATTATTTAATTTGATCGAACATTTTAATTTACCGGGGCCACATACTGACTCCAAAAATTACCGAAATATTATTTCTAGTTATGGTTTAACGATACGGTCCTAACAAAATTAATTTCATTGAATTTGGAGACCGTTTGAAAAATGGCCATTTTCTGGTTGTTCCAAATTGAATGAAATTGACAAAACATATTTTCTTTTGCCACGCTCACATATTGATTCCAAAAATGATGAAAATTGGAATCTTGCAATAAATTGACATTCTGGATCCAATCAGGGTGGTTTCATCGAAAACGGAGGTCGTTTGTAAATTGGCTATATATACGAGCTATTTATTATATTAAATTCCATAACAACTATTCTGAATATTCAACTGGCTATAACTTTTTATTCCCGCTATAAATTTAAATTTTTCGAATTTGTTGGAAATATATTATTAAACAAACTCTAATATTTCTGATTTCACCAAAATCCGATTTATTTTGCATCTTGTACATTCAATTAAAGTTCGAATTCAAATTTTCAAACTACCGCGCTATTTCCAACTTCTTTTAAAATTAAAACAAATATATTCATTCTAACTTCGTTTAAATAAATTTTAATTGTTATTATTTAACATAAATCATTTTAAATGTTTAAAATCCATTAAAATTGTTAAAATAAAAATTTTAAATTGGTTCCCAAATTCCGGATTGTTACAAAATCGTTAGATTCCCCACGGTCGCTCTCCTAGGAATCGCTCACTTCCCCACGGTCTATCTCCTAGGAATTGCTCGATTCCCCACGGTCGCTTTCCTAGGAATCGCTCGATTCCCTACAATCGCATTACGAGGAACTGCTCCGTGCGACCTAAAACCTACACCACTTTCTAGCAACCAATTTTTGCCTCTCTACGGCGTTTTCGACCATTCTAGCTTTCGATTCCCCACGGTCGCTCTCCTAGGAATCGCTCGCTTCCCCACGGCCGATCTCCTAGGAATCACTCGCTTCCCCACAGTCCATCTCCTAGGAATCGCTCGATTCCCCACGGTTGCTCTCCTAGGAATCGCTCGACTCCCCACAGTCGCTCCTCGAGGAACCGCTCCGTGCGACCCAAAACCTGCACCACTTTCCAGCAACCGATTTTCACCTCTCGACGGCGTTTTTGACCATTCTAACTTTCCTATGCAACCACAAAACATTCCAAACAGTAATAGCAACATGTATAATCAACCATAAACACCAAAACAACAACTTGACATGATGATATGGATCAAACATACCCAAAACCCATGTTTTCCCCTTAATCTCCTTAATCATGATTTAGCCATACGATTAGAAAAACATGTCCAATTTAACCCAAATTTTTAATAGAGGCATAAAATAAAATTTAAGAATTTCTACATATTTTTCCAGATTTTTATAATGCATAATTTCGTTAATTATCACTAATCACCCCTAATTAGCCGGAACTAGTGAAAAACAATGCAAATCACTCACCTTAGCCACAATTAAATCTCAGATCTGAAACTCTAACTGATATGGGTCTAATCTCTATGTGTTCCAGCAACTCTACCTTGATCTGTATGCTAATCTGATTTAATTTGGTGTTGATTAGGCTAATATGTGATTAGAAAGTGATTAAGGATGAATTTACAAGGTGGAGGCCATTGCTAGGGTTGAAGAAGTGTAAGTGGCGTTTTAAAAATGACAAAGAAGGGTTTCTCTAACCCCTTCCGTCCCTTATATAACCCTAATCCCTAAGTCCTAATGGGCCTAGCTGCTAATTACCCTATTAATCCTGATTAAGCTGTTTTCACCTTCCAAACCTTAATTCAGCCATATCTCCCAAACGGTAAGTCCGTTTAATTAATGTGACCACTCTACGGAAAGGTAAACCATCACCCAAATCCAATTGAAGTGGTTTCTGGTCAAAACTCCTTACCAATCAAAAGTTATAGATGAAACAAGATTCGCCAGGGGCAAAATAGTCCTTTAAAAATCGGCAAAACTCGTGAACATGGGAAATGACCCCAATAGTCGTTTCCCAAAGTTGCACGACCATACGACTTCATATGAAAAAGAAATAAATATTCTACGATCCTCCGATGCATAGACTGCGAGTCGTTACACGTTATGGTTGTGTTGAACTCTACATTGGTGTTGTTTGGTTCAATAATGATTGTGACCTCAAAATGAATTCAGTGGGGAATGCCGAAGTGATAGGATGTGTTCGTTGCTAGTCGTAATGCAACATGTATGATGACAACTCAAAGATTTTCTGTGTTGGTTGATAATGCTTTGATAATCGTTGTCGATGACGACTAGAGATGATAAAAGCCGAGGAATTATTGTTATCGTATGTTCTAGCTGGCTTAAAGCAGGGGTATGTTTGAAAGACCGGTTATAGGTCGAGTACCCTGGGTATCGTTGAAAGGCCTAGGTACGTATCCTTGAATGGCATATGGAGTTTTTGCTAGAACCGGGTTTTACCGTTAGCCCTTGATATATGGAAAGTTGGCCGTCAAAAGATTTACAATGGTTTCGAAGCAGGATTGGCGGCGATAGCCACATTTTATCATGAATGATTGATTGTCTTTTTTGTACCATCTCATGTAGATTGTCCAATGTCGAAGAGATGTTTCTTGTGTGCTTGTCTGATATTGTTTTAGGCCTCAGCGGCTTGTGCTTGAGGGATGTTGAATTCGATTAGGATGGTTCACGTGAGACATATATATTCTGGATGCTATGAGTGTTGTTGTTGGATTATTTCTGATTGCCATGAATAAACTGTTGTTCGAATTGTTGTGATTGTATAAAATGCTTGATGTATAGGCTATCACTGTCTGATGTGGGGAAGATGAGGGTTGAGTACTTCTCTAGTGAAGTGGGTAGATTAGTTGTTTATCTTCCTACTCTCATATACTGTATTGATGATGTTAGTTAGTCGTTTTATCGCTCACCGAGACTGCTGTCTAACTCAAGGTTTTATGTTACCCTTTTATTACCTTGGGCTGTTCATCCGATTTTTGGATAGGCAGACTAGGTGGCAGGTGAAAGGTGATAGCTTAGTGAGGACGATGTTGCAGTTCGGAGGCGAGCAGGAGGCTGGCGTATTATCTTTCCTACTATATAGTATTTGGATTTCCGCTATTTGTTATTTTTTCTAAGTGCTGTAATGAGGCAAATTTGTGCAGACTTATGTTGTAATCCTGGTATCTAGATATACTTTCCTATCGTTATAAAAGTTTGGTGTTTTTTGCTCAAATATGCTTCATTAATATTGTCTGTTGTATATGTTCTATTATATTTTATCCTTGTGTTGTGAGTTCTACAATAGGTTTTGCTTGTGTTATCATACCTAGATGATCGTCCATAACCGCCTGGCACGTCCTTCAATGCATTATTCCTCTTGTTAAGTGCTGAGGTTAGGGGCAGTCGTCACAACATGAATCTGGGTTAGGGATCTTCCATTCTCATTTCCAGAAGAGGGTTTCTAGACTTCCATTATCATGCCCAAGTATGGGATTCGGGCCTACTATCTTACTTTTGAAAGAGGACTTTTAAATCAATACTCGGGTTGGTATCTCGGGTCTTCTATTTGAAATCTTCTAACTAAGATTATAATTTCTCACACCTCGCGCGGAATAATGCAGAGAAATTCTAAATAAGGATATTTGAAACACAGACAAAGGTTGTACATGAGGTGATATCTACTTAATTGACAAAGTTATTTTACAAATTTATTTGAAAAGTCGTTTCACAGATTGTCAAGTACAAAGGTTGGACCTTAATATTACATTCACATCAAATATCTTACACCTCATTATCTAGATCAATAGTTATAGGAGGATTAACAGAATGATGGACTGTGATACATAAGAGCTCTTTAAGATTTCTTTCTTTCTTCCTAATCTCGTCAGAACTTTCTATGGATTCAATTTAAAACTTTAGAGCTCTACTGAAAGCTCTACCCGCAACTCTTATAGTTTTGTTTTCTTTCTCCAGATCAAAGGAATGGTTCTACAAAATATATTTCTCCTTCTGTAATTTATCGATTTGGGAGATGTAACTGTTGATACATTGAAGTGTGTCGTCCTTATACCTTGTCTCATAATACTTATTATTTTGATCTTTTATCCTTATGAACCACTCAACAACGACTGACTCATCTAATCCTGACCAAGTGAGGAAAATTTTCAATGGCTAAGGCTTTAACCTAGTTATGGTACTGGAGGACATAGGGGAAGCGACAACTACATCGGGGATAGTATTCCCCAAGGTAAACTCCTAGGCCTTAAAAATTGCTTTTGCATCATCCAACTCGATCTCCAAGTCAATAATCCATTGAAACAATTAACACATCTCTTCATTAAAGGCGATGGAGGGATTGGCATTTACTTGTCCCTTTAATTTAAGAATAGTTTTATCCTTTTCTTTTTGTTGACTTTCTAAAGAAGCTACTGGCTCATTCTTTTAATGGTCAATTTATGAATTAAAAATATTATTTCTCGAGTTGGAGTAAGGTCATCTTTAGGAGTATTCTCCTGGTCTACTACTTCTATTGATTCATTTATGTTCCTCATGGCTTGAGTGGGTATGATTTCGGATTGATCTTCCTATTCACGGCGAAACAAAATATGATCATTCACAGGTGTTATCTACACAGAATAGTACTAATAAAATTGTACTTGTCATTATCGCAAAAGCTTATTACAAAAACTTTTAGATTTATTCATACAAGATCTGAATTGTTTGGGAAACACACGCTGAAAATTACAAAATGTGATCTTGTTTGTCAGAATACCATCTGTTTAGGCTACATATCAATTCATCTTAATGGGTTCTAAGTCTCTTTAGAACTATTTACTGGTCACCACCCAAAAAGTCATAGGCAAGTTGAGGGTATTTCATGTAAATATGCCGAAGGTCTCCTAGAAAACAATCCCTTCCAAATCTAGATGTTGTTTAAGGAAAGATTTTTGTTGAGTATTCTCTCCTTAATCTAAAAAATTAGTGTAAGGCATCTTTGGAAATTACATCTTTGTGGAGAGTATGATTTTGTCATAACATAAAATGAAATTATAAATCATGGATGTAAGAAGCTATCATCAGAAACGTACGTTCATAATTCTACAATTTTACAGATGTTCATTTTATTCATACAAAATTAACTTTTTGAATAGTTTAGAAATAAATTAGTTTTTTTTTATATTTGAGCTTTTCTAGGGTAAGTCCCTTGGGATTTGTAACAACCCGAAAATCTGGGCCAGTTTAAAATTTTTATTTTGGCAATTTTAGCGAGTTTTGATAATTTAAAATGAATTATTTTAAATAATATCGACGAGAAAATTTATTTTGAATATAAATCGATCGCATATATTATATACGTCGTCGTTAGAATATAAATAATTATATATAATTATAAATAGAATTGAAAATGGCGCGGTAGTTCGATAATTCGATTTCAAACTTCAATTGAATGTACCGGGTGCAAAACAATCCGGATTTTAGTGAAACCAAAAATAATGGAATCTAATAGTGAATATCTTTCTAACGAATCCGAAAAATCAAGATTTCATATCAGGAATCAAAAGAAATGTCCAGTTGAAAATTCTGAATAGTCGCTATGGAATTAAGGCCCTTAAAAATAGCAATTTTGCAAACGACCTCGGATTCCGACGAAACCAGTTTTGTTGGGTCCGCAGTGTCGAGTTATTGCTAGATTCAAAATTTCATAATTTTTCGAATCAATATGTGAGCGTGGCAAAGGAAAACGCGTTTGACCGGTTTTAGTTGATTTTAATCGACTGGAAATTGGCCATTTTTCAAACGGTCTCAGAATTCGACGAAACTAGTTTTATTAGGACCGTATCGTCAATACGAAGCTAGAAAATATTTTTCTGGAATTTTTCTAGTTAGTATGTGACCCCGGTAATTTGAAATGTACGTTTAAAATTCAATATAGCGATTTAAATGTAAATTCAACGGAAACTGATCGAAACGGTCGATTCAGCTTGCGGTACATATCCCATTGTGTTCGGAATGGGGGTGAAACGCTATGGACGACAGGCGGTGGGCCTCGTTTTGATGACGTATGTAAAAGTCAACTTATAATAATAATAAAATAATAATAATAATAAAAAAAAAAGATAGTCCTTCTCCTTTAACCAGGCCCCCCCCCCCCCCCCGATCTCATTTCCAAACTGAATAAAAAAAAAATTAAAAAAAAAAAAAACCCTGGAGGGAATCGCGATCCGCCCAGGGGCGTTCGCCGCCCACCGCGCCGCCGTGCGAGGCGCGCCTCCCCCTCAGCAACCGCCTCCCCCTCAGCAACCGCCTCCCTCTCCATTTCGCCTCCCCCCTTCGAGCACGACCCTCCCTCCTCCGAACCCTCGACGAAGCCGCCGATTCCCCCCCCCTTTTTGGATGTGCCGCCGACGATAGTTTCACACCCCCCCTTTCTTCAAAATCCTGTAAGTTTTAATTTATTTACTTTATTTTTATTTTATTTTACTTGAAACCTGTTTTTTTATTTATTTTGAAAACTGTTTTTTTTTATTTGATTTTTAAAACTGAATTTTAAAATGATTTTTTTTTAAACTGATTTTTAAAAGGGTTTTAAACTGATTTTAGAAAAGATTTTAAAACTGAAATTTTTAGAAAAGATTTTAAAAGAAAAACTGAATTTTAAAAGTATAGAAAAACTGAATTTTTAAAAGTATAGGAAAAACTGTATTTTTAAAGTATATAAAACTGAATTTTAAAGGTATAGAAAAACTGAATTTTTTTTACTTTAATATAAGAAAAAGGTTTTAAAAGATTTGAATTTTAAAAAGGTTTTAAAAGATTTGAATTTTAAAAAGGTTTTAAAAGATTTGAATTTTTAAAAGGTAAAAGGATTTGAACTTTAAAAAGTAAAAGGAAAGATTAGATCTTTGAAATGGAAAAGGCGGAAACTTTGAAATAAAAATTCGATTTTTATATATTGAACTTTGAAATAAAAATTCGATTTTTATATATTGAACTTTGAAGTAAAAATTCGATTTTTATATGTTGAACTTTGAAATAAAAATTCGATTTTTATATATGGAACTTTGAAATAAAAATATGATTTTTATATATTGAGAAGCAAAATAAAAATATGATTTTTATATATTGAATAGCGAAGTAAAAATTCGATTTTTACATAGGTAGTGAAAGCGGACAACGGAGGTTCAAAAAGGGCGAAACGACGAAGACTTCTGCAAATGAAGAGCCGTGGAGCTAGGATAGCTATATGTGAGAATTTCTCACCTTTCAATTTATTTTTCTAGTTATATATATATATACTAGGATGCAGACGGTGCTTAGTAGCACCCGACACAATCGTCCACAGACCATGGACTTGTTTGTTTGATTGTTTGGTGATTGATTGCGATATTGGTTTGAATGTGGTTTGTGATGTGAAAAATCGAATCGATAAATTGGTTAGGATTAGACGTGCGCCGTTATAAGGCGTAGGAGTAAGGCTAGGTTAGACCCTTACTCCAAATTTTGTGGTTTGCAAAATGAAATTGATTTGATTGATGAGTGAATGGCGTGGGCCTTCACTAGACCGGGGATAAGGCTAGGCCTCGTCCCGTTTCTAGTATCGTGCCGTTATGCCGCCGAAATTTTCTAAAATAAGTTAGAAAAATAAAAATATCATTTTATTTAAAGAATGAACTGAATAGAAATTCATATGTTGAAATAAAATGTTTTATCGTTAAAAATATAATTTTTAACGTGAATGTGAGAAAAAAATAAAATGTTCATTTACAAACCAGACGGTTTGTTTATGTACACCTATTTGAATGACGTTGATTGGGTCGATAAATTTTACACATCGCCCAACTGCACAAATAAAATATGTGTTTGATTGTTTGAAACCCCACACGGGTGTTAGGATGAAATTTGAAGTTCACTCATCCTGATTGATTAAATATGTCGATCGATTGATTGACAGACTGTTATAAGCGTTGAATATCTATATTTGATGCTTATACAGTGTAGTGCACTTTGGTTGATGGTTGATTATTTTTCAATGCTATGATATACATGTGTTGTATGAAAATCCATATAATTAACTTTATATGGTAATTGATTGGGCCTCATTCCAGTTTTAAAAGAGAAATATTTGAAAAAGAAATATTTGAAATAGAATATTTGAAAATAGAACTTTATGAAGCCGTGTTGATTAGATTGACGCCATTTTGACGTGAACGATATTTATATCGATTTTAAAACAATTTCGAAATGAATTGAATTGAAAACGATTTCGAAATGAATTGAATTGAAAACGATTTCGAAATGAATTGAATTGAAAACGATTTCGAAATGAATTGAATTGAAAACGATTTCGAAATGAATTGAATTGAAAACGATTTCGAAATGAATTGAATTGAAAACGATTCCGAAATGAATTGAATTGAAAACGATTTCGAAATGAATTGAATTGAAAACGATTTCGAAATGAATTGAATTGAAAACGATTTCGAAATGAATTGAATTGAAAACGATTTCGAAATGAATTGAATTGAAAACGATTTCGAAATGAATTGAATTGAAAACGATTTCGAAATGAATTGAATTGAAAACGATTTCGAAATGAATTGAATTGAAAACGATTTCGAAATGAATTGAATTGAAAACGATTTCGAAATGAATTGAATTGAAAACGATTTCGAAATGAATTGAATTGAAAACGATTTCGAAATGAATTGAATTGAAAACGATTTCGAAATGAATTGAATTGAAAACGATTTCGAAATGAATTGAATTGAAAACGATTTCAAATTGAATTGAAAGTGAATTGAAATGAATTCAAATTGAATTGAAATTTGAATTGAATAGAAATGAATTTTAAAACGAATTTATAAAGAAGAATTCCATTTTTGCTTTGGTTTGAAATGGGAAGTGAAATTGCATTTGAAACGAATTTAAAACTATTCATATAATTCGTTTTAATAGAAATCGACGAAATATATATTATATATATTATATATATAATATAATGGCCTGAATAGAACGCGCCGCGCCGCGGCAGTTCGTGAATTTCGACCATTTATTTCAAACGGACATTGCGTGAGATCCGACCGTCGGATTCTCCTAAAACCGGAACCGTTGGGTTCGTATCGAAAAGAGCTTTCTAACGAATATTAGAAATTAGAAATCTAACGGTTGGATTTGGAATTATGTCCAAATCAAATTCGAAAAAGGTCGCTGTAAGTGCAGTTCGATGGCCATTGATGGAAATCGACTGTACGGGCCTTGATAAAATTATTAAAAATAGTAATAATTTATGTAAAATCATAAGAAATGATTTAGAAAGGATTGGGATGAAAAACTCCATATTTGAAAAGATAAAAATAGATTTTTATCGAATTGAACTAGTTTTGAACTAGAATTATAATTCTATTTATTTTTAAATAAATAAATTGAATTCAAAAAGGGTTTTAAAAATAACCAAAATTTCCAATGATTGCATTGGAGTGGATTTGAATCGAAATTGTCTTCGGAATATTTCGATGTTGGAATTCGTGATTATACAGGTGTTGTTATGGAAATTTGAAAGATATATATATTTATATCGTTATTTCCAATACGACATTTGTTAGTCGTAGAATTTGATATTGAATATAAGCCGATATATTTTCTATTCAGAGCCTTGTATTGAATATCGAATGTGATTTGGGTTTGTCGTGAATGGTGTCTTCACTAACACTGTTCTTGAACCCAGTTGAGAAAAGATTAAATCTTTTTATTTAGATTTAATGAAGTGTACCAATTAAATAATATTTAGTTGGAATTGAATTGATATTGATTTTTGGGTTTATCGTGAACAGTGTTTTAAATAACATTTGTTCTTTAACCCGATAATTAATGAATGTGATTTGGGTTTGTCGTGAATGGTGTCTTCACTAACACTGTTCTTGAACCCAGCTGAGAAAAGATTAAATCTTTTGATTTAGATTTAATGAAGTGTACCAATTAAATAACATTTAATTGGAATTGAATCGATATTGATTTTTGGGTTTATCGTGAACAGTGTTTTAAATAACACTCGTTCTTTAACCCGATAATTAATGGAATGAGATTTTGGGTTTATCGTGAACTGTGTTTTAAATGACACTGATTCTTTAACCCAGTCGAAGATTAAAACTAAGCGGAGTTTTAATGAATCTTTAATTAGATTGAAATGATCGAAAATGGAGTATCACCAGTTTTGCTCCAGGCGATAGTTAAATCTTTAATTAGATTTGAACGTGAAATGGTAATTGAATTTACCGATAACACTGTGGTGTTAGATATGAAGTATAACCAGTTTTACTTCATGGGATGAATAGGTTGGGATTGGGAAATTAAAACAAATGATTACTTCGGTAAGGTTCGCTAATCCCGACTAGTTCGAATTGAGATTCAAACATAAATTCAAGGAATTTATCTTGGATAAAATTAATGGGAACCTTTCCCTATGAATGTGAAATTTAGAAACTAACTGTCGGTTGGCCAAGCAGAATGGTTTTCTGGGTATTGATCTGATGTTGGTTTCGGCCTTCGGGGTTAATATTTGGGGAATTATTCTCTTGATTAATTTACGGTTAGTGACTAATGAATTGGAATGAGGCGTATGTTGTGTTTGTGTAACACTTATTTAAAATATACGCGAGTTATTCGGAAAGACCGGGTTTATCCCATTCTGAATAACTGATGCGACGATAAGTCGAAGATGAAGACGATGGTCGAAGACCGGAGGTCTTCACGTCGTTTGGGTGATAACTGATGATCTTGATTGGGCTGTACACCCAAGAAGATGGAAACAGTTAGTGATCGTCCAGACGTACTTGGAGATCGATGGATATGCGGGGTACTAGGTGCCTCCGGTTTCGTTCAGACCCAGAACGGACTTGTAAATGGACTGTGTGTCTGACATCGGATTTCATTCTGTGTGACTGATATCGGTTGCATAGGATGGTTTGCCTGTGTGGCATGCTAAGATGCAAATGATCAAGGCTTCTGTTGAAAAGCAAAGTCTTGTGGTGATGATCAAAGCACGGCCTTTGTGGCGTAGCTTTGTGTAACGTTTACCTCGCGTGTTTCACACCCGGTATGAACCAAAAACGGGAGACGGACTGTAACAACCCGGAAAATCTGGGCCAGTTTAAAATTTTTATTTTGGCGATTTTGGCGAATTTTGATTATTTAAAATGAAATATTTTAAATAATATCGACGAGAAATTTATTTTGAATAGAATTCGATCGTATATATTATATACGTCGTCGTTAGAATATATAATAATTATATATAATTATAAAAGGAATTGAAAATGGCGCGGTAGTTCGAAAATTCGATTTCTAATTTCAAATGAATATACAGAATTCAATATAAGTCAGAATTGAACGAAACAAGAAATATTTGAATCTGTATAACTATATCTTTGTAACGAAGTTAACAAACTGAGATTTCATCTTAGAAATGATAAGATATGTCCAGTTTAAAATTAGAAATAGTCGCTGTGGAATTTATATATATTTTTATATATATAAGGCCCTTAAAAATGGACATTTTGCAAATGACCTCGGATTTCGACGAAACCAGTTTTGTTGGGTCCGTGGTGCCAAGTTATTGCTAGGTTTCAAATTTCATAATTTTTCGATTCAATATGTGAGCGTGGCAAAGGAAAACGCGTTTGACCAGTTTCAGTTGATTTTAATCGACTGGAAATTGGCCATTTTTCAAACGGTCTCAGAATTCGACGAAACTAGTTTTGTTAGGACCGTATCGTCAATACGAAGCTAGAAAATATTTTTCGAGAATTTTTAGAGTTAGTATGTGACCCCGGTAAATTGAAATGTACGTTTAAAATTCAATATAGTGATTTAAATGTAAATTTAACGGAAACTGATTGTAACGATCGAATCAGCTTACGATACATATCCCATTGTGTTCGGAATGGGGGTAATTAGCTATGGACGACAGGCGGTGGGTCTCGTTCTGAGGTCGAAATTTAAAGTTACTTTTAGGAGGATAAATTAAATAATAATTAAAAAAAAAGAAAAAAAAATCCCTGGCCCTCCCCCTTTACACTCTCTCCCTTCCCTCATTCTTCATTCAGATCTTCAAAAAAAAAAAAAAAAAAAAAGGAGAACGGAGTCCTCCATCGCAACCGCCCGTCGATGTCGCGCCGCCACCCACCACGCTCGCCGCCCTCATCAACGACGACCACTCCCCATCGCTTCTCCTCTCTCCTCCGCTCGTCCTTCTCCTCTCCTTCTAAACCGCGAGTTCGATTAACCCGTACGCCCCCAGCCGCCGATCACCAGAACTGCGCCAAGAAAACCGCCGCCACCCACTCCTTCACGCCATCACCGACCAGAGCAGCCCCCATCACCTGCGACGGCACCAGACACCCCCCCCCCTTTGTAAGTTTTATTTTATTTTATTTATTGATTTTTATAGGATTTAAAAACCTGATTTTTATAGGATTTAAAAACCTGATTTTAATTAGATTTAAAAACCTGATTTTAATTAGATTTAAAAGCCTGATTTTAATTAGATTTGAAAACTGATTTTAATTAGATTTGAAAACCGATTTTGTTTAGAAAAAAAAAAACTGATTTTGTTTTAGAAATATAAACTGATTTTTAAAGGAAATATATAAACTGATTTTTCTATGCATTTAAAAACCTGATTTTGTTTAAGAGGAAAAGGTTTTAAACTTTAAATAGAAAAAGGTTTGAAATTTAAAAGGAAAAAGTTTTAAATTAAAAATAGAAGGAGGTTAGAAATTTACAAAATAAAAATTCGATTTTTATATATTGAACTTTGAAATAAAAATTCGATTTTTATATATTGAACTTTGAAATAAAAATTCGATTTTTATATATTGAACTTTGAAATAAAAATTCGATTTTTATATATTGAACTTTGAAATAAAAATTCGATTTTTATATATTGAACTTTGAAATAAAAATTCGATTTTTATATATTGAACTTTGAAATAAAAATTCGATTTTTATATATTGAACTTTGAAATAAAAATTCGATTTTTATATATTGAACTTTGAAATAAAAATTCGATTTTTATATATTGAACTTTGAAATAAAAATTCGATTTTTATATATTGAACTTTGAAATAAAAATTCGATTTTTATATATTGAACTTTGAAATAAAAATTCGATTTTTATATATTGAACTTTGAAGTAAAAATTCGATTTTTATATATTGAACTTTGAAGTAAAAATTCGATTTTTATATATTGAACTTTGAAATAAAAATTCGATTTTTATATATTGAACTTTGAAATAAAAATTCGATTTTTATATATTGAACTTTGAAATAAAAATTCGATTTTTATATATTGAACTTTGAAATAAAAATTCGATTTTTATATATTGAACTTTGAAATAAAAATTCAATTTTTATATATATAGTGGCCTTGGGCAACGAAGGTGACAAAAAGGCGAAACGACGAAGACTTCTGCAAAAGAAGAGTCGAGATGGTTGGATAGCTAAATGTGAGAATTTCTCACCTTTCAATTTATTTCTCTAGTTATATATATATATATACTAGGATGTAGACGGTGCTTATTAGAAGCACCCGACACCCGTCCACAGACCATGGACTTGTTTGTTTAGTTGAATGATTGGGTGATTGATTTATTCGTTTGGTTGAATTGGAAATTGATTGAAATTGATTTGTGAATGGCGTGGGCCTTCACTAGACCGGGGATAAGGCTAGGCCTTGTCCCGTTTCTAGTATCGTGCCGTTATGCCGCCGAAATTTTCTAAAATAAGTTAGAAAAATAAAAATAGCATTTTATTTAACGAATGAACTGAATAGAAATTCATATGTTAAAATAAAATGTGTTATCGTTAAAAATATAATTTTTAACGTGAATGTGAATAAATAAATATTCATTTACAAACCAGACGGTTTGTTTATGTACACCTATTTGAATGACGTTGATTGGGTCGATAAATTTTACACATCGCCTAACTGCACAAATAAAATATGTGTTTGATTGTTTGAAACCCCACACGGGTGTTAGGATGAAATTTGAAGTTCACTCATCCTGATTGATTAAATATGTCGATCGATTGATTGACAAGCTGCTATAAGCGTTAAATGTCTATATTTGATGCTTATACAGTGTAGTGCACTTTGGTTGATGGTTGATTATTCATCGTTGTTGATATATACATGTGTTGTAGAAAATCCATATAATTAACATTATATGGTAATTGATTGGGCCTCATTCCAGTTTCGAAAAAAAAAAGAAATATTTGAAATAGAAATATTTGAAATAGAATATTTGAAAATAGAAATATGTGAAGCCGTGAGGATTAGATTGACGCCATTTTGACGTGAACGATATTTATATCGATTTTATTCATTTTAAAATGAATATTGAAAAGTGATTTCGAAATCGAATATTTTGAAATGAATTGAATTGAAAACGATTTCGAAATGAATTGAATTGAAAACGATTTCGAAATGAATTGAATTGAAAACGATTTCGAAATGAATTGAATTGAAAACGATTTCGAAATGAATTGAATTGAATATGAATTCAAATTGAATTGAAATTTGAATTGAATAGAAATGAGTTTTAAAACGAATTTATAAAGAAGAATTCAATTTTGCCTTGAATTGAAATGGAAGTTGAAATGGATTTTGAAACGAATTTTAAAACTATTTATATAATTCGTTTTAAATAGAAATCGACGAAATATATATTATATATATTATATATATAATATAATGGCCTGAATAGAACGCGCCGCGCCGCGGCAGTTCGCGAATTTCGACCATTTATTTCAAACGGACATTACGGGAGATCCGACCGTCGGATTCTCCTAAAACCGGAACCGTTGGGTTCGTATCGAAAAGAGCTTTCTAACGAATATTAGAAATTTGAAATCTAACGGTTGGATTTGGAGATACGTCCAAATCAAATTCGAAAAAGGTCGCTGTAAGTGCAGTTCGATGGCCATTGTTGGAAATCGACTGTACGGGCCTTGATAAAATTATTAAAAATAGTAATAATTTGTGTAAAATCATAAGAAATGATTTAGAAAGAATTGGGATGAAAAACTCCCTATTTGAAAAGATAAAAAAAATAGATTTTTATCGAAATGAACTAGTTTTGAACTAGAATTATAATTCTATTTATTTTTAAATAAATAAATTGAATTTGAAAAGGGTTTTGAAAATAACCAAAATTTCCAATGATTACATTGGAGTGGATTTGAATCGAAATTGTCTTCGGAATATTTCGATGTTGGAATTTGTGATTATACGGATGTTGTTACGGAAATTTGAAAGATATATATTTATATCGTTATTTCCAATACGACATTTGTTAATCGTAGAATTTGATATTGAATATAAGCCGATATATTTTCTATTCAGAGCCTTATATTGAATATCAAATGTGATTTGGGTTTGTCGTGAATGGTGTCTTCACTAACACTGTTCTTGAACCCAGTTGAGAAAAGATTAAATCTTTTTATTTAGATTTAATGAAGTGTACCAATTAAATAATATTTAATTGGAATTGAATTGATATTGATTTTTGGGTTTATCGTGAACAGTGTTTTAAATAACACTTGTTCTTTAACCCGATAATTAATGAATGTGATTTGGGTTTGTCGTGAATGGTGTCTTCACTAACACTGTTCTTGAACCCAGTTGAGAAAAGATTAAATCTTTTTATTTAGATTTAATGAAGTGTACCAATTAAATAATATTTAATTGGAATTGAATTGATATTGATTTTTGGGTTTATCGTGAATAGTGTTTTAAATAACACTTGTTCTTTAACCCGATAATTAATGAATGTGATTTGGGTTTGTCGTGAATGGTGTCTTCACTAACACTGTTCTTGAACCCAGTTGAGAAAAGATTAAATCTTTTTATTTAGATTTAATGAAGTGTACCAATTAAATAATATTTAATTGGAATTGAATTGATATTGATTTTTGGGTTTATCGTGAACAGTGTTTTAAATAACACTTGTTCTTTAACCCGATAATTAATGAATGTGATTTGGGTTTGTCGTGAATGGTGTCTTCACTAACACTGTTCTTGAACCCAGTTGAGAAAAGATTAAATCTTTTTATTTAGATTTAATGAAGTGTACCAATTAAATGATATTTAATTGGAATTGAATGGATATTGATTTTTGGGTTTATCGTGAACAGTGTTTTAAATAACACTTGTTCTTTAATCCGATAATTAATGGAATGTGATTTTGGGTTTATCGTGAACCGTGTTTTAAATGACACTGATTCTTTAACCCAGTTAACGATTAAAACTAAGTGGAGTTTTAATGAATCTTTAATTAGATTGAAAAGATCGAAAATGGAGTATCACCAGTTTTGCTCCAGGCGATAGTTAAATCTTTAATTAGATTTGAACGTGAAATGGTAATTGAATTTACCGATAACACTGTGGTGTTAGATATGAAGTATTACCAGTTTTACTTCATGGGATGAATAGGTTGGGATTGGGAAATTAAAACAAATGATTACTTCGGTAAGGTTCGCTAATCCCGACTAGTTTGAATTGATATTCAAAAATGGACTAAAGAATAAATTCAAGGAATTTATCTTTGATAAAATTAATGGGAATCTTTCCCTATGAATGTGAAATTTAGAAACTAACTGTCGGTTAGCCAAGCAGAATGGTTTTCTGGATATTGATCTGATGTTGGTTTCGGCCTTCGGGGTTAATATTTGGGAAATTATTCTCTTGATTAATTTACGGTTAGTGACTAATGAATTGGAATGAGGCGTATGTTGTGTTTGTGTAACACCTACTTAAAATATACGCGAGTTATTCGGAAAGACCGGGTTTATCCCATTCTGAATAACTGATACGACGATAAGTCGAAGATGAAGACGATGGTCGAAGACCGGAAGTCTTCACGTCGTTTGGGTGATAACTGATGATCTTGATTGGGCTGTACACCCAAGAAGATGGAAACAGTTAGTGATCGTCCAGACGTACTTGGAGATCGATGGATATGCGGGGTACTAGGTGCCTCCGGTTTCGTTCAGACCCAGAACGGACTTGTAAATGGACTGTGTGTCTGACATTGGATTTCATTCTGTGTGACTGATATCGGTTGCATAGAGTGGTTTGCCTGTGTGGCATGCTAAGATGCAAATGATCGAGGCTTCTGTTGAAAAGCAAAGTCTTGTGGTGATGATCAAAGCACGGCCTTTGTGGCGTAGCTTTGTGTAACGTTTACCTCGCGTGTTTCACACCCGGTATGAACCAAAAACGGGAGACGGATCTCAGGGAGGGCATGCGTTTTCTTCTAGCTAGAAAGTGGCGTCAGTGGTTTTACACGCCCTGACGAGTTTGACTTATGTGGTTGTTGCTGTTGCGAGGCGCCTCGGATTGATCGGTCGTTCTCGAACCGATGGAGTCATTTGTTGGCTCATTGACACCCCAAAGGGTGGGGAAACGCAGTGTTCAGGCATTTTAATCCACATCGGTGGACCGGCCCTGTCGCTCCAAGGGTCACTCGAGCTCTGATCCTGAGACACGGGCTAGAGCGTCTCGAATCGGTTGAGGACTATCTTTTGCCTCGGTTCATAGACGGAAATCCAATTTCCAAATACGTGACATTTGCGGTTTTAATTGTAAAACTAGTATGGCGACATGATATATGGTACCCATGCCGCCTATGATTGATACTTATGATTTGAAGTTGTTTTATACACTATGCACTTATAATAGTATCAAACGATTTGTTTTAACCGTATCAAGCATTCTTTGGCTGTTATAAGGGAAAACCCTATCCCCCGGCTTGCGTTGCATTGTGTGATAGGACATGGGTCTTATAACAGCTTCATTTTTCTTTATTTAGCATTGCGCTGTTTGTTTTATGCACTGGTATTCTTGGGAGGAAACCCGTTCCGTGTTATACGGCGTGGTCCCTTGATTTACCTAATGATTTAAAATAAAGATTAATAACTGTTTTAGTTCTCACACCAGTCACATGACTGACCTGGAGTTTATTGTTTTAACCTAAACTCTGGGTGCCCTTATTTTGACACGGGCAGCTAGTAGTTTTGGTTTTGCAGATTTATATTCACAGGATCCTGGTTTACAGCTGGAACGATATCCGGAAAGCTTTGTATCCGTATATCCCTTCTAGTTGTGTATTGTATTATTTTCCGCTGCTATGTATTTAAATGTAATTTAAATCCCTGATATTTCTGTGTAATATATATTCTTTTATACTCTGTATATTCTTGTAATCTGATGCATTGTTGTTATATGCAATGAAATGTTCTTCTGTATGAGTTCTGTTTTGTCGTGTTCTCAAACGATAGGGCATTTCGAACGGTCTGAGTCGGTTTAGCGACTGGTTCGGACCGAGCGAAATTCCTTGCCGTCACAGTTGGTATCAGAGCTTTGGTTTACAAAGCTCAGAGAACAAGACACATTAGAACCATACGAAAGAATTCATCAGATATTGGATTAGTAATATCCAACGAGGATGACTCGTTAGAGATGGGATCAGTAGTATCCTAGAACGAGTGTGAAGAGTATATTTTTAAAATGAAAACAAAGTTTTGTTTTGAAAATTTAAATCAATTATTCGTATATGATTATCTATTTATATTGAGTTGGACAGTCCAGTATATAAAGATTTTGCGTATACGTCTGATCCGCGTGTATTCGAAGTTTTAATATATTGGATAGATATAGAATCATACTCTAGTGGCCCGAAGATGATTCTGATGGTTGAGTACTCATCGTCAGAATTTATATTCGTGTGACGAAGGTGTGATATCTATATATTTCCATTAGACTGGTGTGAGAACCAAAATTAGATAGGGCCTATTGTTGTGATTTGGCATCAAAAACATGATTTTTGTATATGTATCAAAATTATGAATTTGAAACGTTAATCCACTAATTGATTGATGTTTGTGTTGTTTGTTAATTTGTTTGCTAATTTTGAACCATTTAGCCTAATTGAATCAAATATTGAATTGTATTGAAAATTGGTCGCATTTGTTTGCATATACATATATATCATTGAACAGGTCATAGCAAGGAGGCTAGAGCAGAGAATAAAATTTGTTTGCCCGACAAATAGGTACATGTTTACTACATAATTTCCTGTTTTGTTTGGGTGATGATGATTTTATGAGCCTATTGGCTAGCCGCTTGGCTTTTTCTTTTTCTTTTTGAGATCTGAAGGACCGGGGAAGCTATTTGAAATTCCCCGATGCTCCCGGTGCAGGGGAGGTTATGGCGAAATTTTTCAAAAATTTAGGGTGTTAGCCAAATTTTTGAAATTTTGAAAATTCTCAGAAACTAAAGAGTTGGAGAATGGAAGCCGGATCGAGCGTAGTGTTGATTAATCAAACCCCTTTCGACTTTGTTCCTTTTCGGGGACGAAAAGTTTTAAGTGGGGGAGATTGTAACAACCCGGAAAATCTGGGCCAGTTTAAAATTTTTATTTTGGCGATTTTGGCGAATTTTGATTATTTAAAATGAAATATTTTAAATAATATCGACGAGAAATTTATTTTGAATAGAATTCGATCGTATATATTATATACGTCGTCGTTAGAATATATAATAATTATATATAATTATAAAAGGAATTGAAAATGGCGCGGTAGTTCGAAAATTCGATTTCTAATTTCAAATGAATATACAGAATTCAATATAAGTCAGAATTGAACGAAACAAGAAATATTTGAATCTGTATAACTATATCTTTGTAACGAAGTTAACAAACTGAGATTTCATCTTAGAAATGATAAGATATGTCCAGTTTAAAATTAGAAATAGTCGCTGTGGAATTTATATATATTTTTATATATATAAGGCCCTTAAAAATGGACATTTTGCAAATGACCTCGGATTTCGACGAAACCAGTTTTGTTGGGTCCGTGGTGCCAAGTTATTGCTAGGTTTCAAATTTCATAATTTTTCGATTCAATATGTGAGCGTGGCAAAGGAAAACGCGTTTGACCAGTTTCAGTTGATTTTAATCGACTGGAAATTGGCCATTTTTCAAACGGTCTCAGAATTCGACGAAACTAGTTTTGTTAGGACCGTATCGTCAATACGAAGCTAGAAAATATTTTTCGAGAATTTTTAGAGTTAGTATGTGACCCCGGTAAATTGAAATGTACGTTTAAAATTCAATATAGTGATTTAAATGTAAATTTAACGGAAACTGATTGTAACGATCGAATCAGCTTACGATACATATCCCATTGTGTTCGGAATGGGGGTAATTAGCTATGGACGACAGGCGGTGGGTCTCGTTCTGAGGTCGAAATTTAAAGTTACTTTTAGGAGGATAAATTAAATAACAATTAAAAAAAAAGAAAAAAAAAATCCCTGGCCCTCCCCCTTTACACTCTCTCCCTTCCCTCATTCTTCATTCAGATCTTCAAAAAAAAAAAAAAAAAAAAGGAGAACGGAGTCCTCCATCGCAACCGCCCGTCGATGTCGCGCCGCCACCCACCGCGCTCGCCGCCCTCATCAACGACGACCACTCCCCATCGCTTCTCCTCTCTCCTCCGCTCGTCCTTCTCCTCTCCTTCTAAACCGCGAGTTCGATTAACCCGTACGCCCCCAGCCGCCGATCACCAGAACTGCGCCAAGAAAACCGCCGCCACCCACTCCTTCACGCCATCACCGACCAGAGCAGCCCCCATCACCTGCGACGGCACCAGACACCCCCCCTTTGTAAGTTTTATTTTATTTTATTTATTGATTTTTATAGGATTTAAAAACCTGATTTTTATAGGATTTAAAAACCTGATTTTAATTAGATTTAAAAACCTGATTTTAATTAGATTTAAAAGCCTGATTTTAATTAGATTTGAAAACTGATTTTAATTAGATTTGAAAACCGATTTTGTTTAGAAAAAAAAAACTGATTTTGTTTTAGAAATATAAACTGATTTTTAAAGGAAATATATAAACTGATTTTTCTATGCATTTAAAAACCTGATTTTGTTTAAGAGGAAAAGGTTTTAAACTTTAAATAGAAAAAGGTTTGAAATTTAAAAGGAAAAAGTTTTAAATTAAAAATAGAAGGAGGTTAGAAATTTACAAAATAAAAATTCGATTTTTATATATTGAACTTTGAAATAAAAATTCGATTTTTATATATTGAACTTTGAAATAAAAATTCGATTTTTATATATTGAACTTTGAAATAAAAATTCGATTTTTATATATTGAACTTTGAAATAAAAATTCGATTTTTATATATTGAACTTTGAAATAAAAATTCGATTTTTATATATTGAACTTTGAAATAAAAATTCGATTTTTATATATTGAACTTTAAAATAAAAATTCGATTTTTATATATTGAACTTTGAAATAAAAATTCGATTTTTATATATTGAACTTTGAAATAAAAATTCGATTTTTATATATTGAACTTTGAAATAAAAATTCGATTTTTATATATTGAACTTTGAAATAAAAATTCGATTTTTATATATTGAACTTTGAAGTAAAAATTCGATTTTTATATATTGAACTTTGAAGTAAAAATTCGATTTTTATATATTGAACTTTGAAATAAAAATTCGATTTTTATATATTGAACTTTGAAATAAAAATTCGATTTTTATATATTGAACTTTGAAATAAAAATTCGATTTTTATATATTGAACTTTGAAATAAAAATTCGATTTTTATATATTGAACTTTGAAATAAAAATTCAATTTTTATATATATAGTGGCCTTGGGCAACGAAGGTGACAAAAAGGCGAAACGACGAAGACTTCTGCAAAAGAAGAGTCGAGATGGTTGGATAGCTAAATGTGAGAATTTCTCACCTTTCAATTTATTTCTCTAGTTATATATATATACTAGGATGTAGACGGTGCTTATTAGAAGCACCCGACACCCGTCCACAGACCATGGACTTGTTTGTTTAGTTGAATGATTGGGTGATTGATTTATTCGTTTGGTTGAATTGGAAATTGATTGAAATTGATTTGTGAATGGCGTGGGCCTTCACTAGACCGGGGATAAGGCTAGGCCTTGTCCCGTTTCTAGTATCGTGCCGTTATGCCGCCGAAATTTTCTAAAATAAGTTAGAAAAATAAAAATAGCATTTTATTTAACGAATGAACTGAATAGAAATTCATATGTTAAAATAAAATGTGTTATCGTTAAAAATATAATTTTTAACGTGAATGTGAATAAATAAATATTCATTTACAAACCAGACGGTTTGTTTATGTACACCTATTTGAATGACGTTGATTGGGTCGATAAATTTTACACATCGCCTAACTGCACAAATAAAATATGTGTTTGATTGTTTGAAACCCCACACGGGTGTT
The DNA here is from genome assembly GCA_030737875.1 of Allium sativum. Classification (NCBI taxonomy): domain Eukaryota; kingdom Viridiplantae; phylum Streptophyta; class Magnoliopsida; order Asparagales; family Amaryllidaceae; genus Allium; species Allium sativum. The sequence continues at coordinate 448,267,050 of CM060919.1, forward strand.
AGGATGAAATTTGAAGTTCACTCATCCTGATTGATTAAATATGTCGATCGATTGATTGACAAGCTGCTATAAGCGTTAAATGTCTATATTTGATGCTTATACAGTGTAGTGCACTTTGGTTGATGGTTGATTATTCATCGTTGTTGATATATACATGTGTTGTAGAAAATCCATATAATTAACATTATATGGTAATTGATTGGGCCTCATTCCAGTTTCGAAAAAAAAAAGAAATATTTGAAATAGAAATATTTGAAATAGAATATTTGAAAATAGAAATATGTGAAGCCGTGAGGATTAGATTGACGCCATTTTGACGTGAACGATATTTATATCGATTTTATTCATTTTAAAATGAATATTGAAAAGTGATTTCGAAATCGAATATTTTGAAATGAATTGAATTGAAAACGATTTCGAAATGAATTGAATTGAAAACGATTTCGAAATGAATTGAATTGAAAACGATTTCGAAATGAATTGAATTGAAAACGATTTCGAAATGAATTGAATTGAATATGAATTCAAATTGAATTGAAATTTGAATTGAATAGAAATGAATTTTAAAACGAATTTATAAAGAAGAATTCAATTTTGCCTTGAATTGAAATGGAAGTTGAAATGGATTTTGAAACGAATTTTAAAACTATTTATATAATTCGTTTTAAATAGAAATCGACGAAATATATATTATATATATTATATATATAATATAATGGCCTGAATAGAACGCGCCGCGCCGCGGCAGTTCGCGAATTTCGACCATTTATTTCAAACGGACATTACGGGAGATCCGACCGTCGGATTCTCCTAAAACCGGAACCGTTGGGTTCGTATCGAAAAGAGCTTTCTAACGAATATTAGAAATTTGAAATCTAACGGTTGGATTTGGAGATACGTCCAAATCAAATTCGAAAAAGGTCGCTGTAAGTGCAGTTCGATGGCCATTGTTGGAAATCGACTGTACGGGCCTTGATAAAATTATTAAAAATAGTAATAATTTGTGTAAAATCATAAGAAATGATTTAGAAAGAATTGGGATGAAAAACTCCCTATTTGAAAAGATAAAAAAAATAGATTTTTATCGAAATGAACTAGTTTTGAACTAGAATTATAATTCTATTTATTTTTAAATAAATAAATTGAATTTGAAAAGGGTTTTGAAAATAACCAAAATTTCCAATGATTACATTGGAGTGGATTTGAATCGAAATTGTCTTCGGAATATTTCGATGTTGGAATTTGTGATTATACGGATGTTGTTACGGAAATTTGAAAGATATATATTTATATCGTTATTTCCAATACGACATTTGTTAATCGTAGAATTTGATATTGAATATAAGCCGATATATTTTCTATTCAGAGCCTTATATTGAATATCAAATGTGATTTGGGTTTGTCGTGAATGGTGTCTTCACTAACACTGTTCTTGAACCCAGTTGAGAAAAGATTAAATCTTTTTATTTAGATTTAATGAAGTGTACCAATTAAATAATATTTAATTGGAATTGAATTGATATTGATTTTTGGGTTTATCGTGAACAGTGTTTTAAATAACACTTGTTCTTTAACCCGATAATTAATGAATGTGATTTGGGTTTGTCGTGAATGGTGTCTTCACTAACACTGTTCTTGAACCCAGTTGAGAAAAGATTAAATCTTTTTATTTAGATTTAATGAAGTGTACCAATTAAATAATATTTAATTGGAATTGAATTGATATTGATTTTTGGGTTTATCGTGAACAGTGTTTTAAATAACACTTGTTCTTTAACCCGATAATTAATGAATGTGATTTGGGTTTGTCGTGAATGGTGTCTTCACTAACACTGTTCTTGAACCCAGTTGAGAAAAGATTAAATCTTTTTATTTAGATTTAATGAAGTGTACCAATTAAATAATATTTAATTGGAATTGAATTGATATTGATTTTTGGGTTTATCGTGAACAGTGTTTTAAATAACACTTGTTCTTTAACCCGATAATTAATGAATGTGATTTGGGTTTGTCGTGAATGGTGTCTTCACTAACACTGTTCTTGAACCCAGTTGAGAAAAGATTAAATCTTTTTATTTAGATTTAATGAAGTGTACCAATTAAATGATATTTAATTGGAATTGAATGGATATTGATTTTTGGGTTTATCGTGAACAGTGTTTTAAATAACACTTGTTCTTTAATCCGATAATTAATGGAATGTGATTTTGGGTTTATCGTGAACCGTGTTTTAAATGACACTGATTCTTTAACCCAGTTAACGATTAAAACTAAGTGGAGTTTTAATGAATCTTTAATTAGATTGAAAAGATCGAAAATGGAGTATCACCAGTTTTGCTCCAGGCGATAGTTAAATCTTTAATTAGATTTGAACGTGAAATGGTAATTGAATTTACCGATAACACTGTGGTGTTAGATATGAAGTATTACCAGTTTTACTTCATGGGATGAATAGGTTGGGATTGGGAAATTAAAACAAATGATTACTTCGGTAAGGTTCGCTAATCCCGACTAGTTTGAATTGATATTCAAAAATGGACTAAAGAATAAATTCAAGGAATTTATCTTTGATAAAATTAATGGGAATCTTTCCCTATGAATGTGAAATTTAGAAACTAACTGTCGGTTAGCCAAGCAGAATGGTTTTCTGGATATTGATCTGATGTTGGTTTCGGCCTTCGGGGTTAATATTTGGGAAATTATTCTCTTGATTAATTTACGGTTAGTGACTAATGAATTGGAATGAGGCGTATGTTGTGTTTGTGTAACACCTACTTAAAATATACGCGAGTTATTCGGAAAGACCGGGTTTATCCCATTCTGAATAACTGATACGACGATAAGTCGAAGATGAAGATGATGGTCGAAGACCGGAAGTCTTCACGTCGTTTGGGTGATAACTGATGATCTTGATTGGGCTGTACACCCAAGAAGATGGAAACAGTTAGTGATCGTCCAGACGTACTTGGAGATCGATGGATATGCGGGGTACTAGGTGCCTCCGGTTTCGTTCAGACCCAGAACGGACTTGTAAATGGACTGTGTGTCTGACATTGGATTTCATTCTGTGTGACTGATATCGGTTGCATAGAGTGGTTTGCCTGTGTGGCATGCTAAGATGCAAATGATCGAGGCTTCTGTTGAAAAGCAAAGTCTTGTGGTGATGATCAAAGCACGGCCTTTGTGGCGTAGCTTTGTGTAACGTTTACCTCGCGTGTTTCACACCCGGTATGAACCAAAAACGGGAGACGGACCTCAGGGAGGGCATGCGTTTTCTTCTAGCTAGAAAGTGGCGTCAGTGGTTTTACACGCCCTGACGAGTTTGACTTATGTGGTTGTTGCTGTTGCGAGGCGCCTCGGATTGATCGGTCGTTCTCGAACCGATGGAGTCATTTGTTGGCTCATTGACACCCCAAAGGGTGGGGAAACGCAGTGTTCAGGCATTTTAATCCACATCGGTGGACCGGCCCTGTCGCTCCAAGGGTCACTCGAGCTCTGATCCTGAGACACGGGCTAGAGCGTCTCGAATCGGTTGAGGACTATCTTTTGCCTCGGTTCATAGACGGAAATCCAATTTCCAAATACGTGACATTTGCAGTTTTAATTGTAAAACTAGTATGGCGACATGATATATGGTACCCATGCCGCCTATGATTGATACTTATGATTTGAAGTTGTTTTATACACTATGCACTTATAATAGTATCAAACGATTTGTTTTAACCGTATCAAGCATTCTTTGGCTGTTATAAGGGAAAACCCTATCCCCCGGCTTGCGTTGCATTGTGTGATAGGACATGGGTCTTATAACAGCTTCATTTTTCTTTATTTAGCATTGCGCTGTTTGTTTTATGCACTGGTATTCTTGGGAGGAAACCCGTTCCGTGTTATACGGCGTGGTCCCTTGATTTACCTAATGATTTAAAATAAAGATTAATAACTGTTTTAGTTCTCACACCAGTCACATGACTGACCTGGAGTTTATTGTTTTAACCTAAACTCTGGGTGCCCTTATCTTGACACGGGCAGCTAGTAGTTTTGGTTTTGCAGATTTATATTCACAGGATCCTGGTTTACAGCTGGAACGATATCCGGAAAGCTTTGTATCCGTATATCCCTTCTAGTTGTGTATTGTATTATTTTCCGCTGCTATGTATTTAAATGTAATTTAAATCCCTGATATTTCTGTGTAATATATATTCTTTTATACTCTGTATATTCTTGTAATCTGATGCATTGTTGTTATATGCAATGAAATGTTCTTCTGTATGAGTTCTGTTTTGTCGTGTTCTCAAACGATAGGGCATTTCGAACGGTCTGAGTCGGTTTAGCGACTGGTTCGGACCGAGCGAAATTCCTTGCCGTCACACGGACCTCAGGGAGGACTTGCGTTTCTTTCTAGCTAGAAGTGGCGTCAGTGGTTTTACACGCCCTGACGAGTTTGACTTATGTGGTTGTTGCGGTTGCGAGGCGCCTCGGTTATATCGGTTTCGGCCGAATGCATTCTGGTCGGCTGACGGACCAGACTTACACCCCATAGGGTGGGGGGACGTATTGTTCAGGCATAATAATCCACTCCGTGTGGACCGGCCCTGTCGCTCCAAGGGGCAGTTGCGGCTGTTCCTGTGGCTCGGGCTAGACAGTCACGAATCGGTTGAGGATCTTGCCCCTAGCCTCGGTTCATAGACGGAAATCCAATTTCCAAATACGTGACTTTGCGGTTTTAGTTGTAATCCTATATATGGCGACATAGTGGGATGGGGCGCTTATGCCGCCTATGATTGATACTTATGATTTGAAGTTGTTTTATACACTATGCACTTATTATAGTATCAAATGATTTGTTTTAAACGTATCAAGCATTCTTTGGCTGTTATAAGGGAAAACCCTATCCTCGACTGCGTTGCATTGTGTGATGGGACCTGGGTCTTATAACAGCTTCATTTTTCTTTATTTAGCATTGCGCTGTTGTTTTATGCACTGGTATTCTTGGGAGGAAACCCGTTCCGTGTTATACGGCGTGGTCCCTTGATTTACCTTTAAAAATAATGATTAACTGTTTTAGTTCTCACACCAGTCACATGACTGACCTGGAGTTTATTGTTTTAACCTAAACTCTGGGTGCCCTTATTTTGACACGGGCAGCTAGTAGTTTTGGTTTTGCAGATTTATATTCACAGGATCCTGGTTTACAGCTGGAACGATATCCGGAAAGCTTTGTATCCGTATATCTCATCCTAGTTGTGTATTGTATTATTTTCCGCTGCTATGTATTTAAATGTAATTTAAATCTCTGGTATTTCTGTGTAATATTCATTGTTACTCTGTATATTCTTGTAATCTGATGCACTGTTGTAATATACAATGAAATGTTCTTCTGTATGCGTTCTGTTTTGTCCTGTTCTCAAACGATAGGGCGTTTCGAACGGCCTGGATCGGTTTAGCGACTGGTTCGGACCGAGCGAGATTCCTTGCCGTCACAGGATTGAATGAGCCCTTGGCATATTCCAATAAGCCCAAGGATGGAGATTAACTCCACGCTCGTCTAAGCGTCGTCTGTGAAGATGTCAAAGCAAACCACCACTAAACTCCGCCGAGAAGGAAATGTTTACAGTTTCAAATCGATTATAAATCTTTTACAAGAAATCTATATCAACATCCAGAACAGAATCATCAACTCGGTATTTCCCTTAAGAATTCTTTCACACCGAAGTCAAGATGCCTTTAATCTTTACTTGGTTTTATTTTCTTTGAAGGACATAAATTTTGAGGCACTTTTATGATGATGTTAGCATTGTTGGGATAAAGCATTGTAGTCTTTCACTATCTTGACTTGCTTTATATGATACCGAAATATTTATTTTATTTCTTATCTAACTTTGCCTTATAAAGTAAGGCAATATTTTCCCTTGTCTATAAATTGTAAGGAATTAGTTATCATAAATTTTGAAAGGGAAGAAAGCACTTTGAAAGTGAAATCCATACCTGAGAAATAGGGAGTTCAGTCTGAACAAGTTGTACATTTCCTTTTAGCCCCTTGTCGGAAGGATCGTTGTCCTTTGTGGAAGTAGTCATTCGATCCTATTAAGAGAACTTGGAAGATCGAGGTTTGCTCCTTCGGAATCATGAATGACACTGACAGAAGAAGAAGGATTACCATCTCCTCCTCCAAAGTCATCATGATGGTCCTCGTCTCTGGTACCAAGATCTTGACCATCACCATCATCATCTTCATCGTTGTCGATAGCGAGATTATCGCCGTTCTCCTCACCTTCGTGCGAGTCCAGTTCATTAGAAAAATCTTTGATGAAAAGAATCTTCTCGGGTTTTACTCTTTCAGGAAGTTGGATTCCCTCCTTAATTAGCTCAATCTTGTTCATAACTTTGTTTGCAATGGTAGGGACGACTGAGGGGTATTCAATTTCAGGACAACTTTTGATAATTATCAGAATATGCCAAGAATAGTTCGTCTTCATAGGAATTTAAAACCGCGTTTGGGAAGTGGGATCCTAAGAATGAAGAAATTCTTTGTTTAGCCTCTAAAATGATCCGCTTGGAATCAGATATTGCAGCTTGAGATTTAGAATGATGATCATTTTTCTCTTTTAACTTGTCAACACAGCTAGTTATCATTCTTGCCTTTTTGTCCTCAAGCTCTTACTGAGATAGTTTTAGAGAAATAACTTCATCAGACAAAAGATCTTTAGTTTTTCTCTCTCCCAGAAGTCTCTATTCATCCTTCTCAAGACATTCTTTTAGCTCTGAACACTCTTTTTTATGTTCCTCCTTCGCCATGTTCAGAACACTAACTTTGAATTCTAGGTCAAATTTCTCCTATTTAAGCTTTGCAATTTCGGAGGAAGACTGAGTGGTAACCTCCTGAAGTGAGAACCATCTTTTAGTTATCTGAAAGGAAGGAGGAAAAACCAGCATTTACGTAAGAACAAATGACAAAAGTGGTTAAAAGAAATAATGTTATACCAGAAGCTTTTGTTCAACAAGAGATTATCGCTAGTTCATCAAATCTAAGAATGAAGAAGGCAGGGAGATGTTAGCAATACTTTTAGAAGAAAGGTCAAGCCTTACAATCTCATTAAAATCTTGAGTCTGTGATGGTAAAGAAGGTCTTGAGGGACTGAAATTTTTGGGAGATGGAGGCAAATTTAGCTCACACTTAATTAAATCAAAAGTCCCTAGAGAGTCAGGCATCAAAAGTTAGGCGACAAGATCACTCTCCATAGTTGTTGTCTGGGAAGATCAAGTGGCAGGAATAACACCCGTGAGAGGAGGAACTTCAATAATAGGAGGGGTAGTTTGCCCAAAAGGCGCAGCATCGACTTCTTTGCTGATAGAGGAAAGAGTAGGGACTTCACCCTTTTCTTCTTGAAGGCTGACTCATCAGCAGTTTTTATTTCAAGACTTCTCTTAGCTACATCCTTAGATTAGGTTATAGCATCCAGAACAGTTTTCCCCGCACTTAGGGTGGTGAGGAAAGACTAAAAGCAGATGGTTTGGTAGCTAATTAAAGTAATGACATCATAAAAATTGAGTTAGATAGATAAAAAACGAAATAAGATTTTGAAAAACCCTTTAGAAGAGCTATCTTACTTGAACTTCCTGGAAACAGAGGGGTCAGTTGTGTAAACACACTAGTATCCAAGAACAAATGCGGAGCACTAGGAGAATGATAAGGCGGCTGTCCTAAAATCCTTTGTCCTGAAGGGAGAAGGGCATACTTTTGGAGATTATCCCTAGTCAACAAAAGGGATCATTTTCCCAGTTTTCAGAAGACTTTTCAATTATTCTAATGATCTTTGCTTCCTTTTCATCATGGCTTTTCTTTTGGGGAATGGAAGCTAAAAAGAAACAAAGATTAGGCAGGCATGGAAATACCACAATAAATCAAGAAAAGTGTAATGCTCACCAGGAGTAGAAAAAGCGCCCGTGATACCCGGGAGACACTTGATATAGAAAAAAAAACGTGTTTCATAATCTTCAAATTTATTAATACCATCTTTGATTAGTTTCTTCGTAACGTTTGCACAGAAGATTGGCAAATCAAATCCTTAATTGTGGACAATCTTAGATGATGATAAAGAACGTGGACATCAAGAGAACACTGTCCTAACTCAGGTGACAGCAGCTCGAGACACAAAAGATAAGTATATTTATTTGGATTTAATTGAATTTGAGCAAGCTGCATGTGACGACCCATATTTTCGGTTAATTTAAAAATCTGAATTTTTAATCTTTTTAATGGATTTTAAAATGAAAATGCCAAATTTGGACTTGATAAATTTGGAAATGAATTTAAACTTGGTTTTATGTTTTATTTGACTTAAAACAGGGTCAGTAAACATTTTAAATCAATTTAAAAGTGAAGATTTTGAAATCCGATATTTTAATGCTATTTTGATGACCTATAAAAGGACCATTTTTGAGAAAGTCTCGGAATATGACAAAACCTATTTTATTAGATTCAAGATATCAAAATATTGTCGGATTAAAAATTTCAAGTTAAACGGAGTTAATATGTAATTGTACGGTATATAAACGTAAGTTGAAAATTCAATTAAATTTCGATTAAAGCTAGAAATAAGGTGATTTTTCAAATGGACTCTGAATTCGATGAAACCAGGTTCGTTGGAACCGTAATTTGTAATGCAGCAAGATTTTGAATTTCGTAATTTTTGGAGTTAGTATGTGGTCGTACAACCAGAACAATATTTAAATAATGAAGGAATTAATTAAATCTTTTATCACTAAATCCTATAACCAAACTAAATTAGAAAACAAATTGTACTTGGAGACACTTGTCTCGTTCTTCCTCCTCTCTCTTTTCTAATGTACTTAAGGCACATGACTTTGTTTTTATTTATTTTAATTCCATTTTCATTTTCCTAAATTCCATTTCTAGATCCTTAAGCTCCATTTCTCTCCTCTCTCCCTCCCTTAATCCTCACGCCACCTAAGACCTCCACCACCAGCCTCACCTCTACCGTGCGCTGCCTCCCCTCACCCTCCTCGAGCCTCCCTCTGGCCATGGGCCCCACCTCCAAGTACAAAACCCCTTTTCCCCTTTTTAATTTCAAAAAACTAACACCTTTTAACCTAAATTCAAGTGCAACCACCTCCTATCTCCTTCTATGGACCCCGCATACCAACACCTTGGACCCCACCACCACCTTCACCGTGGGCCTATGGTGGTCCAATTTACTATCTAAAATAATTGCTTTGGTTTTTTTAATTTCTCCCAAGATCCTAGGACTAATATAGACATATTAGTCTAGTTGACATGACCCACTATTTGCATATATGAAGATATGCAAATATTTATCAATCCATATAATACACAGATTATGGAAATGAAGCAGTGAGACGTTTGTATTTGTGTTTAACTATGGGGTGCACATGTGAGGTGTACACTAGCTAAGCTGATTAATTTTCTGGTTTATAAAAACATGAATTAAATTAATGTCAGATTCCTATACATACATAAATAGGCATAATTGAACCAAACTGATCCCTGTTCTTAAATAAGCATATATGAGCATCAATTTACAATATGTGTAAGTATCAGTTCATAATATGTACAAGTATCAGTTTTTCTTAATACATATAAAACAGGCATGATTGAAGAAGATTCTTAATTGTGTGCATGAAAACAGTGTGCCTAACATATACTTCTGTATTTGCAAATTTGTATGCATACAAAAGTCATTCAATTCTCAATGATATCATAAATATGGATTCATGCATTGGCATTACAATTTGTAAATTTACTTTTATTCAATATAATAATTTCATACCACTTTTACTCATTGTGATGGATTATCTACTGATACGTGCACACCCTATTACCATTGAGTGTTCAAGTGTACATAATTCACTACATTTCATCCTTGAGCACATTACTGAAGATACAAGACCCTTACTGCACATGCACCATTATCTATTGGTTATATAACATACATATAGCACTTAAGGCTACCCAAAATACTTCCAATAATTGAAATGAGCATGATCAAATATTTATAACAAGTTCATACATCCTTGATTTACTTCATTTCAACCTTCTAAACATAATGGAATCTTACTTAAATTACATAAACTAATAACTGATTCTTAAACCATATTGCATCACATAATCCGAACAGTTGTTTTACTTAACAATCTTCGAAACATAAAAGCCTCTATGTCTTGTTCATAAAACCGAGCAAGCACCCCTTAAGCATCCTGAAATCAATCACTGGTCTGCCTCATTATCAATAAGACACCCAGTTGATTGCAAGGCAATCAAACTATATCAGATAAATCTGGTATGAATATTCACCATTTTATTATATGACTTGATTAAAACATGTGCGAGTGTTTAGCCTTTACAATGCCTAAATATTTGACAGTTTAGTATCTCATTCAGATATAAACAAAGCATTCAAAATAGCAAAACACATCAATCATTAATTGTTTTCTACCTCTACTCATTCCCCCTTTTCGGGTATATATACAATAAACTTGGTATTTCCTGCTTGCTATTTGAACACTATTATGCATTGTTTGAGGACCTTCCATCCTGTTCCCCAAACACCCAGACCTACAGGGTATTATATATCATACATATATCTAATCTCCACATCCAGAGATTAAATAGATAAAAAGCATTCCTGGAACATCACCATCCCTGTGTTTATACTTCCTATTTATATGTCAGATGTGTACATAATTTCTTTTTCTTTTATTATCTTGTATTCATATAACTTGCAGATATAAATACACTAGTTACACTCAATAAATTGAACTTATGCATATAAAGAATCACACAAACAATGAAGGAAAACAATTAGTCTTACTCATTTAAATAACATTCAGGAATAAACTCATTCAATATTCATGTGTACTGATCCAACTTATCTCTCGGTAAATACATTATCAATTGAAGTAATGTTCGCCAGGTTTTTTTATACCTTATCCTACAGTCGTTTTTACCCCCACTACAGATCAAACATAGATTGAAATAGTGAGTTACTCCACATATATTAATTAAAAACACTTGTACATTATTATATGGTTGCCTTCAATAGGACTTAATGCCTTTAACACATTTAAATGAAGTAAATATTCACCTTGCTAAATCTAGTTAGCTCTTATCCTAAGAATATTTATCCGGTCTTATCAGCCTATTTATTGAATTCTATATTGGAGTAGATGGCTGTTAGCCTACTTTGTGACCAGGCTACCCAAAGCAAAGATCATGTTGACACACCTCTGGGTAAATGCTGTCTCATATGGAATCTCTGGATAACATTGCTCTATGGCATTGGAAGCATCGTCAGAAGACACAAGGCAGTTTGGTCAAAATCACAACATCAGTATAAACTGGCCCGAAACCCCTATCAAATGACCTCAATTGGATCTATTCGCCTCATATACTCGTAGCCCTTTGAATTAGCTTCAGTTTGAGCTTTGGTTTGGCTCAATCGGACTTATGGTTTGAAAGTTACGCCCATTTCCGTGAACGGGTGTAAGCTGGCATATGACCGCGATCCGATCTGCCCTTGCCTACGCGATCTGATCCGCCCTTGCCTACGCGATCCGATCCGACCTATGACCGCGATCCGACCTATGACCGCGATCTGACCCATGACCGTGATCCGACCTATGATCGCGATCCGACCTTCAGACCTGTTCACACGCCGCTTGTTTTGACCTATTCTCAAGGCTACTGGCTCTCCTATTTTTCTGGATCGCCTGCCATGTACCCCATCACAAACCAATCCTCCCAGGAGCTTTCCTATAGCTATAAATACACCTTCAGAGGGCATTTTCAAGGGATTTTGGACATCTCAACATCCATGGCTGCCATAGCCAACACTTCTCCATGAATAACCACCATCTTCCTCAATAAATTCAATGGATTCGGAGAAAATTATTCATTGAATTCAAGTGATTGAAAGACAATATTCATTGTAATTGTAATCCATGAGTGAAATGAGAAAATATGAAGTGGATGTAGGCTCATTAATGCCGAACCACTATAAAAATCCTGTTGTCTTGCTTTTCTCTTATTTTTTCAGTTATTTCTTCATATCCTACGCTCTAAATACGATAATTTGGGTGTTAGGACCATTTTTTGGTCTAACATTTTGGTGCTTTCACTGAGATCCGAATTCTCAACCTATTGGATTGCTATTCTACTATTTGGATTTGAAAGTTCGAAGAAAACAGTCCGCGTTTCTACCATTTTTGAATATTTCGTTGATTTCAGAAAATCAAAGCTTCAAACCTTCGGAAAAAAAAGCTAAGGGTTCACAAGCTTCACGACCGAATGAGGATAATAAAGAAAATGTGATGGAGCAGGTCGAGGGGCTCGCGGATCGCGGATCGCGGGGAGACCACGATCCGGTCTCAAGATGAACCCACGACCTGACCGAGCAAGGAAGTCGCGATCCGACCCGGTGATACTTCCACGACCCGACCTGGAGAAATTATTGTGAACATATCCACGAACTGGAGAAGACCACGAACCGATCCGAAGCTGGAAGGTTGGAGTATCCCGATCGCCAAGCTGGACCACGAACCTGAGGACAGTAGCGAACCGCGACCCAGAAAAATGACGACGAACAAGGGTCACGACCCGGTCCAAAAAAGTGACAATTTTTGGAAAAAAAATACAATTTTCAGATCATATCAGAAAAGGCTCCATGTTCCTAAATCGAAAAAATCATGCGGGGCCCCGGACCCCCGCCGGCGCTGCGCCCGGACCCGCTGACGGCCTCGCCTTCGGCTGGGAGCACGGCCTCGCTTTCGGCTTGGAGCATGGCTCATCTTCAGCTCAACATATATGTTGGCCAACAGCATTCATCAAAGCTTGTCAATGAATAATAAACGGATTGTCAAAGAATTTGACAACGGAATGGCAACAATTAAAATTCCTCCAGAAGCCATGACCTCTATCTACCGATGTTATTGAATGTGAGGAGTTGTTGAAAAGATTCGACACGCTGGCTATGACAGTATACAAAATAATGATGGTCTCATAACAGCCTCCTCTTCCAGAGCTCCGATGGTGTAAAGATCTCCCCAATGCAACCGATGATGTTCCTGAACAAGTAGTGATCACCTAGTTTACGTGACTTAAACCTATCCAACAGTCGGGGTACCAGATGACATTGACATAGAACAATCCAGACACTATTCTGAAGATGACTCAGAAGATCCCAATGACCATGATTCTCAATAATGGGATACCCAACAACAAAGATTGATTGCCATCGAATAAGGTTTGGATCAACACTCTTTGGTGCCCAGAGTCAGATACCAGTTGAATCACTACAAACCATGATTGGGCCTAGGGATCCTTGCCCGGATGATAGCAACATTGACTGCTCACCAGCCACTATATAACCTTGGTCAAGAGACGAGAGCTCGAGATCAACGCAAATATGAATCAACCATTAGCTCTCCACTTCATACAACAGTTGTGACAGGATATACGAACATTACTTGAAGCCTCACAAGCGTGCTATCATGTTCAAGCTCATCTGATCAAGGTTCAGACAAACCAGCTCCAACAGAATTCAGAGCCTACATTGCACCCTAGTGCCTAGTGCCAAATAGGCCAACCGAAGATGGAGCGGGAATGGTCTATGGTGACCAAGTTATTGGAGAAGCCGATTATTTGGCTGGATGGAATATGCTACGCAGTAGAGATGGCGTGAATCCCAAGGATGCTTCCCCTCCAGACGAAATGGAGTGTGAAGGAGGTGTCAATATTGCGGATAATGGGAGCATCACAAAAGGAATTGCCCAAGGATCAGTCTGAAGATCTAGATCCCAGCAAGAATCATCATTCGGGATGTAGAAGGGTGACAACTAATGACGCAACTACACGTGTTCCGATTGGTGACGTCGACCTGACTAAGGTCTTGAAATCGGATCTCATTTAGACCTCTTCCGAACGAAGGAACTGACATGCTTTCTACAGGCGAACGTGGATGTGTTCGCTTGGACCTATGCTAATATCCGCAAGATTTTACCATAGTTTATGAGTCATTTGTTGTGAATAAACCTGAAGTGTGTTCTTGCCAAGCAAACAAGACGTGTGCTCGATCTAGGGAAAGCATCTACCATGAAAGAGGAAGTCGGAATGTTGAGAGGCAATGGTTTTATATGATGTGCCACACATCCCGCTTGGATATCAAATCCTGTCCTTGTCAAGAACGCTAATGGAAAATGGCGCACACGCATTGATTACTTAGATTTTGATTTGAACAAAGTTCGCCCAAAAGGAAGCTTCTTGTCAATCAGAATTGATCAGCTTGTGGATTCAATGACTAGACATGAATGTATCCTTCTCATGGACGTGTGCGCAGCTTACAACCAAATTCTTATGCATGTGCCTGATCATGAATAAACATGTTTTATCATTGACCTCGAACTGTACTGTTATATGGAATTGGCATTCGGACCGAAGGATGCCGAGGCAACTTACCAGTGCTTACTGAATTATATGGTCCACAGCCAAAGTGCAAGCCCATGGAAGTCCATGTAGGTGGTAGTCTTATGGAGTCCGAGCGGTCAACCTACCACGTTTCGAATCTGACAGAGATGTTCAATATCTGGAATGAACCAAAAGGCCTCATAGTTAGCCATGAACAACAAAGAATTAAAGGCGTCTGAAGCGTGGCATAAAAGTTGGCACCACTTGTGTGTAAGGAGGATAAGGTCTGGAAACTAGTCAATAATGTGAGCAAGAAAGTAGTCATGGTATACCCAAAGATTGAAAAACTCGTCTACAGCTTGCTGATTGCTCTAAGAAAGCTCCCCCATTACTTCCAAGTTCATCCGATGGTATGAACCCTCACTAACTGCTACGAAAGGTCCTGCAACGACCTGAGGCATCTGGAAAATTGCTTGATCGGGACATAGAGCTAAATCAGTTTGATCTCAACTCCCTCCTAAAGAAGTCCATACGAGGGCAAGCATTAACCAACTACGTCGCTGAATGTACCACTCCCGAAGAGGATGTGGCAGATGTAGAAGATGCACCTGGAAGATGTAATCAGATGGTGCAAAGAATGATTGACTGTCCGACGCTGGTGTCTTATTAATAACCCCTAAAGGGCGGTCGATTTACTATGCCTTGCGGTTGAAATTCTCCGCTACTAACAATGACTCCGAAGACGTCACCCTGATTATCGAATTGAAACTCGCTAAGGAGTTGGGAATAGTGGCATTAAGCATATTTTCTGACTTTCACATTGTTGTTCGCCAGGCTCGAAAGGAATTCCAGACGAAGGAACCACCACTCGCAGCTTACCTAGAACTGGAAGAAGGGTTATTGGACGAATTGGAACGTTACAACATATCTCATGTCCTGCGAGCAGAAGATCAAAAGGCGGATAATCTGACCAAGTTAGAAGGGTCCGACAATATAGAAAAGATAGAGATGATCCCCATCAAGACACTATGAAATACAACCATTGATCAGATGGAAGTTGATCCAACGTTGAAGACCAAACCCGGAAGAGAGTCATGGTTAACTCCATGATAAACTTCCTACATCACAGAATGCATCTGACAAGGTGAAGTAAAAGGCGTACAATCGTTCTTTATGCCTCGAGATATGACATGCAATTCGACATTGCCTATTTTTCTTGGAAGGTTGTCCCAAAACAAACACCAACGAGTGCAATTGCCAAATTCACCGCCCTGAATGATTCGACCAAATCACCAATCATCCACCCATTAGATGGGAGATGTACATGAATGAAACTTCTGGCGAACGGCGTTCTGAAGTTAGAAAGTGAAGACTCATACTTCCACTCTTTTCATCGATTATCTGCCAAGTGACTCACTCCCCTAAGGCTGGGGGCAACTACAGATTTGAGCATAAATTGCTCGAGATTACATCATCTAATTCAGAGCTGATACATCAAGAATTTGCCTGGCCAATTGACTTAGTCTTGCCTGAAAGTTAGCGAGTTGAAGATCTAGAACGCTTACGCATGAATGCTAGTTGATTGTCGGCGCACCAACCCTAGTCCCCGATATGGGATCGAGGGTATATCAGCAAATTTATGTGATATGATTATCCCACCAGCAGTAATATCCTATTTCCTAGCATGGAAAGTGCAAAAATTTCTATAAGCATGAATCCATTGTTCTCATGCTAATTTGCAACCTAACACCAACGTAAAGATGTGCTACCATTAGCAATCCAGTCATGACTTCCTGACACTCTATCCTTACTCTCAGCATGGGGGTAAAAAGGCGATTTGAAGGAGATGCGACCTCATCACTCGCTTATAGTACCTACCTAGCCGCCTTTGCCATCTCAAAACCTCGATCAAGGCCTACTCATTCTTGGAACTGCCGCCTCACAATAATTTGAAAAAGCATTCCTCATCAACTAAAAGACTTTGGCAGCCCTTCATTGGCAGAGATAGGGCGAAGCAAAATGGACTACAATGAATATGCAACGCCATTTTTCACTCAGAATGATACTCATTCCTTTAACAGGATTATTCTATAACCATGACTCTTATATTTGCATGATTTATGAGTTATTGATGTACTTAACTCAGATGAATTAATATGTGGATCGTGTAGGTATCCAGGATTTGCTACGAACAAATTTCTAACACCCACATATGGAATTATGGAACAGAACTATAACGAGCTCGACCGAACTGCTCGTCTACAAAGCCATGCTCTCCATCTAACGAAAGCTGCATAGCTCATGATGGATCCGAGATGACCGTCCAATCCTTGGCTCACACATGGCAGACCACAAGACAATTGTACATAAATCATTGAGTTGCTAAGTCGGAGTCCTACTCCAGATGGACGCGATGTGACCGTCTAAATGGCTCGATCCTATTCTCGATGCCACCAGATTACATGAATTCAAATAAAGGAGGCAGCATTGCCCCTTGATATGCATATTCCTCAATAATGCAATTTTCTTTTACATGTTTCCTGAGTCAATGACATGACTAACTCAAGCAATATGAATGATGCAGGTACCCAAAGTTTGGTGCCAACCAATCCTCCCACAGATGGATCGGAGGAACCCAAAGCCTTGGCGAATATTTTTCGATGAACTCTAATCCTCGGAGCTTGGATAGGAGTATAAATCTAGGACGAGTCCGATGGGCACGCCATGATTGAAGGCCACTCGATCTGTAACTCTAACTCTCAAGATTCGAGAGAGAGTATAAAGGACGCGAAGATGACGTCCGCAAGGTGTGACGATGCACCATGATAAGAACCGCCTTAACAACACTCTAACCTTGGCGACCGCCAGGAGAGTATAAAAGCATCTCCGATTGAGCGCTGAGAAAGAGCTCCTACCCCACTGAAGGGTCGGAGAGCGACGGAACTGCTGATCTCGAACTCTAACCTCGGCGACTGCCAGGAGAGTATAAAAGCGTACCTGATTGTGCACTGAGAAAGAACTCTTACCCCGCTGAAGGATGGGGGAGCGACAGAATAGCTGAATTTGAACTCTAACCTTGGCGACCGCTAGGAGAGTATAAAAGCGTCTATGATTAAGCGCTGAGAAAGGTGCTGGAGACTCAGCACCCACCATAATTTCTGCTCCGCTGAAGGATCGTTGAGCATATCATGAAACAAGCTAGAACTCCTACCCCATTGAAGGATTGGGGAGCAGATTGAAAGCTGAGTTCGAACTCCAGAGAGAGTATAAAGGCGCTAGAGACTTAGCGCCAGAAGGGCTCCTACCCCGCCAGAGTGTCGGGGGACTGACTGAACTCCGAGCCTGGATCCTCCATGTCCGGACGTGGGGGCAAAACAGTTAAGATCCTAATCAATCCTCAACAAAGTCTTGGCCATGCACTAAGTTAATGATTGATTGGGAGCATACCTATACACACATACTACTTTAGTGCATTTTCATTTATAATTGCATTGACTACTTATGACGCTTCATGACTTATTTTCCCATTCGCAGGTACAAGACAATGCGAAAGGAACAAAATTTTTATTAGTAAACGCAGGTTTACAAAAGATAACTAGTCAAGAACGCGAGGGCCTCACTCGCAACAATGGCAACATCCTAATGGAAAACGAACAAAGGGTCGCGCCCAGAAGGATAATGCATGCCCCTTGAAGACCAGAAAGCAGATGCAAAGAGAACGTCCATCTGCTGATCTCAACTTACTTCCAGAATGGGAAGCTCAGATAAGGCTGGATATATCCCATGTAATAATTGAACATGATGCAACCATTTCGTCCCCGACCTTTCCCTTGATGCAAAGAGCAAACGGGAGCACTCGAGGCGACTACAATCTGACCCTTCACCGCTTGATTTCTGTCCTCGGAGCTTGGATGGGAGACTAGGGCTTAGCATGGGCTGAATACCAACAATTCATTTTTGCATTCAACTCCGGCTCTTGATGCGAGAAGTGAACATAAATACAGAGAAGATATTAATTCGAAGTGTACTGCTCAACAAAACCCCCTGTGGATAGGGGGCACATGATACGAGCCTTGAGCAGCATAGTTCAATTACTCCATGCCTCCGTTCCCAGCCGAATGACAAAAGCCTGATTGACGGCTAATGCTCGTGTAGAATCAAGAAGCCCGAGGCCGACCTTCACCTATTTCAGGAATGAACTGGAAGGCCGAGCAACAATCATCAGTTCACTGGAAATGATAAAATTGAAGTTCAGGTAGTGACGAACTTGGCACAGTCAGATATCAACCATCAGCTTGGGTTGAACACAAACCAATCAGCAGGCGCGCAACATGCGGTTTCGATTCCCTATGTCATGGATGGAAACACGGGCAATGGAACAACTACCTGCAACATCCTAGATGAGAATGCAAGAATTGTGACAAACTCAAATCATGCACGACCAGTTTTAACTCCAACTCGAATGAATACTCGAGCGACATTTTATACTCAGCTCCAAGAAAGAATGCAACAATTCGAAAAACAGGAACCCGGTCAGGTCGAATGACTCGAACCATGACTCGGGGGCAATATCGACGTGGAAACAAGAAATCAACAAAGACCCCCTTTGAAATCTCAGATTCGATGCTGGGGGCACCAGCCAGGATCTTGATAATGTGCATCAATTCTTTGATGGCAACCTGCTCGCTAGTTTGATTCGGCGCCCCTCGAGAGGCAGCACTTCTCGAGATGATATGGATAACAACAATTATAGCCCTCACACGTGGGACGTCAGGATCCCCTGTTATTCCCCAGGACTTTAAATTTTCTATATAACAAGACTTGCTCAGAGATTTTGATGAATTCAACCCTGAAGTGGATAGACTTTCATGACAAAAAGGTGTTAGCGTCGAGACGAATGACCTAGATGCCTTCCTGAATAAAGAATGGAGTACCTTCTAATTCCTGGAACGATAAGGACAAAGGAAAAGCCCTGGAAAACAATGACAAGAATGTGTAATTCCAAAGAGAATCTATACCACTTATCGAGCCCATGATCTTGTTTGTCAAGCTCGATGGAACCGAGCATAAGAAAGATACTCAATAAGACTGTGATTGCCATTTCGGACAATGCTAAAGCATAAACAGAGGGGCCCAACTTTTTCCATAATGACATTTATTTACCCGCATTTAACTAGCTTACCTAACTCCGCGACTGATCTGATAGGAGTAACCGAGTCCGTTGACGCCCGATGAGGCATTCCTCACTATCTGACTAAAGAGAAAAGACGATATCAAAGCGAGTGTAGTTCGACCTTTTGTGAATACAACACCAGTTTTTCCTGGCTCGAGAGAGGACACAGGATGTATTAGGTCGACTAAAATTATTGAACCTGCAACTCTTACCCGATGCAGCGACAAGAAGTATAAAGGCTTAAAGATTGGATGTCTAATTGACTTAACTCAACACCCATCGATGCTGGGGGCATAAACCCTGACTTCGCCTACCCTTTGATAGCATTGAAGGCACGAGCGTCGAATTGTGGACTGACCGTGAAGACAACTCTGGCTTGGAGCAAGATTTAAAACATGTATGTTATGCTTTCGGAGTACGACCTTACTCATCTTTCCCGATCTAGCGAGTCGGTTTACGGGTCAAATATGACTTCAAAGATTCAAATCGCTATTACACCAGATGGAAGATGTTACAAATATGAACAATATGTGAACAGTGGATCACGAGGCGATCCAAAGCGATTATGGATTCCTTTGACCACGGTCCAGAGTGATCATGGCTTTTGGATTCCTTACTGTTACGATTCAATGTGATTCTAATATCATGGATTAATATCAAGATATCAAGATAGTTCGAACTTGAGTACAAATGACAAATTCATACGTTGATTCTGATATGCTTCGTCCCAATAGTCCAGTTGTTAGCTCAGAGCCCAAAGATTCTTACATTGCCCCATGATTTGGTTGGCTACTTCATACATTGGCTCATATGAAAAAGAAAGTCCAACCCTACCACGCGCTTGGCTTGCATAGAATGATGATGTTGTTTGGAAATGACCTGTGCATGTAGAATCACGCTCGGGAGCCAACGATTTAGCAGGACATCTGACGGATGAATTAGATCTTTTGATCCAACAAGGTTTAAACAATTTCTTGATCATCTCGAATACTCGAGGAACTTGGCCTGACTAGCTCCCAGGGAAGCAATGCAATAGTTGGATGAAGCCTTCTCAAGAATAAATGACGTTCCAGAGAGATTTAGCTCAACATATTCAAAACACATCTCATCCTCGATAAGATGTACTTTGGGGGCATAATGTTAGCCTGCTTTATGACCAGGCTACCCAAAGCAAAGATCATGTTGACACACCTATGGGTAAATGCTGTCTCATATGGAATCTCTGGATAACATCGCTCTATGGCACTGGAAGCATCGTCAGAAGACACAAGGCAGTTTGGTCAAAATCACAACATCAGTATAAACTGGCCCGAAACCCCTATCAAATGACCTCATTTGGATCTATTCACCTCATATACTCGTTGTAATAACCCGAAAATCTGGGCTAGTTTAAAAATTTTATTTTGGCAATTTTAGCGAATTTTGAATATTTAAAATAGATTATTTTAAATAAAATCGATGAGAAAATTTATTTTGAATAGAATTCGACGTATATATTATATACGTCGTCATTAGAATATAAATATTTATATATAACTATAAATAGAATTGAAAATGGCGCGGTAGTTCGATAATTCGATTTCAAACTTCAATTGAATGTAACGGGTGCAAAACAATCCGGATTTTAGTGAAACAAAAAATGATAGGATCTATTTGATGATATCTTTCCAATGAATCCGAAAAATCAAATTTTCATAGCGGGAATCAAAAGATATGTCCAGTTGAAAATTCTGAATAGTCACTATGGAATTCAGGCCCTTAAAAATGGGAATTTTGCAAACGACCTCGGATTTCGACGAAACCACTTTTGTTGGGTCCGTGACGTCAAATTATTGCTAGATTCCAAATTTCATAATTTTTCGAATCAATATGTGAGCGTGGCAAAGGAAAACGCGTTTGACCAGTTTCAGTTGATTTTAATCGACTGGGAATTGGCCATTTTTCAAATGGTCTCGGAATTCGACGAAACTAATTTTATTAGGACCGTATCGTCAATACGAAGCCAGAAAATATTTTTCTGGGATTTATAGAGTTGTTATGTGACCCCGGTAATTTGAAATGTACGTTTAAAATTCAATATAGCGATTTAAATGTAAATTCAATGGAAACTGATCGAAGCGATCGAATCAGCCTACGATACATATCCCATTGAGTTCGGAATGGGGGTAATTAGCTATGGACGACAGGCGGTGGGCCTTGTTTCGAGGTCGATAGGAAAAGTTACTTTATGTGAATAAAAATTAAAACTAAATAATAAAAGAAAAAAAAAGGGGTCAACCCTTCTCCCCCTTAAACCCGCTCTGCCCCCCCCCCCTTATTCATTCATTCATTCAACAGAAAAGAAGAAAGAAAAAAAAACAAATCGAAATCGCGTCGATGACCCCCCCCTTCGCCGCCGCGTCCCCCTCTTCCGCCTCCAACCGCTGCTCTCCCCGTCCTCCTCTCGCCTTCCTCCAGCCACCGCGAAAACCCCACCCCCTGCCCTCGCGAACGCTACAGCCGCCCCCCTCCTGTGCTGCCGCCGCCGCTGCTTCATCTTCCCCTTACTCTGCCTCGACCGCAGCACCCCCTCCCTTCCGCTCCACCTCCGCCGCCTGCTAGAGGGCCCACCACGTTTCCGCGAGCAAGAAACCCCCCCTGGTGCGCTGTAAGTTTTTTTATTTATTATTTACTTTATTTATTTTATTTATTATATAAAACTCTGATTTTCCAACTCTATAAAAACGTGATTTTATATATATGAATGTGTTGTTTTTTTAACATAAGAAAGATTGGATTTTTTTAACAAAGGTTAGATTTTTATTCATGTGAAGTAGCAAATAAAAATATGATTTTTATATATAACATCAAAGTAAAAATATGATTTTAATATTTTTAAAGTATTAAAAATATAATCTTTATTAAGTAGAAGTAGTAGAAATATGATTTTTGTTTATGTAGAGAATTAAAAATATCATCTTTGTGTATGTAGCAAAATAAAAATCTGATTTTTATTTTATATACGTTGAAATAAAGTGGTGATTTTTATTAAGGTGAAATCTATATTTTATAAAGGTGAAATCTATATTTTTATAAAAGTGAAATCTATATTTTTATAAAGGTGAAATCTATGTTTTTATAAAGGTGAAATCTATATTTTTATTAAGGTGAAATCTATATTTTTATTAAGGTGAAATCTATATTTTTATAAAGGCGAAATCAATATTTTTGAAATGGAATTTTTATCTATATGACATCGTAGTAAAAATTCGATCTTTATATATTGAAAAGCATAGTAAAAATTCGATTTTTATATATTGAATAGCGAAGTGAAAATTCGATTTTTAAATATATGAAGTGATTATAAAAATATGATTTTTAAATTGAAAGTGAATAAATAAAAATGTGATTTTTATTTTAAAGACATCAGTATATAAAAATGTGATTTTTATATATGTAGTGGCTACGGGCAACGAAGATGACAAAGATGCAATAACGATGAAGATTTCTATAAATGAAGAGTCGTGGTAGCTATTGGTGAGAATTTCTCACTCTGCAATTTCTTTTGCTAGTTATATATATATATATATGTATATATATATACTAGGATGTAGACGGTGCTTAGTAGCACCCGACACCCGTCATCCACAGACCATGGATGGCTTGTTTGTTAAATTGTTTGGTTGTGTAGTTGGTTAGTCTAATTGGTTTGAATTGAATTGTTTGGTGAAATGGAATGGATTTGATTGATGTGTGAATGGCGTGGGCCTTCACTAGACCGGGGATAAGGCTAGGCCTCGTCCCGTTTCTAGTATCGTGCCGTTATGCTGCCGAAATTTTCTAAAATAAATTAGAAAAATAAAAATATCATTTTATTTGATAAATGAAATGAATAGAAATTCATGTGTTAAAATAAAATATATTATCGTTAAAAATATAATTTTTAACGTGAAAGTGAATAAATGAATATTTATAAACAAATCGGCCGATTTGTTTATATACACTGATTTGACTGATATTGATTGGGTCGATAAATTTTACACATCGCCCAACTGCACAACTAAAATCTGTGTTTGATTGTTTGAAACCCCACACGGGTGTTGGGATGAAATTTGAAGTTCACTTATCCTGATTGATTAAATATGTCGATCGATTGATTGACAGGCTGTTATAAGCGTTAGATATCTATATTTGATGCTTATATAGTGTAGTGCACTTTGGTTGATGGTTGATTATTTTTCCATGCTATTATATACATGTGTTGTATGGAATCCATATAATTAACATTATATGGTGATTGATTGAGCCTCATTCCAATCGGGAAATAATGAATATTATAAAAGAAGATTCATGTGTTGAATATAAAAATAGTCATGTGTTGACGATGTTCATGTGTTGAAAATATTTATGTGTTGAGTAAAATATTTTAATAATAAAATTCACATCTTTATCATATTTAAAATTAGAACTACTTCACGGTGGAGTCTAATTAAAAATCAAATAATAGATACCATAGTGTTATAAAATATTTTACATAACAAAAATTGTGATGTGTTGACAGTACTCATGTGTTGAGATTAGTCGTGTGTTGAAAGAAATATAGATTCATGTGTTGAATAGAATAAATATTCATTTGTTGAATAGAATAACGAATTATTGAAATATAAAGCCGTGTTGATTAGAGATGCGTTATTATGACAAGAATGATGTTTATATCGATTTTATTCGTTTTATAATGAATATTGAAAGGTGATTCCAAAATTTAATATTTTGAAAGGAAATTCAAATTGAATTAGATTAAAATTCAAATTGAAAATTTATTGAATCAATTTGAAATGAATTCGAATCGAATAGAAAATGAATTCGATTCGAATTGAATAGAAAGTGAATTTGAATTCAAATTGAATAGAAATGAATTCAAATTGAATTAAATTGAAATTGAATTAAAACGAATTGAAATCGTCTTGAATGGAATTTAAAACGAACTGAAATTGAATTGAATCAATTTGAAATAAATTCGAATTAAAACAAATAGAAGGTAAATTCAAATTGAATTGAATTAAAATGAATTAGAGTTTGAATTGAATTGAAACGAATTTGAATTCGAATTAAATAAAATAGAAATGAATTCGAATTGAATTGAAATCAAATCGATTTGAAATTGAAGATGAAGTTGAAATTGTTTTTGAAACGAATTTAGAATTATTTATAAAATTCGTTTTAAAAAGGGAATCGACGAAATATAATATATATATATATATATATATATATATATATATATATAATGGCCTGAATAGAACGCGCCGCGCCGCGACAGTTCATGAATTTCGACTATTGACTTCGAATTGACATTACAGGAAATCCGACCGTCGGATTCTCCTAAAACCGGAAGCGTTGGGTTCGTATCGAAAAGAGCTTTCCAATGAATATTAGAAATTTGAAATCTAACGGTTGGATTTGGAATTATGTCCAAATCAAATTTGGAAAAGGTCGCTGTAAGTGCAGTTTGATGGCCGTTGATGGAAATCGACTGTACGGGCCTTGATAAAATTATTAAAAATATCAATAATTTGTGTAATATCATAAGAAATGATTTGGGAAAAATTGGGCTGAAGAATTCCACATTTGAAAGGATAAAAATAGATTTTTATCGAAATGAACTAGTTTTGAACTAGAATTAAAATCAATTTATTTTTAAATAAATAAATTGAATTTGAAGTGAAAATAATAATAATCAATATTCCCAATACGTGGATTGGACTGGAGTTGGATCGAAATTATCTTCGGAATATTTCGATGTTGGATTTCGTGACTATAAAGATATTGTTATGGGAATTTGAAAGATATATTTTATATCGTTATTTCCAATACGATATTTGTTGGTTTCAGAATTTGATATTGAATATAAGCCGATATATTTTCTATTCAGAGCCTTGTATTTAATATCAAATATGATTTGGTTTATCGTGAATCGTGTTTTAGATGACATTGGTTCTTTAACCCAGTTAAAGGCAAGATGTTGATTTTTGAAAAGATTAAAACTAAGTGGGGTTTTAATGAATCTTTAATTAGATTAAAAATGTGAATTGATAATTTAAATTATCAAATCTGAAAGGTGATCGAGAATGGAGTACCACCAGTTTTGCTCCAAAGCGATAGTTAAATCTTTAATTAGATTTGAACGTGAAATGGTAATTAATTTTACCGATAACACCGTGGTGTTAGATGTGGAGTATTACCAGTTTTCTCCATGGGATATATAGGTTGGGATCGGGAAATAAAATAAATAATTACTTCGGTGTGGTTCGCTATTCCCGACTAGTTTGGAAAACCATAATATGGTTTGAAATGATATCCAAAGGAAGATTAAAGAATAAATTTAGAAGAATTTATCTTGGATAAAATTAATGGGAACATTTCCCTAAGAATGTGATTTTGTGAATAAAAGAATATTCTGAATTGGAATGAGGCGTTCATTGTGTTTGTGTAACATTCGTTTATTATATACATGGGTTATTCAGAAAGGCCGGGTTTATACCCATTCTGAATAACCGATTCGACGAGATGTCGAAGATGAAGACGGTGGTTGAAGACCGAAAGTCTTCACATCGTTTGGGTGATTACTGATGATCTTGATTGGGTTGTACACCCAAGATGAGGGAAACAGTTGGTGATCATCCAGACGTACTTGGAGATCGATGGATATGCTAGGAAAATGCCTCCGGTTTCGTTCAGACCCAGAACGAACTTGTAAATGGATTGTGTATCTGACATTGGATTTTATTCTGTGTTGATTGATCTCTATTAAATATACATCTGTTTGGCGGCGGAGAATTTATTCTCTTGCTTAACGCCCTTCTCTGAGACGTACGAGCTCAGAGGTTGTATATCGATGGACATCAGTCGCATGGAGTGAATTGCCAGTGTGGCATGCGTAAGTGGCAATTGATCAAGGCTTCTGTTGAAAAGCAAAGTCTTGTGGTTGATGATCAAAGCACGGCCTGTGTGGCGTAGCTTTGTGTATAACGTGAATTCGCGAGCCTCACACCTCGGTATGAGTCAAAAACGGGATACGGACCCAAGGAGTGCACGACGTTTCTTTCTAGCTAGGGTGGTGTCAGTGACCTACCAGCCCCGACATTTATATACTTTTCACCTGTGTGGTTGTTGGATACGAGGCGCCTCGGATATAGGTCTGTAAGGATCGGGAAACGTGTGTTCAGGAATAACTAATCCTCAAAAGTAAGAGAGGACCGACCTTGGAGGTTCCAAAGGATCAGAGTGGGGTCCTGAGGCATTGCTAGAGTGTCTCGAACGCGGAGAGGAGCTTGCCCCTTGCCTCGACTCATGATGGAATCCAATTTCCAATACGTGTGTTTCGGTATTATTTGTAGAACCTAGTATGGCGACATAGTGGTATGGGTCATTCATGCCGCCTATGATTGATATTTATGATTGAAATTGTTTTGACACTATACACTTATAATAGTATCAAATAATGTGTTTTAAACGTATCAAGCATGCTTTGGCTGTTATAAGGTAAAAACCCTATCCTCCGGCTTGCGTTGCATTGTGTGATGGGACCTGGGTCTTATAATAGCTTCATTTTTCTTTATTTAGCATTGCGCTGTTTGTTTTATGCACTGGTATTTTTGGGAGGAAACCCGTTCCATGTTATACGGCGTGGTCCCTTGATTTACCTAACTTTAAAAATAAAGATTAATAACTGTTTTAGTTCTCACACCAGTCACATGACTGACCTGGAGTTTATTGTTTTAACCTAAACTCTGGGTGCCCCTATTTTCCGCACGGGCAGCTAGTAGTTTTGGTTTTGCAGATTTATATCCACAGGGTCCTGATTTACAGCTGGAACGATGCTCGGAAAGCTCTGTATCCGTGCATTACTTCTAGTTGTGCTTTTGTATTATTTTCCGCTGCGATGTAATTATATGTTATTTATTGTAATCTCTGATATTTATCGAATGTATATTATTCACTTATACTCTGTACATTCTTGTATCTGATGGAATTGTTGTAATAACAATGAAATATTCTTCTGTTTGCGTTCTGACTTGTCTTGTCCTCAACGCTATCCGGGCTTTCCTTACCGGGGAAGTTTGGGTCGTGTCAGTTTGGTATCAGAGCTTTGGTTTACAGAGCTCGAGAACAAGACACATTAGAACCATACGAAAGAATTCATCAGATATTGGATTAGTAAAATCCAATTAGAATGACTCGTTAGAGATAGGATTAGTAGTATCCCAGAACGAGTGTGAAGAGTATATTTTTCAAATGTAAACAATTTTGTTTTAAAATTTAAATCGCTTTATACATATTTGATTATTTATTTATTTTGAATTTGGACAATCGAGTATATAAAGATTTCGCGTATACGCGTCATGAACGTATAGTCGAAGTTTTAATATACTGGATGGATATAGAATTACATTGTAGATATCCGGGGATGATTATGATGATGGTGCATCATCATCAGTATTCATAATCGAGTTTTGAAGGTGTGATTTCTATATATTTCCATTAGACTGGTGTGAGAACCAAAACTTATATAGCTAGAACACATTGTTGTGAATTGTCATCAAAAACATGATTTTTTGTATATATGTATCAAAATTATGAATTTGAAACTCTAACTTACTAATTGATTGATGTTTGTGTTGTTTGTTTATTTGTTTGATAATTTTGAACCATTATGCCTAATATTGAATTGTATTGAAAATTGGTCGCATTTGCTTGCATATACATATACTTACATTGAACAGGTCATAGCAAGGAGGCTAGAGCAGAGAATAAAATTTGTTTGCCCGACAAATAGGTACATGTTTACTATATAATTTACTATTTTGTTTGGGTGATGATGATTTTATGAGCCTATTGGCTAGCCACTTGGCTTTTTCTTTTTCTTTTTGAGATCAGAAGGCCTATATGGAAATTTCGGGATTTTCCCGTGGCTCCCGGTGCAGGGGAGGTTATGGCGAAATTTTTCGAAAATTTAGGGTGTTAGCCAAATTTTTGAAGAATTTGAAAATTCTCAGAAACTGAAAAGTTGGAGAATGGAAGCCAGATCGAACGTAGAGTTGATTAATCAGACCAGTTTCAACATTGTTCCTTTTCGGGGACGAAAAGTTTTAAGTGGGGGAGATTGTAATAACCCGAAAATCTGGGTCAGTTAAAAATTTTTATTTTGGCAATTTTAGCGAATTTTGAATATTTAAAATAGATTATTTTAAATAAAATCGACGAGAAAATTTATTTTGAATAGAATTCGACGTATATATTATATACGTCGTCATTAGAATGTAAATATTTATATATAATTATAAATAGAATTGAAAATGGCGCGGTAGTTCGATAATTCGATTTCAAACTTCAATTGAATGTACCGGGTGCAAAACAATCCGGATTTTAGTGAAACCAAAAATGATAGGATCTATTTGATGATATCTTTCCAACGAATCCGAAAAATCAAATTTTCATAGCGGGAATCAAAAGATATGTCCAGTTGAAAATTCTGAATAGTCACTATGGAATTCAGGCCCTTAAAAATGGGAATTTTGCAAACGACCTCGGATTTCGACGAAACCACTTTTGTTGGGTCCGTGATGTCAAATTATTGCTAGATTCCAAATTTCACAATTTTTCGAATCAATATGTGAGCGTGGCAAAGGAAAACGCGTTTGACCAGTTTCAGTTGATTTTAATCGACTGGGAATTGGCCAATTTTCAAACGGTCTCGGAATTCGACGAAACTAATTTTGTTAGGACCGTATCGTCAATACGAAGCCAGAAAATATTTTTTTGGTATTTATAGAGTTGTTATGTGACCCCGATAATTTGAAATGTACGTTTAAAATTCAATATAGCGATTTAAATGTAAATTCAACGGAAACTGATCGAAGCGATCGAATCAGCCTACGATACATATCCCATTGAGTTCGGAATGGGGGTAATTAGCTATGGACGACAGACGGTGGGCCTTGTTTCGAGGTCGATAGGAAAAGTTACTTTATGTGAATAAAAATTAAAATTAAATAATAAAAGAAAAAAAATGGGTCAACCCTTCTCCCCCTTAAACCCGCTCTGGCCCCCCTTATTCATTCATTCGTTCAACAGAAAAGAAGAAAGAAAAAAAAATCGAAATCACGTCGATGACCCCCCCCTTCGCCGCCGCGTCCCCCTCTTCCGCCTCCAACCGCTGCTCTCCCCGTCCTCCTCTCGCCTTCCTCCAGCCACCGCGAAAACCCCACCCCCTGCCCTCGCGAACGCTACAGCCGCCCCCCTCCTATTCTGCCGCCGCCGCTGCTTCATCTTCCCCTTCCTCTGCCTCGACCGCAGCACCCCCTCCCTTCCGCTCCACCTTCGCCGCCTGCTGGAGGGCCCACCACGTCCCCGCGAGCAAGAAACCCCCCCCGGTGCGCTGTAAGTTTTTTTATTTATTATTTACTTTATTTATTTTATTTATTATATAAAACTCTGATTTTCCAACTCTATAAAAACGTGATTTTATATATATGAAAGTGTTGTTTTTTTAACATAAGAAAGATTGGATTTTTTTTATAACAAAGGTTAGATATTTATTCTTGTGAAGTAGCAAATAAAAATATGATTTTTATATATAACATCAAAGTAAAAATATGATTTTTATATTTTTAAAGTATTAAAAATATAATCTTTATTAAGTAGAAGTAGTAGAAATATGATTTTTGTTTATGTAGAGAATTAAAAATATCATCTTTGTGTATGTAGCAAAATAAAAATCTGATTTTTATTTTATATATGTTGAAATAAAGTGGTGATTTTTATTAAGGTGAAATCTATATTTTTATAAAGGTGAAATCTATATTTTTATAAAGGTGAAATCTATATTTTTATTAAGGTGAAATCTATATTTTTATTAAGGCGAAATCTATATTTTTATAAAGGCGAAATCAATATTTTTGAAATGGAATTTTTATCTATATGACATCGTAGTAAAAATTCGATCTTTATATATTGAACAGCATAGTAAAAATTCGATTTTTATATATTGAATAGCGAAGTGAAAATTCGATTTTTAAATATATGAAGTGATTATAAAAATATGATTTTTAAATTGAAAGTGAATAAATAAAAATGTGATTTTTATTTTAAAGACATCAGTATATAAAAATGTGATTTTTATATATGTAGTGGCTACGGGCAACGAAGATGACAAAGATGCAATAACGATAAAGATTTCTATAAATGAAGAGTCGTGGTATTGGATAGCTATTGGTGAGAATTTCTCACTCTGCAATTTCTTTTGCTAGTTATATATATATATATATATATATACTAGGATGCAGACGGTGCTTAGTAGCACCCGACACCCGTCATCCACAGACCATGGATGGCTTGTTTGTTAAATTGTTTGGTTGTGTAGTTGGTTAGTCTAATTGGTTTGAATTGAATTGTTTGGTGAAATTGAATGGATTTGATTGATGTGTGAATGGCGTGGGCCTTCACTAGACCGGGGATAAGGCTAGGCCTCGTCCCGTTTCTAGTATCGTGCCGTTATGCCGTCGAAATTTTCTAAAATAAATTAGAAAAATAAAAATATCATTTTATTTGATAAATGAAATGAATAGAAATTCATGTGTTAAAATAAAGTATATTATCGTTAAAAATATAATTTTTAACGTGAAAGTGAATAAATGAATATTTATAAACAAATCGGCCGATTTGTTTATATACACTGATTTGACTGATATTGATTGGGTCGATAAATTTTACACATCGCCCAACTGCACAACTAAAATCTGTGTTTGATTGTTTGAAACCCCACACGGGTGTTGGGATGAAATTTGAAGTTCACTCATCCTGATTGATTAAATATGTCGATCGATTGATTGACAGGCTGTTATAAGCGTTAGATATCTATATTTGATGCTTATACAGTGTAGTGCACTTTGGTTGATGGTTGATTATTTTTCCATGCTATTATATACATGTGTTGTATGGAATCCATATAATTAACATTATATGGTGATTGATTGAGCCTCATTCCAATCGGGAAAATAATGAATATTATAAAAGAAGATTCGTGTTGAATATAAAAATAGTCATGTGTTGACGATGTTCATGTGTTGAAAATATTTATGTGTTGAGTAAAATATTTTAATAATAAAATTCACATCTTTATCATATTTAAAATTAGAACTACTTCACGGTGGAGTCTAATTAAAAATCAAACGATAGATACCATAGTGTTATAAAATATTTTACATAACAAAAATTGTGATGTGTTGACAGTACTCATGTGTTGAGATTAGTCGTGTGTGGAAAGAAATATAGATTCATGTGTTGAATAGAATAAATATTCATTTGTTGAATAGAATAACGAATTATTGAAATATAAAGCCGTGTTGATTAGAGATGTGTTATTATGACGTGAACGATGTTTATATCGATTTTATTCGTTTTATAATGAATATTGAAAGGTGATTCCAAAATTTAATATTTTGAAAGGAAATTCAAATTGAATTAGATTAAAATTCAAATTGAAAAGTTATTGAATCAATTTGAAATGAATTCGAATCGAATAGAAAATGAATTCGATTCGAATTGAATAGAAAGTGAATTTGAATTCAAATTGAATAGAAATGAATTCAAATTGAATTAAATTGAAATTGAATTAAAACGAATTGAAATCGTCTTGAATGGAATTTAAAACGAACTGAAATTGAATTGAATCAATTTGAAATAAATTCGAATTAAAGCAAATAGAAGGTAAATTCAAATTGAATTGAATTAAAATGAATTAGAGTTTGAATTGAATTGAAACGAATTTGAATTCGAATTAAATAAAATAGAAATGAATTCGAATTGAATTGAAATCAAATCGATTTGAAATTGAAGATGAAGTTGAAATTGTTTTTGAAACGAATTTAGAATTATTTATAAAATTCCTTTTAAAAAGGGAATCGACGAAATATATATAATATATACATATTATATATATAATGGCCTGAACAGAACGCGCCGCGCCGCGACAGTTCGTGAATTTCGACTATTGACTTCGGATTGACATTACAGGAAATCCGACCGTCGGATTCTCCTAAAACCGGAACCATTGGGTTCGTATCGAAAAGAGCTTTCCAATGAATATTAGAAATTTGAAATCTAACGGTTGGATTTGGAATTATGTCCAAATCAAATTTGGAAAAGGTCGTTGTAAGTGCAGTTCGATGGCCGTTGATGGAAATCGACTGTATGGGCCTTGATAAAATTATTAAAAATATCAATAATTTGTGTAGAATCATAAGAAATGATTTGGGAAAAATTGGGCTGAAGAATTCCACATTTGAAAGGATAAAAATAGATTTTTATCGAAATGAACTAGTTTTGAACTAGAATTAAAATCAATTTATTTTTAAATAAATAAATTGAATTTGAAGTGAAAAATAATAATAATCAATATTCCCAATACGTGGATTGGACTGGAGTTGGATCGAAATTATCTTCGGAATATTTCGATGTTGGATTTCGTGACTATACAGATATTGTTATGGGAATTTGAAAGATATATTTTATATCATTATTTCCAATACGATATTTGTTGGTTTCAGAATTTGATATTGAATATAAGCCGATATATTTTCTATTCAGAGCCTTGTATTTAATATCAAATATGATTTGGTTTGTCGTGAATCGTGTTTTAGATGACATTGGTTCTTTAACCCAGTTAAAGGCAAGATGTTGATTTTTGAAAAGATTAAAACTAAGTGGGGTTTTAATGAATCTTTAATTAGATTAAAAATGTGAATTGATAATTTAAATTATCAAATCTGAAAGGTGATCGAGAATGGAGTACCACCAGTTTTGCTCCAAAGCGATAGTTAAATCTTTAATTAGATTTGAACGTGAAATGGTAATTAATTTTACCGATAACACCGTGGTGTTAGATGTGGAGTATTACGAGTTTTCTCCATGGGATATATAGGTTGGGATCGGGAAATAAAATAAATAATTACTTCGGTGGGGTTCGCTAATCCCGACTAGTTTGGAAAACCATAATATGGTTTGAAATGATATCCAAAGGAAGATTAAAGAATAAATTTAGAAGAATTTATCTTGGATAAAATTAATGGGAACATTTCCCTAAGAATGTGATTTTGTGAATAAAAGAATATTCTGAATTGGAATGAGGCGTTCATTGTGTTTGTGTAACATTCGTTTATTATATACGTGGGTTATTCAGAAAGGCCGGGTTTATACCCATTCTGAATAACCGATTCGACGAGATGTCGAAGATGAAGACGGTGGTTGAAGACCGGAAGTCTTCACATCGTTTGGGTGATTACTGATGATCTTGATTGGGCTGTACACCAAAGATGAGGGAAACAGTTGGTGATCGTCCAGACGTACTTGGAGATCGATGGATATGCGAGGAAAATGCCTCCGGTTTCGTTCAGACCCAGAACGAACTTGTAAATGGATTGTGTATCTGACATTGGATTTTATTCTATGTTGATTGATCTCTATTAAATATACATCTGTTTGGCGGCGGAGAATTTATTCTCTTGCTTAACGCCCTTCTCTGAGACGTACGAGCTCAGAGGTTGTATATCGATGGACATCAGTCGCATGGAGTGAATTGCCAGTGTGGCATGCGTAAGTGGCAATTGATCAAGGCTTCTGTTGAAAAGCAAAGTCTTGTGGTTGATGATCAAAGCACGGCCTGTGTGGCGTAGCCTTGTGTATAACGTGAATTCGCGAGCCTCACACCTCGGTATGAGTCAAAAACGGGATACAGACCCAAGGAGTGCTCGACGTTTCTTTCTAGCTAGGGTGGTGTCAGTGACCTACCAGCCCTGACATTTATATACTTTTCACCCGTGTGGTTTTTGGATACGAGGCGCCTCGGATATATGTCTGTAAGGACCGTGAAACGTTTGTTCAGGAATAACTAATCCTCAAAAGTAAGAGAGGACAGGCCTTGGAGGTTCCAAAGGATCAGAGTGGGGTCCTGAGGCATTGCTAGAGTGTCTCGAACGCGGAGAGGAGCTTGCCCCTTGCCTCGACTCATGATGGAATCCAATTTCCAATACGTGTGTTTCGGTTTTATTTGTAGAACCTAGTATGGCGACATAGTGGTATGGGTCATTCATGCCGCCTATGATTGATATTTATGATTGAAATTGTTTTGACACTATACACTTATAATAGTATCAAATAATGTGTTTTAAACGTATCAAGCATGCTTTGGCTGTTATAAGGTAAAAACCCTATCCTCCGGCTTGCGTTGCATTGTGTGATGGGACCTGGGTCTTATAACAACTTCATTTTTCTTTATTTAGCATTGCGCTGTTTGTTTTATGCACTGGTATTCTTGGGAGGAAACCCGTTCCGTGTTTTACGGCGTGGTCCCTTGATTTACCTAACTTTAAAAATAAAGATTAATAACTGTTTTAGTTCTCACACCAGTCACATGACTGACCTGGAGTTTATTGTTTTAACCTAAACTCTGGGTGCCCCTATTTTCCGCACGGGCAGCTAGTAGTTTTGGTTTTGCAGATTTATATCCACAGGGTCCTGATTTACAGCTGGAATGATGCTCGGAAAGCTCTGTATCCGTGCATTACTTCTAGTTGTGCTTTTGTATTATTTTCCGCTGCGATGTAATTATATGTTATTTATTGTAATCTCTGATATTTATCGAATGTATGTTATTCACTTATACTCTGTACATTCTTGTATCTGATGGAATTGTTGTAATAACAATGAAATGTTCTTCTGTTTGCGTTCTGATTTGTCTTGTCCTCAACGCTATCCGGGCTTTCCTTCCCGGGGAAGTTTGGGTCATGTCACTCGTATAGCTTCAGTTTGAGCTTTGGTTTGGCTCAATCGGACTTACAGTTTGAAAGTTACGCCCATTTCCGTGAACGGGTGTAAGCTGGCAAATGACCGCGATCCGATGCGCCCTTGCCTACGCGATCCGATCTGCCCTTGCCTACGCGATCCGATCCGACCTATGACCGCGATCCGACCCATGACCGCGATCCGACCTATGACCGCGATCCGACCCATGACCGCGATCCGACCCATGACCGCGATCCGACCCATGACCGTGATCCGACCTATGACCGCGATCCGACCTTGAGACCTGTTCACACGCAGCTTGTTTTGACCTATTCTCAAGGCTACTGGCTCTCCTATTTTTCTGGATCGCCTGCCACGTACCCCATCATGAACCAGTCCTCCCAGGAGCTTTCCTATAGCTATAAATACACCTCCAGAGGGTATTTTCAAGGGATTTTGGACATCTCAACATCCATGGCTGCCATAGCCAACACTTCTCCATGAATAACCACCATCTTCCTCAATAAATTCAATGGATTCGGAGAAAATTATTCATTGAATTCAAGTGATTGAAAGACAATATTCATTGTAATTGTAATCCATGAGTGAAATGGGAAAATATGAAGTGGACGTAGGCTCATTAACGCCGAACCACTATAAAAATCCTGTTGTCTTGCTTTTCTCTTATTTTTTCAGTTATTTCTTCATATCCTACGCTCTAAATACGATAATTTGGGTGTTAGGACCATTTTTTGGTCTAACAATGGCCTAACCTAGGTATAGTGACCACTAGCTTTTTATAACAGTCATCCTAGGGTTTCTATATTTGGGAAAAACCAATATTATCCTTCATACAAATGAGAACTCCTCGGTTGTCATGTGGTCCTGCCATTATATTTTTACCCTTTTGGAAGTATCACTTTCTATTTGAATTTCTGAAGGACATCACTCATACTATTTCAATGCATCATGTCATATGCATGACCTTTCTTCTCGTATCAATTTATAAGGAAAACTTAACTATGTACATATTTTTATTCATACAACATAATGTGTGCATCATTTCTTTTCTGGTTCAGGTTACAATGTTTTATAAATATATATATATATATAGGCCCTTAACCTTTTCTACCAGTCCTTCATGACACATTATATTTTTATTTTAAATGTTTCCAACATATTTAATTAATTACTAATATCCATTTAAGTCTGGGTCTCCATACACTCCTCTCCTAAAAGGAATTGTGTCCTACAGTTAGTACTTAATTGTTTTAAACTTCAGTATTAATTTAAAGACAGAAGAAAACACACCTTTTCTTTGTCAAAAACTCCTTCAATCGGTGAATAGGCTAGGATATTTAGCCTTGACTTTGTCTTCAACTTCCCATGTACAATCATTTGTGTCCAAGCTCTGCTGAACCTTCACCAACTTTATGCTTTTATTCCTTAATTTCTTCTCCTCCCTAGCAATAATACCCACCGGCTCCTTTACATAAACCATATTTTCTTTTATTTTAACCTGAGTTGGAGATTCTAATATAGTTTTTTTGTCATGTACCCATCTCCTCAATTGTGAAACATGAAAGACATCATGTATTTTTTCAAACTCCTCTGGTAATTTCAGTTTATATGCCAGTGCTCCTATCCTCTGAATGATCTTATGTGGTCCAATGTACCTTGGTGATAATTTACCTTCCTTTCCAAACCTCGGTACCTTCTTCATTGGAGATATTTTAAGAAACACATACTCCACTACATTATACTCTACCGGCCTCCTGCCCTTGTCTGTATATGCTTTCTGCCTTTCCTGTGCAGTCCTTATCCTTTGTCTAATTAACTCAATCTTTTATGAAGTATCTTTCACTTGATCTGGACCAAGTAAAACCTTTTCTCCTACATCCAACCAACAAGCTGGTGACATGCAAGGCTAGCCATACAAAGCCTCAGATGGTGCCATTACTATGGTAGATTGATAGTTATTATTGTATGCAAATTCAGCTAAGCATATATGATCTTCCCAACTACCTTCAAAATCAAGAACACAAGCTCTCAATAGAATTTTTGTTCACAATTTCAGTTTTCCCATTTGTTTGTGGGTGATATGTTGTACTCAGGCATAATTCCACACCCATAGCCTTCTGAAAACTCCCCTAAAACCTAGAGGTAAACAAGGAATCCCATTTAGTAATAATTGTTTTTAGTACCCCATGTAGTCTCACCATTTCTCTCATGAACAACTTGGCCAATTTATTAGCATTCCTATCATATTTTATTGAAATAAAATGTGCTGATTTTGTTAATCTATCCACTACCACCCATATGCTATCATTGCCTCTTTGTGTTCCTGGCAATCCATCTATGAAATCCATTGAGATACTTTCCCGTTTCCATTTAGGCACTTCTAATGGTTGCAACATACCAGATGGCTTTTGATAATCTGCTTTGATTAATTGGCAAGTTAAGCATTTTGCTACATATTTTGCCACTGCAGCTTTAATTCCTGACCACCAATAAAGTCTTTTCGAATCATGATACATCTTTGTTGAACTTGGGTGGATCATATATTTAGTCTTGTGATGTTCATTTAAAATTTCTGCTTTCAACTCTTCAATTTCAGGAACACATAGCTTCTTATTTTTCTTGAGACATCCTTGGTAATCTAGTTCATAACTTTCTATTGCTTCATGGTTTAATAGCCTTTCTTTTTTTTCCTTTAATTGTTTATCCTGATCCAGCATCCTCTTAACCTTATCAATTAAACTTGATTTTAGAGAAATTAAACTTAATTTCCTATACTCTACCATGTCACACTGCTTCTCTATAAAATCTTGTTCCTCATGTTTCATTTCTGTTTCACTCAAAATTGTTAAGTCTTTAAACTCCTTCATCATTAACTTTGCCAAAGTGCCATGATATCTGCCCAAAGCATCTGCTTCTTTGTTTGCTTTACCAAGGGTATATAATTGTCTAAATCATAAGTTGTTAAGAATAACATCCATCTATGTTGTCTCATGTTAAGATCTTTTTGAGAAAATAAATATTTGAGTGGTTTATGGTCACTAAATAGTTCAAACTTTGCTCCTAACAAATAATGTCTCCATATTTTTAAAGCATAAACAATAAATGAAAGTTCTAAGTCATGTGTTGCATACCTTGTCCCATTAATTTTTAATTGTCTGGATGCATATACAATTACCTGTCCATGTTGCATAAGTATAGCTCCTAGGCCTGATCCACTTGCATCGGTATACACCACCAATCCCTCATTCCCCTCTGGAACCTACAAGATAGGTGCTTCTACCAATGCCCTTTTCAATTTCTCAAAGGCCTCTTTACATTTTTCAGTCCAGACATAAGATTGCTCTTTTCTGGTTAACTTAGTTAAAGGTATTGCTATCCTTGCAAAATCTTTTATGAACCTCCTATAGTACCCTGCCATCCCTAAGAATGATCTGATTTCAGTCACATTCTTTGGCCTTTTCCATGATTGAACAACTAATACTTTTGCAGGGTCCACTGCTATGCCTTGAGATGAGATTATATGGCCTAAAAATTTAACTTCACTCTGCCAAAATGTACATTTTGTAAATTTTTCTTTTAGCTCATGTTCTCTCAATCTTGACAAAACTAGATGTAAATGACTTTCATGTTCTTTTTCTGATTTGGAATAAATTAATATATCATTTACAAATACTAGCAAGAATTTATTTAGGAAGTCTCTGAATGTCCTATTCATTAAATCCATAAAATAAGATGGTGCATTTGTCAAACCAAAGGGCGTGACCAAAAATTCATACAACCCATACCTTGTGTTAAATGCAGTGTACTTTATACTTTCTTCTTCTACCTTCATTTGATGGAACCCATAAGCTAAATCCAGTCTTGAAAATACTTTTGCCCCACTAAGTTGATCAAAAAGATCATCTATTCTTGGCAATGGATATTTGTTCTTGATGGTGACTTTGTTCAATTCTCTATAATCTATACACATTCTCAAAGTCCAATCTTGTTTCTTGACAAATACCACTAGATCTCCCCAGCATAAAGTGCTTGGTCTAATGAATCACTTTTTCTCCAATTCTTCTAACTGAATTTTCAGTTCTATCAGTTCTTTTGGTCCAATCCTAGTTGGCGTCTTAATGATGGAAGCAACACCAGGTATCAACCTGATTTGAAATTTAACTGGTCTAATGTGTGACACACCATTTACTTCCCCAAATATATCTACATATTCATTAACTATGGGGATTTTCTCCAACTCTTGATTTACGTCCCTTTCAGTTAAACTCCAATTACTCCCTGGATAATTGTTTTTCTCCATTTCACATTTTGTTGTTATGTCATTGCCACATTCAGTTTTCAGTGTTATTATGGAAATTTTCTAAATTTAAAATTGCTTTAAATTTATATAACCAATCAACCTCTAGTATAATGCCTATACCCTCATATTTCAACATATAGGTCTGATAAAAATATCTGGCCACCTATATTTAATTCTAAATTCACACATTTCATCCCTAGCTTGCATGAACTTCCTATAGGGCTTTGAATAAACAAAGGCCTATCAACTTTAACAGGTACAAGTTCCAACTTCCTAGCTATTTCATGGGATATAAATGAGTGAGTAGCTCCTGTGTCATAGGTTACCATTATGGTTGAGTTTTGATAAAGAGTATACCTACCAATTGTCCTGTTCCCCCTGCATTAGCCTCTTCTTCTTTCCCTTCTAATGCTCCAACCTTTGATGCTTTCCTTGGTTCTGGGCAGTTCTTCTTTATATGTCCCTCTTCCCACTGTTAAAACATGAGACTGCATTAGCTAGCCATTTGTTTTTCATGTGCCCTTCTTTCCACATTTATAACAAAAGACCTTCTTCTTAACTTCAGTATGAATGCTTCCTTCATTTTTCTTAATTTTAGTGTTCCTTTTGTTATAAGGATGAACCCTATCTTTGCCCTGCTTATTATTATTATTATTGTTCTTAAAATTCCTGAATTTCTCTCTTTCTTTATCATATTGCTTAAAAAAAGTGTTAAATATATCACTTGATCAAAAGTTTTATCCTTGTAAGGTAGCATAGCTCTGCTTAATCTAGCATTCAATTCCCTTATGTACCCACCATTTTTAGATACTTCATCCCCTATTAGCACTGTGCTATATTTTGAAAGACTTTCAAACCTTTGAGTGTATTCAGTAACACTCATAGCACCTTGCTTTAACTTGATAAACTCCTCCAGAAGTGATACTTTAGCTGAGGCTGGCACAAATCTTGCTTCCAACATGTCTTTGAATTGATTCCAGGTTATCCCCTGCTCTGGTCTGCCTGCTATGATGGATTCCCACTAGTCTATTGTTGCTCCTTCAGTCTTTTGGAAGCTATCTGTCTCTTCCTGGGATCATCTATCTGCATGTCAGCAAAGATTCTGTCTAGAGTCCTCAACCAAGTTTATACTCCCATCACCCTTAATTGCCTTCAAACTCCTTGCCTCTTAAGTTTGAGTATGTCTTCAGCGGCTTGGATAGTTCTTCATGAGGGTTTTCTGGTCTATGTCATATCCTAGTCCTTAAAGCCTGCACAAATTCTTGCATATCTATTGTTGGTGGAGCACTTGTTGATCCCCTGCCCACCATTCTTATATATATTTAATATTATATTAGTTCCAGTATCCTTCTAATTATTTAGATGATAATAGTTTAATCTCATTCATGCCTAATTTGCATTATAAAAGCATATTATCTACTATGCTTTGTAGCCATGTTTTACTTTAACAAAACTCTGATACCAAAACTATGGTGACCCAATTTCCTACCTAAAATAATTGATTTGTTTTTTTTTTAATTTCTCCCAAGATCCTGGGACTAATATAGACATATTAGTGTAGTTGACATGACCCATTATTTTCATATATGAAGATATGCAAATATTTATTGATCCATATAATACACACATTGGCAGTGAGATGTTTGTATTTGTGTTTAACTATGAGGTGCACATGTGAGGTGTGCACTAGCTAAGGTGACTCATTTTCTGGTTTATAAAAACATGAATTAAATTAATGTCAGATTCCTATGCATACATAAATAAGCATAATTGAACCAGATTGTCAAGTAATGTATATGTGTGTAACGAAGATAAACTAGACTGATCCCTACTGATAGATCAAACTGACCCCTATTCTTAAATAAGCATATATGAGCATCAGTTTACAATATGTGTAAGTATCAGTTTTCTCCATGCACATGTATAAGTATCAGTTCATAACATGTACAAGTATCAGTTTTTCTTCATACATATAAAATCGGCATGATTGAAGAAGACCCTTAATTGTAAGCATGAAAACAGTGTGCCTAACATATACTCCTGTATTCGCAAATTTGTATGCAAACAAAAGTCATTCAATTCTCAATGATACCGTAAAACTGGATTCATGCATTGGCATTACACTTTGTAAATTTACTTTTAATCAATATAATCATGTAATACCATGTTTAATCATTGTGATGGATTTACCTACTGATACATGCACATCCTATTACCAATGAGTGTTCAAGTGTACATAATTCACTACATTTCATCCTTGAACACATTACTAAAGAGACAAGACCCTTACAGCACATGCACCATTATCTATTGGTTTATAACATACACATAGCACATTAGGCTACCCAAAATACTTCCAATAATTAAATTGAGCTTGATCAAACATTTATAAAAAGTTCTTACATCCTTGACTTACTTCATTTCAAACTCCTAACATACTGGAATCTTACTTAAATAACATAAACTAATAACTAATTCTTAAACCATATTGCATCACATAATGCTGACAGTCTTTTACTTAACAATCTTTAAAACATAAAAAACTCTATGTCTTCTTCATAAAACCCAGCAAGCACCCTTAAGCATCGTGAAATCAATCACTGGTCTACCTCATTATCAATGAGACACCCAGTTGATTACAAGGCAATCAAACCAGGTCAGATAAATTTAGTATGAATATTCACCATTTTATTATGTGACTTGATTAAAACATGTGTGCATGTTTAGCCTTTACAATGCCTAAATACTTGATAGTTTAGTGCCTCATTCAGATATAAACAAAGCATTCAAAATAACAAAACACATCAATCATTAGTTGTTTTCTACCTCTACTCATTCCCCTTTTTCATCCAGGGTATCATGCCCATTTATTTGGCTATTTACTGCTTGCTATTTGAACATTAGTATGCATTGTTTGAGGACCTTCCATCCTATTCTCCAAACACCCAGGCTAACAGGGTATTATATACCATGCATATATCTAATCTCCACATCCATAGATTAAATTGATCAAAAGCATTCCTAGAACATCACCATCCCTATGTGTATACTTCCCATTTATATGTTAAATGTGTACATAATCTCTTTTTCTTTTATTATCTTGTATTCATATCACTTGCAGATATAAATACACACAATAAACTGAACTTATGCACATAAAGAATCACACACATCAAACAATGAAGGACAATCAATCTTATTCATTTAAATAACATTCAGGAATAAACTAATTCGATATTTATGTGTACTGATCCAACTTATCACTTAGTAAATACAATATCAATTGAAGTAATGTTCCCCAGGTTTTTTGTACCTTATCCTACAGTTGTTTTTACCCCACTACAAATCAAGCATAGATTGAAATAGTGAGTTACTCCACATATATTAATTAAAAACACACGTACATTATTATATGGTTGCCTTCAATAGGATTTAATGCCTTTACCACATTTAAATGAGGTAAATATTCACCTTGCTATATCTGCTTTGCTCCTATCCTAAGAAATATTTATCCAGCCTTATCTGCCTATTTCTTGAATATTATAGTGGAGCAGATGACCTAACCTAAGTATAATGACCACTAGCTTTTTATAATAGTCATCCTAGGGTTTCTATATTTAGGAAACCTCGGTTGTCATGTGGTCCTGCCATTATATTTTTGCCCTTCTGAAAGTACCACTTTCTATTTGAATTTCTAAAGGACGTCATTCATACTATTTCCATGTATCA
Organism: Allium sativum; assembly: GCA_030737875.1. Classification (NCBI taxonomy): domain Eukaryota; kingdom Viridiplantae; phylum Streptophyta; class Magnoliopsida; order Asparagales; family Amaryllidaceae; genus Allium; species Allium sativum. The sequence continues at coordinate 448,310,529 of CM060919.1, forward strand.
TGTCATATGCATGACCTTTCTTCTCGTAGCAATTTATAAGGAAAACTTAACTATGTACATATCTATTTATACAACATAATGTATGCATCATTTCTTTTCTGGTTCCAGGTTACAATGTTTTATAAATATATATATAAAAAAGCCCTTAACCTTTTCTACCAGTCCTTCATGGCACATTATATTTTTATTTTAAATGTAATCAACTTATTTAATTAATTACTAATATCCATTTAAGTCTGGGTCTCCATAGCGACACGCCCCTTTAGTCCAAACCGTGACTCCACTTGCCCTCTTCAAACCCTAAAACTTCTTAAAGTCCTAACTTTCCCTTTTAGTCTTCAAATTAAAATGTGCTTGAGTGTATTTGTGTAATAACTGGTGAGTTTGAGTTGGAAAGAAGCAATTTTGAGTTCATTGAAAGATAGTGAAGTCCTAAATGTCGAGGTGTAGGAATGGATGGTGTGAGAACTCTTGGTTTAATTTGGTGAATTAGACAGTTAATTATTGGTTATATGGTAGTTCACATGATGAATTGTTTAATTGCAATATGTTTGAATGGATGTTGAACTGTGATATGATTTGGATGGGAATTTGGGTTAAGTAACATGTTAATACACTATTAAGACGCTTATGATAGTTATTGTAGGGTTAAACACCCATTCGCAAATCAAACGATGCATTAATAATCACATGTTGAAGTTAAGTTGACTTGGTAGAGATATAACCTGAAATGAACAAGTTATTATTTATTGTTTGAATTTATGGTTGATCGGAATGTGATGTAAACCCCACACGGGTATTGAGATGATAATATCTTGACACATTTCCCAATTGTTTGATCTGCGGTTAATCGGTTGATTGACTGACTTTTATAAGCATTATCTATTTAAAGGCTTACATAGTGAAATAACACTTTGTATGTGTGATGATTGTATGATTAGTAGTTGTTTACAACTATTATTGCGTGTATATGATGTGTGAAATCCATATAAATGGAATTATATGGTAATTGGTTGAATTTCATTCCAATTCAAAATAAAATTGAATATTTTAATAATATAATATTCATTGAAAAATCAAAGTTTGAATTTGATGTCCGATTTTGGATGGACGCGAAGATATTAAAATATCGTTGAATATTCATAACTGTACCGAGTGGTTTTGAATAAATTTTCATATAGTTTTGGCCTATCAAAGTTTTATATTCGAAATGAATAGTAATATTCGAAAGTAAAGTTCAGTTAGGCTATGTAGAAACTGTTTCAAAAGAGATTTCTTTCGAAAGTTTCTTATTAATTTTTATGCTGAATGTCAGGAAGGTTTGGACTTAAAATAACGAATTTCAAAAAATATTATTATTTAAATGATTAAAATAGTATTAAAATGACTTAATATGGGAATATTTGATTATGAAGGGAGATAATCGAAATAGAATTTCCAATGATAATTATATATATTTTATATAATTAATAAATAACTTTCGAAGTAGTTCAATTTATTTTTAATTATAAATCGAATTGGGTTTGAATATAACTTGCCGCGTAGCGATAGTTCGCGAAGGTCAACTCGTAATTTTAAATTGATGTACCAAGAGATCCAATCGTAGGATTCTCCCGAAAGTGAAAGCGCTGGGCCCGAAATGATAAGAGTTTTCAAAGGAAATAAGAAATTTTAAGATCCAATGGTTTGATTTTAAATTAAGTCCAAAATTTGTTTTGGGAAAGGTTGCTATGAACGCAGTTCAGTGACCCAAAATTAGAAACCAACTGTAAGGGCCTTAATAAAATTGTTAAAAATATAAATAAATTAGGTTAAATCATTATAAATGATTTAAAAAGATTCTGGACGGAATATTACAAGTTTTGGAAAGATAAAAGATGTTTTATTTGAGTGAGCTAGTTAACAGCTAAAATAAAGAACCAAAAGGAATATGCTATGATTCCTGAGAGTACATTCTAGTACCACCTGTGAGATCTAACTGGAAACTATTCCATTATGCGAGGGGTGAGAAGAATCGAAAGAACGTAGGATATTCGACTAAGATCAGACAATGTTTTTTGAGTAAATTGATCCAATGGTTTTAAAATAACATATTGGGTTGTAAGGGTTTGAGTATAACCAGAGTTTTCCAATGTATAAATTGGATTGGATTTGGATGGGAACAGTCTTCGAATATTTCGATATAGGATTAACGGATGTTGTTTTAAGGAATTTTAAAGATATAGATATCGTTATTCCTAATACGGTATCTGTTGGTTCCAGAATTTGATATTGAATATAAGTCAATATGATTTCTATTCAAAGCCTTGTATTTGATATCAAATTGGATTTTGGGTTTGTCGTGAGTAGTGTCTTTAATAACACCTTTCTTAAACCCACTTGAAAATGGAATTTACAGAATGAATCTTTTAATTTAGATTTAATAGAGCTTTTCCAAAGTGAAGCTTTCAAATTTAATAAATTGAATTAGAATTGGATGAAAGTGGATTTTGGGTTTATCATGAACGATGTTTTAAATGACATTTGTTCTTTAACCCAGTTAAAGGCAAGATTGATTACTTAAAGTTAAATAATCATTGAATAATGATTTTTGAAGATTAAAACAGTAATGACCCTGATTTTCGAACAAATTATTTTAAATATTTAATGTGGTTTTTTAATATTGAATTGATAATATAAATGAATTGTTATATTTAGTTATCGATTTGAAAATCGATTTCGATTTAATATATTAAATTATCGTAATACGAAATATAATTGGAATCGAAGTTAAAAACTGATTCACAACAATTCAGATAATCAGTTTTAATTCTATTTGAATATAGACGACGATAATAATAATTTATTATCAAAGAATTTATTTGTGTTGAATTCAAATTATTTTATATCAATTTAATATGGTTATTTTATACATACGTTCAAATTAAATTTTATCGTCTATTCTGTTGAGTCCAAAATAGTGTAATTACATTTAAACATCAGTCGTTAAGTAAAATAACGGTTCGTGATTTCAGGTAATGGACCTCGAGATATTTTATTAGTGGATAGGCTCGAAATCAAATCGATATCTTTTTAAAAAGGAATAAAAACCCCTTGACATCAAATCGAATTAAAACAAATCAAATCGTGTTAATGGCATGTGTACCCTTTGTCTCCTCTCGCACATATATTGACCATCGACCTCGTTATTTTTTCCATCCTCAGATGAAAAACCCGAATCAGTTCCAGTCCTCTTCATTTATTCCCCATTCATTTTTCCTATGGCAAAAACAAATTGGAAATCCCTCCACCCTTTTACCACTTCATTTCATCAAAATAAAATCGGGTCTTCGAATTAAAAAAAAAGAAAAATAGTGTTGAAATCGGAATCACAATAGGATTCCGATCAATTTACTGGAGCTCGAGACTGACGCTCGCGTACAGAGAGGAAGTGAGACTAGATCTTGGTTTAAGCTGACTCGGCGAAGAGGATTCCGATCCTGTGAAGTGTGCGATAGTAGGAGGTAAGAGATCGCGACTCGATGCCAGGGAATTTTGTGCGATGTGATATGCGGGGTTGTCGAGAACGTGAGAGGTTGAAGGATTGAGTGATGCAAATGGCCAAAACAGCAACATCAGTGGAGTTTGAGGAAGCCGACAGTAGACCTGGAGGAAGTTGGTCAGCGAATTAAAGTCTGTGATGCTAAATGCTAATGTTTAACTGGATGGAGTTCAAATTGGTTCTAAACGAGGCGGCGTCTGAAGTTTTATCGTGAAGTGGCGCTGGGTATTTGTGGTGCTGTTGGAAAATGGGGAACTCATGTATGATGGATTTGTGGTTGACAGGGGTGTGGCGTGGTAGTAGAAGTTGGGGTTTTTTATGTAATTGGGTGATCAACTTTAGATGTGGAAGTCTGGTCTGTGTTGATGGTAGATACAGGGAAAAGGGCTGTCGTTTGGGAAAGAATTGAAAGTTGAATTCTTCTTACTGTATGATGTCCTTTGGCGAGGGAACAATGACAGACTTAAACTAATTGTGGGAGGAATATTTAACATAGACAAGGTAAATTAAGTGATTCAGTTTATTTTCAGTTAGCAAATAATGGTTAGTTAAATTTGTATTAAGCTTTCAGAAGAAAAAAAGTATACCCTTTTCATAAGTAATTTTGTTAAGATACGTAATTAAGGTATATAATAGTGATTAGATTTAAATTAATTTTATCATAAAATAGTTAACATATAAAATGTATACAATGCTGTAACGTGCATATATATTTCATACATCAACAGATTTCGACAAAACGGAGTGCGTTGAATTTGTATTGGCGAAGGCTAGTATACGAGTCAAATTGGAATAATTTGAAGCCGAGGATACGGAATTTAATCGGATATTCAACGATCAAGTATCAAGGTGAGTAAATCTCACTCACAGTTTTATATTTAAATTTATTTTTATCGTTACAAATAAATTTGTTGGTTGCTTGGGTGCATGAATTGTTGAATTATTGTGGTTATTTGATATTTCCCGCAATACTATTATCGGATGCCCGCAGTATCATTAGCGGATGACCCTACGCCCACATATATAAGTGGATCCCCTTTTATATCGCGATATCCTGCCTTGAAGTAGGATTGGTATTAATTATGTGACTAACATCCGTGGATGCAGGGAAAACAGGTTGGAGGGATCCAACAGGATTCGTCAAATTTATTTATTACTGTTTACATATTTACATATGTGTGATGTGTGAATTAGATTGTTAGTTTGCTTATTTCGGAATTTGAATATCACTGGCCCTAGAGATTGACATTTAAAAGGGATTTTTAGATTTTAAAAGGAAAAATATATTTTTTTCGAATAGAAATTGAATTTCAGATTTGGCTAGGAAAATATTAACTTGTTTTTAGAAATAAAAACAAGTAGTTGAATTTATGAACGATGTTAATAATTGAGTAGAAAAATTACCATTGGATAATTTTGAAATGCAAACTCAAGTGTTAATTGGGAAAAAGAAATTTATTTTCCAAAAATAGAATTGGCATTTGAAATCGAAAACTTGTTTTAATATTTAAAACAAGAAGTGTTATTTATAAATAAAAGAAGGGAAATTTTATTGGATAATTTATTTAAATTCAAGTGTGAACTTAAAGGGATTTTTAAATGGTAAAGAAAGGGAAATTTTACTTTTCGAAATAGAAATGGTATTTCGAATAAATTGGGAAATATTAACTTGTTTTTAGAAAAACAAGTAGCTGAAAATACAAACGCTGTTTATAAATAGAAAGAAATATTATCATTCGATAATATTAAACTTTAATTTCAAGGGATTTAAAGAAGGAAGTTATCTTTCGAAGTGAATATTTGAATTTCAAATGGAATATGAAACATAAGCTGGTTTTAAATATTTAAAACCAGTAAAAAATTATAAACTATGTTTATAAATAGAAGAGGGTAGTTATCATTATATGATTTGGGTATTTCAATTCAAATTTGAGTTTAAAAAGAGATTTATAACTTGAAAGCGTTTCAAAAGGAAACGATGAATTTTATTCCGATATTCGGATTGTAAACTGAATTTAAATAAATCCACACGGATTTATGATTTTAACTCGACTATTATCGAATACATAAATAAAATTATATTTCAAAAATATTGGAATAAATGTAAATTTATGTTCTAATATGAAAATAGATTATATAGATATAAGTTATGATATTTTCAAATTAATTTGAGATTCAAAGGGAAATCAAATATTTCAAAATAGAAATCGAGTTTCAATGGATTACTTAAATGGAAGTAGAATCTAATCAAGAAATGAATTTATAAACAAGGTTTATAAATGTGATGAAGAAATTTTCATCGAGCAAATTTGGAAATAAATTTCCAAATGAAAGAATTGGAATCAAAGGTGAGATTTAAATCAAGTTTTGATATTACAAGCTTTTAACCATCTCAAGATAAGAACGTCGTCGATTAAGGTCTGAGAGGTAATTAAAATACCCCAACTTGAACGACTTCACTATTATCAAGAGATGATATTAGTTTGTAATGGTAAACGATGTTGAAAATTGATCACGCCCATAATAGGAATTTATAATTGAATTTGCGGGTATCGACATTTTGTAATTTCACGTGAATTGAACTAGGATATAGGAATTTGTGTTTCGAATAAATTCATAACTAAGTTATGAATGTGAAATGAAATACTCGACAAGTTGAATAACCGGAGGTATTACGTCAGATTTGGTGAACGGACTTGAATTATTTCAAAAATATTGGAAGTGGAATTGAGATTTATTTACTAAACGATGTTTTAAACGTTATATAATTTTTTTAATTAAAACGAACTCGCTGCGGCGCGGTAGTTCATAATTTGACGATTTGAACTTCAATTGAGTATACAAAACTCAATATAACTAGGAATTTGATGAAACAAGAAACGTCCGGACATATTGAATTATAGTTTTCTAATGGAAGAGAAAAATCAAGATTTCGTTGTACAGATTTTGAGTTATGTCAAAATCAATTTTTTAGAAAAAAAACTCCATAATCATTTTAAACCATAACGGTTTATTTAACTGAATAAAAGATTTTTGGTGAATAAAAATTTGAATTTCCATTAGTAAAAATCCGGATTTGAGTTATAAAGGAAATATAGACTTGAGCCGAGTAAATGGATTGATTTTTGGATCAAAAATCATATTTTTATTTATTGAACAATGTTAACTAATTTCAAAGGGAATTAGTAAATAGATTTTTGGATCAAATTTAACCTTTGTTAAGTAAAGGAAAGTTGTGAATTAAAAATTCGTAATCGAATACACCACTCGTGTAAGATTCGGTTTTGGTTTGCTTATAAGTAAGTGAGACGTGGGATAAAATGATGAACTCAAAATGAAGTGAATCAATCAAATGGACTAAATTGAACAAATGGACCAATTAGGAAACTAATTAGCCAAATGAAACGTGATTAAATAAAAATGGCTGGATTGATTGGAATGCATCGGGAATGATTGAATATAGGTTAGACAGGCACGGGATAAAGGAAATGAAGAGAATGAAGAATATTATTAGCGCCCAACAAAAAGGTACATGTTTCAATTTCCATATGAGGTTTCATGCGCCGAATCGGCAAGCCGTTTGGCTTTTTGATTTTCTTTTTAAATGGAAAAGGCCTAGAGAGGCGAGTTGGGGTTTGAACGATTGACCGATACAGGGGAGATGCTGGCGAAATTTTCCGAAAATTTAAGCAGTTAGAATATTTTTAAGAAGTTTTTTGATAATTAGAAATCGATATATTGATATTTAGAATTCATTAAGAGAACTTAAAATATCAGAAAGGGCCAGTGATTGTGAAATTTTTTGATGGATGTTATTTTTCTTTTGATAGTTAAAACACCGGCTATCAAAGATTTTTACCACCATTGTCAATGCGGAGAGACCAGTTGGATTTATTGTCCGAAAACCACTATGTATAGGCATAGGCGTTGCGAATTAGATTATGCTGAAAATAATCGAAGATAGAGTGAAATGCAAGGGCTGTTTTGTTTGTCCAGTCCCAGGTCAACTTGTATGGACGAATGTCTGACAAAATATTCCTAACGATCACATAAGGCGAACTTTTCAAGGTATTACGTCCGGTGGCGGAGAAATTCGTTCCTCTTAGGTTTTATACCCGTAATATTTTTGGGAAGTTCAACTAGTGATTTGACGGGTTTGACGATGTGGCATTCAAAGTGCATGGTGGCTAGACGTTCTAAAATATAGACGTAGCCTCAAGCCACACAACCAGGAAATGAAAAATATCGGGCAGGCAGCATTGCTATGTGGGTCGCTCCCATTAGGGTGTATAATCACCTATCTAGAGAAATTCCTTCTACTTCTTTAATCTATTTCGATGCTGTCCCTTTTCGGGAAACAATTGTTTGAGCTCAACCGTTGGTGATATACATTCGATCACTCAAGCGAAATGAGTGGTCGGTCATGTATGGGTCGGGTTGCAAGACTGTAACGACCCAGAAAATCTGAACCAATTTAAAATTTTTAAATTGGCTAAAATAATGGATTTTAAATATTTAAAATAAATATTTTCAATAATAGAGATGAAAACTGAGTTTGAATCGACAATTGAAAACGAATATAATTAATTATAATTATAAACAAGGCCTGGAGAGGCGCTGCAGTTTCAAAAATTGAATTCAAACTTTGTCGGACTGTACCGGGTGCAAAACAAAACGGATTTTAGAGAAACCAAAAATATTTAAATCTGTTAGTGAATACCTTTCTAACGAATCTGAAAAATCGAATTTTCATAGCGGAAAGAAAAAGTTATGGCCGAATGAATTTTCAGAACGGTCGCTATGGATTTTATATAGCCCGTGAAATTGGCCATTTTGCATACGACCTCAGAATTCGACGAAACTACTTTTGTTGGATCCGGGATGTAAAGTTTTTGCTAGCTTTCAAATTTCATAATTTTTGAAGCTAATATGTGAGCGTGGCAAAAGGAAACGTGTTTTGGCCAATTACAGTTAAATTGGATCGACCAAAAATAGGCCTTTTTGCAAACGGTCTTAGAATTCAACGAAACTAGTTTTGTTGGGACCGTATCATCAAAACATAACTAGATTTATTTTTCTGGAATTTTTTGAATCAATTTGTGACCTTGGCAAATTGAAATGTTCGTTTAAATTAAATATTGAATGTTTTATACTTCAATCTGAAGGAAAACAGACTGAAACAGTCGAATGGGCCTTCGAAACATATCCCATTGTGTTCGGAATGGGGGTAAAACGCTAGGGACGACAGTCGTTGGGTTTCGATTGGTGGTCGCGTCAGAAAACCCCATTTAAAACCCACCGGCCAATCAGAATTAAAAAAAAAAAGAGAAACGTGGAAATTCTCTCTCCCCGACCTGCGATCGACGACGGCCACTGCTCCCATCTTCCCAGCCATTTTCCAACCGCCTCATCCACTTTCATCCCCTCCGCCAGTTAAGGTTTTTGTCAAGCTCTCCCTCCTCTTCAAATCCGACCTGGTCTCGCTCCTCCTCGTGCAGCCGTCAGCGAGAACCAACGGCTCAAAGTGGCGCTTTTCTCGCCGCCGCCACGAACGCCATGGACCACTGAGCTGGCCAACTCCCCTACGTGCGCGAAGCCCTCTCCTAGCCCTTCGACGCTGTGAAGGTCGATCGTCCTCTAGCTTCACGGATTTCGCGAAAAATCGAAACCTAGTTTCGAACAGTTTTGAAAGGTATCGACTGTTTTAATTTAAAACTGATTTTAACAGTTTAAAACCGTTGCAAACTTCGAAAAATCATATCTTTTTGCTATGTTAACGAAATTCGATGAAACAGGAAACATCGTGACCGTGTGGACGCCTTCTACATTTTAGAAGAGACCGCATATTTTTCTGAGCCTTCTGCTATTTTTGGTGGAGTGGAACCCAATGTGAGATTTCTAAATTAAAAATAATATGAAAAACGACGATGTATAAATTATATAGTCGATGTATGAGTTATATAAGCGTTGTACACCTCATGTATAAGCGTTGTATAAATTGTATGTTCGATGTATAAGTTATATATGCGTTGTAAAAATTATATATGTGTTGAAATAAAAGTGAATTGCTATATATATATATATATATATATATATATTTATATACGCCCCTCGTCCACAAACCATGGACGATATTTATTGGTTGTGATTGGTGTGAAAATTGATTGATAGCGAATGGTTGTTTGGGATTGCTTGTGGTTGAAAAATATCCGTTTATGGTTGAAAAATATTTGGTTGATACCACATAGGATTAGTTTGTGGAAATGAAATAAATATATACATGCCGCCTGCGTGCGAACTAGATGCATGATCCCCATTGTCAAAAACCGCGAGGTTTTAAGGTAGAGCGAGGAGCCGTACTAGGGACGGTCCCGGTTTTAACTACCCTGCCGTTATGCTGCCGAAATTTTGAATAATATTCATGTGTTTGAATTATTTTCATTTGCTGAAATTATATTTATTCGTTGAATAGAAAACCTTCATGTGTTGAATCGATATTCATTCGTTGATTAGAAATTCATGTGTTGAATGGTATTCGCTTTCAAATATAAAAATCACATTTTTATCTATATATAGAAACTATAGAAAACCTTCATGTGTTGAATCGATATTCATTCGTTGATTAGAAATTCATGTGTTGAATGGTATTCATATTTTGAAATAAATTGTTAGATAATAAAAATCCTATTTTTATCACGTATATAAACTATATGAAATAATAATGTTTTGAAATGAATTGTTTTACAATAAAATCACATTTTTATTATATTCACGAATTATTGAAATGTGAACTGTTAAAAATAGCCACTCGTTCAAATAAATATATATATGAGTTGAAATATTCATTTATTAGCTAATGATATGATTTTTGCCTATACATGCAACATTAGAATGAATGGTGTTTTTAAACCAAATGGAATCAAATATGAAGTTGAATGGAAAATGATAAATGATAAGAACGGTATATATGTACATGCATATTTATTGAACAGGTTATTGCAAAGGGGCTAGAGAAGAGGAATAAAATTTTGTGTCCGACAAATAGGTACACATTTACTGTTTTGTTTGGGTAATGATTTTATGAGCCTGTTGGCTAGCCGCTTGGCTTTTTCTTTTTGACATGAGACGCCCATGTGGCTACTTGGGAATTTTCCCAGCCCCTCCCGTACAAAGGAGGTTATGGCGAAATTTTCCAAAATTTTAAGGCGTTAGTGAAATATTTGAAGTAAAAACGATATTGAAATTGTTGAATGAACTATATTTATATAAATATATAAATATAAATGAAATTAAAACGAAACGTGGCCGTGCAGTTCGCGTTTTGAAACCGTGATTTCAAACAACTAGTACGGGAAATCCGACCATTGGATTTTCCCGAAACCGCAACCGTCGGGTTCGCCTTGGAAATATCTTTCCAACGGCACCAACCTTGTAAAAATCCAACGGTTGGATTGTCTGGAATGTTTAATTCAAATCTGAAGAAAAACAGCGCCAAAAACGATTATATATATATATAATTATATTTAATAGAATAACGACGTTGCAGTTCGTATTTTGAAATCGAAACTTCAAACGAATGTACCGGGAGATCCGACCGTCGGAATTTCCCGAAACTGGAACCGTTGGATTTGTTTTGAAAAGACCTTCCTAATGATGTAAATTTTGTGAAGATCCAACGGTTAGATTTTCAGATATGTGTAAATCAAATCTGAAGAAAAACAGCGCCACGACCGCGTTATGGCCCGAAGCGTCGTTTTGAATAAATAGGCTATTTTAAAATAAATAAAAATAGAGATAAATCGTTATAAAATATCATAAACAATATGGAATGAAAATAAACTGAATTTGCTCGATTTATGTTGTATTTGATGGTTGAATTTGTTTGTTGTGAAAATTACATTAAAGAACAAAATTAGTGTTGTCGAATGATTTAACCATTGAAATAAATTGATTTGAAATTCTAAATATACGTGAATTATTTGAAAAGGCCGAGTTAATTCTCATTTCGAATAATTGACCAACGATTGAAATTCGAAGATGAATACGGTGGTTGAAGACCGGAGATCTTCACCTCGTTTGGATGGTAACCGAGGTCCTGATTGGGAGGCATCCCGAAATATGGATGATGAGTGGTGATCATCCAGACGTACGTGAAAATCGATGGGTTTGCGAGGTATTTAGTGCCTCCGGTATCGTTCAGACCCAGAACGGACTTGTAAATGGACTGTGTGTCTGACATTGGAGTTTTTTCTATGTTGATTGATTTCTGTTAAATATAAATCTGTTTGGCGGCGGAGAATTTATTCTTTTGCTTAACGCCCTTCTCTGAGACGCACGAGCTCAGAGGTTGTATATCGATGGACATCAGTCGCATGGCATGAATTGCCTGTGTGGCATGCTAAGATGCAGTGATCAGGGCTTCTGTTGAAAAGCAAAGCCTTGTGGTGATGATCAAAGCACCGCCTGTGTGGCGTAGCTTTGTATATAACGTAAATTCGCGAGCCTCACACCCCGGTATGAACCAGAAACCGGAGGAAGGACCTCAGGGAGGACATGCGTTTCTTCCTAGCTAGGGTGGTGTCAGTGACCTACCAGCCCTGACATTTATATACTTTTCACCTATGTGGTTATTGCTGTTGCGAGGCGCCTCGGTTTGATCGGACGATCCGGGTCCGATGGAGTCATTCGTTGGCTCGTTTACGCCCCAAAGGGCGGGGAAACGCATTGTCCAGGAATTCTAATCCACATCGGTGGACCGGCCCTGTCGCTCCTAGGGTCACTCGAGCTCTTATCCTGAGACTCGGGCTAGGCAGTCTCGAATTCGATAAGGAGTATCTTTTGCCTTGGTTCATGACGGAAATCCAATTTCCAAATACGTGACGATGCGGTTTCAATTGTATATATATAGTTGGCGACATAGTGGCATGGGACGCTCATGTCGCCTATGATTGATAGTTATGATTTGAAATTGTTTTCAAAACATATAAACACTAGCAATAATATCAAATGCCTTTGTTTTATTCGTATCAAGCATATTTTGGTCGTTATAAGGAAAAACTCTATCCTCCGGTTTGCGTTGCATTGTGTGATGGGAACTGAGTCTTATAACGGCTTCATTTTTATAAAAAGCATAGCGACGTTTAAAAGAAAGATTTGTTTTAAAGCACTGGCAATCCAATGGAGTAAACCCGTTCCATGAAAGTGGCGTGGTCCTGTGATTAGCCATATTATATATGTGTTGAATGGATTTCTCATACCAATCCCATGACTGACTCGTAGTTTGTTTCACTTTCAAACTCGGGTGCCCCTTTTTCTACACGGGCAGCCTTGTATTCAGGTTTAGCTGGTTCTTTCTGGATAGCTGGAGCTGAAGATGGATTCTATCATTTATCTCTTTTTATGCTGTTCAGCACCTATTGTACATATTTTGTTTGTTTTCCGCTGTAGACATTTATGTATAGCTGAACTGTATTTGTACTAAGTATGATCCTGTATACTGTGTAACTCTAATGATTACTTTTATCCAGTATATTCTATTGTTCATTATCTGGTGTATTTATTTAATTTTGTTCTGCTATTATCTGTTTCTGTGTTATATTCCAAAGATAACCCTTTCCACCATTAGTACGGGGATTGGGGTCGTCTCAACGTGGTATCAGAGCAAGGTTAAGCTTAGTTCTGGAATATAACATTTGAACGAACTCGTCAAAAATAGAACCAGTAGTGTTCTAGGATGGGTAACTCCATACAGATAGGATCAGAAATATCCTAGTATGAGTAGCATAATGAAATAACATCTAGATAGACACATTTACATTCAAGTATTTGTCTCTATATTTTGAAATATCTTTCCTGTTGACCTGACACTTGATCTGCTAGTTGCAGAAGAACTTGGAAATGAGTGCCAGAAACAGAAGAAGTGATGCTGACCCGGATATAGAAGCTCTATTTATGAAATATAGAAATCTGGGTGGAAAACCCTTCACGGGTGAAGAATCTATTATGAGGACACAAGCATGGATTTGTTTGGCTGAAAAGATCCTTGATGGTTTAAAGCTGAGGGATGACCAGAAAAGATTGCTGGCCTCTTGGGCACTCAAAGATGAAGCTATATTCTGGTGGGATTCAGTTATTAAAGATAATCCAGAAGGTGATATCACCTGGGATAGATTCAAAGTGATTTTCCTGGAAAGATTTACTCCTCCAGAAGCGATTGAGCGATTATGTGATGAATTTTCTTATTTGATACAAGGTGATATGACCATCCCAGAATATCATAAGAAATTCAACGAACTTTCTCACTTTGCTCCCCATCTAATTCAGAATACGAAGAGAAAGAATCTGAGATTTATTTACGGGCTTCAAAGGAAATACCAGAATAAAGTAATGGGGCATGTGAAGCTCCCTTTTTCAGAAATGATTTATATGGCTTATCAGTATGAAGATCTAGACAAGAAGGGTATGTTACAGTATGAAGAAGAAGCCAGCTCTAGTAATAAAATTGAGTCTGAAACTGATCGTCCTGAAGCCAGTACAATGTCTGAGGTCGGTAAGGAGCCCAAAGTTAATCGAAAAAGGGCCAGATCCGAAAAAGAACCAGTAACGACAGCTGTATGCAGTAACTGCCATAAGCAGGGGCATTTGACTAGGAATTGTAAACCCTCGAAGGAGCAAACGAGGGATGAAACTAAATCCGGTAAGAAGTTCCAAGAGAATAGAAAGTGCAGTCAATGCCATCAGCCCGGTCATCTTTCCAAGGCCTGCCCGCTATTCAGAAAACCTAAAGTAGTACATGTAAATGAAGTGGTAGAAGTACCTGCATCTTCATCTGCTCAGGAAAGGTCTGATGTTTTAGAAGGCACGCTCAATGTCAAAAACATTCCAGTTAAAGTACTGTTTGACACAGGCGCGTCACGAAGCTTTATTGCAAAGAGTGCAGTCAAGAAGTTGGATTTGAATTTGAAGAAGCTCAAAGAGCCAATGACTGTCCAAAATCCAGTTGGAGGTTCCATTAATCTCAGTTGGGTTTGTGCAGTACCTGTCTCTTTTTCCTGCTATAAATTCCCTATTATCTCCATCGTCATGAATTTTAAGGAGTTTGATCTTATATTGGGGTTGGATTGGCTAACCAAATATGAAGCTGAGGTTAGATGCGCCGAGAGAGTTGTAAAGGCAAAGGCACAATCGGGGAATTATATAACCATACCTTGTGAAGGCCCAACATCAAATAGAAAGGACTTCTGGGCAGCTTTGAATGTTTCTCCAGCTCAAATAGAAAATGTCCCTAAAGTCACAGAGAATATTCCCGACTTAGTAAAGGATATTCATGTCGTCAATAACTATGCGGATGTGTTCGAAGAAGTTGTTCGCTTACCTCTGCAGATAGAGATAGATTTCAAAATTGCTTTAATTCCGAATGCAAGGCCGGTAGTTCACACTATTAGAAGAATGTCCTTGAAAGAGAAAGAGGAATTAGACAATCAAACACGACAGCTCGTATGGAAGGGTCTGATCAGGCCTAGTTTCTCTGATTGGGGTGCAGCAGTGGTATTTGTCCCAAAATCTGACGGTACTCTACTGCTATGTGTGGATTATCGTGATTTGAACAAGCAGACAATAAAGAACAAATATCCATTGCCGCGGATTGATGATTTGTTGGATCGATTAAATGGAGCACAAGTATTCTCAAGAATGGACCTAGCTACAGGCTTCCATCAACTTCGAATTGCCGAAGAGTGTGTTCCAATGACAGCATTCAGAGGTCCCGACTTATTCTACGAGTGGTTAGTAATGCCGTTCGGCTTATGTAACGCTCCCACTTACTTCGTTGATCTGATGAACAGAGTATTCAGAGGAGTATTGAATAAATTTGTTCTGGTTTTTATTGACGATATTCTAATCTTCTCTAAATCAAAGGCCGAACATGAAAAGCATCTGGAACAAGTTCTAGAAATTATGAGAAGGAATGTATTGAAAGCAAAGTTTTCCAAATGTATCTTTTGGCAATATGAAGTAAAATTTCTGGGCCATGTCGTATCGAAAGAAGGAATTGCTGTGGATCCAAGCAAAATCACAGCTATTCAAAATTGGAAACAGCCCAGTACCCCCACTGAAGTCCGCAGTTTTCTCGGATTGGCTAGCTATTACCGGAAGTTCGTTAAAAACTTTTCGAAGATATCTGGTCATTTAATGAAACTTACAAAGAAGCACTCTAAATTCAAATGGACTCCAGAAAGTGAGGAGGCTTTCGAAGAGCTAAAGTTGAGATTAACAACAGCTCCAGTGTTAACCATCATCGATGGCAACCAAGATTTAAAGGTCTGGACTGATGCTTCTAGAGAAGGCCTGGGCGCAGTGTTAATGCAAAGGGGCCAAGTGATTGCTTATGCTAGCCGTCAGCTGAAGCCGCACGAAAAGAACTACGTAACTCATGATCTTGAGTTATTGGCTATTGTGTTCGCCTTGAAAATCTGGAGGCACTATCTTCTGGGTGAGGGATTTGAACTGTTTACAGATCACCGGTCATTAAAGTATCTGTTCACTCAGAAAGACTTGAATCTGAGGCAGCAACGTTGGCTGGAGTTTCTTGCAGCATATGATTTTGAAATTCTATACACTCCAGGGAAAGCAAATGTCGTGGCCGATGCGTTAAGCCGAAAAAATGAGATGATCGCCAGTTTCATCATTGCGACTTCGTTGATTGATAAGATATCGGCTCTCCAAGAAGACGACCAATTTATCAAAGGAATGAGTCAGCGAATTCATGAAGGCAATGCTTCGGATTTTCAGCTAGACAGCGAAGGGATTCTGAGGTTAGAAGGGCGAATTTGCGTTCCAGAAATTCCTGAACTCAGAAGAGATGTGCTTGATGAATGCCACAAATCTAAGCTCAGTATCCATCCGGAGGTGAATAAAATGTATAACGATATCAAACGCACATTCTAGTGGAAGTCGTTAAAAAGATACATCTCGATATATGTTAGTCGATGCCCTACTTGCCAACTAGTCAAAAGCGACCAACAGAAACTGGCTGGATTGTTGCAACCGCTAGAAGTTCCAGGTTGGAAGTGGGAACATATTTCAATGGATTTCATTGATGGTCTGCCCAGAACCAGAAAAGGGAATGACAGTATTTGGGTGATCGTAGATCGCTTCACGAAGACCGCCCATTTCATACCTGTCGGATCAAACAGAACTGCTCAGAGTCTGGCGCAGATATACTTCAGGGAAATAGTTAGACTACATGGAGTGCCGCTCAGTATAGTCAGTGATAGGGATACAATATTCACTAGCAAATTCTGGGAAGCATTTCAAGTCGAACTGGGAACGAAGTTGAACTTGAGCACCGCTTATCATCCTCAGACAGACGGTCAGATTGAGAGAGTGAATCGTATTTTAGAAGATCTATTGCGGGCTTGTGTTCTAGATATTAGTGGATCATGGGAGGACCATCTACATTTGGCTGAATTCTCTTATAACAACAGCTACCAGGCGAGCCTGACAATGTCGCCATTCGAAGCAATGTATGGTAGACCGTGCAAATCTCTTGCTTGTTGGGTCGAACCTGGTAATAGACTGGTGTTGGGTCCTGATATGATTCGAGAAGCCGCCGATAAAGTCGATTTTATTAAGAAGCGATTACTCGCCGCTCAAAGCCGACAAAAGAGCTATGCCGATAGAAGAAGAAGAGATATATCCTTTGCTGTTGGCGACTATGTATATTTGAAAGTATCGCCGATGAGATGAGTTATCCGGTTCGACAAAACTGGAAAGTTAGCGCCCAAATTCATTGGTCCGTTTCCTATTCTGGAACGGATTGGAACTCTCGCTTATAGGGTCAAATTGCCAGATTGGTTGCCTGGAGTTCATGATGTATTTCATATATCTCAACTTCGAAAGCACGTTCATGATCCAGACTTGATCGTGGAAGAAGCAGCTCAACATGACATTGAAATTACCCCAGAATTAGCTGTGAGAAGAGAGCCGCTAAAGATTATCGGCAAAGAAACCAAAGAGCTGAGGAACAAGAAGGTTCACTTAGTCAAAGTGCAATGGAGTGGAGATCCGCGAGATTGTACTTGGGAAACTGAGGAGAGCATTCAGAAAGCTTACCATAGATGCCGAGTGGATATCTCTGATTGACTCTGGTGCAAGGTACATTTACCCTACTTTGCACTACCATTCAATTCTCTACTCTATTGTTATTTTCTTTTCATGGATGTGCACTTTTAATTCTATAGTCTGAATGATTTTAAAAGAGTATAGAAGTTGATCAGTATATTTTTGAAAGGTTAAAACGATTTGATTGTTGGTTGCGTTGTGTGATTGTAGATTTATCAAACCACTTTCAACTTCTTTCCTTTTCGGGGACGAAAAGTTTTAAGTGGGGGTGATTGTAACGACCCAGAAAATCTGAACCAATTTAAAATTTTTAAATTGGCTAAAATAATGGATTTTAAATATTTAAAATAAATATTTTCAATAATAGAGATGAAAACTGAGTTTGAATCGACAATTGAAAACGAATATAATTAATTATAATTATAAACAAGGCCTGGAGAGGCGCTGCAGTTTCAAAAATTGAATTCAAACTTTGTCGGACTATACCGGGTGCAAAACAAAACGGATTTTAGAGAAACCAAAAATATTTAAATCTGTTAGTGAATATCTTTCTAACGAATCTGAAAAATCAAATTTTCATAGCGGAAAGAAAAAGTTATGGCCGAATGAATTTTCAGAACGGTCGCTATGGATTTTATATAGCCCGTGAAATTGGCCATTTTGCATACGACTTCGGAATTCGACGAAACTACTTTTGTTGGATCCGGGATGTAAAGTTATTGCTAGGTTTCAAATTTCATAATTTTTGAAGCTAATATGTGAGTGTGGCAAAAGGAAACGTGTTTTGGCCAATTACATTTAAATTAGATCGACCAAAAATGGGCCTTTTTGCAAACGGTCTCAGAATTCAACGAAACTAGTTTTGTTGGGACCGTATCGTCAAAACATAGCTAGATTTATTTTTCTGGAATTTTTCAAATCAATTTGTGACCGTGGCAAATTGAAATGTTCGTTTAAATTAAATATTGAATGTTTTATACATCAATCTGAAGGAAAACTGACTGAAACAATCGAATGGGCCTTCGAAACATATCCCATTGTGTTCGGAATGGGGGTAAAACGCTAGGGACGACAGTCGTTGGGTTTCGATTGGTGGTCGCGTCAGAAAACCCCCTTTAAAACCCACCGGCCAATCAGAATTAAATAAAAAAAAAGAAACGTGGAATTTCTCTCTCCCCGACCTCCGATCGACGACGACCACTGCTCCCATCTTCCCAGCCAATTTCCGACCGCCTCATCCACTTTCAGCCCCTCCGCCAGTTAAGGTTTTTGTCAAGCTCTCCCTCCTCTTCAAATCCGACCTGGTCTCGCTCCTCCTCGTGTTGCCGTCAGCGAGAACCAACGGCTCAAAGTGGCGCGTTTCTCGCCGCCGCCACGAACGCCAGGGACCACCGAGCTGGCCAACTCCCCCACGCGCGCGAAGCCCTCTCCTAGCCCTTCGACGCTGCGAAGGCCGATCGTCCTCTAGCTTCACGGATTTCGCGAAAAATCGAAACCTAGTTTCGAACAGTTTTGAAAGGTATCGGCTGTTTTAATTTAAAACTGATTTTAACAGTTTAAAACCGTTGCAAACTTCGAAAAATCATATCTTTTTGCTATGTTAACGAAATTCGATGAAACAGGAAACATCGTGACCGTGTGGACGCCTTCTACATTTTAGAAGAGACAACATATTTTTCTGAGCCTTCTGCTATTTTTGGTGGAGTGGAACCCAATGTGAGATTTCTAAATTAAAAACAATATGGAAAACGACGATGTATAAATTATATAGTCGATGTATGAGTTATATAAGCATTGTACACCTCATGTATAAGCGTTGTATAAGTTGTATGTTCGATGTATAAGTTATATATGCGTTGTAAAAATTATATATGTGTTGAAATAAAAGTGAATTGCTATATATAAATATATATATACATATACATATATATATATATATATACGCCCCTCGTCCACAAACCATGGACGATATTTATTGGTTGTGATTGGTGTGAAAATTGATTGATAGCGAATGGTTGTTTGGGATTGTTTGTGGTTGAAAAATACCCGTTTGTGGTTGAAAAATATTTGGTTGAAACCACATAGGATTAGTTTGTGGAAATGAAATAAATATATACATGCCACCTGCGTGCGAACTAGATGCATGATCCCCATTGTCAAAAACCGCGAGGTTTTAAGGTAGAGCGAGGAGCCGTACTAGGGACGGTCCCGGTTTTAACTACCCTGCCGTTATGCTGCCGAAATTTTGAATAATATTCATGTGTTTGAATTATTTTCATTTGCTGAAACTATATTTATTCGTTGAATAGAAAACCTTCATGTGTTGAATCGATATTCATTCGTTGATTAGAAATTCATGTGTTGAATGGTATTCGCTTTCAAATATAAAAATCACATTTTTATCTATATATAGAAACTATAGAAAACCTTCATGTGTTGAATCGATATTCATTCGTTGATTAGAAATTCATGTGTTGAATGGTATTCATATTTTGAAATAAATTGTTAGATAATAAAAATCCTATTTTTATCACCTATATAAACTATATGAAATAATAATGTTTTGAAATGAATTGTTTTAAAATAAAATCACATTTTTATTATATTCACGAATTGTTGAAATGTGAAGTGTTAAAAATAGCCACTCGTTCAAATAAATATATATATGAGTTGAAATATTCATTAATTAGCTAATGATATGATTTTTGCCTATACATGCAACATCAGAATGAATGGTGTTTTTAAACCAAATGGAATCAAATATGAAGTTGAATGGAAAATGATAAATGATAAGAACGGTATATATGTACATGCATATTTATTGAACAGGTTATAGCAAAGGGGCTAGAGAAGAGGAATAAAATTTTGTGCCCGACAAATAGGTACACATTTACTGTTTTGTTTGGTGACGATTTTATGAGCCTATTGGCTAGCCGCTTGGCTTTTTCTTTTTCTTTTTGACATGAGACGCCCGTGTGGCTATTTGGGAATTTTCCCAGCCCCTCCCGTATAAAGGAGGTTATGGCGAAATTTTCCAAAATTTTAAGGCGTTAGTGAAATATTTGAAGTAAAAACGATATTGAAATTGTTGAATGAACTATATTTATATAAATATATAAATATAAACGAAATTAAAATGAAACGTGGCCGTGCAGTTCGCGTTTTGAAACCGTGATTTCAAACAACTAGTACGGGAAATCCGACCATTGGATTTTCCCGAAACCGCAACCGTCGGGTTCGCCTTGGAACTATCTTTACAACGGCACCAACCTTGTAAAAATCCAACGGTTGGATTGTCTGGAATGTTTAATTCAAATCTGAAGAAAAACAGCGCCAGAAACGATTATATTTATATATATATAATTATATTTAATCGAATAACGACGCTGTAGTTCGTATTTTGAAATCGAAACTTCAAACGAATGTACCGGGAGATCCGACCGTCGGAATTTCCCGAAACTGGAACCGTTGGATTCGTTTTGAAAAGACCTTCCTAATGATGTAAATTTTGTGAAGATCCAACAGTTAGATTTTCAGATATGTGTAAATCAAATCTGGAAAAAAACAGTGCCATGGCCGCGTTATGGCCCGAAGCGTCGTTTTGAATAAATAGGCTATTTTATAATAAATAAAAATAGCGATAAATCGTTATAAAATATCATAAACAATATGGAATGAAAATAAACTAAATTTGCTTGATTTATGTTGTATTTGATGGTTGAATGTGTTTGTTCTGAAAATTACATGAAAGAACAAAATTAGTGTTGTCGAATGATTTAACCATTGAAATAAATTGATTTGAAATTCTAAATATATGTGAATTATTTGAAAAGGACGAGTTAATTCTCATTTCGAATAATTGACCGACGAATGAAATTCGAAGATGAATACAGTGGTTGAAGACCGGAGATCTTCACCTCGTTTGGATGGTAACCGAGGTCCTGATTGGGAGGCATCCCGAAATATGGATGATGAGTGGTGATCATCCAGACGTACGTGAAAATCGATGGGTTTGCAAGGTATTTAGTGCCTCCGGTTTCGTTCAGACCTAGAACGGACTTGTAAATGGACTGTGTGTCTGACATTGGAGTTTATTCTGTGTTGATTGATTTCTGTTAAATATACATCTGTTTGGCGGCGGAGAATTTATTCTTTTGCTTAACGCCCTTCTCTGAGACGCACGAGCTCAGAGGTTGTATATCGATGGACATCAGTCGCATGGCATGAATTGCCTGTGTGGCATGCTAAGATGCAGTGATCAGGGCTTCTGTTGAAAAGAAAAGCTTTGTGGTGATGATCAAAGCACCGCCTGTGTGGCGTAGCTTTGTGTATAACGTAAATTCGCGAGCCTCACACCCCGGTATGAACCAGAAACGGGAGGAAGGACCTCAGGGAGGACATGCGTTTCTTCCTAGCTAGGGTGGTGTCAGTGACCTACCAGCCCTGACATTTATATACTTTTCACCTATGTGGTTGTTGCTGTTGCGAGGTGCCTCAGTTTGATCGGACGATCCGGGTCCGATGGAGTCATTCGTTGGCTCGTTTACGCCCCAAAGGGCGGGGAAACGCATTATTCAGGAATTTTAATCCACATCGGTGGACCGGCCCTGTCGCTCCTAGGGTCACTCGAGCTCTGATCCTGAGACTCGGGCTAGGCAGTCTCGAATTCGGTAAGGACTATCTTTTGCCTTGGTTCATGACGGAAATCCAATTTCCAAATACGTGATGATGCGGTTTCAATTGTATATATATAGTTGGCGACATAGTGGCATGGGACGCTCATGTCGCCTATGATTGATAGTTATGATTTGAAATTGTTTTCAAAACATATAAACACTAGCAATAATATCAAATGCCTTTGTTTTATTCGTATCAAGCATATTTTGGTCGTTATAAGGAAAAACTCTATCCTCCGGTTTGCGTTGCATTGTGTGATGGGAACTGAGTCTTATAACAGCTTCATTTTTATAAAAAGCATAGCGATGTTTAAAAGAAAGATTTGTTTTAAAGCACTGGCAATCCAATGGAGTAAACACGTTCCACGAAAGTTGCGTGGTCCTATGATTAGCCATATTATATATGTGTTGAATGGATTTCTCATACCAGTCCCATGACTGACTCGTAGTTTGTTTCACTTTCAAACTCGGGTGCCCCTTTTTCTACACGGGCAGCCTTGTATTCAGGTTTAGCTGGTTCTTTCTGGATAGCTGGAGCTGAAGATGGATTCTATCATTTATCTCTTTTTATGCTGTTCAGCTCCTATTGTACATATTTTGTTTGTTTTCCGCTGTAGACATTTATGTATAGCTGAACTGTATTTGTACTAAGTATGATCCTGTATACTGTGTAACTCTAATGATTACTTTTATCCAGTATATTCTATTGTTCATTATCTGGTGTATTTATTTAATTTTGTTCTGCTATTATCTGTTTCTGTGTTATATTCCAAAGGTAACCCTTGCCACCGTCAGTACGGGGATTGGGGTCGTCTCAAAGACGTTCTTGTTGAACCCAGGTGTATTCGCCTCTAGAGATACACTATCGAAAGGTGGTCCCATACCTTGTCATAGTTGGAATCCAATCTCCCATAAGCGCCCCGCGATTTTTGATTTTATACTATGTATGTAGAGCGTGAGATGCAAGCGTTCTACTATTTGGTTATTTATTTGATTAGACATTATTATAATATCACTGGAATTTGATATCAAAAATGGTTTGGGTTATAGTAAGTTAAAAACCGTCCGTGTTTATGTGTGGACTACTCTTACTATTATCCTTTTCTTTCAAAATATTCTTGAAGTTAAACCATATGATTGAAGTTTACTCACACCAGTCCCATGACTGACCCAGGGTTTATTTTGTTTTGTTTTTCCTAAACTCTTGGGTGCCCAAATTTGTACGGACAGTCAAGTGTTTCAGGGTTTTACAGATACACTTGGAGGAGTTGAAAGCAGGAGGCTTCACCGCTAGTTATTTTAGAGTTATTTCCACTGTATCAAATATTATATTGTGCTCTGATGATGGTATGTATGATACAAAATTTTGTATTTCAAAGCTTATGTTATATAATATAGTTTATTCGATCCGCTGTGAGATTCTGTATTGTTATTTCTGTTATTCTTCTATCTTTTCTATTTTCTTTAACCCAAATGACTCGTATTTCTGTATTATTTGAGTTGGACGTGTGTTGTATTAGTCAGCTCATATAGTATGGATTTGCGGGCCACTACAGTTGGTATCAGAGCTTAGGTTAAGCGAGTACCTAGGCTTTGGTGGGGGTTTACTCATTAAAGATAGGGTCAACAGTACCCTAGAATGAGTTGAGTGTATATATATGAGAAAGCGAATTTGTATGTTGATATAAAAATTGTTTTATATTGTGTTGGCTTGTCTGTTGGGTAGTTTATGAATTCTGGTCGAATCGTGGGACGCCATGACGTCGATAGGAGTTTCTAAACACTTGAACAGAAGAATTGACATGATATTGTTTTAAAGTGGGTAGATAAAATATTTTTACCCAAAATTTTATTTTGATATAAAGGAATGATTTCTTGAAATTATTATAATATATGGATGTGTTGGTTGTTATTTTTATAATCAAATGAGATTATAAAATTGAAATGGTTATATATAACAAAGTAGAACTTGTATATGAATAATATTTGCAAATGTGATCAAGTAAAATTGAATTCAAACTGTAAATTGGAATTTAAATCCCAGAAGGTTGGAATTTTTTTTCAAAGTATATTAGATTAATATAACATTATTTTGGGAAGGATTTTGGATAAAAATCATTTTGAATGGATTTTGAAAGTGATTAAGCACTGAATTCACTTCAGTAGCTGGAAAATAATTCTGATGATGACTGCAGCACCATCAGTGTTCATTTTCGAGTTTCTAAGTGATGGATTGCTACCTTAGAAAAGTTTCCGATGGAAATTTGTTCGAAATAAAACAAGTTGGTTTGAGAATTCAAATTTTTTGAATTTGGAATGGTTCTAAATATATGTGGATATATTTATGTGATTTCAAAAAGGATTTGAAAAAAAAAACCCAGGTATTTGAATTATGGCATTTAAATTTAACATAAACAAGTTAAATGGATCGAAGTAAATAAATGGAAACCAAAAGTTTTGGTAGAACTAAAGTTGTGGAAATATGAAAAGTTGAGTTTCAACGTAAGTGATTTTTTGGAAAGTAAATGAGTTGGTAGCATTTTTCTTACCTTAGCAATTTCGGGGACGAAATTCTTTTAAGGGGGAACGAATGTAACGACCCTGATTTTCAAACAAATTATTTTAAATATTTAATGTGGTTTTTTTAATATTGAATTGATGATATAAATGAATTTTTATATTTAGTTATCGATTTAAAAATCGATTTCAATTTAATATAGTAAATTACCGTTATACGAAATATAATTGGAACCGAAGTTAAAAACTGAATCAAAACAATTCAGATAATCAATTTTAATTCTATTTGAATATAGACGACGATAATAATAATTTATTATCAAAGAATTTATTTGTGTTGAATTCAAAATATTTTATATCAATTTAATATGGTTATTTTATATATACGTTCAAAATAAATTTTATCATCTATTCTGTTGAGTCCAAAATAGTGTAATTACGTTTAAACGTCAGTCGTTAAGTAAAATAACGGTTCGTGATCTCAGGTAATGGGCCCTGAGATATTTTATTAGTGGATAGGCTCGAAATCAAATCGATATCTTTTTAAAAAGGAATAAAAACCCCTTGATATCAAATCAAATTAAAAACAAATCAAATCGTATTAATGGCAAGTGTACTCCTTGTCTCCTCTCACACTTATATAAACCATCGACCTTGTTATTTTTTCCATCCTTAGATGAAAAACCCGAATCAGTTCCAGTCCTCTTCATTTATTCCCCATTCATTTTTCCTTTGGCAAAAACAAATCGTAAATCCCTCCACCCTTTTACCATTTCATTTCAGCAAAATAAAATTGGTTCTTCGAACTAAAAAAAAAGAAAAAAGAAAAAAAAGGTGTTGAAATCGGAATCGCAATAGGATTCCGATCAATTTACTGGAGCTCGAGACTGACGCTCGCGTACAGAGAGGAAGTGAGACTCGATCTTGGGTTAAGCTGGCTCGGCGAAGAGGATTCTGATCCTGTGAAGTGTGCGACAGTAGGAAGTAAGAGATCGCGACTCGATGCAAGGGAATTTTGTGCGATGCGATGTGTGGGGTTGTCGAGGATGGGAGAGGTTGAAGGGTTGAGTGATGCGAATGGCCAAAACAGCAACATCTGTGGAGATTGAGGAAGCCGACAGTAGACCTGGAGGAAGCTGGTCAGCGAATTAAAGTCTGTGATGGTGAATGCTAATGTTTAACTGGATGGAGTTCAAATTGGTTCTAAACGAGGTGGCGTCTGAAGTTTTATCGTGAAGTGGTGCTGTTGGCAAATGGGGAACTCAAGTATGATGGATTTGTGGTTGATAGAGGTGTGGCATGGTAGTAGAAGTTGGGGTTTGCTATGTAATTAGGTGATCAACTTTAGATGTGGAAGTCTGGTCTGTGTTGATGGTAGATACAGGGAAAAGGGCTGTCGTTTGGGAAAGAATTGAAAGTTGAATTCTTCTTACTGTATGATGTCCTTTGGCGAGGGAGCAATGACAGACTTAAACTAATTGTGGGAGGAAGATTTAACATAGATAAGGTAAATTAAGTGATTCAGTTTATTTTCAGTTAGCAAATAATGGTTAGTTAAATTTGTATTAAGCTTTCAGAAAAAAAAAGTATACCCTTTTCATAAGTAATTTTGTTAAGATACGTAATTAAGGTATATAATAGTGATTAGATTTAAATTAATTTTATCATAAAATAGTTAACGTATAAAATGTATACAATGTTGTAATGCGCATATATATTTCATACATCAACAGATTTCGACATAACGGAGTGCGTTGAATTTGTATAGGCGAAGGCTAGTGTACGAGTCAAATTGGAATAATTTGAAACCGAGGATACGAAATTTAATTGGATATTCAACGATCAAATATCATGATGAGTAAATCTCACTCACAGTTTTATATTTAAATTTATTTTTATCGTTAAAAATAAATTTGTTGGTTGATTTGGTGCATGAATAGTTGAATTATTGTGGTTATTGGATATTTCCTGCAATACTATTAGCGGATGCCCGCAGTATCATTAGCGGATGACCCTACGCCCACATATATAAGTGGATCCCCTTTTATACCGCGATATCCTTCCTAGAAGCAGGATTGATATTAATTATGTGACTAACATCTGTGGATGCAGGGAAAACAGGTTGGAGGGATCTAACTGGATTCCTCAAATTTATTTATTACTGTTTACATATTTATATGTGTGTGATGTGTTAATTGGATTGTTGGTTTGCTAATTTGGGGATTTGAATATCACTGGCCCTAGAGATTGACATTTAAAAGGGATTTTTAGATTTAAAATGGAAAAATATATTTTTTCGAATAGAAATTGAATTTCAGATTTGGCTAAGAAAATATTAACTTGTTTTTAGAAATAAAAACAAGTAGTTGAATTTATGAACGATGTTTATAATTGAGTAAAAAATTATCATTGGATAATTTTGAAATGCAAACTCAAGTGTTAATTGGGAAAAAGAAATTTATTTTCCAAAAATAGAATTGGAATTTGAAATCGGAAACTTGTTTTATTATTTAAAACAAGAAGTGTTATTTATAGATGATTTTTATACATAAAAGAAGGGAAATTTTATTGGATAATTTATTTAAATTCAAGTGTGAACTTAAAGGGATTTTTAAATGGTAAAGAAAGGGAAATTTTACTTTTCGAAATAGAAATGGTATTTCAAATAAATTGGGAAATATTAACTTGTTTTTAGAAAAACAAGTAGCTGAAATTACAAATGCTGTTTATAAATAGAATGGAATATTATCATTCCATAATATTAAACATTAATTTCAAGGGATTTAAAGAAGGAAGTTATCTTTCGAAGTGGATATTTGAATTTCAAATGGAATATGAAATATAAGCTGGTTTTAAATATTTAAAACTAGTAAAAATTTATAAACTATGTTTATAAATAGAAGAGGGTAGTTATCATGAGATGATTTGGGTATTTCAATTCAAATTTGAGTTTAAAAAGAGATTTATAGCTTGAAAGCGTTTCAAAAGGAAACAATGAATTTTATTCCGATATTCGGATTGTAAACTGAATTTAAATAAACCCACATGGATTTATGATTTTAACTCGACTATTGTCGAATACATAAATAAAATTATCTTTCAAAAGATACTGGAATAATTGTAAATTTATGTTCTAATATGAAAATAGATTATATAGATATAAGTTATGATATTTTCAAATTAATTTGAGATTCAAAGGGAAATCAAATATTTCAAAATAGAAATCGAGTTTCAATGGATTACTTAAATGGAAGTAGAATCTAATCAAGAAATTAATTTATAAACAAGGTTTATAAATGTGATGAAGAAATTTTCATCGAGCAAATTTGGAAATAAATTTCCAAATGAAAGAAATGGAATCAAAGGTGAGATTTAAATCAAGTTTTGATATTACAAGCTTTTATCCATCTCAAGATAAGAACGTCGTCGATCAAGGTCTGAGAGGTAATTAAAATACCCCAACTTGAATGACTTCACTATTATCAAGAGATGATATTAGTTTGTAATGGTAAATGATGTTGAAAATTGATCATGCCCATAAAAGGAATTTATAATTGAATTTGAGGGTATCGATATTTTGTAATTTCATGTGAATTGAACTAGGATATAGGAATTTGTGTTTCGAATAAATTCATAACTAAGTTATGAATGTGAAATGAAATGCTCGACAAGTTGAATAACCTTAAATATTAAGTCAGATTTGGTGAACGGACATGAATTATTTCAAAAATATTGAAAGTGGAATCGAGATTTATTTACTAAACGATGTTTTAAACGTTATATAATTTTTTTTAATTAAAATGAACTCACCGCGGCGCGGTAGTCCGTAATTTGATGATTCAAACTTCAACTGAGTATACAGAACTCAATATAAGTCGGAATTTGATGAAACAAGAAACTCCGGACCTATTGAATGATAGTTTTCTAACGAAAGAGAAAAATCTAGATTTTGTCGTATAGATTTTGAGTTATGTCAAAATCAAATTTTTAGAAAAACAGCGCTATAATTGTTTTAAACCATAAAGGTTTATTTAACTGAATAAAAGGATTTTTAGTGAATAAAAATCTGAATTTCCATTAGTAAAAATCCGGATTTGAGTTATAAAGGAAATATAAACTTGAGCCGAGTAAATGGATTGATTTTTGGATCAAAAATCATATTTTTATTTATCGAACAATTTTAACTAATTTCAAAAGGAATTAGTAAATAGATTTTTGGATATAATTTAACCTTTGTTAAGTAAAGGAAATTTATGAATTAAAAATCTGTAATCGAATACACCACTCGTGTAAGATTTGGATTTGGTTTGCTTATAAGCAAGTGAGACGTGGGATAAAATGATGAACTCAAAATGAAGTGAATCAATCAAATGGACTAAATTAAACAAATGGACCAATTAGGAAACTAATTAGCCAAATGAAACGTGATTAAATAAAAAGGGCTGGATTGATTGGAATGCATCGGGAATGATTGAATATAGGTTAGACAGGTACGGGATAAAGGAAATGAAGAGAATGAAGAATATTATTAGCGCCCAACAAAAAGGTACATGTTTCAATTTCCATATGAGGTTTTATGCGCTGAATCGGCAAGCCGCTTGGCTTTTTGATTTTCTTTTTAAATGGAAAAGGCCTAGAGAGGCGAGTTGGGGTTTGAACGATTGACCGGTACAGGGGAGGTGTTGGCGAAATTTTCCGAAAATTTAAGGAGTTAGAATATTTTTAAGAAGTCTTTTTAATAATTAGAAATCGATATATTAATATTTAGACTTCAATAAGAAAACTTAAAATATCAGAAAGGGCCAGTGATTGTGAAATTGTTTGATGGATGTTATTTTTCCTTTGATAGTTAAAACACCGGTTATCAAAGATTTTTACCATCGTTGTCAATACGGAGAGACCGGTTGGATTTATAATCCGAAAACCACTCCGTATAGGCATAGGTGTTGCGAATTTGATTATGCTGAAAATAATCGAAGACAGAGTGAAATGCAAGGGTTGTTTTGTTTGTCCAGTCCCAGGTCAACTTGTATGGACAAATGTCTGACAGAATATTCCTAACGATCAAATAAGGCAAACTTTTCAAGGTATTACGTCTGGTGGCGGAGAAATTCGTTTCTCTTAGCTTTTATACCCGTAATATTTTTGGGAAGTTCAACTAGTGATTTGACGGGTTTGACGATGTGGCATTCAAGGTGTATGGCGGCCAGACGTTCTAAAAGATAGACGTAGCCTCAAGCCTCACAACTGGGAAATGACAAAAATCGGGCAGGCAGCATGGCTATGTGGGTCGCTCCCATTAGGGTGTATAATCATCTATCTAGAGAAATTCCTTTTATTTCTTTAATCTATTTTTATGCTGTCCCTTTTCGGGAAACGGTGGTTTGAGCCCAACCGTTGGTGATATACATTCGATACACTCAAGCGAAATGAGTGCTCGGTCATATGTGGGCCGGGTTGCAAGACGTTCTTGTTGAACCCAGGTGTATTCACCTCTAGAGATACACTATTGGGAGGTGGTCTCATACCTTGTCATAGTTGGAATCCAATCTCCAATAAGCGCGCCATGGTTTTTGATTTTATACTATGTATGTAGAGCGTGAGATGCAAGCGTTCTACTATTTGGTTATTTATTTGATTAGACACTATTACAATATCACTGGAATTTGATATCAAAAATGGTTTGGGTTATAGAAATGTAAAAACCGTCCGTGTTTATGTGTGGATTGGTCTTACTATTATCCTTTTCTTTCAAAAGATTTTTGAAATTAAACCATATGATAGAAGTTTACTCACACCTGTCCCATGACTGACCCAGAGTTTATTTTGTTTTGTTTTTCCTAAACTCTTGGGTGCCCAAATTTGTACGGGCAGTCAAGTGTTTCAGATACACTTGGAGAAGTTGAAAGCAGGAGGCTTCACCGCTAGTTATTTTAGAGTTATTTCCACTGTATCAAATTTTGTATTGTGCTCTGATGATGGTATGTATGTATTATACAAAATTTTGTATTTCAAAGCTTATGTTATATATTATAGTTTATTCGATCCGCTGTGAGATTCTGTATTGTTATTTTTGTTCTTCTTCTATCTTTTCTATTTTCTTTAACCCAAATGACTCATATTTCTGTATTATTTGAGTTGGACGTGTGTTGTATTATTCAGCTCAGATAGTATGGATTTGCGGGCTACTACAAAAACTGTGTCGGAGTTTTAATAAATCTTTAATTAGATTTGAAATGTAAATAGGTAATTAGATTTACCAAAACACGATGGGTGTTAGATATGGAGTACTACCAGTTTTACTCCATAGGAAGAATAGGTTGGGGAGGGGATAACGATATGAGATATTATCTTTTGTTTAAAGCTCGATAATCTTGACAAGACTTATATACCTTAATTTAAGTTAAGTTGGTGAAAAGAGATTATAATTTTTTTTGAAACGATTTCCTAGAAAGATTTAAACAAGAACTTCAAATGATGTAAATCTTTGATAAGATTTAAAGGGGTAATTCCCACTGTAATTAATATTTGATTAAAAAAATATTCTAGATTGGAATGAGGTGTATAATATCTTTATATATCACTTGATTTTAAAGAAGCGCAAGTTGTTTAGAAAAACCGGGTTCAACCCATTTTGAATAACTGATACCACGATTAAAAGTCGAAGATATTGAGACAGCGGTTAAAGACCAGAGATCTTCACATTATTTGGATTATTTTTGATGTGTCAATTGGGCCGTACACCCAAGATGAGGTTATAAGTGGTGATTGTCTATATGTACTTGGAGATCAACCGGATATGCAAGAGCCTCTCTCTTGTATTGGACATATGGGATGAGGAATAAGGTTACTTCAGTTTCGTTCAGACCAAAACTAACTTGTAAATGGATTGTGTGTTTGGCATTGTGCTTTATGCTGTTAAATAGATCTCTACTGAATATATATTTGTTTGGTGGTGGATAATTTATTCTCTTAGCTTAACACCCTTCTCTGGGACATATGAGCTTAGAGGTTATATAATAATAGACATGACAATGTGGCATGCTAAGATGCAGTGATCAAAGCTTTTGTTTAAAAGCAGATCTTTGTGGATGATGATCAAAGCATGGCTAATATAGCATAGCTTTGTGTCGGGATGTGACTTCGTCAAGCTTCACTTCCTGGTATGAGCCAAAAAAGGGATAAAGGACAGCAGAGAGGACATGTGTTTCCTTCTAGCTAGAAGTGTTGCTATGCTATGGAGCCCAAGTAGTTTATTTATATGGACGATGGAATTGAAGGCCCTCTAATATAGTCGAATATGACCATGATGGTCGACGTACTTACCAAGAGGTCTGATAGGACCGTGAAATGTTATGTTCAGACACCGACTAATCAGCGACGTACTACTGATCAGCTCTGCTGCTCAGAGGGATACATGTATTTTCCCTAGGACATTTTGCTTGAGATGTTCCGAATTTCGGATTAGGAAGATCCTTTGTCTCGCCTCATGATGAAATCTAATTTCCAATGCGAGATTTTACGTTCAGTTGTAAACCTATATGGCAACATAATAGGATGGGGTATTATGCCTTCTTAGATTAATACATTTATTTTCGAAATTGATTTCTATATTATGCACCAGGAATAATAAAAGAGAAATTTCGCATATCAAGCATGTTTGGCTGTTATAAGGTAAAACTCTATCCTCCGGCTTACGCTTGCGTTGTATGATAGGACATGAGTCTTATAATAGCTTCATGTTTCAAAAAGCATTGCGGGTTTTGTTTTATGGTGTTCATGTGGAGGAAAACCGTTCCATGTCATATGGCATGGTCCCATAATTTACCCAACTCTAAAATAAATATTAATTGTTTTTAGTTCTCACACCAGTCACATATCTGACTCGAAGTTTATTGTTTCCCACTTAAACTCTGGGTGCCCATATTTTTCCACATGGACAGCCAGTATTTTTGATTTTGTAGATATTATTTATACACGGTCCTGGATTATGGATGGAGCTATACTTTAGATTGTTTAGTAATCTTCTGATGTTTGTATTTCTGTACTTATGTTTCCGCTGTTTGTAATTCATTATTCCTTGATATTATTATTATTCCGTTGTGTATCTATTATTTGTACTCTGATATTCTTGTACTCTGATGTAAAATTGTTGTAATAGAATGAAAAGTTCTCTTGTTCTATGTTCCTATGTGTCGTATTCTCATAACGATACGCCTTTTTGATAGGTTTAAGTCGGTTTAGTGATCGATTTGAATCGGCCAAGAAGGGGGTCGTTACACTGCAGGTGTTGCAAAAGCTTGGAAACAAAGCTCGGGAAAGGGAAGAAGGCACCATGCCAAATATGGATAGCTGAATATGCAAAGAATTCTTCTGGAGGATTTTGATCAGTGTAATTTTAGGCGGATAGATGGATTCTACATCGGTCATCCCAAAATCCTTGAGAATTGCACCCACTTCATCTTATGATCAGATGAAAGAATGTTGATGAACAATTTTGGGCTCCTGCTGAAGAGAAGAGGAGCTACTCGGGTTTGGTTCATCCACAATTTGTTTCTAACCTATAGTTCTGTTAGGTGACATTGTTTCATAAAAACACATTACATAGATATTAGTACAATGATTTGGTGAAAATTGGAAAAATAGAACAAACAATTTACTTAAAGTCAATGTGAACTATTTACAGGCTTAAGGTCATAGTGAAAGCTCATCATATTTAGTTGTTTAACATTTTATAAAAAGTTGAAACATGTCACTAGTCACTAAAGTTAGATTTACAACAACGTTCATGCAATATCATACACTCTGCGCATTCTAAATATGGTTAAGTTTTTAGTATCGATCACATTGGTGATGAAGAAAGCGAAATCAAAGACAACTCAAGTTTTTGGTATCGGTGATATTAAAACCAAACGGCTTACAATCACTACTAGAAACTTGGCCAACACTAAAGGAACTCAGAGTTTGTAACCATTGAAATTGAAACCTGGACTCTCATAGTATCGGTAGTGGTCTAACCGACATTAAAATTTCAACCTTAATCGATATCAAAACAAAGAAAATATGATTTTCGGTGTCAACTAAACCGAAACCAAAGAGAACATGAGTTTCGGCGTTAGTAATGACGTAACCGAAAGGAGCTGATAATAATTGACTTTAATTTCACCGTTATCAAAGGAAATTCCTTCTTTACGATGGTAATTAGGATTCCTCATTTCCAACATAGTGAATTTTGTATTAAAACCTAGAAATACGTAGCATCAAATTATCTTTAATTAGGGGTGATAAATTTTCACGATTCACAGTTAATACCCAATTTTACACTGACATCAGTATAATAGCTTTTATCCTAATAGGAAATTATAATTTAATTAATCTTGATTGGATTTATAATCAAGATTAAGAAAGGAATATTTTCCGATTCTAACTTAAATTTGGTTTGCATAAATAAAAAACTTACATGGAAAAGGTCGGATTTTTAATTCTGGAAGTTCTAGAATTTTGATGAATTTTCAAATGAAATTACTTGTAGGTGAAGAATAGAAAGAAGAAATAAGTCTTATACTGAACCATGTCCAATCACATCCGAACAAGAAAATACAAATAAACCGCCCAGATCATCCATGTACGACCAAAAGGCGGGAATATCACGTGTTTTAATGACGATACAAAGCAAATCCAAAACTGTTGACTTGAACTGTCAGAAACACCCTTTCGCTAGAGGGCACATGTGACTACAAGAATTCGTACTGGCAATGCTGAAACAAAAATGAGGTGAACCGGTATCATAATAGAATCAACACCAAAGTAGGAGCCTGGAAGTGTTGGATCGATACCAAAGCAGGAGGGTGTAGAGGTGGAGTCGGTATTGATACCAAAAGGTCTAAGAGGAACAAAGCTGACACCAAAATGAAAGGATAGGAAAGAGCTGGCATCAAGAAATGGAGTCATAGCAAGTGTAGTCAACACTGAAAGCTTCGAACAATAACAAAAAAACAGAAGTAGAAATATTGGGAATATGGAGTCGATACTAAGGATAGAGAAGGTATTAGAGAAGACGGCACCGGAACAATAACTTTGTAAATATGCTATCGGCATCAACATAGGGGAACAAACAGCTTGGTGCCGATACCAAGAAAAGAAGGCATTAACGGCACGTTGTCGACACCAACATGCAGTGAGCAGTTAGCTTGGTGTTGGAGAACGAATTTTTGATGAAAACAACCTTATTTCAATGTTAACTGATTATAAAATATATACTAACACTTTTATCTAGAATACACACACACATGCAGGATATATATACAGGAATTATTATTAAAGACTGTAAAGTTCAAAGATGTTAGAGATTCAGAATTCAGAGATGATTCAAGACTCATGAGTAATCAAGATTTCAAGAGTTTAAGAAATCAAGATAAATATGGTAATAGAGTCTAGTTTATGTAAGACTCTGAATAACACTCCAGGTTCAAATTCAAATTCTATCTTCAATCTCCATCCTCTCTATTTTATTTTCTTACTTTACTTTTGATTTTAAATTCAAGTTTTATATATATTATATACTTTATTATTTATATAGTTTTAACTCTATAATTTTATAAACGTATTTATATAGGTTATGTTTATGTTTTCATATGATTTTCTACTTTATAATATTCATTTGTAACACTATGCTTTAATTCAAGAATTTCCAGAATTATATATATATATATATATATATATATCAAAGCACTTCGAAAATGCTTAAAATTTAGTTTTATACATGCATATGTCGACATACATTTATGCCCATGTCGACATATAACTGTCACTTTTGAAAATTGAAAAGAGTGTCTTTTCACTATTTGTGATGCTTTAGAAACGTTGCAACCTTTCAAATGTTATAAATAGGGGATGATTTCAAATTTTTTCATAATTTTTCTTCTCCATCTTCATCTCCTTCCTTTACACAACTATATTTTCTTATTTTTATGATTTCTAGACCTATACTCTACCGAATTCAATTCTATTTACATGAAACTTTTTCTCTTCTCACTGTCTACTCATTACTCTCTGAATCAAAGTGCTATTAAAGAGTTATAAGGCTATTGTAATCATTTGGGAAATGTTTGGGTAATAGGTGTGACCCTTATAGCCGTGAAATCAAGGAGGTTGGAATCGGTGTGACCCTTATAGTCGTGAAATTATGGAGAGTATACTTGATCAAGTGTGTGTGGAATCGATGTTACCCTTATAGCTGTGAAATCTAGGAGAGGATTGTAATTGGATATTGATATAGTGATAAAACTCTGCGCAATCCAACGTTGCATGGGACTGGACGTAGGAGCAATTCTGAACCAGTATAAAATCCAATGTGTTCTTTCCTTTTCTGCATTTTATTTTTGTTTATATCTGTGTTTGTGTTTGATTTGAGTCTGATTATTTCTGTGGTGTTTGATTCATATAGCAGTTCATATAAGTTTTGGATTTTGTTTAAATTCTCAAAAACACTATTCATTCCCCTCTAGTGTTAGTTTTGCCTTAACGATCCACTCTGCATTCCCTAACAATTGGTATCGAAGCAAGGTCTTTCAGAAAGTTCATAATCTGATTTTTGAAAATTGTGATAATGGCAACCGACACTGGTAGTAATAATAGTTTTTTTGTAGAGGGTCAGTCCACTGTTAGACCACCATTGTTTAATAGTAGTAATTATTCATATTGGGCATGTTGAATGAAAATATATTTACAATCAGTAGGATTAGACACATGGAATAGTACACAAAATGAGTTTGTTGAATCAACAACTGCTTTTGCACAATGGAAAAATGAACAAAGACTACTGCACAAAGTAATTCTAAAGCCATGAATTATGTTATTTTGTTCATTAGATAGGAATAAGTTTAATAGAGTGTCAGTATGTAAAACTGCTTATGAAATTTGGAGAACTTTACAAGTTACTCATGAAGGAACTAGTAAAGTTAAACAATCTAAGATATCAATGTTAGTTAATCGGTTTGAGTTATTCAAAATGAACGAGAATGAGTCTATCTCTGATATGTATTGCAGATTTCAAGAGATAGTGCATTCGTTAACGACACTTGGAAAAACTTATTCTAAAGAAGTTCAAGTCAGAAAAATACCAAGTTCATTGACTCCAAAATGGGATCAGAAAACTTTGGCAATTAAAGAAGCCAATAAAGTCAATGAAATAAAGATTGAGGAATTAATCGGAAATCTGATGTTTTTTCAAGTCCAATTATAGAAAAGAAAAGAAAATAGGCAAACTAAGAAGAAACCCATTGCACTTAAAGCAAGAACAATTGATTCTGATTCAAGTAGTGAAAATGATGAAGAAACAACCCTTATAACAAGACGTTTTAGAAAATTTCTGAAATATTGAAGGAAAAATTATTTTCAAGATAATAGCCAAGGAAATTCAAGAAGAAATGATGGTCGATGTTAACACTGCAACTAACCAGGCCATATAAGGAAAATGCATCCATATCCAGAAAAATCAACTCAACAAACAGACAACAACAATTCATTAAGGAAGAGAAAGAAAGCATACCCAACAATGCTAGATAATTCAGATTCATCATCAAGTGATGAAGAACCAGAAACCAAAAATTCAAATATGTGCTTCACGGCAATTCAGAATTCAGAAAATTTCAAAGAAAAGGATCTAAAAACCAGGTACGCCTCAATTAATTTTTAATTTTTATTTGGTTGAATGGTTGCTTTATTTATTTTCTTTGTTTTGAATTTAAATATTAAAACTTAAATTCAAACTTGAAATTTGAAATTCAAATTCAAATTTTGTAATTCAAAATAATAATATAATAATGAATAATAAATAAAATAATAAAATATATTTTTGGATGTTTATTAGAATTAGAATAATTTTAGGAAATCATTAAACCTAAAATATAAATAGATAATTTAAATTGCATTTCACAAAAATCAAAATTCCTTTGAAAATAGATAC
The DNA here is from genome assembly GCA_030737875.1 of Allium sativum. Classification (NCBI taxonomy): domain Eukaryota; kingdom Viridiplantae; phylum Streptophyta; class Magnoliopsida; order Asparagales; family Amaryllidaceae; genus Allium; species Allium sativum. The sequence continues at coordinate 448,348,351 of CM060919.1, forward strand.
ATATGTCTATATGTCGACATATATGACTAGAAATTTGAAATTTAAATTTTGAAGGTTTAAACTTTCAAATTCCCCTTCAACTTTCACCAACTGCTAATGTTTGGAAATGTGTCATTGAGTACTGAAAAGTTGTGTCTATTTAATTCATATCCATTCAATTTCTATATATACACCTATTCTCTCTACCTTTCATTCACAATTCAAAACAATATTCTTCATATCTATTCCCTTCAAAACTACCAGTTCAATTGTTTCCTCAAGTTCAACTCAGAAATTGAAGTTAACCAAAACCATCTAATGTTATCTTCATAATGACAAAAATGATATCAAAACCAATGTTAACTATGTAGCGAATTGTAACAAGCCGCAAATTCTGAACCAATTTAAAAATTTTATTTTAGAAAATTTTAATGAATTTTGAGGATATAATATAATTTATATATATAATAATGGCTAGAATTTATTTTAGTCTAAGTTAAAACGAATATAATATAATTTAAATATAAATGGAGCTAGAAATGGCGCGGTAGTTTTAAATTTAATTTTAAACTTTAACTCGATGTACAGAACTCAAAATAAATCAGAATTGAGTGAAACCAAAAATATTTAAATATGTTTAATCACATCTTTCTAACGAATCTGAAAAATTGAAATTTCGTTTTAAAAATCAAAAGTTGTGGCCAATTCAATATTTAGAAAGGTCACTGTAGAATTTATATATATAATATATATGGCCCAAAGGGCTACTTTTCACATATGAAGGAATTTCGACTCGAAACCACTTCCATTGAGTCCGGAATAATGTTTCTGCATTTAAAAAGTGTAAACACTTATATATTTTGAGTTTCGGAATTTATTTGTTTAAAAATGTATTTTTAATATTAATATATAGCACTTGAAAATAGTCAATTTTCAAACGACCTCCGTTTTCGACGAAACCACATTTGTTGGAACCGAAATGTCAAATTATAGCTAGGTTTCAATTTTCGGGATTTTTGGAATTAATATGTGAGCGTGGCAAAGGAAAATGTGTTTTGATTATTTCAGTTAAATTTAAACGACTTGAAAATAGCCAATTTTCAAACAGTCTCGGAATTCAACGAAATTAGTCTTGTTAGAACCGTATCATCATAAGAAAGCTAAAAATAATTTTTCTGGAATTTTCTGAGGTTGTATGTAGCCCCGGTAAATTTATATATATTGATAAATTAATTAAATAAATGATTTATATATTAAACTAAATAAAACAAGCTGTAGACTTTGGAATTAGGCCTCGAAACATGGTCCATCGCGTCCGGAATGGGGGCAATTGGTCGGAGACACCTTCTGCTGGGCTGGAATTGAAACGGATTAGAAGTTATGTTTTTTTTTTGCAAAATTACCAACAAATATTATAAATAATAGAAGAAAAATAATAATAATGCGCAGCCGCCGCCATGTCTATTCAATGGCCAGAATGGTCCCATTTTCGGTCCACAAATTCTCCCAACACACTTTGAATCAAAACCAATCCCATATACCAAATCAAAGAGAATTTCGAGAGCTTTAATCTCATACGATGATGATCATCTCAGGAGCTTTGTGGTTCTCGATTTTTAGGCGTGAAGTGGCCGGTTTTGGACGGGGTTTGTGGGCCATAGGGGGGCGCGAGTGGGGACCCAAGCCAGGCGAAGGGGGAGGAGGACCGGGGCTACGACGTAGTGAAGTTTGATCGACCTCTGGGCGCTTCTACCAAGGTGCGATTTTGATCAAGGAATGGACCATATGGGTTCGCTCGTTCCAGTTTAAACGACGAAGAAGAAGGAAGGATTAGCCTTAACAATGTAATTAGAGTATAATTATTTTAATTTATTAATTATTTAATAAGCAAATGTTTAAAATTGAATATCTTTTTACTGCAATATCAGAATTCAACGAAACGACTTGCGTTGGACTCGTCTTTCAGAGATCTTCGCAATGGCGCAGACCAGAGCTGAAACCGAGACAGTCGGATTATCAGCCAAAAATCAATGTGAGAACTCTGAATTTTATTATTTAATTAATTATCAATTATTTTTCTCACGTTAAAAATAATTGTATTGTGATGCTAATTCAGATCTGAAATGTTATGTGTTGTACATATTGTTGACTATTGCTTGTGGTATGTTTGTTGGTCATGTTATGCTAGATCCACATTGAAATCTCATATATTGTTGAATTTTATTTGCGATTAGAAAATTAAATCTAAATTTAGATTTAAATCATATTTTATTCAGATCTAGTTGCTCTAATTTATTTTAAAATATTATAATATTATTTTTATTATTTTAAATGAACAATGAAATTTGATCGACATATAAACCCTTATTTTTATTTGTTTACCTTACTATAGAATTTAAACAACAAATAAACCTTATTGTTATTTGTTTATTTTAGAACAGGATTTGAACGACAAATAAAATATTATTTTTATTTGTTTATTTACAATAGAATATGAACAACAAATAGAATATATTTTTTATTTGTTTCCATTACAACAGAATTTGGCTAACAAATAAAATCCTATTTTTATTTGTCTACATTTAGAACACGATTTATGAATTACAGTAAAAATTCTTCTTTTTACTATCACATTAAACGTAAGATGTTCTAGAATTGGAATAACAATAAAATACTAAATTCTATTGTTGATATTAAAAACATATTGGTAAATAAAACTTTATTTACATTGTATTTGTAAATTAAAGGTTATATTTGGAAACCACCTCTTTGTTTACATTTTTATGTAATTAAAAATACATATTTTGGAAATCACAATTTTTTTTACATTTTATATGTAAATAAGAAATTATTTTCAGAAGTTACATTTTTGTTTGCAAATATATTTTAAAATATAATTTATTCTTTTATCTGATTTCACTGATGCTGATAAACTTTAAAAATAAATTTTATTCTTTTATTCTCATTCACCAAAGAAAATACATATAGAAAATAGAAATTGTTCTTTAGTTGCATTTACTAATGCAAATATATATTGAAACAAATTATTCTTTCATTTGCACTCACCAATGCAAATACATATATTGAAAATAAAGTTTATTCCTTTATTTGCATTTATCAATACAAATATGCATTGAAATTAAGGTTTATTCTTTTATTTGCATTTATCAATGCAAATATTCAATGAAACTAAAGTCTATCCTTTTTATCGACATTCACTAATACAAATGTACACATTTTTATATATATTGAAATAGAATTGTCAATCCAATATAAAACATTATTGTATCACCTCATTGGATTGAAATGAACTATCTTTTTATTTGTGATTTCAACACAAACATACACATAGAAATGAATCACCTTTTTATTTGTGTCCTTAACACCAATGTAAACATAGGAAAATGTACTATCTTTTATTTGTGTTTTTCAACATAAATATAAACATTAAAATGGATCATCTTTTTAGTTGTATTTTTCAATACAAATATGTCATAGAAATAAGTCCATCTTTTATGTACATTCTACAAACCCAAATATGATATGAAAATAAAAACACATCTCTGGTCAAATATGGTTATTGAAACAAAAATAGTGATTTCGTCAAAATAGTGTCTTTGTAAAAATATGTGAATTAAAATAACATTTTTGTTAAACATAAGTATTGAAATAAAAAGAGAACATTTTTAATCAAACTTTGGTAGTGGACATTTTTGGTCAAAACTTTATTAGTGAAGTGAAAACCACAATTTATTTAGAATTTGATCATCGAAATAAAAGTTTGGTTATCTACTATCACCAATGCAAATGTACTTTAAAAGGGGAAATTTGTTTCTTTTATTTGCATTCTCTTATGCAAACATACATTGGAATGAGAATCTATTCTTTTATTTGTAACCACTAATGTAAATGTTCATTGAAAATAAGATTTGTTCTTTTATTTTGCATTCATTAATGCAAATATACATTAAATTATAGAGTTTGTTCCTTTATTTGCATTCCTAGTTTCCAAACAAACTTGAAATAAAAAGAGTTCTTTTTGTCACTTCAAAAAGAATGAATTGAAAATGTTTGTTTAAGCTTTTGTAAAGAATGAATAATTAAACATTCATATTTTTATCATTAAAGTAAGGTAGACAAAAACACTCATTTTGTCTAAATTAAAAGAATGAAACAAAATATAGCACTGGAATATTTTATTAGAATTGAAACACAAGTTAATCACTATTGTAAATTTACATTAGTTAAAACCAATTATTCATTTTTGTTAGTTAAAAACAATTATTTATTTTAGTCAATTTATGCTGGTTAAACCAAAATATATTTTGTCAAAAATATACATTTTGTCAAAATGAATTAGTTAAAGCAATTTATATATAGATATATATATATATACCTTATGTTTGGCAAGATATATACTTGTCAAGATAGGTTAGTTAAATCAAAATTATCCTTTTAGTCCCATTAGAATTGTCAAAACAATATAACCATTTTTGCTTGAGTTTAAACTAGCGGAATAGGAATTGTCAATAGAGGCGAAGTTATTATTCTTATTCGTTCATTGCAATAGAATTATGTATAATATAAAAGAGACATTTTCTTGTCATGATTATATATTGTGTATTACACTTCCATTCACAAGTTACCCGACTTGTTTATGTGATTGGGACGATAATTTTCACACATCGCCCAAGTGCACAAATTAGTTTATTATTTGGTTGTTGGTTGAAACCCCACACGGGTGTTGGGATGAAAATTTACATACACTAATCCCAATTTTCAGTTGTATGTTGATCGTTGGATCGACAGGCTGCGATGAGCGTTATGATTTAATTTTAACGCTTACACAGTGGAATTTACACTTTGGATGTAGATGGACGATTTGATGATTACACTGTTATTTTCATATATATGATGTGTGTGAAATCCATATAATCCAAATTATATGGTAAATGATTGAGTCGCATTTCGATTCAGGTGTTCTTTTAAATAAGAATATTTTTACATTAGAAATCCTTTTTATATAAAGTATATATTTTCATAAAATATATTTTTAATCAAGTATATGTTAAAATAAAGAATATTTGTAAAAGATAAAAATTTGTAATATAAAGAAAACTTCCCATTTAGAATCTTTTATATAAAGAACATTTTTAATGGTTATTTTAAAATATGATTTTTTTTTTAAAGATTATTAGGATTTGCAATTATATTTTGTGATATGAAATAAATTGAAATGTGAAGCGGATTTATCGTGGACGATGTTTTAAACGACATTTGTCCTTTAATCCAATTTACATTGAAATTATTATTTGGAATTTATAAATATATTTGATAGATTTAAAAAGACATTTTCTAAAAATCAAGTTTTCCAATTTAATATATTAAATAGGAATTTAGTGGAAATTCGATTGGTAATAATCGAAATGGGCTTCTGTAAAAGAAGACCGATATTATAGATGGAATTTAAGAGGCTTTGCCATTATTCCATTTATATTATTAGTCCAATACAGAAATCTATATCGATTATGTATTGATTTGATTTTTGTGGAATGCCATATGTTGGAAATTGATTTGTGGGTTTGTTGTGAACTGTGTTTAAAAGACACTAGTTCTTTAACCTGTTTAAGACAAGATTTATTCCTTAAAATAAATGTTCTTGTAATAATGATTTTTGATATCAAATCAAAACTGGAGTTTTGATAAATCTTTTAAGGAAGATTTAAGATTTTATTTTTAGAGTTTATCTTTGATAAAATTAATGAGAATCTTCTAATATGAATATCTTATTAAAAGAATACTTGGAGTTGGAATGTGGCGTAATGTGTGATATTCCAATATTTGCTTTCTAATCACAAAATACGCGAGTTATTCAGAAAGACCAGGTTTAACCCATTCTGAATAATCATCACGACGATCAAGAGTCGAAGATGAAGGCAGTGGTTGAAGACCGAAGGTTTTCACATCGTTGGGATGATGATGACTAGTATCTTGAATTGGGATTGGCCTTCCAAGGCAAGGTATTTAGTAATGATCGTCCAAACGCATTTGGAGATCGACGGACACGTTGTTTCGCTCAGACCCAGAGCGGACTTGTAAATGGATTGTGTGTCCGACATTGTATTCCTTTCTACTATATTTGTTGAACGCTACTGATTATATATTTCTGTTTGGTGGTGAAGAATTTATTCTTTACTTATCCCCCTTCTCTAAGACGTATGAGCTTAGAGGTTATATATATATATATATATATATATATTGGTAGATGATCAACAATATGGTTGGGTCTGACAATGTGACATGCTAAGATGCAAGTGATCAAGGCTTTGTTGAAAAGCAGTCCTTGTGGTTGATGATCAAAGCACAGTCTATTTAGGCATAGCTTTGTGTATATCGTGACTTCGCGAGCCTCACACAACGATTGAGTCTAAAACGGGAGAAGGGAATGCAGGGAGTGCACACGTTCTTTCTAGTTAGAAGTGGTGTCAGTGCTTAAACTGGCTGACATTTGCTTATGTGGTTGATGGAATTTTTGCGAGGCCTCGGTTTATTTTTATCGGTCGCGCACGGCCGATTTGTAGGTCCAATAGGATTGGGGAGCGTGTGTTCAGGTATAACTAATCCACTAAAGTATTTGTGGACTGGCCCTGCTGTATCCAAGGGTTCGCCAGCATCCGAATCCTGAGACATTGCTAGAGTGCCTCGAATCGGTCAGGAGCTCCTCCCTAGCCTTGACTCATGATGGAAACCCAATTTCCAATACGCCCTTGCGGTTTTGATTGTATAACTAGCATGGCAACATAGTAGATGGTAGCTATGCCGTCTAGGATTGATATTATATTTGAAATGTTTTATATATATATACACACACACACTAATGATAATATCGTTTTACGTATCAAGCATCTTTTGACCATTATAAGGTAAAACCCTATCCTCCGGTTTGCGTTGCATTGTGTGATGGGACCTGGGTCTTATAATGGTTTCATTTTTCTAAAAAGCATTACGTTATTTGGCGATTTACTTTATTTATGCACTGGCAATCCAATGGAGTAAACCCGTTCCGCGTTAGCGGTGTGGTCCTGTGATTAGCCTTATTATTAGATAAATTTGGTTAAGAATTCTCACACCAGTCCCACGACTGACCTGTAGTTTATTTCACCTTGCAAACTCGGGTGCCCTCTTTTCACACGGGCAGTCGAGTAGCTTTTTGCAGATATATTTTAAGTAGGATCCTGGATTGAAGCCTGAAGCTGGGTCCAGAATATTGATGTCCTTCCGCTGAGATTAGTTCCGCTGCAATGTATTAACCTATTGTAATTTATCTTCTGCTGTAATTTTATTCTGATGTACTTTGATGTAACATTTATTATTGATGTTATAAAAGTCTGTGTTATTGTCCTGATGTGTTGTATGACTGTGAAAACCCGTAACTTCCCCGTAAAGGAAAGTTTCGGATAGTTCGAGAACAAACCACAACAAAACACATACCAAAGAACATTTCACTGTATATTACAACAATGCATCAGATTACAAGAATATACAGAGTAAAAATGAATAAATATTACACAGAAATAACAGAGATTTAAATTACATTTAAATACATAGCAGCGGAAAAATAATACAATACACAACTAGAAGAGATATACGGATACAAAGCTTTCCAGATATCGTTCCAGCTGTAAACCAGGATCCTGTGAATATACATCTGCAAAACCAAAACTACTAGCTGCCCGTGTCAAAATAGGGGCACCCAGAGTTTAGGTTAAAACAATAAACTCCAGGTCAGTCATGTGACTGGTGTGAGAACTAAAACAGTTATTATTCTTTATTTTCAAAGTTAGGTAAATCAAGGGACCACGCCGCATAGCACGGAACGGGTTTCCTCCCAAGAATACCAGTGCATAAAACCAAACAGCGCAATGCTAAATAAAGAAAAATGAAGCTGTTATAAGACCCAGGTCCCATCACACAATGCAACGCAGCCGAGGATAGGGTTTTCCCCTATAACAGCCAAAGAATGCTTGATACGTTTAAAACAAATCATTTGATACTATAATAAGTGCATAGTGTATAAAACAACTTCAAATCATAAGTATCAATCATAGGCGGCATAAGCGCCCCATCCCACTATGTCGCCATATATAGGATTACAACTAAAACCGCAAATGTCACGTATTTGGAAATTGGATTTCCATCTATGAACCGAGGCAAAAGATAGTCCTCAACCGATTCGAGACGCTCTAGCCCGTGTCTCAGGAACAGAACGCATCGTCCCTTGGAGCGACAGGGCCGGTCCACCGATGTGGATTAAAATGCCTGAACACTACGTTTCCCCACCCTATGGGGTGTAAGTCTGGTCCGTCAGCCGACCAGAATGCATCGGCCGAAACCGATATAACCGAGGCGCCTCGCAACAGCAACAACCACATAAGTCAAACTCGTCAGGGCGTGTAAAACCACTGACGCCACTTCTAACTAGAAAGAAACGCATGCCCTCCCTGAGGTCCGTCTCCCGTTTTTGGTTCATACCGGGTGTGAAACACGCGAGGTAAACGTTACACAAAGCTACGCCACAAAGGCCGTGCTTTGATCATCACCACAAGACTTTGCTTTTCAACAGAAGCCTCGATCAATTGCCACTTAGGCATGCCACACAGGCAATTCACTCCATGCGTTTGATATCCATCAATATATAACCCCTGAGCTCGTACGTCTCAGAGAAGGGCGTTAAGCAAGAGAATAAATTCTCCGCCGCCAAACAGATATATATTTAATAGAGATCAATCACACGGACTAAAATCCAATGTCAGACACACAGTCCATTTACAAGTCCGTTCTGGGTCTGAACGAAACCGGAGGCACCTAGTACCCCGCATATCCATCGATCTCCAAGTACGTCTGGACGATCACCAACTGTTTCCATCTTCTTGGGTGTACAGCCCAATCAAGATCATCAGTTATCACCCAAACGACGTGAAGACCTCCGGTCTTCGACCATCGTCTTCCTCTTCGCCTTATCGTCGTATCAGTTATTCAGAATGGGATAAACCCGGTCTTTCCGAATAACTCGCGTATATTTAAATAAGTGTTACACAAACACAACATACGCCTCATTCCAATTAATCAGTCACTAACCGTAAATTAATCAAGAGAATAATTCCCCAAACATTAACCCCGAAGGCCGAAACCAACATCAGATCAATATCCAGAAAACCATTCTGCTTGGCTAACCGACAGTTAGTTTCTAAATTTCACATTCATAGGGAAAGGTTCCCATTAATTTTATCAAAGATAAATTCTTCAACATTTATTCTTTAATCTATTTTTGAATATCAATTCAAACTAGTCGGGATTAGCGAACCTTACCGAAGTAATCATTTGTGTTAATTTCCCAATCCCAACCTATTCATCCCATGAAGTAAAACTGGTTATACTTCATATCTAACACCACGGTGTTATCGGTAAATTCAATTACCATTTCACGTTCAAATCTAATTAAAGATTTAACTATCGCCTGGAGCAAAACTGGTGATACTCCATTTCGATTATTTCAATCTAATTAAAGATTCATTAAAACTCCACTTAGTTTTAATCTTTGACTGGGTTAAAGAATCAGTGTCATTTAAAAACATGGTTCACGATAAACCCAAAATCACATTCATTAATCATCGGGTTAAAGAACGAGTGTTATTTAAAACACTGTCCACGATAAACCCAAAAATTAATATCGATTCAATTCCAATTAAATGTTATTTAATTGGTACACTTCATTAAATCTAAATAAAAAGATTTAATCTTTTCTCAACTGGGTTCAAGAACAGTGTTAGTGAAGACACCATTCACGACAAACCCAAATCACATTTGATATTCAATATAAGGCTCTGAATAGAAAATATATCGGCTTATATTCAATATCAAATTCTACGATTAACAAATGTTATATTGGAAATAACGATATAAATATATATATCTTTCAAATTTCCATAACAACATCCGTATAATCACGAATTCCAACATCGAAATATTCCGAAGACAATTTCGATTCAAATCCACTCCAATGCAATCATTGGAAATCCTGGTTATTTTTAAAACCCTTTTTCAAATTCAATTTATTTATTTAAAAATAAATAGAATTATATTTCTAGTTCAAAACTAGTTCATTTCGATAAAAATCTATTTTTATCTTTTCAAATATGGAGTTTTTCATCTCAATTCTTTCTAAATCATTTCTTATGATTTTACACAAATTATTACTATTTTTAATAATTTTATCAAGGCCCGTACAGTCGATTTCCATCAATGGCCATCGAACTGCACTTACAGCGACCTTTTTCGAATTTGATTTGGACATAATTCCAAATCCAACCGTTAGATTTCAAATTTCTAATATTCATTAGAAAGCTCTTTTCGATACGAACCCAACGGTTCCGGTTTTAGGAGAATCTGACGGTCGGATCTCCCGTAATGTCCGTTTGAAATAAATGGTCGAAATTCGCGAACTGCCGCGGCGCGTGTAACAACCCGTAAAATGCGAGCCAGTTTGAAAATTTTATTTTGGCAATTTTAGCGAATTTTGATTATTTAAAATGAATTATTTTAAATAATATCGACGTGAAATTTATTTTGAATATAATTCGAACGTATATATTATACGCGTCGTCGTTAGAATATAAATATTTATATATAATTATAAATAGAATTGAAAATGGCGCGGTAGTTCGATAATTCGATTTCAAACTTCAATTGAATGTACCGGGTGCAAAACAATCCGGATTTTAGTGAAACCAAAAATAATGGGATCTAATTAATAATATCTTTCCAACGAATCCGAATAATCAAGATTTCATAGCGGGAATCAAAAGATATGTCCAGTTGAAAATTCTGAATAGTCGCTATGGAATTCAGGCCCTTAAAAATGGACATTTTGCAAATGACCTCGGATTTCGACGAAACCAGTTTTGTTGGGTCCGCAGTGTCAAATTATTGTTAGATTCCAAATTTCGTAATTTTTCGAATCAATATGTGAGCGTGGCAAAGGAAAACGTGTTTTGACCATTTCAGTTGATTTTAATCGACTGGAAATTGGTCATTTTTCCAATGGTCTCGGAATTCGACGAAGCTAGTTTTGTTAGGACCGTATCGTCAATACGAAGCTAGAAAATATTTTTCGAAAATTTTTAGAGTTAGTATGTGACCCCGGTAATTTGAAATGTACGTTTAAAATTCAATATACTGATTTAAATGTAAATTCAAAGGAAACTTATCGAGACGATCGAATCAGCTTGCGGTACATAGCCCATTGAGTTCGGAATGGGGGTGAAACGCTGTGGACGGCAGGCGGTGGGCCTCGTTTCGAGGTCATATGAAAAAGTCAACTTTTAATGAATAAAATAATTAAATAAATAAATAAATAAATAAAAAACCCCTTTCCTTAACTACCAGGCCCCCCCCCACGATTTATTTCAGACAAAAAAAAGAAGAGAACGAGAAGGACGGAGGGGCGGAGCGGCCTCCTCCACCGCCGCTGCCACCGCTGAAGGCGGCGCCCTCCGCCAGGCCCTCTCTCCTCCCCCTCGCGACTCTTTCCTCCTCCCTCCTCCACGCGAGGACAGCGAGCGCCCCCCCCCCCCCCGAACCCTAGAACCGCCCGACGCGAGCTCCTCCGACCAGGCCCCTCGCGTCAGCCCCCCTGTAAGTTTTTAATTTATTTATTTTACTTTTATTTTTATTTAAAACATAATTAGAAAACTGATTTTTAACATAATTAGAAAACTGATTTTTAACATAATTAGAAAACTGATTTTTAACATTTTAGAAAACTGATTTTTAACATTTTAGAAAACTGATTTTTAACATTTTAGAAAACTGATTTTTAACATTTTAGAAAACTGATTTTAAAACATTTTAGAAAACTGATTTTTAACATTTTAGAAAACTGATTTTAAAACATTTTAAAAACTGATTTTTAACATTTTAAAAACTGATTTTAAAACATTTTAAAAACTGATTTTAAAGCATTTTAAAAACTGATTTTAAAAGCATTTTAAAAACAGATTTATAAAAGATTTTAAAACTGATTTTAATTATGATTTTAAAACTGAATTAGAATTTAAAAGCTGATTTTTGAAAAAGAATTAAAACTGATTTTATTTTAATTTTAAGATTAAAGAAAAAGGTTTAAACTTTAAGAAGGTCAGATTTGTAGAAAGGAAAAATCATATTTTTATATATAGAAAGTCGAGATAAAAAGCATATTTTTATATATTGAAAGTCGAGATAAAAATCATATTTTTATATATTGAAAGTCGAGATAAAAATCATATTTTTATATATTGAAAGTCGAGATAAAAATCATATTTTTATATATAGAAAGTCGAGATAAAAATCATATTTTTATATATTGAAAGTCGAGATAAAAATCATATTTTTATATATAGAAAGTCGAGATAAAAATCATATTTTTTATATATAGAAAGTCGAGATAAAAATCATATTTTTTATATATAGAAAGTCGAGATAAAAATCATATTTTTATATATTGAATAGCATCGTAAAAATTTGATTTTTACATATGTAGTGAAAGCGGACAACGAAAGCGACGAAAGGCGAGTTGGCGAAGATCTCTACAATAGAAGTGCCGTGAAGTTGGATAGCTTTCGGTGAGAACTTCTCACTCAAAATTCTTTTCTAGTTATATATTTATACTAGGATGCAGACGGTGCTTAGTAGCACCCGACACAACCGTCCACAGACCATGGACTTATTTGTTTGACTGTTTGGTGATTGATTGCGATATTGGTTTGAATGTGGTTTGTGGTGTGAAAAATCGAATCGATAAATTGGTTAGGATTAGACGTGCGCCGTTATAAGGCGTAGGAGTAAGGCTAGGTTAGACCCTTACTCCAAATTTTGTGGTTTGAAAAATGAAATTGATTTGATTGATGAGTGAATGGCGTGGGCCTTCACTAGACCGGGGATAAGGCTAGGCCTCGTCCCGTTTCTAGTATCGTGCCGTTATGCCGCCGAAATTTTCTAAAATAAGTTAGAAAATAAAAATATCATTTTATTGTGTAAATGAATAATAGAAATTCATATGTTGGAATAAAATGTTTTGTCGTTAAAAATATAATTTTTAACGTGAATGTGAATAAATAAATATTCATTTACAAACCAGACGGTTTGTTTATGTACACCTATTCGAAGGACATTGATTGGGTCGATAAATTTTACACATCGCCCAACAGCACAAATAAAATATGTGTTTGATTGTTTGAAACCCCACACGGGTGTTGGGATGAAATTTGAAGTTCACTCATCCTGATTGATTAAATATGTCGATCGATTGATTGACAGGCTGTTATAAGCGTTGAATATCTATATTTGATGCTTATACAGTGTAGTGCACTTTGGTTGATGGTTGATTATTTTCAATGTTATTATATACATGTGTTGTATGAAAATCCATATAATTAACATTATATGGTGATTGATTGGGCCTCATTCCAATTTGAAAAATAAAGAATATTATAAAATAAAAGTTCATGTGTTGACAGTACTCATTCATTGAGATTGGTCATGTGTTGAACGAAATATTTTAGTAATAAAATTTGCACCTTTAATATTATAAAATAAACGTTCATGTGTTGACAGTACTCATCCATTGAGATTGGTCATGTGTTGAACGAAATATTTTGATAATAACAACTATTTTGAAAAAGGAAATATTTGAAATAGAAAACGATTTCGAAATGAATTGAATATATAACGATTTCGAAATGAATTGAATATATAACGATTTTGAAATGAATTGAATTGAAAACGATTTCGAAATGAATTGAATTGAAAACGATTTCGAAATGAATTGAATATATAACGATTTTGAAATGAATTGAATTGAAAACGATTTCGAAATGAATTGAAAACGATTTCGAAATGAATTGAATTGAAAACGATTTCGAAATGAATTGAATATATAATGATTTCGAAATGAATTGAATATATAACGATTTCGAAGTGAATTGAATTGAAAACGATTTCGAAATGAATTGAATTGAAAACGATTTCGAAATGAATTGAAGTGAAAACGATTTCGAAAGGAATTGAAAACGAATTCAAATGGAATTGAAAACGAATTCAAATGGAATTGAAAGTGAATTGAAATGAATTCAAATTGAATTGAAATTTGAATTGAATAGAAATGAATTTTAAAACGAATTTATAAAGAAGAATTCAATTTTGATTTGAATTGAAATGGAAGTTGAAATTGCTTTTGAAACGAATTTTAAAACTATTTATATAATTCGTTTTAAATAGAAATCGACGAAATATATATTATATATATTATATATATAATATAATGGCCTGAATAGAACGCGCCGCGCCGCGGCAGTTCGTGAATTTCGACCATTTATTTCAAACGGACATTGCGGGAGATCCGACCGTCGGATTCTCCTAAAACCGGAACCGTTGGGTTCGTATCGAAAAGAGCTTTCTAACGAATATTAGAAATTTGAAATCTAACGGTTGGATTTGGAGTTACGTCCAAATCAAATTCGAAAAAGGTCGCTATAAGTGCAGTTCGATGGCCATTGATGGAAATCGACTGTACGGGCCTTGATAAAATTATTAAAAATAGTAATAATTTGTGTAAAATCATAAGAAATGATTTGTGAAAGTTTGGGATGAAAAACTCCATATTTGAAAAGATAAAAATAGATTTTTATCGAAACGAACTAGTTTTGAACTAGAATTATAATTCTATTTATTTTTAAATAAATAAATTAAATTTGAAATGGTTTTGAAAATAACCAAAATTTCCAATGATTGCATTGGAGTGGATTTGAATCGAAATTGTCTTCAGAATATTTCGATGTTGGAATTCGTGATATTACAGGTGTTGTTATGGAAATTTGAAAGATATATATTTGTATCGTTATTTCCAATACGGCATTTGTTAGTCGTAGAATTCGATATTGAATATAAGCCGATATATTTTCTATTCAGAGCCTTGTATTGAATATCGAATGTGATTTGGGTTTGTCGTGAATGGTGTCTTCACTAACACTGTTCTTGAACCCAGTTGAGAAAAGATTAAATCTTTTTATTTAGATTTAATGAAGTGTACCAATTAAATGATATTTAATTGGAATTGAATTGGTATTGATTTTTGGGTTTATCGTGAACAGTGTTTTAAATAACACTTGTTCTTGAACCCGATAATTAATGGAATGTGATTTTGGGTTTATCGTGAATCGTGTTTTAAATGACACTGATTCTTTAACCCAGATAAGGATTAAAACTAAGTGGAGTTTTAATGAATCTTTAATTAGATTGAAAAGATCGAGAATGAAGTATCACCAGTTTTGCTCCAGGCGATAGTTAAATCTTTAATTAGATTTGAACGTGAAATGGTAATTGAATTTACCGATAACACTGTGGTGTTAGATATGAAGTATTACCAGTTTTACTTCATGGGATAAATAGGTTGGGATTGGGAAATTAAAACCAATGATTACTTCGGTAAGGTTCGTTAATCTCGACTAGTGGAATCGAAATTCAAAAGAAGAATAAATTCAAGAAATTTATCTTGGATAAAATTAATGGGAACATTTCCTTATGAATGTGAAATTTAGAAACTAACTTTCGGTTGGCCAAGCAGAATGGTTTTCTGGATATTGATCTGATGTTGGTTTCGGCCTTCGGGGTTAATATTTGGGGAATTATTCTCTTGATTAATTTACGGTTAGTGACTGATGAATTGGAATGAGGCGTATGTTGTGTTTGTGTAACACTTATTTAATATATACGCGAGTTATTCGGAAAGACCGGGTTTATCCCATTCTGAATAACTGATACGACGATAAGTCGAAGATGAAGACGATGGTCGAAGACCGGAGGTCTTCACGTCGTTTGGGTGATAACTGATGATCTTGATTGGGCTGTACACCCAAGAAGATGGAAACAGTTAGTGATCGTCCAGACGTACTTGGAGATCGATGGATATGCGGGGTACTAGGTGCCTCCGGTTTCGTTCAGACCCAGGACGGACTTGTAAATGGACTGTGTGTCTGACATCGGATTTCATTCTGTGTGACTGATATCGGTTGCATAGGATGGTTTGCCTGTGTGGTATGCTAAGATGCAAATGATCAAGGCTTCTGTTGAAAAGCAAAGTCTTGTGGTGATGATCAAAGCACGGCCTTTGTGGCGTAGCTTTGTGTAACGTTTACCTCGCGTGTTTCACACCCGGTATGAACCAAAAACGGGAGACGGACCTCAGGGAGGACTTGCGTTTCTTTCTAGCTAGAAGTGGCGTCAGTGGTTTTACACGCCCTGACGAGTTTGACTTATGTGGTTGTTGCTGTTGCGAGGCGCCTCGGATTGATCGGTCGTTCTCGAACCGATGGAGTCATTCGTTGGCTCGTTTGCGCCCCAAAGAGCGGGGAAACGTAGTGTTCAGGCATTTTAATCCACATCGGTGGACCGGCCCTGTCGCTCCTAGGGTCACTCGAGCTCTGATCCTGAGACATGGTAGGCTAGATTGTCTCGAATCGGTTGAGGACTATCTTTTGCCTCGGTTCATAGATGGAAATCCAATTTCCAAATACGTGACATTTGCGGTTTTAGTTGTAATCCTATATATGGCGACATAGTGGGATGGGGCGCTTATGCCGCCTATGATTGATACTTATGATTTGAAGTTGTTTTATACACTATGCACTTATTATAGTATCAAATGATTTGTTTTAAACGTATCAAGCATTCTTTGGCTGTTATAAGGGAAAACCCTATCCTCGACTGCGTTGCATTGTGTGATGGGACCTGGGTCTTATAACAGCTTCATTTTTCTTTACTTAGCATTGCGCTGTTTGTTTTATGCACTGGTATTCTTGGGAGGAAACCCGTTCCGTGTTATACGGCGTGGTCCCTTGATTTACCTAACTTTTGAAATAAAGAATAATAACTGTTTTAGTTCTCACACCAGTCACATGACTGACCTGGAGTTTATTGTTTTAACCTAAACTCTGGGTGCCCTTATTTTGACACGGGCAGCTAGTAGTTTTGGTTTTGCAGATTTATATTCACAGGATCCTGGTTTACAGCTGGAACGATATCCGGAAAGCTTTGTATCCGTATATCTTTTTCTAGTTGTGTATTGTATTATTTTCCGCTGCTATGTATTTAAATGTAATTTAAATCTCTGATATTTCTGTGTAATATTCATTTATACTCTGTATATTCTTGTAATCTGATGCATTGTTGTAATATACAGTGAAAGGTTCTTTTATATGCGTTCTGTTGTGGCTTGTTCTCGAACTATCCGACGCTTTCCTTTACGGGGAAGTTGCGGGTCTTTACACGTGGTATCAGAGCTTTGGTTTACAAAGCTCAGAGAACAAGACACCTTAGAACCATACGAAAGAATTCATCAGATGATTGGATTAGTAAAATCCAATGAGAATGACTCGTTAGAGATGGGATCAGTAGTATCCTAGAACGAGTGTGAAGAGTAAATTTTTAAAGTGAAAAGAAATTTTTGTTTTGAAAATTTAAATCAATTATTCGTATTTGATTATTTATATTGATGTGGACAATCCAGTATATATAGATTTTGCGTATACGTCTGATCCGCGTGTATTCGAAGTTTTAATATACTGGATAGATATAGAATCACACTCTAGTCGCCCGGAGATAGTTTTGGTAATGCGGCCGCATTATCAATATTTATATTCGTGTTAAGAAGGTGTGTTTTCTATATATTTCCATTAGACTGGTGTGAGAACCAAAACAAATATAGTTAGAACACATTGTTGTGAATTGGCATCAAAAACATGATTTTTGTATATGTATCAAAATTATGAATTTGAAACTCTAATTCACTAATTGATTGATGTTTGTGTTGTTTGTTTAATTGTTTGCTAATTTTGAACCATTATGCCTAATTTAATCGAATATTGAATTGTATTGAAATTTGGTCGCATTTGTTTGCATATACATATATATCATTGAACAGGTCATAGCAAGGAGGCTAGAGCAGAGAATAAAATTTGTTTGCCCGACAAATAGGTACATGTTTACTACATAATTTCCTGTTTTGTTTGGGTGATGATGATTTTGTGAGCCTATTGGCTAGCCGCTTGGCTTTTTCTTTTTCTTTTTGAGATCTGAAGGACCGGGGAAGCTATTTGAAATTCCCCGATGCTCCCGGTGCAGGGGAGGTTATGGCGAAATTTTTCAAAAATTTAGGGTGTTAGCCAAATTTTTGAAATTTTGAAAATTCTCAGAAACTGAAAAGTTGGAGAATGGAAGCCGATCGAATGTAGAGCTGAATAATCAAACCACTTTCGACTTTGTTCCTTTTCGGGGACGAAAAGTTTTAAGTGGGGGAGATTGTAACAACCCGTAAAATGCGAGCCAGTTTGAAAATTTTATTTTGGCAATTTTAGCGAATTTTGATTATTTAAAATGAATTATTTTAAATAATATCGATGTGAAATTTATTTTGAATATAATTCGAACGTATATATTATACGCGTCGTCGTTAGAATATAAATATTTATATATAATTATAAATAGAATTGAAAATGGCGCGGTAGTTCGATAATTCGATTTCAAACTTCAATTGAATGTACCGGGTGCAAAACAATCCGGATTTTAGTGAAACCAAAAATAATGGGATCTAATTAATAATATCTTTCCAACGAATCTGAATAATCAAGATTTCATAGCGGGAATCAAAAGATATGTCCAGTTGAAAATTCTGAATAGTCGCTATGGAATTCAGGCCCTTAAAAATGGACATTTTGCAAATGACCTCGGATTTCGACGAAACCAGTTTTGTTGGGTCCGCAGTGTCAAATTATTGTTAGATTCCAAATTTCGTAATTTTTCGAATCAATATGTGAGCGTGGCAAAGGAAAACGTGTTTTGACCATTTCAGTTGATTTTAATCGACTGGAAATTGGTCATTTTTCCAACGTTCTCGGAATTCGACGAAACTAGTTTTGTTAGGACCGTATCGTCAATACGAAGCTAGAAAATATTTTTCGAAAATTTTTAGAGTTAGTATGTGACCCCGGTAATTTGAAATGTACGTTTAAAATTCAATATACTGATTTAAATGTAAATTCAAAGGAAACTTATCGAGACGATCGAATCAGCTTGCGGTACATAGCCCATTGAGTTCGGAATGGGGGTGAAACGCTGTGGACGGCAGGCGGTGGGCCTCGTTTCGAGGTCATATGAAAAAGTCAACTTTTAATGAATAAAATAATTAAATAAATTAAAAAAAAAAACCCTTTCCTTAACTACCAGGCCCCCCCACGATTTATTTCAGAAAAAAAAAGAAAAAAAGAAAAAAAAAGAAGAGAACGAGAAGGACGGAGGGGCGGAGCGGCCTCCTCCACCGCCGCTGCCACCGCTGAAGGCGGCGCCCTCCGCCAGGCCCTCTCTCCTTCCCCTCGCGACTCTTTCCTCCTCCCTCCTCCACGCGAGGACAGCGAGCGCCCACCCCCCCCCCCCCCCCCCCCCCGAACCCTAGAACCGCCCGACGCGAGCTCCTCCGACCAGGCCCCTCGCGTCAGCCCCCCCTGTAAGTTTTTAATTTATTTATTTTACTTTTATTTTTATTTAAAACATAATTAGAAAACTGATTTTTAACATAATTAGAAAACTGATTTTTAACATAATTAGAAAACTGATTTTTAACATTTTAGAAAACTGATTTTTAACATTTTAGAAAACTGATTTTTAACATTTTAGAAAACTGATTTTTAACATTTTAGAAAACTGATTTTAAAACATTTTAGAAAACTGATTTTTAACATTTTAGAAAACTGATTTTAAAACATTTTAAAAACTGATTTTTAACATTTTAAAAACTGATTTTAAAACATTTTAAAAACTGATTTTAAAGCATTTTAAAAACTGATTTTAAAAGCATTTTAAAAACAGATTTATAAAAGATTTTAAAACTGATTTTAATTATGATTTTAAAACTGAATTAGAATTTAAAAGCTGATTTTTGAAAAAGAATTAAAACTGATTTTATTTTAATTTTAAGATTAAAGAAAAAGGTTTAAACTTTAAGAAGGTCAGATTTGTAGAAAGGAAAAATCATATTTTTATATATAGAAAGTCGAGATAAAAAGCATATTTTTATATATTGAAAGTCGAGATAAAAATCATATTTTTATATATTGAAAGTCGAGATAAAAATCATATTTTTATATATTGAAAGTCGAGATAAAAATCATATTTTTATATATAGAAAGTCGAGATAAAAATCATATTTTTATATATTGAAAGTCGAGATAAAAATCATATTTTTATATATAGAAAGTCGAGATAAAAATCATATTTTTTATATATAGAAAGTCGAGATAAAAATCATATTTTTTATATATAGAAAGTCGAGATAAAAATCATATTTTTATATATTGAATAGCATCGTAAAAATTCGATTTTTACATATGTAGTGAAAGCGGACAACGAAAGCGACGAAAGGCGAGTTGGCGAAGATCTCTACAATAGAAGTGCCGTGAAGTTGGATAGCTTTCGGTGAGAACTTCTCACTCAAAATTCTTTTCTAGTTATATATTTATACTAGGATGCAGACGGTGCTTAGTAGCACCCGACACAACCGTCCACAGACCATGGACTTGTTTGTTTGACTGTTTGGTGATTGATTGCGATATTGGTTTGAATGTGGTTTGTGGTGTGAAAAATCGAATCGATAAATTGGTTAGAATTAGACGTGCGCCGTTATAAGGCGTAGGAGTAAGGCTAGGTTAGACCCTTACTCCAAATTTTGTGGTTTGAAAAATGAAATTGATTTGATTGATGAGTGAATGGCGTGGGCCTTCACTAGACCGGGGATAAGGCTAGGCCTCGTCCCGTTTCTAGTATCGTGCCGTTATGCCGCCGAAATTTTCTAAAATAAGTTAGAAAATAAAAATATCATTTTATTGTGTAAATGAATAATAGAAATTCATATGTTGGAATAAAATGTTTTATCGTTAAAAATATAATTTTTAACGTGAATGTGAATAAATAAATATTCATTTACAAACCAGACGGTTTGTTTATGTACACCTATTCGAAGGACATTGATTGGGTCGATAAATTTTACACATCGCCCAACAGCACAAATAAAATATGTGTTTGATTGTTTGAAACCCCACACGGGTGTTGGGATGAAATTTGAAGTTCACTCATCCTGATTGATTAAATATGTCGATCGATTGATTGACAGGCTGTTATAAGCGTTGAATATCTATATTTGATGCTTATACAGTGTAGTGCACTTTGGTTGATGGTTGATTATTTTCAATGTTATTATATACATGTGTTGTATGAAAATCCATATAATTAACATTATATGGTGATTGATTGGGCCTCATTCCAATTTGAAAAATAAAGAATATTATAAAATAAAAGTTCATGTGTTGACAGTACTCATTCATTGAGATTGGTCATGTGTTGAACGAAATATTTTAGTAATAAAATTTGCACCTTTAATATTATAAAATAAACGTTCATGTGTTGACAGTACTCATCCATTGAGATTGGTCATGTGTTGAACGAAATATTTTGATAATAACAACTATTTTGAAAAAGGAAATATTTGAAATAGAAAACGATTTCGAAATGAATTGAATATATAACGATTTCGAAATGAATTGAATATATAACGATTTTGAAATGAATTGAATTGAAAACGATTTCGAAATGAATTGAATTGAAAACGATTTCGAAATGAATTGAATATATAACGATTTTGAAATGAATTGAATTGAAAACGATTTCGAAATGAATTGAAAACGATTTCGAAATGAATTGAATTGAAAACGATTTCGAAATGAATTGAATATATAATGATTTCGAAATGAATTGAATATATAACGATTTCGAAGTGAATTGAATTGAAAACGATTTCGAAATGAATTGAATTGAAAACGATTTCGAAATGAATTGAAGTGAAAACGATTTCGAAAGGAATTGAAAACGAATTCAAATGGAATTGAAAACGAATTCAAATGGAATTGAAAGTGAATTGAAATGAATTCAAATTGAATTGAAATTTGAATTGAATAGAAATGAATTTTAAAACGAATTTATAAAGAAGAATTCAATTTTGATTTGAATTGAAATGGAAGTTGAAATTGCTTTTGAAACGAATTTTAAAACTATTTATATAATTCGTTTTAAATAGAAATCGACGAAATATATATTATATATATAATATAATGGCCTGAATAGAACGCGCCGCGCCGCGGCAGTTCGTGAATTTCGACCATTTATTTCAAACGGACATTGCGGGAGATCCGACCGTCGGATTCTCCTAAAACCGGAACCGTTGGGTTCGTATCGAAAAGAGCTTTCTAACGAATATTAGAAATTTGAAATCTAACGGTTGGATTTGGAGTTACGTCCAAATCAAATTCGAAAAAGGTCGCTATAAGTGCAGTTCGATGGCCATTGATGGAAATCGACTGTACGGGCCTTGATAAAATTATTAAAAATAGTAATAATTTGTGTAAAATCATAAGAAATGATTTAGAAAGAATTGAGATGAAAAACTCCATATTTGAAAAGATAAAAATAGATTTTTATCGAAATGAACTAGTTTTGAACTAGAAATATAATTCTATTTATTTTTAAATAAATAAATTGAATTTGAAAAAGGGTTTTAAAAATAACCAGGATTTCCAATGATTGCATTGGAGTGGATTTGAATCGAAATTGTCTTCGGAATATTTCGATGTTGGAATTCGTGATTATACGGATGTTGTTATGGAAATTTGAAAGATATATATATTTATATCGTTATTTCCAATACGGCATTTGTTAGTCGTAGAATTCGATATTGAATATAAGCCGATATATTTTCTATTCAGAGCCTTGTATTGAATATCGAATGTGATTTGGGTTTGTCGTGAATGGTGTCTTCACTAACACTGTTCTTGAACCCAGTTGAGAAAAGATTAAATCTTTTTATTTAGATTTAATGAAGTGTACCAATTAAATGATATTTAATTGGAATTGAATTGGTATTGATTTTTGGGTTTATCGTGAACAGTGTTTTAAATAACACTTGTTCTCGAACCCGATAATTAATGGAATGTGATTTTGGGTTTATCGTGAATCGTGTTTTAAATGACACTGATTCTTTAACCCAGATAAGGATTAAAACTAAGTGGAGTTTTAATGAATCTTTAATTAGATTGAAAAGATCGAGAATGAAGTATCACCAGTTTTGCTCCAGGCGATAGTTAAATCTTTAATTAGATTTGAACGTGAAATGGTAATTGAATTTACCGATAACACTGTGGTGTTAGATATGAAGTATTACCAGTTTTACTTCATGGGATAAATAGGTTGGGATTGGGAAATTAAAACCAATGATTACTTCGGTAAGGTTCGTTAATCTCGACTAGTGGAATCGAAATTCAAAAGAAGAATAAATTCAAGAAATTTATCTTGGATAAAATTAATGGGAACATTTCCCTATGAATGTGAAATTTAGAAACTAACTGTCGGTTGGCCAAGCAGAATGGTTTTCTGGATATTGATCTGATGTTGGTTTCGGCCTTCGGGGTTAATATTTGGGGAATTATTCTCTTGATTAATTTACGGTTAGTGACTGATGAATTGGAATGAGGCGTATGTTGTGTTTGTGTAACACTTATTTAATATATACGCGAGTTATTCGGAAAGACCGGGTTTATCCCATTCTGAATAACTGATACGACGATAAGTCGAAGATGAAGACGATGGTCGAAGACCGGAGGTCTTCACGTCGTTTGAGTGATAACTGATGATCTTGATTGGGCTGTACACCCAAGAAGATGGAAACAGTTAGTGATCGTCCAGACGTACTTGGAGATCGATGGATATGCGGGGTACTAGGTGCCTCCGGTTTCGTTCAGACCCAGGACGGACTTGTAAATGGACTGTGTGTCTGACATCGGATTTCATTCTGTGTAACTGATATCGGTTGCATAGGATGGTTTGCCTGTGTGGCATGCTAAGATGCAAATGATCAAGGCTTCTGTTGAAAAGCAAAGTCTTGTGGTGATGATCAAAGCACGGCCTTTGTGGCGTAGCTTTGTGTAACGTTTACCTCGCGTGTTTCACACCCGGTATGAACCAAAAACGGGAGACGGACCTCAGGGAGGACTTGCGTTTCTTTCTAGCTAGAAGTGGCGTCAGTGGTTTTACACGCCCTGACGAGTTTGACTTATGTGGTTGTTCCTGTTGCGAGGCGCCTCGGATTGATCGGTCGTTCTCGAACCGATGGAGTCATTCGTTGGCTCGTTTGCGCCCCAAAGGGCGGGGAAACGTAGTGTTCAGGCATTTTAATCCACATCGGTGGACCGGCCCTGTCGCTCCTAGGGTCACTCGAGCTCTGATCCTGAGACATGGTAGGCTAGATTGTCTCGAATCGGTTGAGGACTATCTTTTGCCTCGGTTCATAGATGGAAATCCAATTTCCAAATACGTGACATTTGCGGTTTTAGTTGTAATCCTATATATGGCGACATAGTGGGATGGGGCGCTTATGCCGCCTATGATTGATACTTATGATTTGAAGTTGTTTTATACACTATGCACTTATTATAGTATCAAATGATTTGTTTTAAACGTATCAAGCATTCTTTGGCTGTTATAAGGGAAAACCCTATCCTCGACTGCGTTGCATTGTGTGATGGGACCTGGGTCTTATAACAGCTTCATTTTTCTTTACTTAGCATTGCGCTGTTTGTTTTATGCACTGGTATTCTTGGGAGGAAACCCGTTCCGTGTTATACGGCGTGGTCCCTTGATTTACCTAACTTTTGAAATAAAGAATAATAACTGTTTTAGTTCTCACACCAGTCACATGACTGACCTGGAGTTTATTGTTTTAACCTAAACTCTGGGTGCCCTTATTTTGACACGGGCAGCTAGTAGTTTTGGTTTTGCAGATTTATATTCACAGGATCCTGGTTTACAGCTGGAACGATATCCGGAAAGCTTTGTATCCGTATATCTTTTTCTAGTTGTGTATTGTATTATTTTCCGCTGCTATGTATTTAAATGTAATTTAAATCTCTGATATTTCTGTGTAATATTCATTTATACTCTGTATATTCTTGTAATCTGATGCATTGTTGTAATATACAGTGAAAGGTTCTTTTATATGCGTTCTGTTGTGGCTTGTTCTCGAACTATCCGACGCTTTCCTTTACGGGGAAGTTGCGGGTCTTTACAGCGCGGCGCGTTCTATTCAGGCCATTATATTATATATATAATATATATAATATATATTTCGTCGATTTCTATTTAAAACGAATTATATGAATAGTTTTAAAATCGTTTCAAAAGCAATTTCAACTTCCATTTCAATTCAAATCAAAATTGAATTTTTTTTTTATAAATTCGTTTCAAAATTCATTTCTATTCAATTCAAATTTCAATTCAATTCAATTCAATTCATTTCGAAATCGTTTTCAATTCAATTCATTTCGAAATCGTTTTCAATTCAATTCATTTCGAAACCGTTTTCAATTCATTTCATTTCGAAATCGTTTTCAATTCAATTCATTTCGAAACCGTTTTCAATTCATTTCATTTCGAAATCGTTTTCAATTCAATTCATTTCGAAACCGTTTTCAATTCATTTCAAAATGAATAAAATCGATATAAATATCGTTCACGTCAAAATGGCGTCAATCTAATCAACACGGCTTCATAAATTTCTATTTTCAAATATTCTATTTCAAATATTTCCTTTTCAAAATAGTTGTTATTATCAAAATATTTCGTTCAACACATGACCAATCTCAATGAATGAGTACTATCAACACATGAACTTTTATTTTATATCGATAAAGGTGTAAATTTTATTACTAAAATATTTCGTTCAACACATGACCAATCTCAATGGATGAGTACTGTCAACACATGAACTTTTATTTTATATCGATAAAGGTGTAAATTTTATTACTAAAATATTTCGTTCAACACATGACCAATCTCAATGGATGAGTACTGTCAACACATGAACTTTTATTTCATAATATTCTTTATTTTCTAAATTGGAATGAGGCCCAATCAATCACCATATAAAATTAATTATATGGATTTTCATACAACACATGTATAATAGCATTGAAAAATCATCAACCATCAACCAAAGTGCACTACACTGTATAAGCATCAAATATAGATATTCAACGCTTATAACAGCCTGTCAATCAATCGATCGACATGTTTAATCAATCAGGATGAGTGAACTTCAAATTTCATCCTAACACCCGTGTGGGGTTTCAAACTATCAAACACAGATTTAGTTGTGCAGTTGGGCGATGTGTAAAATTTATCGACCCAATCAATGTCAGTCAAATCAGTGTACATAAACAAACCGTCTGGTTTGTAAATGAATATTTTATTTATTCACATTCACGTTAAAAATTATATTTTTAATGATGAAACATTTTATTTTAATATATGAATTTCTATTCAGTTCATTCTCTTAAATAAAATGATATTTTATTTTTCTAACTTATTTTAGAAAATTTCGGCGGCATAACGGCACGATACTAGAAACGGGACGAGGCCTAGCCTTATCCCCGGTCTAGTGAAGGCCCACGCCATTCACACATCAATCAAATCAATTTCGTCTCACCAAACAATTCAAACAAATAATCCAACTAATCTATGCAACCAAACAAACAAGTCCATGGTCTGTGGACGATTGTGTCGGGTGCTACTAAGCACCGTCTGCATCCTAGTATATATATATAACTAGAAAAATAAATTGAAAGGTGAGAAATTCTCACAGATAGCTATCCTAGCTCCACGGCTCTTCTTAGAAGAAAATCTTCGTCGTTCTTGCCCCTTGTCACTTTCTTCGCCCGTATTCTCTACATATGTAAAAATCGAATTTTTACTTCGATGTTCAATATATAAAAATCACATTTTTACTTCGATGTTCAATATATAAAAATCATATTTTTACTTCGATGTTCAATATATAAAAATCATATTTTTATTTCGATGTTCAATATATAAAAATCATATTTTTATTCTACTATGTCAATATGTAAAAATCGAATTCTTATCGTTACTTCATATATGTAAAAATCGAGTTTTTACTTCACTAAAAATCAAATCTTTTCTTCATGAACCCACTATAAAAATCCTACCTTTTTATAATTGGAAATCCCGCCTTTCTATATGAAAATTATATTTCTACTTCTTATTCATATCGATAAAAAAAAACATATTTTTACTTCACATTCATATCGATAAAAATCATATTTTTACTTCACATTCATATCGATAAAAATCATATTTTCTATACTTACAAGGAAAAATCAATCGTTTCCTACTATGAAAAATCAAATCTTTTCAATATGAAAAATCAATTCTTTCCCTTGTTGTTCATATAATCAAAACCATATTTTTTTATAGCACCCCTTATATAATAAAAATCGTATTTTTTTCAGTTTTAAAATAAACAAAATTAATGAATAAGAAAACTTAAAGCGATATAAAAAAAAAGGAACCGCAGTTCGCCGGAGCAAGGGGGTGGTGCGATTTGATTTGGGGCTTGGAGGAGGGGGGGTACGGCGGAAATAGGTACGGCTGGAGGAGGGAGTGTTGCGTTGGTCTTCACCGGAGCAGGAGGTGTCGGAGCTCGCGCCCAAGGGGTCGGATCAGCTGAGCAAAGGCGTGGGGGGCTAGGGTTAGGCGCGGTTGGAGTTTTGGGAGAGTTGGGTCGCGCTGGATCTTCCTGGGAGGAGCCGCGTTCGAGCAGAGGAGGAGAAGGGGATGGAGCGAGATTGGGGAAGAAGGGGGGGTCGCCGGAGGGCCATCGTTGGGCGGTGGGTCCGCCTGGAGGGGAAGGCGACGAAGAATCGGGGGGGGGAAGGCTGAGAAAAAGAAGGCGACGGGTTGAATAGGGAAGGGGGGGTTAGGTTTTAGAGATGGGGTTTTTTTTTATATATATTTTGTTAATTATTAATTTATTTTATTCTCCGACTCAGTTGACCTTTCATACGACCTCGACATCAAACATGCCGACTGTCGTCCCTAGCGTATTACCCCCATTCCAAACACAATGGGATATGTTTCGTAGGCTAATTCGGCTGTTTCGATCAGTTTTGATTTAAATTAAAATATAATTCTTTATACATTCAATTTAAACGCACATTTCAAATTACCGGGGTCACATACTAACTCTATAAATCCCATAAAAATATTTTCTAGCTTCGTATTGACGATACGGTCCTAACAAAACTAGTTTCGCCGAATTCTGAGACCGTTGGAAAAATGGCCAATTTCCAGTCGATTAAAATCAACTGAAACTGGTCAAACGCGTTTTCCTTTGCCACGCTCACATATTGATTCGAAAAATTATGAAATTTGAAACCTATCAATAACTTTACGTCACGGACCCAACAAAACTGGTTTCGTCGAAATCCGAGGTCGTTTGCAAAATGTCCATTTTTAAGGGCCTGAATTCCATAGCGACTATTCAGAATTTTCAACTGGACATATCTTTTGATTCCCGATATGAAATCTTGATTTTTCGAATTCGATAGAAAGATATTATCAATTAGATCCTATGATTTCTAGTTTCACTAAAATCCGGATTGTTTTTCACCCGGTACATTCAATTGAAGTTTGAAATCGAATTATCGAACTACCGCGCCATTTTCCATTCTATTTATAATTATATATAAATATTTATATTCTAACGACGACGCGTATAATATATACGTTCTAATATATTCAATATAAATTTCTCGTCGATTTTATTTAAAATAATTCATTTTAAATAATCAAAATTCGCTAAAATTGCCAAAATAAAAATTTTAAACTGGCCCAGATTTTCGGGTTGTTACAATCTCCCCCACTTAAAACTTTTCGTCCCCGAAAAGGAACAAAGTCGAAAGTGGTTTGATTTATCAACTCTACGTTCGATCTGGCTTCCATTCTCCAACCTTTCAGTTTCTGAGAATTTTCAAAATTTCAAAAATTTGGCTAACACCCTAAATTTTCGAAAAATTTTGCCATAACCTCCCCTGCACCGGGAGCATCGGGGAATTTCAAATAGCTTCCCCGGTCCTTCAGATCTCAAAAAGAAAAAGAAAAAGCCAATAGGCTCATAAAATCATCATCACCCAAACAAAACAGTAAATTACATAGTAAACATGTACCTATTTGTCGGGCAAACAAATTTTATTCTCTGCTCTAGCCTCCTTGCTATGACCTGTTCAATGTAAGTACATGTATATGCAAGCAAATGCGACTAATTTTCAGTATAGTTCAATATTCGATCAAATTAGGCATAATGGTTCAAAATTTGCAAACAAATAAACAAACAACACAAACATCAATCAATTAGTGAATTAGAGTTTCAAATTCATAACTTTGATACATAGTCAAAAATCAGATTTTTGATGCCAAATCACAACAATAGGCCCTATCTAATTTTGGTTCTCACACCAGTCAATAGGAAATATATAGAAAATCACACCTTCGAAACACGAACATAAATACTGATGATGTCATGACAATCATCAGTACCATCTTCGGGCGACTAGAGTGTGATGCTATATCTACCCAATATATTAAAATTTCGAATACACGCGGATCAGACGTATACGCAAAATCTATATATACTGGATTGTCCACATCAATATAAATAGATAATCAAATACGAATAATTGATTTAAATCTTCAAAACCAAAAATTTGTTTTCATTTTCAAAAATATACTCTTCACACTCGTTCTAGGATACTACTGATCCTATCTCCAACGAGTCATTCTCATTGGATATTACTAATCCAATATCTGATGAATTCTTTCGTATAGTTCTAATGTGTCTTGTTCTCTAGCTTTGTAAACCAAAGCTCTGATACCAACTGTGAAAACCCGTAACTTCCCCGTAAAGGAAAGTTTCGGATAGTTCGAGAACAAACCACAACAAAACACATACCAAAGAACATTTCACTGTATATTACAACAATGCATCAGATTACAAGAA
This sequence comes from Allium sativum, assembly GCA_030737875.1. Lineage (NCBI taxonomy): Eukaryota > Viridiplantae > Streptophyta > Magnoliopsida > Asparagales > Amaryllidaceae > Allium > Allium sativum. Next base: position 448,378,373 of record CM060919.1, read on the forward strand.
TATACAGAGTAAAAATGAATAAATATTACACAGAAATAACAGAGATTTAAATTACATTTAAATACATAGCAGCGGAAAAATAATACAATACACAACTAGAAGAGATATACGGATACAAAGCTTTCCGGATATCGTTCCAGCTGTAAACCAGGATCTTGTGAATATACATCTGCAAAACCAAAACTACTAGCTGCCCGTGTCAAAATAGGGGCACCCAGAGTTTAGGTTAAAACAATAAACTCCAGGTCAGTCATGTGACTGGTGTGAGAACTAAAACAGTTATTATTCTTTATTTTCAAAGTTAGGTAAATCAAGGGACCACGCCGCATAGCACGGAATGGGTTTCCTCCCAAGAATACCAGTGCATAAAACCAAACAGCGCAATGCTAAATAAAGAAAAATGAAGCTGTTATAAGACCCAGGTCCCATCACACAATGCAACGCAGCCGAGGATAGGGTTTTCCCTTATAACAGCCAAAGAATGCTTGATACGTTTAAAACAAATCATTCGATACTATAATAAGTGCATAGTGTATAAAACAACTTCAAATCATAAGTATCAATCATAGGCGGCATAAGCGCCCCATCCCACTATGTCGCCATATATAGGATTACAACTAAAACCGCAAATGTCACGTATTTGGAAATTGGATTTCCATCTATGAACCGAGGCAAAAGATAGTCCTCAACCGATTCGAGACGCTCTAGCCCGTGTCTCAGGAACAGAACGCATCGTCCCTTGGAGCGACAGGGCCGGTCCACCGATGTGGATTAAAATGCCTGAACACTACGTTTCCCCATCCTATGGGGTGTAAGTCTGGTCCGTCAGCCGACCAGAATGCATCGGCCGAAACCGATATAACCGAGGCGCCTCGCAACAGCAACAACCACATAAGTCAAACTCGTCAGGGCGTGTAAAACCACTGACGCCACTTCTAACTAGAAAGAAACGCATGCCCTCCCTGAGGTCCGTCTCCCGTTTTTGGTTCATACCGGGTGTGAAACACGCGAGGTAAACGTTACACAAAGCTACGCCACAAAGGTCGTGCTTTGATCATCACCACAAGACTTTGCTTTTCAACAGAAGCCTCGATCAATTGCCACTTAGGCATGCCACACAGGCAATTCACTCCATGCGTTTGATATCCATCAATATATAACCCCTGAGCTCGTACGTCTCAGAGAAGGGCGTTAAGCAAGAGAATAAATTCTCCGCCGCCAAACAGATATATATTTAATAGAGATCAATCACACGGACTAAAATCCAATGTCAGACACACAGTCCATTTACAAGTCCGTTCTGGGTCTGAACGAAACCGGAGGCACCTAGTACCCCGCATATCCATCGATCTCCAAGTACGTCTGGACGATCACCAACTGTTTCCATCTTCTTGGGTGTACAGCCCAATCAAGATCATCAGTTATCACCCAAACGACGTGAAGACCTCCGGTCTTCGACCATCGTCTTCCTCTTCGACTTATCGTCGCATCAGTTATTCAGAATGGGATAAACCCGGTCTTTCCGAATAACTCGCGTATATTTAAATAAGTGTTACACAAACACAACATACGCCTCATTCCAATTAATCAGTCACTAAACATAAATTAATCAAGAGAATAATTCCCCAAACATTAACCCCGAAGGCCGAAACCAACATCAGATCAATATCCAGAAAACCATTCTGCTTGGCTAACCGACAGTTAGTTTCTAAATTTCACATTCATAGGGAAAGGTTCCCATTAATTTTATCAAAGATAAATTCTTCAACATTTATTCTTTAATCTATTTTTGAATATCAATTCAAACTAGTCGGGATTAGCGAACCTTACCGAAGTAATCATTTGTGTTAATTTCCCAATCCCAACCTATTCATCCCATGAAGTAAAACTGGTTATACTTCATATCTAACACCACGGTGTTATCGGTAAATTCAATTACCATTTCACGTTCAAATCTAATTAAAGATTTAACTATCGCCTGGAGCAAAACTGGTGATACTCCATTTCGATTATTTCAATCTAATTAAAGATTCATTAAAACTCCACTTAGTTTTAATCTTTGACTGGGTTAAAGAATCAGTGTCATTTAAAAACACGGTTCACGATAAACCCAAAATCACATTCATTAATCATCGGGTTAAAGAACGAGTGTTATTTAAAACACTGTCCACGATAAACCCAAAAATCAATATCGATTCAATTCCAATTAAATGTTATTTAATTGGTACACTTCATTAAATCTAAATAAAAAGATTTAATCTTTTCTCAACTGGGTTCAAGAACAGTGTTAGTGAAGACACCATTCACGACAAACCCAAATCACATTTGATATTCAATATAAGGCTCTGAATAGAAAATATATCGGCTTATATTCAATATCAAATTCTACGATTAACAAATGTTATATTGGAAATAACGATATAAATATATATATCTTTCAAATTTCCATAACAACATCCGTATAATCACGAATTCCAACATCGAAATATTCCGAAGACAATTTCGATTCAAATCCACTCCAATGCAATCATTGGAAATCCTGGTTATTTTTAAAACCCTTTTTCAAATTCAATTTATTTATTTAAAAATAAATAGAATTATATTTCTAGTTCAAAACTAGTTCATTTCGATAAAAATCTATTTTTATCTTTTCAAATATGGAGTTTTTCATCTCAATTCTTTCTAAATCATTTCTTATGATTTTACACAAATTATTACTATTTTTAATAATTTTATCAAGGCCCGTACAGTCGATTTCCATCAATGGCCATCGAACTGCACTTACAGCGACCTTTTTCGAATTTGATTTGGACATAATTCCAAATCCAACCGTTAGATTTCAAATTTCTAATATTCATTAGAAAGCTCTTTTCGATACGAACCCAACGGTTCCGGTTTTAGGAGAATCCGACGGTCGGATCTCCCGTAATGTCCGTTTGAAATAAATGGTCGAAATTCGCGAACTGCCGCGGCGCGGCGCGTTCTATTCAGGCCATTATATTATATATATAATATATATAATATATATTTCGTCGATTTCTATTTAAAACGAATTATATGAATAGTTTTAAAATCGTTTCAAAAGCAATTTCAACTTCCATTTCAATTCAAATCAAAATTGAATTTTTTTTTTATAAATTCGTTTCAAAATTCATTTCTATTCAATTCAAATTTCAATTCAATTCAATTCAATTCATTTCGAAATCGTTTTCAATTCATTTCGAAATCGTTTTCAATTCAATTCATTTCGAAACCGTTTTCAATTCATTTCATTTCGAAATCGTTTTCAATTCAATTCATTTCGAAACCGTTTTCAATTCATTTCATTTCGAAATCGTTTTCAATTCAATTCATTTCGAAACCGTTTTCAATTCATTTCAAAATGAATAAAATCGATATAAATATCGTTCACGTCAAAATGGCGTCAATCTAATCAACACGGCTTCATAAATTTCTATTTTCAAATATTCTATTTCAAATATTTCCTTTTCAAAATAGTTGTTATTATCAAAAATATTTCGTTCAACACATGACCAATCTCAATGAATGAGTACTGTCAACACATGAACTTTTATTTTATATCGATAAAGGTGTAAATTTTATTACTAAAATATTTCATTCAACACATGACCAATCTCAATGGATGAGTACTGTCAACACATGAACTTTTATTTTATATCTATAAAGGTGTAAATTTTATTACTAAAATATTTCGTTCAACACATGACCAATCTCAATGGATGAGTACTGTCAACACATGAACTTTTATTTCATAATATTCTTTATTTTCTAAATTGGAATGAGGCCCAATCAATCACCATATAAAATTAATTATATGGATTTTCATACAACACATGTATAATAGCATTGAAAAATCATCAACCATCAACCAAAGTGCACTACACTGTATAAGCATCAAATATAGATATTCAACGCTTATAACAGCCTGTCAATCAATCGATCGACATGTTTAATCAATCAGGATGAGTGAACTTCAAATTTCATCCTAACACCCGTGTGGGGTTTCAAACTATCAAACACAGATTTAGTTGTGCAGTTGGGCGATGTGTAAAATTTATCGACCCAATCAATGTCAGTCAAATCAGTGTACATAAACAAACCGTCTGGTTTGTAAATGAATATTTTATTTATTCACATTCACGTTAAAAATTATATTTTTAACGATAAAACATTTTATTTTAATATATGAATTTCTATTCAGTTCATTCTCTTAAATAAAATGATATTTTATTTTTCTAACTTATTTTAGAAAATTTCGGCGGCATAACGGCACGATACTAGAAACGGGACGAGGCCTAGCCTTATCCCCGGTCTAGTGAAGGCCCACGCCATTCACACATCAATCAAATCAATTTCGTCTCACCAAACAATTCAATTCAAACAAATAATCCAACTAATCTATGCAACCAAACAAACAAGTCCATGGTCTGTGGACGATTGTGTCGGGTGCTACTAAGCACCGTCTGCATCCTAGTATATATATATAACTAGAAAAATAAATTGAAAGGTGAGAAATTCTCACAGATAGCTATCCTAGCTCCACGGCTCTTCTTAGAAGAAAATCTTCGTCGTTCTTGCCCCTTGTCACTTTCTTCGCCCGTATTCTCTACATATGTAAAAATCGAATTTTTACTTCGATGTTCAATATATAAAAATCACATTTTTACTTCGATGTTCAATATATAAAAATCATATTTTTACTTCGATGTTCAATATATAAAAATCATATTTTTATTTCGATGTTCAATATATAAAAATCATATTTTTATTCCACTATGTCAATATGTAAAAATCGAATTCTTATCGTTACTTCATATATGTAAAAATCGAGTTTTTACTTCACTAAAAATCAAATCTTTTCTTCATGAACCCACTATAAAAATCCTACCTTTTTATAATTGGAAATCCCGCCTTTCTATATGAAAATTATATTTCTACTTCTTATTCATATCGATAAAAAAAAAACATATTTTTACTTCACATTCATATCGATAAAAATCATATTTTTACTTCACATTCATATCGATAAAAATCATATTTTTTATACTTACAAGGAAAAATCAATCGTTTCCTACTATGAAAAATCAAATCTTTTCAATATGAAAAATCAATTCTTTCCCTTGTTGTTCATATAATCAAAACCATATTTTTTTATAGCACCCCTTATATAATAAAAATCGTATTTTTTTCAGTTTTAAAATAAACAAAATTAATGAATAAGAAAACTTACAGCGATATAAAAAAAAGGAACCGCAGTTCGCCGGAGCAAGGGGGGTGGTGCGATTTGATTTGGGGCTTGGAGGAGGGGGGGTACGGCGGAAATAGGTACGGCTGGAGGAGGGAGTGTTGCGTTGGTCTTCACCGGAGCAGGAGGTGTCGGAGCTCGCGCCCAAGGGGTCGGATCAGCTGAGCAAAGGCGTGGGGGGCTAGGGTTAGGCGCGGTTGGAGTTTTGGGAGAGTTGGGTCGCGCTGGATCTTCCTGGGAGGAGCCGCGTTCGAGCAGAGGAGGAGAAGGGGATGGAGCGAGATTGGGGAAGAAGGGGGGTCGCCGGAGGGCCATCGTTGGGCGGTGGGTCCGCCTGGAGGGGAAGGCGACGAAGAATCGGGGGGGGGGGGGGAAGGCTGAGAAAAAGAAGGCGACGGGTTGAATAGGGAAGGGGGGTTAGGTTTTAGAGATGGGGTTTTTTTTATATATATATTTTGTTAATTATTAATTTATTTTATTCTCCGACTCAGTTGACCTTTCATACGACCTCGACATCAAACATGCCGACTGTCGTCCCTAGCGTATTACCCCCATTCCAAACACAATGGGATATGTTTCATAGGCTAATTCGGCTGTTTCGATCAGTTTTGATTTAAATTAAAATATAATTCTTTATACATTCAATTTAAACGCACATTTCAAATTACCGGGGTCACATACTAACTCTATAAATCCCATAAAAATATTTTCTAGCTTCGTATTGACGATACGGTCCTAACAAAACTAGTTTCGCCGAATTCTGAGACCGTTGGAAAATGGCCAATTTCCAGTCGATTAAAATCAACTAAAACTGGTCAAACGCGTTTTCCTTTGCCACGCTCACATATTGATTCGAAAAATTATGAAATTTGAAACCTATCAATAACTTTACATCACGGACCCAACAAAACTGGTTTCGTCGAAATCCAAGGTCGTTTGCAAAATGTCCATTTTTAAGGGCCTGAATTCCTTAGCGACTATTCAGAATTTTCAACTGGACATATCTTTTGATTCCCGATATGAAATCTTGATTTTTCGAATTCGATAGAAAGATATTATCAATTAGATCCTATGATTTCTAGTTTCACTAAAATCCGGATTGTTTTTCACCCGGTACATTCAATTGAAGTTTGAAATCGAATTATCGAACTACCGCGCCATTTTCCATTCTATTTATAATTATATATAAATATTTATATTCTAACGACGACGCGTATAATATATACGTTCTAATATATTCAATATAAATTTCTCGTCGATTTTATTTAAAATAATTCATTTTAAATAATCAAAATTCGCTAAAATTGCCAAAATAAAAAATTTAAACTGGCCCAGATTTTCGGGTTGTTACAATGCCCAAAGTTAACGTATGTGGAAATTGAACGGTCTTGATCGATCGATTGGGGTCGGGGAAAAATCCGTGTCGTTACAGCCTGGTATCAGAGCTCTGGTTAGCTCAAATCTTTGGGGTATAACTCGCTAGAACTAAACAGAAGACTCATCAGAGGTTGGATTAGTAATATCCAATAAGAATACTCATTAGAGATAGGATCAGCAGTATCCTAGAATGAGAATACTCATTAGAGATGGGGTTAGCAATTCCCTAGAATGAGTCAGAGTGGAAAATTTATAATTAACGTACTTGTTATTATATATATAATTAGATTTTAGAAAATATGATTTTGAATATATAAAAGTTATATATTTTTGAAAATTTAATCAACTAGTTGATTGATGATTGTGTTGTGTGAATATGAGTTCAACTAATAAAATTATTAAACAATTGAAGAATGAGAATTAAATTAGTTAAATAAACAACTTTTAGCTCATTTCCTTTTCGAGGACGAAAAGATTTTAAGTGGGGGAGATTGTAACAAGCCGCAAATTCTAAACCAATTTAAAAAATTTATTTTAGAAAATTTTAATGAATTTTGAGGATATAATATAATATATATATGTAATAATGGCTAGAATTTATTTTAATCGAAGTTAAAATGAATATAATTTAATTTAAAGATAAATGGAGCTAGAAATGGCGCGGTAGTTTTAAATTTAATTTTAAACTTTAACTCGATGTACAGAACTCAAAATAAATCAGAATTGAGTGAAACCAGAAATATTTAAATCTGTTTAATCATATCTTTCTAACAAATCTAAAAAATTGAAATTTCGTTTTAAAAATCAAAAGTTATGGCCAATTCAATATTTAGAAAGGTCGCTGTAGAATTTATATATATAATATATATGGCCCAAAGGGCTACTTTTCACATATGAAGGAATTTCGACTCGAAACCACTTCCATTGAGTCTGGAATAATGTTTCTGCATTTAAAAAGTGTAAACACTTATACATTTTGAGTTTCGGAATTTATTTATTTACAAATGTATTTTTAATATTAATATATAGCACTTGAAAATAGTCAATTTTCAAACGACCTCCGTTTTCTACGAAACCACTTTTGTTGGAACCGGAATGTCAAATTATAGCTAGGTTTCAATTTTCGGAATTTTTTGAATTATATGTGAGCGTGGCAAAAGAAAATGTGTTTTGATTATTTCAGTTAAATTTAAACGACTTGAAAACAGCCATTTTTTCAACGAAATTAGTCTTGTTAGAACCGTATCGTCATAAGAAAGCTAAAAATAAATTTTCTGGAATTTTCTGAGGTCATATGTGGCCCTGGTAAATTTATATATACTGATAAATTAATTAAATAAATGATTTATATATTAAATTAAATAAAACAAGCTGTAGACTTTGGAATTGGGCCTCGAAACATGGTCCATCGCATTCGGAATGGGGGCAATTGGTTAGGGACACCTTCTGTTGGGTTGGAATTGAAACGGATTAGAAGTTATGGATTTTTTTTGCAAAATTACCAACAAATATTATAAATAATAGAAGAAGAAAAATCAAGAAACCCTAAACCTAATGCACAGCCGCCGCCATGTCTATTCGATGGCCAGAATTGTCCCATTTTCAATCCACAAATTCTCCCAACACACTTCGAATCAAAACCAATCCCATATACCAAATCGAAGAGAATTTCGAGAGCTTTAATCTCATATGATGATGATCATCTCTAGAGCTTTGTGGTGCTCGATTTTTGGGGGTGAAGTGGTCGGTTTTGGACGGGGTTTGTGGGCCACGGGGGGTGCGAGTGGGGACCCAAGGCAGGCGAAGGGGGAGGAGGACCGGGGCTACGACGTGGTGAAGTTTGGTCGACCTCTGGGCGCTTCTAGCGAGGTGCAATTTTGGTCAAGGAAGGGGCCATATGGGTTCGCTCGTTCCAGTTTACACGACGAAGAAGAAGGAAGGATTAGCCTTAATAATGTAATTAGAGTATAATTATTTTAATTTATTAATTATTTAATAAGCAAATGTTTAAAATTGAAAATCTTTTTACTGCGATATCAGAATTCAACGAAACGACTTGCGTTGGACTCGTCTTTCAGAGATCTTCGCAATGGCGCAGACCAGAGCTGAAACCGAGACAGTCGGATTTTCAGTCAAAAATCAATGTGAGAACTCTGAAATTTTATTATTTAATTAATTATCAATTATTTTTCTCGCGTTAAAAATAATTGTATTGTGATGTTAATTCAGATCTGAAATGTTCTGTGTTGTACATATTATTGATTATTGCTTGTGGTATGTTTGTTGGTCATGTTATACTAGATCCGCATTGAAATCTCATATATTGTTGAATTTTATCTACGATTAGAAAATTAAATCTAAATTTAGATTTAAATCATATTTTATTCAGATCTAGTTGCTCTAATTTATTTTAAATTATTATAATATTATTTTTATTATTTTAAATGAACAATGAAATTTGAACGACATATAAACCCTTATTTTTATTTGTTTACCTTACAATAGAATTTAAACAACAAATAGACCTTATTGTTATTTGTTTATTTTAGAACAGTATTTGAACGACAAATAAAATATTATTTTTATTTGTTTATTTACAATAGAATATGAACAACAAATAGAATATATTTTTTATTTGTTTCCATTACAACAGAGTTTGGCTAACAAATAAAATCCTATTTTTATTTGTTTACATTTAGAACACGATTTATGAATTACAGTAAAAATTCTTCTTTTTACTGTCACATTAAACGTAAGATGTTCTAGAATTGGAATAACAATAAAATACTAAATTCCATTGTTGATATTAAAAACATATTGGTAAATAAAACTTTATTTACATTGTATTTGTAAATTAAAGGTTATATTTGGAAACCACCTCTCTGTTTACATTTTTATGTAAATAAAAATACATATTTTGGAAATCACAATTTTGTTTACATTTTATATGTAAATAAGAAATTATTTTAAGAAGTTACATTTTTTTTGCAAATATATTTTAAAATATAATTTATTCTTTTATCTGAATTCACTGATGCTAATAAACTTTAAAAATAAATTTTATTCTTTTATTTGCATTCACCAAAACAAATATATATAGAAAATAAAAATTGTTCTTTATTTGCATTTACCAATGAAAATATATATTGAAACAAATTATTCTTTCATTTGCACTCACCAATGCAAATACATATATTGAAAATAAAGTTTATTCCTTTATTTGCATTTATCAATACAAATATGCATTGAAATTGAGGTTTATTCTTTTATTTGCATTTATCAATGCAAATATTCAATGAAACTAAAGTCTATCCTTTTTATCTACATTCACTAATATAAATATACTCATTTTTATATATATTGAAATGGAATTGTCAATCCAATATAAAACATTATTGTATCACCTCATTGGATTGAAATGAACTATCTTTTTATTTGTGATTTCAACACAAACATACACATAGAAATGAATCACCTTTTTATTTGTGTCCTTAACACCAATGTAAACATAGGAAAATGTACTATCTTTTATTTGTGTTTTTCAACATAAATATAAACATTAAAATGGATAATCTTTTTATTTTTATTTTTCAATACAAATATGTCATAGAAATAAGTCCATCTTTTATGTACATTCTACAAACCCAAATATGATATGAAAATAAAAACACATCTCTGGTCAAATGCGGTTAATGAAACAAAAATAGTGATTTCGTCAAAATAGTGTCTTTGTAAAAATATGTGAATTAACATAACATTTTTGTTAAACATAAGTATTGAAATAAAAAGAGAACATTTTTAATCAAACTTTGGTAGTGGACATTTTTGGTCAAAACTTTATTAGTGAAGTAAAAACCACAATTTATTTAGAATTTGATCATTGAAATAAAAGTTTGGTTATCTACTATCACCAATGCAAATGTACTTTAAAAGGGGAAATTTGTTTCTTTTATTTGCATTCTCTTATGCAAACATACATTGGAATGAGAATCTATTCTTTTATTTGTAACCAGTTCTGCAAATGTTCATTGAAAATAAGATTTGTTCTTTTATTTTGCATTCATTAATGCAAATATACATTAAATTATAGAGTTTGTTCCTTTATTTGCATTCCTTGTTTCCAAACAAACTTGAAATAAAAAGAGTTCTTTTTGTCACTTCAAAAAGAATGAATTGAAAATGTTTGTTTAAGCTTTTGTAAAGAATGAATAAATAAACATTCATATTTTTAATAAAGTAAGATAGACAAAAACACTCATTTTGTCTAAATTAAAAGAATGAAACAAAATATAGCACTAGAATATTTTATTAGAATTGAAACACAAATTAATCACTATTGTAAATTTACATTAGTTAAAACCAATTATTCATTTTTGTTAGTTAAAAACAATTATTTATTTTAGTCAATTTATACTGGTTAAACCAAAATATACATTTTGTCAAAAATATTCATTTTGTCAAAATGAATTAGTTAAAGCAATTTATATATAGATATATATATACCTTATGTTTGGCAAGATATATACTTGTCAAGATAGGTTAGTTAAATCAAAATTATCCTTTTAGTCCCATTAGAATTGTCAAAACAATATAACCATTTTTTCTTGAGTTTAAACTAGCGGAATAGGAATTGTCAATAGAGGCGAAGTTATTATTCTTATTCGTTCATTGCAACAGAATTATGTATAATATAAAAGAGGCATTTTCTTGCCATGATTATATATTGAGTATTACACTTCCATTCACAAGTTACCCGACTTGTTTATGTGATTGGGACGATAATTTTCACACATCGCCCAAGTGCACAAATTAGTTTATTATTTGGTTGTTGGTTGAAACCCCACGCGGGTGTTGGGATGAAAATTTACATACACTAATCCCAATATTCAGTTGTATGTTGATCGTTGGATCGACAAGCTACGATGAGCGTTATGATTTAATTTTAACGCTTACACAGTGGAATTTACACTTTGGATGTAGATGGATGATTTGATGATTATATTGTTATTGTCATATATATGATGTGTGTGAAATCCATATAATCCAAATTATATGGTAAAGGATTGAGTCGCATTTCGATTCAGGTGTTCTTTTAAATAAGAATATTTTTACATTAGAAATCCTTTTTATATAAAGTATATATTTTCATAAAATATATTTTTAATCAAGTATATGTTAAATCAAATAATATTTGTAAAAGATAAAAATTTGTAATATAAAGAAAACTTCCCATTTAGAATCTTTTATATAAAGAATATTTTTAATGGTTATTTTAAAATATGATTCTTTTAAAAGATTATTAGGATTTGCAATTATATTTTGTGATACGAAATAAATTGAGATGTGAAGCGGATTTATCGTGGATGATGTTATAAATGACATTTGTCCTTTAATCCTATTTACACTGAAATTATTATTTGGAATTTATAAATCAATTTGATAGATTTAAAAAGACATTTTCTAAAATTCAAGTTTTCCAATTTAATATATTAAATAGGAATTTAGTGGAAATTCGATTTGTAATAATCGAAATGGGCTTCTGTAAAAGAAGACCGATATTATAGATGGAATTTAAGAGGCTTTGTCGTTATTCCATTTATATTATTAGTCCAATACAGAAATCTATATCGATTATGTATTGATTTGATTTCTGTGGAATTCCATATGTTGGAAATTGATTTGTTGGTTTATTGTGAACTGTGTTTAAAAGGACACTAGTTATTTAACCTGTTTAAGACAAGAATTATTCCTTAAAATAAATGATCTTGTAATAATGAATTTTGATATCAAATCAAAACTGGAGTTTTAATAAATCTTTTATGGAAGATTTAAGATTTTATTTTAAGAGTTTATCTTTGATAAAATTAATGAGAATCTTCTAATATGAATATCTTATTAAAAGAATACTCGGAGTTGGAATGTGGCGTAATGTTTGATCTTCCAATATTTTCTTTCTATTCACAAAATATGCGAGTTATTCAGAAAGACCGGGTTTAACCCATTCTGAATAATCATCACGATGATCAAGAGTCGAAGATGAAGGCGGTGGTTGAAGACCGAAGGTTTTCACATCGTTGGGATGATAATGACTGGTATCTTGAATTGGGATTGGCCTTCAAAGGCAAGGTATTTGGTAATGATCGTCCAAACGCATTTGGAGATCAACGGACACGTTGTTTCGCTTAGACCTAGAGCGGACTTGTAAATGGATTGTGTGTCCGACATTGTATTCCTTTCTACTGTATTTGTTGAACGCTACTGATTATATATTTCTGTTTGGTGGTGAAGAATTTATTCTTTACTTATCCCCCTTCTCTAAGACGTATGAGCTTAGAGGTTATATATATATATATATATTGGTAGATGATCAACAATATGGTAGGGTCTGATAATGTGACATTCTAAGATGCAAATGATCAAGGCTTTGTTGAAAAGCATGCCTTGTGGTTGATGATCAAAGCACAATCTATTTAGGCATAGCTTTGTGTATATCGTGACTTCGCGAGCCTCACACACCGGTTGAGTCTAAAACGGGAGAAGGGAACGCATGGAGTGCACACGTTTCTTTCTAGTTAGAAGTGGTGTCAGTGCTTAAACTGGCTGACATTTGCTTATGTGGTTGATGAAATTTTTGCGAGGCCTCGGTTTATTCTTATCGGTCGCCCACGGCCGATTTGTAGGTCGAATAGGATCGAGGAGCGTGTGTTCAGGCATAACCAATCCACTAAAGTATTTGTGGACCGGCCCTGCTGTATCCTAGGGTTCGCCAGCGTCCGAATCTTGAGACATTGCTAGAGTGCCTCGAATCGGTCAGGAGCTCCTCCCTAGCCTTGACTCATGATGGAAACCCAATTTCCAATACGCCCTTGCGGTTTTGATTGTGTAACTAGTATGGCGACATTGTAGATGGTAGCTATGTCGTCTAGGATTGATATTATATTTGAAATGTTTTAAATATATATATACACACACTAATGATAATATCGTTTTACGTATCAAGCATCTTTTGACCATTATAAGGTAAAACCCTATCCTTCGGTTTGCGTTGCATTGTGTGATGGGACCTGGGTCTTATAATGGTTTCATTTTTCTAAAAAGCATTACGCTATTTGACGATTTACTTTATTTATGCACTGGCAATCCAATGGAGTAAACCCGTTCCGCGTTAGCGGCGTGGTCCTGTGATTAGCCTTATTATTAGATAAATTTGGTTAAGAATTCTCACACCAGTCCCACGACTGACCTGTAGTTTATTTCACCTTGCAAACTCGGGTGCCCTCTTTTCACACGAGCAATCGAGTAGCTTTTTGCAGATATATTTTAAGCAGGATCCTGGATTGAAGCCTGAAGCTGGGTCCAGAATATTGATGGCCTTCCGCTGAGATTAGTTCCGCTGCAATGTATTAATCTATTGTAATTTATCTTCCACTGTAATTTTATTCCGATGTACTCTGATATATTATGTACTCTGATGTAACATTTATCATTGATGTTATAAAAGTCTGTGTTATTGTCCTGATGTGTTGTATGCCCAAAGTTAACGTATGCGGAATTTGAACGGTTTTGATCGATCTTGCGATCGATTGGGGTCGGGGAAAAATTTGTGTCGTTACACGAATGCTAGAGTTAACATGGGTGCTTTCACCATCTTTAGCGATTTTCCCTCTTATGATCTGTAACAACCCGAATTCAGACGGACCGATTTTTTTTCAAAAACCCAATCCATCAAAACCTGAGTTGGTTGCTCTGGTATCCTGCAGAAAAGACAGAGAAAAGAAATATGTCAGAGTTCGGAAAACACCTCACAGCGGAAGGAATAAAATATTTTATATATATATAAACATAGCTTTACCTTAATTACAATACTGCTAAATCAGTATCTCCAAAGCTATAAGTCTATGTCATGAATCTAACCTGCGAATGTTATGAGGAGGGGGTCAGAACATAAGTTCTGTGTGAATGAGTTTAAACTACACTTCTTGAATAATCCTACATATACCGTTCAATTACATTTTATTGTTTATTAGGTTATTTGTGTCGTTAGCGTTCAATGCTTACACACACGTCGCACCCATCTACTTCCAGTAGATTAACCTAATATAATGTATATGTAGCTACCTCCAAACTGAGGTACACCTCGTGGTACCCCACTCGCATGGTCCCCACCGTATCCTCGCAGTGATATACGCAGTCCCTCGTCCTATGTCATAGTAATGTATATTCCTCGTATATATATAATACAACACTACACCCACATAGGATCACTCTAATTTGACTGCCGTTATCGAATAATGCCCACCAATCTACGATACACCACCCAGAGCAGACATGGTTATATCTAAACTCTTCCACGTACGTATTCTCTATCGTATGCGATATCCAACCCGCACACCCATTGTGTGTGCGTGCTCGAGTTCCGTGGCAGGGCTACACAAGAAACACGGAACTCGGTCGGGAGCTTTCCTTATATTTGTGCAAGGCCCCCCTTTAAGAGCCTCGCACACAAATATCCCTAGGGTTCGTTTTCTATGGTGGCTATGGCCCCACCTCGGCCCCTCCCATAACTAATAAAGACTACGAGAGCTAAGCGACAAGCACCTAAGCAACCAATCTAAACATCCATGTGGTGTCTCCCCTCAACCACCGTCCCACGATAGTGAATGGTTAATGATATATTGGGTCTAGCTCTAGTCTTTCCGCGTCCTACTAGCTGTGGTAACAGGCACTCGACGACCTACTATCCTTGTTGATCCTGACCCTCCACCTCCGTTGAGGCAGCCGTCGAATCACCTTTTCCATCACCGCGAACATCATTCTGACTGCCCAGCTATTCTTGCAGTCAAGGCCCACCCACCTAGTAGTTACGCGCAGACCCTACCTCTACAGGCACAACCTGAAACATCTGCCACCACACAGAGGACTACTAGGAGCACCTTTAACATCTCAGAAAGCCGCGCGCTTCCCCTTCCAGTCCGTTGGAGCCGCCAAAATAACGAATGTGCGCTCCCCTCATGTCTTATGACACCGTGATGATTTACCTTGTTGGGTTATTCATCCTACAACGTACGGATTGCCCCAAGCACCTTGATTTTATATGTCATTAGACCCTACGTCTAATCAATTCTTACGCGCTTGTGTTACCTGGTCAGTTTTTCTCATTTAACTTGGTTATTCTCATTCATATTGACTTCCTTTTCAAGTTTACAAAGTTACCCTCGCTTATTAATTCAATTTATACTTAACCCATTTAAATCCATTAATAAGACCACAACATGTTGTTTTCCAACTTCATAAATTATTCCGTTTTAGGGTTACAACAGCATGTTATACATAATTCATAGTTAAGTATGTCTTATCCACATATATACTGATTAGGAGTGTAACAACCCGAAAATCTGGGCAGTCTTACACCACAATTGCGCCTAACCTCGTGTCAAATGTTCATTAACATCGTATTTCACCCAAATCCCAATATTCATGTTATGTGTTTCCAATTCAACATATAGTCATGTTTACAATTTTGCATATTCTAACTTGTCACTAATTACATATTAATTAGCCTTAATTACAAATTTCCAATTATAGGCAATTTTATCAATTCCATGTAATCCATACCCAAATATGCCAATTTCTTTTATATTCCAATTACCCAAAATATCCAATAATACTCAAGTTCATAAAATCAATTTTTCCAATATTTTTCCCAATGTTCCCATGTTCATACATATAACCTAATTCACCTTTTAGGCTTATATTACCAATAAATTTCACCAATCCATGTTATCCAATTACATGTTGTTAATATTAAATTGTACTAATTCCATATCCAATTTCAATCATGCCAAACTACATAAATTTAAAATTACCATACAATTATGTCCATAATTCTATTCAAATCATACATAAATCCTTCCAACCCATATTATGCCCAAACAACCCCTTTTTTCCCTTTTACTCTCTCGTTCTCGTTTACAATGCATAAATTCATGATATATGTAGGCTCGAGATAGCCTAGCTATAAAAATATAAAGGGGAAATAATAAAAGGAGAGAACTCAATCGTAAGCATAAATGAAATAACTGATCTTATTAAATTATCATCATAATCATTATGAGGAATGATAAACGATAGAAGTACAATTATACAACAACTGTATTTTAAACCACTCACCTTACTGGATTAGAGAAATAAACAATTGGTTGTTGAGGTAGAACGTTGGTTTAGGCTTCTTATTTGATTGACGCAGAACGTGAATTGTTGTTGAAGAAACTTGCTATTTGATTTGATTAAACTCCAAAATTGATGAAGAACTTGCAATTTAATTTAGAGTTTAGAGGCGGCGGCTATGTTGGGTTGAAGTTTGGTGGCATGGAGGCGTCTTATAAGAGATAGAATGATTTTAGGGTTAGGTTAGGTGTTCTTTTATAGGTGGGTTAGAGCAACTAGGACCTTAGGATTAAATAAAAACTCATGTAAACCGTCCACCTCACCCTAGAAAAGAACCATCCAGAACAACCCTTTTCACACTTAGTGCTCCTTTAAATAAAATAAAAAGAAACCGCTTTATTTCTTTCTAATCAATGCATTACATACTATTTTTAACGTATAGCAACCTCTTTCCTTCATGCATTCAATTATTTTATTTATTTATTTATTTATTTGCACTTATACGTGAATCTTTATTTGCTATATTCTTCTCCTAATCAATTAATTGATTTCTTTCTCTTTTTGTCTACTCTTTTTGAAAAGAAACTGCATGTCCTTAAACCATTTTCTTTTATTTATTTACATCTAATCACATGTGCATGCGTCTCTGATTTGAATGTTATTTAATAACCTTAATCTTTCTCCAATTGTGGCTTGCTTATGGCCTTATTAGTTTACTTTTCAAACGTTTAAATTTCAAAAGTTGATCCCTTCACATTTATTTGCTCCATTTTAATGTTTACAACCTTTTTCTATGCATGCTTTAATTGCACATTTGACATGTTTTGCATTCCATATTCTCTTTCTTTTATTTGCATCACATTAATTTATTTTTATTCAGGTTCATGCATCATCCATTTATTTAATGCAATACTTTCACATATCCTCTTTCCCTTATTGCGTTAATTTCAAATAACATGTATACATATATGCCCCCTTTTTGTTTGTCTCTATGTTCGCGCGCAACTTCAAATTTGAATCATGTTCATATGCATCCATCACTTATGCGTATACTAATTTTTATATGCGAACAATTGTTTATTTTATTTGGAAATTATCTTCCTTAATCAATTAATGGTTCATTTCCATTCTTTCAATTAAACCTCCAATTAACTTTTCCCCTTTCGCACTGAACCAATTTGCTAAGCCACTATTTAGTCGCTCCTCAAAACAAAACAGAAAATATATGGCACTAGTGGGGATTGAACTCACAACCTCTTATGTACAAGTTTCATGTCTTAACCAAATGAGCTACTAAGTCATTTGTTAACAAGACTTAGGACCAAGCTACATATTATTCTTTTCCCATTGCTCCTTTTCATGTTTTGTTGCATTTTTTAAATTAAGGATAACTTCTTCGTTTTAAATCAGATTTCTACAAGCTATAGGTCTAAATTGACCATAAAATCGCCACGAACGTAATGACGCTAATTTCATGACCAAATTCTAGAGTCTCTTCAAATTCTCCTTTTTATTTCTTTTTAAATGTTCACATGTATTTCTTATCATTTCACTGTATTTCTTCTTATTTCAAATATTGCATGTAATTTCTTTATTAATCTTTTTCTTTATTTCACTGCATAAATTTCTTACATGCAATTACATTAATATTATTTAATCTTTCCTTTAAATATATCCATGCATATATACATATATCTCATTTTTAATTATATTAAAAATGCGAGGTGTTACATTCTCCCACCCTTAAGGAATTTCATCCTCGAAATTCGATAGGGGTAAAATATATAATTCCTCGCATAATATCAAACCATCAAGTGTGCATCCAATTTTTTTTTGCAAACATTGTGCACATGTGCAAACTTAAATACATCATAGTAATGCATGTATGCCTAATTTGGTACCATTTTGTAATAACCCGGAAATCTGGGCCAATTTAAAAATTTTAAATTGGCCCAGATTTCCGGGTTGTTACAATTCATTTTAAATGTTAAAAATTCACTAAAATTGCCAAAATAAAAATTAAAAATTAAAAATTTTAAATTGGCCCATATTTCCGGGTTATTACACATCTATATGTATGCAAACTTCAAAAAAAAAATCAAAACATGATGCTCACATCCTAAATATACTTGCAGTTCTATATGAATGCAATATTTTTGAAAAACCAAAACATTTTTCATCCAAATTTTCCCATACACTTATAGAATAAGAGCATAGTTCATCCAATTGTTGCATCCAAAATCCTACTAACCATTATTAAATTTGAAATTTAGAAAAATCTAATTTTCCAAATTCGATTTCTTATGTTACAAAAGGTATAAAACGGAAGAAATTACATTTTCCGTTTTTCTTTTATGTACCTTTTCTGGTTGCACTTGGATTTTTACATAGCTATTCTATAAAAAGTTCCTATTTTCCTATCCAAGCACAATTACATAAGAAACTTTTTTTTTCAACTTATCTTTTTCGAGCAACAATTCTAGTCTTTATAATGCTTATGCATTCTACGGAAATTTATTTTTATTATTCTAGGTTAGTACTTATTATTTACTTCCTAGCCTCAAACTCGTTCTTTCTAGACACTAATCCTTACCTACTCCATTCATTTTAAAACATGGTTTGGTCTCTTCTTTTTTCTAAATTTTTCTCCCAAAAATTAAAAATGGTAAAACTTTATTTTCTTTACCAAGACTTGCTTTTGCCAAACCATAAAAACACGCCGTAACAAAAATGCAAAACATTTTTTCAAACATAAAAAACTGGAGTAGACAAGGACAACTATTTCTTAATCGGGTTTCCAAATTACCTAGGCTTTCCTAGACACATCCACGAAATCATTTCTTCCAACTATATATATTCCTAATCCATTTTCCACTTTATAAGGTTTCCCTACTAAACCCACAAATCTCAGTTACTATTGTATGGGATACATCTTTCTTAACACCAATCATTTTGTACACTTTCCACCCAACATACCTAAGGGTCTCAGATTTCCTTGCTCATTCTTTTAGCGTACAAAAAAGTTATCCAAATTATTTCCATATTTTACTCTTTCTATTTAGTGGGCTTCTTTATGGATCTAGGTTTATATATAATATATTTATATTTTTGAAAATACAAATACGCTCTCTCATTATCTATATAGGAATCGTAAACATATGCTCTGATACCAAATGTAATAACCCGAATTCCGACGGACCGATTTTTTTTCAAAATCCCAATCCATCAAAACCAGAGTTGGTTGCTCTGGTATCCTACAGAAAAGACAGAGACAAGAAATATGTCAGAGTTCGGAAAACACCTCACAGCGAAAGGAATAAAATATAATATATATATATAAACATAGCTTTACCTTAATTACAATACTGCTAAATCAGTATCTCCAAAGCTATAAGTCTCTGTCATGAATCTAACTTGCGAATGTTATGAGGAGGGGGTCAGAACATAAGTTCTGTGTGAATGAGTTTAAACTACACTTCTTGAATAATCCTACATATATCGTTCAATTACATTTTATTGTTTATTAGGTTATTTGTGTCGTTAGCGCTCAAGGCTTACACACACGTCGCACCCATCTACTCCTAGTAGATTAACCTAATATAATGTATATGTAGCTACCCCAAACTAAGGTACACCCCGTGGTACCCCACTCGCATGGTCCCCACCGTCTCCTCGCAGTGACGTATGCAGTCCCCCGTCCTATGTCATAGTAATGTATATTCCTCTTATATATATAATACAACACTACGCCCACATAAGATCACTCTAATTTGACTGCCGTTATCGAATAATGCCCACCAGTCTACGATACACCACCCAGAGCAGACATGGTTATATCTAGACTCTTCCACGTACGTATTCTCTATCGTATTCGATATCTAACCCGCACACCCATCGTGTGTGCGTGCCCAAGTTCCGTGGCAGGGCTATACAAGAAACACGGAACTCGGTCGGGAGCTTTCCTTATATTTGTGCAAGGCCCGCCTTTAAGAGCCTCCTACACAAATATCCCTAGGGTCTGTTTTCTATGGCGGCTATGGACCTACCTCGGCCCCTCCCATAACAAATAAAGACTACGAGAGCTAAGCGATAAGCCCCTAAGCAACCAATCTAAACATCCATGTGCCGTATCCCCTCAACCACCGTCCCACGATAGTGAATGGTTAATGGTATATTGGGTCTAGCTCTAGTCTTTCCGCATCCTACTGGCTGTGGTAACAGGCACTCGACGACCTACTATCCTTGTTGGTCCTGACCCTCCACCTCCGTTGAGGAAGCCGTCGAATCACCTTTTCCGTCACCGCGAACAGCATTCTGACTGCCCAGCTATTCTTGCAGTCAAGGCCCACCCACCTAGTAGTTACGCGCAGACCCAACCTCTGCGGGCACAACCTGAAACATCTGCCACCACACAGAGGACTACTAGGAGCACCTTTAACGTCTCAAAAAGCCGCGTGCTTCCCCTTCCAGTCCGTTGGAGCCGCCAAAATAACTAATGTGCGCTCCCCTCGTGTCTTATGACACCGTGATGATTTACCTTGTTGGGTTATTCATCCTACAACGTACGGCTTGCCCCAAGCACCTTGATTTTATATGTCGTTAGACCCTGCGTCTAATCAATTCTTACGCGCTTGCGTTACCTCATCAGTTTTTCTTATTTGACTTGGTTATTCTTATTCATATTGACTTCCTTTTCAAGTTTACCAAGTTACCCTCGCTTATTAATTCAATTTATACTTAACCCATTTAAGTCCATTAATAAGACCACAACATGTTGTTTTCCAACTTCATAAATTATTCCGTTTTAGGGTTACAACAAAATGTTATACATAATTCATAGTTAAGTATGTCTTATCCACATATATACTGATTAGGAGAATAATCCCCTAAACACCAGCCACGAAGACCGAAATCAACATCAGCGTGGCACCCAGAGAATTACTCAACCCAACCAACGTATATGATTCTAATTTACTTCTTTTCCATTCATATAACTTATATCATCTTAAATTTCACACTTCTCCTTCCCAAACTATTTAATTTATAATTAAGTATATCTTCACATATAAGTTACCTTATTTTCCTCTATCGTTTCTTATAACTTACCTTATCCCATAAGTTATACTTTCCACTTGTCCCGAGGACAAGTCTAACCTATTATCCTTCCTTTTGTTGTTCAAATTCATTCGTAATAGGTTATTTACCATTCCCCACTTTTGTCACTAATTTAGATTTACTTAACCCTTTCCATTTATTTAACCCGTTACCTAAACTTTACCCAATTCAATTAATTTGTGATGCCATAACGGGTCCCGTTTGGTTAAGCATTATTTATTTATGTCTTACATGTCGCCCATGTCCCACTTAACCTCTTTTATTATTGTTTCCATGTCTTAAACATGCTTTACTACGGTTAAGTCCACCTTAGTCATGTTTTACTTCACGTATCTTACTGTAGTTAAGTCCACATTTACATGTTTTACATGTCTTGTCTTACTACGGTTAAGTCCATATTTACATGTTTTACATGTCTTGTCTTACTACGGTTAAGTCCATATTTACAGGTCATATTTTACATGTCACCCACTTAACCCTCTAACCATACCCATGTCACCCACATGTCTTATTATGGTTAGTATTCCTTAATTCATTCATTATGACGAACGGTGCATGACCTCCCACATTAGACCGAACACTTTGTGGTTGCTGGATTTGCCAGGCGGTTCCGGGCAGTCTTACACCACAAAGCGGGTCTAACCTCGTTTCACCAACCGTTACGCCTACAATTCATGCCTTTGACCTCTCACATTAGACGTCCAATTGTGGAAGCTGGATTTGCCAGGCGGATCCGGGCAGTCTTACACCACAATTGCGCCTAACCTCGTGTCAAAGGTTCATTAACATCGTATTTTACCCAAATCCCAATTTTCATGTTATGTGTTTCCAATTCAACATGTAGTCATGTTTACAATTTTGTCTATTCCAACTTGTCACTAATTACATATTAATTAGCCTTAATTACAAATTTCCAATTATAGGCAATTTCATCAATTCCATGTAATCCATACCCAAATATGCCAATTTCTTTTATATTCCAATTATCCAAAATATCCAATAATACTCAAGTTCATAAATCAATATTTTTTGAATATATTTCCCAACGTTCCCATGTTCATACATATATCCTAATTCACCTTTTAGGCTTATCTTACCTATAAATTTCACCAATCCATGTTATCTAATTACATGTTGTTAATATTAAATTGTACTAATTCTATATCCAGTTTCAATCATGCCAAACTACATAAATTTAAAATTACCTTACAATTGTGTCCATAATTCTATTCAAATCATACATAAATCCTTCCAACCCATATTATGCCCAAACAACCTCTTTTTTTTCTTTTACTTTCTCATTCTCGTTTACAACGCATAAATTCATGATAGATGTAGGCTCGAGATAGCCTATCTATAAAAATAAAAAAGGGGAAAGAATAAAAGGAGAGAACTCAATCGTAAGCATAAATGAAATAACTGATCTTATTAAATTATCATCATATTCATTATGGGGAATGGCAAACGATACAACAACTGTATTTTAAACCACTCACCTTGACTGGATTGGAGAAATAAACAATTGGTTTTTAAGGTAGAACGTTGGTTTAGGCTTCTTATTTGATTATTGACGCAGAACGTGAATTGTTGTTGAAGAAACTTGCTATTTGATTTGATTAAACTCCAAAATTGATGAAGAACTTGCAATTTAATTTAGAGTTTAGAGGCGGCGGCTATGTTGGGTTGAAATTTGGTGGCATGGAGGCGTCTTATAAGAGATAGAATGATTTTAGGGTAAGGTTAGGTGTTCTATTATAGGTGGGTTGGAGCAACTAGGATCTTAGGATTAAATAAAAACTCATCTAAACCGTCACCTCACCCTAGAAAAGAACCATCCAGAACAACCCTTTTCACACTTAGTGCTCCTTTAACTAAAATAAAATAAAAGAAAAAGAAACCGCTTTATTTCTTTCTAATTAATGCATTACATACTATTTTTAACGTATAGCAACCTCTTTCCTTCATGCATTCAATTATTTTATTTATTTATTTATTTATTTGCACTTATACGTGAATCTTTATTTGCTATATTCTTCTCCTAATTAATTAATTGATTTCTTTCTCTTTTTGTCTACTCTTTTTGAAAAGAAACCGCATGTCCTTAAACCATTTTCTTTTATTTATCTACATCTAATCACATGTGCATGCATCTCTGATTTGAATGTTATTTAATAACATTAACCTTCCTCCAATTGTGGCTTGCTTATGGCCTTATTAGTTTACTTTTTAAACGTTTAAATTTCAAAAGTTGATCCCCTTCACATTTAATTACTCCATTTTAATGTTTGCAATCTTTTTCTATGCATGCTTTAATTGCACATTTGACATATTTTGCATTCCATATTCTCTTTCTTTTATTTGCATCACATTAATTTATTTTTATTCAGGTTCATGCATCATCCATTTATTTAATGCAATAATTTCACATATCCTCTTTCGCTTATTGCATTAATTTCAAATAACATGTATACATATATGCCCCCTTTTTGTTTGTCTCTATGTTCGCGCGCAATTTCAAATTTGAATCATGTTCATACACATCCATCTCTTATGCGTATACTAATTTTTATATGCGAAAAATTGTCTATTTTATTTGGAAATTATCTTCCTTAATCAATTAATGGTTTATTTCCATTCTTTCAATTAAACCTCCAATTAACTTATCCCCTTTCGCACTGAACCAATTTGCTAAGCCACTATTTAGCCGCTTCTTAAAACAAAACAAAAAATATATGGCATTGGTGGGGATTAAACTCACAACCTCTTATGTACAAGTCTCATGTATTAACCAAATGAGCTACTAAGTCTTTTGTTAACAAGACTTAGAACCAAGCTACATATTATTCTTTTTCCATTGCTCTTTTTCATGTTTTGTTGCATTTCTTAAATTAAGAATAACTTCTTCATTTTAAATCAGTTTTTTACAAATTACAGGTCTAAATTGACTACAAAATTGTCAAGAACGTAATGACGCTAATTTCATGACCAAATTCTAGAGTCTCTTCAAATTCTCCTTTTTATTTCTTATTAAATGTTCGCATGTATTTCTTCGTATTTCACTATATTTCTTCTTATTTCAAATATTGCATGTAATTTCTTTATTAATCTTTTTCTTTATTTCGCTGCATAAACTTCTTACATGCAATTACATTAATATTATTTAATCTTTCCTTTAAATATATCCATGCATATATACATATATCTCATTTTTAATTATATTAAAAATGCGGGGTGTTACATGATCTTACATCTCTCTTTCAACAAAACGAAGTCTTGAGTCTAACTGACTCATTGACGAAGTGTGTTATCCTAAGCTTGTCAAGATGTTCTATACAAATCTTAATTGCGGATTTTACAAAGGCAACGAAGACCAAATTTGGAGTAACGTCAAAGGAATGCAAATTGTTCTCGATGCCGAACTCTTAGGAAATATCTTGAATTGTAGAAGCATAGGCTCAGATTTTTTGGATTTTGTTATCGATGAAACCGATTTAGAAACCTACCATGACATATTTGAAAGCGATGCTCAAATAGATTTCAAAAATCACTTTTCCATCCAAAAATAAGGATCGTCAACCTCCTCCTCCAGCATACCATCACTCCTCATTCCGGAAATTTTAACAAACGAACTCTCAAAGTCCAAAAATTCCACTTTGCTATTATGGGTGGCTATAACATAAATTGGGACGATATGATTTTAAAAGAATTTAAACCCATAGAATTGTCATCAAGAGAAAAAACTCTCTATTATGGTGTTTATCTCACCTGCATTTTCAAATATTTTGGAGTTGATCTTCATGGAGAAGAATTTGTGCCTAAAAAAGTGACTCATCAAACATACATCTCATGCAAATTCCTCTCACTTTCCGACCATATGAGACATTTGAAGCCAAACAAGCCTGAATGTAATAAGAACAAGCGCCAATGGAAGTCAAAGAAGAAACTTCTTTAGAAAATGTTGAGTGTCCAACCAACACCAGACACATTTCCAAAGAGATGATTGTTCAAAATCAAGTGAAGATTGTCAACAATCAAAAGAAGCTTAAGAAGAAATTTTCAAAAATAATCAAGTTCATAGTCAAGATTAGAAGAAAGCTTGGAATCTCACCTTCCTCATCATCATCCGAAAACTAGTCTATCTAGTTTAATTTATCTTTATTTATTAGCTTATATATTTGCTTGTATTTGCTTTCGAATCTCGTATTTAGTGTGTCTTAATTAGTTGGATGTATTTGCTTGGAGTTTTATTTTTGTTTAAATCATCTTCAAGTTACTAAAAACCTTAGAGTTAATTATGATATAATATAAGGTTAAAAGATTGAAAATTTGAAAATTTTCAATAGGATATGTCGACATACATTTATGTACATGTCGACATATAACTACCAGATTTTCAAATCTTTTCAAAATTTAAAATTAAATAACTAACACATATCCATTCAAAATCCAACGAATTCCAAACCCTATTTAAGCCTATTTCTTCTAGATTATTTCATTATTCCATTTCTCCTTCTTCCTTATTCATTTTCTCTTAAATTCATGGCAAATCCAATCCATAACTTAAGCGAAGATCTTGAAGAAACATCAAATTCCTTCAAGAGCATTCTCTCTATAATTCTACGCAACCAGCGTCATCTTGAATTAAGCCAAATAAAGATGTTTGAACGGAAAGAGAAGCAGTTTGATGCAATTCGGTGGCTAATCTCTTCTCTTTTCAGAGATGAAGATAATAATCTTGCAAAGGCACCACCAACCAAAGAAGATGAAGATTAGGAAGTCATCAAGAAGGATCCAATCTTTGGAGAAGACGGTTGGGTAGAAGTCCCAAGAAACGTTTAATTGTTTGGTATGGTTGATTTGATTTGATTTGATCGATTTGTGTGAATTTGTTTAATTTGGATTAGAAACTTGTATATATTAAATATATGGTGTAGTGTGCTTTGATTTGATTTAGTTTGTATATATGACACATCAAACATATGTAATTATAATACTTGAATTGGTTTGTATCGATGATTGATAATCATATAATAGGATTATATAAATAGATTTAGGACTTAGGGGGAGTATTTTACTTTAAGAATTATTTAGATAGTTATAAGATTTAGGGAGAATAGTTTTAGAATTTCTTTTTGATAGTGATAAAGGGGGATAAATTATAAAATATTGAATTAGTTTATAGGATCCATATAGACAGGGGGAGTACTAGAAGGATCATCATCAATAGGTATGTACGTACAGGTATGATATTTTATAAACTAAGGTTGCCATCATCAAAAAGGGAGAGGTTGTTGGAGAATGGAGTTTTGATGACAACAACCTTATTTCAATATTAATTTATTATAAAATATAGACTAACACTTTTATCTAGAATATATATATACACACACACACATATGCATGATTTATATATAGGAATTATTACAAAAGACTGTACAATTTAAAGATGTTAGGGATTCAAAATTCAGAGATGATTCAAGACTCATGAGTAATCAAGATTTAAAGAGTTCAAGACAAATATATTAATAGAGTCTAGTTTATGTAAGACTCTGAATTGCACTCTAGGTTCAAATTCAAACTCTGTTTTTTGATTTCTGATTTCAAATTCTATTTTCAAATTCTATCTTCAATCTCTATCCTCTCTATTTTATTTCCTTTACTTTAATTTTGATTTTGAATTCAATTTTTATAGTTTATATGTTATATATATATTATATACTTTATATTTATTTATTTTAACTTTATAATTAAATATATTTATATAGTTTATATTTATGTTTTCATATGATTTTCTACTTTACAACATTCATTTATAACACTATGTTTTAATTCAAGAATTTCTAGGATTATATATATATATCAAAACACTTCATAAATGCTCAAAATTTAGTTTTACATATGCATATGTCGACATACATATATGCCCATGTCGACATATAACTGTCACTTTGGAAACTTGAAAGGAAGTGTCTTTTCACTGTTTGTGATGCTTCAGAAATGTTGCAACCTTTCAAATGTTATAAATTTAGTTTTACACATGCATATGTCAACATACATATATGCCTATGTCGACATATAAATGTCACTTTATGAAAATTGAAAGGAAGTGTCATTTCACTGTTTGTGATGCTTCAGAAATGTTGCAACCTTTCAAATGTTATAAATAGGGGATGATTTCGAATTTTTTTCATAATTCTTCTTCTCCATCTTCTTCTTTCTTTACACCATTATATTTTCTTATTTTTATGATTTCTACACTTATACTTTGCTGAATTCAATTCTATTCACATAAAACTTCTTCTCTTCTCACTCTCCACTCATTACTCTCTGAATCAAAGTACTATTAAAGAGTTATTGTTACGACCCGAAATCCCCCTTACGGGAAATCACGGATTGTACTAAGAACAAGCCACATCGGAACGCAAACAGAAGAACATTTCATTGTTAATTACAACAATTCATCAGAATACAAGAATATACAGGGTATGAATAAATATTACACATTCGATAAATATCAGAGATTACATTTAAATACATCGCAATGGAAAATAATACAAAACACAACTTGAAGTAATACACGGATACAGAGCTTTCCGAGTATCGTTCCAGCTGTAAATCAGGATCCTATGAATATAAATCTGCAAAACCAAAACTACTAGCTGCCCGTGTCAAAATAAGGGCACCCAGAGTTTAGGTTAAAACAATAAACTCCAGGTCAGTCTTGTGACTGGTGTGAGAACTAAAACGGTTATTTAAAGCTTTACTTTAAATCAGATATATCAAGGGACCACGCCGTATAACACGGAACGGGTTTCCTCCCAAGAATACCAGTGCATATAACAAAATAGCGCAATGTTTTTTGGAAAAATGAAGCTATTATAAGACCCAGGTCCTATCACACAATGCAACGCAATACGAGGGATAGGGTTTTCCCTTATAATAGCCAAACATGCTTGGTACGTTAAAAACAAATCATTTGATACTATTATAAGAGCATAGTGTATAAAACAACTTCAAATCATAAGTATCAATCATAGACGACATGGGTACCATATATCATGTCGCCATACTAGGCTCTACAATCAAAACCGCAAAGTCACATATTTGGAAATTGGACTTCCATCTGTGAACCGAGGCTAGGGATCGTCCTCTATCGATTCGAGACAATCTAGCCCATGTCTCAGGAACAGCCGCAACTGCCCCATTGATCGTCAGGGCCGGTCCACCGATGTGGATTATTATGCCTGAACACTACGTTTCCCCGCCCTTTGTGGCGTAAATGAGCTATATGACTCCATCGGCTCCACACATTCACCGATATATCCGAGGCGCCTCACAACAGCAACAACCACACAGGTGAAAATAATATAAATGTCAGGGCTGTTAGGTCACTGACACCAACCTAGATAGAAGGAAACACATGCCCTTCCTGAGGTCCTCTCCCGTTTTTGGTTCACAACCGGGGTGTGAGGCTCGCGAATCAATGTTACACAAAGCTATGCCACACAGGCCGTGCTTTGATCATCAACCACAAGACTTTGCTTTTCAATAGAAGCCTTAATCAATTGCCACTTAGGCATGCCACACAGGTCGTTCACTCCATGCGATTGACATCCATCAATATATAACCCCTGAGCTCGTACGTCTCAGAGAAGGGCGTTAAGCAAGAGAATAAATTGTCCGCCGCCAAACAGATATATATTTAATAGAAATCAATCACATAGAATAAAATCCAATGTCAGACACACAATCCATTTACAAGTTCGTTCGGGGTCTGAACGAAACCGGAGGCACCTTGTACCTTGCATATCCATCACTCTCCAAGTACGTCTAGACGATCACCAACTGATTCCCTCCTCTTGGGTGTACAGCCCAATCAAGATCATCAGTAATCTCCCAAACGATGTGAAGACCTCCGGTATTCAACCACCGTCTTCATCCTCGAGACCACGTCGAATCAGTTATTCAGAATGGGATAAACCCGGTCTTTCTGAATAACTCACATATACAATAAACAAGTGTTACACAAACACAACATATGCCTCATTCCAATTCAGAATATTCATTTATTCAAATATTCTTATACTTTGGGAAAGGTTCCCATTAATTTTATCAAAGATAAATTCTTTAAATTTATTCTTTAATCCTATTTTGAATATCAATTCCAACTAGTCGGGATTAGCGAACCACACCGAAGTAATCATTTATTTTATTTTCTAATCCCAACATATTCATCCATGAAGTAAAACTGGTCATACTTCATATCTAACACCATGGTGTTATTGGTAAATTCAATTACCATTTCACATTCAAATCTAATTAAAGATTTAACTATCGTCTAGAGCAAAACTGGTGATACCCCATTCTCGATCACTTCAATCTAATTAAAGATTCAATAAACTCCACTTAGTTTTAATCTTACCAAAAATCAATATCCTGTCTTTAACTAGGTTAAAGAACCAATGTCATATAAAACACGGTTCACGATAAACCCAAAATCAACTCCAATTCAATTCCAATTAAATACCATTTAATTGGTACACTTAATTAAATCTAAATAAAAAGATTTAATCTTTTTCTCAATTGGGTTTAAGGACAGTGTTAATGAAGACAACATTCACGACAAACCCAAATCACATTCGATATTAAATACAAGGCTCTGAATAGAAAATATATCGGCTTATATTCAATATCAAATTCTACGACCAACAAATATCGTATTGGAAATAACGATATTAATATATCTTTCAAATTCCCATAACAATATCTGTTTCATCACGAATTCCAACATCAAAATATTCCAAAGACAATTTCGATTCAAATCCATTCCAATTCAATTATTGGAAATTCTGGTTGCTTTTGAAACCATTTCAAATCCACTTTATTTATTTTAAAAATAAATAGAATTATAATTCTAGTTCAAAACTAGTTCATTTCGATAAAAATCTATTTTTATCTTTTCAAATATGGAGTTTTTCATCCTAATTTTTCACAAATCATTTCTTATGATTTTACACAAATTATTACTATTTTTAATAATTTTATCAAGGCCCGTACAGTCGATTTCCCTCAACGGCCATCGAACTGCACTTACAGCGACCTTATCCAAATTTGATTTGGACATAATTCCAAATACAACCGTTAGATTTCAAATCTCTAATATTTGTTAGAAAGCTGTTTTCGATATGAACCCAATAGTTCCAGTTTTAGGAGAATCCGACGGTCGGATCTCCCGCAATGTCCACTCGAAGTCAATGGTCGAAATTCACGAACTGCCGCAGCACGGCGTATTCTATTCAGGCCATTATATATATATAATATATATTTCGTCGATTTCCTTTCGAAACGTATTCT
This sequence comes from Allium sativum, assembly GCA_030737875.1. Classification (NCBI taxonomy): domain Eukaryota; kingdom Viridiplantae; phylum Streptophyta; class Magnoliopsida; order Asparagales; family Amaryllidaceae; genus Allium; species Allium sativum. Next base: position 448,409,652 of record CM060919.1, read on the forward strand.
ATAAATCATTTTAAATTCGTTTTCAAAACGATTTCATCTCCATATCCAATTTCAAATCAAAATTGAATATTTCACATCATCGATATACAAATGATAATATTTTCAAAACGTTATATTTTGAAATCACTTCCTTTTCTATATTCATTATAGAAATGAATAAAATCGATATAAATATCGTTCACGTCAAAATGGCGTCAATCTAATCAACACGGCTTTTATTCAACACATGAATGTTTATTCTATTCAACACATGAATTTATATTATTCAACACATGAATTTATTTTCTATTCAACACATGAATATATTTTCTATTCAACACATGAATTTATTTTCTATTCAACACATGAATTTATTTTCTATTCAACACATGAATTTATATTATTCAACACATGAATTTATTTTCTATTCAACACATGAATATATTTTCTAAATTGGAGTGAGGCCCAATCAATTGTCATATAATGTTAATTATATGGATTTTTCTACAATACATGTATATAATAGCAACGATAAATAATCAACCATCATCCAGAGTGCACAACACAACTGCATAAGCATTAAATATAAATAATTAACGCTTACACAATCTGTCAACCTATCGATTGACATACAACTAAACAATCGGGATTAGTGTACGTCAAATATCATCCCAATACCCATGTGGGGTTTCACATCAAAAAACATAGATTTTTATTTGTGCAGTTGGGCGATGTGTAAAATTTATCGTCCCAATCAAAATCAGTCAAATCGGTGTACATGAACAAATCGTTCGATTTGTAAATGAATATTTATTTTACTTCAATACATGAATATATATATATTTTTTACTTCAACACATGAATATATATTTTACTTCAATTCCAATCACACAATCAATTTCCACAACACATCAATCAAACAATCAAGCCGTCCATGTTCTGTGGACGACGGGTGTCAGGTGCTGCTAAGCACCGTCTGCATCCTAGTATATATTTCAACTAGAAATTAAAATAAAAGTGAGGAGTTCTCATCGACAAGCTAAACCAATTCGCCGTGACTCTTCATATGTAGGAAATCTTCATCGTGTCTCCAACGAGATCTGTTTCACGCAGTGTATGTTAAAAAATATATTTTTAACAATGCCACTTCCTATATAAAGATTATATTTTTATAATGCTACATGCATAATAAAAATCCTATTTTTATTCTAATATCATTTCTATAAAAATTATATTTTTATATCGCTTTCTTTTTTTAATAAAGAACTTATTTTTAAGTTGCTACTTCATACACAAAGTTCATATTTTTACTCTCTATTCAAACAAAGATAAATATATTTTTCTTTATATAAAAATCAAGGCTTTACAGTGTTAAAAATCAAATCTTTACATCACTAAAATTCTATCTTTACACGACTAAAAATCCTAACTTTATATACATAAAAATATCTTCTTTATCTATATAAAAATTACATCTTTTCTAAGAAAAAAATCTAATCTTTTTACTTAGCCAAAAACCATGTTCTTCGTTAGATAAAAAACCTATCTTTACTAATGAAAGATCATATTTTTATTAAATAAAAATCATATATGAAAAATTTGAACAAAAATCTATGCTTATCTCTATATAAAACTGAAATTAAAATCTACGTTATTAACTATACTTAATAAATTAAAACCTAAGTAATTAAATTTACCTTTTCACGTTTTCAGCGAAGGGGAGGGGTTCCTACAGTCGGAGGAGGAGCGGCGGCCACTGGTGGCGCTGGAACGGCGGTGCAAGGCGGTGGCAAGCCTCTGCGGTGGCTGTAGCGAGGAAAAAAGGGGGGTTTGGGGACCACCATCGACGCTAGAAGAAGAGGGAGAGAGAGCGCGAGGGAGGGAGGGGTTTCTTCAATCGTCGACGGCCTTCAGGCAGGGCTCGCGGTGGCAGGAGGTAACGCGGTGGGGTGGCTCACAGTTTACTTCTTGGGGTTTGGAGAGGGAAGGGGATCGATGACCGAGGAGGAGGTGGAGAAGAAAGGGAGAACGGAGGAGCAGGCGAACGGAGGTCTTGGGGAGGAGGCGGTGGTCCAGCGCCGCCTAGGGAGGAGGGGGACCGATCTGGGAAAGCGGCAGTTTTTTTATTTTATTTTATTTCTAGAACTGAGAGATATAAGGGAGGGAAAGGGAATTAGAGGGCTTTATAATAATTTTAATTATATTATTTAATTCCTCCAAAGTTGACTTTTTATTCGAACTCCAACCGAGGCCTAACGACGGTCGCCCCTAGCTAAATACCCCTATTCCGAACATAATGGGATATGTCTCGTAAGCCGATTTGGCCGTTACGATAGGTTTTCATTAAATTTAAAATATAAATCAATGTATATTGAATTTGAACGCACATTTCAATTTACCGGTGCTACATATAATCTCAAAAAATTCCTGAAAAATTATTTCTAGCTTCGTATTGACGATACGGTCCTAACAAAACTAATTTCATCAAATTCTGAGACCGTTTGAAAAATAGCCATTTTCTAGTCGATCGAAATTGACTGAAACTGTCAAAACACGTTCAACTTTGCCATGCTCACATATTGATTCAGAAAATTACGAATTTTGAAACCTATCAATAATTTGACATCCCGGATCCAACAAAAGTGGTTTCGTCGAAAACCGAGGTCATTTGCAAAATTTCCAATTTCAAAGGCCTTTATATATTAAAAAATATATAAATTCCACAGCGACTTTTCTGAATTTTAAACTGGACATATCTTACACTCTATAAAGTGAAATCTCAGATCCTTAACTTCGTTAAAAAGATATAATCAAACAGATTCAAATATTTCTTGTTTCGTTCAATTCCGACTTAACACGAATTCTATATATTCATTTGAAATTCGAAATCAAATTTTCAAACTACCGCGCCATTTCAGGCTCGTTTTATATTAAAATAAAATTATTCGTTTTAACCTCGTCGAAAATAAATTTTCCGTTTTTATTATTTAAAATAATTCATTTTAAAAATTCAAAATTCACTAAAAATGCCAAAATAAAAATTTTAAATTGGCTCAGATTTCAGGGTTATTACTGTTATAAGGCTATTGTGATCATTTGGGAAGTGTTTGGGTAATTAGTGTGACCCTTGTAGCTGTGAAATCAAGGAGGTTGGAATCGGCGTGACCCTTGTAGTCGTGAAACAAGAAGAGTATACTTGATCAAATATGTGTGAAAACAGTGTTACCCTTGTAGCCGTGAAATCGAGGAGAGGATTGTAATTGGATATTGATATAGTAATAAAACTCTGTGCAATCCAGAGTTGCGTGGGACTCGACGTAGGAGCAATTCCGAACGAGTATAAAATCTGGTGTGTTCTTCCCTTTTCTGCCTTTTATTTTTGTTTATATCTGTGTTTGTGTTTGATTCCGTGTCTGTGATTGTTTCTGTGGTGTTTAATTCATATAGTAGTTCATATAAGTTTTAGATTTTGTTTAAATTCTCAAAAACACTTTTGACCCCCTTTAGTGTTAGTTTTGCCTTAACGATCCATTCTGCATTCCCTAACACTTGGTGTCGACACAGAAGAATGAAGGAAATGCATAAAACCGATACTAAGACAACAGATGTAAAAGCCGATACCGATGTCATGAAGACAGAGACACTAAACAGAAGCCTTGAAGGCGGAAGCATGAATTTGGTGTCCAAAAGTGAAACCAGCAAAGACAATAGAGCTATGTCCAGCTAATGGGTGAAAGCATAGAGGCAATGCCAAGAAGTGCAAATGGCAAAAGACTAAGGTTGGTACCAAAGCCAGAAAGCACGGACATAGGCCGATATTAAGAGGTTAATGCAAAAAGGGAGTTTCCCACACGATTACTACAGAAGCGGGTGAGAGTCCTCCATAAATAAGACCCTAGGGGTCACATTTTAAGGGACTTTTCTCTCATTCCAAAACCTTATACTCAGTTTTAAGATACTAAACCCTAATTTAGGGATCATGTTGGGGATTTCTCTTGTAGTCATCCATGTATTTCATCAATTGACCAATAAAGGAAATGTTTAAAATCTACAATCAATTATACTTGTCAATCAACTATTAACTTGGATTCAAAACCATAAATTGGAAGTAATTACCAAACCGACCTCAATGAACATTCTAGCTTCAACTAGCAACGAACTTATAAAGTCCTTATCCCATGATAAATCTGTTTCCCTAAGTATTGTAAGCGTGATACTCACCTCTTGAAGGCAGATTAACTAATCTTTAAACTTGGGACATTGATATCTAAGAAAGGATGAATTAAGTCGAGCTTGGAAGAACTAAATTACACTAAGTGTAACGACCCGCATTCTACGTATCGAAGGATCGTAGAATATTTATTTCTTTTTCATATGAGGTCGTATAGTCGTGTAACTTTGGGGAACGACTATTGGGGTCATTTCTCATGTTAACGATTTTTGCCAATTTTTAAATGACCGTTTTGTCCCTAGCGAGTCTTGTTTCTCCTATAACTTTGGATTGGTAAGGATTTTTGACCTTAAACCACTTTCATTAGATCCAGATGATGGTTTACCTTTCCGTAGAGTGGTCACACGTGTCAAACGGACTTACTTTTTGGGAGATATGGCTGAATTAAGGTTTAGAAGGTGAAAAACAGCTTAACCGGGCCTAATTAGGGTGATTAGCAGCTAGGCCCATAACCCATTTCGGGATTAAGGTTATGGGGAGGCTGAAATCATTTAGGAAACGATCTATTTTCATTTTCTCAGCCTCCTAAAATATTTTTAGCCATGGCCTCCACCTTCTAAAATCATCCCAAATTACCTTCTAATCACTAATTAAGAAGATCTACATCAAATCAACACCAAATCAGAGTTGGAGCTTGTAACGATACGGATTTTGCCCGGACTTAATCGACCGTTAAATCGACCAAGACCGTTCAATTCCCGCATACGTTAACTTTGGGAATACAACAACATCAGAACAATAACAGCAGACTTTTATAACATCATAATAAATGTTACATCAGAGTACAGAATATATATCAGAGTACATTAAATAAATTTACAGCGGAAGATAATTTTACATTACTTTAATACAGTGCAGCGGAAATAAAATAAATAAGACAGCGGAAGACTTTTCTATGCTCTGGACACAGCTTTAGGCTTCGATCCAGAATCCTGCTTAAAAGAAATATCTGCAACAAAAGCTACTCGACTGCCCGTGTGGAAAAGAGGGCACCCGAGTTTGCAAGTGAAACAAACTACAGGTCAGTCGTGGGACTGGTATGAGAATTCTTAACTAATATAACTAATAGTAATAAGGCAAATCCAAGGACCACGCCGCTAAAGCGGAACGGGTTTTATTCCAATGGATTGTCGTGCATAATTTAAGTAAATCGTCAAAACAACGCAATGCTTTATAGAAAAATGAAACCATCATAAGACCCAAGTCCCATCACACAATGCAACGCAAACCGGAGGATAGGGTTTTACCTTATAATGGTCAAACATGCTTGATACGATAAAAACGATATTATTATTAGTGTGTATATGGTTTAAAACATTTCAAAGTAAATGTATCAATCCTAGGAAGCATAGGTACCATATGCTATGCCTCCATACTAGTAATACAATCAAAACCGCAAGGGTCGTATTTGGAATTTGGATTTCCATCTGAGTCAAGGCTAGGGAGGAGCTCCTTACCGATTCGAGACACTCTAGCTGATGCCTCAGGATTACCCGCAGTTAACCCTTGGAAATGGCAGGGCCGGTCCTCACATACAGCTTAGAGGATTAGTTATTCCTAAGCACACGTTCCCCGGTCCTATAGGACCTATCCGAGGCGCCTCATTCCATCATCCACATAAGTAAAATGTCAGGGCTGGTAGGTCACTGACACCACTCTAGCTAGAAAGAAACGTGTTGCTCTCCCTGCGTTCCCTTCTCCCGTTTTAGACTCCGCCGGTGTGTGAGGCTCGTGAAGTCACGCTATACCCAAAGCTATGCCTAAACAGGCTATGCTTTGATCATCCCACAAGGCCTGCTTTTCAACAAAGCCTTGATCATATGCATCTTAGCATGCCACATCGTCAATCCATACCATACCATTGATTTCTACCAACATATAACCCCTGAGCTCATACGTCTCAGAGAAGGGTGTAAAACACCAAACAGATGTATGTTTAGCAGAGATCAACGAATACAGTATAAAGGAATACAATGTCAGACATACAATCCATTTACGCGCTTATGCTCTGGGTTTGAGCGAAAGCCAAACCCGTGCAATCAACACTACGTCCGGACGGCTACTACTGTCGCCCCTTCAAGGTAGCTACTCCCATCATGGGTCTCAATAGCAACACACCCATTCGATGTAAAGATCGTCGGTCTTCAATCACCGTCTTCAACTCTTCGAACGTCGTATCATTATTTGGAATGAGAGTAAACTCGGACTTTCCAAATAATTCTCGCATATATAAATTTGCAAACCATCCTATATCGTTATTTATTCTTATATAAATATAAATATCGTCCATTCATTTCATGCATATAAATATTGTCCATTCATTTATCGTGTCAAAGAATTCATAATTCAACAATTTATTCTTTTTATTTCAACAATCATACAAAATAAAATTGATATTTTATTTTATATCATTTCATTAAAGCCAACAAATATACAATTAAAAGTCTTTTAAACGTTTAATTCTTTTCAAATAAAAAGGTCCTTATTTCAATATATAGACACGACATCAAAAATACGTTCATTTTTACTATATGAACATGATCTTAAAAATATATTTACTTTTAATATGGTAGCATAAACCTTAAGTATGTTGAATATCATACATATATTAACACTATCTCAAGATTTGCCTTTCATTTCATATGCAGTAATACTATTCTAAACATGAATTTTTATTTCATATGCGGTTTCTTGATTATGCATTTCATATGCGACTTCATGCTTTTAAATCATGTTTCATTTCATATTTTTATCTTTTTATTCGCATGTGAAATGTAAATAAAAATTCCCTTCTTATTTTCATCTTTTTTTTTTATTTACATGTGAAATGTAAATAAAGGTTTCATTCTTATTTTCATTCTTTTATTTACATATGAAATGTAAATAAAAGTTTCATTCTTATTTTCATACAAAATATATAAATAATATAACCATTTCATGTTTTCATTCATTTATTCATTTATAACATGAAAATATTCATTGCTTTATGGTTCATTTTCCATTTTCGATCACTTTCTTAATTCAGTGATCTTAACTACTTAATTCCCTTTCAATCTAATTAAAGATTTAATTAAAATCTTATTTAGTTTTAATCTTCCAAAGTCATTATTAAATGATTATTCAATTTTTAGGGGATTAATTCTATCATAAATTCGGGTTAAAGAATAAACGTTATTTAAAACATAATTCACGATAAACCCAAATTTAAATTTCATAAATTTCCCATTTAATATATATAATTAGTCATCATTTATTTCAGAGTATTTCATTTAATCTTAAATAAAATATTAATCATCTTCGATTTCCTTTATAAAATGTATAACATAATTTATACGGGTTAAAATGGAGTTACTATTTTAAAATGGACTGAATAGCCCAATTCATTTTCCTTATCCATTTATTATGTTTATCTTTACATTTTATTATTTGATAGCGGGCCAGACCTCTCACATTAGGCCTACAACTTGTGGATGCTGGATATGCCGGTTGGTTCCGGGCAGACTTCTACCACAGGTTGGGCTTAACCTCGTGTCTTGACCCAATTCGTATTTGTGCACTTGGACCTCTCACATTAGGCCCAACATTTATGGCTGCTGGATATGCCGGTTGGTTCCGGGCAGACTTCCGCCATAAACGTGACCTAACCTCGTGTCCAAATATAATTATAATTGTTAATTATAAATATTATCCTAGAATATTATTTTAAAAACATTTTATATTTTAAAATATCCAACTACTTAATATCATTCCTTACTTGAAATGTTCTTTCATATAAAACTTTATTATTCCATTTCAATACATATTAACTTTCCATATTATTATGATATTATAATAATAATTATTTTCAAAACGGTTTTAATTGTGATATTAAAACCTACCATTTCAATATTAAAATGAAATCAATTTCCCAAATTAAATGTTAACATAAAACGGTATCTTTAAATTTCAAATCTTCTTATTAAAGTTGGAAGGTAATTTACCCATTTCTAGGATTTGTTTTGTAACTTTCCAAATAAATAAGATTTGATCTTCTCAATTCAATCGTCAATTAATTTCGTTAATTGAGTAATAAATGGAAATTAATTTCCTTCATTCAAAACTAGAATGAAATATGATCAATTCAAAACTTCTTTATCATTTCCTTTTTAAAAAGCGAATACATCATCCCTTACTTCAATTGCCAATTAATTCCATTTATTGAATAAAAAAAAAAGGAAATTTATTACATTCATTCAAAAGCTTTTATTCAATACTTTAAAACAATAAATACACAATTCCTAAATTTAATTACCAATTAATTGCATTAGTTGAATATTTATTTATTTCACTCAAAGTTGGAATGAGACCCCTATTTCCATATAAATTAATTATACGGAAAATCAAACATTAATTATATCACAATTTCAAACATCCATCCAAAGTGCATTTCTAATTATTCCAAGGGTGACGTGTATTCAAATGTCAACCCTTAACCCGTGTGGGGTTTCAGCCAACACAATTCACATATTATAAAATAAACTGTGCTTCTGGACGATGTGTAAAAATTTATCGTCCACTCACATAAACAAGCCAAGGTCGCTTGTAAATGGCAGTGTATACAAGTGCATTAAATTATAACATAAATGGTATAACCAATTAACGATGTTCACCTAATAGGTATTAATTACATTCTTTTGAATGGAACCAATTTTAGAATAAAACTCCCTTTTGTATCATTTCAATTTAATGTAATTGGTCCCTGGTTTAAGTATTTCCTTTTTAATCCATTCATAAATAAAGAATAAATTTATTCAATTTAATCTTTTTCCAAAACACTTTATCATTCTAGTCCTTTTAAAAATAAAGAACGTCACTTTTATTCATTTTAGTCCAAACAAATTCATGTTCACAAAAACCTTATTTTATTTTCAAAATAAGAATAAAAACCAAAACTTTATTTATTAAAAATAAAAATCAAATTTTTACATTTTACTCCAAAACAAAATCAAAACTTTATTCTTCAAAAATAAAGATCAAAACTTTATTTTTATAATTATTCGTTTCATTAAAACGACGTTACAGGTCAGGTGTAGTTATAGCGCTGTTTTTCCAAAAATTCGAATCACACATAACTCAAGATCTGACCGTTGAAAATTTTCAAACTTGGTATTGGTGGAAAGATTTTCCCAAAGCGGACCCAACGGATCCAGTTTTGGAAAAATCTAACGGTTGGATCTTCCGTTATAGTCATTCAAAGTTTGAAACCCAAAACATGAACTGCACCTGCCTGAAACGTTAAAATTATAATTTATATTGAAAATATAAATTATATAAACAATTCTAAAAACCAATTTTATTTTCAAAAATTCCATGTTAATAAAGATGTCATCTTTAATTTCAGAAAGAATAAGAAAACAAAATTTTGTTCTTTTTGTCCACAAAAGACAATTTTGCATAAAAGCCCAAATTTTGCCAAAATCGATTAAAATATTATTTTTTATCAAAAATCAACATTTTGATTAAATATTCATTTCCATGTAGTTCAATAAAATGAAATATTTATTTAGTTCAACGATTTCATATAAAATTCACGTTTTCATGTAAAACATGAAAAAATGAAATTTTGGTACAAAATTGCAAATCTAAATAACATCCATTTTTCTGAAACAACAATAAAAATTATAAATTTAAATATAAATTCTTAAGAATATAGAAATAAAGAATGAATTTTATTTACACAAGTTTACCCATCAATATTCATTCCACAATCAATGACACTCACAACGTATACATGAACAGAACTGCCAATAATTACATAAACATCCATCACCAATATCAGTCATTCATCACCAATCCATATTCATGTACATACAAACATCAATAACACAAGAAAGATAATTTAATTTCATAAATTATAAAATAAAATAAAGAATCTCACATTGATTTTTGCTGAAAATTCGACTGTCTCGGATTCAGCTTTGGTCTGCGCCATCGCGAAGAGCTCGGAAAGACGAGTCCAACGCAATTTACGGTTCGTCAATCGGACCTCGTACGAGAGAGTTATGATTTATTAAAGTTGGACATAATTAAATAATTAATTAATATTCGTGAAAAATACCTAAAAATTTCACTGTCTCAGAATTGGACAAAATTAGTGTCCACGCGTCCATCTCGTCGCCACGATCCCAACGCACCTGAAATCGTCGATTTTCGACTTCGTATGAGTGAGTTATGCAATTTTAAAGTTCTGGAAATTAATTAAATAATTTAAAAATAAAATAGAAAATACCCTCAGCCCGTTGACCGAAAAACACTGTTCACCGCCGAACTTTGACCGCACTTTGCCGCTGCCTCGGGCCTCCTGACGCCACGGGACCACCGCCAATGTCTTCGTCTTGGCGAGACGCACCACCACCAGAAAGAGCCGCCCCTAAAGCTTCTCCGATCATCGGGAAATCGCCTAGAAAGGATTTCGCCTCGCGGGTCCCACAGGCCGCCTCACACCTCCAAACTGCCTGAAATTTTCTGAGCATCTTCGTCTTGCGTAGACGAAGAACTTCCGTGTTCGTGACTTCGTCTAATTCTTCCTCGATTCACGGGAATTTCTTGATTTACGTTTTGAGTTTCTGAATTTCGAAAACAGCGAGCTTTAAGACGAGATTCCGGCGAATCCGAGCGCTGTTTGACAAAACCGACTACACCATTAGCTTCGTATCGTCGAGACCTTCGAGTGGACATATAATTTGCTATGGTTTGAAGAGATTTTATTTTTGACAAATTTTTGATTGAGGAAGAAGACAGCCATTGACAAGAGGAGGAAGGAAGGGAAAAAGATGGCTGCTGTACAATTTCGAATTTCACCCTAAATTCTGAGGAAAAAGATAATATATACTATGGGTCTAATTTTGGTTTGGGCCCAAGTATCATTACGTGTCCAATTACTCAATTTCCAACTGTTTTCTTCAATTCAAAAATTCTTATAAATACATGCTGATTTCAAAATTAATAAAATTTTAAACATAATTATTTCAGGTCATTACGAATCCAACGAACCTGATTTCGTAATTTTCCGAGTCCGTATGAATTTATTATGAATTTCCAAAGTCTGAAAATATGCTATTTTTCACTGTAAAAATTATACCGGCCACAAAATAATTCCAAAAATTATAAATTTTAGAATTTAACCTTATTTTAATATTCCTAATCCATAGAAACTGGTCTCGTCGAATTCGGAGTTCGTTTGCAAATATTCCATTTTTCAGGCGTATATTTTTAATATTTAAAAATACCAAAAATAGAGGAATTTTTCCGAAACTCAAAAATATAAGTTCTTATAGTCATTTTTATATGTAAACAACATTCTGAAACCAATGGAGATGGTTTCGGGTCCTAATTCCTTATTCTGCAAAAATTTTATGTTTCGGGCCTTATATATAATATATACGAATTCTATAGCGTTTTTCTGAAAATTTAATTTTCTCATAACTTACAATTTATAAACTGGAATCTTAATTTCTGAAACTCTTTGGAAAGATATTTTCAATACGGTCCTAGCGTTTCTTGTTTCGTCCAATTCCGATTTATATTTTATTTTATACAATTTTTCAAAGTTGGAATTTCAAATCTGAAATTACCGCGCCGTTTTCAGGCTCGGAATGGATTTAATATAAATTTCAAGTTCGCGCTCGAAATAAAATAAGTTTTTCATCGTTATTATTTAAAATAAATAATTTTAAATATATTCATTCATTAAAATTTCTTAAAATAAAATTTTAAAATTAACCCCAAAAATCAGGGCTGTTACAATCTCCCCCACTTAAGAACTTTTCGTCCTCGAAAAGGAACGAAGCTAAAGGTTATTTAATTAACTAACTTAATTAAATTTTTATTTATTGGTTTAATTTACTATCATTCTAATATTTTAATTAGTTAAACTAATTATCAAACATCACAACCATCAATCAATTAGGTGATTAACTTTTTCAAACATATATAACTTTTATATATAATCAAAAATCATATTTTTAGTGCAAATCACATTAATGTGTCCTAACTAAGTGTTGGTTCTCATACCAGTCAGTGGAAATATATAGATATACCACTTTTGAAGCTCGAACATAAACTCTGATGATGGGGCCCCATCATCAGAATCATCTCCGGGCGACTAGAGTGTGATTCTATATCTACCCAGTATATTAAAACTTCGAATATCCGTTAATTACTCGTATATTCGAAATCTTTATATACTCGATTGTCCACATTAAAATATAATATACTTCAAATACGTATAATAAGATTTAAATTTCAAAACAGAATTTATTTTATATTTTAAAGAAAATAATACTCTTCACACTCGTTCTAGGATACTGCTGATCCCATCTCTAACGAGTTTTCTTATTGGACATTACTAATCCAATTCTCTGATGAGTCTTTTGTTCAGTTCTAACAAGTTGTACCCCAAAGATTTGAACTAACCAAAGCTCTGATACCAACTGTAACGATACGGATTTTGCCCGGACTTAATCGACCGTTAAATCGACCAAGACCGTTCAATTCCCGCATACGTTAACTTTGGGAATACAACAACATCAGAACAATAACAGCAGACTTTTATAACATCATAATAAATGTTACATCAGAGTACAGAATATATATCAGAGTACATTAAATAAATTTACAGCGGAAGATAATTTTACATTACTTTAATACAGTGCAGCGGAAATAAAATAAATAAGACAGCGGAAGATTTTTCTATGCTCTGGACACAGCTTTAGGCTTCGATCCAGAATCCTGCTTAAAAGAAATATCTGCAACAAAAGCTACTCGACTGCCCGTGTGGAAAAGAGGGCACCCGAGTTTGCAAGTGAAACAAACTACAGGTCAGTCGTGGGACTGGTATGAGAATTCTTAACTAATATAACTAATAGTAATAAGGCAAATCCAAGGACCGCGCCGCTAAAGCGGAACGGGTTTTATTCCAATGGATTGCCGTGCATAATTTAAGTAAATCGTCAAAACAACGCAATGCTTTATAGAAAAATGAAACCATCATAAGACCCAAGTCCCATCACACAATGCAACGCAAACCGGAGGATAGGGTTTTACCTTATAATGGTCAAACATGCTTGATACGATAAAAACGATATTATTATTAGTGTGTATATGGTTTAAAACATTTCAAAGTAAATGTATCAATCCTAGGAAGCATAGGTACCATATGCTATGCCTCCATACTAGTAATACAATCAAAACCGCAAGGGTCGTATTTGGAATTTGGATTTCCATCTGAGTCAAGGCTAGGGAGGAGCTCCTTACCGATTCGAGACACTCTAGCTGATGCCTCAGGATTACCCGCAGTTAACCCTTGGAAATGGCAGGGCCGGTCCTCACATACAGCTTAGAGGATTAGTTATTCCTAAGCACACGTTCCCCGGTCCTATAGGACCTATCCGAGGCGCCTCATTCCATCATCCACATAAGTAAAATGTCAGGGCTGGTAGGTCACTGACACCACTCTAGCTAGAAAGAAACGTGCTGCTCTCCCTGCGTTCCCTTCTCCCGTTTTAGACTCCGCCGGTGTGTGAGGCTCGTGAAGTCACGCTATACCCAAAGCTATGCCTAAACAGGCTATGCTTTGATCATCCCACAAGGCCTGCTTTTCAACAAAGCCTTGATCATATGCATCTTAGCATGCCACATCGTCAATCCATACCATACCATTGATTTCTACCAACATATAACCCCTGAGCTCATACGTCTCAGAGAAGGGTGTAAAACACCAAACAGATGTATGTTTAGCAGAGATCAACGAATACAGTATAAAGGAATACAATGTCAGACATACAATCCATTTACGCGCTTATGCTCTGGGTTTGAGCGAAAGCCAAACCCGTGCAATCAACACTACGTCCGGACGGCTACTACTGTCGCCCCTTCAAGGTAGCTACTCCCATCATGGGTCTCAATAGCAACACACCCATTCGATGTAAAGATCGTCGGTCTTCAATCACCGTCTTCAACTCTTCGAACGTCGTATCATTATTTGGAATGAGAGTAAACTCGGACTTTCCAAATAATTCTCGCATATATAAATTTGCAAACCATCCTATATCGTTATTTATTCTTATATAAATATAAATATCGTCCATTCATTTCATGCATATAAATATTGTCCATTCATTTATCGTGTCAAAGAATTCATAATTCAACAATTTATTCTTTTTATTTCAACAATCATACAAAATAAAATTGATATTTTATTTTATATCATTTCATTAAAGCCAACAAATATACAATTAAAAGTCTTTTAAACGTTTAATTCTTTTCAAATAAAAAGGTCCTTATTTCAATATATAGACACGACATCAAAAATACGTTCATTTTTACTATATGAACATGATCTTAAAAATATATTTACTTTTAATATGGTAGCATAAACCTTAAGTATGTTGAATATCATACATATATTAACACTATCTCAAGATTTGCCTTTCATTTCATATGCAGTAATACTATTCTAAACATGAATTTTTATTTCATATGCGGTTTCTTGATTATGCATTTCATATGCGACTTCATGCTTTTAAATCATGTTTCATTTCATATTTTTATCTTTTTATTCGCATGTGAAATGTAAATAAAAATTCCCTTCTTATTTTCATCTTTTTTTTTATTTACATGTGAAATGTAAATAAAGGTTTCATTCTTATTTTCATTCTTTTATTTACATATGAAATGTAAATAAAAGTTTCATTCTTATTTTCATACAAAATATATAAATAATATAACCATTTCATGTTTTCATTCATTTATTCATTTATAACATGAAAATATTCATTGCTTTATGGTTCATTTTCCATTTTCGATCACTTTCTTAATTCAGTGATCTTAACTACTTAATTCCCTTTCAATCTAATTAAAGATTTAATTAAAATCTTATTTAGTTTTAATCTTCCAAAGTCATTATTAAATGATTATTCAATTTTTAGGGAATTAATTCTATCATAAATTCGGGTTAAAGAATAAACGTTATTTAAAACATAATTCACGATAAACCCAAATTTAAATTTCATAAATTTCCCATTTAATATATATAATTAGTCATCATTTATTTCAGAGTATTTCATTTAATCTTAAATAAAATATTAATCATCTTCGATTTCCTTTATAAAATGTATAACATAATTTATACGGGTTAAAATGGAGTTACTATTTTAAAATGGACTGAATAGCCCAATTCATTTTCCTTATCCATTTATTATGTTTATCTTTACATTTTATTATTTGATAGCGGGCCAGACCTCTCACATTAGGCCTACAACTTGTGGATGCTGGATATGCCGGTTGGTTCTGGGCAGACTTCTACCACAGGTTGGGCTTAACCTCGTGTCTTGACCCAATTCGTATTTGTGCACTTGGACCTCTCACATTAGGCCCAACATTTATGGCTGCTGGATATGCCGGTTGGTTCCGGGCAGACTTCCGCCATAAACGTGACCTAACCTCGTGTCCAAATATAATTATAATTGTTAATTATAAATATTATCCTAGAATATTATTTTAAAAACATTTTATATTTTAAAATATCCAACTACTTAATATCATTCCTTACTTGAAATGTTCTTTCATATAAAACTTTATTATTCCATTTCAATACATATTAACTTTCCATATTATTATGATATTATAATAATAATTATTTTCAAAACGGTTTTAATTGTGATATTAAAACCTACCATTTCAATATTAAAATGAAATCAATTTCCCAAATTAAATGTTAACATAAAACGGTATCTTTAAATTTCAAATCTTCTTATTAAAGTTGGAAGGTAATTTACCCATTTCTAGGATTTGTTTTGTAACTTTCCAAATAAATAAGATTTGATCTTCTCAATTCAATCGTCAATTAATTTCGTTAATTGAGTAATAAATGGAAATTAATTTCCTTCATTCAAAACTAGAATGAAATATGATCAATTCAAAACTTCTTTATCATTTCCTTTTTAAAAAGCGAATACATCATCCCTTACTTCAATTGCCAATTAATTCCATTTATTGAATAAAAAAAAAAGGAAATTTATTACATTCATTCAAAAGCTTTTATTCAATACTTTAAAACAATAAATACACAATTCCTAAATTTAATTACCAATTAATTGCATTAGTTGAATATTTATTTATTTCACTCAAAGTTGGAATGAGACCCCTATTTCCATATAAATTAATTATACGGAAAATCAAACATTAATTATATCACAATTTCAAACATCCATCCAAAGTGCATTTCTAATTATTCCAAGGGTGACGTGTATTCAAATGTCAACCCTTAACCCGTGTGGGGTTTCAGCCAACACAATTCACATATTATAAAATAAACTGTGCTTCTGGACGATGTGTAAAAATTTATCGTCCACTCACATAAACAAGCCAAGGTCGCTTGTAAATGGCAGTGTATACAAGTGCATTAAATTATAACATAAATGGTATAACCAATTAACGATGTTCACCTAATAGGTATTAATTACATTCTTTTGAATGGAACCAATTTTAGAATAAAACTCCCTTTTGTATCATTTCAATTTAATGTAATTGGTCCCTGGTTTAAGTATTTCCTTTTTAATCCATTCATAAATAAAGAATAAATTTATTCAATTTAATCTTTTTCCAAAACACTTTATCATTCTAGTCCTTTTAAAAATAAAGAACGTCACTTTTATTCATTTTAGTCCAAACAAATTCATGTTCACAAAAACCTTATTTTATTTTCAAAATAAGAATAAAAACCAAAACTTTATTTATTAAAAATAAAAATCAAATTTTTACATTTTACTCCAAAACAAAATCAAAACTTTATTCTTCAAAAATAAAGATCAAAACTTTATTTTTATAATTATTCGTTTCATTAAAACGACGTTACAGGTCAGGTGTAGTTATAGCGCTGTTTTTCCAAAAATTCGAATCACACATAACTCAAGATCTGACCGTTGAAAATTTTCAAACTTGGTATTGGTGGAAAGATTTTCCCAAAGCGGACCCAACGGATCCAGTTTTGGAAAAATCTAACGATTGGATCTTCCGTTATAGTCATTCAAAGTTTGAAACCCAAAACATGAACTGCACCTGCCTGAAACGTTAAAATTATAATTTATATTGAAAATATAAATTATATAAACAATTCTAAAAACCAATTTTATTTTCAAAAATTCCATGTTAATAAAGATGTCATCTTTAATTTCAGAAAGAATAAGAAAACAAAATTTTGTTCTTTTTGTCCACAAAAGACAATTTTGCATAAAAGCCCAAATTTTGCCAAAATCGATTAAAATATTATTTTTTATCAAAAATCAACATTTTAATTAAATATTCATTTCCATGTAGTTCAATAAAATGAAATATTTATTTAGTTCAACGATTTTGTATAAAATTCACGTTTTCATGTAAAACATGAAAAAATGAAATTTTGGTACAAAATTGCAAATCTAAATAACATCCATTTTTCTGAAACAACAATAAAAATTATAAATTTAAATATAAATTCTTAAGAATATAGAAATAAAGAATGAATTTTATTTAGTGGAAAATGGGGAGAAGGACAAACTTAACACAAATTTTGGTGAAAAGTATGGTAAGTTTAGAATTCAGTGGGAAGGACAAATGTTAGTGTAAATGAAGATAGGATAGTGGGCCCCCTGAATTCCACCTTTAGTGTAAATGTGTCCTTCTCCCTAATTTTGAAACTTGCTACACTTTTCACCAATTTTTTTGCAAAGTTTGTCCTTTAAAAGAAAATCCTCTTTTATTTACACAAGTTTACCCATCAATATTCATTCCACAATCAATGACACTCACAACGTATACATGAACAGAACTGCCAATAATTACATAAACATCCATCACCAATATCAGTCATTCATCACCAATCCATATTCATGTACATACAAACATCAATAACACAAGAAAGATAATTTAATTTCATAAATTATAAAATAAAATAAAGAATCTCACATTGATTTTTGCTGAAAATTCGACTGTCTCGGATTCAGCTTTGGTCTGCGCCATCGCGAAGAGCTCGGAAAGACGAGTCCAACGCAATTTACGGTTCGTCAATCGGACCTCGTACGAGAGAGTTATGATTTATTAAAGTTGGACATAATTAAATAATTAATTAATATTCGTGAAAAATACCTAAAAATTTCACTGTCTCAGAATTGGACAAAATTAGTGTCCACGCGTCCATCTCGTCGCCACGATCCCAACGCACCTGAAATCGTCGATTTTCGACTTCGTATGAGTGAGTTATGCAATTTTAAAGTTCTGGAAATTAATTAAATAATTTAAAAATAAAATAGAAAATACCCTCAGCCCGTTGACCGAAAAACACTGTTCACCGCCGAACTTTGACCGCACTTTGCCGCTGCCTCGGGCCTCCTGACGCCACGGGACCACCGCCAATGTCTTCGTCTTGGCGAGACGCACCACCACCAGAAAGAGCCGCCCCTAAAGCTTCTCCGATCATCGGGAAATCGCCTAGAAAGGATTTCGCCTCGCGGGTCCCACAGGCCGCCTCACACCTCCAAACTGCCTGAAATTTTCTGAGCATCTTCGTCTTGCGTAGACGAAGAACTTCCGTGTTCGTGACTTCGTCTAATTCTTCCTCGATTCACGGGAATTTCTTGATTTACGTTTTGAGTTTCTGAATTTCGAAAACAGCGAGCTTTAAGACGAGATTCCGGCGAATCCGAGCGCTGTTTGACAAAACCGACTACACCATTAGCTTCGTATCGTCGAGACCTTCGAGTGGACATATAATTTGCTATGGTTTGAAGAGATTTTATTTTTGACAAATTTTTGATTGAGGAAGAAGACAGCCATTGACAAGAGGAGGAAGGAAGGGAAAAAGATGGCTGCTGTACAATTTCGAATTTCACCCTAAATTCTGAGGAAAAAGATAATATATACTATGGGTCTAATTTTGGTTTGGGCCCAAGTATCATTACGTGTCCAATTACTCAATTTCCAACTGTTTTCTTCAATTCAAAAATTCTTATAAATACATGCTGATTTCAAAATTAATAAAATTTTAAACATAATTATTTCAGGTCATTACGAATCCAACGAACCTGATTTCGTAATTTTCCGAGTCCGTATGAATTTATTATGAATTTCCAAAGTCTGAAAATATGCTATTTTTCACTGTAAAAATTATACCGGCCACAAAATAATTCCAAAAATTATAAATTTTAGAATTTAACCTTATTTTAATATTCCTAATCCATAGAAACTGGTCTCGTCGAATTCGGAGTTCGTTTGCAAATATTCCATTTTTCAGGCGTATATTTTTAATATTTAAAAATACCAAAAATAGAGGAATTTTTCCGAAACTCAAAAATATAAGTTCTTATAGTCATTTTTATATGTAAACAACATTCTGAAACCAATGGAGATGGTTTCGGGTCCTAATTCCTTATTCTGCAAAAATTTTATGTTTCGGGCCTTATATATAATATATACGAATTCTATAGCGTTTTTCTGAAAATTTAATTTTCTCATAACTTACAATTTATAAACTGGAATCTTAATTTCTGAAACTCTTTGGAAAGATATTTTCAATACGGTCCTAGCGTTTCTTGTTTCGTCCAATTCCGATTTATATTTTATTTTATACAATTTTTCAAAGTTGGAATTTCAAATCTGAAATTACCGCGCCGTTTTCAGGCTCGGAATGGATTTAATATAAATTTCAAGTTCGCGCTCGAAATAAAATAAGTTTTTCATCGTTATTATTTAAAATAAATAATTTTAAATATATTCATTCATTAAAATTTCTTAAAATAAAATTTTAAAATTAACCCCAAAAATCAGGGCTGTTACAGAGCTGCTGTGTTGCATAGGAAAACGCCTCAAATCAGAGATAGTTTCAGATCTATGTTTTAATTGTGGCTAAGGTTAGTGATTTGCACTGTTTTTCACTAATTACGGCTAATTAGGGGTGATTAGTGTTAATTAGCGAAATTATAACTCAGTAAAATTTGGAAAATTTTGTAAAATTCTAAAATATTATTTTAGGGCTCTGATAAAAATTTGGGTTAATTTGGTTAAGTTTTGCTAATCCTAAGGTTAGTTATGCTTAAACATGATTATGGGCAAAACAAGGGTTTTTGGGCATGTTTGATCTATATTATCATGATTATTTGTTGTTTTAGTGTTTTTGGATGACTGTACATGTTGCTAAGACTGTTTGGAATGTTTTGTAATTGTTTAGAATAGTTAGAATGGTCGAAAACGCGGTCGTGTGGCGTAAAAGAAGTCGCTGGAAGTTGCAGGAAAAATATGCAGGAGCAGGACCGGATCGGATCGCCCTTACCCAAACCGAACCGTTCATGGAGCACCCTTCCTCCAACCCAAACCGTGGCCAATCCCCCTTCTAACCATGATGCCTCCTCCCAACCTAGAAGGTGTCCACGAACCAGTGTGCCCTCGAACCGCTTGGATGTTGCCACGAGCCGGAGTGCCATCCACGAACCGAAGCGATGACACACCACGAGCAGAGGTAGACCGAACCGGACCGGAGAAGCAGTTTGACTCACGAACAGAACCGGATTGGTAACCATGAGCATGAACCAATGATGCACCGAACCGAACCGATAATTGCTGGAACATTAGTCATGACCGGACCAAACCGATCCGAATGGAGGAAGAAGATGAGCCGAACCCAAGGATCATGAACCGAGATGATGACCATAACCTGAGATGCAAAGGTAGTCTAAACGGGAAGCTTATACTCAGTATCTAGTTGGGAACCAACGAGTTAACTTCATGATTGGACTTTGCTGCGGGATGTGTGCTAAGGGGTTATCGACGTCCATAACTTTGATTCACCACCAAGACAGATGTTAGGCTGCGGATCAATGCAGTGGGGTAGTTATTACTCCATGGGGCAGAGTGATCGTAGCATGGCTATGAGCCAGTGTAGTGGAGTTGTCATGACTTCATGGGGCAGAGTGGACATAGCAAGGGATTAGTGGCTATGGATCACTGCAGTGGAGCCATCATGACTCCATGGGGCAGAGTGAACATAGCAAAGGATTTAGGTGGTTAAAGCAATGGATATCGTTTGCTTTATGCACTAAGTGAGAGATGTGAGGATGGCTTCTATGCTTGATTGTTTGCCATTATAATGATAGGCACACCCCACCCTTGTATCTTTACACCATATGGTAGTGTTACCCTAGAGTATTATACATCTTGTTGTGCTAACTCTTTGGTTGCAGGTCCAGGTTCAGGTATGGTTTAGTATACCTGTTATTTTTCTGTTTTGCTACTTATCGCTCATACCAGACTTTTGTCTGACCCAAAGTTTTATGTCTCTTCTTATTACTCTGGGTGCTCTTAAACGGGAAGACTAGAGACATATTAGGTGTTATGCACGAGTAGCTGTACCAAAGACGAGAAAGAGGCTTCCACGTATGATATATATAGATATTCTCCCTGTGTTGTTGCTGGTCACTGCTTTGGGCATTAGTAGTGCATCTTTTTCTTTGCTTAGAGATAGTATGTTGGAGTTGTAATAAGTTGTATTTTAAATTTCCGCTACTATGATGATTATGGTTTAATTTTCATCTTATGCACTGTCTCGCATGTTTTATGTCAAGTATGTTACTATTATATTTTATTCCATGCGATGTGAGATATCCTACAGGTTCCTTTTAGTCCAAATTCCCTTCTTTTCCTTTCTTTGGCGATCGTCCCGTGCTAGTCGAGCATCTGTATAGCGCATTTCAGGGAAATGTCAGCGGGTCCTAATGTTGCAAATGGTGGTAGTGCAGCGGTGCAGGCGCCTAGGGTCGATCTCGCCAAGCTTTGCAAGGATTACACAAGTCTTGGTGGGAAGCCGTTCCACGGAACGGAGTCGGCTACAGAAGTTCAGGATTGGCTTGATAGTTGTGAGCATATCTTCAAGGATCTGGGAATTGAAGACGAAATGAAGAGGAAGCTAGCATCCCGTCAACTGCAAGAACGGGCTATGGATTGGTGGAATGCTATTAAAGTAGCTACCCCTAAGGATCAAGTTACTTGGGATCAGTTTAAGGCTCGATTCAGTGATAAGTTTATCCCAGCTACTCAGAAATCAGAATTGTTTAGGAAGTTCTTAGAGCTTAAGCAGAATGGTAGGGCAGTCTCGAAATACATTGCTGAGTTCGATACTTTATCAAAGTATGAATTTTCTCTTATTGACACTCTCGAGAAGAAGAATGAGAAGTTCATAACTGGTTTAGATCAGTATTTGGGAGAAAGGCTCATAAACCATATTGATGAGACTTTTGATTCGATTATTGGGAAAGCATTGAGGTCAGAGAGCCTTTATCCTAAGCCCAAGACTGAAGTCACTGTTGCATCTGCAGAGGGGCCAAAGCCGCAAGTAAGCGGTGGAGGCAAGAATATTTCTCAGAACAAAAGGAAACGGAATCAAACCAAGGATGGTCAGAAGAAGAGTAAGAAAGATGTTGAGTGCTTTAGCTATGGCAAGAAGGGCCATTATGCTAAAGAATGTTGAGCAAAACCAGCGGACAGGAAGTGCTTCAACTGCGGCCAAGTGGGACATCACAAGGATAAATGTCCGCAACCCCCTAAAGAGAAGAAGATTGTGAAAGCATATGCTATTAATGTTGTTCCTTCTACGTCGAATGCCCCAACTGCGGAAGAGAAAGGAAAGAATGTCATCATTCAAGGTATGCTTTCTATTTATGATGTTCTTGTTCGAGTATTGTTTGATACTAGGGCTTCCCGTTCCTTCTATCTAGTGACCTGGTAGATAGGCTGGGATTAGAACCCGAGATAGTCGATAGAGCTTTAGTGGTGACGAACCCGATTGGTGGTTCGACCAGCCTTAGTATGATTTGTCGTAATGTGGTCTTATCGAGTCATGGATGCATGTTTGCTTGTGATTGCTTTATTTTAGGCTTTACGGGGTTTGGCATTATATTGGGAGTCGACTGGCTCCAAAGGTACGGGGTAGTGGTAGACCGTGAGGGCTTTTTGGTGAAAGTTAGAGAGGATGATGGGCGGAGGGTAATGTTTGGTGGTCGACCTAGTGATGGGGTAATGGATAGTTTTCTAAATTCCCTCGACATCCCGCATGATGAGTTGTCAGATGTGCCCGTGGCTACCCAGTATCCAGATGTCTTCGAGGAAGTGACCGGACTTCCACCACACCGAGAGATTGAGTTCCGTATTGATTTAGTGAAAGATGACAGAACTATAGTGATGCCACTTCGTCGTATGGCACCAAGGGAGCAGCGAGAGCTCGGGGTGCAAGTAAGCGATCTTTTGAAGAAGGGATTTATCAGAAGAAGTGTATCCGAGTGGGGAGCACCAGTTGTGTTTTCTACCAGGGCAGATGGTTCCCTTCGATTGTGTGTGGACTATCGCGAGTTGGAAAAGGTGACGAGGGAGAATAAGTATCCTCTACCGTGGATAGATGATTTGTCTGACCAGTTGGGTGGCGCGCGAGTGTTCTCCCAGTTGGATCTCGCGACAAGTTTTCATCAGCTTAGGGTGAAAGCTGAGAGTATAGATAAAACGGCATTTCGGACGCCGTCTGGATTCTATGAGTGGTTGGTCATGCCATTCGGGTTGACCATTGCACTAGCATATTTTGTGGATCCTATGAATAGGGTATTCAGAGATCAATTGAATAAGTTTGTTCTTGTGTTCATGGACGATATCTTGGTTTACTCGAGGACAGAGGAAGAACACTAGGAACATTTGAGGATAGTGATGGAGGTATTGAGAAAACACCAGTTGAAAGCAAAGTTTTCTAAGTGTCACTTCTGGAGGAGGGAAGTGAGATTCTTCGGCCATGTTGTTTCAGAGAATGGTATTGCCGTAGATCCTACGACGGTGGCTACGGTACAAGATTGGTCTACACCCAGGAATGCAACAGACGTAAGAAGTTTCTTGGGGTTAGCTGGATATTATCGTAAGTTTATCCAAGACTTCTCCAAGATAGCAGCACCATTGACTCAGTTGAGCTTTCATCTAGGACGAAAAGTGCAAGAATGCATTCAGGAGCCTAAAGGGAAAGTAGACGTGTGCACCATTATTAGTCATTCCTAAGGGGAATGAAGAGATGACAGTATATACAGATGCATGTGGTACCGGACTAGGTTCTGTATTGATGCAAGGAGGTAAGGTTATAGCTTATGCAAGCCGGCAACTGAAACCGCATGAGAAAAGATACCTCACCCACGATTTGGAATTAGCAGCGATCGTGTTCGCGTTGAAGATGTGGAGACATTATCTCTTGGGAGAAAGATTCGAGTTGTTTGCCAATCATAAGTCATTAAAGTATCTTTTCACTCAGAAGGATCTAAATCTCCGACAGCAAAGATGGTTAGAATTCTTGGCTTCCTATGATTTCGATATCGCATATACACTAGGAAAGGGCAATGCGGTAGCTATTACATTGACTGGAAGACATGCCAGTTTAGGGGCTATGTTTCTTGAGTGGAAGCAACTGGAGTATATTGCAGGGTACGATTTCGGACCAAAGTGCGAATTGGATCCAGAGATGTTAGCAAGTTTGACAGTCAGACCCACTTTGATTGAGCGGATTGGTTCTAGTTAGAGGGACAATCCTAACCTACTAGGAATCATCTCCAAGTTAGAGATGGGTATCGACGAGGAGATGAAAAAATACGGGATTGATCGAGATGGATGGCTTAGAAAGTATGGGAGACTAGTTGTACGCAATGTTAATGGATTGAGAGATGAAGTGCTTAGAGAATGTCATCACCCAAAACTGACTATACATCCCGGTGGTAACAAAACGTAATGAGACATGAAGCAGACCTACTACTGGGAAGGGATGAAAAGAGACGTTGGGAAGTTTATATCCAAATGCATGAACTGCCAGCTAGTTAAAGCTGAGCAAAAGAAACCTAGTGGTTTGTTGAAACCATTAGAAATCCCAGATTGGAAATGGGAACAAGTCTCAATGGATTTCATTGATGGGTTACCAAGGACTAGATCGGGCCATGATAGCATCTGGGTGATTGTGCACCGATTGACCAAGAGTGCAAGGTTTATACCCGTCAAGTCGAATAGAACGACAACCAAGTTAGTTGAACTATATATGAAATGGGTAGTGAGATTTCATGGAGTACCCAAAGGCATTGCAAGTGACCGAGATCCTTTGTTCACTAATGGATTTTGGAAGAGCTTAAAAGAGGCATTAGGATCACAATTACATCTCAGTACCGCGTATCATCCTCAAATCAACGGTCATACAGAGAGGGCGAATCGAGTATTAGAAGATTTCTTGAGAGCTTGCATATTAGATTTTGGTGGATCATGGGATAACCATTTGCATCTAGTGGAGTTTACATATAATAACAGTTATCAGTCCAGTATTAGTATGGCTCCATATAAAGCTTTTTACGGAAGACCATGCAACTCACCATCATGTTGGTTAGAGACCGGTGAGAAATTTGTGCTTGGGCCAGATGATAAGAGAAACCTCAGATAAGATCAAAGTTATTCAACAACAAATGAAGGCTGCCCAAGATAGACAGAAGAGTTATGCTAATAAGAGGAGAAGAGATCTGAAATTCTCCATTAGCGACTTGGTATTTGTCAAGATTTCTCCATTAAAGAGTGTGATACGATTTGGTAGGAAAGGCAAGTTAACACCAAGATTTATTAGTCCATTCCCAGTTCTCGAGCAAGTTGGGAATTTGGCATATAAAATTGGATTACCTGAAAAGATGGCAGGAGTTCATAACGTATTTCATGTTTTCCAATTAAGGAAATTCGTGCATGACCCCGATGTGGCTATTTCACCTGATCAGTTGGATGATATCGAAGTAGAACCCGAGGTGGTTGAGAACCACAAGCCGATTTGTATTGTCGAGCATGATATGAAGAAACTTCGAAGGAAAGCGGTGAATCTAATCAAGGTTCAGTGGGGCGAGGATGAGAATGACTGTACTTGGGAGACTGAGGAGAGCATTAGGGAGACGTATCCAGAACTCTTTACCTGGTAAGATTTTAATAGTGATAGTTTCTTCCCTCATTAGTAGACCACATGCTAGGATAGGCTTGTTATGTCGTTATGAATGTTTGATTGTTGTAAATGATTGATAGGCATACGTGATCCTTTGTATGTTTTGGTTAGGGAATTCCGGAGACGAAATTTCTTAAGGGTGGAAGAGTGTAACAACCCGCATTCTACATATAGAAGGAACGTAGAATATTTATTTATTTTTCATATAAGGTCTTATAGTCGTGTAACTTTGGTGAACGACTATTGGGGTCATTTCCCATGTTCACGATATTTGCCGATTTTTGAATGACCATTTTGTCCCTGGCGAATCTTGTTTCGCCTATAACTTTTGATTGGTAAGGAGTTTTGACCTTAATCCACTTACATTAGATCCGGATGATGGTTTATCTTTCCGTAGAGTGGTCACACGTGTCAAATGGGCTTAACATTTGGGAGATATGGCTGAATTAAAGTTTAGAAGGTGAAAAACAGTTTAACCGGGCCTAAGGGTGATTAACAGCTAGGCCCATAACCGATTTCGGGATTAGGGTTATGGGGAAGCTGAAATCAGTTAGGAAACGATCTATTTTCATTTTCTCAGCCGCCTAAAACATTTCTAGCCATAGCCTCCACCTTCTAAAATCATCCCAAATCACCTTCTAATCACTAATTAAGAAGATCTACATCAAATCAAGGCAAATCAATACCAAATCAGAGTTGGAGCTGCTGTGTTACATAGGAAAACGCCCCAAATCAGAGATAGTTTCAGATCTAAGTTTTATTTAAGGCTAAGGTGAGTGATTTGCATTGTTTTTCACTAATTACGGCTAATTAGGGGTGATTAGTGTTAATTAGCGAAATTATAACTCTGGAAAAATCTGGAAAATTTGTAAAATTCTAAAATATTACTTTAGGGCTCCGATAAAAATTTGGGTTAATTTGGTTAAGTTTTTCTAATCCTAAGGTTAATCATGATTAAATATGATTATGGGCAAAACAAGGGCTTTTGGGCATGTTTGATCTATATTATCATGATGATTTGTTGTTTTAGTATTTTTGGATGACTACACATGTTGCTTTGACTGTTTGGAAAGTTTTGTAATTGTTTAGAATAGTTAGAATGGTCGAAAACGTCGTCGTGTGGCGTAAGAGCGGTAGCTGGAAGTTGCAGGAAAAATATGCAGGGGGCGGACCTGATCGGATCGCCCCTACCCGAACCGAACCGTTTATGGAGCATCCCTCCTCTGACCCGAACCGTAGCCCATACCCATTTGCACCGTGATGCCTTCTCCGAACCCAGAAGGTGTCCACGAACAAGTGTGCCCCGAACCACTTGGATGTTGCCACGAGCCGGAGTGCCATCCACGAACCAAAGCGATGACACACCACGAGTAGAGGGAGACCGAACCGGATTGGAGAAGCAGTATGACTCACGAACCGAACCGGATTGGTAACCATGAGCATGAAATGATGATGCACCGAATCGAATCGATAATAGCTGGAACATTAGTCATGACTGGACCGAACTGATTTGAATGGAGGAAGAAGACGAGCCGAACCCAAGGATCACGAACCGAGATGATGACCATAACCCGAGATGCAAAGGTAGTCCAAATGGGAAGCTTATACTCAGGATCCAGTTGGGAACCAACGAGTTAACTTCATGATTGGACTTTGCTACGGGACGTGTGCTAAGGGGTCATCGACGTCCATAACTTTGATTCACCACCAAGACGGATGTTAGGCTACGGATCAGCGCAGTGGGGTAGTTATTACTCCATGGGGCAGAGTGATCATAGCATGGCTATGAGCCATGCAGTGGAGTCATCATGGGGAAGAGTGGACATAGCAAGAGATTAGTGGCTATGGATCAGTGTAGTGGAGCCATCATGACTCCATGGGGCAGAGTGATCATAGCAAAGGATTTGGGTGGTCAAAGCGGTGGATATGTATGCTTTATGCACTGAGTGAGAGATTTGAGGATAGTTGCTACGCTTGATTGTTTGCCATCATTATGACATGCACACCCCCACCCCTGTACCTTTACACCATATGTTAGTGTCACCTTAGAGTATTGTACATCCTGTTGTGCTAACTCTTTGGTTGTAGGTCCAGGTTCAGGTATGGTTTAGTATACCTGTTATTGTTCTGTTTTGCTACTTATTGCTCATACCAGACTTTTTTCTAACACAGAGTCTCTTCTTATTACTCTGGGTGCTCTTAAACGGGCAGACTAGAGACAGGTTAGGTGGTATGAACGAGTAGTTGTACTGGAGACGAGCAGGAGGCTTCCACGTATGATATATATATTCTCCCTGTGTTGTTACCGGTCACTGCTTTGGGCATTAGTAGCGCACCTTTTTCTTTGCTTAGAGACAGTATGTTGGAGTTGTAATAAGCTGTATTTTGAATTTTTGTTGCTATGATGATTATGGTTTAATTTTCAGCTTATGCACCGTCTCGCCTGTTTTATGTCAAGTATGTTACTAATATATTTTATTCCCTATGCTGTTAGAGATCCTACAGGTTCCTTGTTAGTCCAAATTCCTTTCTTTTCCTTACTTTGGCAACCGTCCCGTGCTAGTCGAGCATCTGTACAACGCATTTTAGGGAAATGTCGGCGGGTGTGGGGCGGGCCGTTACACCAAGGTCCACGGCCGTAACCCTACATTCGGGTGTTGACGATTTTTATCATTAACAGTATCTAAGTTTAGCAGTTATCATTCTGGATTCCCGTTTTAGTATTTCCCTGCTTAACCGATTTGATTCATTCAAACATGATATGGTCAAAATCCTGAATGACAACTACATATATTATTATACTGTTTTCGAAATCAAAATATATAATAAGCTCCCTCTCTCTCATATATGTATGCTCCTGACTAAGTTTAGGGCGTTAACTCATTCATTTTTCCTAACAAAGCATGGTGTGTCATGAGTTAATCGTGCAATTTAAGGTTTGTGACAAAATGCGATGATTTCCCCGCACCTCTAGCTCCCAATATTCATAAAGTGTATATTGTTGTGCTACTTATCCGAAGTAGGATAGCTAAGG
Organism: Allium sativum; assembly: GCA_030737875.1. Classification (NCBI taxonomy): domain Eukaryota; kingdom Viridiplantae; phylum Streptophyta; class Magnoliopsida; order Asparagales; family Amaryllidaceae; genus Allium; species Allium sativum. The sequence continues at coordinate 448,438,938 of CM060919.1, forward strand.
GTCAGAAAAAGAAATAATCATAAAATATGTCATATATCTCACAGTACATCAAACGAAATATAATGTTGACATCACATATATAAAATAGGCGAGACAATAATAATTAAAAGAAACCAAAATATCAACACACACGAGTTCACAAAGCTAAAAATAGTAGAGTTTATAAAACTGACAATAAACTCAGCCTGACTCTAAATGTAGTAAAGGACACTATCTAGGTTTCCCAGTGTCACATAGTAGAATAAGCTTAAGTATATCCACAATAATACATGAAAACTCCATCATGCTTGTCATTTACACAACTAGTACATGTCAACTAAACCAGTTATCTAGTCTAACGATTTAAGAGTATTCAAAATAATAAGAAGAAAAACATAAAAACTTTAGTAAGACAACAATCTGATATAAGCGATAATAAATCTCAAAATACAATATAAGTTGATATAATAAGGAACAATGGTGTGCGAACCATACCTAACATGTCTTTGCAACCAAAACACAATCACTTAAAAATATAACATGCTACTCCACTATCATCACTAATGTTACAACGTTCTATATATAATATCAAGCATTTAGATATCCTCACCATGTAACATGCAATGGAACAAACGAACATTAATTAAAAAGCATTAATAGATAATTTATAAGACTAAAAATGAAGTTTGAGTAGATATCAGTATTTTACCATGAAATTTGCACTAACATTTATGGAGTTCTTTTGACTAACTTTCATACATAAAGCCGCATGATTGGAGTTTGAATCAGTTTAAATAATTATCATTCAAAGTTATTAGCATTTGAAGCTTTCAGAGTGAAAATAATTAAAAAGGAACTAAAATAGGATAAAATAAAATAAACTTAATACCATTATAACAATATTAGGGAAATAGACAAAAAATATTGTGGTCAAAAAGCTTTAGCAAATGAATGTTAATGGGGACTAGGGCTATAGTGCAGCTGCCACTCCATTCCCCTTCATCCTTTCTCTCTTTCGCCTCCTTTCTTTCCTCTTTCATCATGATAATTTCTAGCTTTTTCCCTGCTAATGTGATTTTGTAGTTAGCTCCTCGGCAAACCCCAAAACATCTTAAATCCAGTTTGCTTCATCTCGCCTTTTACTTCCTTTGTACTCTCAAATGAATCTTTTTTGACCTATTCAAATGGCCTTTGGTTCCACGTTTACGATCTTAAGGCTACTTCTCTACCCATACATATTGTCCATCGTGACTGTCTTTAACGGATGTGGTGTATTTTCATTTTGGTTTGTCTTTCCTCATCTTATTGGCTTGGTAGTCGATATGCTGGTATGATTAGCTGTTTTTATCTAGGTTAATTTTGGTCTACGTCGGAGTATATTTAGAGGTTGTGCTGTGAGTTGAACACTAGGATTTTTTTGGGTTGTTGTGTTAGATATGGGGATTACTTTGTGGTCTTATGGTCCACCATGGTGACTCTCCTCCCCACCCTTTAACCACGGCAATAGCTCAGCTATGGTAGTGTCCAATGGTTTTGGTGAGTAATTGTTGGTTATCTTTGCAAAGTTGCCCCAAGGCTATAACATTTACCGATTCTTCTATGTGAGCTTGCGGTTGCTGCATTTCTTGTTGGTATTGGATTATTCTAATTCTGTTTAAAATTGTCTACTAGTCAGTTTCCTCGGTGGTTTCCATGACAACAGGGATTTCGGCTGAGCCTTTCTTGGCGTGTGAATGGTCATTTGCAGATCGCTAGAATTTAGTTTCAACCTTTGTTGTTGCCCTTGTCTTATGCTTTGTGGTATTCTCTATGGAATCTGGTTTTCATGTCAAGCTTTTCTGAGTTCATGGCTCATTGCAAGTGGTGTTCTGGCTTTTTCCTATGTTATGTTTCGGTTGTTGTCCTACTGGTAATGGGAAATGAAGGTTGTGTCATTGTTGCTTTTTGAAATTGGCATTAGTTTTTTTTTTTTTTTTGAGATTGTGACATGCTATTTGCATGTTGTTTGCATTTGGCATTTGTTTTTTGAGATTGTAATATGTTAATTGCTTACCCTTTGTGATGTATGTAACACCCCTTTTTTTTACGAATATTAAATTTGACAAAATGAAGAATACTTAATTTTTAAAAGAAGAATTAAGTAAAACAGACTATACCATTGCTTTCATCTCAAAATTCTGGCCAAGATGGACCTAAAGTTTGGGTTAAACGGATAATGTATGAGAAAGTTATGGACCTTGGAAGTTTGTATACATATAAGGGGAATGTATGTATATATATATATATATATATATATATATTAATAAAATAAAATCAACCTAAAATTCAAAAAAAAATCAAAATAGTGGAAGCGGGAAGGCAAAACGCCGAACCGACCTATTTTTTGGTCGACCCGGGGCCGACTCAGGGTGTTTGGAATCGGTCCCATCAGCCTAGAATGGCCTGTGTGAATTCTTGTGTTTAGGGCATACGTGGCGTTCTTTGATTGGCCTGGTGACGCATTTACTTGGACTAGATTGTTTGGATGGATCCTATGTTGATCTGAATGCTCTAATTAATCCTATACATCTATATAATCACATCTAACCTAAACCCAAATCTAAGCTAAAATCATTCATGAGCCTATATGCTGCTGCATCCTAAACTAACCTAGCCTCCACCATAACAAATCAAATTCAAGCTAAAAGATAAAAATCAAAGTCTACATCAAGGGTTAAGCTTAACAAATTCAGAAATCAGATCCCAGAATTCAAGATCCATTCTTTTTCTGTGAGTGCTAGTCACTTTTAGGTTTAAATAGATAAATGTGAATTGTGGTAGACTATGAATTGGGTATATGCTGTAAATCATGAACTTATGCAAGCATACTATGTCATTTTCCCTAGATATAATATGTGGACATTCTACTATGTTTCCTATGTGAATCTTGAATTATAATTATATTGTGGTACATGTGAACTTGTTAATACAGATCTAACTTTCTAGATCTGATTATGGTGATTCGATATGACGTTTATATGAACATCGATTTGTAACCATGTTAGGATGATTGTACATCCATTAATTTGACATTACTTGGATCTAGATTTTGGTGTTAATCACCTTTGACTTGCTATATTATGACACCTTGGTGTATGTGGTAAACTTGACATGTGAATCTAAACTTGTTATTATGCCACCCTGTCTATGCTAGATTTAGGTAATTGGACACCTAATACTGAATCTAGATCTCATTATGCTTGCCTAAATACAAGTTATTAATTTGATGTCAACTTTATTATGATACTTATCACATGTCCATTCACTTAGTTACTATGCTAGTTATGTTAATATTTATGCCAAAACATGTTAAACTGTCATCCTTATCATGTTCCCTTTTATTGTTATGACGTGGCTACTTTATAGCCTCGATGCCGCCAAAATACGTGTGAATACGTTACTTAGGAACGGGGATAAAGGGAATTTGTGATTGGCATTGTTTATATAATATTTGTATGAAATGAGCATATAATTCAAATGGGAAAACGTAGAACTAATTACCTATAATGACATAGGAAAAGTTGGGTACAAATGGCATAATTTGAATATGACCATTTATGGATATGAAATTCAAATTATTGTTGCAAAATAAGTATTGATACCTATAAAAGGAAAGTATTAATTAATTGGTAAATTAATTAAAATTGGAATGTTAGTAACTAAAATTAAGAATTTTAATTGTACTTATCACACGAGGTTGGGTCACATTAGTGGCGGAAGTCTACCTGGATCCGACCGGCATATCCAACAGCCACTAATGTTGAACCTAATGTGGGAGGTCTAAGTACGCAAATACGAATCAGGCTAAGACACGAGGTTAGGCCCAACTTTGGAATAAGACTACCCGGACCCGACCGGCATATCCAGCATCCACACGTTGTAGGCCTAATGTGGGAGGTCTATCCCATTGTAACCATAATTGGACATGGTAAAGAAATGGATTACTTAACCTAATTTAATATGAATATGGACTTAAGTTAGGGTTAAGTAAAATTGGATGGGTAGTGAGGAGGGGTTAAGTTAGAGGGGATGGGTAATATATTTATATATATAGGCCCACATACTTAACCCAATACATGTTATGTAATTAAAGACACCTAAGTGGTATACATAACGGGTAGATAAAATAATAAAGGCTATGTAATTAAAGATCACCCTTTTAGGGTATACATAGTCAGTGGAAAACCTAGTGGGGATACAAGACAAAGGGGAGAGCTTGTATCATATTGTGTGGGAGTTATGTAATTAAAGATCACCCTTTTGGGGTATACATAACTAGTATAGGGCTATGTAATTAAAGATCACCCTTTTAGGGTATACATAGTCAGTGGAAAACCTAGTGGGGATACAAGACAAAGGGGAGAGCTTGTATCATATTGTATGGGACCCATTTCAGTCAGTAACCCGTAGTTGGTATCAGAGTAGAGGACTCCGTACTAGGCGGAGAAGGGGCATGCTTACTGACTGATTATAAGAGATCCAAAACATGACAGGTGGTGTAGACGGTGCAAACCGACCGGGTACATGTGCGTGCATGGGCCGGACAGAGGGGGACAAGACGACCGTGACACCAGTAGGTATCCATGTGCACATCTTGGGTTGCCACTTTAGGGAAGTGATACCCCTACTGTAGGGCCAACACAAGATATCTACAGAGTAGGGAGCCGATCGATCAGGGTAGTGGTTAGGTTATACTTGGACATATGACTTAAGCCTACCAATTTATAGTGGAAGAGATCATTTCATTTCAGTTATACTAGTAATAGTGCAGAGTAGTCATTAATGATGCATGTATATACCTTACCTTTTCCGCCTTGTCGCACCTGCCATTTGTATAGTGATCTCTTTTATCCACTTTATGCATGTCATGATTACCGTTATTTATTTACTGGATAAAAGTAACTAGACTCACCAGACTTATGTATGACCTAGTTTGTTTCACCTTCTTTCTTCCGTTCCCCTCTAGGTTCATAGGGAGGAAACACCCAGGCTTAGTCAGGATTCAGATATCATCTTGCTAGGAGCTATTGCTGAAGTATGGCTCAAGTTCTTGTCTCTACTATGGCTTACTCTTTTTATTGGGGATTAATGTTTTCTTTTAATTCCTATGTACTCGGATTATGCAAGACAGAAGTATTTTGTTGTAATGGTTTTATGACTTATGGTATTGTAAACCACGAGATTATGATTTATGTATGGAATAAAAATTTTGAAATTTCCGCTGCTATCTTATTTATATCTGTCTTGTAATTAATCTGTGTCTGTCTACCTACAACGCTTCACGAAACTTAATGCATTCCCTTAGTGAGTGACGTTAACGGACGTGGGGTGTAACATTTGGTATCAGAGCTGAAGGTTACCAGATTAGATAAAAGTTTTGAAAAATATTTTTTAAAAAGGTTTTAAAAGAAAGTATTTCCAAAAAGAAAATTCTGTTTTGAAAAACATATTCCCCAAAGCCATATGTAATATCTCTCGATTCTCTGCTTGATTCCTTTTTCCCTTTTTGTCTGGGGAACCGATTCTTATCGAAAGGTAATCCCCATTCCGGCATGATGCCGTAGGCACGTTTTGCACATGTCGAAGGGCAATGAAGTGCCTAACCTCCATCCGTAGTCGCAGTGGTTTCACCTGTGGTTAATTTTCTCGAGCTTCGTAAGGATTTCCGTGCAATGGACGCAACTTTCGAAAGATTTGTTAGCTTGCTACACAAACGTGGATAAAAAGGATTATAAGGTAGTTAGGGCTAAGGAGCACATCCCAAGGATGAGAAAAAGGTATGGCTCAAGAAAGGATAGCAGCAACAACAGAAGAAGGGCGAAAAAAATGGCAAGGCTAAGGATAAGGGGAAGTGCCATAGTTGTGGGCGAGAGGGTCACTTGGCTAAGGACTGCAGGAAAAGGAAGAATGCTTGCTTCGTTTGTGGAGAGGTTGGACACTATTTTGGGGAAGTTCCCAAGGAAGCAAGGGCAATGTCAAAGGACAGGAACCTTTGGAGGGCAAGCGAACGCTCTCGTGGCTAGTGCACCAGATAGAGATAGGAAAGTTTCCATGGAAGGTTTTGATTTCTCTTTCCAATCAACCGGTTAGAACTCTTTTCGATTCTGGCGCATTCGCATTCGTTCATATCTAGTTTATAGTTGAATCTCTACACTTAATTACTAGTATGGTAGTGGATCCCGTTGTTGCCTCAAATCCCCATTGGTGGTTCAGCTCATTTATCCGTGATTTGTCAGGGTTTGAGAATATCTGTGTTAGGCGTCGAGTTTGAGTGCGATGCACATCTTGTTTCATGGGCTAGGATTGATTCTAGGGATGAGTTGGCTTACCACATATGGTGCCATTCTAAGCTTCTAACTTGTCATAGGAGGACCCTCGAAATTTCTTGTGACCCACAAGGGTAGTCATGCTTAGTTTCCTAGAGTCTCTTTATGCACCTATCGATTATTCGCAATCTGTTCCAGTAGTCCAAGGTTATTCTGATGTTTTTGATGAGGTTCAGGGTTTACCCCAAAACACGAGATTGGTTTTCAAATAGACTTGGTGGATAATGCAAAGTCAGTTGCATTGTCTGTACAACATGTGACTCCTAAAAGAAAGTAGGGAACTTGATAAGCAAGTAGGGGAGATACTTGAGAAGAGGTTTGATAGGTGAATCATATCAGGATGGGAAACCTATTGAAGACAGCCCTTGGGGAAGCCCATCATTCCAAGATGACTATTCATCCAAGTGGCGATAAAATGTATAGAGTTCGAGATAGTGGGGCCAAACTTGCGAAAGGAAGTGAAAATAAAGAAGGAAGCAATGATTGGATGAGTTCCGACTTGCATACTTGGATCAGAGGTTAAGAAGCTATGCAAATGAGAAGTCAAGTTGGTGAAGGTCCACTGGGGAGACAATCAAGAAGATGCAACTTGGGAGACCGAAGACAAAAATTTTACGCTTTGCATCCCTTCCTTTTTAAAGGAATGTTCTTAACTTCTCTTTCAAAAGCTTTTATTCGCATTTGCTTCTATCATCTGAGTATATCCTATCAATTGAATCTTCGACCTTTAGGTAGGAAATCCCATGATTGTAAACATGTGTTTGAGACATGTTATGTTTGATGGATGCAAGTGGATGCAATTGTTTGCTAGTGGTTGCCTGTGGACGCATACACACACACATTAGGCACTAAGATCGGCTCAATCACTCTCATACTGCATATGGATGTGTGTGAATTTTCTTTTATTTTATGGATGGAAATGGATGAACTAGCATATGGATGTTGCATTTGGACGAATGAGTGTGCACACATGTAGAGCTTATATGTTATAATAGGTTTATTTGCATACATGATGGACTCATGGCACTGACATAATTCGCATTAGGGAGGTCAACTGAATCAGTAGACTGCCTGATTTTGCATTAGATAAGGACACATACTGTAACAACCCGAAAATCTGGGCCAGTTTAAAAATTTTATTTTGGAAATTTTAGCGAATTTTGAACATTTAAAATAGATTATTTTAAATAATATCGACGAGAAATTTATTCTGAAATGAATTCGACGTATATATTTATATATGTCGTCGTTAGAATATAAATAATTATATATAATTATAAATAGAATTGAAAATGGCGCGGTAGTTCGATAATTCGATTTCAAACTTCAATTGAACACACCGGGTGCAAAATAAACCGGATCTTAGTAAAACCAAAAATAATGGAATCTAATTGTGACTATCTTTCCAACGAACCCGAAAAATTTAAATTTCATAGCGGGAATCAAAAGATATGTCCACTTGAAAATTCTGAATAGTCGCTATGGAATTCAGGCCCTTAAAAATAGCCATTTTGCAAACGACCTCGGATTTCGACGAATCCACTTTTGTTGGATCCGTGATGTCAAATTATTGCTAGATTCCAAATTTCATAATTTTTCGAATCAATATGTGAGTTTGGCGAAGGAAAACGCGTTTGACCAGTTTTAGTTGATTTTAATCGACTGGAAAATGACCATTTTTCCACCGGTCTCAGAATTCGACGAAACTAGTTTTGTTAGGACCGTATCATCAATACGAAGCTAGAAAATATTTTTCTGTAATTTTTAGAGACTGTATGTGGCATCGGTAATTTGAAATGTATGTTTAAATTGAATATACAAAGAATTATACTTTGATTTAAATGAAAACTGATTGTAACGGCCAAATCAGCTTACGATACAGAACCCATTGTGTTCGGAATGGGGGTAATTAGCTATGGACGACAGGCGGTGGGTCTCGTTTCGAGCTCGAATGAAAAAGTTACTTTTTAAAATTAAAAATAAAATAAATATATTAATTATATAGCCACACCCTTTACCTCTTTCTCCTCCCTCATTTAGTCAAACCTGTTCAGAATTAAAATAAAAAAAAAAAGAGAAAAGGGGGGAACCGCTCGTCGCCCCCCTCCTCAGATGACCTCGCCGCCGGCGCGAGGCCTTCCCCCCTCCCCCAGTCAGCCGTACCCCCATCTCCTCCTTCTCCATCGCCCTCTTCTCCACAATCGACCTGCGAACCCGAGCCCAAACCAAACCCTCCGCCATCATCGAAGACACCGCAACCCAAATCGACAGCGCCCCCCCCCCCCTCCCGATGCTCCACCGCCGCCGCTTATTCTTCTTTCTTCCTCCTCCTCTGCTGCTGACGCCAGCAAGTCCCTCCGCCCTCATTTCTCTATCCTCCTCTGAAATGAAGACATCCGACGAGCCCGCCTTGACCAACGTTCCCCTCCTCCTTCGAATGAATGTAAGCTTTTTTTTCTAAGCATTAAAAATCTAAATTGTTTTACAGTATAGAATTCTGATTTTATTTATATCAAAGTTAGGATTTTTTTAAGTGATGAAAGGCGAGATTTTTTTTCATTGTAAAAAGATTTGATTTTTGAAATTGAAAAGATTAGATTTTTAATGAGAAGAAAGGTTGGATATTTTATCCGAATAAAGATAGGATTTTTATTAGGTAAACATCGTTATAAAAGTGAAAGGATTATATTTTTATTTATAAAAATATGATTTTTATATTTTAAAAAGAATAAAAATTTGATCTTTATTATGTAGGAGATATAAAAATATGATTTTTATTCATGTAGAGTAATAAAAATATAATTTTTATTATATTGCTAGCAAGGTAAAAATAGAATTTTGATCTATATAATAGCGATGTAAAAATAGAATTTTTATCAATATAATAGCGATGTAAAAATAGAATTTTTATCTATATAGTAGCGGTGTAAAAATAGAATCTTTATCTATATAATAGCGATGTAAAAATAGAATTTTTATCTATATAGTAACGGTGTAAAAATAGAATTTTTATGTATATAATAACGATGTAAAAATAGAAAATTTTATCTATATAATAGCGATGTAAAAATAGAATTTTTATCTATATAATAGCAATGTAAAAATAGAATTTTTATGTATATAGTAGCGGTGTAAAAATAGAATTTTTATCTATATAGTAGCGGTGTAAAAAAAGAATTTTTATCTATATAGTAGCGGTGTAAAAATAGAATTTTTATCTATATAGTAGCGATGTAAAAATAGAATTTTTATCTATATAGTAGCGGTGTAAAAATAGAATTTTTATCTATATAGTAGTAGTATAAAAATATGATTTTTATATACATAGCAACAATATAAAAATGTGATTTTTATATATGTAGTGGCTACGGGCAACGAAAGTGACAAAAGGTGAGAACAGTGATGATTCCCTACATTGGAAGTGTCGTGGAAATGGGATAGCTTTGGTGAGAACTTCTCACTCTAAATTTCTTTTTCTAGTTATATAAATATATATATATACTAGGATGCAGACGGTGCTTAGCAGCACCCGACACCCGTCATCCACAGACCATGGATGGCTTGTATGTTTGATTGTTTGTTGTGATGAAAATTGATTGTGTGAGGTGGAATGAAACAAAATATTTATATAGATGAAAATATTTTATCGTTAAAAATATAATTTTTAATGTGAATGTGAATAAATAAATAATTATAAACAAATCGGCCGATTTGTTTATATACACTGATTGACTAATATTGATTGGGATGATAAATTTTACACGTCGCCCAACTGCACAAATAAAAATCTGTGTTTGTTGATTTGAAACCCCACACGGGTGTTGGGATGATATTTGGGTACAATAATCCCAATTATTTAATTGTATGTCGATCGATTGGTTGACAGACTGTGCAAGCGTTGATTATTTATATTTGATGCTTATGCAGTTGTGTGGTGCACTTTGGATGATGGTTGATTGTTTATCGTTGCTATTATATACATGTGTTGTATGGAAACCATATAATTAACGTTATATGGTAATTGACTAGGCCTCATTCCAATCGGGAAAATAATGAATATTATAAAAGAAAATTCATGTGTTGAATATAAAAATAGTCATGTGTCGACGATGTTCATGTGTTGAAACTATTCATGTGTTGAGTAAAATATTTTAATAATAAAATTTACATCTTTATCATATTTAAAATTAGAACTACTTTACGGTTGAAGTCTAATTGAAAATTAAACGATAGATACCATAATTTTATAAAATATTTTACCTAACAAAAATAGTCGTGTGTTGACAATACTCATGTGTTGAGATTAGTCAGGTGTTGAGAGAAATATAGATTCATGTGTTGAATAGAATAAATATTCATTTGTTGAATAGAGTAACGAATTTATTGAAATATATAAAGCCGTATTGATTAGAGTTGCGCTATTTTAACGTGAATGATATTTATATCGATTATATTCGTTTTTAAAATGAATATTGAAAAGGTAGTGATTTCAAAATATAACGTTTTGAAAATATTATCATTTATATAGTAATGATAAGAAATATTCAATTTTGATTTGAAATTGAATATAGAGTTGAAATGGTTTTGAAAACGAATTTAAAACGATTTATAAAATACGTTTGAAAAAGTAAATCGATGAAATATTATATATATATATATATATATATATATTATATATAATGGCCTGAATAGAACGCGTCGCGCCGCGGTAGTTCGTGAATTTCGACCATTGACTTCGAATTGACGTTGCGGGAGATCCGACCGTCGGATTCTCCTAAAATAGGAACCGTTGGGTTCGTATCGAAAAGAGCTTTCCAATGAATATTAGAAATTTGAAATCTAACGGTTGGATTTGGAATTATGTCCAAATCAATTTCAGAAAAGGTCGCTGTAAGTGCATTTCGATGGTCGTTGTTGGAAATCGACTGTACGGGCCTTGATAAAATTATTAAAAATATTAATAATTTGTGTAAAATCATAATATGTGAATTGGAAAGAACTGGGATGAAAAACTCCATATTTGAAAGGATAAAAATAGATTTTTATCGAAATGAACCAGTTTTGAACTAGAATAAAAATCAATTTATTTTTGAAATAAATTAATTGAATTTGAAAGTGATTTAAAAATAATCAATATTCGCAATACGTGAATTGGACTGGAGTTGAATAGAAATTATCTTCGGAATATTTCGACGTTGGATTTCGTGACTATACAGATATTGTTATGGGAATTTGAAAGATATATTTTATATCGTTATTTCCAATACGATATTTGTTGGTTTCAGGATTTGATATTGAATATAAGACGGTATATTTTCTATTCAGAGCCTTGCATTTAATATCAAATGTGATTTGGGTTTATCGTGAATCGTGTTTTATATGACATTGGTTCTTTAACCCAGTTAGAGGCAGGATGTTGATTTTTGAGAAGATTAAAACTAAGTGGAATTTCAATGAATCTTTAATTAGATTGAAATGTGAATTGATAATTTAAATTATCAAATCTGAAAGGTGATCGAGAATGGTGTACCACCATTTTTGCTCCAAAGCGATAGTTAAATCTTTAATTAGATTTGAACGTGAAATGGTAATTAATTTTACCGATAATACTGTGGTGTTAGATATGGAGTATTACCAGTTTTGCTCCAGGGGATGAATAGGTTGGGATTGGGAAATAAAACAAATAATTACTTCGGTGTGGTTCGCTAATCCCAACTAGTTTGAAATGATATCCAAAGGAAGATTAAAGAATAAATTTAGAAGAATTTATCTTGGATAAAATTAATGGGAACTTTTCCCTAAGAATGTGATTTTATGAATAAAAGAATATTCTGAATTGGAATGAAGCGTTTGTTGTGTTTGTGTAACATTTGTTTATCATATACGTGGGTTATTCAGAAAGGCAGGGTTTATACCCATTCTGAATAACCGATTCGATGAGATGTCGAAGATGAAGACGGTGGTTGAAGACCGGAAGTCTCCACATCGTTTGGGTGATTACTAATGATCTCGATTGGGCTGTACACCCAAGATGAGGGAAACAGTTGGTGATCGTCCAGACGTACTTGGAGATGGATGGATTTGCGAGGAAAGTGCCTCCGGTTTCGTTCAGACCCAGAGCAAACTTGTAAATGGATTGTGTGTCTGACATTGGATTTTATTCTGTGTTGATTGATCTCTATTAAATATACATCTGTTTGGCGGCGGAGAATTTATTCTCTTGCTTAACGCCCTTCTCTGAGACGTGCGAGCTCAGAGGTTGTATATCGATGGACATCAGTCGCATGGAGTGAATTGCCAGTGTGGCACGCGTAAGTGGCAATTGATCAAGGCTTCTGTTGAAAAGCAAAGTCTTGTGGTTGATGATCAAAGCACGGCCTGTGTGGCGCAGCTTTGTGTATAACGTGAATTCGCGAGCCTCACACCTCGGTATGAGTCAAAAACGGGATAGTGACTACAGGGAGAGCACGACGTTTCTTTTTAGCTAGGGTGGTGTCAGTGACCTACCAGCCCTGACATTTATATACTTTTCACCTGTGTGGTTTTTGGATACGAGGCACCTCGGATATAGGTCTGTAAGGACCGGGAAACGTGTGTTTAGGAATAATTAATCCTCAAAAGTAAGAGAGGACCGGCCCTGAAGATCCAAGGATCATAGTAGGGTCCTAGGACATTTGCTAGAGTGTCTCGAACCAGAGAGGAGCTTGCCCCTTGCCTCAGCTCATGACGGAAATCCAATTTCCAATACGTGATATTGCGGTTTTAATTGTAGAACAAGTATGGCGACATGATAGATGGTACCCATGCCGCCTATGATTGATACTTATGATTTGATTTGTTTTGACTCTATACACATATAGTGGTATCAAATGATTTGTTTTAAACGTACCAAGCATGTTTCGCTATTATAAGGGAAAACCCTATCCTCCGGCTTGCGTTGCATTGTGTGATGGGACTTGGGTCTTATAATAGCTTCATTTTTCCTAAGAGCACTGCGTTGTTTTGTTATATGCACTAGTATTCTTGGTAGGAAACCCGTTCCGTGTTATACGGCGTGGTCCCTTGAATTACTCTCTTTCAAAGTAAAGTTTTAAATAACTGTTTTAGTTCTCACACCAGTCACATGACTGACCTAGAGTTTAATGTTTTAACCTAAACTCTGGGTGCCCTTATTTTCGACACGGGCAGCTAGTAGTTTTGGTTTTGCAAATTTATATTCACAGGATCCTGATGTACAGCTGGAACGATGCTCGGAAAGCTCTGTATTCGTGCATTACTTCTAGTTGTGTTTTTGTATTATTTTCCGCTGCGATGTATTTAAATGTAATTTAAATCTCTGATATTTGTTGAATGTAATTTATTCATTTATGCTCTGTATATTCTTGTATCTGATGGAATTGTTGTAATAACAATGAAATGTTCTTCTGTCTGCGTTCCAATGTGTGTTGTTCTCATCTCAATCCGGGCTTTCGTTACCGGGGGAGTTCGGGTCGTTATAGAGTGGTACAAGAGCTTTGGTTTACAGAGCTCGAGAACAAGACACATTAGAACCATACGAAAGAATTCATCAGATATTGGATTAGTAATATCCAATTAGAATGACTCGTTAGAGATAGGATCAGTAGTATCCTAGAACGAGTGTGAAGAGTATATTTTTCAAATGAAAACAATTTTGTTTTAAAATTTAAATCGCTTTATACGTATTTGAATATTTATTTATTTTGAATGTGGACAATCGAGTATATAAAGATTTCGCGTATACGCGTCATGAACATATAGTCGAAGTTTTAATATACTGGATAGATATAGAGTCACATTCTAGACACCCGGGGATAATTCTGACGATGTGGCCACATCATCAGTATTTATGTTCGTGTTTCGAAGGTGTGATTTCTATATATTTCCATTAGACTGGTGTGAGAACCAAAACTAGATAGATTTATTGTTGTGAATTGGCATCAAAAACATGATCTTCTGTATATATATCCAATTATGAATTTGAAACTCTAATTCACTAATTGATTGATGTTTGTGTTGTTTGTTTATTTGTTTGATAATTTTGAACCATTTAGCCTAATTGAATCAAATATTGAATTGTATTGAAAATTGGTCGCATATGCATTGTAACAACCCTGAATTTTAGGGTAAATTTAAAATTTTATTTTAAGTTATTTTAATGGGTTTTTGATATTTAAAGTAATTTATTTTAAATCATAAAGATTGGAAATGTTAAAAATGTTCATTTTGTTAAGACATGTTATATTAGATTAAAAATATAATTTGCTTAGGAAATGTCATTTATACAAAAATATCATTTCATTTGAAATGCCAGGTTAATAGAAGCGTTATTTATTAGAAAGTGTCATCTTTGTGAAAAGATATTACTGTATTAGGAATGCCATGATAATGTCATTATATAAGGAACGTCATTTATTTAATAATGTCATGTTAGAAATAATAGGTATAGTAACGCTGAAATGGTTTTGACGTTAAACTTAATCATCTCAATTTGTGGATCTCAACCAATTCATTTTTTGGTTTAAAATATTATGAAATTAAATATCTCATTAACACATACCTATTCTTCCGTTTCAACCTTGAATGCGAAACAGCATGGCATGCATTTATAAGAAACTTTTTTTAAGGGCAGTAAAAAAGAGAAAAAGAAAATATATATATATATGTATATATATATGATACTTATCCTTATTTTGTATATATCTTTCCCTTGGGTGTAATTATATATATTTATCTCTTATACTTTAACATTTTGTAATTTATAAGGTTTTGACCTAACTAAAACATGGAAATCCATGTGTCAACCATCATTCTAATGAATGAAATAATTAGCAAACTCTAAAATATGAACTAAACTTATTTCATTTCTTAATTTCGAAGAATTACAATTTCCCGTTCATTTTTGATTCAAGGTTAAGTAAATTAGATGTAAACAGACAATTTAGGTATCCTTACATTTACTTTTATAGACAACCTTTAATAATGACAATCGCAATTTCAATTCATATCTTTTTTTTTCCATTACAGGATTTACCGAATAAGATTGCAGTTCATTAAATATTTAAAATAGAATAGTTCTAAATAATATATTCTGCCATTTAAATAATTATTGTAATAGATACTTTGTTCATATAATGAAGGCATTTATTCCTTTATATTTATTCTCTTTTCTTTTTGATTTGCTTTTGAAATTCGATGATAAATAAACATTGTAACACACCGCATTTCAGGCAACAAATTTTTCAAATAACCATAGGAGTAATGTGTGAAACGTTACAATGGAATTAAATAAAAAGAAACATTGGAAGCCAATTGGTATGTTATTAATATTAAAATGAACCTACGTGTATATTTCTATTCTTTTTATTCATGTCTATCCAATTGAATACCTTCCCGTTTTGTCTTTTCTTGTTTTATTTTGAAATGTGAATAGGAGATGATGGGCTCTTTCTTGAATTAATGGACAAAATAATCTAATATTATAAATAACCAACTGTTCTTTATTTTGTGTATAATTTGCTCTCTATCCACTTAAGTACAAACTGCGGATACTTTTGAAATTTGAAAATAAAAAATAAAAAAGGGGGATAAATGTGTCATTATATGTAAACATGGCATTACATTATTTAATATTGCATGTTTTGAAATTTAGAAGGGTGCATAATTTAAACAATTAGAAAAAAAAGCAAGCATTTAATTTGTTATAAATACAAAGAGGCATATAGGGGAAATAACTTGTGCATTTATTCTCTACTCTCTCTTCCCCCTTCCTTACTAATTAATATATATATATATAAAGGTTGCTTTCTCTTTATTTTTCATAATTAATTATCAAAACGCATGCTACATTTGAAATACATGCACTTACAGGTCTCCCTCTCTCCCCTTCCTTACTAATTAATATATATATATATATATATATGTTGCTTTCTCTTTATGTTTCATAATTTCCAATTTTCAAGTGAATTTAACTTAGTCCCAAAATTCGTCACAAATAAAAAAAATTAATTAGACCGACACCTCATTCCTAGTCAGTAAATTTATTTCTTTCATAGCCTACCGTATGTAAAGAGCCCTTTCAGAAATAAATCACATATCCTACTCAATTCCATTCCTCAATTTTTGCTCTGTAGTTCTCTTCTATGAATTTAAAAATCCTTCCTCTTGTCCACATAAAAAAAAAACCATTGATCCTTTAGAGTAACTTGAAGCACTCTCCACCACCATCGGCAGGCACGCCTCCTCCATCTCCGACGTGGTGCAATCCGATTTCCCCGTCGTACAACCAATTCGAAGGAAAGTTGAACTCTAGTTTTGAATCAAAAGTTGAAAACTCGCGGCTGAAGTAATTAAAGGAGCCATCGTGAACGTGACAATGTCCTCTATATTCTAGAAGAGGTAGGGATATATATAGAACTTGCTGCGAATTTAGGCGAAATCAAAACTCAAGGAAAATTTCAGATCCGTTTGAACCATTGCATCGAATAGGACTTCTTGAAAGCAATTGGGACCAATTCTGAGCACGTTCGAATTTTAGATCTATATCCAATCAAGGTGAGAAATTCTGTTTATTTATTTATTTATATACAATTAAAAATACTGAATCATGATACGTAATCTGTTCTAGAACTTGTGTTGTGAAATTATATGTCGCTTAATTCTGTTTGTTAATACGTGATTTGATTTGGCTGATAATACTGTTGTATTGATATGCGGATTAGAATTCTCATGTTGGTTAAAATTTGGTTGTTATAAATAAATATATCATGATTGAATAATTGAAAACAAATACATCGTATTTGTTATAATAAAATTAGAGGAAATGAATATATTATTTTGTTGTGACAAAAGGATTGGAAACAAAAATTTATCATTTTTGTTGTAACCAAATAGTGGAGCAAAATTATCAATTTTCGTTGAAACCAAAAAGTTGAAACAAGGACTTTGAAAATTCAGAAAAATAGTGGTGAGATTTCTATATTTAATTATTGAAATTAAATTATTCCTTGCCATGTGAATTTTATACATATTTGTTGTGGAATCCAAATTTGCTGATTGCTACGAAATCTTATTTGGTTGATGTTGTTAGGTGAATTTGTTGATGTGATGGTATTTGTGTTGAAACAAAATGGTTGAAATGAAATAGACCACTAGAATTTAATAAAATCGTTATTTAGTAAAATCGTTATTTTGTCGATTAGAATTGGCAAATTAAGATGGTTCTTTTTGTTGTAATTTAAAAAGGACATTTATTTCACCTTATTTTGTTAAAATGAAAAAGGACAAATTTGCACCGTCATTATAGGTTGAAATATTATAAAGGACATTTTGATGGTTATTTAGTTGAAAATATAAATGGACATTAATACATTGTCAATTTGTTAGAAGTAAATGGACATTATTACATTGTCATTTGTGTGTAATTTATAAAGAGGACATTTATTTCACCTTATTTTGTTAAAATGAAGAAGGACAAATTTGCACCGTCATTATAGGTTGAAATATTATAAAGGACATTTATTTCACCTTATTTTGTTAAAATGAAGAAGGACAAATTTGCACCGTCATTATAGGTTGAAATATTATAAAGGACATTTATTTCACCTTATTTTGTTAAAATGAAAAAGGAAAAATTTGCACCGTCATTATAGGTTGAAATATTATAATGGACATTTTGATGGTTATTTAGTTGAAAATATAAATGGACATTAATACATTGTCAATTTGTTAGAAGTAAATGGACATTATTACATTGTCATTTGTGTGTAATTTATAAAAAGGACATTTATTTCACCATATTTTGTTAAAATGAAAAAGGACAAATTTGCACCGTCGCTATAGGTTGAAATAATATAAAGGACATTTTGATGGTTATTTAGTTGAAAATATAAATGGACATTAATACATTGTCAATTTGTTAGAAGTAAATGGACATTATTACATTGTCATTTGTGTGTAATTTATAAAAGGACATTTATTTCACCTTATTTTGTTAAAATGAAAAAGGACAAATTTGCACCGTCATTATAGGTTGAAATATTATAAAGGACATTTATTTCACCTTATTGTGTTAAAATGAAAAAGGACAAATTTGCACCGTCATTATAGGTTGAAATATTATAAAGGACATTTTGATGGTTATTTAGTTGAAAATATAAATGGACATTAATACATTGTCAATTTGTTAGAAGTAAATGGACATTATTACATTGTCAATTGGTTAGAAATAAGAAATGACACAAAATATTATATTTTTGTTAAAAATAGAATGACACACAAAAATATACATTTTTGTTGGGATTATATTGACACAAGAATAATTATTTTTGGTGAAATTGGAATGACATAGAAAAATATACCTTTTGTTGAACATTTAATGACACACTAGAAGTTTACATTTTTAATAAAAATAGAGATAATTTTCTTTATTTTTATAAAAATATCATTCATTAGGAATGTTATGATTAAATTGTCAATTTAGTTAAATATGTCATATATGTTAGAGTAAATAAGAATTAGAAAAGATTACATTTTTCTTAATGCAAATAAGAATTAGAAAGAATTGACAAAATTACCACATTTTGTTATTTAGAAAGAATTGACAAAATTATCACATTTTGTTTATAAAAAAAAAATTTAGACAAAATCATCACATTTTGTTTACATCAGAAGAATTAGACATTTTGAAAGGTTTATTATAATTAATATAATAATTGAGAAAGTCCAAAGTTTAATTAAGATTTGAAAAGGGTAAGTTATAATATTGGAAATTAAGTTATTTTGGAAATATAGAATATTCCAAAATTAAGAGATTTTGAAATGAGAAACAGTTTAAAATAATACTTTTTTTTAGTAGAACAATTATAGTAATTAATTAAAATTGTACTTGGACACGAGGTTAGGTCACATTTGTGGTGGAAGTCTGCCCGGACCCGACCGGCATATCCAGCAGCCACAAACGTTAGGCCTAATGTGAGAGGTCCAAGTGCGCAAGTACAAATTGGGCCAAGACACGAGGTTAAGCCCAACTTGTGGTAGAAGTCTACCCGGAACCGACCGGCCAATCCAGCATCCACGAGTTGCAGGCCTAATGTGAGAGGTCTGGCCCATATCAAAATATAAATGGATAACTTAGAAATTTACGTTATTTTCACACCGTTATGTGTTAATAACAAAATGAATATTTTCACCTCTAATTTTGTTATAAAGGAAGGATACATTTCTAATAAAATAAGATAAGGATTATAAAAGTTTTTACGTTTTTCTTAATGTAAATATTAGAAAAGTTACATTTTTCTTAATGTAAATAAAAGGAAAAATAGGAAGTTACATTTTTATATGTAATTGGTGTAATATAGAAACCTACATTTTTCAATGTAAATAAGGATGAAGTAGAAATTATGTTTTTATATGCATATAAAAAAAGTTTACATTTTTCAATGTAAACAAAAGAATGATTAGGAATTTATATTTTCCAATGTAAATGAAATGTGAAATAAAGGTTACATTTTCAATATAATAATATATTGAAGTATAAGTTTACATTTCTCAATGTAAATAAAATAGGAATAGAAATTTACATTTTTCAATATAAATCATAAGATTAGAAATTTGCATTTCTAAGGAATGGATCTTCATTAGAAAAATAATGAAACCAAATATACATTTTGGTGTAAATTGAAAAATGGAAGAGTAAAATATACTGTTATGTTTAGGATGTGTAGGTAAAGTAAAAATAATGATAGATCGTTATAAATTATTAACGACGACATGAAATGGTTTCCAAATTTATATATGCGAGAGTTATTTGGAAAGTCCGGGTTTACTCTCATTCCAAATAATGATACGACGTTCGAAGAATTGAAGACGACGATTGAAGACCGACGATCTTCACATCGAATGGGTGACTAGTGTTGAGGCCCTTGATTGATTTGCTCCCAAGACGGGGCTAAAATGGTAGTTATCCGGACGTAGTGCTGATTTGTACGGATTTGGCTTTCGCTCAGACCCAGAGCATAAGCGTATAAATGGATTGCACGTCTGACATTGTACTCCTTTCTACTGTATCTATTGATCTCTGCTAAACATACATCTGTTTGGTGTTTTACACCCTTCTCTGAGACGTACGAGCTCAGAGGTTATATGTTGGCAGAAATCAATGATATGGTATGGATTGACGATGTGGCATGCCAAGATGCATGTGATCAAGGCTTTGTTGAAAAGCAGGCCTTGTGGGATGATCAAAGCATAGCCTGTTTAGGCATAGCTTTGTGTATGACGTGACTTCACGAGCCTCACACACCGGCGGAGTCTAAAACGGGAGAAGGGAACGCAGGGAGTGCACACGTTTCTTTCTAGCTAGAGTAGTGCCAGGGACCTACCAGCGCTGGCATTTATTCATTGTGGTTGTTGGATTTTTCGAGGCCTCGATTTATGCGGTCGCCACTGGCCGTATTATAGGTCCAAAAGGACC
Source organism: Allium sativum (assembly GCA_030737875.1). NCBI lineage: Eukaryota > Viridiplantae > Streptophyta > Magnoliopsida > Asparagales > Amaryllidaceae > Allium > Allium sativum. The sequence continues at coordinate 448,459,773 of CM060919.1, forward strand.
GGGAAGCGTGTGTTCAGGGATTGCCAATCCATTAAGCATTAACGTATGGACCGGCCCTGCAGGATCCAAGGGTTGGACAGAGTACCAATCCTGGGGCATTGCTAGAGTGCCTCGAATCGGTAAGGAGCTCCTCCCTAGCCTTGACTCAGATGGAAATCCAAATTCCAAATACGACCCTGCGGTTTTGATTGTATTACTAGTATGGAGATATAGTAGGATGGGGTACTATGTTTCCTAGGATTGATACATTTATTTTGAAATGTTTTATTATACACTAATAATAATATTAAACTCGTATTTGCCGTATTTAGCATGTTTAATCACCATAAGGGAAAACTCTATCCTCTGGTGTGCATTGCATTGTGTGATGGGACTTGAGTCTTATGGTGATTCCATTTTTCTAAAAAGCATTGCGATGTTGTACGTTCTGACACTTTAAATTATGCATGAAAATCCATTGAGTAAACCCGTTCCGCATTAGCGGCATGGTCTTTGGATTTGTCATATTGTTATTAGTAAACTAGTTAAGAATTCTCATACCAGTCCCATGACTGACCCGTAGTTTGTTTCACCTTTTTGCAAACTCGGGTGCCCTCTCTTCCACACGGGCAGTCGAGTAGCTTTTTGCAGGTATTTATCTCTTTAGAAGGATTCTGGGTTGAAGCTTAAAGCTATGTCCAGAGATAGAGAGTCTTCCGCTGTGTTTCTCCCGCTGCAGTATTTTACCATTATTGTAATCTATTCTTCCGCTGTATATTATTAAATGTACTCTGATATTCTGTACTCTGATATAACTCTATTATGATGTTATAAAAGTATGCTGTTATTGTTCTAATGTATTATATTCCCGAAGTTAACGTACTCGGGTTTTGAACGGTCTTGGTCGATTTCACGATCGATCGGGTCGGGCGAAACCGGGGTCGTTACAGTTGGTATCAGAGCTTTGGTTAAATCCAAATCTTTGGGGTACAACTCGTTAGAACGGAACAAAAGACTCATCAGAGATTGGATTAGTGATATCCATTAAGAATGCTCATTAGAGATAGGATCAGCAGTATCCTAGAATGAGGAAACTCATTAGAGATGGGGTTAGTAATACCCTAGAATGAGTTGAGAGTAACAAGCTTATAATATACGTATTTATAATCTATTTTAGAAAATATGATTTTTGAATATATAAAGTTATATATTTCAAAAGCTAATCAACCAATTGATTGATGATTGTGTAGTATAATTATTAGTTCAACTATGAAATTATTTAAACCAATGAATGAATAATAAGGAATGAAAAATTGAGTACGATAATTAAACATTTTTAATTTCGTTCCTTTTCGAGGACGAAAAGATTTTAAGTGGGGGAGACTGTAACAACCCTGAATTTTAGGGTAAATTTAAAATTTTATTTTAAGTTATTTTAATGGGTTTTTTATATTTAAAGTAATTTATTTTAAATCATAAAGATTGGAAATGTTAAAAATGTTCATTTTGATAATACATGTTATATTAGATTAAAAATATAATTTGCTTAGGAAATGTCATTTATACAAAAATATCATTTCATTTGAAATGCCAGGTTAATAGAAGCGTTATTTATTAGAAAATGTCATCTTTGTGAAAAGATTTACTGTATTAGGAATGCCATGATAATGTCATTATATAAGGAACATCATTTATTTAATAATGTCATGTTAGAAATAATAGGTATAGTAACGCTGAAATGGTTTTGACGTTAAACTTAATCATCTCAATTTGTGGATCTCAACCAATTCATTTTTTGGTTTAAAATATTATGAAATTGAATATCTCATTAACACATACCTATTCTTCCGTTTCAACCTTGAATGCGAAACAGCATGGCATGCATTTATAAGAAACTTTTTTTAAGGGCAGTAAAAAAGAGAAAAAGAAAATATATATATATATATGTATATATATGTATATGATACTTATCCTTATTTTGTATATATCGTTCCCTTGGGTGTAATTATATATATTTATCTCTTATACTTTAACATTTTGTAATTTATAAGGTTTTGACCTAACTAAAACATGGAAATCCATGTGTCAACCATCATTCTAATGAATGAAATAATTAGCAAACTCTAAAATATGAACTAAACTTATTTCATTTCTTAATTTCGAAGAATTACAATTTCCCGTTCATTTTTGATTCAAGGTTAAGTAAATTAGATGTAAACAGACAATTTAGGTATCCTTACATTTACTTTTATAGACAACCTTTAATAATGACAATCGCAATTTCAATTCATATCTTATTTTTTTTCCATTACAGGATTTACCGAATAAGATTGCAGTTCATTAAATATTTAAAATAGAATAGTTCTAAATAATATATTCTGCCATTTAAATAATTATTGTAATAGATACTTTGTTCATATAATGAATGCATTTATTCCTTTATATTTATTCTCTTTTCTTTTTGATTTGCTTTTGAAATTCGATGATAAATAAACATTGTAACACACCGCATTTCGGGCAACAAATTTTTCAAATAACCATAGGAGTAATGTGTGAAACGTTACAATGGAATTAAATAAAAAGAAACATTGGAAGCCAATTGGTATGTTATTAATATTAAAATGAACCTACGTGTATATTTCTATTCTTTTTATTCATGTCTATCCAATTGAATACCTTCCCGTTTTGTCTTTTCTTGTTTTATTTTGAAATGTGAATAGGAGATGATGGGCTCTTTCTTGAATTAATGGACAAAATAATCTAATATTATAAATAACCAACTGTTCTTTATTTTGTGTATAATTTGCTCTCTATCCACTTAAGTACAAACTGCGGATACTTTTGAAATTTGAAAATAAAAAATAAAAAAAGGGGGATAAATGTGTCATTATATGTAAACATGGCATTACGTTATTTAATATTGCATGTTTTGAAATTTAGAAGGGTGCATAATTTAAACAATTAGAAAAAAAAGCAAGCATTTAATTTGTTATAAATACAAAGAGGCATATAGGGGAAATAACTTGTGCATTTATTCTCTACTCTCTCTTCCCCCTTCCTTACTAATTAATAAATATATGTATATAAAGGTTGCTTTATCTTTATGTTTCATAATTAATTATCAAAATGCATGCTACATTTGAAATACATGCACTTACAGGTCTCTCTCCCTCCCCTTCCTTACTAATTAATATATATATATATATATATATATATATTTATATATGTTGCTTTCTCTTTTTGTTTCATAATTTCCAATTTTTAAGTGAATTTAACTTAGTCCCAAAATTCGTCACAAATAAAAAAAATAATTAGACCGACACCTCATTCCTAGTCAGTAAATTTATTTCTTTCATAGCCTACCGTATGTAAAGAGCCCTTTCAGAAATAAATCACATATCCTACTCAATTCCATTCCTCAATTTTTGCTCTGTAGTTCTCTTCTATGAATTTAAAAATCCTTCCTCTTGTCCACATAAAAAAAACCATTGATCCTTCAGAGGAACTTGAAGCACTCTCCACCACCATCGGCAGGCGCGCCTCCTCCATCTCCGACGTGGTGCAATCCGATTTCCCCGTCGTACAACCGATTCGAAGGAAAGTTGAACTCTAGTTTTGAATCAAAAGTTGAAAACTCACGGCTGAAGTAATTAAAGGAGCCATCGTGAACGTGACAATGTCCTCTACATTCTAGAAGAGGTAGGGATATATATAGAACTTTTTGCGAATTTAGGCGAAATCAAAACTCAAGGAAAATTTCAGATCCGTTTGAACCGTTGCATCGAATAGGACTTCTTGAAAGCAATTGGGACCAATTCTGAGCACGTTCGAATTTTAGATCTATATCCAATCAAGGTGAGAAATTCTGTTTATTTATTTATATACAATTAAAAATACTGAATCATGATACGTAATCTGTTCTAGAACTTGTGTTATGAAATTATATGTCGCTAAATTCTGTTTGTTACATACGTGATTTGATTTGGCTGATAATACTGTTGTATTGATATGCGGATTAGAATTCTCATGTTGGTTAAAATCTGGTTGTTATAAATAAATATATCATGATTGAATAATTGAAAACAAATACATCGTATTTGTTATAATAAAATTAGAGGAAACGAATATATTATTTTGTTGTGACAAAAGGATTGGAAACAAAAATTTATCATTTTTGTTGTAACCAAATAGTGGAGCAAAATTGTCAATTTTCGTTGAAACCAAAAAGTTGAAACAAGGACTTTGAAAATTCAGAAAAATAGTGGTGAGATTTCTATATTTAATTATTGAAATTAAATTATTCCTTGCCATGTGAATTTTATACATATATGTTGTGGAATCCAAATTTGCTGATTGCTACGAAATCTTATTTGGTTGATGTTGTTAGGTGAATTTGTTGATGTGATGGTATTTGTGTTGAAACAAAATGGTTGAAATGAAATAGACCACTAGAATTTAATAAAATCGTTATTTAGTAAAATCGTTATTTTGTCGATTAGAATTGGCAAATTAAGATGGTTCTTTGTGACGGCCCGCCCCGCACCAACCGACATTTACTCCAAAAGTGCGCTGTACACATGTCCAGTTAGCACGGAACGGGTCGTGAGAAGGAAAAAGGAAGAAGGAAATGAACATACAAAGAATCTGTAGAATGTCTCACAGCGCATAGAACAAAATATAGTAATAACATACTTGACATAAAACAGGAGAGACAGTGCATAAGCTGAAAATCAGAACTAAACATCATAGCAGCGGAAATCCAAAATACAGCTTATTACAACTTTCAAACTATCTCAAAGCAAAGTAAGATGAGCAAGGTACACTACTAATGCCCAAGTAGCGACCATCAACGACACAGGGAGAATGTGTATATATATATATCATACGTGGAAGCCTCCTGCCCGCCTCCGAATCAGCTACTCGCGCACCACCAGCTAACCTGTCTCTAGTCTGCTCGTGTGAGCACCCAGAGTAATAAGAGGAGACATAAAACTCTGGGTCAGACATAAAGTCTGGTATGAGCGATAAGCATCTAAAGTGAACAATAACAGGTAGACTAAAACATACCTGAACCTGGACCTGCAACCAAAGAGTTAGCACTACATACTGTACAACACTCTAAGGTATCATATCAAACAGTGTAAAGATACGGAGGTGGGGGAGGTGTGCATGTCATAATGATGGAAAACAATCAAGCATAGGATCCATCCTCACATCTCTCGCTCAATGCATAAAGTATACGATATTCACCACTTCGATCACCCAACATTCCTTGCTACGATCACTTTGCCCCATGAAGTCATGAATGGCTTCACTGCACTGATAACATAGCCACAAATCCTTCGCTATGTCCACTTTGCCCCATGGAGTCACAAGAACCCCACTGCACTGGCTCATAGCCTTACTAATCCTTACTATGTCCACTCTGCCCCATGGAGTTACAAGAACCCCACTGCACTGGCTCATAGTCTTACTACGCATCACCTTGCCCCTCGGGTCGTAATGACCCTACTGCACTGATAACGTAGTCTTGCTACCATCACTTTGCCCCTCAGGTCATAATGACCCTACTGCACTGATAAGTAGTCCATCATTCCTTTTTTAGTGGTGAATCGAAGTTATGAACATCGACAACTCCTTAGCACACGTCCCGCAGCAAAGTCCAACCATGAAGTGAACTCATTGGTTCCCAACTGGATCCTGAGCTCTAACTTCCATTTGGACTACCTTTGCATCTCGGGTTATTGGTCATCACAATCGAATCGGATCGGATCAGCCATCACATTCTTCATCGGATCGGGTCGCGCCTCCTACGTTGGATCGGGTCGTGGTCCTCCTTTCTTTTGCTTCGGATCGTGCTCCCCTTCTCGGTTCGGATCGGAACACCCCATACGGATCGGATCGTGGTTCTTCAAGCGGTTCGGATCGGACGCCCTTCTCCAGGTCGACGGATCGTGCTCACCCTTAATGGACGGATCGGGTCGTAATGCTTATTCGCGATCTGGATCGGAGTACTTCAGTTTGGCACGACGCTGCGTCGATTCGCTTCGTGAGCCTTGCACAGACGGTTCGGTTCGGAGGAGGTGACTCGACTCGTGGGGATATCCCCACGATCCCATAGGGCGATCCGATCGTCCCTCAACCCCCTATGCGATCCGAACCCCTGCACCTTGTCCAGCGAGCTGTTTACGCCCCTCGACAGCGTTTTCGACCATTCCAACTATTCTAAACAGTCACATAGCATTTCATACAGTCATAGCAACATGCATAATCAACCACAAGCATCAAAACATCAATATGATAGGTAAAAATGGATCAAACATACCCAAAATCCCATATTTCCCGTTAAGCAGTTTAGGTGAAACTGATGATAGGATTAGCAAATCTTAACCAAATTAACCCAAATTCATATCAGAGGTCTAAAACATCATTCCGAATTTTATAAACATTTTTCCAGAATTTTATCATGTTTAAATTCGCTAATTAACACTAATCACCCCTAATTAGCCATAATTAGTGCAAAACTAAGCAAATCACTCACCTTAGCCACAAAATATACTAAGATCTGAAATAATTCTCTGATTTGATGCGAATTTCAACGCCAAACAGCAGCTCCTTTGTTGATTTGGTGAAGATCCTTCTTGATTAGGGGTTGCTAAGCCAAATCCTTAACCTAAAGGTGATTTGGAGGTGATTTAGAGGTTGGAGGCCATTTTTAGGGTTCCTTGGTGATAAGTGGAGGCTAGAAAACCGAAATGGAATGATTCTCTATCTCATTTCAGCCCTCCCATAACCCTAATCCCGAAATGGGTTATGGGCCTACTCACTAATCACCCGATTTGGCCCGGTTAAGCAGTTTTTCACCCTCCAAACCTTGTTTCAGCCATATCTCCCAAACGGTAAGTCCGTTTGACTATTATGACCACTCTACGGAAAGAGAAACCATCAAACGAATCAAATGGAAGTGGTTTCAGGTCAAAATTCCTTTCCAATCAAAAGTTATGGCCAAAACAGTACCAACTAGGGGCAAAATGGTCATTTAAAAATCGACAAAAATCATGAACATGGGAAATGACTCTAATAGATGTTTCCCAAAGTTACATGACCATACAACTTCATACGGGAAAGAATTTAATATTCTACGATCCCATGATGTGTAGAATACGGGTCATTACACTCTCCCTCCTTAAGAAATTTCGCCCTCGAAATTCCCTAATCAAAACATACACAAAGGTTCCCGCATGCCTATCAATCATAAAACAACCATCAATCATGCAAAGCAAGTAAAGGAAGTCTATCCTAGCATGCGGAAAACTAAATTGCAAAATAAATCTTACCAGGTAAAGAGTTCTGGATGCATCTTCCTAATGCTCTCCTCTGTCTCCCAAGTACAATCATTCTTGTTCTCACCCCACTGAACCTTGACTAGCTTCACCGCCTTCCTTCGAAGTTGCTTCGTATCATGCCCCATAATACGAATCGGCTTGCGGTTCCCAACCGCCTCGGGTTCTACTTCGAAGTCCTCTAACTGATCAGGTGAAATAGTCACATTTGAGTCGTGAACGAACTTCCTTAGTTGGGAAACATGAAATACATTGTGAACTCCTGCCATCTTCTCTGGTAAGCCAACTCTATACGCCAAATTCCCGACTAATTCAAGAACAGGGAATGGGCCAACAAATCTTGGTGCCAACTTGCCTCTCCTGCCAAATCGAATCACGCTTTTCAACGGAGAGATTTTGACAAACACCAAGTCACCAACGGAGAATTTCAAGTCTCTTCTCCTCTTATCGGCATAACTCTTCTGTCTATCCTGAGCAGCTTTCATTCGTTGCTGAATGATCTTAATCTTATCTGAAGTTTCTCTCACCACATCTGGTCCAAGCACAAACTTCTCGCTAGTCTCTATCCAACATGATGGTGAGTTGCACGGTCTTCCGTACAAAACTTCATATGGAGCCATACCGATACTGGATTGGTAGCTATTATTATATGCAAACTTTACTAGATGCAAATGGTCATCCCATGATCCACCAAAATCCAATATACAAGCTCTCAAGAGATCTTCCAATATGCGATTCACCCTCTCCGTCTGACCGTCGGTCTGAGGATGATATGCGGTACTGAGATGTAATCTTGACCCTAGAGCCTCTTGTAAGCTTTTCCAAAACCCACTAGTGAACAACGGGTCTCGGTCACTCACAATGCTTTTGGGTACTCCATGCAATCTCACTACCCACTTCATATACAATTCTGCCAACTTGGCTGCCGTTCGGGTCGATTTGACTGGTATAAATCTTGCGCTTTTAGTCAATCGATCCACAATTACCCAAATGCTATCATATCCCGATCTAGTCCTTGGTAGGCCATCGATGAAATCCATCGAGACTTGCTCCCATTTCCATTCGGGAATTTCTAATGGTTGCAACAACCCACTAGGCTTCTTTTGCTCGGCTTTAACTAGCTGGCAATTCATGCATTTGGATATAAACTTCCCAACGTCTCTTTTCATCCCTTCCCAGTAGTAGGTTCGCTTCATGTCTCGATACATCTTATTACCACCAGGATGTATAGTCAGTTTTGAGTGATGACATTCTCTAAGCACTTCATCTCTCAAACCATTCACGTTGGGCACAACTAGTCTTCCATTCTTTCGGAGCCATCCGTCCCGATCAAGCCCATACGCATTCATGTCCTCATCAATACCCATCTCTAACTTGGAGATGATTTCTAATAGATTGGGATCGTCCCTCTGGCTAGAACCAATCCGCTCTATCAAAGTGGGTCTGATCGTCAAACTAGCTAGCATAACTGGATCCAATTCGCACCTTGGTCTGAAATCAAACCCCGCGATATACTCCAGTTGCTTCCATTCAAGAAACATTGCCCCTAAGCTGGCATGTCTCCTACTCAAGGCATCGGCTACCGCATTACCCTTCCCAGGTGTGTATGCGATATCAAAATCATACGAAGCCAAGAACTCTAATCATCTCTGCTGACGGAGATTTAGATCCTTCTGAGAGAAAAGATACTTTAACGATTTATGATCGGTAAACAACTCAAATCTTTCTCCCAAGAGATAATGTCTCCACATCTTCAGCACAAATACAATCGCTGCCAATTCCAAATCATGGGTAGGATACTTCTTCTCATGCGGCTTTAGCTGTCGACTAGCATAAGCTACAACCCTACCTCCTTGCATCAATACTGCACCCAGTCCGGTACCACAAGCATCCGTGTATACCGTCATCTCTTCATTCCCTTTAGGAATGACTAACACTGGCGCACGCGTCAACCTCTCTTTTAGACTTTTGAAGGCATCCTCACACACTCCGTCCCAGACGAAGGACTGATTCTTCTTAGTCAATTGAGTCAATGGTGTTGCTATCTTGGAGAAGTCCTGGATAAACTTACGATAATATCCAGCTAATCCCAAGAAACTTCTCACATCTGTAGCATTCTTGGGTGTAGGCCAATCTTGTACCGTAGCCACCTTCGCAGGGTCCACGGCAATACCACTCTCTGAAACAACATGGCCCAAGAATCTTACTTCCCTTCTCCAAAAATGACACTTAGAGAATTTCGCTTTCAATTGGTGTTTCCTCAACACATCCATCACTATTCTCAAGTGTCCCTTGTGTTCCTCCTCTCTCCTTGAGTAAACAAGGATATCATCCACGAACACAAGAACAAACTTATTCAACTGATCTCTGAATACTCGATTCATAAGATCCACAAAATAGGCTGGTGCATTGGTCAACCCAAATGGCATGACCAACCACTCATAAAATCCAGACGGCGTCCTAAATGCCGTTTTCGGAACACTCTCATCTGCTACTCGAAGCTGATGAAATCCTGTCGCGAGGTCCAACTGGGAGAACACTCTAGCTCCTTCCAGCTGATCAAACAAATCATCTATACGCGGTAGAGGATACTTATTCTTCCTCGTCACCTTATTCAACTCGCGATAGTCCACACACAAACGAAGGGAACCATCTGCCTTAGTGGAAAACACAACTGGTGCTCCCCACTCGGAGACACTCCTTCTAATAAATCCCTTCTTCAATAGATTGCTGACTTGCACCCCGAGCTCTCGCTGCTCCCTTGGTGCCATACGACGAAGTGGCATCACTATAGGTCTGGCATCTTTCACTAAATCAATACGGAACTCAATCTCTCGGTGTGGTGGAAGCCCGGTCACCTCCTCGAAGACGTCCGGATACTGGCCAACCACGGGCACATCTGACAACTCATCCTGCGGGATGTCAAGGGAGTTTACAAAACTAGACATAACCCCATCACTAGGTAGACTACCAAACACTACCCTCCGCCCATCATCCGCCCTCACTGTCACCAAAAAGCCCTCACAGTCTACCACCACCCCGTATCTTTGGAGCCAATCGACTCCCAATATAATGCCATACCCAGTAAAGCCCAAAACAAAGCAATCACATACAAACATACATCCATGACTTGATAAGACCAAATTCCTGCAAATCATACTAAGGCTAGTCGAACCACCAATCGGGTTCGTCACTATCAATGGTCTATCGACTATCTCGGGTTCCAGTCCCAACCTATCTATCAGGTCACTAGATATGAAGGAACGGGAAGCCCCAGTATCAAACAAAACTCGAACTGGTATATCATAAATAGAAAGCATACCTTGAATAACAACATTCTTTCCTTTCTCCGCCGCAGTTGGGGCATTCGACGAAGAAGGAACAGCATCAATAGCATATGCCTTCACAATCTGCTTCTCCTTAAGAGGTTGCGGACACTTATCCTTCTTATGTCCCACTTGACCACAGTTGTAGCACTTCCTTTCCGCTGGCTTGGCCCGACATTCCTTAGCATAATGGCCCTTCTTACCACAGCTGAAGCACTCAACATCCTTCTTGCTCTTTTTCTGGCCACCCTTAGATTGGTCCTGCTTCCTCTTATTCTGAGAGCTATTCTTGCCTCCACCGCCTTCTTGCGGCTTTGGCCCTTCTGCAGATGCAGCCTCAGTCTTTAACTTAGGGTAAAGGCTCTCTGATCTCAAAGCTTTCCCCACAATCGATTCAAAAGTCTCATCGATGTGACTGATAAGCCTTTCCCCCAAGTATCCATCCAAACCAGTAATGAACTTCTCATTTTTCTTCTCCGGAGTATCAATGAGAGACAGTCCGTACTTCGATAAAGTGTCGAACTCAGCAATATAATCAGAAACTGCCCTCCCATTCTGCTTGAGTTCCAAGAACCTCTTAAACAACACTGACTTCTGGGCAGCTGGAATGAACTTCTCGCTAAAGTGAGCCTTGAACTGATCCCAAGTAACCTGATCCTCTGGAGTAGTTGTTCTAATGGCATTCCACCAATTCATCGCTCGCCCTTGCAGCTGACGAGACGTCGGCCTTCTCTTCATCGCATCCTCGAGGCCCAAGTCATCAAAGATACGGTCACAGCTATCCATCCAGTCTTGAACATCCGTGGCCGACTCCGTTCCGTGGAACGGCTTCCCACCAAGGTTAGTATAATCCTTGCACAACTTGACGAAATCGACCCTAGGCGCCTGCACTACTGGGCCAGCACCAACTCCGGGATTGGGAACTGCCCCTTGCACTTCTCTAAGCATGTCTCTCATGAGATCAGTAAACATAGCCCTCATGTCAGCGGCATTCCCTTGGTTGGTCCCTCTACCAGCACCCCTCGTTTCTCGGCTCATCGTTAATCTGTAAAAAGGGAGACGATTAACGACCCCATAGTGGTGCTAGTGCAGTGCGACTTCATCTTTATACTACTAATAGTATATACATACATAGCTCTTGAAAACCAAAATAATCACAAATACGCGCTCTCATATACGTACTATCTCTCCCTAGTGTCTTTCCCTAGGTTAACTACGCAACCTAGAGCTCTGATACCAAGTGTGACGGCCCGCCCCGCACCAACCGATATTTACTCCAAAAGTGCGCTGTACACATGTCCAGTTAGCACGGAACGGGTCGTGAGAAGTAAAAAGGAAGAAGGAAATGAACATACAAAGAATCTGTAGAATGTCTCACAGCGCATAGAACAAAATATAATAATAACATACTTGACATAAAACAGGAGAGACAGTGCATAAGCTGAAAATCAGAACTAAACATCATAGCAGCGGAAATCCAAAATACAGCTTATTACAACTTTCAAACTATCTCAAAGCAAAGTAAGATGAGCAAGGTACACTACTAATGCCCAAGTAGCGACCATCAACGACACAGGGAGAATGTGTATATATATATATCATACGTGGAAGCCTCCTGCCCGCCTCCGAATCAGCTACTCGCGCACCACCAGCTAACCTATCTCTAGTCTGCTCGTGTGAGCACCCAGAGTAATAAGAGGAGACATAAAACTCTGGGTCAGACATAAAGTCTGGTATGAGCGATAAGCATCTAAAGTGAACAATAACAGGTAGACTAAAACATACCTGAACCTGGACCTGCAACCAAAGAGTTAGCACTACATACTGTACAACACTCTAAGGTATCATATCAAACAGTGTAAAGATATGGAGGTGGGGGAGGTGTGCATGTCATAATGATGGCAAACAATCAAGCATAGCATCCATCCTCACATCTCTCACTCAATGCATAAAGTATACGATATTCACCACTTCGATCACCCAACATTCCTTGCTACGATCACTTTGCCCCATGAAGTCATGAATGGCTTCACTGCACTGATAACATAGCCACAAATCCTTCGCTATGTCCACTTTGCACCATGGAGTCACAAGAACCCCACTGCACTGGCTCATAGCCTTACTAATCCTTACTATGTCCACTCTGCCCCATGGAGTTACAAGAACCCCACTGCACTGGCTCATAGTCTTACTACGCATCACCTTGCCCCTCGGGTCGTAATGACCCTACTGCACTGATAACGTAGTCTTGCTACCATCACTTTGCCCCTCAGGTCATAATGACCCTACTGCACTGATAAGTAGCCCATCATTCCTTTTTTAGTGGTGAATCGAAGTTATGAACATCGACAACTCCTTAGCACACGTCCCGCAGCAAAGTCCAACCATGAAGTGAACTCATTGGTTCCCAACTGGATCCTGAGCTCTAACTTCCATTTGGACTACCTTTGCATCTCGGGTTATTGGTCATCACAATCGAATCGGATCGGATCAGCCTTCACATTCTTCATCGGATCGGGTCGCGCCTCCTACGTCGGATCGGGTCGTGGTCCTCCTTTCTTTTGCTTCGGATCGTGCTCCTCTTCTCGGTTCGGATCGGAACACCCCATACGGATCGGATCGTGGTTCTTCAAGCGGTTCGGATCGAACGCCCTTCTCCAGGTCGACGGATCGTGCTCACCCTTCATGGACGGATCGGGTCGTAATGCTTATTCGCGATCTGGATCGAAGTACTTCAGTTTGGCACGACGCTGCGTCGATTCGCTTCGTGAGCCTTGCACAGACGGTTTGGTTCGGAGGAGGTGACTCGACTCGTGGGGATATCCCCACGATCCCATAGGGCGATCCGATTGTCCCTCAACCCCCTATGCGATCCGAACCCCTGCACCTTGTCCAGCGAGCTGTTTACGCCCCTCGACGGCGTTTTCGACCATTCCAACTATTCTAAACAGTCACATAGCATTTCATACAGTCATAGCAACATGCATAATCAACCACAAGCATCAAAACATCAATATGATAGGTAAAAATGGATCAAACATACCCAAAATCCCATATTTCCCCTTAAGCATGTTTAGGTGAAACTGATGATAGGATTAGCAAATCTTAACCAACTTAACCCAAATTCATATCAGAGGTCTAAAACATCATTCCGAATTTTATAAACATTTTTCCAGAATTTTATCATGTTTAAATTCGCTAATTAACACTAATCACCCCTAATTAGCCATAATTAGTGCAAAACTAAGCAAATCACTCACCTTAGCCACAAAATAAACTAAGATCTGAAATAATTCTCTGATTTGATGCGAATTTCAACGCCAAACAGCAGCTCCTTTGTTGATTTGGTGAAGATCCTTCTTGATTAGGGGTTGCTAAGCCAAATCCTTAACCTAAAGGTGATTTGGAGGTGATTTAGAGGTTGGAGACCATTTTTAGGGTTCCTTGGTGATAAGTGGAGGCTAGAAAACCGAAATGGAATGATTCTCCATCTCATTTCAGCCCTCCCATAACCCTAATCCCGAAATGGGTTATGGGCCTACTCACTAATCACCCGATTTGGCCCGGTTAAGCAGTTTTTCACCCTCCAAACCTTGTTTCAGCCATATCTCCCAAACGGTAAGTCCGTTTGACTATTATGACCACTCTACGGAAAGAGAAACCATCAAATGAATCAAATGGAAGTGGTTTCAGGTCAAAATTCCTTTCCAATCAAAAGTTATGGCCAAAACAGTACCAACTAGGGGCAAAATGGTCATTTAAAAATCGACAAAAATCATGAACATGGGAAATGACTCTAATAGATGTTTCCCAAAGTTACATGACCATACAACTTCATATGGGAAATAATTAAATATTCTACGATCCCATGATGTGTAGAATATGGGTCATTACACTCTTTTTGTTGTAATTTAAAAAGGGCATTTATTTCACCTTATTTTGTTAAAATGAAAAAGGACAAATTTGCACCGTCATTATAGGTTGAATGATTATAAAGGACATTTTGATGGTTATTTAGTTGAAAATATAAATGGACATTAATACATTGTCAAATTGTTAGAAGTAAATGGACATTATTACATTGTCATTTGTGTGTAATTTATAAAAAGGACATTTATTTCACCTTATTTTGTTAAAATGAAAAAGGAAAAATTTGCACCGTCGTTATAGGTTGAAATAATATAAAGGACATTTTGATGGTTATTTAGTTGAAAATACAAATGGACATTAATACATTGTCAATTTGTTAGAAGTAAATGGACATTATTACATTGTCATTTGTGTGTAATTTATAAAAAGGACATTTATTTCACCTTATTTTGTTAAAATGAAAAAGGACAAATTTGCACCGTCATTATAGGTTGAAATATTATAAAGGACATTTATTTCACCTTATTGTGTTAAAATGAAAAAGGACAAATTTGCACCGTCATTATAGGTTGAAATATTATAAAGGACATTTTGATGGTTATTTAGTTGAAAATATAAATGGACATTAATACATTGTCAATTTGTTAGAAGTAAATGGACATTATTACATTGTCAATTGGTTAGAAATAAGAAATGACACAAAATATTATATTTTTGTTAAAAATAGAATGACACACAAAAATATACATTTTTGTTGGGATTATATTGACACAAGAATAATTATTTTTGGTGAAATTGGAATGACATAGAAAAATATACCTTTTGTTGAACATTTAATGACACACTAGAAGTTTACATTTTTAATAAAAATAGAGATAATTTTCTTTATTTGTATAAAAATATCATTCATTAGGAATGTTATGATTAAATTGTCAATTTAGTTAAATATGTCATATATGTTAGAGTAAAAAAGAATTAGAAAAGATTACATTTTTCTTAATGCAAATAAGAATTAGAAAGAATTGACAAAATTACCACATTATGTTATTTAGAAAGAATTGACAAAATTATCACATTTTGTTTATTAAAAAAAAAAATTAGACAAAATCATCACATTTTGTTTACATCAGAAGAATTAGACATTTTGAAAGGTTTATTATTATTAATATAATAATTGAGAAAGTCCAAAGTTTAATTAAAATTTGAAAAGGGTAAGTTATAATATTGGAAATTAAGTTATTTTGGAAATATAGAATATTCCAAAATTAAGAGATTTTGAAATGAGAAACAGTTTAAAATAATACTTTTTTTTAGTAGAACAATTATAGTAATTAATTAAAATTGTACTTGGACACGAGGTTAGGTCACATTTGTGGTGGAAGTCTGCCCGGACCCGACCGGCATATCCAGCAGCCACAAACGTTAGGCCTAATGTGAGAGGTCCAAGTGCGCAAGTACAAATTGGGCCAAGACACGAGGTTAAGCCCAACTTGTGGTAGAAGTCTGCCCGGAACCGACCGGCCAATCCAGCATCCACGAGTTGCAGGCCTAATGTGAGAGGTCTGGCCCATATCAAAATATAAATGGATAACTTAGAAATTTACGTTATTTTCACACCGTTATGTGTTAATAACAAAATGAATATTTTCACCTCTAATTTTGTTATAAAGGAAGGTTACATTTCTAATAAAATAAGATAAGGATTATAAAAGTTTTTATGTTTTTCTTAATGTAAATATTAGAAAAGTTACATTTTTCTTAATGTAAATAAAAGGAAAAATAGGAAGTTACATTTTTATATGTAATTGGTGTAATATAGAAACCTACATTTTTCAATGTAAATAAGGATGAAGTAGAAATTATGTTTTTATATGCATATAAAAAAAAGTTTACATTTTTCAATGTAAACAAAAGAATGATTAGGAATTTATATTTTCCAATGTAAATGGAATGTGAAATAAAGGTTACATTTTCAATATAATAATATATTGAAGTATAAGTTTACATTTCTCAATGTAAATAAAATAGGAATAGAAATTTACGTTTTTCAATATAAATAATAAGATTAGAAATTTGCATTTCTAAGGAATGGATCTTCATTAGAAAAATAATGAAACCAAATATACATTTGGTGTAAATTGAAAAATGGAAGAGTAAAATATACTGTTATGTTTAGGATGTGTAGGTAAAGTAAAAATAATGATAGATCGTTATAAATTATTAACGACGACATGAAATGGTTTCCAAATTTATATATGCGAGAGTTATTTGGAAAGTCCGAGTTTACTCTCATTCCAAATAATGATACGACGTTCGAAGAATTGAAGACGACGATTGAAGACCGACGATCTTCACATCGAATGGGTGACTAGTGTTGAGGCCCTTGATTGATTTGCTCCCAAGACGGGGCTAAAATGGTAGTTATCCGGACGTAGTGCTGATTTGTACGGATTTGGCTTTCGCTCAGACCCAGAGCATAAGCGTATAAATGGATTGCACGTCTGACATTGTACTCCTTTTTACTGTACCTATTGATCTTTGCTAAACATACATCTGTTTGGTGTTTTACACCCTTCTCTGAGACGTACGAGCTCAGAGGTTATATGTTGGCAGAAATCAATGATATGGTATGGATTGACGATGTGGCATGCCAAGATGCATGTGATCAAGGCTTTGTTGAAAAGCAGGCCTTGTGGGATGATCAAAGCATAGCCTGTTTAGGCATAGCTTTGTGTATGACGTGACTTCACGAGCCTCACACACCGGCGGAGTCTAAAACGGGAGAAGGGATCCCAGGGAGTGCACACGTTTCTTTCTAGCTAGAGTGGTGCCAGGGACCTACCAGCGCTGGCATTTATTCATTGTGGTTGTTGGATTTTTCGAGGCCTCGATTTATGCGGTCGCCACTGGCCGTATTATAGGTCCAAAAGGACCGGGAAGCGTGTGTTCGGGAATTGCCAATCCGTTAAGCGTTAACGTATGGACCGACCCTGCAGCATCCAAGGGTTGGACAGAGTACCAATCCTGGGGCATTGCTAGAGTGCCTCGAATCGGTAAGCAGCTCCTCCCTAGCCTTGACTCAGATGGAAATCTAAATTCCAAATACGACCCTGCGGTTTTGATTGTATTACTAGTATGGAGATATAGTAGGATGGGGTACTATGTTTCCTAGGATTGATACATTTATTTTGAAATGTTTTATTATACACTAATAATAATATTAAACTCGTATTTGCCGTATTTATCATGTTTAATCACCATAAGGGAAAACTCTATCCTCTGATGTGCGTTGCATTGTGTGATGGGACTTGAGTCTTATGGTGATTCCATTTTTCTAAAAAGCATTGCGATGTTGTACGTTCTGACACTTTAAATTATGCACGACAATCCATTGAGTAAACCTGTTCCGCATTAGCGGCATGGTCTTTGGATTTGTCATATTATTATTAGTAAACTAGTTAAGAATTCTCATACCAGTCCCATGACTGACCCGTAGTTTGTTTCACCTTTTTGCAAACTCGGGTGCCCTCTCTTCCACACGGGCAGTCGAGTAGCTTTTTGCAGATATTTATCTCTTTAGAAGGATTCTGGGTTGAAGCTTAAAGCTATGTCTAGAGATAGAGAGTCTTCCGCTATGTTTCTTCCGCTGCAGTATTTTACCATTATTGTAATCTATTCTTCCGCTGTATTTTATTAAATGTACTCTGATATTCTGTACTCTGATGTAACTCTATTATGATGTTATAAAAGTTTGCTGTTATTGTTCTAATGTATTGTATTCCCGAAGTTAACGTACTCGGGTTTTGAACGGTCTTGGTCGATTTCACGATCGATCGGGTCGGGCGAAACCGGGGCCGTTACATGCATGCATATACATGTACTTACATTGAACAGCTCATAGCAAGGAGGCTAGAGAAGAAGAATAAAATTTGTTTGCCCGACAAATAGGTACATGTTTACTATAATTTACTGTTTTGTTTGGGTGATGATGATTTTATGAGCCTATTGGCTAGCCGCTTGGCTTTTTCTTTTTCTTTTTGAGATCAGAAGGCCTGTATGGCAATTTCGGGATTTTCCCGCGCTCCCGGTGCAGGGGAGGTTATCGCGAAATTTTTCGAAAATTTAGGGTGTTAGCCAAATTTTTGAAAAATTTGAAAAGTTCTTAAAAACTGAAAAGTTGAAGAACTTAAGCCATAGTCAAAATAATGGAAGTTGAGTTGATTTGTTAAACAATTTTCGGCTTCGTTCCTTTTCGGCTTCCATTGTTATGTTCCTTTTCGGCCTTTGATTTAGAGAAGATTAGAATATCATCAATAAAAACAAGAACAAATTTATTCAATTAAATCACACATTGAACTGATTAGAAAATAGTTAGAAATATATACTTGTGCATTGTATATGTTTGAACAGGAAATTGGATAGCTGCTGAGTAAAGATTTTGCGTGCCCGACAAATAGGTAAACCTTAATGAGTTGGATGCGAAATATTATTATATCAACTCCTGTGAATGCCATTGGATGCGGAGTGCTGGTTATTCCGTGTGAAATAATAAACATCGCCATAGGATAGTAACAATTAATTTTGAACTACACTACATGGCATACTTCCTGAAGATGGCATACTTCTTAAGATCGCATACTTCATCATATACCACACAAGAATTTGGAGCTTGTGTGACGAGGTGAAAGATTTACCATATGAGCGAGAGGCTTGTATGGTGATGACTATATATAACAGGTTGAACGGATGACTGATATGGACAATATAAAATTGTAACGGTAAAATTGCCAGATTAATAAAAAAAACCACACGGGTCTGGAGTTGACAATAATCACGTCTCTCTAGTTATTAGATACGGCGCATGGACTATTTATTTCCCACACAGGATGAGGTGACGAGGATTTATCCTCTGGAGCATTTAAAATACACACTCCCTCAGGCTTTGACAGGTGACGAGAATTTATTCTCTGGAGTTATTATCAATACACTCTCCCCTGTAAACACCAGAATATATCACTATAAATATGTGTATGCTTATCAGGATTTATTGGGTACCTAATATGGCCCAATAAATTTCCAAACCTCTCCCCGTACAAAGGAGGTTATGGCGAAATTTTTCGAAAATTCCGGGTGTTAGCCAAATATTTGAAGAATTTGAAAATTCTCAGAAACTGAAAAGTTGGAGAATGGAAGCCAGATCAAATGTAGAGTTGATTAGTAAAACCACTTCCGGCTTTGTTCCTTTTCGGGGACGAAAATTTTTAAGTGGGGGAGATTGTAACAACCCGAAAATCTGGGCCAGTTTAAAATTTTTATTTTGGCAATTTTAGCGAATTTTGAACATTTAAAATAGATTATTTCAAATAATATTGACGAGAAATTTATTTTGAAATGAATTCGATGTATATATTTATATACGTCGTCGTTAGAATATAAATAATTATATATAATTATAAATAGAATTTAAAATGGCACGGTAGTTCGATAATTCGATTTCAAACTTCAATTGAACACACCGGGTGCAAAATAAACCGGATTTTAGTAAAACCAAAAATAATGGAATCTGATTGTGACTATCTTTCCAACAAACCCGAAAAATTTAAATTTCATAGCGGGAATCAAAAGATATGTCCAGTTGAAAATTCTGAATAGTCGCTATGGAATTCAGGTCCTTAAAAATAGCCATTTTGCAAACGACCTCGGATTTCAACGAATCCACTTTTGATGGATCCGTGATGTCAAATTATTGCTAGATTCCAAATTTCATAATTTTTCGAATCAATATGTGAGCGTGGCGAAGGAAAACGCGTTTGACCAGTTTTAGTTGATTTTAATCGACTGGAAAATGACCATTTTTCCAACGGTCTCAGAATTCGACGAAACTAGTTTTGTTAGGACCGGATCATCAATACGAAGTTAGAAAATATTTTTCTGTAATTTTTAGAGACTGTATGTGGCATCGGTAATTTGAAATGTATGTTTAAATTGAATATACAAAGAATTATACTTTGATTTAAATGAAAACTGATTGTAACGGCCAAATCAGCTTACGATACAGAACCCATTGTGTTCGGAATGGGGGTAATTAGCTATGGACGACAGGCGGTGGGTCTCGTTTCAAGCTCGAATGAAAAGGTTACTTTTTAAAATTAAAAATAAAATAAATATATTAATTATATAGCCACACCCTTTACCTCTTTCTCCTCCCTCATTTAGTCAAACCTGTTCAGAATTAAAATAAAATAAAAAGAGAGAAGGGGGGAACCGCTCGTCGCCCCCCTCCTCAGATGACCTCGCCGCCGGCGCGAGGCACTGTAACGACCCAGAAAATCTGAACCAATTTAAAAAATTTTAATTGGCTAAAATAATGGATTTTAAATATTTAAAATAAATATTTTAAATAATGGCGATGAAAACTGAGTTCGAATCGACAATGGAAAACGAATATAATTAATTATAATTATATATGAAATTGAAAATGGCGCGGTAGTTCGATAATTCGGTTTCAAACTTCAATTGAATATACCGGGTGCAAAACAATCCGGATTTTAGTGAAACCAAAAATAATGGAATCTAATTGATAATATCTTTCCAACGAATCTGACAAATCGAAATTTGATAGCGGGAATCAAAAGATATGTCCAGTGGAAAATTCTGAATAGTCGCTATGGAATTCAGGCCCTTAAAAATGGACATTTTGCAAATGACCTCGGATTTCGACGAAACCACTTTTGTTAGATCCGTAGTGTCAAGTTATTGTTAGGTTTCAAATTTCATAATTTTTCGAATCAATATGTGAGTGTGGCAAAGGAAAACGTGTTTGACCAGTTTCAGTTGATTTTAATCGACTGGAAATTGGCCATTTTTCAAACGGTCTCAGAATTCGACGAAACTAGTTTTGTTAGGACCGTATCGTCAATACGAAGCTAGAAAATATTTTTCTGGAATTTTTAGTGTTAGTATGTGACCCCGGTAATTTGAAATGTACGTTTAAAATTCAATATAGTGATTTAAATGTAAATTCAACGGAAACTGATTGCAACGATCAAATCAGCTTACGATACATATCCCATTGTGTTCGGAATGGGGGTAAAACGCTATGGGCGACAGGCGGTGGGCCTCGTTTCGAGGTCGTATGTAAAAGTCAACCTATTTGCGAAATTAAATAATTAAATAAAAAAAAATATTTTCCCTCCTATATCTCCTGCTTGCCCCCCCCCCCGATTCAGTTATCAGAAAACGAAATAAAAAAAAAGAAAAAAAAAAGAAAACCCTAAGACTATCGATCGACGCCGATCCACCGCTCCTCCTCCTCCTTCAATCCGACCGTCCCCCTCGAAGCCATCGCCCCCCCCCCCCCCCCCCCCGTCGAATCAAAGCGCGAGACCCCTCGAAGCCGCCGACCCTGAAATCGAGCAGCCCCGAGCCGCCGCCTCGAAGCCAGAAGCCACCTCCGTCGATCTGCGAAACCCCCCCCCCCCCTCTGTAAGTTTTTTTCTTGTTTGTTTAACTGATTTTTATAGTATTTTAAAACTGATTTTTTTATAAGAATTTAAACCTGTTTTTTTTTAAGTATTAAAAACTGTATTTGAAAAGCATTAAAACTGAATTTTTAAGAATATAAAAACTGAATTTTTAAGAATATAAAAACTGAATTTTTAAGAAAAATAAAAACTGAATTTTTAAGAAAAATAAAAACTGATTTGTTTTAAGAAAAATAAAAACTGATTTGTTTTAAGAAAAATAAAAACTGATTTGTTTTAAGAAAGATAAAAACTGAATTTTTATAAAGTATAAAAACTGAAATGTTTAAAAGTATAAAAACTGAAATTTTTAAAAGAATAAAAACTGATTTTGTTTAAAAGTAAAAACTTTAAATAGGAAAAAGGTTTAATCTTTAAAGAGAAAAAGGATTTGAACTTTAAGAAGTAAAAATCAGATTTTTAGATATTGAAAATAGAAGTAAAAATCAGATTTTTAGATATTGAAAGTCGAAGTAAAAATCATATTTTTATATATTGAATAGCGTGGTAAAAATTCAATTTTTATATATTGAATAACATAGTAAAAATTCGATTTTTACATATGTAGAGAATACGGGCGAAAGCGACAAAAGGCGAGGATTTCTATAAAGGAAGAGTCGTGGTACTGGATAGCTATTGGTGAGATTTCTGATTTAAAAATATTATATATGTGTGAAAATGAAAGTGAATTGCTATATATAAATATATACGCCCCTCGTCCACAAACCATGGACGATATTTATTGGTTGAAATTGTTGTGAAAATTGATTGATAGCGATTGATTGTTTGGGATTGTTTGTGATTGATATTGGTTGATTGTGGTTGGAAAATACCCATTGGTGGTTGTGAAATATTTGGTTGAAACCACATAGGATTAGTTTATGGAAATGAAATAAATATATACATGCCGCCTGCGTGCGAACTAGATGCATGATTCCCATTGTCAAAAACCGCGAGGTTTTAAGGTAGAGCGAGGAGCCGTACTAGGGACGGTGCCGGTGTAACTACCCTGCCGTTATGCTGCCGAAATTTTGAATAATATTCTTGTGTTTGAATTATTTTCATATGCTTAAACTATATTTATTCATTGTATAGAAAACATTCATGTGTTGAATTGATATTCATTCGTTGTTTAGAAATTCATGTGTTGAATGGTATTCATATTTTGAAATAAATTGTTCGATAATAAAAATCACATTTTTATCTATATATAAAAACTATAGAAAACATTCATGTGTTGAATTGATATTCATTCGTTGTTTAGAAATTCATGTGTTGAATTGTATTCATATTTTGAAATAAATTGTTCGATAATAAAAATCACATTTTTATCTATATATAAAAACTATAGAAAACATTCATGTGTTGAATTGATATTCATTCGTTGTTTAGAAATTCATGTGTTGAATGGTATTCATATTTTGAAATAAATTGTTCGATAATAAAAATCACATTTTTATCTATATATAAAAACTATAGAAAACATTCATGTGTTGAATTGATATTCATTCGTTGTTTAGAAATTCATGTGTTGAATGGTATTCATATTTTGAAATAAATTGTTCGATAATAAAAATCACATTTTTATCTATATATAAAAACCATAGAAAACATTCATGTGTTGAATTGATATTCATTCGTTGTTTAGAAATTCATGTGTTGAATGGTATTCATATTTTGAAATAAATTGTTCGATAATAAAAATCACCTTTTATCGACTATATGAACTATATAGAAGAATAGTGTGTTGAAATGAATCGTTTTACAATAAAAATCACATTTTTATTGTATGCATAAATCGTTGAAATGTGAAGGGTTAAAAATAGCCACTTGTTCAAAATAAACATATATGAGTTGAAATATTCATTAATTAGCTAATGAAATGATTTGCACCTTTTTTATGTAACATTAGAATGAATGGAGTTTTTAAACCAAATAGAAATCAAATATGAAGTCGAATAGAAAATGATAAATGATAAGAACTGTATATATATGTACATGCAATATTCATTGAACAGGTTATAGCAAAGGGGCTAGAGAAGAGGAATACAATTTTGTGCCCGACAAATAGGTACACATTTACTGATTTGTTTGGGTGATGATTTTGAGCCTGTTGGCTAGCCGCTTGGCTTTTTCTTTTTCTTTTTGAGATTAGAAGGACCGGGACGCTATTTGCGATTTCCCGATGCTCCCGGTGCAGGGGAGGTTATGGCGAAATTTTTCCAAAATTTAAGGCGTTAGAAAAATATTTGAAGTTAAAACGATATGGAAATCATTGAATGAACTGTATTTATATAAATATATAAATATAAATAAAATTAAAACGAAACGAGGCCGTGCAGTTCGTATTTTGAAACCGTGATTTCAAACGACTAGTGCGGGAGATCCGACCATTGGATTTTCCCGAAACCTCAACCGTCGGGTTCGCCTTGGAATAATCTTTCCAACGGCACCAACCTTGTAAAAATCCAACGGTTGGATTGTCTGGAATGTTTAATTCAAATCTGAAGAAAAACAGCGCCAGAAGCGATTATTTATTTATATATATAAATATAATTATATTTAATCGAATAACGACGCTGCAGTTCGTATTTTGAAATCGAAACTTCAAACGATTGTACCGGGAGATCCGACCGTCGGATTTTCCCGAAACTGGAACCGTTGGATTCGTTTTGAAAAGACCTTTCTAATGATGTAAATTTTGCGAGGATCCAACGGTTAGATTTTCAGATATGTGTAAATCAAATCTGAAGAAAAATAGCGCCACGGCCGCCTTATGGCCCGAAGCGCCGTTTTGAATAAAATGGCTATTTTAAAATAAATAAAAATAGCGATAAATAGTTATAAAATATCATAAGCGATATGGAATAGAAATAAACTGAATTTGCTTGATTTATGTGATATTTGATGGTTGAATGTGTTTGGTGTGAAAATTACATTAAAGAACAAAAGTGATGTTGTCAAATAATTTAACCATTGAAATAAATCGATTTGAAATTCTAAATATACGTGAATTATTTGAAAAGGCCGAGTTAATTCTCATTTCGAATAATTGACCGACGATTGAAAGTCGAAGATGAAGACGATGGTCGAAGACCGGAGATCTTCACCTCGTTTGGATGGTAACCGAGGTCCTGATTGGGAGGCATCCCGAAATATGGATAATGAGTGGTGATCGTCTAGACGTACGTGGTGATCGAAGGGTTTGCGAGGTATTTAGTGCCTCCGGTTTCGTTCAGACCCAGAACGGACTTGTAAATGGACTGTGTGTCTGACATTGGAGTTTATTCTGTGTTGATTGATTTCTGTTAAATATACATCTGTTTGGCGGCGGAGAATTTATTCTTTTGCTTAACGCCCTTCTCTGAGACGTACGAGCTTAGAGGTTGTATATTGACGGACATCAGTCGCACGGCATGAACTGCCTGTGTGGCATGCTAAGATGCAGTGATCAGGGCTTCTGTTGAAAAGCAAAGTCTTGTGGTGATGATCAAAGCGCCGCCTGTGTGGCGTAGCTTTGTGTGCAACGTGAATTCGCGAGCCTCACACCCCGGTATGAACCTAAAACGGGAGAGGACATCAGGGAGGGCCTGCGTTTCTTCCTAGCTAGGGTGGTGTCAGTGACCTACCAGCCCTGACATTTATATACTTTTCACCTATGTGGTTGTTGCTGTTGCGAGGCGCCTCGGTTTGATCGGACGATCCGGGTCCGATGGAGTCATTCGTTGGCTCATTTACGCCCCAAAGGGCGGGGAAACGCAGTGTTCAGGCATTTTAATCCACATCGGTGGACCGGCCCTGACGATCCTAAGGCTTGACAGAGTACTTGCCTGAGGCTCGGGCTAGGCAGTCTCGAATTCGGTAAGGACTATCTTTTGCCTTGGTTCATGACGGAAATCCAATTTCCAAATACGACATCGTGCGGTTTCGATTGTATATATACATTTGGCGACATAGTGGCATGGGACGCTCATGTCGTCTATGATTGATAGTTATGATTTGAAATTGTTTTCAAAACATATAGACACTAACAATAATATCAAATGCCTTTGTTTTATTCGTATCAAGCATATTTTGGCCGTTATAAGGTAAAAACTCTATCCTCCGGTTTGCGTTGCATTGTGTGATGGGAACTGAGTCTTATAACGGCTTCATTTTTATAAAAGCATAGCGATGTTTAAAAGAAAGATTTGTTTTAAAGCACTGGCAATCCAATGGAGTAAACCCGTTCCACGAAAGTGGCGTGGTCCTGTGATTAGCCATATTATATATGTGTTGAGTAGATTTCTCATACCAGTCCCATGACTGACTCGTAGTTTGTTTCACTTTCAAACTCGGGTGCCCCTTTTTCTTCACGGGCAGCCTTGTATTCAGGTTTAGCTGGTTCTTTCTGGATAACTGGAGCTGAAGATGGATTCTATCATTTATTTCTTTTTATGCTGTTCAGCTCCTGTTGTACATATTTTGTTTATTTCCGCTGTAGACATTTATGTATAGCTGAACTGTATTTGTACTAAGTAAGATCCTGTATACTGTGTAACTCTGATGATTACCTTTATCCAGTATATTTTGTTGTTCATTATCTGGTGTATTTATTTAATTCTGTTCTGCTATTTTCTGTTTCTGTGTTATATTCCAAAGATAGCCCTGTTTCCGTCTGAACGGGAAATCGGGTCGTCTCAGGCACCCCCCCTGGTCAGCCGTACCCCCATCTCCTCCTTCTCCATCGCCCTCCTCTCCATAATCGACCTGCGAACCCGAGCCCAAACCAAACCCTCTGCCATCATCGAAGACACCGCAACCCAAATCGACAGCCCTCCCCCCACCCCCCCACCCCACCCCGATGCTCCACCACGCCGCTTATTCTTCTTTCTTCCTCCTCCTCTGCTGCTGACGCCAGCAAGTCCCTCCGCCCTCATTTCTCTCTCCTCCTCTGAAATGAAGACCTCCGATAAGCCCGCCTTGACCAACGTTCCCCTCCTCCTTCGAATGAATGTAAGCTTTTTTTCTAAGCATTAAAAATCTGATTTTTTTTACAGTATAGAATTCTGATTTTATTTATATCAAAGTTAGGATTTTTTATGTGATGAAAGGCGAGATTTTTTTCATTGTAAAAAGTTTGATTTTTGAAATTGAAAAGATTAGATTTTTAATGAGAAGAAAGGTTGGATTTTTTATCCGAATAAAGATAGGATTTTTATTAGGTAAACATTGTTATAAAAGTGAAAGGATTATATTTTTATTTATAAAAATATGATTTTTATATTTTAAAAAGAATAAAAATTCGATCTTTATTATGTAGGAGATATAAAAATATGATTTTTATTCATGTAGAGTAATAAAAATATAATTTTTATTATATTACTAGTAAGGTAAAAATAGAATTTTTACCTATATAATAGCGATGTAAAAATTGAATTTTTATCTATATAATAGCGATGTAAAAATAGAATTTTTATCTATATAGTAGCGGTGTAAAAATAGAATGTTTATCTATATAATAGCGATGTAAAAATAGAATTTTTATCTATTTCGTAGCGGTGTAAAAATAGAATTTTTATCTATATAATAGCGATGTAAAAATAGAATTTTTATCTATATATTAGCGATGTAAAAATAGAATTTTTATCTATGTAATAGCGATGTAAAAATAGAATTTTTATCTATATAGTAGCGGTGTAAAAATAGAATTTTTATCTATATAGTAGCGGTGTAAAAATAGAATTTTTATCTATATAGTAGCGGTGTAAAAATAGAATTTTTATCTATATAGTAGCGATGTAAAAATAGAATTTTTATCTATATAGTAGCGGTGTAAAAATAGAATTTTTATCTATATAGTAGTAGTATAAAAATATGATTTTTATATATATAGCAACAATATAAAAATGTGATTTTTATATATGTAGTGGCCACGGGCAACGAAAGGGACAAAAGGCGAGAACAATGATGATTCCCTACATTGGAAGTGCCATGGAAATGGGATAGCTTTGGTGAGAACTTCTCACTCTAAATTTCTTTTTCTAGTTATATATATATATATATATATATATATATATATATACTAGGATGCAGACGGTGCTTAGCAGCACCCGACACCCGTCATCCACAGACAATAGATGGCTTGTATGTTTGATTGTTTGTGGTGATGAAAATTGATTGTGTGAGGTGGAATGAAATAAAATATTTATATAGATGAAAATATTTTATCATTAAAAATATAATTTTTAACGTGAATGTGAATAAATAAATAATTATAAACAAATCGGTCGATTTGTTTATATACACTGATTGACTGATATTGATTGGGATGATAAATTTTACACATCGCCCAACTGCACAAATAAAAATCTGTGTTTGTTGATTTGAAACCCCACACGGGTGTTGGGATGATATTTGGGTACAATAATCCCAATTATTTAATTGTATGTCGATCAATTGGCGACAGACTGTGCAAGCATTGATTATTTATATTTGATGCTTATGCAGTTGTGTGGTGCACTTTGGATGATGGTTGATTGTTTATCGTTGCTATTATATACATGTGTTGTATGGAACCCATATAATTAACGTTATATGGTAATTGACTGGGCCTCATTCCAATCGGGAAAATAATGAATATTATAAAAGAAAATTCATGTGTTGAATATAAAAATAGTCATGTGTCGACGATGTTCATGTGTTGAAACTATTCATGTGTTGAGTAAAATATTTTAATAATAAAATTTACATCTTTATCATATTTAAAATTAGAACTACTTTACGGTTGAAGTCTAATTGAAAATCAAACGATAGATACCATAATTTTATAAAATATTTTACCTAACAAAAATAGTCGTGTGTTGACAGTACTCATGTGTTGAGATTAGCCAGGTGTTGAAAGAAATATAGATTCATGTGTTGAATAGAATAAATATTCATTTGTTGAATAGAGTAACGAATTTATTGAAATATATAAAGCCGTATTGATTAGAGTTGCGCTATTTTGACGTGAATGATATTTATATCGATTATATTCGTTTTTAAAATGAATATTGAAAAGGTAGTGATTTCAAAATATAACGTTTTGAAAATATTATCATTTATATAGTAATGATAAGAAATACTCAATTTTGATTTGAAATTGAATATAGAGTTGAAATGGTTTTGAAAACGAATTTAAAACGATTTATAAAATACGTTTTAAAAAGGAAATCGACGAAATTTATATAATATATATATATATGTATAATGGCCTGAATAGAACGCGTCGTGCCGCGGCAGTTCGTGAATTTCGACCATTGACTTCGAATTGACGTTGCGGGAGATCCGACCGTCGGATTCTCCTAAAACCGGAACCGTTGGGTTCGTATCGAAAAAGCTTTTCAATGAATATTAGAAATTTGAAATCTAACGGTTGGATTTGGAATTATGTCCAAATCAGTTACATAAAAGGTCGTTGTAAGTGCAGTTCGATGGCCGTTGTTGGAAATTGACTGTACGGGCCTTGATAAAATTATTAAAAATATTAATAATTTGTGTAAAATCATAATATGTGAATTGGAAAGAACTGGGATGAAAAATTCCATATTTGAAAGGATAAAAATAGAATTTTATCGAAATGAACTAGTTTTGAACTAGAATAAAAATCAATTTATTTTTGAAATAAATAAGTTGAATTTGAAATTGATTTTGAAATAATCAATATTCCCAATACGTGAATTGGACAGGAGTTGAATCGAAATTATCTTCGAAATATTTCGATGTTGGATTTCGTGACTATACAGATATTGTTATGGGAATTTGAAAGATATATTTTATATCGTTATTTCCAATATGATATTTGTTGGTTTCAGGATTTGATATTGAATATAAGCCGGTATATTTTCTATTCAGAGCCTTGTATTTAATATCAAATGTGATTTGGGTTTATCGTGTTTTATATGACATTGGTTCTTTAACCCAGTTAAAGGCAGGATGTTGATTTTTGAGAAGATTAAAACTAAGTGGAATTTCAATGAATCTTTAATTAGATTAAAATGTGAATTGATAATTTAAATTATCAAATCTGAAAGGTGATCGAGAATGGAGTCCCACCAGTTTTGCTCCAAAGCGATAGTTAAATCTTTAATTAGATTTGAACGTGAAATGGTAATTAATTTTACCGATAATACTGTGGTGTTAGATATGGAGTATTACCAGTTTTGCTCCAGGGGATGAATAGGTTGGGATTGGGAAATAAAACAAATAATTACTTCGGTGTGGTTCGCTAATCCCGACTAGTTTGAAATGATATCCAAAGGAAGATTAAAGAATAAATTTAGAAGAATTTATCTTGGATAAAATTAATGGGAACTTTTCCCTAAGAATGTGATTTTTTGAATAAAAGAATATTCTGAATTGGAATGAGGCGTTTGTTGTGTTTGTGTAACATTTGTTTATCATATACGTGGGTTATTCAGAAAGGCCGGGTTTATACCCATTCTGAATAACCGATTCGACGAGATGTCGAAGATGAAGACGGTGGTTGAAGATCGGAAGTCTCCACATCGTTTGGGTGATTACTGATGATCTCGATTGGGCTGTACTCCCAAGATGAGGGAAACAGTTGGTGATCGTCCAGACGTACTTGGAGATGGATGGATTTGCGAGGAAAGTGCCTCCGGTTTCGTTCAGACCCAGAGCGAACTTGTAAATGGATTGTGTGTCTGACATTGGATTTTATTCTGTGTTGATTGATCTCTATTAAATATACATCTGTTTGGCAGCGGGGAATTTATTCTCTTGCTTAACGCCCTTCTCTGAGATGTACGAGCTCAGAGGTTGTATATCGATGGATATCAGTCGCATGGAGTGAATTGCCAGTGTGGCACGCGTAAGTGGCAATTGATCAAGGCTTCTGTTGAAAAGCAAAGTCTTGTGGTTGATGATCAAAGCACGGCCTGTGTGGTGCAGCTTTGTGTATAACGTGAATTCGCGAGCCTCACACCTCGGTATGAGTCAAAAACGGGATAGTGACTACAGGGAGAGCACGACGTTTCTTTCTAGCTAGGGTGGTGTCATTGACCCACCAGCCCTGACATTTATACACTTTTCACCTATGTGGTTGTTAGATACGAGGCGCCTCGGATATAGGTTTGTAAGGACCGGGAAACGTGTGTTCAGGAATAATTAATCCTCAAAAGTAAGAGAGGACCGACCCTGAAGATCCAAGGATCATAGTGGGGTCCTGGGACATTTTCTAGAGTGTCTCGAATCGAAGAGGAGCTTGCCCCTTGCCTCGGCTCATGACGGAAATCCAATTTCCAATACGTGATATTGCGGTTTTGATTGTAGAACTAGTATGGCGACATGATAGATGGTACCCATGCCGCCTATGATTGATATTCATGATTTGAATTGTTTTGACACTATACACTTATAATAGTATCAAATGATTTGTTTTAAACGTACCAAGCATGTTTGGCTATTATAAGGGAAAACCCTATCCTCCGGCTTGTGTTGCATTGTGTGATGGGACCTGGGTCTTATAATAGCTTCATTTTTCCAAAGAGCATTGCGCTGTTTTGTTATATGCACTAGTATTCTTGGGAGGAAACCCGTTCCGTGTTATACGGCGTGGTCCCTTGAATTACTCTCTTTTAAAGTAAAGTTTTAAATAATTGTTTTAGTTCTCACACCAGTCACATGACTGACTTGGAGTTTATTGTTTTAACCTAAACTCTGGGTGCCCTTATTTTCGACACGGGCAGCTAGTAGTTTTGGTTTTGCAGATTTATATTCACAGGATCCTGATGTACAGCTGGAACGATGCTCGGAAAGCTATGTATCCGTGCATTACTTCTAATTCTGTTTTTGTATTATTTTTCGCTGCGATGTATTTAAATGTAATTTAAATCTCTGATATTTGTTGAATGTAATTTATTCATTTATGCTCTGTATATTCTTGTATCTGATGGAATTGTTGTAATAACAATGAAATGTTCTTCTGTCTACTATTAGATAAGGACAAATACACACTATGCATATAATCTTGAAAGCATTAGAAATCTTTTTAAGGACAATGGATGCCTGTGATTGATGGTTGAGTAGATGGATGTTGGATGTTAGGATACATTCTTCTTAACTCAGAGATTTCAGGGATGAAATCCTTTAAGGAGGGGAGAATGTAACACCATGTATTTTCTATGAATATTAAATTTGGCAAAATGAAGAATACTTAATTTTTAGAAGAAGAATTAAGTAAAACAGACTTTACCATTACGTTCGTCTCAAAATTCTGGTCAAGATGGACCTAAAGTTTGGGTTAAACGGATAATGTATGAGAAAGTTATGGACCTTGGAAGTTTGTATACATATAAGGGGAATGTATGTATATATATAAATTAATAAAATAAAATCAACCTTGAATTCAAAAAAAATAAATCAAAACAGCAGAAGCGGGAAGGCAAAACGCCAAACCGACCTAATTTTTTGGTCGACCCGAGCTCTGCTGGGTCGACCCGAGGTTGACTCAAGGTGTTTGGAATCGGTCCAGTCAGCCCAGAATGGCCTGTGCGAGTTCTTGTGTTTTAGGGCATACGTGGCATTCTCTGATTGGCCTGGTGACGCATTTTCTTGGACTAGATGGTTTGGATGGATCCTATGTTGATCTAAAGGCTCTAATTAATCCTATACATCTATATAATCACATCTAACCTAAACCCTAATCTAAGCTAAAATCATTCATGAGCCTAATTGCTGCTGCATCCTAAACTAACCTAGACTCCACCATAACAAATAAAATTCAAGCTAGAAGATAAAAATCAAAGTCTACATCAAGGGTTAAGCTTAACAAAATTCAGAAATCAGATCCCAGAATTCAAGATCCATTCTTTTTCTGTGAGTGCTAGTCACTTTTAGGTTCAAACAGATAAATGTGAATTGTGGTAGACTATGAATTGGGTATATGCTGTAAATCATGAACTTATGCAAGCATGCTATGTCATTTTCCCTAGATCTAATATATCGACATTCTACTATGTTTCCTATGTGAATCTTGAATTACAATTATATTGTGGTACATGTGAACTTGTTAATATAGATCTAACTTTCTAGATTTGATTATGGTGATTCGATATGACGTTTATATGAACACTGATTTGTAACCATGTTAGGATGATTGTACGTCCATTAATATGACATTACTTGGATCTAGATTTTGGTGTTAATCACCTTCCACTTGCTATATTATGACACCTTGGTATATGTGGTAAACTTGACATGTGAATCTAAACTTGTTATTATGCCACCCTGTCTATGCTAGATTTAGGTAATTGGACACCTAATATTGAATCTAGATCTCATTATGCTTGCCTAAACACAAGTTATTAGTTTGATGTCCACTTTATTATGATAATTATCACATGTCCATTCACTTAGTTACTATGCCAGTTATGTTAATATTTATGCCAAAACATGTTGAGCTGTCACCCTTATCTTGTTCCCTTTTATTGTTATGACGAGGCTACTTTATAGCCTCGATGCCGCCAAAATACATGTGAATATGTTACTTAGG
This sequence comes from Allium sativum, assembly GCA_030737875.1. Lineage (NCBI taxonomy): Eukaryota > Viridiplantae > Streptophyta > Magnoliopsida > Asparagales > Amaryllidaceae > Allium > Allium sativum. The sequence goes on from CM060919.1 coordinate 448,493,350, forward strand.
AACGGGGATAAAGGGAATTTGTAATTGGCATAGTTTATATAATATTTATATGAAATGAGCATATAATTCAAATGGAGAAATGTAGAATTAATTACCTATAATGACATAGGAAAAGTTGGGTAAAAATGACATAATTTAAATATTACCATTTATGGATATGTAATTCAAATTATTGTTGCAAAATAGGTATTGACACCTATAAAAGGAAAGGATTAATTAATTGGTAAATTAAATAAAAATGGAATGTTAGTAATTAAAATTAAGAATTTTAGTTGTACTTATGGCACGAAGTTAGGTAACATTAGTGGCGGAAGTCTACCCGGACTCGACCGGCATATCCAGCCGCCACTAATGTTGAACCTAATGTGGAAGGTCTAAGTACGCAAATATGAATCAGGCTAAGACACGAGGTTAGGCCCAACTGTGGAATAAAACAGCCTAGACCGGCCAGCATATCCAGCATCCACACATTGTAGGCCTAATGTAGGAGGTCTGGCCCATTATAACCATAATTGGACATGGTAAAGAAATGGATTACTTAACCTAATTTAATATGAATATGGATTTAAGTTAGGGTTAAGTAAAATTGGATGGGTAGTGAGAGGGATTAAGTAAGTTAGAGGGGATGGGTTTTATATATATATATATATATATATATATATATATATATATATATATATCGGCCTACATACTTAACCCAATACATGTTATGTAATTAAAGACACTTAAGTGGTATACATAACGGGTAGATAAAATAATAAAGGCTATGTAATTAAAGATCACCCTTTTAGGGTATACATAGTCAATGGAAAACCTAGTGGGGATACAAGGCAAAGGGGAGAGCTTGTATCATATTGTGTGGGAGTTATGTAATTTAAGAACACCCTTTAGGGTATACATAACTAGTACAGGGCTATGTAATTAAAGATCACCCGTTTAGGGTATACATAGTTAGTGGAAAACCTAGTGGGGATACAAGACAAAGGGGAGAGCTTGTATCATATTGTATAGGACCCATTTCAGTCAGTAACCCGTAGATGGTATCAGAGTAGAGAACTCCGTACTAGGCGAAGAAGGGGCACACTTACTGATTGATTATAAGAGATCTAAAATGTAACGGGTGGTGTAGACGGTGCAAACCGATCGGAGACATGTGCGTGCATGGGCCGGGCAGAGGGGGACAAGACGACCGTGACACCAGTAGGTATCCCTGTGCACATCTTGGGTTGCCACTTTAGGGAAGCGATACTCCATACTATGGGGCCAACACAGGATATCTATAGAGTAGGGAGCCGATCGATTAGGGTAGTGGTTAGGGTATGCTTGGACGTATGACCTAAACCTACCAGCTTATAGTGGAAGGGATCATTTCAGTTATACTAGTAATAGTGCAGAGTAGTCATTAGTGAAGCATGTATATACCTTACCTTATCCGCCTTGTCACACCTGCCATTTGTATAGTGATCTCTCTTATCCAATTTATGCATGTCATGATTACCTTTATTTATTTACTGCTAAAAGTAACTAGACTCACCAGACTAATGTCTGACCTAGTTTGTTTCGCCTTCTTTCTTCCGTCCCTTCCCCCTCCCCCCGGTTCATAGGGAGGAAACACCCAGGCTTAGTCAGGATTCAAATATCATCTTGCTAGGAGCTATTGCTGAAATATGGCACAAGTTCTTGTCTCTACTATGGATTACTCTTTTTATTGGGGAAAAATGTTTTCTTTCAATTCCTATGTACTCAAATTATGCAAGATAGAAGTATTTTATTGTAATGTTTTATGACTTATGGTATTGTAAACCACGGGATTATGATATGTCTGAAATAAATTTTTTGAAATTTCCGCTGCTATCTTATTTATATATGTCTTGTAATTATTTTGTGTCTGTTTACGTACAACGCTTCACGAAACTTAATGCATTCCCTTAGCGAGTGACATTAATGGACGTGGGGTGTCACAATGTATGTCAAAGTGTATATGATTGCCTGATGGAAACTATGTAGGTCAGTATATGTGACTAACTGTCAAGGCGGTCTATAGATTAATTTGTTGTAGTCTTGACATATAGTCTAGCTCTTGAGCTATAAGCTAGTCTAGTTGCAGTGGATGGACCACTCTAAAAACCATATGGGGTAGTTAGACAGTTTGTATAACTCTTGTACTTTTATGTATTTATTCTTTGTTATAATAAAAAGCGTTACAAATCACTTTAAAATCCTACTGACTTTGCAGAAAAAATATTATCAGGGAATTAAATCACGAGGCCTACTAGACGATGGTAGTTAGCCAATTAGCAGTGGTATACAGCCGATGGACTAGCTAATTAGGGTTAGCATAGAATGGACCTTAGCCTAAACAACTCGGATTTTGTATATAACAATCAAATAGATAAAATTGGTTCCAAATACAGGTCTAACTCCTCTCCTTTTTCTCATATTTTCCAAACTAAACGACCGATCTCTACCATTTTTCCTTCTTGTCTATTATTAGAAATTATGAAAATTACATATATATATATATGTGTGTGTGTGTGTGTGTGTGTATATATATGGGAAGGACATAAAATTGTAGAGAGAAAATGAAGGAGGAAGCTATTTCTCTAAAAAGGTATGTTTAGAAAATTTAAATTGTGCTCCACATAAGTTAAATTCCTATATATGATGATTGTCTTACACCATTGATGTTCATATAACCCAATAGTGCAATGTGCAAGTAACCAATTGATGAAGAACTATTAGAATAAAATAGAAGAAAAAGAGATGAACGAACAAAAAAAGTAGAAGAAAAGAGTAAGAAAGAAATACAAAAAAAAGAGTGTTGTATATCTCGCAATGCACCAGATAACATATAATACTAATCTTGGATAGAAAATGTGCAAGACAGTAATAACAGATAAATCATATAATCAGATAATAGAGGCTGACATAGTTACATATAACGAGAATAAAATTTATACAAATGATAGATGGGCTCAACCGGTAAATCGTCTTTAGTTGTAGTAGTAAGTCAGTATAGTCAAGCTCCATAGTGTAATACAACAGAATAAACAATAGTGATATATATATATGTAAATGTATATTTTTATATATATATATATAGGAGAAGGCATCACCTCCTGCTAATCTACTTGCACAACTCCAAATAATGCTTACACTTGTTATTTAGCCTACCCATCAATATTGCCGATGAGTGGCCGAGATAAGTAGAGAAAACATAAAATCTTAGGCCAGACAACAGTTTTGCATGAGCGATAAATAAATCTCAATGTATTATAGAAGTCGTAACAATATATAGAGCCAAGGGTATGAAAGACGCCATGCTATGCATCACGGATCAAAAAATGATGGCAACGATAGTCCCTAGGTGGTCAAAGTTGGCGGTGGAGGAAATGAACTATATGGGCTTAATCCTATAATATGTACATATGTAATCACATTGCTACTTAACACAGTTTAGGTATATTTCATATATCATTTTGTGTATATATTTTATAATAAGACTGCTTGATATGTTGATGATTTCCAAGAAGGGAATAATGAAGCAAAAACACCACTTTGAGTAGTACTTGGGATTTTACATTACAAGATAGTTAAAGTGTGTTTGTTTAGTCCATAATTATACACCACTTTGGTAGCGACCCGAAAATTCCTACCTTTGGATAGACTATAAGCCGCATAAGTCCGATCCAAAAGGCATAAATCCTCAAATTGTTATGAGATACTACACATCAAAATAGAACACAAAAGAATATTTCATCGTTATCACAACATTTTTACACAAAAGTAGAGAATATACCAGAGTACATCGCAAATATTAGAGAATAACAAATTACAATATACAACGGAAAACATAAATACATTCAACGGAAAACTATCAAATGCTTTGGACACAGCTCTAGCTTCAATCAAGAATCCTGCCCTGTAAATGTCTGCAAAACCAAAGCTATTAACTGCATCCCCATGTGCAAAATATGGGCACCCAGATTTTAGGTGGGAAACAGTAAACTCTGAGTCAGTCATGGGACTGGTGTGAGAACCAAAACAGTTATTTACTTTGTTTTAAAGTTTGGTAAATCACGGGACCACGCCGCATAACACGTAACGGGTTTTCTACATATGAACATCGGTTATAAAATTCGTAATGCTTTTTTGAAAAATGAAGCTATTATAAAAATCAAGTCCTATCACACAATGCAACGCAAACCGGAGGATAGAATTTTACCTTATAATAGCCAAACATGCTTGATACGTGAAATTTCTCTTGTATCATCACTAGTGCATAGTGTGGAAATCAATTTCATAAATAAATGTATCAATCTTAGACGACATAATAGCCCATCCTATCATGTCACCATATAGGTTTACAACTGAAAACGCAGGGCTCGTAATGGAAGTGAGATTTCCATCAATGACCAAGTCAAAAGATCTTCCTTAATCGTTCGGAACATTCTAGCACATGTCCTAGGAATCACACGCATGTGACCCTTCCGAGCGGCAGAGCCGGCCAACACTATACACGGCTGGTTAGGATTTTACCTGAACATAACGTCCCCCAGTCGTATCTGACCGTCATCTTGGTAGTTGTTTGACCATCATCCAAGGCGTCTCAATCCATCATCCACATAAGTAAATTGCCTAGGCTCCATACCATGGCACCACTTTTCAGCTAGATGGGAACGTCAGTCCTCTTTGCTGTCCATCATCATGTTTTCGTCCATTAACGGGTTGTGAGGCTTGTCGAAGTCATATTTCAACATAAAGCTACGCTATATCGGTCATGCTTTGATCATCATCCAGAAAGCCCTACCTTTCAACAAGAAGCTTTGATCTAGCAGCATTTGGCATGCCACATTGTCAGTTCACAACATATAATCGGTGTTTTTTAATATATAACCCTTTGAGTGTCTCAGAGGAGGGTGTTAAGCTAAGAGAATAAATTCTCCGCCACCAACTGATATAACATCAATAGACGTCAATTTATTATGTCGTAACTTACAATGTCATAAATACATCCATGTACAACTTCATTCTAGGTTTGAACGAAACCGAAGGCACCTTATTCCTCGTTCCCTAAGGGGGAGAGGTCCTTGCATATCCGGTCAATCTCTAAGTAAGTCTGGACGACCGCTACTTATAACCGCGTCTAGGGTGTACATCCCAATCAAGATAATCCAAAAGATGTGAAGATCTCCAACCTTCAACCGCCGTCTTCAGTATCTTTAACACTCGTCGTATATTTATTCAGAATGGATTGAAATCCGATCTTTTCGAACAATTATTGCATCATTAAAATCAAGTGATATATAAATATATCATAAGTCTCCTTCCAATTCGGAATATTCTTTTTATTCAATTTATTCTTTACATTAGGAATTACTCCCTTAAATCTTATCAAAGATTTACATAATTTAAACTCTTGTTTAAGTCTTTCCTTAGAAATCATTCTCCCATTCCCATCCTATTCATCCCATAGAGCAAAACTGGTGGTACTCCATATCTAATAACCTTCGTATTTGGTATTTTAATTACCTTCTTTCATTTCAAATCTTTGTTGAAAGATTTATTAAAACTCTAGCATATTTTTAATCTCCATTTTATTTTATCAAATCTTTATTGAAAGATTTATTAAAAATCTAACATAGTTTTAATCTCCAAAATCATTATTTAATGATTACTTAACTTTGGAAACAAGTCCTATCATTAACTGGGTTAAAGAATAGATGTTATTTAGGACAAACCCAAAATCCAACTTGATATCAAATATAAGGCTCGAAATAGAAATCATATCGACTTATATTCAATATTAAGTTCTGACATCAACAAATACCTTATAGGGAATAACGATATTAATGTCTTCCAAATTCCTCCAACAGTATTTGTACGACTACGGATTCTAATATCAAAATATCTGAAGATTATTTCTATTCAAATCCAATGAAGTTAAGTTTGGAAATTTCTAGTTTAATATTAAACTAAATTCCAAAATATTGATTTACTATGTTGAATAAATCTGGCCAAAAGTCCAAAAATTCAAATCATAGTTCAAAACTTCACAATTCTTACTTAAATCATTTTAAAACTATTAATTATGATTTATCATGATTTTTCCATATTTTTAATAATTTTTATAAGGCCCTTTCAGTCGGTTCCAATTCCGGTCACCGAACTGCATTTATAACGAGCTTTTCAAAAATAGATTTGAACTTATCTTAAAATATAACCATTGGATCTTTAAACTTTCTATTCCATTTGAAATTTGTTTTCATTCTAAACCCAACATTTTTCTTTTCAGGAGAATCCGATGGTCGGATCTTCCAGTATGTCAATTCAAACTTATGGTCAAAGTTTGCGAATTGTATCTGCGGGACAAGTCCTATTCAGAACAAAATCGATTTATAATTAAAATTAAATTAAAACCCTTTCAAAATAATTTATTAATTATATAAAATGTATACAATTTTTTTTAGAAACCATATTCCTATTCATTTCTCTCAAAAATCAATATTCCATTATTTAATCATTTTAATATTATTTTGATCATTAAAATGATATTATTTTTCAAAACTTATTATTTGAAGTCAAATTTTCCTGAATCCCATTATAAAAATAAATAAGACAGTTTTAAAAAGGGAATTGTGTTGAAATATTTTGTATATACCCTTACCGAACTTCACTTTTACCCGTTACTATTCATTTTCAATTTAAATTTGAAAACATGCCTTTATTAATTCAAAATTAATTCAAATAATATTCCTTCTTTTTCAAAAATTATTTGTAATGACTTAGACAACCTTTCTAAATTATTTTGAATTTGAAATTCAAACTTTCATTTTTCACTGAATATTTTTTAAGTAAAATTTCAAATTAATTTCAAATTGGAATGAGATTCAACTAATTACCATATAATTCCATTTATATGTATTTCATACATCACTAGCGTCCAATAATAGTTATTAATAACTATTAACATCCAATTACCACATATCGTGGCATATACCATATAAGCCTTTATCCATTAACGCTTATACGGGTTTGTCAATCAACCGATTAATCGCAATATTAGTCATCAAATATCATATGCATCAACACAATCATATCATTCAATACACAATGATGTTAATACCTAAACCCAGTAACGAATATCTAGTTAATTTTCCCAATCCATAACCATTTAAGATTCAAGTCAATTTCTAGGTCAACATTATAAGTTCTAAGTGTCACATACCCAAGCAACTACATGTATATCATTTAAAAATCATACTTACCACCCTTAACATCATTAAACCATTTAATAATCACGTATCATCCATCACACATCAACATGTAACTCAAACAATTTACAATGGTATTTAAAATTAAACTAACCCTTAATTGGTTTAAAAATTCTTACTGAAAGCTATTCCACACCACGACTCTTCTAGGTAGAAGCTTCTAGCTAAAATTCAACCCCAAAATATTCTTAGCAACCAAATTCACACCTTTCTCGCATCACGAACTAAGTATAATAAGGGTATATGTAACAACCCATAATTTTGACAATAATTAGTTATTTAATTGGAATCTCAAAAAATAGGAACTTTTGCAAATAATGGAATTTGACCATGAAACTTTAACCGATGTGCTCGTCTCAGAATTCTGGTCAACTTTCATGTTTGGAGTTTGTGAACAAAGTCCATACGAAAAAGTTATGGACAAAAAACGATAACGGATGGAAAATAAATAAAACAGAATAATATATATAGAAATAAATAATTACCCCAACCACCTCACTGCTAGGTCGATAAAGCGATCGATCGGGCGGTCGACCGCTGGCTACGACCGCTTGGTCGAGCCAGGCAGTGACGGCTAGGGTTTGGCTGCATAAAATATTATATGGATGGACGGATGTTTAATAAATCAAATCTAACGGTCCAAGGCTAATTCCACCCCCTTTTTCACACAAATCTGTAGCGACAGCGGAGCTCTGCCATTTTCCTCCTCCAAACCTGATTTCTAAAATAAATATATATTCTTACACAACAAATCAAATCCAGTTCATATGAAATTGAGAGGATTAACAGATCTAATGGAAACAAATGCAAATTGATGCCCCAAATCAAATTTTCCCCTCTCTTCTTGTTTTCTTGCATCTCTACATATCTGGAATTTTCCCCTTTCCGGATAAATTATAGATTTACAAGAATTTGGGGATTGTAGACCTAAAAGGGTTCAAACTTCGTATTTGAAGGCTATAAGGTGAGTGGGAAATTTATGAATACAGTTATAATAACTTATCTATTTCGTTTGAATTAGATCTAATTTTTTATGCCTAATTTCTATCAGATATGTTCATTTAATTATTGTAATTTGATTGGCAACCTCCAGATCTGATCATAAATATTGTTAAAACTTGTGAATTATAAGTTGAGGTTATGCTTAATATCAATTGTAGGATCCTTAAACTTGCTCACACATGTTCCTACATTTATGTTGAAAATTATGTTGTAGTTGTTGCATATGTTCCTACAATTATGTTGAAAAATATGTTGTAGTTGTTGCATAGCACTGTAGATATGAAAATCAGTCCCATAAACATTAATTAGACGTAGTACATTCGGATATTTAGTTCAGTGTTGAATAATAAAGTTTGTGAATTTGGGTAAAAAATGAAATTGGTAAATTATGTGATTGCAATATTAAAAGAAATATGTCTGTTTGTATTCAATATTGTTGGGTTTTGGCTTAATTGTTGTAAATATGTCGTTTTCCTCCTTTTGAATAAAAAGGCATTGCTTTGAAAGCACTAGAGATATGATTAAAAGGATCAAAAAGGGAAAAGTGGCGCGAATTTACGTATATATATATATATATATATATGTTAGACCAAAAATTGGTTCTAACACCCAAATTAGTGATGATTTTAATGAAATATAACTAAAAAGAAACGAAGAACACACGATTTATAGTGGTTCGGCGTTAAAGAGCCTACGTCCACTTTCTATTCTTTTAATCGATGATTTGAATGCAAATACAGCAATGATTCTCACTCAACTTCACAATTACAATGCATAAACTCAATTAAATCTCTCAAAAATATACTCAAGAGATGATTTTGATTTGAATGTAGTTATGAAATTCGGCTATGGAGGAAGTTAGGACTAAGAATTTGCCTAAAGATCCTTTCAAATGCCTCTTGATGGTGTATTTTTATAGGTGAAAAATCTCTGCGAAGTGGCTCCAGTTCGGAATTACGTGGCACCCATCCCATAAGAGTCGGGTTCGGAGGCTTCCAGATGGTGACAGCGCATCGATTTAGTGGGAGATCGTGGGAGAAATGGTCATGCTTGGTCCGAGTCTTCAGGAAACGTGTGTAGAAACGGTCATAGGCTCAGAGAAAGGGGTTCGGATCGGCTGCCTCCGATCTGATGCGATGAGGCCATTTGCTACCTTTTGACGTTGCTGACGTACTCCTCCAATCCGAACCGATATGGCATCCGCGTCTTTGATCTCTACTTTTTTCCTACGCTATCTCCCTCCGATCCGGACCGGTTGGTGGCTTCCTTACTGTTTGCTCTTTGTGTATCCTAGTTCACAAAGTAGGCTAACATTTTGCCCCCTCGAAGTACACTCTTGTCTAAGATAAAGTGTGCTTCGAAGCAGTTTATGAAACATCCTTTGAATTAGAACCATTGAATGATCGCTTCCATTTACTTGTAGTGTTGTGTTACTTCATAAAGTCGTGCCTTTTGCTGCTTATATATACCCACAAACCATGTGGATTACTTTCTTCATTTCCAAACAACTTTGAGAGCTCTTTTTAATGTCCAGTGATTCTTCCAGTTGAGCTTTTTCTTTACTTTTTCTCAAATTCAACCTGCGTGTCAAATCAGTGTATATGGTCCCCTTCGGTTCGGATTCTGATCCGAATGGATTTCCTCCAGTGGCACACCCGGATGGGCCCTCCAGTATTACTTCACCATGGACTAACAGGCCAGAGTGCCTTTGTGGGTCTGACTCCCGGTCCGAACGGGTCAGAGAAGACTGGGAATACGAGTAGTCACCACAACTTTATATAAGTCTTTCTCCCGTCTTCTTCTTCCTCTTCTTCTTTTATTATTCTCGTTCGATAGATTTTGCATCAAAACCCTAAAATTTCAAAAGCTCTAAAACTCTCTCATTCTTCTTTAAATTAAATATCTTGGTAGGTTGAGAATCTCGAATCACTTTGTTGTAATCATTTTCAGTTTAGATTTGTGGTAAAATTGGACGATTCGAACATGGTATGCGTTTAGTTCCAACGCCGTGGCCTCCTCTCTCCTCGTCGTCGTCGTTGGTGGTTCTATCACCACCTCGAGGCTTTGGGAGAGGGGATTAGGATTTTATCGGATAGTAGAGAACGTGAGTGCTTGGTCTTGATTAGGTTTTGTGAAATGGATTTGGGTTCAGTGTTGGTTAAGCGAGGTGGAAAATAAAGCAGATGAAGGAAAGGAGAGGAATTGGGATTGGTTCTGGTGAAGAAGAGTTGGAATGAAGGAAGAGGAGAGACGTTTACAAGATCGGATCGGGTCGGAGCAAAAGAAAGAACAGGAAAGATATTTACAAGGTTGGATCGGGTCGGAGCAAAAGAAAGAACAAAAAAGGAAAAACAAAGCTTACCTGACCGGGTCGGATCGGAGTAAAAGACAAGGAAGAAAAGAGGCATGATTATTCAAGTCAATCCAAACCGATCCGGTCGCCTACGTCTGAACCGATACGTCTTTACTTATTGGGTGTGAATATCCGCTTCAGACCAAAACATGACTTTGCCCTCCAATCCGATCCCAATGCACCTACCCAAACCGAACCAAAATAGTCCAACTCAATGCGCGAGAATTTCTCTAACTATCTTAATCAATGCTTGGCATAACCTTCAAATTGGTGAACAGATAGGATAGCGCCTTACGAACATAACAAACATCAAGAACTATTCTGAAACAATATTACTTCTTTGAATCTTCATATCACGCTCTCATGTGTTTGCTTTGCACCTTTGTTACATGTAGCACACACTTTAGTTCACGTACACATACGGGGGACACAGACAACTTTACTCTAATTCTTGCTATTGTTTCTTCAATAGTCTAGCGATCATGGCCAAGAGACGTTCATCTAGGTTAGCAAAGAAGATGGAAGTTGCGGAAACTTCTGAGAAAGTTACCATTGATGACATATCTTCTTCTTCAGACCCTGAATGGGACGATGAGGGCCCAGATTATGAAGTAGGAGCACATAACAACGAAACGCCTTCCGATAGTGAAGTTTCTCTGGGCGATGAAGAGGAAGGAGGAATTGGAGATAATCGAGCTCCTAATGAGTTTGAGTCTACCATTATAATGGAGTCACCCAAAGACTCTATTGAATCAACGATCGACGACGACAGACTTGTTCGCATATGTTTAAAGCACGGGATACTGATAAGGGATACCCTGGTGCCATCGAAAACTGACCGTCCTCATAATTCCCCAGAAGGATTTATGGAAATTACCCGATTGATGTGTATGGTTGGGGCTATTCCACCATTTCCACCTTTTATTGTCGACTTTCTAAGACAGATGTGGATTGCCCCTATGCACTAACTCTTATGCTTACTTATATACCTTATATATAGCATACAAAGAGATTTTAGGTACAGAGCTCACTTTCGACGACGTCCACTTTTTTTATAATTTCAAGCATCGGACTCAAGAGACTCCTTCCTTCTCCTATTTCGAATCAGTCCCAAAAAGGAAAATTATTTCAGCTCCATTTAGCAGCAAGGCCGGCGATTCTAAGCTAGAATGGTTTTATATCAGGCAACAGCCGGGGTGCGCCAGGAGATGGACCAAATCAAGTAGAGCATCGATTTTCTAGATCACAATTTTGAATGTTCACGCCAACACATTAACCTGCTTTCTCTTTTGTTTGCAATTGATAACCCAAAACAAATATCGGGTAAAGTGTACGTTGATCGAATGCATCGGCTCCTCAATGGCGATCAAAAATTTCTAACCATCGATGAAGTTCTTAAGGATGAGTACCTCCATCATCACGGGTTATTATCCATTAACCGTAGCATAGGTCATGGGTCGGGTCCATATGTATACATCCCCCCAGTGGATATAATTCCTGGAACGGGCGAGGGCTCGAAAAGTCCAACAATGCCTCTTCGGACTTCACCTTCTCCATCTTCAACCCAGGACGATGAATTAGCCAACATAGCCGAAAAGCACAGAGAAGGGTACACCGTTCCTGATGATGCTATCTCTCCTGAGAAGTCAATGTCTCCTAAAGAACTGCCAATGGACGCTTCTCAAGGAGATGTCCCCACTACAGATGATTCCACATTTCAAGGTTTAGGAGATCTCCCCCTACCTGAAACCATCTACACTTCAGAGGATTTTGGCACAAATCCTTTAATTTTCACTTCTTCAGAAGAGACTACTCTCGTTAAGGCCAAAGAGCCCACTCGTGCTGGCCTGGCTTTGGACTCGGGTTTGTCGGGGGGAACACCACTTAGGATGCACTTAACACAATAGCACAACACTTCACAGCACTTACTTCTCATGAGAATACTGATTCTGAATTACACTTATATTGTTGCGCAGGTACAATGTCTCGCCCTTACTATGACGTCAGGAAAATACGTCGCAGCATGTCCAGACCCCCTTCCGATGTCGAGCATGATCATCGTGAAAGCCGGGGTAGAGAGGATAGAAGGCCTTATGATTCTTGTCAGTCGCACACCTCGCGCTCTCGCTCCCCCGTCCGGTCGGATCCAGACCGATATAAAAGCTATCAGAGTCGTCGAGGAGAAGACACAACGCAGCCCAAAGACTAAACTTCTCCTCAAGACAAACACAGTCGGGAAAAGAGCCCGCCGAAAGATACCAACTCACGAGGCAAACATAAGGTTTTTGAAAAGCGGCCTAGAAAGGGTGATGCTGCCATCGTGCCCACTAAACATAAGGATACTGAGCTAACATACTGCGAACCTCCGCCATTGGATGCTGAATCTAAAGTTAAGCGGGCATATCTGGAGAAGCAGTTCCCCGACCACTATTTTGAAAATCTGCCTTTCTTACCTTCTCTCGAGCCTATTTCCTCAAAGTGGGCAGATGAGGCCAAAGCGAAGATTGACGTAGTCAAGAAGAAATCGACTCTACATGGAAGCTCGACCCCTTGAAGAAGGGCTTCCTGAAGCTATTGATGAAGGCAGGGTCGGCCCTCGCATCTTTTTTTTTGCCTTTTTCTTTGTACAAACTCACATGTTTGTAAATAAAAATAGTTTATTTCCTGCAGTGTCTGATAGTCATTAGTTCATCACTTAAGTGAAAATACAAAAGTATGTCATATTAAAGTTATATAATAAAGTCATTGTTGAGGGGAATATGTATGCACATATATGCCCCCAGTTATTCTTGGATAACTGAGCCAGAATTCAAGATTGATTAAATTAAAAAATCCAGTTGCCCCCGATTCTCTGATGGGGCCATATTCCTTTTGTCATCGATGCCTATTCTTTCTAGCATCTTTATACTCTCCTGTCTCATAACCAGGTTAGAGTTTCGTTGAGGCGGTCTCTCATCTGGGTGCACCTTCACGTCTCAGGGGAAGTCGTCTTCCCGTCCTTTATACTCTCTCTCAATTCTTGAGAGTTAGAGTTAAGAATGTCGTCTTCCCATTCTTCTGTGTTTTATCACACAAACAGTCATTTTATTTGCTCCTGCACATAGATCATCTCCAACTTTCCAAATTTAATTTAATATTTCGTGTTTCACAGTCATGATAGAATAATTGTTGAAGATATAAATAATACAGAAATGTAAATGACACACAATATTTCTATAGTGGTTCAGCTAAGTCGTACCCTACACCCACATTATAATCCTTTGTTCACATAAATAGAATTTTTAAGGCAAGTCGTGCCTTTTTACATAGCTTATGAAAACAAAAGAGATGACATTTCATATTCAGCTCAGATATCGTCGTAAGTGCTGAGCGTTCCAAGCTCTGGGAATCTCCTCACCGTCCACGGTTGTTAGCTTGAATGCTCCTGTATCAAGCTTCCGTTGGATGGTGTATGGCCCTTCCCATTTTGGATCCAATTGGGTCGAAGGTGGGAAGACTCGTTTCAATACTAGTTCTCCTGGTTCAAAGGTTTTGAGGTGAACTTTCCGGTCATAATAACATGCCACTTGATGTCGATGTCTCGAGGCATGCAAATCAGCTTCATCACTTTTTTCTTCAGTCATATCAAGGGATTCTAGGAGGAGTGCTTTATTTGTCATCGGGTCATAGTATGCAACTCGATGAGAAGGGACTTCCAATTCTATCGGGATCACTGCTTCTGACCCAAAGGAAAGTGAATAGGGAGTATGGCCGGTAGCCGTCTTAAAGGTCATCCTGTAGGCCCATAAAGCTAATGGCAACTCATCTATCCATCTAGCTTTGGCCTGCTCCAACCGCTTCTTTAGAATTGATTTAATGACTTTATTTACCGCTTCGACCTGGCCATTTGACTGCGGGTGAGCTACTGCAGTGTATCGTTTATCAATCTTATATTTCTGGCAGAAGTTTTTGAACTCGATGCTGTCAAATTGCGTCCCATTATCGGTTATGATGGTCTTCGGAATCCCAAATCGACAAATAATGTTTCTGACCACAAAACTGACCACCTTCCTCGCCGTGATGGTTGTTAGAGGTTCAGCTTCCACCCATTTTGTGAAGTAGTCCACGGCAACGATCGCGTACTTAGCTCCTCCTCTGGCAATAGGTAGCACTCCAATAATGTCAATTCCCCACATGGCAAACGGCCACGGACTTACCATCGACTTGAGCTGAGTCGGAGGCGCTCTGGGAACTTTGGCATATCTTTGACATCTATCGCAGCGTCATGAATAATCAGCCGCGTCTTTATTCATGGTAGTCCAGAAATATCCGTACCATAACACTTTCTTTGCTAGGGTTTGACCCTAGTGTGATCTCCACACCCACCTTCATGCACCTCTTGCAGTACACGTTTGATGTCGTCGTGTGCGATACACTATAATAGGGGCATTGAAAACCCTTGACGATAAAGGACATCGTCCTATAAAACATATCTTGCAGCCTTGCATCTTACAGCTCGTCTTTCACTCTTTTTTAATGGGAGGGTTCCATTCTTGAGAAATTTTTTAATTGGTGTCATCCAGGATTCTCTTTCTAGTTCAACTTTCAAGGCTAGCTCTGCTTCCATTAGGTCGAAACTCGGTGATTCCAACACCTCTATCGGAACCATTTCGGTTTCTTTAGGATTATCAGAACTTGCTAGCTTCGCCAGTCGATCTGCTTTTTGATTTTCCGCACTTGGAATGTGTGTTATGCTATAATGCTCCAAACCTTCCAATAACTCCTTTACCTTTTTGAGATAAGTGACCAGTCGACATCCTTTAGCAGCAAATTCTTCCGGAACTTGACATATGACTATCTGGGAATCGCAATATATATCTAGTGTCTTCACTCCCAAATCTTTGACGAGTTTCAGCCCGACAATCAGGGCTTCATACTCGGAATCGTTGTTAGTAGCAGTGAACTCTAACCGCAATGCATAGTAGATAGATCGTCCTTCAGGAGTTATCAAAACAACTCCGGCTCCAGACTTTCTATCATTCTTGGCCCTGTCCTAATATAATTTCCACGGACTAAGCTCTAACTCTCGATCCAAAGCAACTACCTTGTCACCCACCGTTTCCTCTTCAGGGATTGTAAATTCAGCTATAAGGTCAGCCAATACCTGCCCCCTTATTGATCTTCGTGGCTGAAAGTTCAAATCAAACTAACTAAGCTCAATATTCCATTTAAGTAACCGCCCCGATGCTTCGGGTTTCTGCAGCACTTGTCTCAAAGGTTGATCGGTATATACAACTATCGGGTGTGTCTGAAAATAATGGCGAAGTTTGCAGGAAGCAATCAGAAGGCTATGAGCAAGTTTCTCTATCTTCAGATAGTTACGTTATGCAACAACTAGTTTTTTTCTTACGTAATACACAGGTTTCTGGACTTTATCCTCTTCACGTACTAGTGCTGCACTGACGGCGTGAGATGATACCGCCAAGTAGACGAACAAATCCTCGTGTTCCACAGGCTTTGATAATATTGGAGGTTTTTCTATGAAATCTAATAGATTCTAGAATGCCTCCACACAGTCGGGAGTCCACTCAAAATTTCGCTTTCCCCGTTTTATGAGATCGAAGAAAGGTACACACTTGTCTGTTGCTTTGGAGATGAACCTGCCCAGTGCCGCAACCTTCCCAGCTAAGCTTTGAACATTCTTGATCTTCCGCGGCTCCTCTATATTCCGGATTGCTGCTATTTGGTCCGGATTGATTTCAATTCCTCTGGAACTCATGATAAAGGCAAGGAACTTGCCTGATGCCACTCCAAAAGAACACTTCAAGGGATTCAACTTCATCCCATACCTTCATAGTATGCCGAACATTTCTACTAAGTCCTTCGCATGATCGGGAGATTGTTTGGATTTAACGAGCATATCATCTACGTAAACTTTCATGGTTTTCCCAATTTGATTGTAAAACATGCGGTTGACTAGGCGCTGATACGTGGCTCCCGCATTTTTTAACCCAAATGGCATTACGACGTAACAATACAATCCTAAGTCTGTGATAAAGCTTGTATGCTCTTGATCTAGTATGTGCATGGGAATTTGATTGTACCCGGAATAAGCGTCCATAAAGGATAAAAGTTCATGCCCGGCAGTTGAATCTACTAGTTGATCAATTCTAGAGAGAGGAAAGTTATCCTTCGGGCAAGCCTTGTTCAAATTAGAAAAGTCAATACACGTTCTCCACTTCCCGTTTGACTTTATGACCAGGACAGGATTCGATATCCAGTCAGGATATTTTGAATCCTTAATGGATCCATTACCTTTTAATTTCTCTACTTCTTCTTTCAAAGATGCTGAATGCTCTGGGCCCATCATCCGTCCCTTCTGCTTGACTGGTGGGTGCTTTGGATTAATACACATAGAGTGGCTTATAATGGTAGGCGAAATCCCACACATGTCAGCGTGAGTCCAGGAAAACACATCCAGATTTGCCTTTAAGAAATCAGCCAATTCCCTCGCTCTAACTGCATCCAGTTGCGAGCCGATCTTCAGTACTTTTGTTGGATCTATCTCATCAATAGGTATATCTATTGTCATTTCATTGGGAGTTGCCTTCCTGCCCCCGGGTTCTCTATCCTCTCTGGGATCTATATCTTCGAGCATGTCTGGGGGCGACTATTTTGGGGTAGGACCCCTTAATTGCTATGCTGAGGCCTCCTTTGGAGGAGCGGAATCGTCCTTAGCATCTATATTCAACCCCTTCATTAACATCTTTAACTCTATCACGTAACAAGCTCGTCCCGTAGCTTGGTCACCCCTCATCACCCCGACTCCTGAGTCAGTCGGGAATTTAAGCAACAAGCACCAAGGTGCGATACATGCCCTAAATTCGGCAAGGGCCGGCCGGCCCAGGAAGGCATTGTAAGGTGACTCCACATCCAAAACTACAAACGACGGGTTCCTTACTCTCTGGCGATCTCCCTGCCCTAGTGTGACTGGTAGTTCCACAAAACCCATCGGAGCTGTAGATGCTCCGTTAAAGCCATGTATCCATCCTTGACATGGCTTTAAGTCTTTTGCTTCGAGCCTCATTTGTTCGAAAGCTTTCTTAAAGAGGATATTAACCGAGCTCCCGTTGTCCACTAACACTTTATGGACTAAAGTAGGGCCAATTGTCGTGGTAATCACTAATGGATTGTCGGTTGGAGATTGAACTCCAGAATCATCTCTATTGCGGAATATGACATCATCCGACATCGTTTTTTGTTGTTTTATTGGAGAGACATCTTCAAGGCTACTGCATTCTCCTACTTCAAAATGCTTGGCGGCGTTGACGTACTAGTCCATTGCTTTAAAACTACGGCCAACTAAGTGAGGTCCGCCTATAATAGTATTAATGACGATCCTCTTACCTTTTTGCTGAGCTGTGGGTTTTGAAGCAGGCTGGTCCTGGTTTGGGCCTTGTCCCCCTTGCCCCCTATCCTTTGAGGCGACTTTGTACTCATCCAAATTCCCTTCTCGCATCAATTTTTCAACGATATCTCTCAAATGACGACACTCATTGGTGGAATGACCGTGGGAACCATGAAACAAGCAAAACTTTCCTATTGCAATCTCCTTCTCAGTAGAATCTCTGGGTGGTGGTATTTTGTACTGCAGTATGCTATACGTATCTAAATAAATGTTCTCCAACGTATCATTTAACGGCGTGTAATTTTCAAAAGTCTGGAATCTGGTTCTTTAATTAGAACTATTCCCTCGGTTTCTGTTCCTTCTATTGTCATTCCCATTTGTGTTGCTATTACCACCACTCTGGTTGCCAACATTTACTTCCACCTTCCCTGAACTGTCACCAGATTGTTTCACAGCAATGTTACTCTGGACACCCTCCTTCGAGGCCCCTTCGGACTTTCTCTTTCGATTTGCCTTAGCTTCTTCTCGCCTTAAGCGGACATTAGCCTTTTCATAGAATAATTCTCTAGTAGGAGGTGGTTTTCCAGCCAAGTAATCCCTGAACTTTGTGTCAGGATCTACCCCTTCTATCAAGGCCATCAGGATAGTGGGCTCATGAGGATCACTAACTTCGGTGACGGCCAGGTTGAAGCGATCCAAATATGACTTCAAAGATTCTCCTGGGGCCTGTTTAATTCGTGACAATTCTATGACGGTCTTGGACTTTTGGGCATGGAGTCGAAACTGATTCATGAAACGCTCACTCAATTCTGTAAAATTTGATACCGACCGAGGAGGGAGTCGGGTGAACCACATTAATGCTACATCTTCAAGATAGATTGGAAAAGCTTTGCATTTTACGGTGTTTGGAGCTGCTGCCGCGTTCATGAACCATGCATATCTCATCAGATGCTGCCCTGGGTCTATTCTTCCTGAATATCGATCCATCTGAGGAAAGTTGAATCGCCGGGGGAACTGGAAATTCAGTATGTCATCTATGAAGGGGGTATGACTTCGTTCAATGCCCCAATCTTCATTAGTATACCACTGGCTCTTGGACATAATCTGGCGCACCATTGCCTATACATCGGCATTTGTTAATGTCTGCATATGCTCCTTAGATCTGATGTTTGGATTACCCCTGGGTTCTTGGTCAGGGGATAACCTCCTGTTTTTGGCGGTAGCTGCTTTACGTTGTTCTCTGTGTTTCTGGTCGATCTTAGGAGGTAGAGGTTGGAGAAGCTGTTGCTACGTGGGGTTGGTAATATTAGGATCTCTGGGTAAGATGTGAGATTCGCGCATGGGTAACAACATAGGCAGTTGTAAGCTCGGGTCATCAGGGCCCAATGCGCGAGCAACGTCTTCTCGGGATCCCAAAGATCCAAAAGTCAATTGATCAAGGTTCTGAGGTCATTCAAGCGGCCTTCTCTCGTGAGGGCGTTCCTCGTCCGAGGAAGACGAATCATCTGTAGCAAGGCGGCGTGTTGGGGAAGGAGTCTTCTGCCTCCGAAGCTCATGTAGCTCTCTACCCATAGTGATTATATTTTCCTGCATGCGAAGGTTGTCACGCCTTTGGGCTTCCAATGCTTCTTTAGTGCTCTGTAGCATGTCAAGAAAATGTGAGAAGTCTCCCTGGGTAATGGGTGCAGATGGATCAGGCTAAACATTAGTCATCGTGGCTGGAATCGGAGCGTTGGTGGGAGCTCGAGTAGAAGTTCCAGCTTCATTCTGGTTCGGATCGGATCGGTTCACAGTAGCCTAGTCGGGGATGTTCGGATGGAGAGAGTGAGTGCCTCAACCTCATCAGACCGGATCGGATCGGTGCCTTCCACCCGGTTCGGATCGGAGCCTCCCATCCGGTTCGGATCCTCCTGATCGGAGCGGTCTGCTCCAGAGCTTTGAGCGCATGACCTAGTTATCACAATGGCTTGCTAATCTTCTCTAGCATCATTTCCCCTAGCACCTTGCACTTCTTTTCCTTTGGTCTTAGCCATAATACTTGATTCTTCAACAGTTAGTCAACAAGTACTGAAAGATGTCAGAGAGAAGGGATTAACTTCTTTGAACTTGAAAGTCCAAATAGTAGAATGATAATCCCGAAAAGGCTGAGAATTCGAAGGTTTCTCAGTGAAAGCACCAAAATGTTAGACCAAAAATTGGTTCTAACACCCAAATTAGTGATGATTTTAATGAAATAGAATTAAAAAGCAATGAAGAACACACGATTTATAGTGGTTCGACGTTAAAGAGCCTACGTCCACTTTCTATTCTTTTAATTGATGATTTGAATGCAAATACAGCAATGATTCTCACACAACTTCACAATTACAATGCATAAACTCACTCAAATCTCTCAAAAATATACTTTAAGAGATGATTTTGATCTGAATGTAGTTATGAAATTCGGCTATGGAGGAAGTTAGGACTGAGAATTTGCCAAAAGATCCTTTCAAATGCCTCTTGATGGTGTATTTATAGGTGAAAAATCTCTGCGAAGTGGCTCTGGTTCGGAATTGCGTGGCACCCATTCCATAAGAATCGGGTTCGGAGGCTTCCAGACGGTGACAGCGCATCGATTTAGTGGGAGATCGTGGGAGAAATGGTCATGCTTGGTTCGAGTCTTCAGGAAACGTGTGTAGCAACGGTCACAGGCTCAGAGAAAGGGGTTCGGATCGGCTGCCTCAGATCCGATCCGATGAGGCCATTTGCTACCTTTTGACGTTGCTGACGTACTCCTCCGATCCGGACCGATATGGCATCCGCGTCTTTGATCTCTACTTTTTTCCTACGCTATCTCCCTCCGATCCGGACCGGTTGGTGGCTTCCTCACTGTTTGCTCTTTGTGTAGCCTAGTTCACAAAGTAGGCTAACAATATATATATATATATATATATATATATATATATATATATATTTGTGCATAATTTGCATCAACTATTCCGAATTATATATTTACATATATTTCTTGTGATTGGGAAATATGTCAATTCCATTAATTATGCATTATTTACAATGATTATGGCTAACAGTCTTTTATGAGATTTGAGACCTTTTGGCAAGATTGAATGCAGAAAGGAATGTTTGGTTATTGGTTAAACCAAATGATTTAATTTAATAATAATAATAATAACAACTACGTTGACCGCACGAAAACATAAAATATAAATATACACATATTATCCGTCCAAATCAGTGTAAAATGGTAAAATATAGATTGTATTTAATGTTTGGATAAGGTTCAATTATGGAATTATATGTAAAAGTAATCCATATTGGATGAATATATTTGTGGTGACTATTTGTAGCAATCAATGTAATTAATTACTATAAATAGGACCGCAAATCAATATATAACCATTGTAACAAATATTGATTAGGGAAAAATAAAGGTGATAGAAAATGATTACAATTCCTAAAATCAATTAGGATAAATGTAGTAAACCCCAATTAGAAAATTTGAATTATAACCGTATTTAGACACGAGGTTAAGCTCAACTTGTCATAGAAGTTTTCCCGGAACGTACAAACAAATCCAGCATCCACAGGTACTCAGCTTAATGTGAGGGTCCAATGCGTAAATATAAATGTACTAAGACATGAGGTTAAGTTCAACTTGTGGTAGAAATCTGCCTGGAACCGACCGTCAAATCCAGCATCCACAAGTGGTCAGCTTAATATGAGTGGTCTGGTGCATAAACATGCATATATATATATACATAAATAAAATAAAAAAGTAAATAAATAAATATGAATAGTAAATGTATTTTCGGGTACAACAAACAGACATTTCAGGACTGATAAAATAAGGGTATCCAGAATTAAGGGTTGCCTTAGGGAAAATATGACCGTTATGGTCATAAATGGCAATAAACCTATGGATAGTAGAAAAAGGGGATTTATGGGTGTTGAATTGTCATTTAAATACTAAGTCCAATTAGGAAAGATGATTAAACATATCCTAGGATAAGGAGATATAACTTTTCTATTTATACTAGTTAACATAGAATATATAATTTAATTTTTTTGAGTTGGACTTAGTAGGTTAATAATGAAAAATATTATTAACCAAATTAACCCGTGACGATGAATCTGGTACGTATAGCATTTCCATGTAGAGGGAATAAACGAAAATGACTTAATGACATAGCCTGCTTATCCAAAATAGGGAAAAGTATTAAAGGCTTATGGGATACGAACCAATAACCTTTGAGTATAGTTCGTTTCCTGGGTCTTAAGCGACTATTGTTGAGGAGTCCACCTGGGAATAGGTCTTTAAGTTTAGGGGTCTTAAATGGCAGGTGTGGGGGGCCTACCCAAATCTGGAAACTAAAACGTCAGATATGACAACCTATCCCACGAGAAGTAATAAGAGATTGAGGGGTTATCTAATAAGGTCAGCTAGAAGGTATAACGAACGATAAGATACCATCTCTCACCTTATGTGGGGCAAGGGTATATGCGTGAACAACGGAAGCCTTAACTAGTAGGGCCCGTAGCTAGTGCCCTTTAGTTTATGTTAATGTTAGATAAATCGTCAAGGAAAATAAGAATAAATGAAAGTATATATACAAAAACCCCCTAACTAGGGGTTTAACCTCGATTAAATAACCAGCCATGCTCTGGTATAAAGGCTTCACAAATTTGAGTAAAATGTCCTATCTCGGTATTATACTTCGGGAATACTACTTTGGGAAGAGTAGTACAGTCGTGCGTAAACATTTACAAGGTTGGGCTAGAATTACTAACCTTGTTAGGCATACATCTTGGGTTAAACCAAATGGGATACATCTTTGTATTATAATACGTGTTGTATATTTCCCATTCACCATAATCTTGTTGTTATGACCCCCTCCTCATTACAACCACCTAGGTTTTCTAGAGAAGGTCGGGTTCTCATAGGTGTTTAAGTATGGCTTTCGGTGCTCGTTCTCTCTCATGCTCGGCATAGGCAAAGTGACTTACATTGAAAAAGGTAGTTACTTGAGTTAATACTAGTTTATCCTATTTTGTTTCCGTTGTGAGTTATCTTATCATACTATGATTATGCTCATGATCATTTATTGCAGGTACCAGATCTACACGCTCCATGTTTGGATGTATTTGAGTTTTGATTTTTGTCGAAATTCGAGCGCAGAAAAGTGTGGGGTGTTACAGTATACATTTTCAGCTTGAGTATGAGGAGGAAAAATTGGATTTTTATGGGTTTTAAGGGCTTGGAAGGGTCAGTGGGGACCACGCCTTAGGGAGATGGTGTCCACCATGTTGAATGAGCTGGTGGGATTAGAAGTTGGATGCGTGGGGCCAAGCGTGGGGCTGATGGGGTCCAAGGAAGTGGATTTGGGTGGAATTGGATAAGGGGGTGGTGGAAATTAGGGATTTAAGGTGGATTTAGGGGTTTTGAGTGGAGGTGGGGCTGAAAGGATGAGCTACTGGTGTAGGTCCGCAGGTCAAAGGGGAGGGCAAGAGCAGGTAGAAGTGGGTTGGGTGGGTGGCGGCCATGACCATGGAGGTTAGGAGAGAGGAAGGAGGAGGGTAGCTTTACGGAAGAAAGAAATATGGAAAATGGTAAAAGGAAGAAAAGGGTGGAGTTTTAAAGATGGATGAGCATAGGATCGTTGAGGTGTAGGCAGGTGATCAAATGGGAGAAAACACAACCAAGTGGCCTAAGGAGGTGACACTATAAATAAGAACAGGTGTGCTTTTGCACTTGTTTTAAAGGGAAGTTCCTTTAAGCTTTATCGCTCATATGATCAAACAGTAAATCCGATCGATATGAAGTTTTGAACCCTAGCATATTTCATAGTTACAGATCCAATGAAATATGTCTCGTTGAATTTGGAGTCCATTTAACCCTTGATCTTATTATTTTATTACGTTTTTACTTAATTTTGACCGTTGACCTGATACGCGTTTATTTTTCATATGCTCACATATTAACTCCTAAAATATGAAATTTGAAACCTTACTATTATTTGACGGCCCAGATCCACAAAGTTTGGTTTGTTAAACACCTAGATTATTTGGCAAATGTCTTTATTTCTAGCTTTTATTGAATACTCACTGATTTTCAATGTGTTTATATTGTGTACGCTTACCCACTAACTTCGATTGACTTGAAATTTGAAACCTGACAATAATTTACTATTCCAAATCCGATGAAAGTGGTTTTTTCGAAATCGAAGAATGTTTTCAAAGTGATCTATTTTTAGGTTATTAAAATAATATTAAAATATCAAATTTTAATATATTTACCTATAAATCGCTTTTAAAAGTCCACTAATCTCATTTAAATTCATATTTTAAATTGACCAAAAATCTTGGTCATTACAACTTTGGTTAATACTATGTTATTGATTACATGCTTTTTATCACATCTTACATGATCACTTTATAAATAATGTTATATCTCATTGTTATACTCCGTAATTAATAGATAATTGAAAATCCATTAGTTTCATATCTTGCTCCCAAACACTCACTTCTTCTTATGCTCTAGCTCAATGCATGTCCCTTTCTTCTTTACATTTACATTCATAGAATAACATATTCAATGTTCAAATTTAACCATTCGAATAAATGTATGAATGGTGTATAATCGAGCAAAGACTTTGAAGATGTTACGAATGTCAGAACGAGCTCAAATTAGAACACTCATTTTGCACCCCTACCTTACCGTGACCTACACACACACACACACATATATATATATATACACATGTTTAATTCATATATATATATATATTATCATCTATCCAAATTTGAGCTCGTCCCAACGTTCGTAATATTTTCAAAATCTTATCTCAATTATTAATCGTTAAGACATTTTTTCAAACCGTGAAATTTAAACATCGAATATGTTATTCTACGAATGTCAAAACGAGCATTCCAACCACTCATTTTGATTTTAATATTCATTATTTATCTCTTTGATTGAATTAAATAATATAGTGTAGTGGAAACAGAGAGAAAGAATTAATATTAAAATCAGAATGTGATTGGAATTCAAGAGGAGATAAAGGTATAGCCTAAGAGGTGTAGCGAAACATTTCTCATATATACATATACATACATATATATATACACACACACACATATATGAGTGTTACAGGGCACCCCTGTTTTTATAGCACCCTTACCCATTCGTGAGCTACACCAATCCAAATCCAAATCCAACAAGAACTTGTTGATGTTTCAGGTCATTAAAATAATATTAAAATATCAAATTTTAATATATTTACCTTTAAATCACTTTTAAAAGTCCACTAATCTTATTTAAATTCCTATTTTAAATTGACCAAAAATCTGGGTCATTACAACTTTGGTTAACACTATGTTATTTATTACATGCTTTCCATCACATCTTACATGATCACTTTATAAATAATGTTATATCTCATTGTTATACTCGTAATTAATAGATAATTGAAAATCCATTAGTTTCTTATCTTGCTCCCAAACACTCACTTCTTCTTACGCTCTAGCTCAATGCATGTCCCTTTCTTCTTTACATTTACATTCGTAGAATAACATATTCAATGTTTAAATTTAACCGTTCGAACAAATGTATGAACGGTGAATAGTTGAGCAAAGATTTTGAAGATGTTAACGAATGTCAGAACCTTACCGTGAGCTACACGCGCGCACACACACACACACATACATATATATATATATATAACAGTGTTCCTGGGCACCCTAGTTTTACGGCACCCCTTTTGCAACCATACCCTATCGCGAGCTACACCAATCCAAATCCAATGAAAATTTGTAGATGTTTAGTTCATATATATATATATATATATATATATATCATCTATCCAAATTTGAGCTTGTACCGACATTTGTAATATTTTCAAAGTCTTAACTCAATTATTCATCGTTTAGACATTTATTCGGACAGCGAAATTTAAACATCGAATATATCATTCTACAATTTCCGAACGAGCTCAAATTTTGGATAGATAATAAAATACATGTGGATTGAACATCTACAAAATCTTGTTGGATTTGGATTAGTGTAACTCATGGTAGGATAGGGGTACTGCACAATAGCGATTTCCCGTAATGCTCCTCTCTCTCTCTCTATATATATATATGTGTGTGGGTGTGGGGGTGTGTGTGTGTGTGGAAATGTTCTGCTACACCTCTTAGGCTACACATTTATCTCCCGCGGAATTTCCAACCACTCATTATAATTTTAATATTCATTATTTCTCTCTTCGATTGAATTAAATAATATAGTGTAGTGGAAAGAGAGAGAAAGAATTAATATTAAAATTAGAATGTGGTTGGAATTCAGGGGGAGATAAAGGTATAGACTAAGAGGTGTAGCGAAACATTTCTCATGTATATATATAACGGTCCTCTCTATATATATATATATACACACACACACACACATACGTACATACATACATATATATACACATATGAGCGTTCCGGGGCACCCCTGTTTTGTAGCACCCTTACCCATTCGAGAGCCATATCAATCCAAATCCAACAAGAATTTGTAGATGTTCAATCCTTTTAGTTATAATCATCTATCCAAAATTTGAGTTCGTTCCAAAATTCGTAAAATAATATATTTAACGGTTCAAATAAATATCTAAATAGTGAATAATTGAGCTAAAATTTTGAAAATATTACGAATGTCGGAACAAGCTCAAATTTCGGATATATGATTATATCTATGTGGACTGAACATCTACAAATCCTTGTTGGATTTGGATTGGTGTAGCTCATGAATGAGTAGGGGTGTTAAAGGGGTACTTGTAACGACCCGACCAATTTTCGATCCTGATTATTGACACAAATACCATATCGACTAACCAATAACCATAAATTCATCGGATCATTAATAGAAAGAAGTTAGAGGGTGAGAAATAGAAAGAAAAGTTAGAATAGAAAAATAGAAGATCACAATATTACAAAGAATCAGAACAGACATAGATCTCACAACGGAACAAAAAATATATATTAAATAACCTGACTTTTGAATTTACAAATTGGTAACTGTATACACATACCATCATAAGAGTACAATACATACAACGCAGCGGAAATAAGCAATAGCTATCTAATGCTGAAGCCTCCTGCTCGAAGCTCCTCCAAGTATATGTGTAAAATTACAACTACTTGATTGCCCATACAAATTTGGGCACCCAAGAGTTTAGGGTAAAACAAAACAATATAAACTCTGGGTCATTCATTGGACTGGTGTGAGTAAACTCCAACCACTTGGTTTAACTTTTAAAAATCATTTTAAGAGAAAGATAATCGTAAGACCAACCCACACATAAACACAGATGGTTTTTACCTTATGATAACCCAAAATATTCTTTGTATTAACATTATTCTAATATTATAATAGCGTCTAATCAAATCAATAGCAATCTAGAAGAACATTTGCATCTCACACTCCATATACATAGTATACAATCAAAACTTTGGGGACTTATTGGGTAATGCATTTACAATTATGACAAGGTATGTAACCACCTTCCAATAGTATATCTCTATAGAAGAATACACAGGGTTCAATAAGAACATTTTGTAACCAAGGCCACACATTACCGGTCACTCATTTCATTTGAGTATACCGAATGTATTATCACTAACGGTTGGGATCAACAACCCGTTGCTGAAAGCATACAGCAGCGATAGAATAAAGAAGCAAATAGATTTTTCCCTATATCATGTGACAGTACACCCTAATGGAAGCAACCCACATAGCCATGATGCCTTCCCGATTTTTGTTATTTCCCGATTGTGAGGCTTGAGGTCATACTTACCTTTTTAATATCACATCATTCATTTGAATGCCACATCGTCAAACCCGCCAAATCATTAATTGTCTTCCCAAAAATATCACGGGACTAAAGATAAGAGATACAAATTCCTCCGTCACCAATGTAAATATGTTTGAAGAGATCAACGTAGATGATATGTTAGGCAGCTCTATCAGACATTCATCCATACAAGTTGTCCTGTGACTGGATAAACCGAAGGCACCATCCCATCAATCCATATTAGGAAATTTCTACTTAGGATTAACAGAACGACCCTTGCACTTTACTCTATCTTCAGTTATCTTCAGCATAAGTTGATTCGCAATGCTTATGCCCATACAGAGTGGTTTTCAGGTAATAAACCTGATCCCGGTCTCTTCGTATTGACAACGGAAATATAAAATGGCCAAAAACTTCGATAGCCGGTTTTTTAACTATCAAAGGAACATCCAAATAACAAACGATCCTATTTCCATATGGAAATTCTACCGATTAAACATCAATACTGATCCCTTTAAATTAATTTCTTATAATTTATTCATTTCCTAATTTTCCTGTTTTCCCGTGTTCCATATCTTTCCCTATATATCTCTCAAAACTCGTTTGGCCTCTCACGATCTTGGAAAACATTTCCATATATCATAAACTATTTATTTTCTATATTTCAGAAAATATCTACTATTAACATCGGAAAACATTTCCATATATTAAAAAATTCTTAATTTATATATTTAGAAAATATGCATTATTAGCATTGGAAAACATTTCCATCTCTTCACATTTTTTATTTCCATATTCCAAAAATATACGTTATTAATTATTGGGAAAACAATTCCATATATTTACAAATTTCAAATCATTTCAATTTCTATGTTTAGAAGCATCTCTGATTTTATTTGGAAAACGTTTCCAAACTCATTTACTTGAATTTAAACGAATGTTGTATAAAACATCATTACGACAATTCAACCCATTAATCACCCATTAACTAATCGTATCTGTAACCAATCTTCGCCATTGAACCTTAACTATCCCTTAGTCAATTATGAAGCCAATCAAGTTGGGGTATAATTACCTATCATACCTTAACCGAACAACATTCTTAACTTCAAAATAGCAAAGTTCATAACTTCGAATACCAACAAAACATCGCTCACGCAATTCTCAGATTTAGTTTAAGAATCCACTTCTTTAACGAAAATCATTGATTATAACAATAATGTTATAATCCACGCTCTGAGATATTAAATCTTACGATATAACTTTTATTCATTAATTTGAATAAAATAAAATATTAATTAATTAATTAATTAATTAAGTCTTGATTAAAATGGAAAGTAAATAATACCTTCTTGAATTTGATATAGTCCAATTTCGGTGAATAAATCTCTTTCGAATAGTTTGTATTCGATAACTCTCTTTTGAATAATCTCTATCTGACAACTCTCTTTCGAATAATTTCAAACTTTGGAATAAATTTACCATTCAAGTCAACTTAAATTCCACTTTCATTCTAAATTCAGTTTAGAATTAATTACTTCTGAATCCGTACTAATTTCCTTATAACCATTCGAATATGCAAAATGTTTGCTTTGAAACCATTATGCACTTTAAAACGTGAATATTATTCCTTTATAGAAATCCGGACTCGTTTTGCAAAAAAATAAATATCATTAAAGGTTAAAATTCCATCTACCGAGACATTTTATAAGTTCGCGTTCACATTCCCCTTTTATGATCAAATCTTGTTTACATATCAACTTCTGGTCTATTTTATTCAATAAGTTTATAACTTTATATTGCCTTTACATTCGATTAATAAATACCGGTTTCAAACTGAATATTAATTATCTTGTTAAGTTCTATTTTGTATAATATATAGTTTCTAAAAAAAATTATTTTTATAACATTTTCTAATTATAAATCCTATGAATTTATTTTTAATTCTGTTTACATTCCAAATGTCGGAATAAATTTGATCGTTTCCTTTTTTAAACGATTTCTAATTTCTCTTTGATTCATTATTGAATTTACATTCCCAGATAATCCAATGAAAATTATTCTGCTTCATTTATAAACATTGTTTATAAATTAAATTACTTGTTTTTATTATTGAAAACAACTTATTATTTCCTAGCCCATTCGAAATTCAATTTCTATTTTAAAAATAGTTATTTCCTTTTCAAAACCCAATTTCTTTTCTATTTCATTCGAATATATTTTTACGATATTTAAATACCAATTATTCCAGGGCCAGTGCAATTCAACCATCTGACATAACAAAATCTATCATAAAAATATTTAACACATCATATATCACAATATATGAAAACAAATAGTAATAATTTTGAAGAATCCAGTTGGATCCCTCCAACCTGTTTTCCTACATCCACAGATGTTAGATCACATATTTTGCTTCAAGGTGGAATATCGCGGTGTAGAAGGTCATCTGCTATTATGCGGGGCACAGAAGGTCTCATCCACTAATAGTACTACGGAAAATATCCAAGTATCAACCTTAAATATAACTATATGTATAATAGCAACAATTGATAATAATATATCAATTCATCCAAACAATCATCACACAACATTTAATCATCATATATCAACATTAAATTACATTTGTAATATTATAAAACTTGGTAGAATTAGTGAGTTTACTCACATTGGTTATTAATCGTTGGAAAACGATTAATTTCTGATTATCCAATCAGGCAATTTATTTCGTTTTAAATTGTAACAAGCTCCAAATCGATCCAAACCAATATAGTTGCGTAGACTTCATCCATACGATATCAACAGATCTTGTTTCGTCAGATTCTGATAATGTATGAATAAATTTCGCACATTACAAGTTTGCATATATATTATAATAATTAAACAAGGTCATTAGTGTTAATTATTATTTAATTAAACTTAACCCACGTTTAAATTCTTAACATGCCGCTCATTACCTTCTCCCTCTCGAATACCTTGCTCTATAACACGCCATAGCCGAACATTTTGAATGCTTCGTTTCACCCCATTTCTTCACGAAACTCAACCAACTCTTCACTAATATTCATCTCTTCAATCTCTCCTTCTCCTCAACCCAAAAGAGCACAACTCGCACGCTTATCTAAATTTACGTTCTCCAGCCATGTTGTGTGCTACTGTGAAAATACCGCACCTTTTTGATAACAAAAGCCACAAAACTATGGCAATAGTAGCCATTCTCCATGCTAAATCAGAATATAACATCCAAAAATCCATTTGATGCTCCAAATCTCTAAATGATCGAAGCCTAGCATAAACGAATGCACGATATGTACATTTTGCGCGACCAATATGATGCTTGAATGCTAACAAACTCATATTAGATCGAAGAGAAACATTCAGGGGATTCAAATATATAAGTTTGGTGATTTATGGATTTTCACTTCAATTTTTTTGTTTTTCAATCATAGAATTGCTTACATTTGGAAGAATAAGTGGCGGCACGGGTTTTGACTGAAGAATGAAATTAGGGTTAGTTTATGATGGTAGTGGTATATTTATACGCAGGTTAATATATTTTTTATTCGACTTTTATATTCATTTTTATCCTGTCGCTATCTCAGTTCTTCGTTTAAAAATTCGTATGATCACATACGATATCCAATTTCAATAAAAATGGACATACAACTATAGTTTGACATTACAAACCCAGTGAAACTTGTTTCGTCGAAATCCGAGTTCGTTTGCTCACACATTGTTATCTTAAAGTGAAAATAGCTTGTTTTAAAGCGGATCCTTGTGTAAAGATTGATGTAAAGCGAGTCCCTGTTTTTACTATAGCAACGTATTTTAATGTTTTTTTTTGGCATTGGTGTATAGAAAAATTGCAAATATTCACGGAAGTATTCTGCAAAAAAACTAAAATATCAGCAATTTTACTGAATAATTGCTCCTATTTCAGCAATTATTCACCCACATTTTAGCTAAAACGCAGATGAATAATTGACGATATATCAACAATTATTCATATATAATTGTTGATATATCAACAACTATTTTTAAAAATAATGAAAGGCTTCTGAATAATTGCTAATATATCAGCAACTACTTTATATAATTGTTGATATATCAACAACTATTATACAGTTCATGGAAGGCTATGATTAATTGCTGATATATCGGCAATTATTGTATATAATGGCTGATATATCATGAGACGGCCCGCCCCGCACCAGTCGGCATTTCCTCCAAAAGTGCGTTGTACACATGCCCGACTAGCACGGAACGGTCGCCAAAGAAAGGAAAGAAGAGAATGAACTAATTAAGAACCTGTAGAATGTCTCACAGCGCAAGGAATAAAATATAATAACAACATACTTGACATAAAACAGGTGAGATAGTGCATGAGCTGAAACTAAACATCATAGCAGCGGAAAATCCAAATACAGCTTATGTTCCACATCATCATTATTACAACTTTAAAACCGTCTCTAAAGCAAAAGAAAGGAAAGGTACACTACTAATGCCCAAAGTAGTGACCAACAGTGACACAGGGAGAATATATATATATATATATATCATACGTGGAAGCCTCCTGCTCGTCTCCGGTACAGCTACTCGTGCATCACCAGCTAACCTGTCTCTAGTCTGCTCGTGAGAGCACCCACAGTTATAAGAAGAGACATAAAACTCTGGGTTAGACAAAAGTCTGGTATGAGCAATAAGTAGTAAAACAGAACAATAACAGGTATACTAAACCATACCTGAACCTGGACCTACAACCAAAGAGTTAGCACTACATACCGTACAACACTCTAAGGTGCCACTAACACATGGTATAAAGAATACGGGGGTGGGGGTGTGCATGTCATAGTGATGGCAAACAAATCAAGCATGGCAACCATCCTCACGTTTCTCACTCAGTGCGTAAAGCATACGATATCCATCACTTTGATCACTAGACCCATCGAGGTAATGACGGAGTTCGACTTGTACAACTAATGCTACCACCAAGCCTATCCTATGAGATCATGACCAAACCCTTTCAAATGACCCCACTTCATTGGTCTACAGCCCACTAGTCGTACCTAGGCCACTGTGGCCCTGAATCCGTTCACGTACCTCCCATACATAGTGATCCAAAGTCATAGACATCGGCAACCCCTTAGCACACGTCCCGCAACAAAGTCCAACTCATGAAGTTAACTCGTTGGTTCCCAACCGGATCCTGAGTACAAACTTCCCATTTGGACTATCTTTGCATCTCGGGTTTGGTTGAATTGGAGTTGGTCTTCAAAAGAGTCGTCGCATAGTAGTAATAGCACTCATCAGGCTCGGTTCGGATATGCATAATGATCCAGTCCTCATCAGTTTGGTTCGGTTCAATACTTCCTAGTATGCTCCTGGGTGTGGTTCGGTTAGGATGTTCCCCTTCTGGCTTGGTTCAGTTCGGATGCTTCTGCCTCGGTTCGACTCGTGGTTGATCCCTCCTAGATGTCCCGATCCGATCCCCCTCCCCTTCATAAGCCCGATCCGGTCTCATCCTTCTTCATTCGCCCGATCCGGTTCGGTGCTTCACTCCAACTCCAGCTCCAAGCTTGGTCCTCCGATCCGATCTCCACGCCTTTGCTTCCGATCCGATCCCCTTTCGGTCTCTCCGATCTGATCCCCTGCCCAACTCCAACTCTAAGCAAACGGCCTTCCTTCTCGCCAAGCCCCTTATGCTAAGTTCCAATCCGAATCAAGTCCACTTGTCCGGTTCTCCTATCCGACTTGTGCCCAATAATCTGATCCGGTCCGGTTTGAAACCCTGCACATTTCCTGCAGCTTTCCAGCGACTGTTTTACGCCATACGACGGCGTTTTAGACCATTCTAACTGTTCTAATCAATCACAAAGCATACCATACAGTCATAGCAACATGTAAATAAACCACAAACATCAAAACAACAATATGATGTATTAAAATAGATCAAACATATCCAAAAATCCATGTTTTCCCTTAATCATGTTTAGGCATAACTAATGATATAATTAGCAAAACTTAACCAAATCATCGAAACTTTCGAACAGAGGTCTAAATCATCATTTCGAATTTTATAAATATTTTTCCAGATTTTTAACATGTATAAATTCGCTAACTATCACTAATTACCTTTAATTAACCATAATTAGTGAGGAACTGTGCAAATCACTCACCTTGGCCACAAATTAACTTTAGATCTGAAATAAATCTCTGTTATAGTGCTGTTCTCAAAGCTATACAGCAGTTCTACCTCGATTGTTGTGCTAATCCTCTTTAATTTGATGTAAATTTGGCTTAATTAGCGACTAGAAGGTGATTTGGGGTGTTTTAGATGTTGGAGGCCATTACCAGGGTTCCTAGAATGAAAGTGGCAGCTGTGAAAGTGAGAAAAAGAGTGTTCTCTAAACCCTAACAGCCCTTAAATACTCCAAATTCCGAAATTTCCCTTTGGGCCTTGCTGTTAATCACCCGGTTAAGCCCAATTAAGATGTTTTTCACCATCTGAAATTTGTTTCAACCATATCTCCCAAACGGTGAGTCCGTTTGGCTAATGTGACCACTCTACGGAGAGGTAAACCATCATCAGGATCTACTTGAAGTGGTTTCAGGTCAAAACACCTTTCCAATCAAAAGTTACGGCCGAAACAAGATTAGCTAGGGGCAAAACGGTCATTTTAAAATCGGCAAAAATCATGAACATGGGAAATGACCCCAATAGTCGTCTCCCAAAGTTACATGACCATACGACTTCGCATGTGAAAGAAATAAATATTCTATGATCCTTCGATGCGTAGAATGCGGGTCGTTACACTCTCCCCCCCTTAAGAAATTTCGTCCCCGAAATTCCTTAACCCAAAACATACAAAGGATCCCGCATGCCTACCAATCATATACAACAATCAAACATGCAAAACAGATAAAACAAACCTATCCTAGCATGCAGAAAAACTAAACCAAAACTAAAATCTTACCAGGCGAAGAGTTCTAGATACGTCTTCCTAATGCTCTCCTTTGTCCCCCAAGTACAGTCATTCTCACTCTCGCCCCACTGAACTTTGACTAGATTCACCGCTTTCCTTCGAAGTTGCTTCGTATCATTCCCAACAATACGCATAGGCTTGTGGTTCCCAACCGCCTCGGGTTCAACTTCGATATCATCCAACTGATCAGGTGAAATAGTCATATCTAGGTCGTGCACGAACTTCCTTAACTGGGAAACATGAAATACATTATGAATTCCTACCATCTTCTCTGGTAATTCAACTTTATATGCCAAATTTCCAATTTGCTCAAGAACTGGGAATGGACCAACAAATCTTGGTGCTAACTTGCCTCTCCTGCCAAATCGTATCACGCTTTTCAACGGAGAAATCTTAACAAACACCAAGTCGCCAATGGAGAAATTTAATTCTCTTCTCCTCTTATTAGCATAACTTTTCTGCCTATCTTGGGCAGCCTTCATTCGCTGTTGGACAACCTTAATCTTAGCTGAAGTTTCTCTTATCACATCTGGTCCAGGCACTAACTTCTCACCAGTTTCTAACCAACATGACGGCGAGTTGCACGGTCTTCCGTACAAAGCTTCAAATGGAGCCATACCAATACTGGATTGATAACTATGCAAATGGTCATCCCATGATCCACCAAAATCCAATACACAGGCTCTCAAGAGGTCTTCTAATATACGATTCACCCTCTCTGTTTGACCGCTAGTTTAAGGATGATACGCGGTACTGAGATGTAATTCTGATCCTAACGCCTCTTGTAAGCTCTTCCAAAATCCACTAGTGAACAACGGATCTCGGTCACTCACGATGCCTTTGGGTATTCCATGAAATCTCACTATCCACTTTACATATAGTTCGGCTAACTTAGCTGCTGTTCTATTCGACTTGGCGGGTATAAATCTTTCACTCTTAGTCAATCGGTCCACAATCACCCAAATGCTATCATGGCCCGATCTAGTCCTTGGTAATCCATCAATGAAATCCATCGAGACTTGTTCCCATTTCCATTCTAGAATCTCTAATGGTTGTAACAAACCACTAGGCTTCTTTTGCTCAGCTTTAACTAGCTGGCAGTTCAGAAATTTGGATATAAACTTCCCAATGTCCCTTTTCATCCCTTCCTAGTAGTAGGTTTGCTTCATGTCTCGATACATCTTGTTACCATCGAGGTGTATAGTCAGTTTTGAGTGATGACATTCTCTAAGCACTTCATCTCTCAATCCAGTGACATTGGGTACAACTAGTCTTCCATTCTTCCTAAGCCATCTATCTCGATCAAGCCCATACTTGTTCATCTCTCCATCGATTCCCATCTCTAACTTTGAGATGATTTACGATAGGTTAGATCTTCCTCTGACTGGAACCAATCCGCTCAATCAAAGTGGGTCTAATCGTCAAACTTGCTAACATTTCTGGATTCAATTCGCACTTTGGTCTGAAATCATACCCCGCGATGTACTCCAGCTGCTTCCATTCTAGAAATATAGCCCCTAAACTGGCATGTCTTCTACTCAATGCTTCAGCTACCGCATTGCCCTTTCATGGTGTGTATGCGATATCGAAATCGTAGGAAGCTAAGAATTCTAACCACCTCTGCTGTCGGAGATTTAGATCCTTCTAAGAGAAGAGATATTTTAACGATTTATGATCGGTAAACAACTCGAATCTGTCTCCTAAGAGATAATGTCTCCACGTCTTCAACACAAATACGATCGCTGCTAATTCCAAATCGTGGGTTGGGTATCTTCTCTCCTGCGGTTTCAATTGCCGACTTGCATAAGCTACAACCCTACCTCCTTGCATCAATACAGCACCTAGTCCGGTACCACATGCATCTGTGTATACCATCATCTCTTCATTCCCCTTAGGAATGACTAACACTGGTGCACATGTCAACTTGTCCTTTAGACTCTTGAATGCATTCTCACACTTTTTGTCCTAGACGAAAGCTTGATTCTTCTTGGTCAACTGAGTCAACGGTGTTGCTATCTTGGACAAGTCTTGGATAAACTTACGATAATATCCAACTAACCCCAAGAAACTTCTTATGTCCGTTGCATTCTTGGGCGTAGACCAATCTTGTACCGTAGCCACCTTCGCAGGATCCACGGCAATACCATTATCTGAAAAAACATGGCCCAAGAACCTCACTTCCCTCCTCCAGAAGTGACACTTAGAAAACTTTGCTTTCAATTGGTGTTTTCTCAACACCTCCATCACTATCCTTAAGTGTTCCTTGTGTTCTTCCTCTATCCTCGAATAAACAAGTATATCGTCCACGAACACAAGAACAAACTTATTCAACTGATCTCTGAATAGTCTATCCATAAGATCCACAAAATATGCATGTGCATTGGTCAACCCGAATGGCATGACCAACAACTCATAAAATCCAGACGGCGTCTGAAATGCCGTTTTAGCTATACTTTCAGCTTCCACTCTAAGCTGATGAAAACCTATCGCGAGATCCAACTGAGAGAACAATCTCGCGCCACTCAATTGATCAAACAAATCATCTATCCGCGATAGAGGATACTTATTCTTCCTTGTCACCTTATTCAACTCGCGCTAGTCCACACACAGTTGAAGGGAACCATCTGCCTTGGTAGCAAACACAACTGGTGCTCCCCACTCAAAAACATTCTTCTGATAAATCCCTTCTTCAAAAGATCGCTTACTTGCACCTCGAGCTCTCGCTGCTCCCTTGGCGCCATACGACGAAGTGGCATCACTATAGGTCTGACATCTTTCACTAAATCAATACGGAACTCAATCTCTCGGTGTGGTGGAAGTCCGGTCACTTCCTCGAAGACGCCCGGATACTGGCCAACCACGGGAAAATCTGACAACTCATCATGTGAGATGTCGAGGGAATTTAGAAAACTGGCCATTATCCCATCACTAGGTAGACCACCAAACACTACCCTCTTCCCATCATCCGCTCTAACTGTCACCAAAAATCCCTCACAGTCTACCACCACCCCGTATCTTTGGAGCCAATCGACTCCCAAAATAATGCTGAACCCAGTAAAGCCCAAAACAAAGCAATCACAAACAAACATGCATCCATGACTTGATAAGACCACATTACGACAAATCATGTTAAGGCTATTCGAACCACTAATCGAGTTCGTCACCACTAAAGGTCTATCGACGATCTAGGGTTCCAATTGCAACCTATCTACCAGGTCACTAGATATAAAGGAACTGGAAGCCCCGGTATCAAACAAAACTCTAACTGAAACATCATAAACAGAAAGCATACCTTGAATAACAACATTCTTTCCTTTCTCCGCCGCACTTGGGGCATTCGACGAAGAAGGAATAACATTAAAGGCATATGCTTTCACCATCTGCTTTTCTTTAGGGGGTTGCGGACACTTGTCCTTGTGATGTCCCACTTGGCCACAGTTGAAGCACTTCCTATCCGCTGGCTTAGCCCGACAATTACTAGCATAATGGCCCTTCTCACCACAGCTGAAGCACTCAACATCCTTCTTATTCTTTTTCTTCTGGCCATCCTTAGTCTGATCTGCTTTCTCTTATTCTAAGAACCATTCTTGCCTCCACCGCTTGCTTGCGAATTTGGCTCCTCTGCAAATGCAACCTCGGTCTTCGACTTAGGGTAAAGACTTTCTGACCTCAATGCTTTCCCCACAATAGATTCAAACGTCTCATCGATGTGGTTAATAAGCCATTCCCCCAAGTACTGATCCAAACCTATTATAAATTTCTCATTCTTCTTCTCGAGAGTGTCAATGAGGGGTAATCCATACTTCGATAAAGTATCGAATTATGCAATATACTCCAAGACAGCTCTGCCATTCTGCTTTAGTTCCAAGAATTTCTTAAACAACACTGACTTCTGAGCAGCTGGAATGAACTTATCGCTAAAGTGAACCTTAAACTGATCCCAAGTAATCTGATCCTCGGGAGTAGCTGCCTTTATAGCATTCCACCAATTCATTGCCTGTCCTTGCAACTGACGGGATGCTAGCATTCTTTTCATCGCATCCTCGATACCCAAGTCTTCGAAGATACGCTCACAGTTATCCAACCAATCTTGAACATCCGTGGCCGATTCCGTTCCTTGGAACGGCTTTCCACCAAGACTAGTGTAATCCTTACATAGCTTGGCAAAATCGGCTCTAGGCGCCTGCACCACTGCACCACCACCATTACCAGCATTAGGAGCTGTCCCCTGAATATCTCTAAGCATATCTGTAACACCCCACACCCGCTATGGTCACTCTCTAAGGGAATGCCATAACATCGGCGGAGTATTCTAGTGAATATAGAACAGAGAAATTACAGCAAGACAGATATAAGTAATACTTGAAATTTAAAACATCATCTCATAACAGCGGAAATAAACATGTCTGGTTACATCACAAAACCATAATAAGAGTTAAGTACAAATATCCATTCTTGCTAAATAAAAATACATAATCCCAATACATAAACTGATAGCCATAAAAAAGAAGAAGCTGAGCTCTACATCTACGGTCCAAACTCCAAGAGATAGATAAAGCAAACTGATCAAGGCCCACTAGCACTAGGCCCAACCTGAGGACCTGAGGGGAAAAAGATAAAAACAACGGGGTCAGACATAAGCCTGAGTGAGCCCTATAACCTTAACAATACAATTATTAAAGTAATTAGGGTATGACATGAACTCGGTACGGTACCTTTGGGGATAATGACTACACTAAGTAGCCAACAACATAGGATGAACTAAGATAACCATAAAGACGCATCTACCCACCCAAGGATAATTACTAACTGCACCCCACCAGTCATTCCTACTTAAAGGTTGATCCCACCCAAGGACTTAAAGAAAGATATAACTAGTAGTTTCATGTACTCCTAGCTGACTACATAGGTGCCGTCTGCCCCTATCTCCACTAGGTGTACCCCACTACCCCAAGCGATCGGCTCCCTAACGTAGATACCAGTGCTGGACCCACAGTGGGGTGTATCACTCCCCCTAAAGTGGCAACCCAATACTATCCACGGTGCACGGCTTATATCTACACGATGCAACAACGACTTATCTACCAGCCCGGGTCCACACACGCATATGAAACCCGTTGGACTCGCGTTGCCACCGCTATCCCGTTTTGGCCTCTTATAGTCAAGCCCAATATGCGTGTCCCGTCACCCGACTAGAGTCGAGCCCACAAAGATACGTTTGGGATATTGGTTGAAATGGGCCCCCACAAGCTACCCACCTAAGCTTGTTACTTATCTAGTGTATCCCACTTAACCCTTTAATCATGTTTAATTACATGTTTCCACTTGGTTAAGTATTCTAATCGTATTTTCTATTGCCACCCAAGGCAACCCACTAGATTTCCACATGCCACCCAAGGCACCCACTTAACCCCTCATGCTCTACTACATGCTTATCTGGTTAAGTGTTTCTTAATTAATTAAGACCGTGATCCTCATAAAGACCTCTCACATTAGACTATCTTTTATGACCGCTGGTTAAGCCGGTTGGGTCCGGGCAGCCTTATGTCATAACCGAGTCTAACCTCGTGTCTTTACATTAATCACGTATTTAGTTTGTGCCTAAGACCTCTCACATTGGGCTAACATTTGTAGCAACTGGTTAAGCCGGTTGGGTCCGGGCAGTTTTACGCTACAACTGAGTCCAACCTCGTGTCTTAGTCGATTAATTACACCTAATTAATCACCCCATATTAATTATCCCTAATTAATATCAAGTTTTTTCATAACATGGGTAGACCTAACTCAATAGGTAAATTCCCATGGGGTAGACCTAACTCAATAGGTAAATTCCCACTTATGTTAATTTATTTTTATGGTATGCTTAATCATACCCAACCATACTTTTAATTAACATATTTATTAACCCCATCGTTCCCCACGTAAATCGTTCTCATAAAGGGAAGATCCATCACAAATATCATGGGTTAAACCAAATATTAGCATATTCTTTGTCATGGGTTAAGAGGGTGTCAACTTGCATATATGAGCATATATTAACCCAAC
Source organism: Allium sativum (assembly GCA_030737875.1). Lineage (NCBI taxonomy): Eukaryota > Viridiplantae > Streptophyta > Magnoliopsida > Asparagales > Amaryllidaceae > Allium > Allium sativum. The sequence goes on from CM060919.1 coordinate 448,534,221, forward strand.
TTGCATTTAAGCATACACATAACTTGCATAATTATTCACATGACTTCATAAGCATGCATAACATATTAATCTTGCATTTGAGCATACACCTAACTTGCATAATCATTCACATAACTTCATAAGCATGCATAATATGTTAATCTTGCATTTAAGCATACACATAACTTGCATAATCATTCACATAACTTCATATGCATGCATAACATGTTAATCTTGCATTTAAACATACACATAACTTGCATATTTATTCACATAACTTCATATGCATGCATAACATGTTGCATAATAGATCAATGTCCAACTTAGTGTTTTGCATCATAATCATCATGAAACATAGCACCAAACTTGCATAAAGATATAACATTAAACTTGCATAAAAATGTCATGAACACATACACTAAACTTGCATGACATAGAGCATATAACTTGCAAAACACATAACATATACAATATTAAGCTTGCATAAACACATTGATCCACAAACATAACCATACATCATCATATCCTATCTTAATCAATTTAACAATTGATTATTAAGGGGATAGAAGCTCACCAAAACAAAATTAGCAAACTAATGAAGAAGATTAAGAGGCTAGAAGTTGATTTGGAATGCTATCCCTTCTCTAATTTTGATGGAGGCTCTCTCAAGTTTCAATTTGCCATAGTTTAGTTACTAGATTTAATTATGAATGAATTAGGGTAGGGTTAGGGTCTTATTTATAGGATTAGGTGAGTGTTTTAGGCCCTTAGATTAACCCTAGATTAGATTAGGACCCTTAGATTTCGGAACTCTCTAGAACCAGCCCTCCAAGCCAGCCTAGAACCCAACCTGGTGCAACCTGGTGCACCCAGGTTCACTGGACGCCGCGACCCTGTCGACAGGCAAGTCGACACCCCCTGTCGACAGGCCTGTCGACAGCCCTGTCGACATGGGTAGGGCGGGATTTTTCCCGCCTGACCCCACTTGCTCCATTTTATAATCTGAGATTTGAATTTTAAATCTGTTTTTAGTTTCAAATTTTCTGCAAACTTCATCGGGCCATAACTGGGCCATACGGACTCCGATTTTCGAAAACTCGGACTCTATTTTGCGTATTTTTCCGAGACGAACACAATGATGCAGCCCGTTTCCCTTGATTCTCACATCTGAGATTATTTATTCTGTAATTAGTGAATTTTAGTATTAACAAAAATACGGGGTGTTACATTCTCCCCTCCTTAAAGGATTTCGTCCCCGAAATCTCTAAGCTAAGGAGAATGCATATCCTACCATCCAAACAACCATCTACTCAAACCATCAACCACGGGCATCCATTGTCCTTAAATAGTTTCTAATGATGTATGAGCATATGCAAAAAGTGTGTGTATATGTTCCCTATCTAACGTATGAACATATGCAAACCATGATAGTGCCATGCATCCATTATGTATGCGAGAGAACCCTATCGACACATACAATATCTACATGAGTGCACAATCATTCACCAAAATGCATCATCCATATGATAACACAATCATTATACATCCATTAATATAGCTTCCTACACACAATTTTATGCAATATGCAATATGAAGTGATTGAGCCGATCTAGTGCCTAGAGTGTGTGTATATGCATCCACGAGCAACCACTAGCAAACACTTGCATCCACTTGCATCCATCAACCATAACATGTCTCAAACACATGTTTCAACCATAGGTTTACCCTATCTAAAGGTCAAAGATACTAAAGATAAGATAAGTACTAGATAACGATAGAGGAGAAAGTAAAGACATACCCTCAAAAAGAAATGGGTATAATGAACGCATCTTCGCTTCCGTCTCCCAAGTTGCGTTGGTCTCATCTTCTCCCCATTGCACTTTGACTAGTTGAACCTCTCGATTCCTCAATTTCCTAGTCTCTGACCCAAGGATGCGAGTAGGAGCCCGTCGGATAGTCGCATCACGCTCTATCTCTACATCTCTAAGCAAGCTCGGCTCTACCACCTCTGCGGTCTCATGTAAGCATTTCCTCAGATGTGATACATGGAATACATCATGAACACCACTAAGTCTGTCGGGCAACTCCACCCTATATGCCATCCGTCCAATCCTTTCCTTAATGGGAAATGGCCCTACGAACCTTGGTGCTAACTTCCCAACAGATCCAAAGCGAACCACATTTCGTAATGGAGACACTTTGACAAAGACCATGTCCCCAAATTCAAACTCAAGATCCGTCCTTCTCTTGTCCGCATAAGATTTTTGCCTATCACGAACCTCAAAGCCTTCTTCTCCGGTGTATTCACCATATCTAGGCCAAACCTTGCCAATTGATTAAACTTGTTGACATATTCCTTCACCGAGAGATTTCCTTGCTTTAGAGTCAAGAATCTTTCCATATACAAGTTTTCCTCCGCCCTTGAGAGAAACTTTGCCACAAATCTTTGCTTAAATCCGCCCAAGAGTCAACGGGGCGTTCTCCATTAGTGACCTCCCACCAGAATGAGGCCTCTCCCTTCATTAACCAAGCAGCCAACTTGACTTTCTTTCCTTCTTCCATCTCAAAGATATCTATCAACTCTTCCACCTCCTTAAGCCAATCTCTAGCCTCCACAAAAGTTTCAGATCCTTGAAAAGGTTTCCCTCCCATAGCTTTGAATTCCTTACAAGTCTTAGCAAAAGTATCCGTGCGAGGAGGAGGGGGAGGAGGAAGATCGGGTGCTACGTTTGGTGGAGGAACATTTGCTGGACCCGCAGTGGTGGCCCTAGCCTCCATCAATCTCCTATACCATACTGGTACCGTCACACGTTCTGGAAAGTTAAGATCCTCAGCCATGCTGAAACGAAAAAGGAAAGATTCAAAACGGAGAATTCGAAAGACAAAGATATGGCTATTGGGATTATGCTTTTCTTTCAAAAACTTTTCTTTTTAAAGACATGTTTTTTTTTTGAAAATATCTCTTTCAAAAATGTTTTTAGAAAAATAGTTTTCTAAAAAATTTTATCTGTTCCGGTAACCTGGCTCTGATACCACGTGTAACACCCCACACCCGCTATGGTCACTCTCTAAGGGAATGCCATAACATCGGCGGAGTATTCTAGTGAATATAGAACAGAGAAATTACAGCAAGACAGATATAAGTAATACTTGAAATTTAAAACATCATCTCATAACAGCGGAAATAAACATGTCTGGTTACATCACAAAACCATAATAAGAGTTAAGTACAAATATCCATTCTTGCTAAATAAAAATACATAATCCCAATACATAAACTGATAGCCATAAAAAAAAAGAAGCTGAGCTCTACATCTACGGTCCAAACTCCAAGAGATAGATAAAGCAAACTGATCAAGGCCCACTAGCACTAGGCCCAACCTGAGGACCTGAGGGGAAAAAGATAAAAACAACGGGGTCAGACATAAGCCTGAGTGAGCCCTATAACCTTAACAATACAATTATTAAAGTAATTAGGGGTATGACATGAACTCGGTACGGTACCTTTGGGGATAATGACTACACTAAGTAGCCAACAACATAGGATGAACTAAGATAACCGTAAAGACGCATCCACCCACCCAAGGATAATTACTAACTGCACCCCACCAGTCATTCCTACTTAAAGGTTGATCCCACCCAAGGACTTAAAGAAAGATATAACTAGTAGTTTCATGTACTCCTAGCTGACTACATAGGTGCCGTCTGCCCCTATCTCCACTAGGTGTACCCCACTACCCCAAGCGATCGGCTCCCTAACGTAGATACCCGTGTTGGACCCACAGTGGGGTGTATCACTCCCCCTAAAGTGGCAACCCAATACTATCCACGGTGCATGGCTTATATCTACACGATGCAACAACGACTTATCTACCAGCCCGGGTCCACACACGCATATGAAACCCGTTGGACTCGCGTTGCCACCGCTACCCCGTTTTGGCCTCTTATAGTCAAGCCCAATATGCGTGTCCCGTCACCCGACTAGAGTCGAGCCCACAAAGATACGTTTGGGATATTGGTTGAAATGGGCCCCCACAAGCTACCCACCTAAGCTTGTTACTTATCTAGTGTATCCCACTTAACCCTTTAATCATGTTTAATTACATGTTTCCACTTGGTTAAGTATTCTAATCGTATTTTCTATTGCCACCCAAGGCAACCCACTAGATTTCCACATGCCACCCAAGGCACCCACTTAACCCCTCATGCTCTACTACATGCTTATCTGGTTAAGTGTTTCTTAATTAATTAAGACCGTGATCCTCATAAAGACCTCTCACATTAGACTATCTTTTATGACCGCTGGTTAAGCCGGTTGGGTCCGGGCAGCCTTATGTCATAACCGAGTCTAACCTCGTGTCTTTACATTAATCACGTATTTAGTTTGTGCCTAAGACCTCTCACATTGGGCTAACATTTGTAGCAACTGGTTAAGCCGGTTGGGTCCGGGCAGTTTTACGCTACAACTGAGTCCAACCTCGTGTCTTAGTCGATTAATTACACCTAATTAATCACCCCATATTAATTATCCCTAATTAATATCAAGTTTTTTCATAACATGGGTAGACCTAACTCAATAGGTAAATTCCCATGGGGTAGACCTAACTCAATAGGTAAATCCCCACTTATGTTAATTTATTTTTATGGTATGCTTAATCATACCCAACCATACTTTTAATTAACATATTTATTAACCCCATCGTTCCCCACGTAAATCGTTCTCATAAAGGGAAGATCCATCACAAATATCATGGGTTAAACCAAATATTAGCATATTCTTTGTCATGGGTTAAGAGGGTGTCAACTTGCATATATGAGCATATATTAACCCAACTTGCATTTAAGCATACACATAACTTGCATAATTATTCACATGACTTCATAAGCATGCATAACATATTAATCTTGCATTTGAGCATACACCTAACTTGCATAATCATTCACATAACTTCATAAGCATGCATAATATGTTAATCTTGCATTTAAGCATACACATAACTTGCATAATCATTCACATAACTTCATATGCATGCATAACATGTTAATCTTGCATTTAAACATACACATAACTTGCATATTTATTCACATAACTTCATATGCATGCATAACATGTTGCATAATAGATCAATGTCCAACTTAGTGTTTTGCATCATAATCATCATGAAACATAGCACCAAACTTGCATAAAGATATAACATTAAACTTGCATAAAAATGTCATGAACACATACACTAAACTTGCATGACATAGAGCATATAACTTGCAAAACACATAACATATACAATATTAAGCTTGCATAAACACATTGATCCACAAACATAACCATACATCATCATATCCTATCTTAATCAATTTAACAATTGATTATTAAGGGGATAGAAGCTCACCAAAACAAAATTAGCAAACTAATGAAGAAGATTAAGAGGCTAGAAGTTGATTTGGAATGCTATCCCTTCTCTAATTTTGATGGAGGCTCTCTCAAGTTTCAATTTGCCATAGTTTAGTTACTAGATTTAATTATGAATGAATTAGGGTAGGGTTAGGGTCTTATTTATAGGATTAGGTGAGTGTTTTAGGCCCTTAGATTAACCCTAGATTAGATTAGGACCCTTAGATTTCGGAACTCTCTAGAACCAGCCCTCCAAGCCAGCCTAGAACCCAACCTGGTGCAACCTGGTGCACCCAGGTTCACTGGACGCCGCGACCCTGTCGACAGGCAAGTCGACACCCCCTGTCGACAGGCCTGTCGACATGGGTAGGGCGGGATTTTTCCCGCCTGACCCCACTTGCTCCATTTTATAATCTGAGATTTGAATTTTAAATCTGTTTTTAGTTTCAAATTTTCTGCAAACTTCATCGGGCCATAACTGGGCCATACGGACTCCGATTTTCGAAAACTCGGACTCTATTTTGCGTATTTTTCCGAGACGAACACAATGACGCAGCCCGTTTCCCCCAATTCTCACATCTGAGATTATTTATTCTGTAATTAGTGAATTTTAGTATTAACAAAAATACGGGGTGTTACAATATCCCTCGTGAGGTCAGTAAACATCATCCTCATGTCAGCAGCATTTCCATTATTGGTCCCTCTACCGGCACCTCTTGCATATCGGCTCATCGTCCAATCTGTAAAGAGAAAACGATTAACCATCTCCATAGTGGTGCCAGTGCAGTGCGACTTCATCCTTAGATATACTAATAGTATATATACATATATAGCTTTTGAAAACCAAAATAATCGCAAATACGCGCTCTCATATACATATTATCTCTCCCTGGTGCCTTTCCCTAGGTTAACTACGCAACCTAGAGCTCTGATACCAAGTGTGACGACCCGCCCCGCACCAGTCGGCATTTCCTCCAAAAGTGCGATGTACACATGACCAACTAGCACGGAACGATCGCCAAAGAATGGAAAGAAGAGAATGAACTAATCAAGAACCTATAGAATGTCTCACAGCGCAAGGAATAAAATATAATAACAACATACTTGACATAAAACATGTGAGACAGTGCATGAGCTGAAACTAAACATCATAGCAGCGGAAAATCCAAATACAGCTTATGTTCCACATCATCATTATTACAACTTTAAAACTGTCTCTAAAGCAAAAGAAAGGAAAGGTACACTACTAATGCCCAAAGTAGTGACCAGCAGTGACACAGGGAGAATATATATATATATCATACGTGGAAGCCTCCTGCTCGTCTCCGGTACAACTACTCGTGCATCACCAGCTAACCTGTCTCTAGTCTGCTCGTGAGAGCACCCACAGTTATAAGAAGAGACATAAAACTCTGGGTCAGACAAAAGTCTGGTATGAGCAATAAGTAGTAAAACAGAACAATAACAGGTATACTAAACCATACCTGAACCTGGACCTACAACCAAAGAGTTAGCACTACATACCGTACAATACTCTAAGGTGCACACGTCCCGCAGCAAAGTCCAACTCATGAAGTTAACTCATTGGTTCCCAACCAGATCCTGAGTACAAACTTCCTATTTGGACTACTTTGCATCTCGGGTTTGGTTGAATTGGAGTTGGTCTTCAAAAGAGTCGTCGCATAGTAGTAATAGCACTCATCCAGCTCGGTTCAGATATGCATAGTGATCCAATCCTCATCGGTTCGGTTCAATACTTCCTAGTATGCTTCTGGGTGTGGTTCGGTTTGGATGTTCCCCTTCTGGCTCGGTTCAGTTCGGATGCCTCTTCCTGGGTTCGACTTGTGGTTGCTCCTTCCTAGATGTCCCGATCCGATCCCCCTCCCCTTCATAAGCCCGATCCGGTCTCATTCGCCCGATCTGGTTCGGTGCTTCACTCCAACTCCAGCTCCAAGCTTGGTCCTCCGATCCGATCTCCACGTCCTTGCTTCCGATCCGATCCCCTTTTGGTCTCTCTGATCCGATCCCCTGCCCAACTCCAACTCTAAGCAAATGGCCTTCCTTCTCGCCAAGCCCTTATGCTAAGTTCCAATCCGAATCAAGTTCACTCGCTAGGTTCTCCTACCCGACTTGTGCCTAATAATCCGATCCAATCCGATTTGAAACCCTGCACATTTCTTGCAGCTTTCCAGCGACTGTTTTACGCCATACGACAGCATTTTAGATCATTCTAACTGTTCTAATCAATCACAAAGCATACCATATAGTCATAACAACATGTATAATCAACCACAAACATCAAAACAACAATATGATGTATTAAAATGGATCAACCACATCCAAAAATCCATGTTTTCCCTTAATCATGTTTAGGCATAACTAATGATATGATTAGCAAAACTTAACCAAATTATCGAAACTTTCTAACAGAGGTCTAAAACATCATTACGAATTTTATAAATATTTTTCCAGATTTTTAACATGTATAAATTCACTAATTATCACTAATTACCCTTAATTAACCATAACTAGTGAGGAACTATGCAAATCACTCACCTTGGCCACAAATTAGCTTTAGATCTGAAATAAATCTCTGTTATGGCGCTGTTCCCAAAGCTATACAACAGTTCTACCTCGATTGTTGTGCTAATCCTCTTTAATTTGATGTAGATTTGGCTTAATTAGCGATTAGATATGATTTGGGGTGTTTTAGATGTTGGAGGCCATTACTAGGGTTCCTAGAATGAAAGTGGCAGTTGTGAAAGTGAGAAAAAGGATGTTCTCTAAACCCTAACAGCCCTTAAATACCCCAAATCCCGAAATTCCCCTTTAGGCCTTGCTGTTAATCACCCGGTTAAGCCCAATTAAGCTGTTTTTCACCATCTGAAACTTGTTTCAGCCATATCTTCCAAACGGTGAGTCCGTTTGGCTAATGTGACCACTCTACGGAAAGGTAAACCATCATCCGAATCTAATTGAAGTAGTTTCAGGTCAAAACTCCTTTCCAATCAAAAGTTATGGCCGAAACAAGATTAGCTAGGGGCAAAACGGTCATTTTAAAATCGGCAAAAATCATGAACATGGGAAATGACCCCAATAATCGTCTTCCAAAGTTACGTGACCATACGACTTCGCATGTGAAAGAAATAAATATTCTACGATCCTTCGATGCGTAGAATGCGGGTCGTTAAATATCATCAACTATTTTACAGTTGATGTAAAACTGAGGCGGATGAAAATTTGTAGCAAAGTCTGCAATTATTAATATAAATTACTAATATATCAGCAACAATTTTACAGTTGAAGTAAATAATTGAAAAAGTTGCAGCAATTTTTTTTGTTGTTCTTTTTTTTGTGGTAGTTTTAATGCATGAATATGATGATGATTATGTGTTGAATTTAATTTTTAATTTTTGTAAATATTTTCATTGTTTTTTGATAATTTTTTAATGTTTTTCGAAAAACAGGGACCTAGTTTATAAAGTTTTTAGACAGGGAGTTTTTTTGTATTTTGAAACATAACAGGGACCTACGCCAAACTGTCCTTATTTTAAATTCAAATTATCGATAGATTTACATTTTAATCTCGCACGATCACAAAACAACTCTGATTAGCGCGAAATTTGAAATCTAGTAATAATTAATCATTACGAATTTAATAAAATTTGTTTCGTCGAAAACAGAGGTCGTTTGCAAAATGACTATTTTTAAGGCTTACATAAAACCAATAAATATTAATAAACTGATAACAATTCAATTTAATAATAATAAATTAATATTATCGTATATATCCAAATAAAACATCATTTAGCTTCAAAATAAACGTAGTTGGATTTATAACTCAACATTTTAAAATTCCATCGTTAAATTGATATTCAATTTATATAAAAACTCTTTTATTATGTAAATAGATCGTTATGGTTTATAAACGATTCCGTAGCGACTTTCTGAAAATTTGATTTGAACATAACTCACAATCTACAAGACAAAATCTCGATTTTTCACTTTCATTGGAAAAATATAATTCTATAGATTCGAAATTCCGGAATTAAATTTATTATTCCACTATTTATACTAATTAAATAATCAAAATTATTTAATTCAAGTCATTTAAATTGTCAAATCAATATTCAAATAATTAAATAAATTAATTATTCGATCACTAAAAATCTGGCACGTTACAGTACTACAAATAGGGGTTCCCCGAAACGCTCGTCACATACACACAGACACACACACACATACATATACACACACATACATACACACACACATAACTACATACACAAATACACACACACACACATACGCATACTCATATTTATACGTAGATGTGTACATTTATGTGTTAGTGTGTGTGAGTGTGTTATAGCTATACATGTACATCATCGCTTTTGTGCCTTCATTAATCTGTTAAATTGATCGTTTAATATATGGTTAAAGCTAACATCCCAGACTAAATCAAGGTTGTTAAAATCGCCAGACAGATGGTAGATGGTAAGCATGGAGTAAGAATTAATCGATGAGAAGATGATTAATTAAAGTTATGCATTTTTGACAAACTTGTGCATTTTGTATAAAATTTTAGTATTTTGTTTAGGATTAACTTATCCATGATGGTATATCATGTATTTTGTTGGATTTTGAAGCAACTATCGAGCCAAAAACGCTATAAATAAACATTTTGATTATTATAGGAGGCATCAAGCCTACATTGGTATATGGATGATGTGTATAGACTTACTTATATGATCATACAAGTTAGTGAGTGACATCTAGGTGGAATAATCAAATACTGAGATGGTGAATCTAGCCTAGCGCCTAGACAGGGCCGACCCTGGGGAAGTTGAGGCCCAAGGCGAAATCAAGGCCCAAACTCGGTAGTAGAAATCAGTTTTCCAAAAATTTGGGTTTGCAAGAATCGAACCTTGGTCCCTTGTGAATGAGCCATAAAGCTATACCATTGGACTATGCTACATTCTAAAATGCCACTCTATATCATGTTTTTATATAGAAATTCAAGAATTGGAGGCCCGACAAAATTGGAGGCCCTAGGCCACCGCCTAGGTGGCCTTGGGCCAGGGCCGGGCCTGCGCCTAGGTGGGACTTAGATGCGAGCCTAAAAAGAATTTTACAAGAAGGGACTCAACTATTACTTTTTGGCATGTTTCTCAGAACCGGATCGTAAGTCAAACCATGACGGCTCAATGTATGAATTTTGATGGTTCAGCTTATCAAACCGTAGAAGGCGTGATTTCTTTTTGTGAATTTTTTACAGATTTGACTATAATTTATATGCTGCAGTCGAAATTGTGCATTGTTGCAGTCTACAACTGCACCATACAAGTACAGTTGTGCAAATGACCAAAAGTTTAATGACGATACTTGACGAATCTTGTAGTGACATCAAAAGAGTTGCAGCAGTGAAGAACGAAGTGATGGAGTTTGTGGTTTAGATTTTGGAACGAGTTATGATTTTTCATATATTGGTTTATTTACTTTCTTCAAAGCAATGCAAAAGATGAAAACAAGACATTATTACACAATGAGAACGTAAGAAAAATAACAACTTTGGTTCAACTAGGTAAAACAAACGATTGTACGGTATGTTTGAATGTTCGATAAAAATTCATGTACGATCGAATTTCAAACCGTGATGATCTAAAGTTCAAAATTATCTAAATTCGGACCAAGACAAAATCGGGTTGTGAAAACACTACTTTTTTTGTTTTGACACCCTAGATCAATATAATATTGATTAAATATCCTTCTATCGAGTACGCATCATTTTTCACACTATTTTTCTGAGGAACGCGTTTTTCAAATGCAAATGATATGATTGAAAGACTGAGTTTGTTCACCGTCGACCTCGCTGCAATCAACACACATCTCAATATACTTACTGCGGTGTGAACAAACTTTCCTATGATTGGTGGGGTGAATCTACTGAGTTAACATAGTAACATAGGCTCAGCGTCGGGATGAATTCTTTTGTTCCCATTCCCCGTGTGCTCCCCAATAAGAGTCCCCTGATTTTCACCTTTTACAGTTAAATTCCCCAATTGTCATAGAGACTTAATTATAAAAGATGAAAATTAGGGGTTTTCATTGGGTGGGCATATGGGGGCACAACAAAAGAATTGACGCCTCAGGGTCTCTTGTATTGCAGTATTCACGGATGAAAGGTTGGCGATGTGGACGTTTGCATGACGTTGAACATACCGAAAATGAATGCCACTTCCTGGTTCACTGCTCGAGGGCAGCAGCGTCATTTCCGTGATCGTTAGGGCTTTAACTGCTAAACTTGGAAGAATTGGAAAGCTCGGTTCTCACTTGCTCATCACACAGCTCGTCGGTTTCTTCTCTTCATCGAGATGGAGAACTCTGGCCCTCGTTACTTTTTTAAAGTATTCTTTCCGAATCAGTCATCCGAGTCCATGGTACATATCGTTTTTTCCTTACTATAATTTGGGTGCTTTTGGTTGTTATAAATTTATGATTTTATTTGTTGATATTATGCGCAATGCTTCTGAAGTTTTCATTTAATGTTGAAGTCAATTTAGGATCAGATTTGATTAGTTAATTATGATTCGAATTTTTTTTCTTTTTCTTATAAGTTGCTTTCTAATGGGGTATTTGGTTAATTTTGACCCGTTAGAGGATTCCACCTGCATTTTGGAAGCACATTAAGTCTGAATCTGGCAGAAGAATTTCGTTAAAGGGGCCAAGTGGACAGGTTTGGAAAATTAAGTTGATTAATAATTCTGAAGGCGAGTTTATGTTTGAAGATGGTTGGAGAAACTTCGTTCGTGACCAAAGCTTAAGTTTGGGTGACTTTCTGGTGTTTTGTTATGACGGGAATTCAAGGTTTAGAGTTTTACTGTTTGATTCTACTGCATGTGAGAAAAGGAACGGTCTTTGTGAAAATTCAGATGAAGAAAACGATGTTGAGATTGAAGAAACTGAAGACTCGGAGGATGAAAGTGAGGAAGAAGGGGAGGAGGAGAATAAGCCGTTGGTGCATTTGGTCAAAAAGAAATATGAAAAGAGCTTGAAGAGGAAAAAAGAAGCTGATGATTCTTGTGGAGTGGATTCAAAGATATTGAAGTCTTTTAATGCCAAAAATGGTATGACGGTTTTGTAATTTGGATTGGAAATTACCTTTTCATCTATTTTTCTTTCAACATGTTTCTAATTGAACATCATCCATAAAGTTGGAAAAATGCATCACTCAAAATACACACTCTAGATTATTAGCTGAAAGATCTATTACTATTGTTGGAATTTGACAAAACCTTATGGCATTTCATTGGTGTGCAATGACTATGGGCCTTCGGCTGCTAAATGAGGTAAACTTGTTTTCTTCCCCTGCCAAAACTATCTATAGTTGAACAGATTGTTGTATCCTAAATGGTAGGAATTTTCGAGCACAGAACAGAACAAGATTAACTACTGCTTATTTTACCACTTTTTATGACGTTTTATTATTATTAATTATCGTTGCCCCCCCACCCCCCCCCCCCAAACCCAACCTCCCTCCTCCCCTCTTCTTGCTTCTTCCTGTGGGTATTCAAACTTATAAATTGTTTTATGTTATATTGAGAACAGTTTTTTGTTTTCTTTGTTACTATTGCTTAATTATTAGTTGATAGTAATCTTCTATAAATAGTCCTTTTAGCTGTGAACCTGGCAAATATAATCCAATTTCTTTGTTAATACTTACAGAATCAATTGCTCTCTGCTATCCTAGTTGGAACTCATGAGGTGCAAAGTTTGTTTTGTAGGGTCTAAATATCTTCTGTTTTGCTCTACTTTTTCTGTTCATGCATTACTTCGAATAACACTGGCAACAAAACAGTTGTTTTGGTTGTTTGATACTTGTTATTATTTCATTTTTTGTAGCTCATCTTAGTCCAAATTCCAAGACTTTGCTTACCCCCAAACAGGAGGTTGAGGCTAATTCTCCCCCATATCGCTTGGGCTTTAAAAACATATCAACTATGCAAAAAGCCAAAGCAATCCTTAAGCAATCAAAATGCTTGCATATGCATTCTGCGATTTCTTTACGGCGCACCAGAGTCAATAAAATGATAAGTAATATGATCAAATTTCGACCCCAACATGGCCCAGGTGAATTATGAGTTGCACTGTCCTCGCAATGCTATAAATTTATGAAGCAACAAACTTGTAGCATATACTCCATCATGTGTTTTTCTCTTGTAGTTTCCAGACATAATAATCCTTATGCATGTAAAATGTGCGCCTCCAAGAAATCCAATAATGGCATGGAATCAGTAGAACCTGATGACACTGAGCACAATATGAAATTGGCATGTAAGTTCTACACACACTCTTTTCGGTTTTTTTTTTCTTTCTTTTTTTTTTTTTTTTTTTTTTTTTTTTTTGTACGTGCATATAATAATCCGGTGTTTTGAAAAAAAAAATAGCTACTCTCAGAGTGGGATCTCTCATCTCAAGAAGAAGACCTGTTACGGAAGAAGAAGTGAAACATACCATGGACAGAGCGCTTTCATTTAGGTCTGAACATCCATTTGCTATTGCGGTCATGCAAGACTCCTATGTCTATACCAGCTTTTTTATGGTATGTTCATGCAAATTTTACATGACTATTCTTAATTGTTTAGCATCATAGCTATGAGTTATGTATAAACCAATCAAATTTCAGCTGCACAATCTAGTAAAGTGGAACATGATCTAAGATCTACCAATCGAGAACCAATAAAAACTCAAAGGTGTCCAAACAGTAACCTGTTCCTACCAACCGAACAGTTCAATATCAACGCAATAATAGAAAGAAACATCAATTCAACGTGATTCTATCAAATCAATAAATGTTCACAGACCCAACAATCGCTATTACTTTCACTATGAGAGGTTTGCAAGAGATGCAGCATTCAAGTTCTTAAACCCATATGTGGAGCACTTGTCATTATCTTGTTGCAGCAGGACATATTTTGAGAAAATATCATTTTTGACGAACAAATCCTAATTTGAGGCAGATTTTAATTAAACTCGATTTTCCTTTTATAATGATGGAAATAAGGTATTATATGACCTCTTAGATCACTAAGAGTCAGATGGTGTCCAAAAACATGTCTCAATGGTAAAATGCTCAGACTATAGCTCTAATGCCACGAGTTCGAATCTGGTAACATGATTTGAACCTTGTAATCTCATCTTAATGCTCTAAATGGTTGACTAGTTGAAGGAAGCAGGCAACCACCTTGTCTATTCAGGATGCTTAAGGGGACAACCACCCACCCAAACACCCCCCTTTCTTCCTCTCCGTGCCCCAGCAACTCTATCACAACCAAAAAAAATCGTTCGATTGCCAATTCTGATTTGTCTACTGATCACCCTGTTGCAGCCTGTTTTCTACCACATTTCGTTTTGTTTGCACCCAAGTTCTCCACAATTTCACATTTCATTGTGTAGCTCTTTTAGTATATGTAGCTCCCATAGTTTAAGCACTCTATTTCCACTCAAAGATCACCATATCCCTAACCCCTCTTTGTTTAGCCTTAGTAATTCTTAGTTGTGTGATCCGCATCCATGACATCGTTAGCTAGTCATGGGAAATGCTAGTCATTCCAACAAATGGAAGGAGAATGGAGAAGTTAGATTTTATTCTCTCCTACAAAACGAAAAACATACCATCATCGTCATTGTTGTGTGTGTATGCGTGCGCATGCGTGTGCGTGCCTGTGTGTGTATCGTGTTAGTTTCTAAATCTACCATTTTCCACCCTCTTCGTGCATTACGCAAAACACAAAACTTGTTTTCTAGCCATAATAAGATAGGAAAGTTTACATATACAGAATGTATGTAATAAGGGTAACTTCTGCATATTACATTGTGCCATTACATATATATTTTCTATTTTACTTTGGGCTATTCACATGGGCCGACTCTATAAAGCCTACCACTATTTATCAGTTCATGTGTAAATAGAAGTTTTATCGTTATAATATTCGTACTCTCTACAATCTTAACTCAATAATAATACAAGCTTTATATTCTCTTCAATCACTCTTGTATTCGTAACCATTACATTTTAATATGGTATCACGACGTCATTGCTAGGCTTAACAGCCACTGATCCATCTTCAACGTGGTACACCTGTGTTCTTCAAACTCGAAAGAGTGTTAAGAAGTCTTTCTCCTCGGGTTAATCTTCATCATCGGAGAAAGTCGATTTACCAATAATTAGTGCCACGCCATCCTATCAATTCTGCTGCAATTAATCTGCCCTGCCAAGAATTGGTTAAGGGGCTACATCTAATTATCAACAATCGGTTGAATCAGTCAAATCAACCAAAGAGTCAATTTAAAGAACCAAGAATCATCTCAGAATCTGTTGTGCCCTAACAGCAGACCAATCAGAGTACATCCTCATCACCTTGATCAAACCTGGTTGCAACAACATCTTTGTTTTCCTGAAATTCTGATCATCTGTCCGATTGATCCATCTGTTGGTCATCGTGACCAATGAATCTGTTTCATCAGCTTCTGACAATGCCACTGGAGTAATTGAAAGCCTAATAGCTGCATACAAACTCATCAAAACTGTAATTAGTCCACAGTCACAACTGATTACAGTGCAATTAGATGAAAATTACTACTTAATGTGGAAACTGCAGATCGAAACTGCAATTCAAGGTGTTATGGCCTTGAATGATTCATCATGGGTACTCTGTCAATTCCCCCAGTCCCCCCCCCCAAGTTTACCACTGATCAAGAGAACATAGTCATTAACAATGAGGAATACACAAAATTTCGTAGAAGAGACCACTTAATTAGCTCATGGTTGTTATCCACTATCAGCCAGAGTTTATTGCCACAAGTGATTGGGTGCAAAAGTGCTAATGACATATGAACAACTATAGAAAAAGCTTTCAATAATCAATATGTAGCCAAATCATGTTTTATAAAAGGCAATTGCAAAAGATAAGAAAAGATAACATCACCATGAGTGAATACTAGAGTAAAATCAAGTCTGTTTGTGATATGTTAGAAGCAGTTGGTCACAAGGTGCAAGATTCTGAACAAATTCTGACCATACTTAATGGTTTAAATGATGAATACGAGGCTGTCGAAGCCATAATTTCCTCACAAAAGGAGTTTTCCACTCTAGATGATGTTCACTCAATTTTACTATCTCATGAAGCTAGACTTGAAAGCAAAAAGTCTCAAGAAAGTGACTTACACCATTAACTATGCTGACAATAAAAACAATGACAACAACAGAAATCAAGGAAATAACAACTACAGAAGTGAATGAACTTTTCAGAGAGGCAACCCCACCACCAGAGGAAGAGGTGGTAGAGGAAAAGGACAATGGGGCAACAACAATTGACCAAAATGCCAAATCTGTGGGAAGATTGGTCATACTGCTATCAAATGCTATTTTCGATTCAATACAAATTACTCAGCAAATCAAACCAACAACAATCAAAGGAACTCCAATTATACTGGTAACATGACACATGCACAAAATGGTCCAACCAATCATGCAGATAACTCAAGGAATCAGAATGAACAAGTCAGGACTGACCACATTCAAGATGAATCATGGTACCCAGACTCAGGAGCTAGCAATCACATCACAAGCTACCTCAACAACCTAAATCTTGGGAACAAGGAATACAAAGGTAATCAAAATATAAGCATGGACAATGGTAAGCGTGTTAAAATTTCACATATTGGCACTGGTAGTATTACAGACAATGGGGAATTATTTTTACATAACCTATTAAGAGTCCCCACTATTAAGAAAAAAAACCTAATTAGTGTGTCTCAATTTGCTAGGGACAAATAACGTATACTTTGAATTTTTTTTCCAAACACTGTGTATTTAGAGACATACCAACTAGGGAAATTCTTCTACAAGGTAATGCTGTGAAGGGACTTTATGAGTTCAATCTCAGCAACTACAGTCCTATTGTTAAAGATCAATCATGCTGTAATTTGACTGATATAAACGATGAAAGTCAAACCAAAAATACTTTTGATTTGTGACATTACAGATTAAGTCACCCTAGTACTAATATTGTAACCAAAATTCTTAATGACAATAAAATAAAATGTATTCCTATTGAATTACCTTATGTATGCACTTATTGTTAGATGAGAAAAAGTCACAAACTACCCTTCACTGATTCTGCAATTGAATACTCTAAACTTGTTCAATTGATTGTCACTGATATTTGGGTCTCATCTCCAATATTTTCTGATTATGGTATAGATACTACATATCTTTTGTTGATGCCTGTATTAGATATACCTGGATACATTTCTTAAAAGCTAAATCTAATACTAAGAATTTTGTCACAAACTTCATTAAGAAAATTGAGAATCAAGTAAACTGTCACGTTAAAGCAATACAATTTGATGGAGGATCAAAATATAAGTCATTGACTGAATATTTTAAGAATAAGGGCATTGTATATAGAGTGACATACCCATACACTTCTAAGAAGAATGACTTAGCAGAAAGGAAACACAGACACATAATTGAGTCAAGCTTAACATTACTAGCTCAGGCATCTCTGCCACTCAAGTTTTGGCTTGATGCTTTAGCACAGCTGTATATCTAATAAATAGAATGCCAACCAAGACACTAAATGACATAACTCCTTTAGAAAAGTTGTTTAATGTAAAGTTTGACTACAACAGTCTAAAAACATTTGGTTGTCTATGTTTCCCTTACCTAAGGCCCTATAATACTCACAAACTTGACTATATATCTAAACCCTGCACATTTATTGGCTACTGTAGTAATCAAAAAAGGTTCAGATGTATAGACAAGTCTGACAAAATATTTATAAGTAGATATGTTATTTTTAAGGAAAACACTTTTCCTTATAGCAGATCAGATATACAAACCACAAACAAAATATATAACCAAAATGTTAGTATACATGATCTGCATAATATTGCTGACACATGGCATCGACAAAATGGTGTTGAGGCGGCTAGTATCGCTTGTAAAGGCCTCCACAGTCATCATGAACCAGATGACGATCTGCCAGAACTAACCAGCCACGCCAGTCAACCACCTACAAACAAAGATTATAGTCAACCTGAAGCAATGAATGAGCAAACAAACAATAACAACAATCAATCTCGCAATGACAGACAAGATGAATTACCAACTCAGCAACCACATGCTCAAGCAGGACATCCAAGATAACCAAGTCCAAGAAAGACATATTTAAGCCAAAAACTTATACTGCAGTGATTACTGAAGAAGAGTCAAACTGTTACCAAGCAGTGAAACATAAAGAATAGAGAAGAGCAATCAGCAATGGATGAAGAAAACCATGTACTAATGAACAATGACACATGGCAACTTGTAAACCCACCAAGCAATAGAAATATAATTGGGTGTAATTGGACATACAGGCTGAAAAAGAATCTAGATGGATCCACTAATAGATATAAAGCAAGGCTAGTTGCAAAAGGGTTCATACAAGAATTCGGTTTTGACTACAATGAAACTTTTCACCTGTAGTGAAACCCTCAACCATCTGACTCATACTCACCATAGCATTGAGCAATGATTGGAAGATCAGACATTTAGATGCCAACAATGCATTCTTAAATGGAAACTTACATAAAGAAATATTCATGCAACAACCACAAGGATACACTCAGTATCCAACACTTCATGTAAACTAAATAGAGCTATTTATGGTCTAAAGCAAGCACACAGAGTATGATTCGAAAGACTCAAAGCACGTTTAACAACATTGGGATACTCACCTACCAAATCCGACACATCACTCTTTACAAAAATCAGTGTTTAATCTACTACCTATATATTAATATACGTGGATGACTTAATTATCACAGGTAGCAGTGAAACTGAAATTAGAAAGATAACTGATTACTTAAACATTGGTTCTCAATAAAGGATTTTGGTGAATTATCCTACTTACTTGGAATAGAAGTTAAAAGTAAATAAAAAAAAGAAGTTCATCTCTGTCAAAGAAAGTATATCACAGAATTACTAAGCAAAACAAATGTGATAGGAGCCAATTGACAACTTACTAAAAGTAAATCAAACAAAGAAGTTAATCTTTGTTGAAAAAAGTATATCACAGAATTACTAAGCAAAACAAATATGATTGGAGCCAATGGATAACCTACTCCCATGATATCAGACCAACACTTATCAAAAAACATGGGGAAGTTATCTCAAACATTAAACAATATAGGAGTGTTGGAGGAGTATTACAATATGCCACTATAATACGACCTGACATCTCATTCAGTATTAACAAAATGTCTTAATTTTTGCAGAAACCCAGAAGTGAACATTGGACAACAGTAAAAAGGATACTCATATACTTAAAGGGAACTATCAACTTTGACATATCATTAAAAAGCATTAAACATCTAAATATTACAGCCTACTTAGATGCAGATTGGGCTATAGACATAGATGATAGAAAAATCAATCTTTGGTTATTACATTTATGTAGGAGAATGTCTCATTTCATGGTGTTCTAAAGGAATATAGAAGTGCAGCTAGCACTACTGCAGGAATCTTATGCATACAATCCTTACTAAAGGAATTAAAGCTTTCATCTAACAAGAATCCAATAATTTGGTGTGATAACTTAAGTACAATTTACATGACAACGATCCTATTCAATACAATCGAATAAAGCATATAGAGACTGACATTTATTTTGTTCGAGAGCAAGTTACAAGTTATTCATATTCCAGCTTATTATCAAAGGGCTGACATGCTCTCTAAATCCCTTTCAGCCAAAAACTTCCACAGATTCAGAGAAGAACTCGGGATTGAAGAATTTAAACCAACTACAACGTAAAATTTAAGCTTCTAAACTTGAAGTTCAGCCAGAATGTTGAAGAGTAAAGTTTACAGTACCAGTGTCTTGCAATCGTTTGCCAATTCCTCTTCAAGTCTTGCTCTTCCCTACTTCTCAAGCTTTGAGTTTCCCTCAAATCTCTTCAGCCCATGAGAAATTGCAAAATCGAGATGGATTTTTCTCTCTCCGGCAAATTAGGGCAAACAAACCTAACCCTAATTCGAGGGGCAGTAATAAGATAGGAAAGTTTACATATACAGAATGTATGTAATAAGGTAACTTCCGCATATTACATTGTGCCGTTACACATATATTTCCTATTTTACTTTGAGCTATGCACATGGGTTGCCTCTATAAAGGCCACTACTACTTATCAATTCATGTATAAATAGGAAGCTTATCATTGTAATATTCAATACTCTACAATCTTAACTCAATAATAATACAAGCTCTATATTCTCTTCAATCACTCTTGTATTCGTAACCAGTACTTTCTAATAAACCAAGCGCTACCTAATTGTTTGTCGTCTTCAACTTTTTGTTGTCAGCTTAAAGTCTACTGGAAGTTTAAATTGAAAGCAAACTTCTACTCAAAGCTGGAACTTAGTCTAAATGATGGTTTATTCCTACTAGTGATTTCTTCTTAGTTTAGGTTCTTCTACAACAAAATTAGTGTTAATTGCACCATATGTTGATCTAAATAGTAAACTAGTACTTTCTTTGAACCTCTCATAGGAAAGTAACTACATCTGTTGGAACTGTGAACATATACCGATTAAATTGAACCATGTCAAACTGAGGTTTCTGTTTATTATTGCACTCATTGTTATACTTAATTAATGTGTTTAATTGTTCTCATTTGGAAGGTAGCCGGTTCTCAATTGGTGAACCCTGATTCTGTGCTGACTGAATTGCATTGTTAAAATTTAATCGTTACATAAACTATGCAGAACCTGCAAAGATAACTTCATTTTCCTTTAAAGATCGGCGATTATCTTTGCAGGGTATTATCACCTACATATGCAGCTCCATAGTATGTTTTACTACTAGTTTCTCACAATAATATTACACATTGTATATCAATATTTGTCGCGATACATTACTACTAACATCGATTACTCGGCCCTCCCTGTGTTCAGTGTTAAGACAAAAGAACATAAAATTGCAAATTGTGTTATACAGTCTGTTCCTGCATGGTTTGTAAAAGAGCACATGCCCAAGGAAAACACACAGGTCACATTTTTGGATCCAAAGGGCAAAAGATGGAAGATAAACTATGTTCAATATGGCACCCACGGTGCTTTTAGCGGCGGCTGGGGAAAATTCTCTCATTCTCACAACTTAGAGAAGTTTGACTGCTGTGTATTCGAGCTTGTCGAGCAAAACGAGTTTAAGGTTCATATCTACCGAGTTGTTGAAGATATAGTTCCTTTGGTTAGGCGCCGTGCTGCCGATGCTATTTGCTTCAACAGCGCCGATGATTGAGTCAGTCTTTTTCATGTACCTACACTTTCTGAACGCGAAGAATAAGACGCCAATATATTATTGGGTATATTGCATCTTGTTTTGCTCCATTGATTCAAATAATCATAGTCCATTAGTATGACATAGCTTTAGATGCGCTTAATGTTCTTCTTTGTAGTAAATGTACTGTATAAGGAGAGAAATTCCAAATTCATGTATCCTGCTGTAACCTAAGACCGATAATGCAACTTGTCCATTAATGTTATATTGATGTATCATTTATGTAATATGTACTATGGTAAAGATTAATGATTACTCATCAGATGTCATCTTATTCCTTTTGTCATTTGTTTTAAATAACCGCTGTCTTTTATATTAACTAGAATCTGGTGTATATTGTAATACTATATGGAGACATTTCTCATGGTTTCTTTAATTGGTAATCTAGATGGTGAATGTACTTAGAGAGGGTTTATATCCAGGATTTTTTCTTAGTTGAGGTGTAACATTATTACTGTTGGTTAATGTATTTTTTTCTTCTTCTCTATGTACATTATTTTGATGGTGAAGTTCACCTCCTGTATTTTATGTTTTCTCAAAAAAATAAAATAAAAATTATATATATATATATATATATATGTATGTATGTATATATATATGTATGTATATACACACACACTGCAAACTACACTTTTAAATTAGAAAAGGTGATGCTTAAGGGGAGTTGCAATGTTGGGGTGCTCTAGATCTTATCTCATTAAAAAATATTAATATATTAAGTCGTTTTTATTTTTACTTTCTATTAGAAAGTAACATTATGTCGAGAACAGTGATGAAAATTGTATTTTTATTCCGCACATGTTTTGGAATTGAACCAAGTTAGTACCATTAACCAATATTAGAAAATGATCGTCTCGTTCGCATCATGTTAGCGTATATGGTGCGTCAACTATTTGAAGTTTTGCTTTGATTTTGAAGTACATGTTTTGATAAATCCACAAAATATCTCAAGGAAATATCGTAAACCAAATGACATGGATAACAAAGAATTGCTTCTCAATGACTAGAGTTGTATTTGCAATGGTTACCATTATCATTTTATAAGTATTGTTATCATCCCACTTTCATAGGCAAAATAAATAAGTTATCATTGTCGTGTCTAATTGTTTGATATATCAAACGTCAATAAACGGGTAATTGTTACATCGATAGTGATAAATAACCACTTGTGTTAAAAAGAAAACATATAACATAGTTACATGATGCTTTACTGTACATCATTGCATTATTTAATGAAATTCATTGATGAGAAAGAAAAAAGTATATCCAACATCATTTGAACTAAATTACCAACTAAATATGACTATTTGTTTGTTTCTAATTACCTATAATATAACATATTACATGAATTTTCATTTATTGTTAATGGACTGGTAATTATTGTTACCATTAGTTTTAAACAAATACCACCGACGGTTTACCATAAAAATGAAAATTTTACCGTTATCATACTAATTAACTGATATACCAGCAATACTCAAAATTAATAACTGGTTGGCTAATAATTACGTGATAATATAAATTTTGTTGTTATCATAACAACCATGCTAATGATATTGATTGATTGGACATGAAATAATATGAGTGCATTTTTTGTTTGGCAAAGAGAGTATTCTAAAAGTGCTTGTTATATTTTATTTACATGTTTGGTTTTTATTTATTACAAATATTGTAAAATAATTTCTTATAATCAATAAAAGATTACAAACCAATATAAAAATTGAATGTGAAACAAAAAACATTGTAAATTTTGAATAAAAACTAATACTGTACAACTAATAAAAAACATATAAAAAATTTCATCTCATATAAATGTCATTTGGTTCCCTCAATGCCATGCACCCTTGGTGTAGTGTGCTATAGCTGTAACGACTCATTGTTTACGCTTTTTTAACATGTAAGCAAGAAATATTATTTTCATATGAGGTCATATAATCTATAAGTTTGGGAAATGGTTACAATGAGCATTTCTCACATTAAGAATTTTTGTCGAATTTTTCAGTGATTGTTCGACCCTTGATGAAATCTTATTTCATATGTAATTTTGACTGGAGTGAGATTTGAGTTCAAAACCACTTCCATTGGATTGAGATGATGGTTTCTTTTTTCGTAGACTGGTCATATGTTAAAAACGAACGCTCGTTCGAGAGATACGATTGAAGGATTTCAAAACTCGAACAACATGATTTCAGCAATTAAGGCCCATAATTAGATGGACCCAACCTTAATTTTGGGATTAGAAAGAAATGTGGTTGAAATGAGTTGTTGTAACTCATTTCTTTTATATTACATTTCTCTCCTTCCCCAAAGCTACTACTTCCAGTAAAAATAATTTCTTCCAAAAACCTAAATTTCTTCACCAAAGTCTAAATTAAAATGGAGAATTTAATAGATCTATACAAGGAGAAAATAAATGGGACTGTTAGGAGGGAGGATCTATCTTTATTCAGTGGTTTCATTTCAGATATAGGAAAAGTATTCAGTTTCTTAGGCAAAGTAGAGTGATTTTATTTCACTTACAGATTTATTCACTTTCCCATCTTAAAATACTTCTTAAAAGGATAAACATGTTAATAATCTTATAATTTTAAATTGCAATTACGAATTCAAATGTTTAGAGATTTGATTGTAACTTTTTTCCTATGAAATCACTAGTGGATCTACATAAACCTGTGTTCTTATTTTTAGATCTGAACTCTATAAATTGGTTGATATTATAAATTTTTTGAATGATTTTATGCACGAACTTATTTTCTTGAATGGTTGAAATGCCAAGGATGACAACTTAGAATTAGGATTTTGAGAAAAAGTCCAAAAACAAAAAGTGCTCGGATTTGCACCGAACTTGGTGGAGATGAGCTGGAAGGTCTTCAAAGGTTATTCACAAAATTTAGGCCGTTCGGAGTTCATATGGAGGAGTTATGTTAATTTATATTTGGGTCGGCATAAAATTGCAATTGTCCAAAATTGTATAAAATTTATACGGATGATAGAGAAAGGTCCCTAGATGATATGCTCTAAATATCACGTCACTTGGAGTTAATATGATGGGTTTATGGTGGTTGGAAGTCAGATAGGTTGCCACAGATCGGTGTGGAGGCAGAGTTTTGTATTTGGACCGGATCATTACAAGTGCAATGATTTCATATTGATGGAGAATTCAATGAATTTCATATTGATGAGAATTAAAAGACTGGATCGGTCTATAAGGTAAAGTATCATATCGGTTTGTACACACTAATTCTGATCGGATCGGTCATCAAACCCAGGTAGTGGGACCGGTACCGATCCAAGTATAATTAGGCTAGCGGTCATGTGACCCTTAGGGGAGCGGAGTACGAGTTGACGTGACTTGTCAGAGGGACTGTAGTTGTCCATGGGAGTTCTACTTTACAGAAATGTCGACGTGAAGACTCTTTAATTGTGTGGCTCAATGACCATTCAAACTCAGGAAGAATGATTCCAGTAACGATCAGTTGAACTCTTTAGAGTAAGAGACTACGATTCGGGATGGTGAGGCTATTAGTCGAGATGAAGGAGTTGTCAGGAGAAATTCAGGGAGTAGAATTTGACTACATATATTAGCTGCATAGACAGTTCCCGACTAGGAGACTTCAAACTGGAGTTATGAATATAGTTCCATGATGATCTTTGTAGTGGAGAATTGTATGCAAAAGGATCGTTAGTATATAGGTTTGGATAGGTGCTTCGTAAGTTAATGCTTGAGTATCGATCAAGCCTTTAATCAAAAGTTGATTTTAAGTCGATTTAGTAGGCTGCTCGTAGGACATTCAGCCTAACTGCAATTTGTTTCTCTATAGGGTTGCTTATGACAATTATTTACACTCATTCTCAACCAAATAAAAATTGTCGGTCAAATTAGTAGGTTGTTTCAGCTCAGAGTTCTTTGGAGTGGGTACATATTTCTAGAAATCAAAAGTACTATATATCCAATGCATTGATTTAGTGAATGCGAGGATGTATGATGTATGCCATGTTTGTTTAGTCATTTACTTCTCTTAGGTATGTCACTAGATGTAGGTAACATTGACGCATATATAAGTAGTGTTGATGCATACATTTGGACAACCAGTACTTTAACGTAGGGTACACCCATGATATTAATGTTTCCGAGTAGTATATATTTTTATGTGCTAACTATATGGATGTAGTGATAGGTTAGGTATGATTTTCCAAATTGTATGTTTCATTTGTTTTAGTACTTGAGATTTCTATCGCTCATGCCAGATTTTGTATGACTTGGAGTTTTATGCTTTGCTTCTTATTACTTTTGATACTCTTAAATGAGTAGATTAGAAACATGTTACGTGAGCACATGGAGAGCAAGAGGCTATTCTCGCATTACTATATTTATTGCTTTTCCGCTTTTCGACACTATGGGGATTGCTAGTGCTTTTATTATTTAAGAGACAAGATTTTTGTAGTTATTTCATGTATAACTCTATTACATTGTTGTTTACTATTTTGGATCGATTTTCTGAGCTTAGTATTCATTTTAGTTATTTAATGTCTCGCCCATTTTCTATCTATATGTTTTATTATTATATATTATCTCATGTGCTATGAGATATACGACACGTTCTGTATAGTTTTAGTTCTTTTTCTACCTAGATGATCATCTTGCACTGTAGCAGCGTACTCTTTAGGTATCTTGAGTGTCACAAGTATAGGGTGGTCATCTTATTTAGTGTCATAGTTCAGGTTGCACTGTTTAACCTAAGGGTTAAATTGAGAGAGAGAGAGAGAGAGAGTGTGTGTATATATACACACGCACGAGAGCGCATATTTGTTATATATTTTGATTTTCAATACATATGTATAGTATAATATAAGACGCACTCCACCAAGTATGATTTCTTGCCAGAAGGCTAATCATCTTTATCCATGATTGAAGGATGAGTCACCACACGAGAAGTGCTGCACGGGATCCAAATCCAGTAGCTGAGGAAGAAAATGGTTCGAGGGCTGCTAACCCTGTTTTGCAAACCATGTTTAATACCTCCATGTGGAATATTGTTACAACCTATATTTTACGTATAAGAGGATCGTAAAATAATTCTGTTTAATTCATAAGTGATCGTATTATTCTAATATTTTGATATGTGGTTCATGGGGATGTGGCAATGATTTTTACGAAATCATTTTATGACTGTTTTTCCCCTCGAGAATCTGTTTAGACAATAACTTTTTATAGGAGTCGAATAAGGTGCTCTAATTAGTTTCATTGCTTCAGAATGGTGGTTGTCCATTTCTTAGATTGACCACACTAACAAAATGGTTAAGTGGTTTAAAAGAAACTGTAGTTTTAAGTTTTTATTTATAGAGCACAAACTGAGAGACAACTAATTGGCTGAGATTAGTTGGCCCATTAGACTAATAACCTACAATTATAATTATGAGAAGTAGGGAGAGATTAGAAGATTTATGCCTCGTTCTCAAATTGGGTTGACGTACAATCTATTCTAGTTCATCCTAATGATCTCAAAATCATCTTAATTTTTCATTAAATCATCATCTAGAGGCTAGATATACATCGGAAAGATTAGATCTCATCATTCAACCATAAAATTCCGCATTCTCCTTGTTGTTCGCATTAGATCAATATCGAATCACATTGGATTGAAGATTTTGGTGAGTGATAGTGATCTCTCACATGTCTATATTGGATTATATGTTGTAACTAGATACTTTTAATCATTATATATGTTAATTTAACCCTAAAACCTGATTACACAAGTTAATTTTAGATCCGGAAACTCTTAGGATAGCCTAATTATGATATATGCTAAGTAATTTGTTAGATCCAATATGATCAGTGAATAACTAGCCTTAATTTTTGTTCGATCTATAATTGTTATTGATTGATTCATGTTTGTATGTGAATATATGATTGTGTTATGAATAAAATTGGTTGTAATTGTTGTTTTATTGATTGAATTGCATGCTATGCTTGATTTGGTTATTAAAATTGTTTGAATTAGGACTTTGAATTGAAGATCAGGGAACATCGAGATCAAAGTTCATCAGATTCACACAAAACTTGGAAGATAGACTCTTAAGGATGAAGGTGGAGTTCAGAAATTTCGAACCAAATTCTCACTAGGTATAGGGATTAGTACTGATTCATAGATCATGGATTAACATTGATCTATGATTCTGACTCATTTGGACATGCTACTTCTCTAGTGATATTGTAGGGCCCTATAAAAGCTAATGTGTTGGGATTGGATATGCCAAGTGAGGGATACTTGATGGATTGAAAATAAGATGAATGGATGGTCAGATTTGGATATGGTGTAAAGCAACTTGACTAAGGGGTTATGGGAGGAGGCTTGAATATAACCATGAAGTGACTTTGCCAAATTTAGCTATGTAGATGGTCCAGTCGATCCATAGGGTATGGATCAATACTTATCCATCAGAGTAGAGCAAGGGGTAGTGCGATCCCTCATTGTGAATGAAGGCTTCGTCGGGAGGTTGCAAAAACTTATGGTTCGTCAATTGCTTCTACGAAGTAGAAGTTATGGATTAACGAAGTTATAGCTCTTTGATTGTGTACTCGGATGGGAGTGGTCGAAGGAGTATGTGATAATTAGATCAGGATGGAACGAGGCCGCGAAATAATGAATTGGTTTGAGTGAGACTCAAACCTAAAGCTAGAGTTGTAGATGGATCATGTGTATGGGTGTTTTAAGGAATCATTGATAGCTCGGAGTGTTCTAGGGTTGTGTGGAATAAAAGTAAAGGTATTGTAGGGATGCTTATTGGGACTGGTAGCGATGATCGTGTATCCTGGATTTCTCAAACTGAGGAATCTAATTGTCTTGGGAAGGAAAAAGTCTTATGATGTATGGTAGTCTGGCTAGAACTAGGGTTTCTTATTAGCTCCTCGCATAAGCCAGATGATTATACGGGTTATCAAAATATTCGAGGCTTTAGAAGGTGATAACTAGGATAATGCTTGATGGATGTTATGTTTGCTATGGATGTTTTCTTCGTTCTTTCTCTAGGTAGGCTATCACCTATAGGATACTCAAGTGAAGTGTGGTATTGGGGAACATAGAGTTGAAAGAGGCAACTTAAGTTCTTCTTCCTTATTCTACAAAGTATCTATTTTTTTTGTTACTTGAGTAGCATATTTTGCTTAGTTGTTATGTTCTAACTTGTTGGTTGCAGGAATACGTCAGGTATGAGACATGAACTTATCTTACTATAGTTGTTGATAGTCATTTATCGCTCGCACTACATTGTTATCTGACCTAAGGTATTATATTTTCTCTTATTATCTTAGGTACTCGTCGACGATATTGATGAGTAGACTAGATGGAAGGTTAATGATGATGTTACTGATCGAGACAAGCTGGAGGCTGACGTATCACTCCTATATATAGATATTTTGTTTTTTTCATTGTTATGTATACACTGAGTGGGACTGTAGCTGGGCAGTTAAAGCGCTCGGCGGTTCCATAGCGGTGGAGGTGCAAAAAGGTGTAGCGGGGAAATAGCGGAGGCGTAAAAAGGTTCACAAAATGTGAAAAAAAATATAAAATTAATTAATTATCATTTTCACATTATATGTGTAGAAGAAACTAACATTAATTAATCATGTTTGGTAGAATCAAAGAATATCATGGTTACACACATTAGATTTGATGATTATAATAGATTTTCTGAATATATTGGAACTAATGCCTTAAAATTAGCTCTTTACACTAACTTTATTGATTTTTTTAAAAGATAATTAGTCAAATCAACATTTATATATTAATATTGCTAAAGCGGATGGTAAAAAGCGTTGATTTAGCAGATGCAGCGGGAAATAGCGGGGCTATAAGTGGATCTACTGTTCATCAACGCTAAATTGAAATAGCGTAGCGGTTGAAGGGCGCTACGGGATATAGCGGGGACATTGCGGGGCTTTAACTGCATAGGACTGTAATGAGGCTATGATGTACCTTGAGATCGTTTCCATTCTGTAGCGGATTCAGATATTTTTATGAGATGAGATTTTCTGCTTTATCATGCTTTACTACTATTATGTTACGTATTTTATTATTATATTATCCATGCGCTGTGAGGTATGAAATGAGTTTTGTTTACGTTTATTTTCTTTGGCAATCATCCTACATTGACCTATAATGGTTCACAATGCATCTTCCTTACCATTTAGTGCAAGAGGTGTAGGGGTGGTCATCACATTTGGTATCAAAGCTTTGGTTAATCAATTTACCTAAAGTTTTAGAGAGTATAAGCGTGTGAGAGAGGTATTTGTAATTTATTTAAATGGTAACTATAATACATAGTATAGGATATTAGCATGCACCTGAGTACCGTTGCATATTTTCTTTGGAATGAACCAATCATTCTTGTTTCAAATAAACAGTTTGTTGATATATAATGAATTCTGCTAGGAACAATTCCAATTTCAGAGTGAGTGGTGAGGGAGGTGGATCAGGCGTCGCTACATCCGAGTACCCTGCTATGTTCGAGGCGATTATGACATCGATCATGAGGAGTGTACCTACTCTAGGAGGGGTAGTAGAGGGTGGTGCTCCGGGAAAATGCCTAGGGTTGGTTTAGCTAACATACGCGAGGATTACTCTTATTTTGGAGGCAAGACATTTATTGGAACAAAATCATCGATAGAAGTGCATAATTGGTTGGGTACCTGCACTCACATATTCAGATATCTTAGAGTAAATGATGCGATAATGAGGAAGCCTACTTCAAGGAAACTTCAGGGCCAAGCTACAGATTGGGGGAATATTATCACCATTGAGGCCAAGGAAGACCATATTTCATGGAAGCAGTTTAGGACTAAGTTTGACAATAAGTTCATTACTATGGTATAGAAGTATATTTCTTTAAGAGATTTGCTGAGTTGAAGCCAGATGATAATTCAGTTGCAGAGAATTTTGCAGAGTTTGAGGCTTTATCTAAGTATGAGACATCACTCATTGATACTCGTTTGAGTAAGAACGAGAAGATTATTTGATGAATACCTTAAAAGAATCTTATTGATCACACTGAGGTTCCATTTTAGAAGCTTGTTGAGAAATCTCTTAGGCATGAGATCATATTTCGCAAGAAGATTGATGTTATTGTAGACACCTCTAAGAAAAGAAAATCGAACCAACAACAAGGTGGCGAGGAATAAGAAAAAATGGAATGTAAGAGAAAGCAGAAACAACAAGAAAAGGGTGGACCAAATAAGAGTATTGATAATTTGGACTGGTCTATTATAATTGTAATGAGGAAGGATACAATGTTATTGTATACATATACTGGTTTTATTTCAAAGTTATGTTATATTTTGTTTGTTCCGTTGTGAGATTTGTGTTACTCTGATTATGTTGTTGTGATCTTCTTCTTCTTCTATTCTAACTTTCTATCTTATCTGTTCTCACCATCTAACTTCTTTCTATTAACTATCCGGTATTTCCGATGCTTGGATAGTCGACATTGAGTTTATGTCGATAACCAAGGTCGCAAATCTCTCGGGTCGTTACAGTAATGACCCGGGAGATTTGCGACCTTGGTTATTGATATAAACTCAATGTCGACTGTCCAAGCATCGGAAATACCAGATAGTAAATAGAAAGAAGTCAGAGGGTGAGAATTAATGAATACGCGCTCATATATATATATATACACACACACACACACACACTCAACTCAATATAGGGTATTACTAACCCCATGTCTACTGAGTTATGCCACAGAGCCAAGGTAATTACTTAACCTTCAGCTCTGATACCACTGTAACGACCTGGGGAATCTGCGACCTTGGTTATCGACATAAACTCAAGGTCGACTATCCATGCATCAGAAATACCGAATAGTAAATAGAAAGAAGTTATAGGGTAAGAATAGATAAGATAGAAAATTAGAATAGAAGAAGAAGATCACAACAACAGAATCAAAGTAACGCGAATCTCACAGCGGAACAAATAAAATATAACATAACTTTGAAATAAAACCAATATATGTATACAATAACATTTATCAGAGTACAACATTTACAACACAACGGAAATAAACAATTGCTATAAAATCCCGAAGCCTCCTGCTCCAAGCTCTCAGTATATCTGTAAAATCCTGACTACTTGACTGCCCGTACAAATTTGGCCACCCAAGAGTTCAGGGAAAACAAAACAAAATAAACTATGGGCTAGTTATGGGACTGGTGTGCGTAAACAGTTTAAAACTGTTTGAGAACATAAACGATATCTCATAAGACCACGCCGTATAACACGGAGCAGGTTTTTCCCTTATGAGAATCCAAAACACTTGATTTAACTTTCAAAATCCTTTTGAAAGAAGCGAAAATCTTTGTACCAAAACTCTTTTGATATTATAATAATGTCTATCAATCACAATATAATAATCATCTAGCAGAACGCTTTCATCTCACGTTCCACATACATAATATATAATCCAAAACCGCGGGTGCTTATTGTTTAATGAATTCTAACTGGCAAGGTATGGGGCCACCTTTCGATAGTGTATCTCTAGAGAGGAATACACCGGGTTTAACAAGAACATCCTGTAACCCATGCTAAACATGACCAGTCACTCATTTCACTTGAGTGTACCGAATGTATTATCACCAACGGCTGAGATCAGCAACCGTTTCCCGAAAGGGTCAACATCGAAACAGAATAAAGAAGCAAATGGAATTTCTCTAGATCAGGTGACAACACACCCTAATTGGCAACTAACCACTTAGCCATGCGACCTGCCCGATTTTATACTATTTCTCGGTCCTGAGGCTAGAGGCCATAACGTATCCTTTACAAACCACATATTCATTCACTTTGAATGTCACATCGTCATACCCGCTAAATCACAAATTGATTTCTCCAAACGTATCATGAGTAAACAGCTAAGAGAAACGAATTCCTCCGCCACCAAATGTAAATACATTTGAAGAGATCAACTTAATGATTTATTAAATATACTTCGTCAGACATTCTTCCATACAAGTCATCCTGGGACCGGACAAACCGAAGGCACTATTCTGTAAATCCATTTTAGGCAGTTTCTACCTAGGATCGCCAGAACAACCCTTGCATTACTCCGTCTTCAATTATCTTCATTATATTTGATTCGCAACGCTAATGCCCATACAGAGTGGTTTTCAGATAATGAATCTGATCCCGGTCTCTCCATATTAACTACGGAAAAATGGTCAAAAACTTTGATAGTCGGTGATTTAACTATCAAAGAAAACATGTATACAAACAACGAAATTATTTCCAGATGGAAATTCTATTGATCAATCATCAATTATCATTTATCTCTTAAATTTATTTATCATAAATTTATTCCTTCTACCCATTTCCTGTTTCCGTATATATATACAGAAATTCCTATTTTCTAGATCTAGAAAATATACCTTATTAAATTTGGAAAACGTTTCCATTTCTTATTCACGCATCACTATCATTCCACGTCCATCAGTCTCTAACCGTAAATTAGTAAGAGAACAATTCCCTGAGTATTAATTCCCAAGGCCAAAACCAACATCAGATCGATACCCCGGAAACCATTCGACTTAACTAATCTCTAGTCAGTTTCTAATTTCCTTAACTCTATTTCTTATCATCTTATCAAATCATTTTTAACGCAACTCTCGGTTTCAATTTATAAATCCTGTCCTTTTATAAAAACCGTTGGTTATAACACTAACGTTATAATCTCTACTTTCGAAATATCAAACTCCAAATTACACTGTTATTTCTTAAATTGAATAATTAATAATTTACTAAATAAATAATTAAATCTTGATTTAAAAACAGAAAGTAAATAGTACTTTCCTACACTCGATCTAATCGAATCCCAATGTAAAATTCTCTTTCGAATAAACTATATTCGATTAATTCTCTTTCAAATGACTATACTTGATAATCTCTCTTTCGAATAACTATATTCAATTAACTTTCTTTCGAATAATTATATTCGATTAGCTCCATTTCGAATGATCTACATTCGATTTAACTCTCTTTTATATACACTACTCAATTTACAATCCAGATTATCCACTGATAATTATTTTTAATTTATTTATAAACATTGTTTATAAATCACACTACCTTTTTTTATTATTAAACAAGTTATTTATTCCTAGCCATTTGAAATTCCATCTCTGTTTACATTCCTATTTCAAAAATCCAGTTTCCTTTATAAATGTTTTTATTTATAAAAATATTTATTTAAATCCATTATTCACGTCGAATGTGAATAATATTTCTTTTATAATTTTTTCTTTGCAAAATACTTGCCTTAATCCATTATTCATATTCAATATGAATAATATGTCCTTTATAAAATTAAAACAATTTGGTTTCGTATTTAAAATAATATCTTATTTTAAATATTCTATTTATACTTCTATTTATAAACAATTCATATAAAATCTTATTTTATATTCAACACTTTAATAATTCCATCTAAAATTCTCGTTACAACTCTACGTTCATATCCCGTTTCAATTATCGATGTAAAAATTGATTCTTACTCCTCTATATAAGTTCTGACTTATATATGTCATTTATCCACTGATAAATAATTAACTTAATTTATAAAATATTATTTATAAATTAATCTGCTCCCTTTATCTGTTTTACTTCTTTATATAAGTTCAGACTTATATATCTTTATTTATCCAATGATAAATATTTTCCTTAATTTATAAAGTGTTATTTATAATTTATCCTTCTCAATTCATCTGTTAAAACATATTTTTATTTAATATCTATTTTAAATAAATCATCTCAAATTTTCTTTTACAACTCGAAATCTCCTTTTTAATAATTTTATTCATTTTCCAAACATCCCTTTTTATAAAATTTGGTTATTTTATAAAAATTCCTTTATTTCAATTTTCATCTTGAAATCTCTCTTTTTATAAAATCCCTTGATTTTATAAAATATTTTTATTTCAATATACGCATTGAAAATTTTCTTTTTCTACGTCTTAGGATTTCTTATGGTATTTAAGATACCAAATAACAATGATCAATATCATTCTAACACACATAATCAATTACATATTGTATATCACATCATATATCACAATATTTGAAAAACAGTAAAATAATTGTTGAGGAATCCGGTTGGATCCCTCCAACCTGTTTTCCTTCATTCACAGATGTTAAACAATATAATATAACATCGATTTCATTTCAATATGAAATATTCTGATAAAATGAATCAATATTTGATTAACGATTTATATACTATAATTTTAACCAATAAATAAGCAATTCAACCATACAATCATCACACAACAGTCAATCATCATTTATCGTTACTAGAAGTACATTATAAAAATATAAACTGACCAGAATTAGTGAATTTTACTCACATTGGTCGGTTATCGTTAAATACCGATAATCGATTGTCGATTCAGATCAAACAATTTATTTTGCAATAAATTGTAATGAGCTCCAACTCACTCCCAATCAGTTCCATTATGTAGTCGTCGTCCATACGATCCCAATGGATATTGTTTCGCTGAATTTGGATAACCAATATAAAAGTTATATATTTTTTAAAGTTCAAGTACATTTAAAAGGTAATTGGCTTGATTGAATTATTCCTTAACAATCTTAACTATCACTTAAACCTTTTAATCCCCTTGCTCATTCTTCTTTATTCGAACTATCGCACTCTGAAGCTTCCATTGCCGTCACTTGTCTCCAACCTAGCTAGCACCATGGACCATGAAAATGAACATCATAACCACCACTTTTCCTCCCAACGCAAGTGTATTGTCCTCATCACAAAAATGTCAAGCCCGAGTTTCCACCTGGAATGCATTTGACAGTTACAACTTTACCCAGAACCCGCGGATCCTTTCTTCCCTACCCATAACTCTTTGGACCTGCAGCATCACAGACACCATTTCCGTTCCCTTTTTTTCTCAACTCCTAAACTTCCATGGAAAAACACGTCATTAACTAAATAATATTAACCTTAGTCATATTTTAAGTCCACGAGTTAACCCATACCAGACCGCTCATCGTTTCTTCTTCCTCCTGACATTCAAAAACACGCACCAGATTTTTCTCAAGCCATTACTGATTTCCTTCCTTAACATAACTCCTCCGTTCCTCCACCATTTCATAGACCGTAACCACCAATGTGCCCCTCTTTGCTCCACCTTCCCACTCCAGTCATCCTCGTCATCTGCGCAGCCACCAACGAAATCGCGGTGTTAGGTTTCTTCCATGGCTTCCTAGAAATCGCCGAACTCTTTAGACATGAAAATCCACAAAATGTTGTATTCAAGCTCGAAATCCCATCACCAACCCAAAACAATCAACTGACACTCGAATTGATGCTCGTACACAGATCAATCAGCAACCCTAGTTCACTGCCTATTTTAGAGCTCGACAAAATTATGATCGCACTACTTCAAATAAATATGAGGATGGAGAGCAATGATTCAGGATTTCAAATATATAAGTTATAAGATTTATAAAGGAGAATTGGATTTAATATGAATTTCTGAAGCTTATTTTCTATTTACTGGAAGAAAGAATTGAAGACGGTGGATAAGCCGTTGACCAAGAAATGAGAAAGTTTAGGGTTTAGGAGATTTGCGGTTTATTTATAGAATAGTTATAATATTTTTTATTGATTTTTTTATTCAGTTTTTAATCAATCTCTACATGTAATCGTCGTTTAAAAATATGTACGATCACATACAACATCCAAAAATCATGAAAATTGGCATGCAGCTACAGTTCGACATTACGAACCCAACGAAACTTGTTTCGTCGAATTCTGAGTCCGTTTGCTAACACAATGTATTTTTAAAGTCAAATTATTGACTGTTTTTCACATTAAAATCCCGCATGGCCACATACTGACTCTAAAAATCATGAAAACTGAAATCTAACAATAATTTAATATTACAGATCCAAAAAAATTAGTTCTGTCGAAAACGGAGGTCGTTTGCAAAATTAGCTATTTTTAAACTCTAAATAACCCATTTAAACATTAGTATATTTAAAAATTATTAAATTAAATATTTATAAATAAATGTTATCGTATATATTCACACAGAATATAATACAGCTCTAAAATATTCCTATCTGAATTTATAGCTCGACGTTTCAAATCCAGATTAAATCAATATTCAATTTATATTGAAAATCTATTTATAATATAAATAAATCGTTATAAATTATACAGGAATTCCATAGCGACTTTTCGAAAATTTGATTTGGACACAACTCACAATCTACACGATGAAATCTCGAATTTTCTCTTCCATTAGAAAAATATACTTCACCAGCTCCGAACGTTTCTTGTTTCACAGAAATCCGACTTAAAACGGATTCTAAATATTCATTTAAAGTTCGAATCACAAAATTACGAACTACCTCGCCATTTCGGGCTCGATTATAATTATAATATAATTATACGTTCAACTGTCGTTTATATAATATATTCGTTACTATAATTCAATTCCAAACTGAATTAAATCTTATAAATAATCCAATTTACACAATATTGTGAATTCACTATTTCAGAAATAAATATATTATTTTATTATTTATATTAATTAAATATTCAATATTATTTAATTAAATAACCATTTAAATCTCTAAATCACTATTTAAATAATTAAATAAATTAATTATTATATCGTAAAAATACGGGACGTTACATTCTTCCCCCCTTAAAAATAATTTCGTCCTCGAAATTGCAAAGGTAGAAAACAAACCCTATTGACTGGTTAAAAATTATTTGTTCACTTCTTAACTTCAGTTTCGACTGAACCACCTTAATTTCAATTAAATATTAATTCATTCCAACTAACTATAATTTTCAAAAATTCTGAAAATTTTCTAACACCTTAACTTTTCGAAAAATTTCGCGAGCACCTCCTTTGTACTAGTCAATAGCTCAAACTCCAACTCGCCTCTCTAGGCCTTCTTCAAGCAAAAAGAAAATCAAACAGCCAAGCGGCTTGCTAATTCGGCTCATAAAAACCTCATACCCAACATAAATATAAACTGGTACCTTTTTGTCGGGCATATCAATACATCCTTTCCATCTGTAATGACCCGCATTTTCAGCGGTATAATAATTAATTAATTTAATTATTTAAAGGGTGGTTTAGAGAATTTTAATGGTCGTGGAATTAAATAATGGTGAATATTTAATCAAAATGATAATTAAAAAATATATTAAATTCTGAAATAATCAGAATTGGCTGAAATGGCGATATGGTATGAGTTGTGTTGGCTCACTTTTTGACCAAGCCACCCAGGATCATTCATAAGAAGAAAGCATGAAACCACGTTCTCTAAAGAATTTGAAGGAATGGATCACATCATCGATTCGCCCATTGATAGACCACATCATCGACTCGCCCATTGATGGATCGCACGCTATCGACTCGCCCACCATCCGATCGCGTCTCGACGGATCGCCTCAATTTCACCAGCGAAACGACGCCTTTATGCGATCCGATCCACGCATATGTTGTTGCCCAGTATTGATCGATCCGATCCCCCTGATGCGCGGCGAACCCTCTGACCCGTTCAAGCGTGAGCAGGTCTTCAGCGATCCGAGACGCACGGATCTAGCGACACGTGTCCCTAACCGTCATTTGGACCAATTCTCCCCATCTGCACGATCCGATTTTCAAGCATATCGCGACACCTGTCCACAACGGCTAATTTGACTATTTCCTCAACGGTGGCGATGCGATCCGATGTTCTCGGGATTCGTGCCACGTGTAACCACGACCCGCCTAACAAAATCAGCTATAAATAGCCCGGAGCTTGGCATTTTTTGGGATCTTTTTGGCAATATTGAGTACTGAATCCGCCATTGTTATCAAACTACTGAAATATTGAGAGAAATCCTTGATTGTATTAGCTTTCAAAGTATAATCAATAATATATAAAGTGGACGTAGGCTCGTTAACGCCGAACCACTATAAATTCTGTGTGTTATTTCCTTTTTTCTCATTCTTCAGTTGAAACTCTATAAGCTTCAGAACAATTTGGGTGTTAGGTCCAAATTTTGATCTAACATTTTGGTGCTTTCACTGAGAAGAAAATCCTAAAGTTTCACTATTCGGTTCTTTGAAGGTTCCAGCGATTCGGATATCATGGCTGGAAAAAGATCTAAGGAAGCACGAGCTTCGCAAACCAACGAAACGATTGAAGAGAGTGTGCACGAGCAGGGCAATGAAGAAGCTTTGAATCGCGGGGCGCAGGGGGCGACCCGATCCGACGAAGACACCACGCTCCGAGTCGATGAGAACGAAGCGATCCGAACTGCTGAAGGGGTTGTTACTCGATCCCGAGGAAACGCCTCCCACCCTCCGCACACTGCGACTGCGAATCGACCTCAAGGGGGCGCTGCGAGCCGCCACCCACGAACCGCAGCGATCCGAATTGATGATCAGACCACAACTCGACCTGGAAAGGAGCCTATGGCTCGCTCCTATCGTTCTGGCCCATCTGCTCGACCCGGCTCAAGTTCTTTGCGCATAAGAGAAGGTGATGACGATCAATATGATCATGCTGCTCCTGTTACTGAGGGGGATCTCTCTCGCTTTTCTGAAATGTGGGAGAGGTTGTTTGATGAATTGGCCGCCCAAAGGCAGGAAAGCTCCGTCCTGCGACAAAATCTGACTGCTATGGATAGAAGACTTGATGAGCTAGCAAGGCAAAGAACACCGCCGGTTCGTCCACTCACCCCAGTATATTCTTCTTCGTCTGAAGAATCGCCGAGACCTCCACGACGACCGTATGAAAGAGCCGAAAACATAGAGCAGCTTCGGTTCAGAACCCTGCCATCACAGGAAGAAGAAGCACTGGGCGCGGGGCCCTCGAATCGTAATGTGAACAATCAAGCCACAGCTTCCAGAGCCCGAGATGTGGGCAGTCCCGTACGTAACAGACCACCTCAGCCCCGTCGCCGCACACATACTCATGATAACAGGGGGCAACGAAACCCTATCCGAGCCCCGGATTTCGTGACTACTCCCGGAAGAGAAATTAGAGAACCTCGCCGAGCCAGAGGCACTAACCCTGAACCTCCTTTGACCAGTGCAAATGTTGCAGCCATGGTCCACCAGATTCTGGAAGATAGCCGTGGACAACGGAATGAAGATTGGGGGATCGACCGCAGTCACACCCCTTTCAGTGATGATATTTTGGATGCGACTTTTCCAAGGTGTTTCAATATGCCACAAATGAACCGATATGCGGGTAGGTCTGATCCTGTCCAGCATCTGATGAGATATTCTTGGTCAATGACCGCTGCCGCAGCCTCTGAAGCTGTTAAGTGCAAAGCGTTTCCCATATTCCTGGAGGATGTGGCTTTGTTATGGTTTACTCGCTTGCCGGCGAGATCAATTTCTAGCTTCAGGGAGTTGAGTGAGAAGTTCGTAGAACAATTCCGTATCTACACACAGAAGACAAAAAGTGTGATCGATTTGTTCCTTGTCAAGCAGCGACCAGGAGAGAGTTTAAGGGTATACCTGGATCGTTTCAATTTGGCCGCTACTGAGGTTAAAGATCCCCATGAACCGACCGTTGTCGCAGCATTGATTGACGGAGTAGATAAGGACACTGAATTCGGGAGGTACCTGGCAGGCAAACCGCCCCACACCAGAGAGTTATTCTACGAGAAAGCCAACGTACATTTACGCCGGGAAGAGGTATATGCTAACCGAAAGGCAAAAACAACCAATAAGGAGGAAATCCAGAGCAATGTCGCCATTAAGCAGACAGGAGACAGCTCGGGGAAAGTTGAAGTAAATGTCGGAAATCAGAATCAGGGTGGTCGTCAGCCAGGTAACAACAATAATAATGGTAACGGCAACAACCGGAAGAGGAACCGAGGGAACGACTCCCAGAGAAGGACTCGTCCCAGGGCCTTTGAAAGTTATACACCAATAAATGATACTCTGGAAAATATCTTCATGGATGCGTATGAAGTCCTCCAGAATACGAGGCCACCTCTCAGAGAGTCGACGGAGAAAGAGCGTGAAACAAGGAAGTTTTGTCTCTTTCATCAGATTCACGGCCATTCGACGAATGAATGCTGTCACCTAAGAGATGTAGTCGAAAGGCTGCTTCGAGAAGGAAAGCTAGATGAATACAGAGTAACGCCCAGGTACAGGGGGCAAGCAGTGCAGGCCCCAAATCAGAATCAGAATCAACTTGCTGCTAGGCCGGCTGCTCAGCAAAAGGGAAAGAACATTGTTATCAATACCGTAATCGGAGGACTTTATCTCGCCGGGCATAGTTCCAAGGCATTGGATCAATACGTCAATGCAGCCAAACAACATCTCGAGGTAGGGGAGTGTAGCAACCCTGAGGACAGTATCCCAGTGAAGCAGCAAAAGATGATGACCGACGATGTTGTCTTCCGAGAACGAGAAAGTATTGGAGTCCATGCTCCGACAGAAGATCCGTTTGTAATAGTAATTACAGTACCTATTGGTCCAGCCACTGTCCATAAGGTGTTAGTGGAAAACGGGAGTTCTGTCAACATTCTTTTCAAAAGGACATTTGACCAGATGAACCTCGAAATAAAAGACTTGAAGCCCTGTCAAGGATGGATCAGGGGATTCAACGGAGCATCTACCGCTCCAATGGGTTATGTAGAGTTACTAGTTACACTTGGGGAAGGAGAACGCCAGAGAGTGAGAATCCTTCCCTTCGTGGTTTTGGATGTTGAATCGCCTTACAATGCCTTTTTGGGTCGACCGGCCCTCGCAAAGTTTAGAGCCTGTATAGTCCCCTTGTGCTTGTTATTGAAATTCCCCACAGAAGCTGACATTGGTATCATCAGAGGGGATCAAGTTGCTGCGCGAGCATGTTATGTTGCCGAACTAAAATTACTTCGTAATGGAGGGGATATTGAAACTAAAGGCACCTCTCCCCCTTCGGGGGCGGAGACCTTATAGCAACCAAAGAGGATAGTTGTTGGAGAGTCGCCCAGAGAGATGCCCGAGGATATAGATCCCAGAGAGGGTCAAGAACCCGGGGGCAGAATGGCGACTCCCAACGAGACAACTGCGGATGTACCGATCGATGACAGTGACCCGGAGAAGGTCCTTAAGATTGGATCCCAGTTAAATCCGAATCTTGCTAAAGAATTGACGGATTTCTTAAAAAACAATTTGGATGTATTTGCTTGAACCCACGCGGACATGTGCGGGATATCCCCATCAATCATGAGCCATTTTTTAAGCATTGACCCTAAACATCCTCCTGTAAAGCAAAAAAGGCGAATGCTGGGCCCAGAGAGGTCCGCTGCCTTGAAAGAAGAAGTTGAAAAGCTAAAGAGTAATGGATTTATCAGAGACTCGACCTACCCAGACTGGATTTCGAATCCAGTCCTGGTAAAGAAGGCCTACGGGAAGTGGCGAACGTGTATCGACTTCTTGGATTTGAACAAAGCCTGTCCAAAAG
Organism: Allium sativum; assembly: GCA_030737875.1. NCBI lineage: Eukaryota > Viridiplantae > Streptophyta > Magnoliopsida > Asparagales > Amaryllidaceae > Allium > Allium sativum. The sequence continues at coordinate 448,576,454 of CM060919.1, forward strand.
ATAGTTTCCCGTTGCCCCGGATTGACCAGCTGGTAGACTCGACGACAGGTCATGAGCTTCTCTCATTTATGGATGCTTATTCAGGATATAACAAGATTCCGATGCATGTTCTAGATCAAGAGCACACTAGTTTTATCACTGATCTGGGATTATATTGTTATGTGGTGATGCCCTTTGGCTTGAAGAATGAGGGCGCTACATATCAACGCTTAGTCAATAGAATGTTTTATAACCAGATCGGGAAAACAATGGAAGTATACGTTGACGATATGTTGGTTAAGTCCAAGCAATCATCTCAACACACTACTGACTTGGCAGAGATGTTCGGCATTCTTCGAAAGTACGGAATGAAACTCAACCCAACCAAATGTTCGTTCGGTGTTGCCTCTGGAAAATTCTTGGGATTCATCGTCAGTTCCCATGGTATTGAGATTAATCCAGACCAGATCGCGGCAATCAGAGACATTCAGGAACCTAAGCAAATTAGGGATGTGCAAAGCCTTGCCGGAAAAGTGGCCGCACTAAGCAGATTTATCTCCAGGGCTACGGATAAGTGCATCCCATTCTTCGAATTAATAAAGCGAGGAAAACGCCACTTCAAATGGACACCCGACTGCGTAGAAGCGTTTCAGAATTTACTCAGGCACTTGGAGAAACCTCCGATATTGTCTAAGCCAATAGATCACGAGGACTTATTCGTGTATTTGGCAGTGTCATCCCATGCAATCAGCTCGGCGTTGGTAAGGGAAGAGGATAAGGTCCAAAGACCTGTGTATTTTGTGAGCAAAAAATTGACAGCAGCAGAGCGTAATTATCCACGGATAGAAAAGTTGGCGTATAGTTTGCTGATCGCCTCTAGAAAGCTTCGACATTATTTTCAGGCGCATCCTATCACCATATACACCGATCACCCACTCAAGCAAGTCCTACAGAGACCAGAGGCATCTGAAAGGTTACTCAAATGGAATATTGAGCTAAGTCAATTTGATTTGAACTTTCAGCCCAGACGGTCAATTCGGGGGCAAGTGATAGCCGACTTCATAGCAGAGTTCACTGTCCCTGAGGAAGATATAGCGAACGAAGAAGCTGATCCTTCAAAATTACTTTTTGATCCCAATGCCTGGGGATGGTATACCGATGGCGCTAGGAATGACGAAAGATCCGGCGCTGGGATAGTGCTTGAAATCCCCGAGAAACGATTGATTACCTATGCAATCCGAATGGAGTTTCATGCCACTAACAACGATTCCGAATATGAAGCTCTGATAGCCGGATTAAAGATTGCAAAGGAACTAGAAGTCACAAAGCTGAACATCTTCTGCGACTCCAAGTTAGTTGTGAACCAAGTCACTGGAAAATTCCAAGCTAAAAGTGCAAGATTGATTTTATACTTAAAGAAAGTGAAAGAATTGCTAAACGATTTTGATCACTACAGCATATCTCATATTCCGCGGCCAGAGAATCAGCAGGCAGACAAGTTGGCAAAGATGGCTAGTTCCGACGATCCTGAAGTGACTGGGCTAGCCCCCGTTGAAGTACTTTGGTCCCCTAGCATAGATCAAATGGAAATCGACCTAGTACTAGAGACGGAACCAGAAAGGGAGTCCTGGATGACCCCTCTAAAGAATTTCCTGATGGATGGAACGCTTCCGACCAAGAAAAGCGAGAGGCGTAAAGTAATCCATAAAGCCGCCCGATACGTTCTGCAAGGCGGAGTTCTTTACAGACAAGGGTTTTCAATGCCCCTCCTTCGGTGTGTAGCCCACGATGACATCAAACGTGTGCTGCAAGAAGTCCATGAAGGCGAATGTGGCGACCACACTGGAGGGCAAACTTTGGCAAAAAAGGTGTTGCGGCATGGTTATTTCTGGCCTACCATGAACAAGGATGCAGCAAGATACGCACGACGGTGTGATGCGTGCCAGAGATTTTCAAAGATACCTAGAGCACCTTCTAATCAGTTAAAAACGATGATGAGTCCATGGCCTTTCGCTATGTGGGGAATTGATATCATTGGAAGTCTCCCCATAGCAAGGGGCGGAGCAAAGTTCGCTATTGTGGCCGTAGATTATTTCACTAAGTGGGTTGAGGCTGAACCACTAACTACAATCACAACCAAACGAGTGATCAACTTTATCGTGAGAAACATCATCTGTCGATTTGGGATTCCAAAGATTGTAATAACAGATAACGGAACTCAGTTCGATAGTGCTGAATTCAGAAACTTCTGCCAAAGATACCACATCGAGAATCGATACACCTCTGTGGCGCACCCGCAATCGAACGGACAAGTCGAAGCGGCAAATAAAGTAATTAAGTCCATTCTGAAAAGAAGAATGAAGCGGGCTAGAGCCATTTGGGCTGACGAATTGCCCTTGGCACTATAGGCCTACAGGACAACCTATAAATCGGCAACAGGACATACCCCGTTCTCCTTTGCTTTTGGAACGGAAGCAGTCATCCTGGTTGAGATAAAGGTACCTTCTCACCGGGTGACTTATTATGATCCAATGACCAATAATGAATTGCTCCTTGAGTCCCTGGATATGATCGAAGAAAAGAGGGATGAAGCAGACCTGCGTGCCTTGAGATGCAAACAACAGGTCACCCGATATTACAATAAAAAGGTTCGAGCCCGAACATGGGAACCCGGAGACTTGGTTCTGAAACGTGTCTTCCCACCCCCAACTCATATGGGAGCGAAGTGGGAAGGACTGTACTCTATTCTGAGCAAGCTTGATAATGGAACCTTCAAGCTGGCAACCGTAGATGGAAAGGAAATCCCCAGAGTGTGGAATGCCCAACATTTACGACCATATTTAACATGAAAGTTTCAAATTTATTCTTTTGCTTTGTTAAAAAACCATGTACAAGGCATGACTTACCTAGAATAGTCTGATTCCTTAAAGCAAAAGATTATAAAGTGGACGTAGGTCATGATTCGACCAAACCACTATAAAATATTGTGTGTCATTTACCTTTATTGCATCTTTATTTATCTGCCTATTTATTTTTATGGAAATCAAAAGAATAATGCAGGTACCCGAAGTCTGTTGCCAACCGTTCCTCCCGTAGATTGTTTGGGGGAACTCAAAGCCTTGGCAAGAGCTCCAGCTACTTGTCCGACTGGTTTCAATCCTCAAAGTTTGGATTAAAATATACGCCTAGGACGAGTTCGATGAACATACATGATTGCAGACTGCTTGATCCGTAACTGTAACTCTCCAGAGAGAGAGAGAGAGTATAAAAGCGTCTCCGATTGAGCGCTGAGAAAGAGCTCCTTCCCCGCTGAAGGATCGGTGAGCGAATGAATCGCTGAGCTCGAACTCTAACTCTCCAGAGAGAGAGAGAGTATAAAAGCGCCTCCGATTGAGCGCTGAGAAAGAGCTCCTTCCCCGCTAAAGGATCGGGGAGCGAATGAATCGCTGAGCTCGAACTCTCTCTCTCCAGAGAGAGAGAGAGAGAGAGAGAGTATAAAAGCGTCTCCGATTGAGCGCTGAGAAAGAGCTTTTTCCCTGCTAAAGGATCGGGGACTAACTGAACTACTGAATTCAAACTCTAACCTTGGCAATCGTTAGGAGAGTATAAAGAAGTTTGTAATTAAGCACTGAGAAAGGTGTTGGAAATTCGGTGCCACAAGAGCAATTATCCTATGAAATCTCCTAAGTCCCCCATATTCAGAAATAAGGGGCAACCTGCCGACAAGGCTAACCAATTCTTAGTAAACCCCCCGTCAGGCGCTATGATAACAACTGATTGGGGGCACATATACTCATATACATATACTAAACTTTAAAACAGCAACGCAGCATGAAAATTTTCTCTTGGCTATCTGTTGTTTGACTGATTTCTAATTATTATTAGATGGCCTATGACTAAGCATGGAAAGTTTATTTGAATACAGGTACATAAGGATGCAAAAAGAGACAAACTTTCATTTATATACTGCGAACCAACAAAGTGAAAAACAACCTAGAAAAGAAAGTGAGGGCCATTCTCACAATTACACTTCCTGGCCAGTGGAAAACCTAAAGACAAAATATCAACAAACATCCTATTTACGCTTTGGCCTCTTCTCTTGCTTCTGCCTCTCCAGCCTCTCCTTGTCGGCATCAGATGGATCCCCTTTCTTCCTCTTCCTTTTGTCTATGAGGGGAACATCCGACTCCTCCGAAGATTCCTCTTCCACCTCTTTTCTCTTACTTCTACCAGAGAGGGAAGCCGGGAAATCATCGGGGTTTGCAAAGTGAAGCTGTCGGCTGATGGATTTGGGCTGAATCTTCACAATCATCCTAGTTTTGGGATCGAATTCTACAAGAGGGACTACGTCCAAAGCCTCATCTCCCACCTTCTTCGAAGCTAACTCTTTCTCCTGTCTGGCTTTTCGGCTGGCCAAGGTTTCCTCGTCATCATCGTCGGCCTTTTTGGCGCTGATAATGTCTTCTTCGTCATCTACATGGCGACCATCCATGTCTTTCAAGGCTTCGATGGTCTCAGCATCTTTGGGTACATCAGTGCTAGGTGCCGGGATGCTTCTTTCTGCTGTTGTGACTTCGGCCTGCTTTGATACATCAATACCAGCACCTGGCAAGACAACCTCCTTCTCCACTTCCTTTTCTTTTTCAGCACCCTTGTCAACGGGCTCGCCACCTGTATCAGGAGGAACACACATTACTAATTCAATTGGTTGTTCTACCAGACGACGATAATGCACAATTGCTTTGACGAATTGTGGGGAAGAGAGAGAAATACCTTCAGCAGATGCTCCTTCTTGAGTAGTTGCAGAGGCTCCAATGACCATGGGAGTTCGACCCAAAGGGATTAATGGATCATCGGGATGGTATTCCTCAACCCCGGAGGTCTTGGGCTCCACAGCCGAACTCGAGCCCTCATCAGCTTTGCCTTTACCCTTAGCCAGGGCCCTCTCCTTTTCCATCTCCGCCAGAATCAGGCGACGACCTTCTGCCAGGTCCTCAGGCTCATTGTCTCTTAGGATGCTCTTCATCAATTCATCCTCATCGATTTCTTCGACCCCCAATCTATGTTTTCACCCTCCACAATGGCATCCCATAAATTGGCCAAAGTAACATGGTAATCCGGGATCCACGAGATGTTGCGAGTTTTGAGAACCTGGCCAAGGAAATCGAAAATCATCTCTTCAAACCCCTCAATCTCCTTCTCTCTTGCGAGGAGCTTGTTGTTAGAAGCAGTGGCCAATTCGATGGCACTCTCAACGTTCTTTTCGGCGAGGGCTGCCGTTCTCTCCGCATCCGAGACCTGGTCATTTAAAATCACCTTTTCTGCTTTAGCCAAAGCCAAACTTTCTTTTAAACTCGCTTTTTCTGCCTCCCAAGCAGCCCTCTCAGCTTCAAAATGGCCTTGTGCTGTTTTCAACTCGATGTTGGCCATTTTGAGATCTTCGACCTCCTTCTTTAAGGCCATTTTCTCTTGGCTATTGGAGTCCAGTTCCGAATGAAGCGTTGCTTAGCATTTTCTAATTCAATCTTATAATTTTCAACGTCCCTCCGTGCTAAAGCAAGCTGGGATTGAGCATCTTCCAGGTCCTTCTCCATCTTGGTCCTGGCCCTCTCGTTGTTCTCAAGTTTCACCTTGGATCTGTATTCCTCTATTTCAAGCGATCGGATGACTTCAGAAAGGTTGACGGCATGTTTTTTCATCATCTCATATTGCCTGGCAACACGGCGGATATGTTCGACAACTTCGCTATCCCAGTTCTTGGGGACCGGTTCCAAGGCTGGAACAAATGTCATCCGGTCAAAGAATATGTCTGGGAATTGTTCCCGAAGCTTTTCCAGCCTGCCTTGAATCTCGGTACCATGCATGTAATCCCGTGACCCTAGGGCAGCCAACTCTGGCTGGCTGGAGGGGACGATGTCACTCCTCTCCTTTTCAGATTCTTTGGATGCATCCTTACCCTTAACTTTAGGTTCTTGATGCCTTTTTGACGACCGACTGTGGGAAGGTGCACTCTTTGGAGGAGTTAACTCTTTAGGAAGTTTCTTTCCCCCTATAGGAACTGCCGGGTAACTAGAAGGTTTGGTAGAGGTCGATTTTGGTGGAGATCGAGGTTGCGAGGAAGTCGGCCTGTGAGAGGGACCGCGAGAGCGCTCAGTATCCGGGCGAAGGCTGGGTGTGCCCTCACGAAGAGAACGATACGAGTAAGATTTTCTACGGGACATTGTTCCTACAAGAAAGAAAAGATCATATTAAAACTTTGAATACCCACGATATAAGAGTGCAGGGTCAGATAGTGTGTGTGATGTTTGCATCCCATATAATTCCCCCTAACAGACCCGGGCCCGAAGACAGGCTCATCTGACCAGTTTCTCGTCCTCTAGTTGGAGCACTGGTCTCTTCAGGAGCAGGGAAGAAAGGGCCCTCTTCAAAGTCTTTCTCTGTACATACATCATCGGGTAAAGGGATTTTATTCAGCTCGTCAAATAATTGCTCTTCTGTCAAATCATCGGGAGCAACGGTTTCGATTGGAGCAAAGATAGGAATTTCCTTGGACACGTCATCGCGGACCTCATCCCCTCTGTATATGTTCAAGTCTTCATTGTCTTGGATGACTATCGGAGAAGGACTCTTGCAAAATTTAGTTGTTTCTATCGCTTGTGAAGTTCCCTCTCCCTCTGTTGGGGGCACGTACTTATAAGGTTTGCCGCCAGTGCCAAGTCCAAATCTTCTATTTAGAAGACGATGCTTATGAAGATTGTCATCGGTAATGCATTTTTTGGTCCTTAGAAAGTCGGATCTGCTTTGAGAAAGAATGGATAATCGATTGCTGTATAGTGGTCCATCCGTTTTCGGGAAGACATGATCTGTTTGAGATAAAGGGAGAATGTTAATGCCTAAACTTCTTGAACAAGATATTCGATTAGAGGCTTAAAAGTTTACTTGATTTGAGCCATCTTTGTGAACATCCGGCCTGTTTCCTTATGTAAAACCAATCAGACTTAGGATCCCCTATATTGCTATATCCATCGTACAGGACCTTCCTATTTGCCACCGATTCGAAGAAAGAGAAATTTGGAGTTGCTGAAGAACAGTGCTTGAAAAGAAAGAAGAACGTCAAATCTTTGAATTTAAGTTCGGCATGTAAGATCTCCGCGTATGCAATGTATAGGGTATATAGTGATGCGTAGGCGTTCGGATGGAGTTGCATCAGAGCAATTCCCAGTCGTCTTAAAGTTTCGATGGCAATCGGAGGGAACGGAGGGATAGCTCCTACCAAGCACATGGTTCGGCTAATCGCCATATATCCTTCTGGAGCTAGGTGGGGTCTATCTTCGCTTCCAGGCGTCAAGACATCATCCCAAGGAATCCCATGCCTCAAGCAGATTCTTTTAAGCTTTATATCGTCGAGCTTAGATGCAAGAGAACCGGAAAATTTATCTATCCCGAGAGCGCCAGGAATCTCGTCGGGAGCTCGCCCATCTATCTCAGAATCATCGCTAGATGAAGTACTTTTGGCCGGATCTGATTCTGTGGCCTCGTACTCAGATCCAGAATCTTCACCTCTCGGATTGATTGAAGGAATTTCAGGGTTGTACTGCTCAGGAACCTCGGATTCCGCTTCTGTTGCGGATCTTGAAGAAGAGTGATCATTCGACATTGCTGCTAGGACGAGAAAATATGAACAATAAGATTAACACTACCCGTCCCCCGTGTGTGCAAGTGCCGGTGTGTGTGCTTGTGTGTGCATTAAAAATAAAGCGTGAAGGCGATCAAGATCATCAAAATATTAGTCGTCATGTGCGGTCAAATTATGTGGTCATTTAGTCCAGAAAGTCTAACGTCAAGGCTCTAGCCTAACTGTTCAGAATTTTATGGTGACAAGGCATCAATTAAAGTTTGAAAATTCTTCGCATCGTCAACTGTGAGTCGGATCGCAAGGCAGAGGGATCGCCCCCTTTCGAATCACAAGGCAGAGGGATCGTCCCCTTTCGAATCGCAAGGCAGAGGGATCGCTCCCCTACGAATCGCAGGGCAAAGGGATCACTCCTTCACGAATCGTTGCAGCCCCCACGATACACGCCTTTGCTGTCACCACGACCCTCCGTCTCGCCACTCGCCTTCATCTTCTTTCTTTCCTCTCCTTGCCCACGATCCGAACCGGCCTTCCCTCTTCTCCTTTCTCCTTCGTCTTCCTCCTCTACTTCCCATCCTCGAACTCCGACCTCTACGCCCATCAGCCATGGCGTCTCGATGGATTCCCCAAAAAATCGCAAATTTCCATCGTTTCTCCCTCAAATTATTCGAAAAAAGTTCATGAAACAGCAGCGTTTACGAATAAGAATGTTTTCCGTGGAATTACCTTTCTAAAAATTGGGAAAGTGATCGGATGTTTGAAGGTTCGAAATACTGGGGTTCGTTCTTCAACAGTACAGGCGAAACGATACGACAGAAAACAGAAGGAAGAAAGTGTAGGGGGGTCGGCTTATATAGGCAAAAGGGGCGACCGTTTGTCTCCCCTTCTTTGTCCTGTTCGATCCACGAAAGAACCAGCGGGCCGCGAACCAAAAGCCCACCACGACTCGAGGAGGAGCCCGTTTCGTTCCGAGGCCCAAATGCACACCCAAGAACGGAACGAATGTCTCGCTAACGGACCGCGACTCGAGCCCGCGATACGAATCGATAAATTCAGGAATGAGGATTCTGAAAAAATCCCAGAAAGAGAATCGTTCTGTGATCCGCGACTCGTTGAGAAAAGACGATTCCATAGCTTCGAAGCATGTTCCATCATCGATAAAACATACTTCGAGGGGGCAAAATGTTGGCTCGCTTTTTGACCAAGCCACCCAGGATCATTCATAAGAAGAAAGCATGAAACCACGTTCTCTAAAGAATATGAAGGAATGGATCGCATCATCGATTCGCCCATTGATAGACCGCATCATCGACTCGCCCATTGATGGATCGCACGCTATCGACTCGCCCACCATCGGATCACGTCTCGACGGATCGCCTCAATTTCACCAGCGAAACGACGCCTTTATGCGATCTGATCCACGCATATGTTGTTGCCCAGTATTGATCGATCCGATCCCCCTGATGTGCGGCGAACCCTCTGACCCGTTCAAGCGTGAGCAGGTATTCAGCGATCCGAGACGCACGGATCTAGCGACACGTGTCCCTAACCGTCATTTGGACCAATTCTCCCCATCTGCACGATCCGATTTTCAAGCAGATCGCGACACCTGTCCACAACGGCTAATTTGACTATTTCCTCAATGGTGGCGATGCGATCCGATGTTCTCGGGATTCGTGCCACGTGTAACCACGACCCGCCTGACAAAATCAGCTATAAATAGCCCGGAGCTTGGCATTTTTTGGGATCTTTTTGGCCATATTGAGTACTGAATCCGCCATTGTTATCAAACTACTGAAATATTGAGAGAAATCCTTGATTGTATTAGCTTTCAAAGTATAATCAATAATATATAAAGTGGACGTAGGCTCGTTAACGCCGAACCACTATAAATTCTGTGTGTTATTTCCTTTTTTCTCATTCTTCAGTTGAAACTCTATAAACTTCAGAACAATTTGGGTGTTAGGTCCAAATTTTGATCTAACAAGTTGGGAAATTCAAAATATATGATGTCAGTTTAGAATTGAATTTGAATAACAAATATATTATTTGAATGACAGTTTGAACATGTAATTATATTATAATTATAATCAAGCTCGAAATGGCGTGGCAGTTCGCTATTTGGTAATTTGAACATCAACTGAATGTAGATGGTTCATTTTAAATCGGATTTCTGTGAAACAAGAAACGTGTGGAGCTGGGGAGGTATATCTTTCTAGTGGAAGATAAAAATCGAGATTTTGTCATGTAGATTTTGATTTATGTCCAAATCAAATATTCAGAAAAACAGCGGTATATTCGTTCGTGACCATAGTGGTTATTTGAAAATATTTGAATATCGGGTTTGAATTTAGACAAGGTTCTTTTGAGACATAACGATAAAATAATTTTTAGAATTTTACTGTAATTTTTAATTATTTAAATAAGCAACATTTTATTTGGAGTATTTTGCACCCTGCAATCAACATTTTGGGGTTTCACAAAATGAGTTGAACTACCGATATTATTATATTTCTGCGATCGTGGCACCTTACTGAATACCATGGTATCTTTATTTCTGTCCGTAGCATTTATGTAAGTATATAAATTTATAAATTAGATAATGACTTAAATGATTTTTCTAAAAATATTCTACCAAAATATCCTAACTTTTTATGGTCCAATAGCAAGCCACGCAGCCCCATCTTCCAGCCACAAACCTTACCAAACCCCCAACATTATAAAACAACACTCAGAACGTTAAAAATTGGTTTTCAAATAAATCCATTTCAAATCGAAATATAAGCTAAAAATCCGCAATCCAATGAATCCGAAAACTCAAAATTTCATAGCAGGACTCAAAAGATATGTCCAGTTGAAAATTCTGAATAGTCGCTATGGAATTCAGGCCCTTAAAAATGGAAATTTTGCAAACGACCTCGGATTTCGACGAAACCACTTTTGTTGGATCCTGATGTCAAATTATTGCTAGATTCCAAATTTCATCATTTTTCGAGTCAATATGTGAGCATGGCAAAGGAAAACGTGTTTGACCAGTTTTAGTTGGTTTTAATCGACTGGAAAACGACCATTTTTCCAACGGCCTCAGAATTCGATGAAACTGGTTTTGTTAGGACCGTATCGTCAATACGAAGCTAGAAAATATTTTTCTGGAATTTTTAGAGTTAGTATGTGACCCCGGTAAAATTAAATGCGCGTTCAAAATCAATATATAGAGTTATATGTTGATTTGACGAAAACTGATTGTAACGATCGAATCAGTTTACGATACATATCCCATTGTGTTCGGAATGGGGGTAATTAGCTAGGGGCGATAGTCGGTGGGTTCGATTCTGAGTCCGAATGAAAAAGTTACTTTTTGAAATTAATTAAATAATTAAAATATAATTTTATAAATCCATTCCATCTCCCTCTCTCCCTCAGTTGGTCAACGAAGAAAAAAAACAACCTAAAATCGAAATCACCCTCGCGCCGCCACCACTGGCAAAAAAAACCCCCTCCTCCGCAGTCCCTCCTTCTTCCTCCCCTTCTCCTGCGACGTGGCCCCCCTTCTCGACACGCGCACCACGGAGACCCCCCTTCGCCTAGCCGACGCCCTCCCCTCCCCTTTTGAATAGCGAAGTAAAAATTCGATTTTTATATATTGAATAGCGAAGTAAAAATTTGATTTTTATATATTGAATAGCGAAGTAAAAATTCGATTTTTATATATTAAATAGCGAAGTAAAAATTCGATTTTTATATATTGAATAGCGAAGTAAAAATTTGATTTTTATATATTGAATAGCGAAGTAAAAATTCAATTTTTATATATTGAATAGCAAAGTAAAAATTCGATTTTTATATATTGAATAGCGAAGTAAAAATTCGATTTTTATATATTGAATAGCGAAGTAAAAATGTGATTTTTTATATATGTAGAGAATACGAGTAGTGAAAATTGACAAAAGGGCGAGAACGATGAAGATTTCTACATATGAAGAGTTGTGGCGTTGGACTAGCTATTCGGTGAGAATTTCTCACCTTTTAATTTTGTTTTCTAGTTAAAATATATACTAGGATGCAGACAGTGTTTAGTAGCACCCGACACCCGTCGTCCACAGACCATGGACGGCTTGTATGCTTGGTTGTTTAATTTTGATGTGTAGTTGATTGTGTGATGTGAAATGAAATAAAATATTTATATAGTTGAAAATATTTTATAGTTAAAAATAGAATTTTTAACGTGTATATGAAATGAAATAAAAATAAACAAATCGGACGATTTGTTTATATACACACATTTGACTGATATTGATTGGGACGATAAATTTTACACATCACCCAACTACACAAATAAAATCTGTGTTTGATTGTTTGAAACCCCACACGGGTATTGGGATGATATTTGACATACACTAATCCTGATTGTTTAGTTGTATGTCGATCGATTGATTGACAGGCTGCTATAAGCGTTGAATATTTATATTTGATGCTTATACAGTGTAGAATGCACTTTGGATGATGGTTGATTATTCATCGTTGTTGATATATACATGTGTTGTAGAAAATCCATATAATTAACATTATATGGTAATTGATTGGGCCTCATTCCAGTTTCGAAATAGATATATTTGAAATAGAATATTTGAAAATAGGAATATATGAAGCCGTGTTGATTAGATTGACGCCATTTTGACGTGAACGATATTTATATCAATTTTATTCATTCTATAATGAATATCGAAAGTGATTTCAAAATCTGATATTTCGAAAAGAATTGAAATTCGAATTTAAATGAATAGAATTGAAATTCGAATTTAAATGAATAGAATTGAAATTCGAATTTAAATGAATAGAAATGAATTCGAATTGAAAGTAAATAGAAATGAATTCGAGTTGAAAATGAATAGAAATGAATTCGAATTGAAAGTGAATATAAATGAATTCGAATTGAAATTGAATTGAATTGAAAACGAACTGAAATTGGATTAGAAATCAATTTGAATTGAAATCGATTTGAAATGAATTTAAAACGAATGTATATTGGAATATTCAATTTTGATTTGAAATTAAATATGAAGTTGAAACCGTTTTGAAAATGAATTTAAAACGATTTATAAAGCGTGTTTTGAATTGAAATCAGCGAAGTATATATTATATATATAATATAATGGCCTGAATAGAACGCGCCACGCCGCGCAGTTCGCGAATTTCGACCATTGACTTCGAACGGATATTGTGGGAGATCCGACTGTCGGATTCTCCTAAAACCAAAACCGTTGGGTTCGTATCGAAAAGAGCTTTCTAACGAATGTGAGAAATTAGAAATCTAACGGTTGGATTTGGAATTATGTCCAAATCAAATTTGAAAAAGGTCGCTGTGAGTGCAATTCGATGGCCGTTGATGGAAAGCGACTGTACGGGCCTTGATAAAATTATTAAAAATAGTCATAATTTGTGTGAAACCATAAGAAATGATTTGTGAAGAACTGGGATGAAAAACTCCATATTTGAAAAGATAAAAATAGATTTTTATCGAGATGAACTAGTTTTGAACTAGAATTATAATTCTATTTGTTTTTAAATAAATAAATTGAATTTGAAATGGTTTTGAAAATAACCAGAATTTCCAATGATTGCATTGGAATGGATTTGAATCGAAATTGTCTTCGGAATATTTCGATGTTAGATTTCGTGATTATACAGATGTTGTTATGGAAATTTGAAAGATATAGATATATATATCGTTATTTCCAATACGATATCTGTTGGTCGTAGAATTTGATATTGAATATAAGCCGATATATTTTCTATTCAGAGCCTTGTATTTAATATCAAATGTGATTTGGGTTTATCGTGAATGGTGTCTTGACTAACACTGTTCTTGAACCCAGTTGAGAAAAGATTAAATCTTTTTATTTGGATTTAATGAAGTGTACCAATTAAATAATATTTAATTGGAATTGAATTGATATTGATTTTTGGGTTTATCGTGGACAGTGTTTTAAATAACACTCGTTCTTTAACCCGATAATTAATGGAATGTGATTTTGGGTCTATCGTGAACCGTGTTTTAAATGACACTGATTCTTTAACCCAGTTAACGATTAAAACTAAGTGGAGTTTTGTAACAACCCGAAAATCTGGGCCAGTTTAAAATTTTTATTTTGGCAATTTTAGCGAATTTTGAATATTTAAAATGAATTATTTTAAATAATATCGACGGGAAATTTTATTTGAATATAATTCGAACGTATATATTATACGCGTCGTCGTTAGAATATAAATATTTATATATAATTATAAATAGAATTGAAAATGGCGCGGTAGTTCGATAATTCGATTTCAAACTTCAATTGAATGTACCGGGTGCAAAACAATCCGGATTTTAGTGAAACCAAAAATAATGGAATCTAATAGTGAATATCTTTCCAACGAATCCGAATAATCAAAATTTCATAGCGGGAATCAAAAGATATGTCCAGTTGAAAATTCTGAATAGTCGCTATGGAATTCAGGCCCTTAAAAATGGACATTTTGCAAATGACCTCGGATTTCGACGAAACCAGTTTTGTTGGGTCCGTGATGTAAAGTTATTGCTAGATTCCAAATTTCATAATTTTTCGAATCTATATGTGAGCGTGGCAAAAGAAAACGCGTTTGACCAGTTTCAGTTGAATTTAATCGACTGGAAATTGGCCGTTTTTCTAACGGTCTCAGAATTGGACGAAACTAGTTTTGTTAGGACCGTATCGTCAATACGAAGCTAGAAAATATTTTTCTGGAATTTTTCTAGTTAGTATGTGCCCCCGGTAATTTGAAATGTACGTTTAAAATTCAATATAGCGATTTAAGTGTAAATTTAACAGAAACGGATTCAAACAGTCGAATCAGCCTACGTGGCATATCCCATTGTGTTCGGAATGGGGGTTAAACGCTATGGACGGCAGGCGGTGGGCCTCGTTTAGTGGTCGTATGTAAAAGTCAACCTTTTTAGAAATTAAAATAATTAAATAAAATAATAAAAATTAAAAATTCTTTCATATACCCCCCCCCCCCGATTTCATTTCAGAACCAAAACAAAAAAAAAAAAAAACAAAAAAAAAAGAAAGGGGCGGAGCCCTTTCGATTTCGCCAGCCGCCACCTGGGGGGCGACGCCGCTCCTCCACCACTAGCCCCTCCCAAAAACCCTAGCTCCTCCACCGCGACGACAGAAGACCCCCCCCCTTCGACTGGCGCCTGGCGCGAAGGCCCCACCCCCTGCCTTCCTCGACGAAGACGAGACGCCCCCCCAGATCCGAATAGAACGACCGCCGCCTGCCCCCTGACCCACCTCCGACGCTCCAGCCCCCCCCGTAAGTGACTGTTTTTATTTATTTATTTATTTATTATTATTATTTCATTTATCTTAAATAAAACTGAATTTTATTTTAACTTAAAAACTGATTTTATTTTATCATAAAATCTGAATTTTATTTTACTTAAGATCTGAATTTTGTTTATCTTAAAAACTGAATTTTTAGGAAGTTAAAAAAACTAATTTTATTTAAAGTAAAACTGAAATTTTATTTAAAGTAAAACTGAAATAAAAAAAAACTGATTTTTATAAAGTTTTAAAAACTGATTTGAAAAGAAATAAATAAAACTGATTTTATTTTGAAATGTTAAAATGGGAAAAAAAAAAAATTTCGAACTTTAAAATAGAAAACTTTGTTTTTATAAAGTTGAAAAATTTATTTTAGAAAGGCGAAAACTTTGTTTTTATAAGGTTGAAAACTTTATTTTAGAAAGGCGAAAACTTTGTTTTTATAAAGTTGAAAAATTTATTTTAGAAAGGCGAAAACTTTGTTTTTATAAGGTTGAAAACTTTATTTTAGAAAGGCGAAAACTTTGTTTTTATAAAGTTGAAAAATTTATTTTAGAAAGGCGAAAACTTTGTTTTTATAAGGTTGAAAACTTTATTTTAGAAAGGCGAAAACTTTGTTTTTATAAAGTTGAAAAATTTATTTTAGAAAGGCGAAAACTTTGTTTTTATAAAGGTGAAAACTTTATTTTTTGAAAGGGTGAAATTTTTATATGAAGAATAAGGTGATAAAAATATAATTTTTATCTATATAGTAGCGTTGTGAAAATATGCTTATTTTTATATATTGAACTTCGATAGAAAAATGGAATTTTTGTATATTGAACTTCGAAATAAAATGTGATTTTTATATATTGAATAGCGAACTAAAAAATTCGATTTTTATATATGGAATAGCGAACTAAAAATTCGATTTTTATATATGGAATAGCGAACTAAAAATTCGATTTTTATATATGGAATAGCGAACTAAAAATTCGATTTTTATATTTGGAATAGCGAACTAAAAATTCGATTTTTATATATTGAATAGCGAACTAAAAATTCGATTTTTATATATGGAATAGCGAAGTAAAAACTCGATTTTTACATATGTAGTGAAAGCGGACAACGAAGGTGACAAAGAGGCGAAACGACGAAGACTTCTGCAAAGGAAGAGCCGTGGAGCTAGGATAGCTATATGTGAGAATTTCTCACCTTTCAATTTTATTTCTAGTTATATATATATACTAGGATGCAGACGGTGCTTAGTAGCACCCGACACAATCGTCCACAGACCATGGACTTGTTTGTTTGGCTGTTTGGTTATTGATTGTGATATTGGTTTGAATGTGGTTTGTGGTGTGAAAAATCGAATCGATAAATTGGTTAGGATTAGACGTGCGCCGTTATAAGGCGAAGGAGTAAGGCTAGGTTAGACCCTTACTCCAAATTTTGTGGTTTGCATAACGAAAGTGAATTTGATTGATGTGTGAATGGCGTGGGCCTTCACTAGACCGGGGATAAGGCTAGGCCTTGTCCCGTTTTTAGTATCGTGCCGTTATGCCGCCGAAATTTTCTAAAATAAGTTAGAAAAATAAAAATAGCATTTTATTTAAAGAATGAACTGAATAGAAATTCATATGTTAAAATAAAATGTGTCATCGTTAAAAATATAATTTTTAACGTGAATGTGAATAAATAAATATTCATTTACAAACCAGACGGTTTGTTTATGTACACCTATTTGAATGACGTTGATTGGGTCGATAAATTTTACACATCGCCTAACTGCACAAATAAAATATGTGTTTGATTGTTTGAAACCCCACACGGGAGTTAGGATGAAATTTGAAGTTCACTCATCCTGATTGATTAAATATGTCGATCGATTGATTGACAGGCTGTTATAAGCGTTGAATATCTATATTTGATGCTTATACAGTGTAGTGCACTTTGGTTGATGGTTGATTATTTTCAATGCTATTATATACATGTGTTGTATGAAAATCCATATAATTAATTTTATATGGTAATTGATTGGGCCTCATTCCAGTTTTGAAAAAGAAATATTTGAAATAGAATATTTGAAAATAAAGGAATATATGAAGCCGTGTTGATTAGATTGACGCCATTTTGACGTGAACGATATTTATATCGATTTTAAAAACGATTTCGAAATGAATTGAATTGAAACGAATTCAAAATGAATTGAAAACGATTTCAAAATGAATTGAATTGAAAACGATTTCGAAATGAATTGAATTGAAAACGAATTCAAATTGAATTGAAAGTGAATTGAAATGAATTCAAATTGAATTGAAATTTGAATTGAATAGAAATGAACTTTGAAACGAATTTATAAAGAAGAATTCAATTTTGCTTTGAATTGAAATGGAAGTTGAAATTGCTTTTGAAACTATTTATATAATCCGTTTTAAATAGGAATCGACGAAATATATATTATATATATATTATATATATAATATAATGGCCTGAATAGAACGCGCCGCGCCGCGGTAGTTCGCGAATTTCGACCATTTATTTCAAACGGACATTGCGGGAGATCCGACCGTCGGATTCTCCTAAAACCGGAACCGTTGGGTTCGTATCGAAAAGAGCTTTCTAATGAAAACTAGAAATTTGAAATCTAACGGTTGGATTTGGAATTATGTCCAAATCAAATTCGAAAAAGGTCGCTGTAAGTGCAGTTCGATGGCCATTGATGGAAATCGACTGTACGGGCCTTGATAAAATTATTAAAAATAGTAATAATTTGTGTAAAATCATAAGAAATGATTTAGAAAGAATTGGGATGAAAAACTCCATGTTTGAAAAGGTAAAAATAGATTTTTATCGAAATGAACTAGTTTTGAACTAGAATTATAATTCTATTTTTTTTTTTTTTTAATAAATAAATTGAATTTGAAAAGGGTTTTGAAAATAACCAAAATTTCCAATGATTGCATTGGAGTGGATTTGAATCGAAATTGTCTTCGGAATATTTCGATGTTGGAATTTGTGATTATACGGATGTTGTTACGGAAATTTGAAAGATATATATTTATATCGTTATTTCCAATACGACATTTGTTAATCGTAGAATTTGATATTGAATATAAGCCGATATATTTTCTATTCAGAGCCTTATATTGAATATCAAATGGGATTTGGGTTTGTCGTGAATGGTGTCTTCACTAACACTGTTCTTGAACCCAGTTGAGAAAAGATTAAATCTTTTTATTTAGATTTAATGAAGTGTACCAATTAAATGATATTTAATTGGAATTGAATTGATATTGATTTTTGGGTTTATCGTGAACAGTGTTTTAAATAACACTTGTTCTTTAACCCGATAATTAATGAATGTGATTTGGGTTTGTCGTGAATGGTGTCTTCACTAACACTGTTCTTGAACCCAGTTGAGAAAAGATTAAATCTTTTTATTTAGATTTAATGAAGTGTACCAATTAAATGATATTTAATTGGAATTGAATTGATATTGATTTTTGGGTTTATCGTGAACAGTGTTTTAAATAACACTTGTTCTTTAACCCGATAATTAATGAATGTGATTTGGGTTTGTCGTGAATGGTGTCTTCACTAACACTGTTCTTGAACCCAGTTGAGAAAAGATTAAATCTTTTTATTTAGATTTAATGAAGTGTACCAATTAAATAATATTTAATTGGAATTGAATGGATATTGATTTTTGGGTTTATCGTGAACAGTGTTTTAAATAACACTTGTTCTTTAACCCGATAATTAATGGGATGTGACTTTGGGTTTATCGTGAACCGTGTTTTAAATGACACTGATTCTTTAACCCAGTCACAGATTAAAACTAAGTGGAGTTTTAATGAATCTTTAATTAGATTGAAAAGATCGAGAATGGAGTATCACCAGTTTTGCTCCAGGCGATAGTTAAATCTTTAATTAGATTTGAACGTGAAATTTAGAAACTAACTGTCGGTTAGCTAAGTAGAATGGTTTTCTGGATATTGATCTGATGTTGGTTTCGGCCTTCGGGGTTAATATTTGGGGAATTATTCTCTTGATTAATTTACGGTTAATGACTAATGAGTTGGAATGAGGCGTATGTTGTGTTTGTGTAACACTTTTATAATATATACGCGAGTTATTCGGAAAGACCGGGTTTATCCCATTCTGAATAACTGGTACGACGATAAGTCAAAGATGAAGACGATGGTCGAAGACCGGAGGTCTTCACGTCGTTTGGGTGATAACTGATGATCTTGATTGGGCTGTACACCCAAGAAGATGGAAACAGTTAGTGATCGTCCAGACGTACTTGGAGATCGATGGATATGCGGGGTACTAGGTGCCTCCGGTTTCGTTCAGACCCAGAACGGACTTGTAAATGGACTGTGTGTCTGACATCGGATTTCATTCTGTGTGACTGATATCGGTTGCATAGGATGGTTTGCCTGTGTGGCATGCTAAGATGCAAATGATCAAGGCTTCTGTTGAAAAGCAAAGTCTTGTGGTGATGATCAAAGCAAGGCCTTTGTGGCGTAGCTTTGTGTAACGTTTACCTCGCGTGTTTCACACCAGGTATGAACCAAAAACGGGAGACGGACCTCAGGGAGGACTTGCGTTTCTTTCTAGTTAGAAGTGGCGTCAGTGGTTTTTCACGCCCTGACGAGTTTGACTTATGTGGTTGTTGCTGTTGCGAGGCGCCTCGGTTATATCGGTTTCGGCCGATGCTTCTGGTCGGCTGACGGACCAGACTGACACCCCATAGGGTGGGGAGACGTAGTGTTCAGGCATAATAATCCACATCGGTGGACCGGCCCTGTCGCTCCAAGGCTTGCCTGCGCGCTTGCCTGAGACACGGACTAGAGCGTCTCGAATCGGTTGAGGACTATCTTTTGCCTCGGTTCATAGACGGAAATCCAATTTCCAAATACGTGACATTTGCGGTTTTAATTGTAATCCTATATATGGCGACATAGTGGGATGGGGCGCTTATGCCGCCTATGATTGATACTTATGATTTGAAGTTGTTTTATACACTTATAATAGTATCAAATGATTTGTTTTAAAACGTATCAAGCATTCTTTGGCTGTTATAAGGGAAAACCCTATCCTCGACTGCGTTGCATTGTGTGATGGGACCTGGGTCTTATAACAGCTTCATTTTTCTTTATTTAGCATTGCGCTGTTTGTTTTATGCACTGGTATTCTTGGGAGGAAACCCGTTCCGTGTTATACGGCGTGGTCCCTTGATTTACCTAATGATTTAAAATAAAGATTAATAACTGTTTTAGTTCTCACACCAGTCACATGACTGACCTGGAGTTTATTGTTTTAACCTAAACTCTGGGTGCCCCTATTTTGACACGGGCAGCTAGTAGTTTTGGTTTTGCAGATTTATATTCACAGGATCCTGGTTTACAGCTGGAACGATATCCGGAAAGCTTTGTATCCGTATATCTACTTCTAGTTGTGTATTGTATTATTTTCCGCTGCTATGTATTTAAATGTAATTTAAATCTCTGATATTTCTGTGTAATATTCTTTTATACTCTGTATATTCTTGTAATCTGATGCATTGTTGTAATATACAATGAAATGTTCTTCTGTATGCGTTCTGTTGTGGTTTGTTCTCGAACTATCCGACGCTTTCCTTTACGGGGAAGTTGCGGGTCTTTAAAGTTGGTATCAGAGCTTTGGTTTACAAAGCAGAGAACAAGACACATTAGAACCATATGAAAGAATTCATCAGATATTGGGTTAGTAATATCCAATTAGAATGACTCGTTAGAGATGGGATCAGTAGTATCCTGGAACGAGTGTGAAGAGTATATTTTTCAAATGAAAACAATTTTTGTTTTGGGAAAATTTAAATCAATTATTCGTATTTGATTATCTATTTATATTGAGTTGGACAGTCCAGTATATAAAGATTTTGCGTATACGTCTGATCCATGTGTATTTGAAATTTTAATATACTGGATAGATATAGAGTCACATTCTAGACACCCGGGGATAATTCTGATGATGTGGCCACATCATCAGTATTTATATTCGTGTTTCGAAGGTGTGGTATCTATATATTCCCATTAGACTGGTGTGAGAACCAAAAATTAGATAGGGCTTATTGTTGTGATTTGGCATCAAAAACATGATTTTTGTATGTGTATCAAAATTATGAATTTGAAACTCTAATTCACTAATTGATTGATGTTTGTGTTGTTTGTTTAGTTGTTTGCTAATTTTTAGCCATTTAGCCTAATTGAATCAAACATTGACTTGTATTGAAATTGGTCGCATTTGCTTGCATATACTTGTACTTACATTGAACAGGTCATAGCAAGGAGGCTAGAGCAGAGAATAAAATTTGTTTGCCCGACAAATAGGTACATGTTTACTACATAATTTACTGTTTTGTTTGGGTGATGATGATTTTGTGAGCCTATTGGCTAGCCGCTTGGCTTTTTCTTTTTCTTTTTGAGATCTGAAGGACCGGGGAAGCTATTTGAAATTCCCCGATGCTCCCGGTGCAGGGGAGGTTATGGCGAAATTTTTCAAAAATTTAGGGTGTTAGCCAAATTTTTGAAATTTTGAAAATTCTCAGAAACTGAAAAGTTGGAGAATGGAAGCCAGGTCGAGCGTAGTGTTGAATAATCAAACCACTTTCGACTTTGTTCCTTTTCGGGGACGAAAAGTTTTAAGTGGGGGAGATTGTAACAACCCGAAAATCTGGGCCAGTTTAAAATTTTTATTTTGGCAATTTTAGCGAATTTTGAATATTTAAAATGAATTATTTTAAATAATATCGACGGGAAATTTTATTTGAATATAATTCGAACGTATATATTATACGCGTCGTCGTTAGAATATAAATATTTATATATAATTATAAATAGAATTGAAAATGGCGCGGTAGTTCGATAATTCGATTTCAAACTTCAATTGAATGTACCGGGTGCAAAACAATCCGGATTTTAGTGAAACCAAAAATAATGGAATCTAATAGTGAATATCTTTCCAACGAATCCGAATAATCAAAATTTCATAGCGGGAATCAAAAGATATGTCCAGTTGAAAATTCTGAATAGTCGCTATGGAATTCAGGCCCTTAAAAATGGACATTTTGCAAATGACCTCGGATTTCGACGAAACCTGTTTTGTTGGGTCCGTGATGTAAAGTTATTGCTAGATTCCAAATTTCATAATTTTTCGAATCTATATGTGAGCGTGGCAAAAGAAAACGCGTTTGACCAGTTTCAGTTGAATTTAATCGACTGGAAATTGGCCGTTTTTCTAACGGTCTCAGAATTGGACGAAACTAGTTTTGTTAGGACCGTATCGTCAATACGAAGCTAGAAAATATTTTTCTGGAATTTTTCTAGTTAGTATGTGCCCCCGGTAATTTGAAATGTACGTTTAAAATTCAATATAGCGATTTAAGTGTAAATTTAACAGAAACGGATTCAAACAGTCGAATCAGCCTACATGGCATATCCCATTGTGTTCGGAATGGGGGTTAAACGCTATGGACGGCAGGCGGTGGGCCTCGTTTAGTGGTCGTATGTAAAAGTCAACCTTTTTAGAAATTAAAATAATTAAATAAAATAATAAAAATTAAAAATTCTTTCATATACCCCCCCCCCGATTTCATTTCAGAACCAAAACAAAAAAAAAAACAAAAAAAAAAGAAAGGGGCGGAGCCCTTTCGATTTCGCCAGCCGCCACCTGGGGGGCGACGCCGCTCCTCCACCACTAGCCCCTCCCAAAAACCCTAGCTCCTCCACCACGACGACAGAAGACCCCCCCCTTCGACTGGCGCCTGGCGCGAAGGCCCCACCCCCTGCCCTCCTCGACGAAGACGAGACGCCCCCCCCCAGATCCGAATAGAACGACCGCCGCCTGCCCCCTGACCCACCTCCGACGCTCCAGCCCCCCCCCGTAAGTGACTGTTTTTATTTATTTATTTATTTATTATTATTATTTCATTTATCTTAAATAAAACTGAATTTTATTTTAACTTAAAAACTGATTTTATTTTATCATAAAATCTGAATTTTATTTTACTTAAGATCTGAATTTTGTTTATCTTAAAAACTGAATTTTTAGGAAGTTAAAAAAACTAATTTTATTTAAAGTAAAACTGAAATTTTATTTAAAGTAAAACTGAAATAAAAAAAAACTGATTTTTATAAAGTTTTAAAAACTGATTTGAAAAGAAATAAATAAAACTGATTTTATTTTGAAATGTTAAAATGGGAAAAAAAAAAAAAATTCGAACTTTAAAATAGAAAACTTTGTTTTTATAAAGTTGAAAAATTTATTTTAGAAAGGCGAAAACTTTGTTTTTATAAGGTTGAAAACTTTATTTTAGAAAGGCGAAAACTTTGTTTTTATAAAGTTGAAAAATTTATTTTAGAAAGGCGAAAACTTTGTTTTTATAAGGTTGAAAACTTTATTTTAGAAAGGCGAAAACTTTGTTTTTATAAAGTTGAAAAATTTATTTTAGAAAGGCGAAAACTTTGTTTTTATAAAGGTGAAAACTTTATTTTTTGAAAGGGTGAAATTTTTATATGAAGAATAAGGTGATAAAAATATAATTTTTATCTATATAGTAGCGTTGTGAAAATATGCTTATTTTTATATATTGAACTTCGATAGAAAAATGGAATTTTTGTATATTGAACTTCGAAATAAAATGTGATTTTTATATATTGAATAGCGAACTAAAAAATTCGATTTTTATATATGGAATAGCGAACTAAAAATTCGATTTTTATATATGGAATAGCGAACTAAAAATTCGATTTTTATATATGGAATAGCGAACTAAAAATTCGATTTTTATATATGGAATAGCGAACTAAAAATTCGATTTTTATATATTGAATAGCGAACTAAAAATTCGATTTTTATATATGGAATAGCGAAGTAAAAACTCGATTTTTACATATGTAGTGAAAGCGGACAACGAAGGTGACAAAGAGGCGAAACGACGAAGACTTCTGCAAAGGAAGAGCCGTGGAGCTAGGATAGCTATATGTGAGAATTTCTCACCTTTCAATTTTATTTCTAGTTATATATATATATATACTAGGATGCAGACGGTGCTTAGTAGCACCCGACACAATCGTCCACAGACCATGGACTTGTTTGTTTGGCTGTTTGGTTATTGATTGTGATATTGGTTTGAATGTGGTTTGTGGTGTGAAAAATCGAATCGATAAATTGGTTAGGATTAGACGTGCGCCGTTATAAGACGAAGGAGTAAGGCTAGGTTAGACCCTTACTCCAAATTTTGTGGTTTGCATAACGAAAGTGAATTTGATTGATGTGTGAATGGCGTGGGCCTTCACTAGACCGGGGATAAGGCTAGGCCTTGTCCCGTTTTTAGTATCGTGCCGTTATGCCGCCGAAATTTTCTAAAATAAGTTAGAAAAATAAAAATAGCATTTTATTTAAAGAATGAACTGAATAGAAATTCATATGTTAAAATAAAATGTGTCATCGTTAAAAATATAATTTTTAACGTGAATGTGAATAAATAAATATTCATTTACAAACCAGACGGTTTGTTTATGTACACCTATTTGAATGACGTTGATTGGGTCGATAAATTTTACACATCGCCTAACTGCACAAATAAAATATGTGTTTGATTGTTTGAAACCCCACACGGGAGTTAGGATGAAATTTGAAGTTCACTCATCCTGATTGATTAAATATGTCGATCGATTGATTGACAGGCTGTTATAAGCGTTGAATATCTATATTTGATGCTTATACAGTGTAGTGCACTTTGGTTGATGGTTGATTATTTTCAATGCTATTATATACATGTGTTGTATGAAAATCCATATAATTAA
Source organism: Allium sativum (assembly GCA_030737875.1). NCBI lineage: Eukaryota > Viridiplantae > Streptophyta > Magnoliopsida > Asparagales > Amaryllidaceae > Allium > Allium sativum. The sequence continues at coordinate 448,601,251 of CM060919.1, forward strand.
TTTTATATGGTAATTGATTGGGCCTCATTCCAGTTTTGAAAAAGAAATATTTGAAATAGAATATTTGAAAATAAAGGAATATATGAAGCCGTGTTGATTAGATTGACGCCATTTTGACGTGAACGATATTTATATCGATTTTAAAAACGATTTCGAAATGAATTGAATTGAAACGAATTCAAAATGAATTGAAAACGATTTCAAAATGAATTGAATTGAAAACGATTTCGAAATGAATTGAATTGAAAACGAATTCAAATTGAATTGAAAGTGAATTGAAATGAATTCAAATTGAATTGAAATTTGAATTGAATAGAAATGAACTTTGAAACGAATTTATAAAGAAGAATTCAATTTTGCTTTGAATTGAAATGGAAGTTGAAATTGCTTTTGAAACTATTTATATAATCCGTTTTAAATAGGAATCGACGAAATATATATTATATATATATTATATATATAATATAATGGCCTGAATAGAACGCGCCGCGCCGCGGTAGTTCGCGAATTTCGACCATTTATTTCAAACGGACATTGCGGGAGATCCGACCGTCGGATTCTCCTAAAACCGGAACCGTTGGGTTCGTATCGAAAAGAGCTTTCTAATGAAAACTAGAAATTTGAAATCTAACGGTTGGATTTGGAATTATGTCCAAATCAAATTCGAAAAAGGTCGCTGTAAGTGCAGTTCGATGGCCATTGATGGAAATCGACTGTACGGGCCTTGATAAAATTATTAAAAATAGTAATAATTTGTGTAAAATCATAAGAAATGATTTAGAAAGAATTGGGATGAAAAACTCCATGTTTGAAAAGGTAAAAATAGATTTTTATCGAAATGAACTAGTTTTGAACTAGAATTATAATTCTATTTTTTTTTTTTAATAAATAAATTGAATTTGAAAAGGGTTTTGAAAATAACCAAAATTTCCAATGATTGCATTGGAGTGGATTTGAATCGAAATTGTCTTCGGAATATTTCGATGTTGGAATTTGTGATTATACGGATGTTGTTACGGAAATTTGAAAGATATATATTTATATCGTTATTTCCAATACGACATTTGTTAATCGTAGAATTTGATATTGAATATAAGCCGATATATTTTCTATTCAGAGCCTTATATTGAATATCAAATGGGATTTGGGTTTGTCGTGAATGGTGTCTTCACTAACACTGTTCTTGAACCCAGTTGAGAAAAGATTAAATCTTTTTATTTAGATTTAATGAAGTGTACCAATTAAATGATATTTAATTGGAATTGAATTGATATTGATTTTTGGGTTTATCGTGAACAGTGTTTTAAATAACACTTGTTCTTTAACCCGATAATTAATGAATGTGATTTGGGTTTGTCGTGAATGGTGTCTTCACTAACACTGTTCTTGAACCCAGTTGAGAAAAGATTAAATCTTTTTATTTAGATTTAATGAAGTGTACCAATTAAATGATATTTAATTGGAATTGAATTGATATTGATTTTTGGGTTTATCGTGAACAGTGTTTTAAATAACACTTGTTCTTTAACCCGATAATTAATGAATGTGATTTGGGTTTGTCGTGAATGGTGTCTTCACTAACACTGTTCTTGAACCCAGTTGAGAAAAGATTAAATCTTTTTATTTAGATTTAATGAAGTGTACCAATTAAATAATATTTAATTGGAATTGAATGGATATTGATTTTTGGGTTTATCGTGAACAGTGTTTTAAATAACACTTGTTCTTTAACCCGATAATTAATGGGATGTGACTTTGGGTTTATCGTGAACCGTGTTTTAAATGACACTGATTCTTTAACCCAGTCACAGATTAAAACTAAGTGGAGTTTTAATGAATCTTTAATTAGATTGAAAAGATCGAGAATGGAGTATCACCAGTTTTGCTCCAGGCGATAGTTAAATCTTTAATTAGATTTGAACGTGAAATTTAGAAACTAACTGTCGGTTAGCTAAGTAGAATGGTTTTCTGGATATTGATCTGATGTTGGTTTCGGCCTTCGGGGTTAATATTTGGGGAATTATTCTCTTGATTAATTTACGGTTAATGACTAATGAGTTGGAATGAGGCGTATGTTGTGTTTGTGTAACACTTTTATAATATATACGCGAGTTATTCGGAAAGACCGGGTTTATCCCATTCTGAATAACTGGTACGACGATAAGTCAAAGATGAAGACGATGGTCGAAGACCGGAGGTCTTCACGTCGTTTGGGTGATAACTGATGATCTTGATTGGGCTGTACACCCAAGAAGATGGAAACAGTTAGTGATCGTCCAGACGTACTTGGAGATCGATGGATATGCGGGGTACTAGGTGCCTCCGGTTTCGTTCAGACCCAGAACGGACTTGTAAATGGACTGTGTGTCTGACATCGGATTTCATTCTGTGTGACTGATATCGGTTGCATAGGATGGTTTGCCTGTGTGGCATGCTAAGATGCAAATGATCAAGGCTTCTGTTGAAAAGCAAAGTCTTGTGGTGATGATCAAAGCAAGGCCTTTGTGGCGTAGCTTTGTGTAACGTTTACCTCGCGTGTTTCACACCAGGTATGAACCAAAAACGGGAGACGGACCTCAGGGAGGACTTGCGTTTCTTTCTAGTTAGAAGTGGCGTCAGTGGTTTTTCACGCCCTGACGAGTTTGACTTATGTGGTTGTTGCTGTTGCGAGGCGCCTCGGTTATATCGGTTTCGGCCGATGCTTCTGGTCGGCTGACGGACCAGACTGACACCCCATAGGGTGGGGAGACGTAGTGTTCAGGCATAATAATCCACATCGGTGGACCGGCCCTGTCGCTCCAAGGCTTGCCTGCGCGCTTGCCTGAGACACGGACTAGAGCGTCTCGAATCGGTTGAGGACTATCTTTTGCCTCGGTTCATAGACGGAAATCCAATTTCCAAATACGTGACATTTGCGGTTTTAATTGTAATCCTATATATGGCGACATAGTGGGATGGGGCGCTTATGCCGCCTATGATTGATACTTATGATTTGAAGTTGTTTTATACACTTATAATAGTATCAAATGATTTGTTTTAAAACGTATCAAGCATTCTTTGGCTGTTATAAGGGAAAACCCTATCCTCGACTGCGTTGCATTGTGTGATGGGACCTGGGTCTTATAACAGCTTCATTTTTCTTTATTTAGCATTGCGCTGTTTGTTTTATGCACTGGTATTCTTGGGAGGAAACCCGTTCCGTGTTATACGGCGTGGTCCCTTGATTTACCTAATGATTTAAAATAAAGATTAATAACTGTTTTAGTTCTCACACCAGTCACATGACTGACCTGGAGTTTATTGTTTTAACCTAAACTCTGGGTGCCCCTATTTTGACACGGGCAGCTAGTAGTTTTGGTTTTGCAGATTTATATTCACAGGATCCTGGTTTACAGCTGGAACGATATCCGGAAAGCTTTGTATCCGTATATCTACTTCTAGTTGTGTATTGTATTATTTTCCGCTGCTATGTATTTAAATGTAATTTAAATCTCTGATATTTCTGTGTAATATTCTTTTATACTCTGTATATTCTTGTAATCTGATGCATTGTTGTAATATACAATGAAATGTTCTTCTGTATGCGTTCTGTTGTGGTTTGTTCTCGAACTATCCGACGCTTTCCTTTACGGGGAAGTTGCGGGTCTTTAAAAGTTTTAATGAATATTTAATTAGATTGAAAAGATCGAGAATGGAGTATCACCCGTTTTACTCCAGGCGATAGTTAAATCTTTAATTAGATTTGAACGTGAAATGGTAATTGAATTTACCAATAACACCGTGGTGTTAAATATGAAGTATGACCAGTTTTACTTCATGGGATTAATAAGTTGGGATTGGGAAATAAAATAAATGATTACTTCAGTGTGGTTCGCTAATTCCGACTAGTTTGAATTGATATTCAAAAAGGAGATTAAAGAATAAATTTAAAGAATTTATCTGTGATAAAATTAATGGGAACCTTTCCCAAAATATAAGAATATTTGAATAAAAAGAATATTCTGAAGTGGAACAAGGCGTATGTTGTGTTTGTCTAACACTTTTATAATATATACGTGAGTTATTCAGGAAGACCGGGTTCATCCCATTCTGAATAACTAATTCGACGTGGTGTCGAAGATGAAGACGGTGGTCGAAGACCGGAGGTCTTTACTTTGTTTGGGTGATTACTGATGATCTTGATTGGGCTGTACACCCAAGAAGATGGAAACAGTTGGTGATCGTCCAGACGTACTTGGAGATCGATGGATATGCAGGGTACTAGGTGCCTCCGATTTCGTTCAGACCCAGAACGAACTTGTAAATGGACTGTGTGTCTGACATTGGATTTTAGTCTGTGTGGTTGTTTTCTATTAAATATATATCTGTTTGGCGACGGAGAATTTATTCTCTTGCTTAACGCCCTTCTCTGAGACGTACGAGCTCAGGGGTTATATACTGATGGATATCAAACGCATAGAGTGAATTGCCTGTGTGGCATGCCTAAGTGGCAAATGATCAAGGCTTCTGTTGAAAAGCAAAGTCTTGTGGTTGATGATCAAAGCACCGCCTGTGTGGCATAGCTTTGTGTAACGTGAATTCGCGAGCCTCACACCCCGATTGTGAACCAGAAACGGGAGAGGACCTCAGGGAGGACATGCGTTTCTTTCTAGCTAGGGTGGTGTCAGTGACCTACCAGCCCTGACATTTATATACTTTTCACCTGTGTGGTTGTTGCTGTTGCGAGGCGCCTCGGTTTGATCGGACGATCCGGGTCCGATGGAGTCATTCGTTGGCTCATTTACGCCCTAAAGTGTGGGGAAACTTAGTGTTCAGGCATAATAATCCACATCGGTGGACCGGCCCTGACGATCCATGGGGCAGTTGCGGTTGTTCCTGAGACACGGGCTAGAGCGTCTCGAATCGGTTGAGGACTATCTTTTGCCTCGGTTCATAGACGGAAATCCAATTTCCAAATGCGTGACATTTGCGGTTTTAATTGTAAAACTAGTATGGCGACATGATATATGATACCCATGCCGTCTATGATTGATACTTATGATTTGAAGTTGTTTTATACACTATGCACTGATAATAGTATCAAATGATTTGTTTTAAAACGTATCAAGCATTCTTTGGCTGTTATAAGGGAAAACCCTATCCCCCAGCTTGCGTTGCATTGTGTGATAGGACCTGGGTCTTATAACAGCTTCATTTTTCTTTATTTAGCATCACGCTGTTTGTTTTATGCACTGGTATTCTTGGGAGGAAACCCGTTCCGTGTTATACGGCGTGGTCCCTTGATATATCTGATTTAAAGTAAAGTTTTAAATAACTGTTTTAGTTCTCACACCAGTCCCATGACTGACCTGGAGTTTATTGTTTTAACCTAAACTCTGGGTGCCCCTATTTTGACACGGGCAGCTAGTAGTTTTGGTTTTGCAGATTTATATTCACAGGATCCTGGTTTACAGCAGGAACGATATCCGGAAAGCTTTGTATCCGTATATCTCCTTCATTTGTGTATTGCATTATTTTTCGCTGCTATGTATTTAAATGTAATTTAAATCTCTGATATTTCTGTGTAATATTCATTTGTACTCTGTATATTCTTGTATTCTGATAAAATTGTTGTAATAAACAATGAAATGTTCTTCCGTCTGCGTTCTGTTTTGTCTTGTCCTCACAGTAATTCGTTCTTTCTCTTCTCTTCGGAGACCGGGGAAGTTCGGGTCGCTTCAATATTCCTCTTAAAATCCGTATGAATATCACGGTGTTCGAATGGATTCCCATTCGCTGGTTTTTAACAGCGAGCATAGGTTTGGTCTTGAGCGAGATTTGAGAAGCTGTAAATTGATTCGAGTTCGTCCTTGTGGTGGTGAAGTCGAATAGGAAGTTTGGGAAAGTTTTGGTGAGTTACGATCTAAATGGGTGTCGCCATTTTCCTGTAGCCGAGTTTTTCGCTCGAGATGGCAACTGAGAAGGGGGTGCGAGTTCGAAATCGAGGATACCGGCGAGAAGGGATTTTGATGCTGATTCAGATGGTGGGGGTTGTGATAGGAGTAGGTGGCTGGAGGAGGAGAAAACAGGAGTCAAAGATGTGGTCAACGGTGAGGTTGGGTTTGATTTAATGGAGCGAGATGTTTCTGTGTTGAGGAAGAAAGTCGTGAGCGGGTTTGGATGTCACAAGAAATGGGAGCGGGCCAAGTAAGGGAGTGGGACAGTGGTAAGAGGGGTAAGGCCCAAGTAAGAAAAGTGATTTAGATTTGGTTTAATTTAAATATTTATAAACTTCGAAATTGAATAACTCTATCATACGTTAACCAATTTCAGCAAAACAAGATCCTCGGGATCGTATGGACGAACACTTCACGATGGAACTAACTGGACGTCCATTGGAGCCCGTTAAAATTTATAGCAAAATAAATTGTCCGTCTGTATCAAATCGAGCGATGGTTATCGTTATTAACGATGATCGTCCAATGTGAGTAATTCTCACTAATTCTGAACAGTTTATAATTTCATGTTGTATTTTTAGAACTGTTAAATATGGGCTGATTGACAGTGTGTTGACTGTTTGATTGAACTGCTAGTCAGTTGGTTGAATTTCTATATTGATTCTGTTTAGTAGAATATATCATATGGAACTGAAAGTGATGTTGATTTTATATTGTATAACATCTTGGATGCAGGGAGACAGGTTGGAGGAATCCAACTGGATTCCTCAACATTTATTTCACTGTGATTCATATATTGTAATATATGATGTGATATATAATCTGTTGTCGATTATATGTGTTTGAACGATATTGGTCATCGTGATTTGATGTGTTAAATACCATAACATACCGGAATGGTGAAAAGGGAATTTTCAAAATGAATATTGAAAATAGATTATTTATAAAATCAAAGGATTGTATAAAAGAGATAATATTTATAACAATCAAAGGAGATTTTATAAAAGGAATATTTATAAATGGAATATTTATAAATAGAAATTTATTAATAAATAGATTATTTATAAATAGAAAATATTTAGAAATGAAACCCTAAAGGAATTATTTGCAAACCACTTGCAAATAGATTAGAACGAGAAAGGTTTGTAAACCATTTACAAATGGAATCGAAAGAGGAATATTTGTAAAACATTTACAAATGAAATCGAAAAGGAGGTATTTGTAAAACCATTTACAAATAGAATTAAAAAGGAAATATTTAGAAAATAAATAGAGTTATAAAAAGGAAATTTGTTTATAACTAAATAGGATGTTATAAAAAGGAAACCGTTATAAAAAGGAAAACGTTACTAAAAAGGAAATCATTTGTAAAGTGAAGAACCATTACTAAAAGTAAATCTTTATAAATGAATAGTTTATTCGAAGGGAGTTAATCGAATATAGTATTCAAAAGTAAGAAAATCGAATTAGTTATTCGAATAGAGTTAAATAAATAAGAGTTATTTGAATTAGTTATTCGAATAGAGTTAAACACATAAGAGTTATTGAATTAGTTATTCAAAAGGAGTTAACGAATTAGTTATTCAAAAGGAGTTATCGATTATAGTTTAATCGAAAGGAGTTATCGAATTATTTATTCGAAAGGAGTTAAGTAAAAAGAGTTAATCGATTAGGGTTTAATAAATAAAGTTGACCGAATTTAGTTTATTCGAAGAAGGTTTTCGAATCTAGTTATTCGTAAGAGAGATTATCAAATATAATTATTCGAAGGGAGGAGTTATCGAATAGAGATTTATTCGTATGAGAGTTACGTAGGGAAGTGTTAAAAATTTAAAAGATGAACTTACCCTATTTCGAGATTTGAAATGTTGTTCAGTTAAGGTCTGAGAGGTAGTTATACCCCAACTTGATTGACTTCGTTTTTAATTTAAAAATGGTTAAGGTTCGAGAGTGAAAGTGGTTAAGTGATTTTAGTAAATAAGTATAGTGGTTTGAGTTGTCATCGCGATGTTGATTTAAACATCTGTTTAAATCCAAGTAAAGAAGATTTGGAAATGCTTTCCAAATAAAATCAGAAACGTAATCAAGTATTGAAATTGGAAATATGGATTAGAATTGGAAATGTTTTCCAGTGTTAATAACGTACATTTTCTAAACATAGAAAATAAGGATATATATATATATGATTGATGATTGATTGATAGAATTTCCATTTGGAAATAATACGTTATTTGCACGCCTGTTTTTTTTATGGTTAAATCACAGACTATCGAAGTTTTGACCATTTTAACGTTGTTAATATGGAGAGACCGGTTGGATTATTATCCAAAGAACCACTCTGTATTGGCATAAGCGTTGCGAATCATATATGCCAAAGATAATTTAAGACGGAGTAAAGTGCAAGGGCTATTGTATAAGTCTTAGATAACAGTGCCTAAGATGGATGTACTGAATAGTACCTTCGGTTCATCCTGTTCCTAGATGACTTGTATGGATGAATGTTTGACAGAGTATTTCCAGAAAGGTCACATACATTGATTTCTTCAACCGTACCAATAGTGGAAGCGGAGAAGGAAACTTCTTTTAGCTAACACATAATGTATTGTTGAGGACGAATCGGTGATTTGATGGATTTGACGATGTGGCATTCGAAGTGAATCTGGTGTGATGATAAAGCGTAGCTTCTAGCCTCACATCCGGTAAATGACAGAAATCGGGCAGGCGGCATGGCTAAGTCTGTCGCTCTGAAGTAGGGTGTATAATCACCTGATCTAGAGTTTCATTTACTTCTAAAAATCTTTTGTTGATGCTGTCCCATTCGGGAAACGGTTGCTGATCCCAACCGTTGGTGATATACATTCGATACACTCAAGCGAAATGAGTGGTAGGTCATGTGTGGCCGGGTTGCAAGATGTTCTTGTTGAATCCAGTGTATTTCACTCTAGAGGTACACTAGCGAAAGGTGGTTCCATACCTTGTCATAATTGGAAATCCATTACCCAATACATGCTTGCAGTTTTGATTGTATACTATATATGCAGAACGTGAGATGAAAGCGTTTCTGCTAGATGATTATTATATTGTGGTTGATAGACATTATTATAATATCAAAAGGTTTTTGATATAAAGATAATTTGGATTCTCATAAGGGAAAAACCCGTTCCGTTATACGGCGTGGTCTTATGAGATATCGTTTACTTGTTCAAACTGTTTTAAGCTGTTTTACTCATACCAGTCCCATGGCTAACCGGAGTTTTTTTTGTTGTTTTCCCTAAACTCTTGGGTGCCCAATTTTGTACGAGCAGTCAAGTAGTCAGGATTTACAGATATACTGGAAGAGCTTGGAGTAGGAGGCTTCAGGATTATATAGCTATAGTTATTTCCGCTGTGTTATAAGTGTTGTACTTTGATATTGATGTATATTCAGGTACAGATGTGTATTTCAAGTGGTGTTATATATATTATATGTTATTCGTTTCGCTGTGAGGTTCGTGTTACTCTGATGTTGTCTTCTTCTTCTTCTTCTTCTATTCTAAGTTTCTATCTTATCTATTTTCACCCTCTAATTTCTTTCATTAATGACCGGTATTTTCGATCCTTGGATGTTTGATATGTGTTGTATATCGGATAACCAAGATCGCCATAAACCCGGGTCATTACAGTTGGTATCTGAGCTTAAGTTAAGAATTATCTTGGCTCTGTGGCGTAACTCAGTAGAGATAGGGTTAGTAATACCCTAGATTGAGTTTGAGTGTATATATACGAGTGAGCGTATTTGTTATTGATATAAAAATTGTTTTATATTGTGGAGATTTATTGGTTGAGTTGTTTATGAGTTCTGGTCGATCAGTTTGATCCACTGTATCGGTAGGAGATACTAAACACTCGAATACGATGGGTCGGCACGATATGTTTTGAAAAGAGGGTAAATTAAAATAAGTTTACCCAAGGTATATCTTGATATAAAGAAGATATATATATCAAAATTATAATATATTGGATATATTGGTTGTTATTATAATCGAGTAAGATTATAAATTAAATGGTTATGTAAATAACCAATCAGAATTCATATAAGTGAAATACATGAAATCAGATGAGTTAAATCTGAAATTTAAACCAGAAATTGAATTAAAATTCTGGAAAATTGGATAAGTGTTTGTAAATGATTTGGATTAAAAATAAGGAAAATTTAAGATCTTGGGAGATTTTAAATTGTTTTACATGCAGTGTGAATTATATTTTGAAATGAATTTCAAAGTGGAAATGTTTAGAAATGGTTTTATAGTATTGAACTCACTTCAATCGCTGGAAAATAGATTCCGATGATGACAGCTGCATCATCAGTATTCATTTTCGAGTTGTAAGTGACGAATTACTACCAGAGATACTGTTTTGAATTTGTTTTGGGAAATACAAGTTGTGTTGAATTTCAAAATGGGGTCTATAATATAGAATTTGAATATAGAAATTCAAATGGAATTTATAGTACAGAATTTGATATATAGAATTTGGATATAGAAATTCAAATGGGATTTATTATATAGAATTTGATATATAGAATTTGAATATAGAAATTCAAATGGGATTTATAATATAGAATTTGATATATAGAATTTGAATACAGAAATTCAAAATAGGATTTATAATATAGAATTTGATATATAGAATTTGAATAATAGAATTTGATATATAGATTTGAATAATAGAAGTGATATAAAATTTGAATAGAAATTGAATAGAATTAACTAAGTCGAAGAGGAATTAGTTAACCGAGTTTTGAATTTGAAGTTGAACTTTGAAAGGTGAATTGGATTTGTAAATGGATATTTGAAATCGAATATAGAACTTAAATTTGAAATTTGGATTCAAATTAGTTAATAAGCAAGTTAAAATATATTTGAACATGTCATGTTCAAATATAAAAGTGAAATAGATTAAAGAGTTAATTAACAAATTAGTTAACGAATTGAGTTAAAACGATCAGGTATAGTTAAAATAGATTGGGAAGGTATAAATATACATGAGATAGGCATGGATAAGGTGTGAAGGTATATAAATAGAATGCTCGATGAAAAGGTATGTATTTAATTCATATATGAGATTTTATGCGCCGTATCGGCTAGCCGCTTGGCTTTTTCTTTTTCTTTTGGATTGGTGAGGGCCATGGGAGGCTATTTGAAATATCCCGATGCTCCTGGTACAAAGGAGGTTATGGCGAATTTTTCCGGGAATTTAAGGAGTTAGAATATTTTTAAGATAATTTGATAGTTAAAAATCAACGTATCGATATATATATATAGAAGTCGATAAGGAAACGAACTTAGAAATAGAATAGTAAAATCAAAAAGGAAGACTAAGAATAAAATCTAGTAAGAATAGAAAGAGGAAGCGTATACGTGTTTAAAAGTGAATAAGTAGTTGTATGGTATTGATTATTCGAGTAAGTAGTCATATCTGTTTTGACGTTATAAATGTTATTCAGTCAAGGTCTGAGAGGTAGTTATACCCCAACTTGATTGATTTCATTATTAACAAATTAATAATAAGACTTCAGGCTCGAAGATCAATGTTGAATAAGAGTTAGTTGAATATAGTATTTGGGTTGTCGTAACGATGTTTTACACAACATCCGTTTTAACCCAAATAAGTGTAAGCTTGGAAATATAATAAAGAATATTTCCTAAGTATAGAAATAAACGAGATCGGAAAAGAGATAAGTAATTGGAATATTTTCCAATTATAAATAGCATATATTTTCTAAAGTTTAGAAAATAAAGGAAGGCGATATTCGGAAATGTTTTCCAAATAACATAAAAGGCCAATATGGTTATTGAAAATATTTGGTTAACAAATATTGATAAAGAAATAGAGAAGTGATTTAACTAATGGAATATTAATTAAGGGCTCAGTGACATGTTAAAAGGAAAATTTGATTTTTGAAAAGAGTAAACTGTTTAAAAACTCCCAGGGAAAGACTATTTGAATTAAAAACATATTTAACAGAAATTTGCAAAAGCAAAATTGAATTAAAGTAAAGCCAGTAAGTGGTAACTGAGATTGAATTAGAATAATATCAAGAAAAATTGGATTGTGAGATTCAAATTTGAAGTGTAATGTGATAATCAAGTTAAGAGTTGGGAATCGAGAAGAAACTCGAGTTGAAATGATATTTGGCTCGGATATAAGCGAATGGTTGTGTCGTGGATAAAAGCAGATTGGGATTTGATTGGGATAACCCTTGTGTCCGCTGAATTGATAACAGGTGGAAAGGATAAAATGATATGCCGACAAAAGGTACAAGTTTATATTTCTATTGGATATAAAATTTATGAGCCGAATTGGCTAGCCGCTTGGCTGTTTGATTTTCTTTTGGGATGGAGATGGCCCAGAGAGGCGAGTTGGAGTTTGACCGATTGACCAGTACAAAAGAGGTGCTGGCGAAATTTTTCGAAAAGTTAAGGCGTTAGAAAATTTTCGATAATAAGAATTAATAATTTAATTGAAATTAAATTGGTTCAGTTGAAACTGAAGTTAAGAGGTGAACAAATAAGTTCTAACCGGTCGATAGGGTTTGTTTCCTAACCTTAGCAATTTTGAGGACGAAATTATTTTAAGTGGGGAAGAATGTAACGACCCGCATTTTCAGCGTTATAATAATTAATTAATTTAATTATTTAAAGGGTGGTTTAGAGAATTTTAATGGTCGTGGAATTAAATAATGGTGAATATTTAATTAAAATAATAATTAAATAATATATTAAATTCTGAAATAATCAGAATTGGCTAAAATGGCGATATGTTGTGAGTTGGGAAATTCAAAATATATGATGTCAGTTTAGAATTGAATTTGAATAACAAATATATTATTTGAACGACAATTTGAATGTATAATTATATTATAATTATAATCAAGCTCGAAATGGCGCGGCAATTCGCTATTTGGCAATTTGAACTTCAACTGAATGTATAGGGTTTGTTTTAAATCGGATTTCTGTGAAACGAGAAACGTGTGGAGCTGGGGGAGTATATCTTTCTAGTGGAAGAGAAAAATCGAGATTTCGTCGTGTAGATTTTGATTTATGTCCAAATCAAATATTCAGAAAAACAACGGTATATTCGTTCGTGGCCATAACGGTTATTTGAAAATATTTGAATATCGGGTTTGAATTTAGACAAGGTTCTTTTGAGATATAACAATAAATTAATTTTTAGAATTTTACTGTAATTTTTAATTATTTAAATAAGCAACTTTTTATTTGGAGTATTTTGCACCCTGTAATCAACATTTTGGGGTTTCACAAAATGAGTTGAACTACCGATATTATTATATTTCTGCGATCGTGGCACCTTACTAAATACCATGGTATCTTTATTTCTGTCCGTAGCATTTATGTAAGTGTATAAATTTATAAATTAGATAACGATTTAAATGATTTTTCTAAAAATATTCTACCAAAATATCCTAACTTTTTATGGTCCAACAGCAAACCATGCAGCCCCATCTTCCAGCCACAAACCTTACCAAACCCCCCAACATTATAAACCAACATTTTTTTTTTTTTTTTTGGAAAAGGAAAATATCATACCAAAAGGGAGAATCAAGCCATTCTCCAAAGGCTCACAAAAACGATTTCTGAATAACAGAAATCGTGCACTCACAAAAAGACGATAAAACTGTAATACAACTAACGTTACAAAGCAAAACTATGGAAAAACTAAGCTCCCACAGCATCCTTCTGGACCCCAGAGCCCAATAGTCTTCAGTCCTCAGTCCTTCGTGCACTCCAGTAGGAATCTGCCAAGAGTCCTGAAACAGATGCAGCCACCAAGCTCCAAGCATAGTAAACCACGGGCCTAAAAGACCTGTACTAATAACAAACAACATCAAAAAAAGGGGGGGGGGGGGTTGGATGAGGAATGAAAGGGGGAGGAGGAAAAAATTAACGCAAAAGGAAAATTGGAAACTCAAACAATAAAGGAAGAGCCAAGCAAGCTAAAAGAAAAACCGCTGCGGAAAACAAAACCAGAATCCTGAAAACAAAAAATAAGCAAAACTAGGAAACCCAAACTCAACCGATGCCAGCCCTCAGATTAGTCGTAGACGATAAGATATCAAACGAATCCGCCAATCTCCTAGAGCGGCCACTCAGTACGCCTCTGAAAGGACGACCTTTAAAAGCTAGGAAGACATCATTGGTGACTTTCCGGATAATCGAAGGAGGATCCATCGCTACTTCGTCGAAAACCGCCTTATTCCTGGAGCACCAGATGTGCCAGCAAATAAGACAAGGTATCAGACGTCGTAGAATAGATCGAAAGGATTTACTAGAGTTCCCAGTCCCCCAGATGCTCAGCAAACCTTCCATAGAGATGGCACTACCTCGACAACTCGTAAGGTTCCCGAAGTAATTCCAGACAGCTCTGGCACAGGAACCAGTGAATAACAAGTGAAAGGACGTCTCGGTGTGTCCAGTGCTGCAACACCTGCATTTGGACACGAGCGGGATGCCTATTCGCTGAAAGTTCTCATCTATTGGTAAACCATCATGCAATGTTTTCCACATAAACAGAGAAACCTTCGGCGGAATTCGGACATTCCAGATAAAGCTGAAAACAGGAAGGCGTGGACCAGAACTCCGCACTGAATCCCACGCTGCCTTGAGAGAGAAAGGAGAACCGTCCCAAATGGTACCATTCCCATGACCATCCCTTAATGCTTTAACGGACTGCATACGTTTCCACGTCTCACTAGCATTATACGGGGTACCTGTGAAATTTGAGCTTGCTAGCCTATGGTACTTGGCATGTAGAAACGTCGCCCACAGGGAGTTATTTGCTTCAAACCTTGCCCAAAGCTTGCAAGCAAAGGCCAAACAGATATCCTTAGGGTTACGGAGGCCAAGACCTCCCTCATCTTTGGGACGACAAATGACGCTCCAAGAAATCCAATGATGACGAGAAACGTTGTCCTTGTTGCCCCAGAAAAAGGAAGAGGCCAAAGAACGGAAAGATCGAAAGAAGGAAGCAGTGGGTGTCATAGCAGCAAAGATATGAGAGCCCATGGAGTCAAGAACAGACTTAATGAGAACTAGTCTACCAGCTTGAGAGATGAGGGATGCATTCCACCTAATTATCTTACCCCTAACTTTGTCAGTTAGCGGATCGAAAATGGCGTTGAGCTTCCTACCTCGATATAGAACTATTCCAAGATACGGAAGCGGGAGGGAACTAGCCTTAAAGCCGGAGATAGATTCAATCCAGGAGGATCTAATCGAGGAAAGGTCTTTAGCAGGCACATAGCAGCTTTTGTCGGTGTTCACGAGTTGCCCCAAGCAACTTTCGTACCTACTGATTAAACCAAGAAGACAGCAAATAGAGCGACGAGAGCCATTAGTGAAAATGATGATGTCGTCCACAAAAGATAAGGAGGAGATGATAGGGCAATCCCTCGGAATACCAAACCTTTGGATCTGCCCTGCAATCGTAAGGGAGTGGAGTCCACGAACAAAAGCCTCGGCAGCAATAACGAAAAGGGAAGGAGACAGGGGGTCTCCCTGACGGAGACCTCTACCTGACCTGAAATAGCCGGTAGCTGAGCCATTAATGAGCACAGAAAACCAACAGTTCGAGATTAGTCTCCAGATCACATCGATAAGGGGTTCCGGAAAGCCGAAAGCCCTGAGGACCTTTATGATGAAGAACCACGACATGCGGTCGTAAGCCTTTGCCATGTCTAGCTTAACACCCACATTAGAACCTCGAACCTTCTTGTCGATCTGAGAAATCAGTTCCTGAGCTAAAAGGACGTTATCAGTGATAAGTCTTCCTTTAACGAACCCAGCCTGCGAAGAGGAAATAATGCGCTCAAGAAACGGTGCAAGTCTAGAGGTAAGAACCTTGGAAATGACCTTATTAGAGAAGTTACACAAGCTAATAGGTCTGAAGTCCGAGCAAGAGGTAGGATGATCAGTCTTAGGGATGAGAACTAAATTGGTGGAAGTCCATCCAGCGGGGAGATCTTCACCAGAAAAAAGACTGAACGGCTAGGCAAAATTCTGCCTGAATGATAGGCCACACGCTCCTATAAAAAACTCCGTTGAAACCATCTGGCCCACTCGCACTGTCCTTACTTAGAGCAAAAACGCAAGTACGAATTTCTTCCACGGAAGGGGGTGCGGCAAGATCAGAGCTTTCCGACGGAAGGACCAATCTAGGAATGAAGGCAAGCAAAGACAGGTCAGGCGAGGAAACCGAGGGGAAGGAGAGGAAGGATTGGAAGTGGGTGAGAATAGTATCTTTGACTTCACTAGGAGTGGAAGCCAAGGAAAGGTCTGGGCGACGAATCTGACGGATGGAGAGAAGATTATTCTTCTTGCGAATAGTCGAGTGAAAGAACTTGGAGTTCGTATCTCCTTCCACAATCCACTTGATTCTAGCTTTCTGCCTAAGGTGGTCGTGTTCGATACGCAGTTCAGAAGAGAAGGCGAGTTGGGCCAGCGCCCAAGCCTCCTTATGGACGGAAGTTGGCTCTTCATCAAAAGATGCTTCCGCAAGTATTAGAATTTCTTCAGCCGCTCTAACATGGTCGAATATATTCTTAAACACCTGCAGATTCCACTCCTTTAGGCAAGATTTGAGCCTTTTCAGCTTGCGAGAGAAGGCAACACAGGGGGCACCTCTCATAGGAAGTCTCCAGGATTCCGCAACGACACCGAGGAAGGAATGGTGAGAACGCCACATGCTTTGGAACCTAAAAGAGGAAGGGCCAGACAGGGAGCGGGGCGAACAGATAAGAAGCAAAGGGGCATGGTCCGAAAAAGTACGATGAAGATGGGTGATAGAAAACGAAAAAGGAAGAGTAAACCAACCCTCAGAAGCAAAGATTCTGTCCAGCCTAGACAGAATCCGGTTAGGGCCTTCTTGGTTGTTACACCAGGTGAAAGCCGATCCAACAAAAGACACTTCTGAAAGCCCCGAACGAGCAATGAAAGCGTTGAAATCCTGTATCGCCAGACGGTTAACGGCATTTCCACCACGCTTTTCTGCTTGACTTGCCACTACATTAAAATCTCCGCCAAGCACAGAAACGGAAAAGCCCAAGTCAGACAAAGAAAGAACATCCGCCCACAGGGCTTTCCTCTCTATTCTATCGCACTTAGCATAGACCGCTGAGAAGAGGAAGGACGAAGAAAGATCGGGGAGTGAACAAGCCACGGATAAAAGCTGATCCGAATCGAAGATAGGGTGCACGACAACACTTTTGGACCAGAGGATCCAAATCTTGCCTGACACGTTAGCTATGGCCCCACCAAATCCAAAAGAGAAGATCGAAGAGGTAAACGCTTCTGGACCCATAAATGGTTCCAGAAGTGCTACCAAACAGATAGAGTGCTTACGGACCATACGTTTGAGCCTAGCCACCGACTCTTCATTCCCAATCCCTCGAACATTCCAGAAAAGGAAATTCGCCATGAGGAGACCACCCAAGGAAGCAACCTACACACAGGAGTAGGTGACGCGGATTAGGCAACCCGCCTCTGTCAGATATGGTAAAGAGAATGACGAGTTGATCTGACGATCTGCTCAGACGCCGCTACAAATCCGTATGAATATCACGGTGTTCGAATGGATTCCCATTCGCTGGTTTTTAACAGCGAGCATAGGTTTGGTCTTGAGCGAGATTTGAGAAGCTGTAAATTGATTCGAGTTCGTCCTTGTGGTGGTGAAGTCGAATAGGAAGTTTGGGAAAGTTTTGGTGAGTTACGATCTAAATGGGTGTCGCCATTTTCCTGTAGCCGAGTTTTTCGCTCGAGATGGCAACTGAGAAGGGGGTGCGAGTTCGAAATCGAGGATACCGGCGAGAAGGGATTTTGATGCTGATTCAGATGGTGGGGGTTGCGATAGGAGTAGGTGGCTGGAGGAGGAGAAAACAGGAGTCAAAGATGTGGTCAACGGTGAGGTTGGGTTTGATTTAATGGAGCGAGATGTTTCTGTGTTGAGGAAGAAAGTCGTGAGCGGGTTTGGACTTCACAAGAAATGGGAGCGGGCCAAGTAAGGGAGTGGGCCGGTGGTAAAAGGGGTAAGGCCCAAGTAAGAAAAGTGATTTAGATTTGGTTTAATTTAAATATTTATAAACTTCGAAATTGAATAACTCTGTCATACGTTAACCAATTTCAGCAAAACAAGATTCGTTAGGATCGTATGGACGGACACTACACGATGGAACTAAGTAGACGTCCATTGGAGCCCGTTAAAATTTATAGCAAAATAAATTGTCCGTCTGAATCAAATCGAGCGATGGTTATCGTTATTAACGATGATCGTCTAATGTGAGTAAATCTCACTAACTCTGAACAGTTTATAATTTCATGTTGTATTTTTAGAACTGTTAAATATGGGCTGATTGACTGTGTGTTGACTGTTTGATTGAACTGCTAGTCAGTTAGTTGAATTTCTATATTGATTCTGTTTAACAGAATATATCATATGGAACTGAAAGTGATGTTGATTTTATATTGTATAACATCTGTGGATGCAGGGAGACAGGTTGGAGGAATCCAACTGGATTCCTCAACATTTATTTTACTGTGATTCATATATTTTAATATATGATGTGATATATAATCTGTTGTCGATTATATGTGTTTGAACGATATTGGTCATCGTGATTTGATGTGTTAAATACCATAACATACCGGAATGGTGAAAAGGGAATTTTCAAAATGAATATTGAAAATAGATTATTTATAAAATCAAAGGATTTCATAAAAGAGATAATATTTATAACAATCAAAGGATATTTTATAAAAGGAATTATTTATAAATGGAATATTTACAAATAGAAATTTAATTATAAATGGATTATTTATAAATAGAAAATACTTAGAAATGAAACCCTAAAGGAATTATTTGCAAACCATTTACAAATAGATTAGAACAAGAAAGGTTTGTAAACCATTTACAAATGGAATCAAAAGAGGAATATTTGTAAAACCTTTACAAATGAAATCGAAAAGGAGGTATTTGTAAAACCATTTACAAATAGAATTAAAAAGGAAATATTTAGAAAATAAATAGAGTTATAAAAAGGAAATTTGTTTATAACTAAATAGGATGTTATAAAAAGGAAACCGTTATAAAAAGGAAAACGTTACTAAAAAGGAAATCATTTGTAAAGTGAAGAACCGTTACTAAAAGTAAATCTTTATAAACGAATAGTTTATTCGAAGGGAGTTAATCGAATATAGTATTCAAAAGTAAGCAAATCGAATTAGTTATTCGAATAGAGTTAAATAAATAAGAGTTATTCGAATAGAGTTAAACACATAAGAGTTATTGAATTAGTTATTCGAAAGGAGTTATCGAATTAGTTATTCGAAAGGAGTTATCGATTATAGTTTAATCGAAAAGAGTTATCAAATTAGTTATTCGAAAGGAGTTAAGTAAAAAGAGTTAATCGATTAGGGTTAAATAAATAAAGTTGACCGAATTTAGTTTGTTCAAAGAAGGTTTTCGAATCTAGTTATTCGTAAGAGAGATTATCAAATATAGTTATTCGAAGGGAGGAGTTATCGAATAGAGATTTATTCGAATGAGAGTTACGTAAGGAAGTGTTAAAAAGTTAAAAGATGAACCTACCCTATTTCGAGATTTGAAATGTTGTTCTGTTAAGGTCTGAGAGGTAGTTATACCCCAACTTGATTGACTTCGTTTTTAATTTAGAAATGGTTAAGGTTCGAGAGTGGAAGTGGTTAAGTGATTTTAGTAAATAAGTATAGTGGTTTGAGTTGTCGTCACGATGTTGATTTAAACATCTGTTTAAATCCAAGTAAAGAAAAATTGGAAATGTTTTCCAAATAGAATCAGAAACGTAATCAAATATTGAAATTGGAAATATGGATTAGAATTGGAAATGTTTTCCAGTGTTAATAATGTATATTTTCTAAACATAGCTAATAAGGATATATATATATATATATATGATTGATGATTGATTGAATTTCCATTTGGAAATAATATCGTTGTTTGCACACCTGTTTTTCTTTGATGGTTAAATCACAGACTATCGAAGTTTTGATCATTTTAACGTTGTTAATATGGAGAGACCGGTTGGATTATTATCCAAAGGACCACTCTGTATTGGCATAAGCGTTGCGAATCATATATGCCAAAGATAATTAAAGACGAAGTAAAGTGCAAGGGCTATTGTATAAGTCTTAGATAACAGTGCCTAAGATGGATGTACTGAATAGTACCTTCAGTTCATCCTGTTCCTGGATGACTTGTATGGATGAATGTCTGACAAATTATTTCTAGAAAGGTCACATACATTGATTTCTTCAACCGTACCAAGAGTGGAAGCGGAGAAGGAAACTTCTTTTAGCTAACACATAATGTATTGTTGAGGACGTCAATCGGTGATTTGATGGATTTGACGATGTGGCATTCGAAGTGAATCTGGTGTGATGATAAAGCGTAGCTTCTAGCCTCACATCTGGTAAATGACAGAAATCGGGCAGGCAGTATGGCTAAGTCGGTCGCTCTGAAGTAGGGTGTATAATCACCTGATCTAGAGTTTCATTTACTTCTAAAAATATATTGTTGATGCTGTCCCATTCGAGATACAGTTGCTGATCCCAACCGTTGGTGATATACATTCGATACACTCAAGCGAAATGAGTGGTTGGTCATGTGTGGCCGGGTTGCAAGATGTTCTTGTTGAATCCAGTGTATTCCTCTCTAGAGGTACACTAGCGAAAGATGGTTCCATCCCTTGTCATAGTTGGAAATCCATTACCCAATACGTGCTTGCAGTTTTGATTGTATACTATACATGTAGAACGTGAGATGAAAGCGTTTTTGCTAGAAGATTATTATATTGTGGTTGATAGACATTATTATAATATCAAAAGGTTTTTGATATAAAGATAATTTGGATTCTCATAAGGGAAAAACCCATTCCGTTATACGGCGTGGTCTTATGAGATATCGTTTACTTGTTCAAAATGTTTTACTCATACCAGTCCCATGACTGACCCGGAGTTTATTTTGTTGTTTTCCCTAAACTCTTGGGTGCCCAATTTTGTACGGGCAGTCAAGTAGTCAGGATTTACAGATATACTGGAAGATCTTGGAGCAGGAGGCTTAAGGATTATATAGCCATAGTTATTTCCGCTATGTTGTAAGTGTTGTACTTTGATAATGATGTATATTCACGTACAGATGTATATTTCAAGTTATGTTATATATATTATATGTTATTCGTTCCGCTGTGAGGTTCGTGTTACTCTTATGTTGTCTTCTTCTTCTATTCTACGTTTCTATCTTATCTATTCTCACCCTCTAATTTCTTTCATTAATGACCGGTATTTTCGATCCTTGGATGTTCGATATGTGTTGTATATCGGATAACCAAGATCACCAAAAACCCGGGTCATTACACCATCTTTTACCAATTCTGCATATACCAATGTCATCCCAATCATTCGGTTATACCTAAGCCAAATTCTATACTTAACTCAGATTCCATTTTTAATTTCAGCTCTTAACTTACCAGTCCAATTTCATTTCGGATTATCTCCAATCCAATCTAATTCGATATTTTCTATCTTAATTCATTTTCCTCTTAACTGGTTTCAATTCAATTTCTATTTCTATTGCTTTTACAAATTCTAATTTAATTTGTTTCAATCCAAACAATCTCCCTTAGGGAATTTTTAAACATTTTAGCTTTCCTAAAACCAGATATCCCTTTTCAGGATTCATAACAACTTGCTTTTCATAAAACAATTCAAAAACAAAATCCTTGGTAGTAATCCATCACTTAGCAACTCCAAAATGACACTGATGATGTGGCCATCAACATCAGGGTTATTTTCCAGCTATCGAAGTGAGTTCAATACTATAACACATTTCAAAATCATATTTGAACACCTTCATTTTAAAATCACTTTCAAAATATCCTTCACAATGCGTGTAAACAATTTAAAATCTCCCAGGATTTCAAAATTCTTATATATTTAATCCAGTTCCATTTGCAAACACTTTTCATGTTTCCGGGATTTTAATTCCAATTCTGATTTAAATTTCAGATTTAATTCATCTGATTTCATATATTACACTTATATGAATTATGATTGGTTATTTACATAACCATTTCAATTATAACCTTATCTGATTATAATAACAACCAACACATCCAATATACTATAATAATTCCAATATTAATCATTCTTTTATACCAAAATATAATTTGGGTAAAATTATTTCATTTATCCTCGTTTCAAAACATACTGTGTCGATCCATCGTATTCAAGTGTTTATAAACTCCTACCGATACAGTGGATCAAACTGATCGATCAGAACCCATAAACAACTCAACCAATAAATCTCCACAATATAAAACCATTTTATATTGAATAACAAATACGCGCTCATATATATATATACACTCAACTCAATCTAGGGTATTACTAACCCCATCTCTACTGAGTTATGCCACAGAGCCAAGGTAATTACTTAACCTTCAGCTCTGATACCACTGTAACGACCTGGGGAATCTGCGACCTTGGTTATCGACATAAACTCAAGGTCGACTATCCAAGCATCGAAAATACCGGATAATAAATAGAAAGAAGTTATAGGGTAAGAATAGATAAGATAGAAAATTAGAATAGAAGAAGAAGAAGATCACAACAACAGAATCAGAGTAACGCGAATCTCACAGTGGAACGAATAAAATATAACATAACTTTGAAATAAAACCAATATGTGTATACAATAACATTTATCAGAGTACAACACAGCGGAAATAAATAATTGCTATAAAATCCTGAAGCCTCTTGCTCCAAGCTCTCAGTATATCTGTAAAATCCTGACTACTTGACTGCCCGTACAAATTTGGCCACCCAAGAGTTTAGGGAAAATAAAACAAAATAAACTATGGGCTAGTCATGAGACTGGTGTGAGTAAACAGTTTAAAACTGTTTGAGAAAATAAACGATATCTCATAAGACCACGCCGTATAACACGGAGCAGGTTTTTCCCTTATGAGAATCCAAAACACTTGATTTAACTTTCAAAATCCTTTTGAAAGAAGCGAAAATCTTTGTACCAAAACTCTTTTGATATTATAATAATGTCTATCAATCACAATATAATAATCATCTAGCATAACGCTTTCATCTCACGTTCCACATACATAAAATATAATCAAAAACCGCGGGTGCTTATTGTTTAATGAATTCCAACTAGCAAGGTATGGGGCCACCTTTTGACAGTGTATCTCTGGAGAGGAATACACCGGGTTCAACAAGAACATCCTGCAACCCAGGCTAAACATGACTGGTCACTCATTTCACTTGAGTGTACCGAATGTATTATCACCAACTGTTGAGATCAGCAACCGTTTCCCGAAATGGACAACATCGAAACAGAATGAAGAAGCAAATGGAATTTCTCTAGATCAGGTGGCAATACACCCTAATTGGCAGCTAACCAATTAGCCATGCGACCTACCCGAATTTATACCATTTCTCGGTTGTGAGGCTAAAGACCATAATGTATCCTTTACCAACCACATCTTCATTCACTTTGAATGTCACATCGTCATACCTGCTAAATCACAAATTGATTTCTCCAAACATATCATGGGCAAACAGCTAAGAGAAACGAATTCCTCCGCCACTAAACGTAAATACATTTGAAGAGATCAACTTACGTGATCTATTAAATATACTCTGTCAGACATTCTTCCATACAGGTCATCCAGGGACTGGACAAACCGAAGGCACTATTCTGTAAATCCATTTTAGGCAGTTTCTACCTAGGATCGCCAGAACAGCCCTTGCATTACTTCGTCTTCAATTATCTTCATTATATTTGATTCGCAATGCTAACGCCCATATAGAGTGGTTTTCAGATAATGAATCTGATCCCGGTCTCTCCGTATTGACGACGGAAAGATGGTCAAAAACTTCGATAGTTGGTGATTTAACTATCAAAGAAAACATGTGCACAAACAACGAAACTATTTCCAGATGGAAATTCTATCGATCAATCATCAATCATCATTTATCTATTAAATTTATTTATCATAAATTTATTCCTTCTACCCATTTCCTGTTTCCATATATATATATATATACATATATATATACACATATATATATACACATATATATATATAGAAATTATTATTTTCTAGATCTAGAAAATATACCTTATTAACATTGGAAAACGTTTCCATTTCTTATTCACGCATCACTATCATTCCATGTCCATCAGTCTCTAACCGTAAATTAGTAAGCACTTCCCTTAGTATTAATCCCGAAGGCCGAAACCAACATTAGATGGATACCCCGGAAACCATTCAACTTAACTAATCTCTAGTCAGTTTCTAATTTCCTTAACTCTATTTCTTATCATCTTATCAAATCATTTCTTACGCAACCCTCGGATTCAGTTGATAAATCCTGTTTTTTTATAAAAACCATTAGTTATAACGCTAATGTTACAATCTCTACTTTCGAAATATCTAACTCCAAATTACACTGTTATTTCTTAAATTGAATAATTAATAATTTATTAAATAAATAATTAAATCTTGATTTAAAAACGGAAAGTAAATAGTACTTTTCTACATTCGATCTAATCGAATCTCAATATAAAATTCTCTTTCGAATAAACTATATTTGATTATTCTCTTTAGAATGACTATATCCAATAATCTCTCTTTCGAATAACAATATTTGATTAACTTTCTTTCGAATAACTATATTCGATTAACTCCTTTTTGAATGTTCTACATTCAATTTAACTGTCTTTTATATACACTGCTGAATTTACAATCCAAATTATCCACTGATAATTATTTTTAATTTGTTTATAAACATTGTTTACAAATCACACTACTTGTTTTTATTATTAAACAAGTTATTTATTCCTAGCCATTTGAAATTCCATATCTGTTTACATTCCTATTTCAAAAATCCAGTTTCCTTTATAAATGTTTTTATTTTTAAAAATATTTATTTAAATCCATCATTCACGTCGAATGTGAATAATATTTCTTTTAAAATCTTTTCTTTGCAAAATACTTGCCTTAATCCATTATTCATATTCAATATGAATAATATATCCTTTATATAATTAAAACAGTTTGGTTTCATATTTAAAATAATATCTTATTTTAAATATTCTATTTATATTTCTATTTATAAACAATTCTTATGAAATCTTATTTTGTATTCAGCACTTTAATAATTCCATCTAAAATTCTCGTTACAACTATACGTTCATATCCCGGTTCAATTATCAATGTAAAAATCGATTCTTACTCCTCTATATAAGTTTTGACTTATATATGTCATTTATCCACTGATAAATAATTAACTTAATTTATAAATGGAGCGGATATAGGGACACAAAATTGGACACAAGTTTGTGTAGACAAAATCTGGACCACACGATTTGTTTGTCTTTATGTGTGAGGTGTAATTCAGGGGAAGATCTAATGGCTCAGATTTTGTGTGTTTAATTTTGTGTCCTTTTAGACTTTCCCATTTATAAAATATTATTTATAAATTAATCTGCTCCCTTTATCTGTTTTACTTCTTTATATAAGTTCAAACTTATATATCTTTATTTATCCAATGATAAATATTTTCCTTAATTTATAAAGTGTTATTTATAATTTATCCTTCTCAATTCATCTGTTAAAACATATTTTTATTTAATATCTATTTTAAATAAATCATTTCAAATTTTCTTTTATAACTCAAAATCTCCTTTTTAATAATTCTATTCATTTTCTAAACATCCCTTTTTATAAAATTTGGTTATTTTATAAAAATTCCTTTATTTCAATATTCATCTTGAAATCTCTCTTTTTATAAAATCCCTTGATTTTATAAAATATTTTTATTTCAATATACGTATTGAAATTTTCCTTTTTTACGTCCTAGGGTTTCTTATGGTATTTAAAATACCAAATAACAATGATCAATATCATTCTAACACACATAATCAATAACAGATTATATATCACATCATATATCACAATATTTGAAAAACAGTAAAATAATTGTTGAGGAAGCTAGTTGGATCCCTCCAACGGTTTTTCTTCATTCACAGATGTTAAACAATATAATATAACATCGATTTCATTTCAATATGAAATATTCTGATAAACTGAGTCAATATTTGATTAACGATTTTTATATATATTTATCGTTGTCTATAATTTTAACCAATAAATAAGGAATTCAACCAAATAATCATCACACAGCAGTCAATCATCATTTATCATTACTAGAAGTACATTATAAACATTTAAACTGACCAGAGTTAATGAGTTTTACTCACATTAGTCGGTTATCGTTAAATAACGATAATCGATTGTCGATTCAGATCAAACAATTTATTTTGCAATAAATTGTAATGAGCTCCAACTCACTCCCGGCCAGTTCCATTATATAGTCGTCGTCCATACGATCCCAATAGATCTTGTTTCGCTGAATTTGGATAACCGATATGAAAGTTATATATTTTTTAAAGTTCAAGTACATTTAAAAGGTAATTGGCTTGATTGAATTATTCCTTAACAATCTAACTATTGCTTAAACCTTTTAATCCCCTTGCTCATTCTTCTTTATTCGAACTGTCGCACTCTAAAGCTTCCATTTCCGTCACTTGTCTCCAACCTAGCTAGCACCACGGAGCATGAAAATGAACATCATAACCACCACTTTTCCTCCCAACGCAAGTGTATTGTCCTCATCACAAAAATGTCAAGGCCGAGTTTCCACCAGGAATGCATTTGATAGTTACAACTTTACCCAGAACCCGCGAATCCTTTCTTCCCTACCCGTAACTCTTTGGACCTGCAACACCACAAGCGCCATTTCAGTTCTCTTTTTTCTCAACTCGAACTTCCATGGAAAAACACGTCATTAACTAAATAATATTAACCTTAATCATCATTTAAGTCCACGCGTTAACCCATACCAGACCGCTCATCGTTTCTTCTTCCCCCTGACTTTCAAAAACACGCACCAGATTTTTCTCAAGCCATTACTGAGATCCTTCCTTAACATAACTCCTCCGTTTCTCCACCATTTCACAGACCGTAACCACCAACGTGCCCCTCTTCGCTCCACCTTCCTACTCCAGTCATCCTCGTCATCTGTGCAGCCATCAACGAAATCGCGGTGTCAGGATTCTTCCATGGCTTCCTAGAAATCACCAAACCCGTTAGACATGAAATTCCACAAAATGTTGTATTCAAGCTTGAAATCCCATCACTAACCCAAAACAATCAACTGAGACTCGAATTGATGCCCATACACAGATCAATCAGCAACCCTTGTTTGCTACCTATTTTGGAGCTCGACAAAATTATGATCGCACTACCTCAAATATATATGAGGATGGAGAGCAATGATTGAGGATTTCAAGTATATAAGTTATAAGATTTATAAAGGAGAATTGGATTTAATATGAATTTCTGAAGCTGATTTCTATTTACTGGAAGAAAGAGTTAAAGACGGGAGATAAGCTGTTGACCCAGAAATGAGAAAGTTTAGGGTTTAGGGGACTTGTGGTTTATTTATAGAATAGTTTTAGTATTTTTTATTGATTTTTTTATTTCGTTTTTAATCAATCATTACATGTAATCGTCGTTTAAAAATCCATACGATCACATACAACATCCAAAAATCATGAAAATGGGCATGCAGCTACAGTTCGACATTACGGACCCAACGAAACTTGTTTCATCGTATTCCGAGTCCGTTTGCTCACAAACATATTTTTAATGTCAAATTATTGACTGTTTTTCACATTAAAATCCCGCATGCCTCATACTGACTCCAAAAATCACGAAAATTGAAATCTACAAGTAATTTAATATTACGGATCCAACAAAATTAGTTTTGTCGAAAACGGAGATTGTTTGCAAAACTAGCTATTTTTAAAGCTCTAAATAACCCATTTAAATATTAATATATGCAAAAATAATTAAATTAAATATTTATAAATAAATATTATCATATATATTCACACATAATATAATACAGCTCCAAAATATTTCTATCTGAATTTATAGGTCAACATTTCAAATCCAGATTAAATCAGTATTCAATTTATATTGAAAATCCATTTATAATATAAATAAATCGTTATAAATTACAAAGAAATTCCATAGCGACTTTTCAAAAATTTGATTTGGACTCAACTCACAATCTACACGATGAAATCTTGATTTTTCTCTTCCATTAGAAAAATATACTTCACCAGCTCCGAACGTTTCTTATTTCACAGAAATCCAACTTAAAACGGATTCTGTTTATTCATTTAAAGTTCAAATCTCCAAATTACGAACTGTCGCGTCGTTTCGAGCTCGATTATAATTATAATATAATTATACGTTCAACTGTCGTTTATATAATATATTCGTTATTATAATTCAATTCCAAACTGAATTAAATCTTATAAATAATCCAATTTACACAATATAGTGAATTCCACTATTCGGGAATAAATATATTATTTTATTATTTATATTAATTAAATATTCAATATTATTTAATTAAATAACCATTTAAATCTCTAAATCACTTTTTAAATAATTAAATTAATTAATTATTATACCGTAAAAATACAGGACGTTGCAATTCGAGGGACAACAAGGTAGTCAAGGGTGATACGTAATGCTTCAATTATGATAACACCAGGCACTTAAAGTGGAATTGCCCATAATCGCAGAAGGATTAGAAGATTGTCAAGGCTTATGCATTGGATGTTATGTCAAGTACTTCGAGACCTCCTACTTCTGAAGTGATGGGGAAAAGTGTTGTGGTGCAAGGTCTGCTTTCCATTAGAAAGTTTCTGTTAGAGTTTTTTTTACTGTATCATCACATTATTTTACCTGTAGTGAGCTAGAGTCCAAGTTAGGTTTGAAACCTTGGATAGTGAATTGACCATTGATTGTGATGAACCTTGTAGGAGGATACATTAATTTTTGTATATATTGTTGTGGTCTAGTTTTATTGATCCATAGTTGCTCTTTTGTTGGTGATTTTGAACTTCTTTAGGTTTGGTATTATTTTGGGCAAGGACTGGTTCAAGGGACATGGGCGAGAAGCTCGTGATGACAAGTGGGAATATGGAAGGCCGAACGATTGTGATACGCTGCCTATTAAAGGATGAGGTATTGGTTATCAATTTATATTCGCTTGAGATTTCACGGGATGATTTGTCATCTGTGCTTATGGCTAGAGAGTTTTTACTGTCTTTGACGAGGTTAAAGGATTGCCGTCGCATAGGAAAATTGTAACATCCCGTAAGATGGACCCTAAATAGACAATAGAAAAATAGAACAAGTAAATAATAATAACAGGCCAAAAAATATATTTAATACTTATGGAACTTGTCTACGAAAATCATCCATTGCGTCTGTGGCGTGATTCTATTCTGTTTTCATATATAAGTTATTGAAATAGGAGTCCGTATTAAAAAATAAATGAAGTTTTTGAATTTAAAATAAATACTCTTGAAATTTTGAATTTTAACTTGAATTTAATAAGATATGAATTTGAATTAATGGAAAAGCATAAAGATTATTCAATATTTGGATTTGAACTTATGAGTATATATAAAAAGGTAAGAAGGGGATATGTTAAAAAAATATTAAATAAGATTTAATTAAGATTTAACTACTTATAAATTAAAAACTTGCGAATATAAATCCAATGCGCCTAGGTATGAAGGGCAGTCGACCACCCTACCCCTATAGGGTCGACTGCCAGGTCGACCGCCTAATATAAGGGAGGTCGACCACTTAGTCGAGATATTGGGTTGATGGCTAGGGTTTTTGTAGGTTATTTCTTTTGGTTTTGAAGTTGCAAATGGTTTAGATTTTATTATTTAAATCTTACGATTCCTGTTTAACTTGGTATATGTAAAAAGAACTAGAAACCCCCACTCATAATTCACATTCTCCTATGGCTATGTTCCTCCATTCTTATCTCTTCTTCGATCTAGATTTAGGGAAGGTTAGTTCTCTCTTTCTTCTCTCCTACATCTTATATTTTATTTTGTTAGTTTTGGATCTAACTTTTACGTATGCATATGATTCTTCCTTAATTTTATACATATGCAAATTTAAAGAGATAAGATTTGGATTTGATTCGTGTGGCAGCAATCCAATGAAGGGTTCCTATTAGGGTTGAACATGATTTTATGTGTGGGATCTTTACAGTTTCCTTTTTTTGTATCTTGTTTAGTTCAAAATTTTGGATTGTATATGCGTAAGAAATTTCAGAACCGCGAAAACCAAACTAAAACTCCCTTGAATCTTTATATAGTATGGAAGTGTCAGTCTATGTTGCTTTTATGGATTTTTGGTTATGGATGTAAATTAAAGAGATTTTTGTTCTTATTTCTCAATCTCAAACAAAAAGTTAGACTATTTTACTTTCTTTCCTCTACTTGTTCAAAACCTAGAATTATATGAAAATAATGAATCAAAGGAAAGTAATTCATATGTAGTTAAGTCCTTGTTTTATTCAGAAAATTGTAGATTTAAGTGCTATAAACTACATGAAAACTAGATTCTTATTTTTGTGTAAATTTTATATAAATTGAAAGAAGTGAAATTGAACTATATATATATATATCATTTATAAATAAGGCCCAATGGTTTATTGAAGTAATCTAAGGCCTAAGATTACGAGTCTATCTGTGGTATATGTTGTTATTATTGCCCTACTTAATCCGTTAATCCTTTTCTTTTTGAACTTTTATGTCATGATATGAAATGTAGGGAAAATGACTTGTAAATCTATAATCTTTTGTACAGGTTGACATTTCATATGATTAATGCATTTTTCCACGTGCTCATATTTAATGAATTATTATCAATACTTATTATAACATAGTCTACATATCTTAAATACATATTTATTATTTCTTAATTAGGATTTTCGAAATTAATATCTATATTAGGAATTTGTGCGTTCATAGGGTCCTCCCTTATTAAGTATTGAGTGATCAATGGATCCTCCTTTCTTTAGTTATTTTGAATAGAGGAATTAAATGGTCTCAAATTGAGTAAGATAGTTCTTTAGAAGTTGTCCGCTTCCTCTAGGTGACTATAGCGAGGGTCTACCTAAGGATGGGCTACTTAATAAATCACCTGACATGTAAGGAAAACCACCTATCTAGGGGAGGTATTGAGTGGCTTTGAGTTCTCCCTCAGTGGAAGCTTGATAGTAACATAGGGGAATGTCAGGTAGGTCTTAAATGGCGAGTAGTCGTGTACCTAACCCTGGCATTAATTGGTTGCATACTATCTCTTGCACTATCTTGAGTGTGTTTATATATTTACGGTGTCTACAGGGAATGTGGCCTTAACTATCTAGGCTATCCATTGGGTATTCATCATAATCCGCCCTTATTTTATTTGTCCTCAAGTGACTGGAGATTTCATGTGACGGCCCGCCCCGCACCAACCGAGATTTACTCCAAAGGTGCGCTGTACACATGCCCAGTTAGCACGGAACGGGTCGCCAGAAGGAAAAGGAAGAAGGAAATGAACATACAAAGAACCTGTAGAATGTCTCACAGCGCATAGAACAAAATATAATAGTAACATACTTGACATAAAACAGGAGAGACAGTGCATAAGCTGAAAATCAGAACTAAACATCATAGCAGCGGAAATCCAAAATACAGCTTATTATAACTTTCAAACTGTCTCAAGCAAAAGCAAGATAAATGAGGTGCACTACTAATGCCCAAGTAGCGACCACAACCGACACAGAGAGAATGTGTATATATATGTATCATACGTGGAAGCCTCCTTCCCGCCTCCGGATCAGCTACTCGCACATCACCAGCTAACCTGTCTCTAGTCTGCTCGTGTGAGCACCCAGAGTAATAAGAGGAGACACAAAACTCTGGGTCAGACATAAAGCCTGGTATGAGCGATAAGCATCTAAAGTGAACAATAACAGGTAGACTAAAACATACCTGAACCTGGACCTGCAACCAAAGAGTTAGCACTACATACTGTACAACACTCTAAGGCATTATATCAATCAATATAAAGATACGGAGGTGGGGGAGGTGTGCATGTCATAGGGATGGCAAACAATCAAATATAGCATCCATCCTCACATCTCTCACTCAGTGCGTAAAGCATACGATATTCACCACTTCGATCACCCACATTCCTTGCTATGATCACTTTGCTCCATGAAGTCATAAATGGCTTCACTGCACTGATAACGTAGCCACTAATTCCTCGCTATGTCCACTTGCCCCATGGAGTTATTCACCCCATCTGCGCTGGCTCATAGCCTTACTAATCCTTACTATGTCCACTTGCCCCATGGAGTTATTCACCCCATCTGCGCTGGCTCATAGTCTTACTACGCATCACCTTGCCCCTCAGGTCATAATGACCCTACTGCACTGATAACGTAGTCTTGCTACCATCACTTTGCCCCTCAGGTCATAATGACCCTACTGCACTGATAAGTAGCCCATCATTCTTAGTGGTGAATCGAATTTATGAACGTCGACAACTCCTTAGCACACGTCCCGCAGCAAAGTCCAACCATGAAGTGAACTCATTGGTTCCCAACTGGTTCCGAGATCCTGAGCTCTAACTTCCATTTGGACTACCTCTGCATCTCGGGTTATTGGTCATCACAATCGAATCGGATCGGGTCAGCCTTCACATTCTTCAGCGGATCGGATCGCGCCTCCTACGTCGGATCGGGTCGTGATCCTCCCTTCCCTTGCTTCGGATCGTGCTCCCTTTCTCGATTCAGATCGGGACACCCCATACGGATCGGATCGTGGTTCTTCAAGCGGTTCGGATCGGACGCCCTTCTCCAGGTCGACGGATCGTGCTCACCCTTCATGGACGGATCGGGTCGTAATGCTCATTCGCGATCCGGATCGGAGTACTTCAGTTTGGCACGACGCTGCATCGATTCGCTTCGTGGGCCTTGCACAGACGGTTCGGTTCGGAGGAGGTGACTCGACTCGTGGGGATGCCCCCACGATCCCATAGGGCGATCCGATCGTCCCTCAACCCCCTATGCGATCCGAACCCCTGCACCTTGTCCAGCGAGCTTTTTACGCCTCTCGACGGCGTTTTCGACCATTCCAACTATTCTAAACAGTCACATAGCATTTCATACAGTCACAACAACATGCATAATCAACCACAAACATCAAAACATCAATATGATAGGTAAAAATGGATCAAACATACCCAAAATCCCATATTTCCCCTTAAGCATATTTAGGTGAGACTGATGATAGGATTAGCAAATCTTAACCAAATTAACCCAAATTCGTATCAGAGGTCTAAAACATCATTCCGAATTTTATAAATATTTTTCCAGAATTTTATCATGTTTAAATTCGCTAATTAACACTAATCACTCCTAATTAGCCATAATTAGTGCAAAACTAAGCAAATCACTCACCTTAGCCACAAAACAAACTAAGATCTGAAATAATGCTCTGATTTGATGCGAATCCCAATGCTAACAGCAGCTCCAAGGTTGATTAGGTGAAGATCTTCTTTGATTAGGGGTTGCTAAGCCAAATCCTTGACCAAAAGATGATTTGGAGGTGATCTAGAGGTTGGAGGCCATTTTTAGGGATCCTTGGTGATAAGTGGAGGCTAGAAAACTGAAATGGAATGATTCTCCATCTCATTTCAGCTCTCCCATAACCCTAATCCCGAAATGGGTTATGGGCCTACTCACTAATCACCCGATTTGGCCCGGTTAAGCAGTTTCTCACCCTCCAAACCTTGTTTCAGCCATATCTCCCAAACGGTAAGTCCGTTTGGCTATTATGACCACTCTACGGAAAGAGAAACTATCAAACGAATCAAATGGAAGTGGTTTCAGGTCAAAATTCCTTTCCAATCAAAAGTTATGGCCAAAACAGTACCAACTAGGGGCAAAATGGTCATTTAAAAATCGACAAAAATCATAAGCATGGGAAATGACTCTAATAGATGTTTCCCAAAGTTACATGACCATACAACTTCATACGGGAAAGAAGTAAATATTCTACAATCCTATGATGTGTAGAATACGGGTCGTTACACTCTTCCCCCCTTAAGAAATTTCGCCCCCGAAATTCCCTAATCCAAACACACACAAGGGTCCGCATGCCCATCAATCATAAAACAACCATCAACATGCAAAACAAGTCTATCCTAGCATGCGGAATAACTAAATCGCAAAGTAAATCTTACCAGGCAAAGAGTTCTGGATAAGCCTTCCTAATGCTCTCCTCTGTCTCCCAAGTACAATCATTCTCGTTCTCGCCCCCACTGAACCTTGACTAGCTTTACCGCCTTCCTTCGAAGTTGCTTCGTATCATGCCCCACAATACGAATCGGCTTGCGGTTCCCAACCGCTTCGGGTTCTACTTCGAAGTCCTCCAACTGATCAGGTGAAATAGTCATATCTGAGTCGTGAACGAACTTCCTTAGTTGGGAAACATGAAACACATTGTGAACTCCTGTCATTTTCTCTGGTAAGCCAACTCTATATGCCAAAATCCCGACTAGTTCAAGAACAGGGAATGGGCCAACAAATCTTGGTGCCAACTTGCCTCTCCTGCCAAATCGAATCACGCTCTTCAACGGAGAGATCTTAACAAACACCAAGTCACCAACGGAGAATTTCAAGTCTCTTCTCCTCTTATCAGCATAACTCTTCTGCCTATCTTGGGCAGCTTTCATTCGTTGCTGAATGATCTTAATCTTATCTGAAGTTTCTCTCACCACATCTGGTCCAAGCACAAACTTCTCGCCAGTCTCTATCCAACATGATGGTGAGTTACACGGTCTTCCGTACAAAGCTTCATATGGAGCCATACCGATACTGGATTGGTAGCTATTATTATATGCAAACTCTACTAGATGCAAATGGTCATCCCATGATCCACCAAAATCCAATATACATGCTCTCAAGAGATCTTCCAATATACGATTCACCCTCTCCGTCTGACCGTCGGTCTGAGGATGATATGCGGTACTGAGATGTAATCCTGACCCTAGAGCCTCTTGTAAGCTCTTCCAAAACCCACTAGTGAACAACGGGTCTCGGTCACTCACAATGCTTTTGGGTACTCCATGGAATCTCACTACCCACTTCATATACAATTCTGCCAACTTGGCTGCCGTTCTGGTCGATTTGACTGGTATAAATCTTGCGCTCTTAGTCAATCGATCCACAATTACCCAAATGCTATCATATCCCGATCTAGTCCTAGGTAAACCATCGATGAAATCCATCGAGACTTGCTCCCATTTCCATTCAGGAATTTCTAATGGTTGCAACAACCCACTAGGCTTCTTTTGCTCGGCTTTAACTAGCTGACAATTCATGCATTTGGATATAAACTTTCCAACGTCTCTTTTCATCCCTTCCCAGTAGTAAGTCTGTCTCATGTCTCGATACATCTTATTACCACCGGGATGTATAGTCAGTTT
Source organism: Allium sativum (assembly GCA_030737875.1). Taxonomy (NCBI): domain Eukaryota; kingdom Viridiplantae; phylum Streptophyta; class Magnoliopsida; order Asparagales; family Amaryllidaceae; genus Allium; species Allium sativum. The sequence goes on from CM060919.1 coordinate 448,636,723, forward strand.
CGAGTGATGACACTCTCTAAGCACTTCATCTCTCACACCATTCACGTTGGGCACAACTAATCTTCCATCCTTTCGAAGCCATCCATCTCGATCAAGCCCATACACGTTCATCTCCTCATCGATACCCATCTCTAACTTGGAGATGATTTCTAATAGATTAGGATCGTCCCTCTGACTAGAACCAATCCGCTCTATCAAAGTGGGTCTGACCGTCAAACTAGCTAGCATAACTGGATCCAATTCACACTTTGGTCTGAAATCAAACCCCGCGATATACTCCAGTTGCTTCCATTCAAGGAACATTGCCCCTAAGCTGGCGTGTCTCCTACTCAAGGCATCGGCTACCGCATTACCCTTCCCAGGTGTATACGCGATATCAAAATCATACGAAGCCAAGAACTCTAACCATCTCTGCTGACGGAGATTCAGATCTTTCTGAGAGAAGAGATACTTTAACGATTTATGATCGGTAAACAACTCAAATATTTCTCCCAAGAGATAGTGTCTCCACATCTTCAGCGCAAATACAATCGCTGCCAATTCCAAATCATGGGTAGGATACTTCTTCTCATGCGGCTTTAGCTGTCGACTAGCATAGGCTACAACCCTACCTCCTTGCATCAACACTGCACCCAGTCCGGTACCACAAGCATCCGTGTATACCGTCATCTCTTCATTCCCATTAGGAATGACTAACACTGGCGCACGCGTTAACCTCTCCTTTAGACTTTTGAAGGCATCCTCACACACTCCGTCCCAGACGAAGGACTGATTCTTCTTAGTCAACTGAGTCAACGGTGTTGCAATCTTGGAGAAGTCCTGGATAAACTTACGATAATATCCGGCTAATCCCAAGAAACTTCTTACATCTGTTGCATTCTTGGGCGTAGGCCAATCCTGTACCGTAGCCACCTTCGCAGGGTCCACGGCAATACCACACTCTGAAACAACATGACCCAAGAATCTTACTTCCCTTCTCCAAAAATGACACTTAGAGAATTTCGCTTTCAATTGGTGTTTCCTCAACACCTCCATCACCATCCTCAAGTGCCCTTTGTGTTCCTCCTCTGTCCTTGAATAAACAAGGATATCATCCACGAACACAAGAACAAACTTACTCAACTGATCTCTGAATACTCGATTCATAAGATCCACAAAATAGGCTGGTGCATTAGTCAACCCAAATGGCATAACCAACCACTCATAAAATCCAGACGGCGTCCTAAATGCCGTTTTCGGAACACTCTCATCCGCTACTCGAAGCTGATGAAATCCTGTCGCGAGGTCCAACTGGGAGAACACTCTAGCTCCTTCCAGCTGATCAAACAAATCATCTATCCGCGGTAGAGGATACTTATTCTTCCTCGTCACCTTATTCAACTCGCGATAATCTACACACAACCGAAGGGAACCATCTGCCTTAGTGGCAAATACAACTGGTGCTCCCCACTCGGAGACACTCCTTCTAATCAATCCCTTCTTCAAAAGATTGCTGACTTGCACCCCGAGCTCTTGCTGCTCTCTTGGTGCCATACGACGAAGTGGCATCACTATAGGTCTGGCATCTTCCACTAAATCAATACGGAACTCAATCTCTCGGTGTGGTGGAAGCCCGGTCACCTCCTCGAAGACGTCTGGATACTGGCCAACCACGGGCACATCTGACAACTCATCCTGCGGGATGTCGAGGGAATTTACAAAACTAGCCATAACCCCATCACTGGGTAGACTACCAAACACTACCCTCCGCCCATCATCTGCCCTTACTGTCACCAAAAAGCCCTCACAGTCTACCACCACTCCGTACCTTTGGAGCCAATCGACTCCCAATATAATGCCATACGCAGTAAAGCCCAAAACAAAGCAATCACATACAAACATACATCCATGACTCGATAAGACCAAATTCCTGCAAATCATACTAAGGCTAGTCGAACCACCAATCGGGTTCGTCACTATCAATGGTCTATCGACTATCTCGGGTTCCAGTCCCAACCTATCTACCAGGTCACTAGATATGAAGGAACGGGAAGCCCCAGTATCAAACAAAACTCGAACTGGTATATCATAAATAGAAAGCATACCTTGAATAACAACATTCTTTCCTTTCTCCGCCGCAGTTGGGGCATTCGACGAAGAAGGGACAGCATCAAGAGCATATGCTTTCACAATCTGCTTCTCCTTAAGAGGTTGCGGACACTTATCCTTCTGATGTCCCACTTGACCACAGTTGTAGCACTTCCTTTCCGCTGGCTTGGCCCGACATTCCTTAGCATAATGGCCCTTCTTTCCACAGCTGAAGCACTCAACATCCTTCTTGCTCTTTTTCTGGCCACCTTTTGATTGGTCCTACTTCCTCTTATTCTAAGAGTTATTCTTGCCTCCACCGCCTGCTTGCAGCTTTGGCCCTTCTGCAGATGCAGCCTCGGTCTTTGACTTAGGGTAAAGACTCTCTGATCTCAAAGCTTTCCCCATGATCGATTCAAAAGTCTCATCGATGTGGTTAATAAGCCTCTCCCCCAAGTATCCATCCAAACCAGTAATGAACTTCTCATTCTTCTTCTCAGGAGTATCAATGAGAGACAGTCCATACTTCGACAAAGTGTCGAACTCAGCAATATAATCAGAAACTGCCCTCCCATTCTGCTTCAGTTTCAAGAACCTCTTGAACAACACTGACTTCTGGGCAGTTGGAATGAACTTCTCGCTAAAGCGAGCCTTGAACTGAACCCAAGTAACTTGGTCCTCTGGAGTAGCTGTTCTGATAGCATTCCACCAATTCATCGCTCGCCCTTGCAGCTGACGAGACGCTAGCCTTCTCTTCATCGCATCCTCGAGACCCAAGTCACCAAAGATACGGTCACAGCTATCCATCCAATCTTGAACATCTGTGGCCGACTCCGTTCCGTGGAACGGCTTCCCACCAAGATTAGTGTAGTCTTTGCACAACTTGGCGAAATCGACCCTAGGTGCCTGCATTACTGGGCCAACACCAGCTCCGGGATTGGGAACTGCCCCTTGCACTTCTCTAAGCATGTCTCTCATGAGGTCGGTAAACATCGCCCTCATGTCAGCGGCATTCCCATTATTGGCCCCTCTACCAGTACCTCTCACATATCGGCTCATCGTCAATCTGTAAAAGGAAAACGATTAACGACCCCATAGTGGTACTAGTGCAGTACAACTTCATTCTTATACTACTAATAGTATATATATACATAGCTTTTAAAAACCAAAGTAATCACAAATACGCGCTCTCATATACGTACTAACTCTCCCTAGTGTCTTTCCCTAGGTTAACTACGCAACCTAGAGCTCTGATACCAAGTGTGACGGCCCGCCCCGCACCAACCGACATTTACTCCAAAGGTGCGCTGTACACATGCCCAGTTAGCACGGAACGGGTCGCCAAAGGGAAAAGGAAGAAGGAAATGAACATACAAAGAACCTGTAGAATGTCTCACAGCGCATAGAACAAAATATAATAGTAACATACTTGACATAAAACAGGAGAGACAGTGCATAAGCTGAAAATCAGAACTAAACATCATAGCAGCGGAAATCCAAAATACAGCTTATTACAACTTTCAAACTGTCTCAAGCAAAAGCAAGATAAATGAGGTGCACTACTAATGCCCAAGTAGCGACCACAAGCGACACAGGGAGAATGTGTATATATATGTATCATACGTGGAAGCCTCCTGCCCGCCTCCGGATCAGCTACTCGCACATCACCAGCTAACCTGTCTCTAGTCTGCTCGTGTGAGCACCCAGAGTAATAAGAGGAGACATAAAACTCTGGGTCAGACATAAAGCCTGGTATGAGCGATAAGCATCTAAAGTGAACAATAACAGGTAGACTAAAACATACCTGAACCTGGACCTGCAACCAAAGAGTTAGCACTACATACTGTACAACACTCTAAGGCATTATATCAATCAATATAAAGATATGGAGGTGGGGGAGGTGTGCATGTCATAGGGATGGCAAACAATCAAATATAGCATCCATCCTCACATCTCTCACTCAGTGCGTAAAGCATACGATATTCACCACTTCGATCACCCACATTCCTTGCTACGATCACTTTGCTCCATGAAGTCATAAATGGCTTCACTGCACTGATAACGTAGCCACTAATTCCTCGCTATGTCCACTTGCCCCATGGAGTTATTCACCCCATCTGCGCTGGCTCATAGCCTTACTAATCCTTACTATGTCCACTTGCCCCATGGAGTTATTCACCCCATCTGCGCTGGCTCATAGTCTTACTACGCATCACCTTGCCCCTCAGGTCATAATGACCCTACTGCACTGATAACGTAGTCTTGCTACCATCACTTTGCCCCTCAGGTCATAATGACCCTACTGCACTGATAAGTAGCCCATCATTCTTAGTGGTGAATCGAAGTTATGAACGTCGACAACTCCTTAGTACACGTCCCGCAGCAAAGTCCAACCATGAAGTGAACTCATTGGTTCCCAACTGGTTCCGGGATCCTGAGCTCTAACTTCCATTTGGACTACCTCTGCATCTCGGGTTATTGGTCATCACAATCGAATCGGATCGGGTCAGCCTTCACATTCTTCAGCGGATCGGATCGCGCCTCCTACGTCGGATCGGGTCGTGATCCTCCCTTCCCTTGCTTCGGATCGTGCTCCCTTTCTTGATTCGGATCGGGACACCCCATACGGATCGGATCGTGGTTCTTCAAGCGGTTCAGATCGGACGCCCTTCTCCAGGTCGATGGATCGTGCTCACCCTTCATGGACGGATCGGGTCGTAATGCTCATTCGCGATCCGGATCGGAGTACTTCAGTTTGGCACGACGCTGCATCGATTCGCTTCGTGGGCCTTGAACAGACGGTTCGGTTCGGAGGAGGTGACTCGACTCGTGGGGATGCCCCCACGATCCCATAGGGCGATCCGATCGTCCCTCAACCCCCTATGCGATCCGAACCCCTGCACCTTGTCCAGCGAGCTGTTTACGCCTCTCGACGGCGTTTTCGACCATTCCAACTATTCTAAACAGTCACATAGCATTTCATACAGTCATAGCAACATGCATAATCAACCACAAACATCAAAACATCAATATGATAGGTAAAAATGGATCAAACATACCCAAAATCCCATATTTCCCCTTAAGCATATTTAGGTGAGACTGATGATAGGATTAGCAAATCTTAACCAAATTAACCCAAATTCGTATCAGAGGTCTAAAACATCATTCCGAATTTTATAAATATTTTTCCAGAATTTTATCATGTTTAAATTCGCTAATTAACACTAATCACTCCTAATTAGCCATAATTAGTGCAAAACTAAGCAAATCACTCACCTTAGCCACAAAACAAACTAAGATCTGAAGTAGTGCTCTGATTTGATGCGAATCCCAATGCTAACAGCAGCTCCAAGGTTGATTAGGTGAAGATCTTCTTTGATTAGGGGTTGCTAAGCCAAATCCTTGACCAAAAGATGATTTGGAGGTGATCTAGAGGTTGGAGGCCATTTTTAGGGATCCTTGGTGATAAGTAGAGGCTAGAAAACTGAAATGGAATGATTCTCCATCTCATTTCAGCTCTCCCATAACCCTAATCCCGAAATGGGTTATGGGCCTACTCACTAATCACCCGATTTGGCCCGGTTAAGCAGTTTCTCACCCTCCAAACCTTGTTTCAGCCATATCTCCCAAACGGTAAGTCCGTTTGGCTATTATGACCACTCTACGGAAAGAGAAACTATCAAACGAATCAAATGGAAGTGGTTTCAGGTCAAAATTCCTTTCCAATCAAAAGTTATGGCCAAAACAGTACCAACTAGGGGCAAAATGGTCATTTAAAAATCGACAAAAATCATAAGCATGGGAAATGACTCTAATAGATGTTTCCCAAAGTTACATGACCATACAACTTCATACGGGAAAGAAGTAAATATTCTACAATCCTATGATGTGTAGAATACGGGTCGTTACATTTCATGTGATGCCTCAAGCCAAGGCTCATATTAATAAAAAGCATCAATAGGTAATATCGTCTGCTAATACGGAGAACATGGCTGGCTATGAACGACCATGTGCAAATCTTGTATTAAACAAGTACGAAATATGTCGAAGTAGTACTTTTTTTTACCTAGAGGGGATCGAAATACTTAATTCTTGCCTAATATAATATTACAAGGCCTAATGGATAAATCTAGAACAAAACACAACGATATTAATAGTACAAGTGACAAAACAGTAAACACAGTTATAGTTATACATATACATCAAGTGCAATACACAGTGACATACATAAGTGGTTATAAACCATAATATACACACAATACCATATCCCGTAATAGAATTATACATATATCAAAGTACATAACAAAACCAATAGGTCACTATTACAAAACACGACTAAACGTCAAAAGATGATAAGTAGACCATAGCAAAAGCTGGATGAGTTGGTATCTACAACAGTAGCTATCCTGAAAGGACTCGGCTTGACCCGAGTATATAAAATACAATGGTAAATCTGGTTTAATAAAGTGAGTAGATAATAACAGATGAATATAGCATCATAAGGGATAACCCTTCTCAAGTAGAGAAGGAATGGGCTCAACTTGATACAACAAAGAACTCAGGAGATAGAGTACTATTAAACATCATATAAAGGTCTCATATATGGCATCAATATTAACACGTAAAGATTTTCTATTAACAACAAGTGCTAAGAATCAAAGCTAAGCACACATATAAAATCTTCAAAACTCCAAAAATAACAAAGGCAAACCCATCAAATGCCAACATACAAATCTCATGTGAGGGTTTATTAAACATGTGTGTAATACATAAGCCTCAGAATAGCTCTCAGCTATAATAAGAAATTCAACGATCATAAATTCTCATAAATTGGATCCAAAGCAATAAAGAGAGATAGAATTATCAAAAACATTAAAAAGTGGATCCAAAACGAAAAATTGTATGTGCATCAACAAAAGAGCTCCTTGGAGCTTTTCTAGTTCTATATACGTGTTCAGGTGCCAATCACCAGAACCCCCAATTGAGTGTAACTTGGCCTCCTACCAAGTGAATACGTATATAGGCCTATCCCGCGCTTAGCATCCGACAGAAGCAAGTACTATCAAAAAATACAAAAATCATGTGTCATAGACTTCCAAACAGTAATATGAAAAGTGAAAACAAACGTCTTATACTGCATGTTTCACTAATCGATTTACCATAAGTCATCCTACATCACACTAAGAAAATAGAAATAACTTCAATCAACGAGTCTGAATTAACCGGTATAATTAATCTATAAGTCCCATACCACACGATTTATTATATTGTTTAAATCACGTTCTCGCTTTCGCAAAGTGTGCAAAAGCACGTAGTTTATATACTGAAATACTTGTTTAAAACGAGTGTGCAAATTGATTTTGAAATCATTTGAATTGTTTCTTTAAAAATCTCTATATATCGAAAAATATTGTATATAGTGTAGCCTGTAAAGATTCTATTTTTATAAAACAAAACATAGAAAATTATTTGTCTCAAAGTAATATCTATACATATATATATATATATATGTATATATAAACTTGCAAAATCATTTTATAAAACATGTATGGTGTCGAAAATCTCATGAAATATCTCATGAAATCAACCAAAAAAATCTCATAAATTTTCACCAATTCAATATACGAACTAGCGACAATGTTGGATTATCCATTACAGAGTTAAGCCTAAGAAAAATCTCACAAAGTCATCTCAGAATTCATTAAAATCAGTAGCAAAATATACTTAGAAATTATGCAGAAATGAAGTGCAAACAACAATTCTTACGGGCAAAATTGCATACTTTCAAAGCACCACAGGGGTCGACCCGTATAATACATATATCAACCCCCATGTAGACTCTGATAGTCTCTTGGTCAATCCATAGGTCGACCTTCAGAAATCTTGGATCTACTTCGGTAACAAATTTTCACCCAAGCGTTTATATCTTCCAATTCAAAGTTTGACACTGGAATTCAAAATGATTTAAATGTCGGGTGTGACGGCCCGCCCCGGACTGGCCGACATTTCTCTGAAATGCGCTGTGCCGATGTCTAACTAGCACGGGACGGTCGTCAATGAAAGAAAAGGAAAGAAGAAAACTTCCAAAGAACCTGTAGAATGTCTCACAGCGCATGGGATAAAATATAATAATAATATAACTTTGACATAAAACAGGCGAGACAGTGCATAAGCTGAAAACTAAACCATCATGACCATTATAGCAGCGGAAATCCAAAGTACAGCTTTTGATCCAAACCACCATTATTACAATTTTAAAACTGTCTCTAAAGCAAAAGAAAGCAAAATAAGGAGGTGCACTATTAATGCCCAAGCAGTGACCTTCAACTACACAGGAAGAATATAAATATCATACGTGGAAGCCTCCTACTCGTCTTCGAATCAGCTACTCGTGCAACCAGCTAACCTGTCTCTAGTCTGCTTGTGTGAGAACCCAGAGTAATAAGAAGAGGGATAAAACTCAGGGTCAGACAAAAAGTCTGGTATGAGCGATAAACAGCAAAACAGAACAAAACAGCAGGAATAACTAAACCATACCGGAACCTGGACCTACAACCAAAGAGTTAGCACAACATACCGTACAATACTCTATGGTGCCACTAAACATATAGTATAAAGATACGGGGGAGGGGGAGTGCATGTCATGGTGATAGAAAACATCAAACATAGCAATCATCCTCACATCTCTCACTCAGTGCGTAAAGTATACAATATCCACCTCCTTGGTCACCAAATCTTTGGGGTCATGACGGCAACTCCGTACAACTATTGCTACGACCAATTTTTCTCTTTTGGGGCTATGACGGAAACTCCGTACAACTATTACACTGTCCCCACTGCACTGGTCCATAGTCAATAAGCTAAATGGGCCAACCAGTCCACACTTCCCTGGCTCTGGTTGGTCTACATGCCCCCCATATCTTTAGCGGTGAACCAAAGTTATGGATATCGATAACCCCTTTGCACACATCCCTGAGCAAAGCCCAACTCTATAAGTTAACTCATTGGTGAAAGATCGTGCGTGTGTACTTGCCAAGTATAATACACACACAAGGATGGTGTAATATGACGAACAATAGTCAAGTATGAAGTAATAGATAATAACAGAACTGTATAATATTAAATGCAGTAAAAATAGAAAAATCACACCAGGGATTTTTATACTGGTTCGGAGCACCGTCCTACGTCCAGTCCCAGACTTTTATCTGGATTTTCACTAATCAACAACCTCACTTCACCCGGAGGAACAGGTATACAACACCCGAGCAGCCGAACGGGATTTCACGCCTCTATCAACACGAGGACTTCACAACTTGCCTCTTACAACAACGAGGACTTCAACACTTGCCTCTTATAACACCGAGGACTTCAACAATAACAAGAGTTTGACTTCTGATTGTGTTCTTGAATAACACTGAATAGCCAACAGTTGAGTACACCCTTCCTATAATATTTTCCTCAAGTATATAACGTGTATGTGAAGATTGAAGGAAGTATATTACTTATTGAACCAAGAGATATGAAATAATTTCAACGATTCAACAAATAATTTGAATAATGGAGCGCTTTTTAGTATGCAAGAATGTATAGATTTTAAGATCAGAAAATATGAGAAGATTCGGTGATGTGAAAAAAATGCTTGTGATGTATATATAATCGTTAAAGAGTTGTCAATTTCCATGAAGAGTTTTATTAAAGAGATGCACCCATTTCCTTTCTGAAATGAAAAGGAATCTCTTCATGAAATATGATGCCTTTTAGAAAATTGGCCGTTGTAAAATATGACCGTTGGAAATATGACCATATGGAAATATGACCGTTAGAAAATATGGCCGTTGTAAAATATGACCATTGTAAAATATGGCCGTTGGAAATATGAAGTGTCTCTTCGTGAAGTGTCTTTTCGTGAAGTTTCTTTTCGTGAATTGTCTTTTCGAAGTGTCTTTTCGCGAAGTGATGAAGTGCCTTTTCGTGAAGTGCCCTTTCATGAAGTGTCTTTTCGCGAAGTGCCTTTTCGCGAAGTGATGAAGTGTCTTTTCGCGAAATGTCTTTTCATGAAGTGTCTTTTCGCGAAGTGTCTTTTCGTGAAGTGTCTTTTCACGAAGTGACAAAGTGTCTTTTCGTGAAGTGTCTTTTCGCGAGGTGTCTTTTCGTAAGTGCATTTGTGTATGCTATATATTTGAGGATAGATATTAACGATATATAACACCTCTAAGACACAATTAAATAGATAATCATAACCTATATCACTTTTCCTTTGATCTTCTCTTCTTCCTTCTCATGAATAAAAAACCAGTGATCTAACATTCTCCCCCTTTTTTGATTGATGACAACCTCTTGCAATCTTATAGAGTTATTTATTTTCTCCCCCTCAATGTATGCTTGCATATATTTATCTCCCCCTGAATATAAAGCTTCTCTACAACATTTTGTTAGTACATACGTAAAAGTACTTACCATTTGTTTCCCTGTAACAAAATGTTAGCGTATAATGCATATATATTCTATAATTTTTCTCCCCCTTTGTCATCGATTAAAAAGAATATATAACATGATAAAGCAGTAATCGAGAACAAACAAGAGAAACAAGCATAGATAATTTTCAAAGAGCATACAAGGCTATTTATTATACGTCCATAGAGATACCGAAATATCCTTCTCTTTGTTGTGGTGTACCAGCATAAAATATAATGTATATACTTTGGTACCCACTTGTTTCGTTTGGGTCCAGGGGTTAGCCGAAAGGTAACCATACCCAAGATGGTTTAATGGAACTTTTAAAGATAAAATTTTCATTATTAATTACTGAATCAAAATAATCATAGATATATTTTCTCTGTTTTTTCAACTTACAGGAACCCAAATACTTAAGTAATCTCTAGTGATATTCCTATTCGTACTTCTATATTTATTATAAATACCGCTAGTCATAGAAGTATTCGAATTTCTATAATAATTGGGTTTTGGATGTGCATTAGTACTAGCAGTGATATTCTTATTGTACGTAAAAGCATATCTAGTACTATTTCTATGATTATTATATCCTATACCACTTTTGTCATGTAAAGGTCGAGATCTAAAAATCATGTTTAAATCATTTTGACCTTTATTAAATTTCGCGAATTTATTTGTACATTTGATTCCACAGTCGCGATTGATATTTTCAAAAGAAACTTTGCTATTAATACCCTTATTTAATTCAGAATTCTTCCTTTTTAAAGTTCTATTCACATTTTCAAGACAACTAATTTGAGATTCTGAATTATATAACGATGATTGTAATTTTTCAACATTTTCTTTTGATTCAGAGATTGCTTTTTGCAAAATATTATTATTAACTTTTAAAGTCTCACATTCTGTAGATAGTTCCATATTCTTTTCAGTTAGAGCTCCATTCTCTTTTTCAAGAGACGAAATTAAAGAACTAGAATTATTTAAAGAATCTTCTAATGATTTATTTCTATTTTGCAAAAGATCGATTTCTTTTAAAAGAACATTGTTTTTATCTTCTAGTCGCTCATTTTCTTTTTGAAGGAAATCTTTTTGAGAAACAAGCTCTTCTAAGTTATTTTCAAAACATTTGGCTTGTTTTACCAAACGATTGTTTTCTTCTTTTAATTTGGAATTTTCTTACTTGTAATTTTTTGACATAGCTAAAACGACTGTATTGAGTTTCAATAATTTTTCATGGTCTAACAAAAGATCTTTAAATAATGAATATGTACATACCGATTATGATCTGACTTTAGCCATGAGACGCTTGTTTCCTTGCTCTCCTGATTCTGCTTTGTTGCTCTTCCATTTTCTAATTCCCTGAATAGATTTCTTTATTGCCATTTGTTCTAGGATGTTGTTACAATCTCTAGAACACCAGGCTCTGATACCAATTGAATGATCATGCGTGTGTACTTGCCAAGTATAATATACACACAAGGATCGTGTAATATGACGAACAATAGTCAAGTATGAAGTAATAGATAATAACAGAACTGTATAATAGTAAATGCAGTAAAAATAGAAGAATCACACCATGGATTTTTGTACTGGTTCGGAGCACCGTCCTACGTCCAGTCCCAGACTTCTATCTGGATTTTCACTAATCAACAACCTCACTTCACCCGGAGGAACAGGTATACAACACCTGAGCAGCCGAACAGGATTTCACGCCTCTATCAACACGAGGACTTCACAACTTTCCTCTTACAACAACGAGGACTTCAACACTTGCCTCTTACAACACCGAGGACTTCAACAATAACAAGAGTTTGACTTCTGATTGTGTTCTTGAATAACACTGAATAGCCAACAGTTGAGTACACCCTTCCGATAATCTTTTCCTCAAGTATATAACGTGTATGTGAAGATTGAAGGAAGTATATTACTTATTGAATCAAGAGATATGAAATAATTTCAACGATTCAACAAGTAATTTGAATAATGGGGAGTTTTTAGTACGCAAGAATGTATAGAGTTTAAGATCAGATAATATGAGAAGATTCGGTGATGTGAAAAAAATGCTTGTGATGTATATATAATCGTTAAAGAGTTGTCAATTTCCATGAAGAGTTTTATCAAAGAGATGCACCCATTTCCTTTCTGAAATGAAAAGGAATCTCTTCATGAAATATGATGCCTTTTAGAAAATTGGCCGTTGTAAAATATGACCGTTTGGAAATATGACCGTTAGAAAATATGGCCGTTGTAAAATATGACCGTTGGAAATATGAAGTGTCTCTTCGTGAAGTGTCTTTTTGTGACGTGTTTTTTCGTGAATTGTCTTTTCGAAGTGTCTTTTCGCGAAGTGATGAAGTGTCTTTTCGTGAAGTGTCCTTTCATGAAGTGTCTTTTCGCGAAGTGCCTTTTCGCGAAGTGATGAAGTGTCTTTTCGCGAAATGTCTTTTCATGAAGTGTCTTTTCGCGAAGTGTCTTTTCATGAAGTGTCTTTTCGCGAAGTGTCTTTTCACGAAGTGACGAAGTGTCTTTTCATGAAGTGTCTTTTCGCGAAGTGTCTTTGTGTATGCTATATATTTGAGGATAAATATTAACAATATATAACACCTCTAAGACACAATTAAATAGATAATCATAACCTATATCAATTTTCCTTTGATATTCTCTTCTTCCTTCTCATGAATCAAAAACCAGTGATATAACAGTTGGTTCCCATCTGGATCCTGAGTAATAACTTATCATTTGGACTACCTTTGCATCTCGGTTTTGGTCTTCTCCGGTTCAGGTCTCTTCCTCCCATTCGATTTGGTTCGGGTATCCTTATCCTATCCGGTTTGGTTCGGGTCTCCTCCTCCTATCCGGTCCGGTTTGGATCTCCTTCTCCTATCCGGTTCGGTTCGGGATCCTCCTCCTATCCAATTTGGTTTGTGTCTACTTATCCTATCTGGTTCGGTTTGGGCTCCTCCTCCTATCCAATTCGGTTCAGATCTCCTTCTCCTATCCGGTTCGGTTCGGGCTCCTCCTCCTATCCAATTCGATTCGGATCTCTTTCTCCTATCCGGTTCAGATCAGATCTCCTTCTCCTATCTGGTTCGGATCGGGTCTTCCTCCTAACCAATTCGGTTCGGATCTCCTTCTCCTATCCGGTTCGGATCGGATCTCCTTCTCCTATCCGGTTTGGACCGGGTCTTCCTCCTAACCATTTCGGTTCGGATCTCCTTCTCCTATCCGGTTCGGATCGGATCTCCTTCTTGTAGCACCCCGTAATTTTATAACATTAAAATTCACAAATTAAAGTGTACTTAATTTTTAGAAAAGAATTAAGTGAAATGGGTTGCGCATAGAAATATATATATATATATTGATATATATATATATATATATTAAAAATTAAATAAATAAATATGCGAAAAAGTTCAAAACAGCGAATTGGGAGGGGGAATAACCGAACCGGCCCATTTTTGAGGTCGACCCGAGCGCTGCTGGGTCGACTAGGGGTTAATCTAGGGTGTTTGGCTGTCAACCAGTGGGCCGATTCACTCAAATGCAGATTTTGCATTTGATTGGTTCTCATGGTTCAGGGTTAATCTAATGGTCCTAAATAACTTCCTACACCTATAAATACATCCTAATGCTAACCCTAAACCTAATTAAAATAGAATAGTTACCGTCGCCATGGAAATCAATGTATCCGCCGCCAACTAAGAAAGAAGAAAAGCAAATTCAATTCTAATTCTCTCAACCCTAAAGCAAAGCAAAACTCTCTCTTTTCTTCTCTAAATTGTGAGTATGATGATCTTAACAAGATTATTATCATTTTTATTAGGTTGAGTTATGAATGGATTATGAGTAGATGATGTGAATTCTCATATATGTTGTTGTAAACCCCTTTTGCTATCATGTATATTGTAAATCCAATGTTATGTGATGATGATATCTTATATGTTGTAAATCATGCTATGATGATGTGATGTATGTTGAAAGTTTCTATGCTAAGTTGTGATGAATCATACACGTTAAAAAGGCCATAATGTTACCATCTATGCTAGTTAGTTCATATTAATTAAATCATCATGTTTGGGTTATGTTGATCTATATGACAAGTCACATATGCAAGTTAGATTGATTAGAAAAGTTATGAACATATACCAAGACATCTATTATGACATCTAAAATTATGCTATAACATATGTGATATCCTATGCTAGTTCACACCATCATTATATTGCCTAAAAACCACATATGCAAGTTTATGTATAGATTTGGGCTATGATCATATCATATAAATTGAGACATTTAACAAGTTGACACCTTTTGATCCTTAACATGTGTAGTTTATGCAAGTTTCACCTCTATTACGATTAGATTTATTTTAATTGTCTATATGTTGTGATAATTTATCTTTGTGCTAGGTGTTAGACTATACAAGTCTAGCCTATATTACGCGTTGAATAAGCGAACGTATAAACGTGGGGTAGGGTAATATTAAGGATTTAATATTAAAAAGTTGGGATGCAATTGATGTGATTTTGCATGCCATAAGTGGATGGCCATAATTGAGTCAATTATAGACATCATTAAAAGTTGACTTAATTAATAATTTGAATAGGGAATTATTAAAACTGGGGTAAAAGATTTTAAGTGTTAATCAATGCTTACGACACGAGGTTGGACTCGTTTGTGACGTAAACCTACCCGGACCCGCCCGACAAATCCAGTGGTCACAAATGTCAGCCCAATGTGAGAGGTCCTAGGCCTAAACTAAAGCATAAAAGTTGTAAAGACACGAGGTTAGACTCTTTTATGGTGTAAGACTGCCCAGACCCGCCCGACAAATCCAGCTGCCATAAATGCCAGTCTAATGTGAGAGGTCTTTATGAGGTTACGGCCTGAATGAATTAAGAAATACTTAACCAGATAAACATGTAAGGTGGGACATGGGGGTTAAGTAGGTGCCTTGGGTGGCATGAGGAATCTAAGGGGTGCCCTTAGTGGCATGTGAAATACGATTAATAAGACTTAACCAAACACACGTGTAAATGAACATGACTAAGAGGGTTAAGTGGGATATACTAGTGACTAGCTTAGGTGGGTAGCTTGTGGGGGCCCATTTCGACCAGTATCCCAAACGTATCTTTGTGGGCTCGACCCAAGTCGAGGACGTGACACGCATGCTGGGTTTGACTGTAAGAGGCCAAAACGGGGAGCGGTGGCAACGCAAGTCCAACGGGTTTCGTATGCGTGTGTGGACCCGAGCTGGTAGGTAAGACGTTGTTGCATCATGTAGGTATAAGCCGTGCATTCTCAAGTTGTATCGGGTTGCCACTTTAGGGGAGTGATACACCCCACCGTGGGG
Source organism: Allium sativum (assembly GCA_030737875.1). Classification (NCBI taxonomy): domain Eukaryota; kingdom Viridiplantae; phylum Streptophyta; class Magnoliopsida; order Asparagales; family Amaryllidaceae; genus Allium; species Allium sativum. The sequence goes on from CM060919.1 coordinate 448,652,597, forward strand.
CCAGCACAAGTATCTACGAGTAGGGAGCCGATCGAAAGTGGGTAGTGGGGTACACCTTGTGGAGATAGGGGCAGACGGCACCTATGTAGTCAGCTAGGGGTACGTAAGGCTATTTATATGTTTCTGTGTGAAGCAAGTGGGATCAACCTTTAGGGTGACTGGTGCGGTGCAGTGTAGTAATGTGCGGTGCAGTGTAGTAATCATTCGTTAGTAATTAGGTGTGCCTTTACCGTTATCTTTAACGTTATCTTAAACACTATCTTTATCTTCCTAAGAGTTCATAGACATTTACTTGTCTTCCAGCTTATGCCTTAGTCTTGTTATTTTGATAATAGTATTGTTAGAATTATCATACTCGCTAGACTTTATGTCTGACCCCCTCTATTTCTATCCTTTTTCCCCCTTTAGGTCCTCAGGTTGGGCCCAGCTCTAGTGGAGTTTGATTGAATTGCTTCATCTCTCTTTGGAAAGCTTGGACCGTTGAAGTAAAGTCCAGCTTGTTATCTTTTTTAATGGCTATTTATGTAATGGGATTATGTATTTTGTTTTTATGAAGATGGATATTGTACTTGGTTATGATCTATGGTATTATGATGTAACTAACATGTTTAATTTCCGCTGCAATAAAATGAAGTTTTAGATTTCCAAGTACTATTTACTATCTGTCTTGTTGTAATTTTTCTGTTCTATATTCACTTATAACCTCCATGGAAGTTAATGCATTCCCTTTGTGAGTAACATTAATGGACGTGGGGTGTTACACGTGGTATCAGAGCTTAAGGTTACCAGAACAGATAAAAATACTTTAGAAAAATAGTTATTTTTGGAAGAAGTGCTTTAAAAATCATGTTTAATGAGAAATTTAAAGAGAAAAGTTTTTAAGAAAAAAAAAACATAATCCCCCGTAGCCCATATCTTTATCTTTCGAATTCTCCATTCTGAGTCTTTCCTTTTTCGTTTCAGCATGGCTTAAGATCTTAATCTACCCGACGGTGTAACGATACCAGGATGGTATAGGAGGTTATTAGAGGCTAGGGCCGCTGCAGTTCCAGCCAATGTTCCTCCACCACCAGTTGCACCCGTTCCTCCTCCTCCTCCTCGCGTAGATACTTTTGCAAAGACATGCATGGAATTCAAGGCTATGGGTGGAAAACCATTTCAAGGGTCAGAAACGTTTGTGGAAGCTAGAGATTGGCTTAAGGAGGTGGAAGAATTGCTAGAAATCTTTGAAGTAGAAGAAGGGAGGAGAGTTCGTTTAGCAGCTTGGTTGATGAAGGGAGAGGCCTCGTTTTGGTGGGAGGTCACTAATGGGGAGCGTCCTGTTGACTCTTGGGCGGATTTCAGACGTAGGTTCGAGGCGAAGTTTCTCTCAAGGGCGGAAGAAAATCTATATATGGAATGGTTCTTGACATTGAAGCAAGGAAGCTCATCAGTGAAAGAATATGTCAATAAATTTAGTCAGTTAGCAAGGTTTGGCTTGGACTTAGTAAACACGCCGGAGAAGAAGGCTCTAAGGTTCGTGAATGGCTTGAATGAACCATTGCAAGGGTTGGCTATGACCCACATCTCGATGGGGGCCACCTTTGAGAAGTTAGTAGAAATGGCGCTCATGCATGAGGAGAAAAGTGCTAAAGATGATAAGGCACCCGAGAAGAAGGGGGATCAGAAGAAACCACAATAGCAAAACAAGAAGGGTGGTAAAGACAATAACGGCAAGGGAAAGAAGAAATGTTTTAACTGTAGGACACCAGGCCATCTCAGCAAGGATTGCCAAAAGAAAAAGAAGACAGGCTGTTTTCATTGTGGCGATGCGGGACATTTAGTGAAGGACTGCCTAAAGAAGGGGCAGAGGGCAGGAGCTACCTCGAGAGGACATTGCAGGCTCTTATGGCACCAGGGCAGGCAAGGGGACAAGTTCAGGCTCTCGCGGTGCAAGAACGAGGTAGAACCATTTCTGTTGAAAACTTAGTTTTTCTATTTGATCATCCTGTCCGTACCTTATTTGATTCGGGTGCATCGCATTCGTTTATTTCTTCATCATTAGTTGAATCACTGCACTTAAACACCAGTTTAGTAGAGGATCCCTTAGTTGTTTCGAATCCAATTGGGGGCTCAGCTCATTTGTCCATGATGTGTTTGGATTTGAAAATTTCTATATTTAGCATTGAGTTTCGATGTGATGCTTATGTGTTGGGCTTCACGGGCTATGGGCTAATTTTAGGAATGCATTGGTTATCCAGAAATGGGGCCGTTCTTGATTGTGAAAGGAGAGTAGTTAGGCTCGTGACTCGCCTTGGCAACACTCTCGAAATCTTTTGTAATCCCATAGATTCCGTTATGCTAAGTTATCTAGAATCGCTTGACGCGTCTGAGGAAAATCTACGATCTGTTAGAGTGGTCCGAGAATATTCGGATATGTTTGAGGAGGTGAAGGGCTTGCCTCCAAAGCAGGAGATAGATTTTCGAATATATCTTGTGGATAATGCGAAACCAGTATCTTTGCCGGTACGCCACAGGGCTCCACGTGAAAGGAGGGAACTCGGTAAGCAAGTGAAGGAGTTGCTTGAGAAGGGGTTCATAAGACGAAGTATATCGGAGTGGGGTGCTCCAGTAGTATTTGCCACGAAGGCGGATGGGTCCCTTAGACTGTGTGTGGACTATAGAGAACTTAATAAACTTACTAAGAAGAACAGACACCCACTGCCGAGGATTGACGATCTCTTCGACCAGTTAGTTGGCGCCTCAGTGTTTTCGCAGTTGGACATAGCCACTGGGTTACATTAGTTGAGAGTGGCTGAGGATAGCATTGACACGACTGCCTTTAGGACTCCAGACGATTTCTATGAATGGCTAGTGATGCCCTTCGGTTTGACAAACGCCCCCGCATACTTTGTTGATTTGATGAGTAGGGTGTTTAGGGAGTACCTTAACAAATTCGTGGTAGTCTTTGTAGATGACATCTTGATCTTTTCTAAGGATGAAGAAGAGCATGCCCTACATCTTAGGGAAGTGTTGGAGACCCTACGAGCGCATAGCCTTAAGGCTAAATTTTCTAAGTGTCACTTCTGGAGGAAGGAAGTACGGTTCTTGGGGCACGTGGTTTCCAAAAAAGGGATAGCCATGGATCCCGCGAAGGTGGTGGCCATCCAAGATTGGAAGGTCCCTAAAAATGCTACCGAAGTGAGAAGTTTCTTGGGATTGGCTGGTTACTATAGGAGGTTTATCAAAGACTTCGCAAAGATATCAGCTCCATTGACACGCTCGACGAAGAAGAACCTAGTTTTCACATGGGACGTAGATTGTGATGATGCGTTCCAACGTTTGAAGAGAGCTTTGACTTCAGCCCCAGTCTTAGTATTGCCAGACGGGAGTAAGCCGTTTACCGTTTATACTGATGCTTGTGGGACAGGACTAGGCGCAGTCTTAATGCAAGAGGGTAGGATAATAGCCTATGGTGGAAGGCAGTTGAGAGCACATGAGAAAAATTATCCTACACATGACCTAGAATTGGCCGCTATTGTTTTCGCGCTTAAGTCTTGGCGTCATTATCTTCTTAGCGAGAAATTTGTATTATTCACTGACCACAAGTCTTTAAAATACCTATTCTCTCAAAAGGACTTGAACTTAAGGCATCAAAGGTGGATGGAGTTCTTAACGTCCTACGACTTCGAAATAGCCTATACCCCTGGCAAGGGTAATGTGGTGGCAGACGCCTTAAGTAGAAAAAGATTATCCTTAAGTCCTTTGTTTGTTGAGCGGCGAAGTTTAGAATTCATTTCGATGTTTGACTTTAGACCTTCCGTTGACTTCGTACCCGGTTTGCTAGCATCCTTGGAGGTCAGACCTACGCTTTTGGGACGGATTGGCGAGGCACAGCGAGACGACCCGCAGTTGGTAGAGTTAGTAGAAAAACTCAAAGGAGGGGAGTCATCAAGCCATCTCCGTAGGTATACCCTAGACGATAAGGGTTGGTTACGTAGGGATGGTAGACTTTGTGTACCAAAAGACGATGACCTAAGGAAGACTATTCTTGACGAAGCACATCATTCGAAGATGACCATTCATCCCGGCGGGGACAAGATGTACAAAAACATGAAGAGAGTTTACTTTTGGGCCGGCATGAAGAAAGACGTGGCCAAGTATGTCGCAAGATGCTTGGTGTGTCAACAAGTAAAAGCGGAGCAAAAGAAACCCGGTGGGTTGCTTCACCCATTGGAGGTTCCACTATGGAAATGGGAAAGCATCTCGATGGATTTTGTGGATGGATTACCGCGATCGAGGAAGGGTAATACGGGAATTTGGGTTATAGTAGATAGACTTACTAAAAGCGCCCATTTCATTCCCGTGAAGAGTAAGAGGACTGCTCCATGGTTAGCTTCTGTATACGTTCGAGAGATAGTTCGTTTGCACGGTGTTCTTTCTAGCATAGTGAGCGACCGCGATCCTATTTTCACTAGCGAATTTTGGAGAAGCTTACAAGAGGCGGTAGGGACTCAGTTATGTTTGAGCACCGCATATCATCCACAGACGGACGGCCAGACTGAGAGGGTGAATCGCATTCTAGAGGATCTGTTGAGGCTATGTATCCTAGACTTTGGGGGTACATGGGAAGAGCATCTTCCATTGGTTGAGTTCGCATATAATAATAGCTTTCAGTCCAGCATTGGTATGGCACCATTCGAAGTTCTATATGGACGACCTTGTCGTTCACCTACATGTTGGTGGGAATATACAAATAAGATCTTACTTGGGCCCGATATGATTAGGGAGACTTCGGAGAAGATCGACTTGATTCGAAGGAGGATGAAAGCAGCGCAAGATAGGCAGAAATCTTATGCGGATAAGAGGAGGACAGATCTCGAGTTTGAAGTTGGGGACATGGTCTTTGTCAAAGTGTCTCCATTACGAAACGTTGTTCGCTTTGGGTCCGTTGGGAAATTAGCACCAAGGTTTGTAGGGCCGTTTCCTATTAAGGAGAAAATTGGACAGATGACGTATAGAGTGGAGTTTCCCGAGAGACTTAGTGGTGTACACGACGTATTCCATGTGTCACATTTGAGGAAGTGCTTGCACGAGACCGCGGAAGTGGTAGAGCCGAGCTTTCTTAGAGAGGTGGAGATAGAGCGTGATGCGACAATTCGACGAGCTCCTACGTGCATTCTTGGGTTGGAGATCAAGAGGTTGAGGAATCGAGAGGTCAGACTAGTCAAAGTGCAATAGAGAGAGGATGAGAGCAACGCTACTTGGGAGACGGAAGAGAAGATGCGTTCACGATACCCTTTTCTTTTTGAGGGTATGTCCTTTAATTTCTCCTTTATCGCTTAACTTGTACTTATCTTATCTTTAGTATATCCTCTCGCTAGTATCTTTGACCTTTAGTTAGGATAATCCTATGGTTGAAACATGTGTTTGAGACATGTTATGTATGGTGGATACAAAGTGGATGCAAGTGTTTGCTAGTGGTTGCTCGTGGATGCATATACACACTATTAGGCACCAAATCGGCTCAGTCACTTCATATTGCATATTGCATATATATATATATGGATGTATTTAGTAAAATGGATGTATAATGGTTGTATTATCATATAGTTGCTGCATTCGGGTGGATGGTTGTGCACGCATATAGAATTAATATGTATCATTAGGAATCTTTTGCATACATATTGGACGCATGGCACTATCATGAATTGCACTAAGGAGGTCGACTGAATCAATAGACCGCCTAATTTTGCATTAGATATGGACATATACACACACTGTGCATATAAATATTAAAGCATTAGAAGTCTTTTAAGGATAATGGATGCTGGTGTTTGATGGTTGAGTAGATGGACGATTAGATGGTAGGATATACATTCTTCTTGACTTGGAGATTTCGGGGACGAAATCCTTTAAGGAGGGGAGAATGTAACACCCCGTAATTTTATAACATTAAAATTCACAAATTAAAGTATATTTAATTTATAGAAAAGAATTAAGTGAAATGGGTTGCGCAGAGAAATATATATATATATATATTGATATATATATATGTATATATAAATTAAAAATTAAATAAATAAATATGCAAAAAAGTTCAAAACAGCGAATTGGGAGGGGGAATAACCGAACCGGCCCATTTTTGAGGTCGACCCAAGCCTTGCTGGGTCGACTAGGGGTTAATCCAGGGTGTTTGGCTATCAACCCGTGGGCCGATTCGCTCAAATGCAGATTTTGCATTTGATTGGTTCTCATGGTTCAGGGTTAATCTTAGGGCTGCACACAACCCATATCCAACCCGACCCAACCCACCAACCCGACCCAAGCCACATAAACCCAACCCAACCCATCCTAGTTCGGGTCGGATATGGGTTACAATTTGTAACCCATACCATATGCGGGTCGGGTTTGACATTTTGTTCAACCCAACCTCATTTTTACCCAACCCAAACCTATTTAAAAAAAACTAATTTAATATCCATCCAATTAAAATTAGAATAGTATAATCCTAGAATAATGTTTATGTATTCTATAATAAATGTACAAAAAAATATTTCATGTCAATCCAAACTAGATAGAATTTGATAAAATTATTTTAAAGAGCATTTTAATGTATTTTAAAATGAAACACTTGCTCAACTATGTAGTAAATTAATTTCATATGACGTGTTTTACAATGAAATTTTAATTATGTCTTGTAATGAATCGGTTATTTTAAATGCATTATGCTAGCTAAAATCTGATATATTATGCTGAATATTTTGATATAATTTTTAGAAAAAATCCCTCACATTCTCATTTTTTATTGTATTCAAGTGACCCAACCCAACCTTACTTAACCCGACCCAACTCATACTTCAACCCAACCCATATCCAACCTCATATATGGTCGGGTACGGGTTGAGCTACCTTAGACCCATACCTATGCGGGTCGGATAAAGTATTTGGTCTAACCCGACCCAACCCATACTTTGTGTAGCCCTAGTTAATCTAATGGTCCTAAATAACTTCCTACACCTATAAATACATCCTAATGCTAACCCTAAACCTAATTAAAATAGAATAGTTACCGTCGCCATGGAAATCAATGGAGCCGCCGCCAACTAAGAAAGCAGAAAAGCAAATTCAATTCTAATTCTCTCAACCCTAAAGCAAAGCAAAACTCTCTCTTTTCTTCTCTAAATTGTGAGTATGATGTTCTTAACAAGATTATTATCATTTTTATTAGGTTGAGTTATGAATGGATTATGAGTAGATGATGTGAATTATCATATATGTTGTTGTAAACCCCTTTTGCTATCATGTATATTGTAAATCCAATGTTATGTGATGATGATATCTTATATGTTGTAAATCATGCTATGATGATGTGATGTATGTTGAAAGTTTCTATGCTAAGTTGTGATGAATCATACATGTTAAAAAGGCCATGATGTTACCATCTATGCTAGTTAGTTCAGATTAATTAAATCATCATGTTTGGGTTATGTTGATCTATATGACAAGTCACATATGCAAGTTAGATTGATTAGAAAAGTTATGAACATATACCAAGACATCTATTATGACATCTAGAATTATGCTATGACATATGTGATATCCTATGCTAGTTCACACCATCATTATGTTGCCTAAAAACCCCATATGCAAGTTTATGTATAGATTTGGGCTATGATCATATCATATAAATTGAGACATTTAACAAGTTGACACCTTTGGATCCTTAACATGTGTAGTTTATGCAAGTTTTACCCCTATTATGATTAGACTTATTTTAATTGTCTATATGTTGTGATAATTTATCTTTGTGCTAGGTGTTAGACTATACAAGTCTAGCATATATTATGCGTTGAATAAGCGAACGTATAAACGTGGGGTAGGGGTAGTATTAAGGATTTAATATTAAAAAGTTGGGGTGCAATTGATATGATTTTGCATGCCATAAGTGGATGGCCATAATTGAGTCAATTATGGACATCATTAAAAGTTGACTTAATTAATAATTTGAATAGGAAATTATTAAAACTGGGGTAAAAGATTTTAAGTGTTAGTCAATGCTTAGGACACGAGGTTGGACTCGTTTGTGACGTAAACCTGCCCGGACCCACCCGACAAATCCAGTGGTCACAAATGTCAGCCCAATGTGAGAGGTCCTAGGCCTAAACTAAAGCATAACGGTTGTAAAGACACGAGGTTAGACTCTTTTATGGTGTAAGACTGCCCGGACCCGCTCGGCAAATCCAGCTGCCATAAATGCCAGTCTAATGTGAGAGGTCTTTATGAGGTTATGGCCTGAATGAATTAAGAAATACTTAACCAGATAAACATGTAAGGTGGGACATGGGGGTTAAGTAGGTGCCTTGGGTGGCATGAGGAATCTAGGGGGTGCCCTTAGTGGCATGTGAAATACGATTAGTAAGACTTAACCAAACACACATGTAAATGAACATGACTAAGAGGGTTAAGTGGGATATACTAGTGACAAGCTTAGGTGGGTAGCTTATAGGAGCCCATTTCGACTAGTATCCCAAACGTATCTTTGTGGGCTCGACCCAAGTCGAGGACGGGACACACATGCTGGGTTTGACTGTAAGAGGCCAAAACGGGGAGCGGTGGCAATGCAAGTCCAACGGGTTTCGTATGCGTGTGTAGACCCGGGCTGGTAGGTAAGACGTTGTTGCATCGTGTAGGTATAAGCCGTGCATGCTCAAGTTGTATCGGGTTGCCACTTTAGGGGAGTGATACACCCCACTGTGGGGCCAGCACGGGTATCTATGAGTAGGGAGCCGATCGAAAGTTGGTAGTGGGGTACACCTAGTGGAGATAGGGGCAGACGACACCTATGTAGTCAGCTAGGGGTACGTAAGGCTATTTATATGTTTCTGTGTGAAGCGAGTGGGATCAACCTTTAGGGTTACTGGTGCGGTGCAGTGTAGTAATGTGCGGTGCAGTGTAGTAATCATTCGTTAGTAATTAGGTGTGCCTTTACCGTTATCTTTAACGTTATCTTAAACACTATCTTTATCTTCCTAAGAGTTCATAGACATTTACTTGTCTTCCAGCTTATGCCTTAGTCTAGTTATTTTGATAATAGTATTGTTAGAATTATCATACTCGCCAGACTTTATGTCTGACCCCCTCTATTTCTATCCTTTTTCCCCTTCTAGGTCCTCAGGTTGGGCCCAGCTCTAGTGGAGTTTGATTGAATTGCTTCATCTCTCTTTGGAATTCTTGGACCGTTGAAGTAAAGTCCAGCTTGTTTTCTTTTTAATGGCTATTTATGTAATGGGATTATGTATTTTGTTTTTATGAAGACAGATATTGTACTTGGTTATGATCTATGGTTTTATGATGTAACAAACATGTTTAATTTCCGCTACAATAAAATGAAGTTTTAGATTTCCAAGTACTATTTACTATCTGTCTTGTTGTAATTTTTCTGTTCTATATTCACTTATAACCTCCATGGAAGTTAATGCATTCCCTTTGTGAGTGACATTAATGGACGTGGGGTATTACTCTTCTTCTATCCGGTTCGGATCGGATCTCCTTCTCCTATCCGGTTCGGATCGGATCTCCTTCTCCTATTCGGTTCTGAAAATCTGCAACTTTTTCCAACAAGCTATTTTCGCCAAACGACGGCGTTTTCAACCATTCTAAACTTCCTATGACATTACAAAACATTCCAAATAGCAGTAACAACATATAGAATCAATCAAAAACATTAAAACATCATTCATATGAAATCCTTTAGATTAAACATACCCAAAAAGCATGATTTTCCCCTTAATCCCCTTAACCATGTTTTGACTATAGGATTAGCAAACTTAATCCAAATTAACAAAAATTTTCACTAGTGAAATAAAATAATAGTTTAGAATTTCTACATATTTTTCCATATTTTTATGATGCATAATTTCGTTAATTATCACTAATCACCCCTAATTAGCCGTAATTAGTGAATAAAAGTGCAAATCACTAACCTTTGCCACAAATAAACTTTAGATATGAAATATTCTACTGTTATGGCACTGGTTCCAATGCAGCACAAAAGCTCCAACTTTGATTTGGTGTTGATTAGCCTTGATTTGATGTATTTTAGCCTAATCCTTGATTAAACGATGATTAAAGGTGGTTTTGGGTGTTTTTAGAGAGTGGAGGCCATTGCTAGGTTGAGAGGAATGATAAGTGGCGGTTGAAAAATGAGAAAAGGGTGTACACTAAACCCTAACAGTCCTTTTAAACCCCTAATCCCGAAATCTCCCAATGGGCCTAGCTATTAATTACCAAATTAAGCCCGGTTAACCTGTTTTTTACCTTCTAAACCTTAATTCAGCGATATCTCCCTAACGGTAAGTCCGTTTGGCTATTATGACCACTCAACGACATCATCCGAAGCCAATGGAAGTGTTTTCTGGTCAAATCTCCTTACCTATCAAAAGTTATGGGCGAAACAAGATTCGCCAAGGGCAAAACAGTCATTTAAAAATGGGAAAAAATCATTAATATGGGAAATGACCCCAATAGTCGTTCCCCAAAGTTACACGACCATATGACTTCATACGAAAAAGAAATAAATATTCTACGATACTCTAATGCGTAGAATGCGGGTCGTTACACTCTCCCCCCTTAAGAAATTCCGTCCCCGAAATTCCTTAACCAAAACATACAAAGGATTCTGCATGCCTATCAATCATTTGCAACAATCAAACATGCAAATCAAACACAATAAGCCAATCCTAGCATGCGGTTTGCTAACAAGGGAGTACTATATCGATATATAAAACCTTACTAGGCAAAGAGTTCTGGATACTTCTTCCTTATGTCCTACTCTGTCTCCCAAGTATAGTCTTCCTCATTCTCACCCCACTGGACTTTGACTAGTTTCACTGCCTTCCTTCGAAGCTGCTTCGTATCGTTCCCAATGATACGCTTAGGCCTGCAGTTCCCAATCGCCTCGGGTTCAACCTCGATATCGTCCAACTGGTCTGGTGAAATAGCCACACTAGGGTCATGCACAAACTTCCTTAACTGGGAAACATGAAGTACGTTGTGAACTCCAGCCATCTTGCCTGGTAACTCAACTTTATATGTCAAATTCCCAACCTGTTCGAGAACTGGGAATGGACCAACAAACCTTGGTGTCAACTTGCATTTTCTACCAAAACAAATTACACTCTTCAACGGAGAAATCTTGATGAATACCAAGTCTCCTACGGAGAACTTTAAATCTCTTCGCCTTTTATCAGCATAACTCTTCTGCCTATCTTGGGCAGCCTTCATTCGTTGTTGAATAACCTCTATCATGTCTGACGTTTCTCTTACTACATCTGGCCCAAGCACAAACTTCTCACCGGTTTTCAACCAACATGATGGTGAGTTACACAGTCTTTCATACAAAGCTTCAAATGGAGCCATACCAATACTGGACTGATAACTATTATTATAGGCAAACTCTACTAGGTGCAGATGGTAATCCCATGATCCACCAAAATCCAATACACAAGCTCGCAAAAGATCTTCTAACACTCGATTCACCCTCTCTGTCTCTCCGTCGGTTTGAGGATGGTATGCGGTACTGAGATGTAATTCTGATCCTAACGCCACCTGTAAGCTCTTCCAAAACCCACTAGTAAATAACGGATCTCGGTCACTCACAATGCCCTTTGGTACTCCATGAAATCTCACTACCCACTTCATATATAGTTCTGCCAAGTTAGCTACCATTCTATTTGACTTGACCGGTATGAACCTTGCACTCTTGGTCAATCGATCTACAATCACCCAAATACTATCATGACCCGATCTAGTCCTCGGTAAACCAACAATGAAATCCATTGAAACTTGCTCCCATTTCCATTCCGGAATTTCCAATGGTTGCAACAAACCACTCGGCTTCTTTTGCTCATCTTTAACTAACTGGCAATTCATGCACTTGGATATAAACTTTCCAACATCTCTCTTCATCCCTTCCCAGTAGTAGGTCTGCTTCATGTCTCGATACATCTTGTTTTACCACCAAGATGTATGGTTAGTTTCGATTGATGACATTCGCTAAGCACTTCATCTCTCAATCCATTAACATTGTGTACAACTAGTCTCCCATTCTTTCGAAGCCATCCTTCTTTATCAAATACATACTTGTTCATCTCCATGTTGTCGATGTCCATCTCTAGCTTAGAGATGATTTCCAATAAGTTAGGTTCGTTCCTCTGATTGGAACCAATCCGTTCAATCAAAGTCGGTATGATCGTCAAGCTTGCTAACATATGAGGGTCCAATTCACATTTAGGTCTGAAATCATATCCTGCGATGTATTCCAATTGTTTCCATTCTAAAAACATAGCCCCTAAACTGGCATGTCTCTTACTCAAGGCGTCTGCTACCGCATTGCCCTTCCCAGGAGTGTATGCGATATCGAAATCATATGAAGCCAAGAACTCTAACCATCTCTGTTGACGAAGATTTAGATCCTTTTGAGAGAAAAGATACTTTAACGACTTATGATCAGTAAACAACTCGAATCTTTCTCCCAACAGATAATGTTTCCACATCTTCAATGCGAACACGATTGCTGCCAATTCTAAATCATGGGTAGGATATCTTTTCTCGTGCAGTGACTTGCGTAAGCTACTTCCCTACCACCTTGCATTAATACGACACCTAGTCCGGTACCACATGCATCTGTGTATATCGTCATCTCTTCATTCCCCTTGGGAATGACTAACACTGGTGCACACGTCAACTTTTCCTTTAGACTCTTAAACACATTCTCGCACCTTTCGTCCTAGACGAAAGCTTGATTCTTCTTTGTCAACTGAGTCAACAATGCCGCTATCTTGGTGAAGTATTGGATAAACTTACGATAATATCCAAATAACCCCAAGAAACTTCTTATGTCTGTTGCATTCTTGGGCGTAGACCAATCTTGTACCGTAGCCACCCTTGCAGGGTCCACAGCAATCCCTTTCTCTGAAACAACTTGGCCCAAGAACCTCACTTCCCTCCTCCAGAAGTGACACTTAGAAAACTTCACTTTCAGTTGGTGTTTTCTCAACACCTCCATCACTGTCCTCAAATGTTCCTTGTGTTCTTCCTCTGTCTTCGAGTAAATCAAGATATCATCCATGAACACAAGAACAAACTTATTCAACTGATCCCTAAAAATTCTATTCATAAGATCCATAAAATATGCTAGTGCATTGGTCAACCCGAATGGCACGACCAACCACTCATAAAATCCAGACGGCATCCGAAATGCGGTTTTAGCTATACTCTCAGCTGCTACTCGAAGCTGATGAAAACCTGTCACAAGATCCAACTGGGATAACACTATTGCTCCACTCAACTGATCAAACAAATCATCTATTCATGGCAGAGGATACTTATTCTTCCTCGTCACCTTATTCAACTCGCGGTAGTCTACACATAATCGAAGGGAACCATTGGCCTTGGTAGCAAACGCAACTGGTGCTCCCTACTCAGAAACACTTCTTCTGATAAATCCCTTCTTCAAAAGATCACTTACTTGCACCCCGAGCTCTCGCTGTTCCCTTGGCGCCATACGACAAAGAGGCATCACTATAGGTCTGGCATCTTTCACTAAATCAATCTGAAACTCAATCTCTCGGTGTGGTGGAAGTCCGGTCACTTCCTTGAAGATGTCCGGATACTGGCCAGCCATAGGCACATTTGACAACTCATCATGCGGGATGTCGAGGGAATTTAGAAAACTAGCCATTACCCCATCACTAGGTAGACCACCAAACACTACCCTCCGCCCATCATCCGCTCTAACTGTCATTAAAAAAGGCCTCACAATCTACCACCACCCCGTACCTTTGAAGCCAATCGACTCCCAAAATAATGCCAAACCCAGTAAAGCCTAAAACAAAGCAATCACAAGAAAACATACATCCATGACTCGATAAGACCACATTACGGCAAATCATACTAAGGCTAGTCGAACCACCAATCGGGTTCGTCACTTCTAAAGGTCTATCGACTATCTCGGGTTCTAATTCCAACCTATCTACCAGGTCACTAGATATGAAAGAACTGGAAGCTCCGGCATCAAACAAAACTCTAACAGGAACGTCATAAACAGAAAGCATACCTTGAATAACGACATTCTTTCCCTTCTGCGCCGCAGTCGGGGCATTCGACGAAGAAGGAACAACACTGATAGCATATGCTTTCACGATCTGCTTCTCTTTAGGGGGTTGTGGACATTTATCCTTGAAATGTCCCGCTTGGCCACAGTTGAAGCACTTTTTTCCCCTAGCTTAGCTCGACATTCACTAGCATAATGACCCTTCTTACCACAGCTAAAACACTCAATGTCTTTCTTGTTCTTTTTCTTCTGACCATCCTTGGTCTGGTTCTGTTTCCTCTTATTCTGAGAAGCATTCTTGCCTCCACCGTTTACTTGCGGCTTTGGTTCCTCTGCAGATGCAACCTCAGTCTTCGACTTAGGGTATAGGCTTTCTGACCTCAAAGCTTTCCCCACAATCGATTCAAACGTCTCATCAATGTGGTTAATAAGCCTTTCCCCCCAAGTATCCATCCAAACCAGTTATGAACTTCTCGTTCTTCTTCTCGGCAGTACCAATAAGGGATAACCCATAATTCGATAAAGTATCGAACTCAGCAATATACCCCGAGACAGCTCTACCATTCTGCTTGAGTTCCAAGAACCTCTTAAACAATACTGACTTCTGAGCAGCTGGGATAAACTTGTCGCTAAAGAGAGTCTTAAACTAATTCCATGTAATCTGATCCTCGGGAGTAGCTGCCTCGATAGCATTCCACCAATTCATTGCTCGTCCTTGCAGCTGACGGGATGCTAGCCTTCTCTTCATCGCATCCTCGAGACCCAAGTCTTCGAAGATACGCTCGCAGCTATCCAACCAATCTTGAACTTCCATAGCCGACTCTGTTCCGTGGAACGGCTTTCCACCAAGGCTAGTATAATCCTTGTTCAGCTTGGAAAAATCGGTCCTAGGTGCCTGCACCGCTGCACCACCACCATTTGCAGCATTAGGAGCTGCTCTCTAAACATCCCTAAGCATAACTCTCATGAAGTCAGTGAACATTGCCCTCATATCAGGGGTATTCCTATCATTAGCCCTTGGACCCGTGTTCCTCAAATTTCGGCTCATCGTTCAATCCGTAAAGAGAAAATGATTAACTATCTCCTTAGTGGTGCCAGTGCAACGACTTCATCCTTAGATATACTAAAAGTATATATATAGCTTTTGAAAACCAAAATATCACAAATACGCGCTCTCATATACGTATGCTATCTCTCCCTGATGTCTTCCCTAGGTTAACTACGCAACCTAGAGCTCTGATACCAAGTGTGACGTCCCGCCCTGGACCAGCCAACATTTCTCTGAAATGCGCTGTGTTGATGTCCAACTAGCACAGGACGGTCGTCAAAGAAATAAAAGGAAAGAAGAAAACTTCCAAAGATCCTGTAGAATGTCTCACAACGCATGGGATAAAATATTTTAATAATATAACTTTGACATAAAATAGGCGAGACAGTGCATAAGCTGAAAACTAAACCATCGTAACCGTTATAGCAGCGGAAATCCAAAGTACATCTTATGATCCAAACCACCATTATTACAATTTTAAAACTGTCTCTAAAGCAAAAGAAAGCAAAATAAGGAGGTGCACTACTAATTCCCAAGCAGTGGCCTTCAACAACACAGGGAGAATATAAATATCATACGTGGAAGCCTCCTACTCGTCTCCGGATCAGCTACTCGTGCAGCTAGCTAACCTGTCTCTAGTCTGCTCGTGTGAGCACCCAGAGTAATAAGAAGAGACATAAAACTCTGGGTCAAACAAAAAGTCTGGTATGAGCGATAAGCAGTAAAACAGAAAAAAACAGCAGGTATATAACTAAACCATACCTGAACTTGGACTTACAACCAAAGAGTTATCACAACATACCGTACAATACTCTAAGGTGCCAATAAATATATATTATAAAGATACGAGGTAGGAGGTGTTCATGTCATGGTGATAGCAAACATCAAACATAGCAATCATCCTCACACCTCTCACTCAGTGCGTAAAGTATACAATATCCACTTCCCTGGTCACCAAATCTTTGGGGTCATGACGGCAACTCCGTACAACTATTGCTACGACCAATTTTGCTCTTTTGGGGCTATGATGGCAACTCCGTATAATTATTACATTGTCCCCACTGCACTGGTCCATAGTCAATAACCCAAATGGGCCAACCAGTCCACTCTTCCCTGGATCTGGTTCGTCTACATGCCCCCTTCTCTTCAGCGTTGTACCAAAGTTATGGATATCGATAACCCCTTTGCACATGTCTCGCAGCAAAGCCCAACTCTATAAGTTAACTCGTTGGTTCCCATCTGGATCCTAAGTAATAACTTATCATTTGGACTTCCTTTGCATCTCGGGTTTTGGTCTTCTTCGGTTTGGTTTGGGTCTCTTCCTACCATTCGATTCGGTTTGCGTATCCTCATCCTATCCAGTTCGGTTTGGGTCTCCTCCTCCTATTCGGTTTGGTTTGGATCTCCTTCTCCTATCTGGTTCGGTTCGGGATCCTCCTCCTATCCAATTCGGTTCGGGTCTTCTTATCCTATCCGGTTGGGTTCGGGCTCCTCCTCCTATCCAATTCGGTTCGGATCTCCTTCTCCTATCCAGTTCGGTTCGGGCTCCTCCTCCTATCCAATTTGGTTCGGATTCCTTCTCCTATCTGGTTCGGATCAGATCTCCTTCTCCTATCTGGTTCGGATCGGGTCTTCCTCCTAACCAATTTGGTTCGGATCTCCTTCTCCTATCCGGTTCGGATCGGATCTCCTTCTCCTATCCGGTTTGGATCGAATCTCCTTCTCGTATCCGGTTCGAATCGGGTCTTCCTCCTAACCAATTTGGTTCAGATCTCCTTCTCCTATCCAGTTCGGATCGGATCTCCTTCTCCTATTCGGTTAGGATCGGATCTCCTTCTCCTATCCGGTTCTGAAAATCTGCAACTTTTTCCAACAAGCTATTTTTGCGAAACGACGACGTTTTCAACCATTCTAAACTTCCTATGACATTACAAAACATTTCAAACAGCAGTAACAACATATAAAATCAATCAAAAACATTAAAACATCATTCACATGAAATTCTTTAGATCAAACAAACCCAAAAAGCACGATTTTCCCCTTAATCCCCTTAACCATGTTTTGACTATAGGATTAGCAAACTTAATCTAAATTAACCTAAATTTTCACCAGTGAAATAAAATAATAGTTTAGAATTTCTATATATTTTTCCAGATTTTTTATGATGCATAATTTCGTTAATTATCACTAATGACCCCTAATTAGCCGTAATTAGTGAATAAAAGTGCAAATCACTCACCTTTGCCACAAATAAAGTTTAGATCTGAAATATTTTACTGTTACGGCACTGTTTCCAATGCAACACAGCAGCTCCAACTCTGATTTGGTGTTGATTAGCGTTGATTTGATGTATTTTAGCCTAATCCTTGATTAAACGGTGATCAAAGGTGGTTTTGGGTGTTTTTAGAGAGTGGAGGCTATTGCTAGGTTGAGAGGAATGATAAGTGGCGGCTAAAAAATGAGAAAAGGGTGTTCTCTAAACCCTAACAGTCCTTTTAAACCCCTAATCCCGAAATCCCCCAATGGGCCTAGCTGTTAATTACCCAATTAAGCCTGGTTAAGCTGTTTTTCACCTTCTAAACCTTAATTCAGCCATATCTCCCAAACGTTAAGTCCGTTTGGCTATTATGACTACTCTATGGAAAGAGAAACCATCATCCGAGGCCAATGGAAGTGGCTTTAGATCAAAACTCCTTACCAATCAAAAGTCATGGGCGAAACAAGATTCACCAAGGGCAAAACGGTCATTTAAAAATCGGCAAAAATCATGAACATGAGAAATGACCTCAATAGTCGTTCCCCAAAGTTACACGACCATACGAATTCATAGGAAAAAGAAATAAATATTCTACAATACTCTAACGCGTAAAATGCGGGTCGTTACGTCGGGATGACCTGAAATTTGACATGTGTATACACGACTTACTATATCATCATTCAGAAAAGGTTTGGCACAATTTCAGGGAAATATGAAGAAGTCATAACCTTACAAAGTTAGACAAAGAGACGATTTTCTACTGTAAACTCTAAAATGAGATATTTTCTTTACAGGGACATAATTTCTCTTTGAAACAACTGCAGATGTTCAAAATAACTAAACAAACAAGAATGTGTGAGTTTTTACTCACTGATTTGGCCAATCTACAACAATTTATAGTAGAGAATTTGCACAAGTATTTTGGCATTTTGCTTGAATTAGGCTCTCAACTACTTAAAACTTGGTTTGCAGCAGTATGCAAGTGCAAAGAAAGAAGCACTAAACAAAATCTCGCAAATTTGAAAACAACCTAAAATAGATTCAAGGTTTTTGTAAGTATTGCCTGTATTTTTTTTTTAGTTTAACAAGCTATTTTAAGCTTGTTTGGAGTTTGTGGTTTGATTTGATAATTGAGACAAGATTCAGCTACTTTGTTTTACTGTAATCTGAGGAAGGAGGAGAATTGTAACACCCATGATTTTTCAAATAATTAAATAATTGTAAAAAGTAATAAATATATATTTTTGGAATTGTCAGAATTTGGCCTCGAAACTTATACCATGTGTTTGTGGCGATTTTCTGATTAATTTACATATATAATGTGTTTTGAACGGAGTTCATACGGAAAAGTTATCGATGTTCGAAGTACTGTGTTGGAAAATAGTTATATGTATAAGAAAATGCGTATATACATATATATTATTTTAATAATATATAAACTAATGAATTCCAACAATAGCACATATTTGAATATGAAAATTTGAACGTGCAGAGTAAATGAGAATTAGATAAAAAGTTAATGTTATGTAAACATAATGTTACAAAGACGTAAACGGAATTAATTAAAAATGTTAACGTTAGGCAAATGTAATGTTATAAAATAATTAATGAAGGTTTATTAAAGACTAACGTCATTTAAGCATTACGTTATAAATTAATGAATGTAACATAACGTTACAAAAGAATTAATTCACAAAATGTAATACATGTGTGAATGTGCATGTATATATTTATTTTAGACAAATATATGCGCATATTAATTCCAGAAATAATGCGCGTTTGAATTTGAAATAATCGCGCATCAAAATCGGAATCAAATCTAATAATGTTGAAAATAATTAACATTAATTTTATAATGTTAAAATCTATTTAGTATGACTAAATCACACAGGAATAAAACATGCACCTTTGCATGTACAAATGGACGGGTCCACCTATAGGTCGACCCGAATGTAGCTCAAGTCAACCTGAACATGAAAAATAATGTGTTTTGTTGTCATTTTGTACGATCAGATTTTAATCTGGTTTAACGGACGAAAGAAGTTAGTTTGTACATCTATAAATAAATGTGCACTGCTAGCCTGCAATCTTATATTTTTTTTGAATGAACGCAGCAACCCTATCATTTTTCTTTCTCCTCCAATTCTTCAAAAATTAAATACATAATAGACCTAGGTTTTCTTATTTAAGTTCCAGAGGTAGAAGTCGTAGATTTAGGAACAATATGCTTAGATTTCACTTGCCATATAAGGTACATTCTATAGATCTGGTTTTTAGATTAGTTTACTTTTCTTTTTAGAACGAGATCTATAAATTCTTGTAAATTCCAGTTTGTAAATCTAAACATGCTTACAAAATGGAAAGGTTATGTATAATAAAACTAGATTTGAATAAGATCTGGAACTTGGAGTGATTTTTCAGGTCAATGAATTTAAGTTATATATCATTTAAATAACGGTATATAGCATCATTTTTTTTATTATAATCAATTAAGTTTGGCATAGTTTAACAAGAATTGATTACAATAACTGTTTGTATTAAAACTGTATATATTGAGAAATTATACTTGTATGTAAAAGTTAATCTTTGGGATAAGACTTGAATAAATATAAGTTGTTTTGAGTCTAAAAAATTGTAAGGAATGAAATTGTAAACTCGAATATTGTAAAGAAAGAAGTTGCAAACTCAAATACAGTAAAGAAAGAAGGTTTAAACTCAAATATTCTAAATTTACAGTAAATATGTCAAGACTGAGAATTGAAGTGTAAATTAGGAATTTAACATATGAAATAAATTGGAAGTTAGAATTATCTTAGTTGGATTGTTATGAAAAAAGGATATATTACCATAGTTTGATTTGTAAGAAAGATAGTGAATATAATTGCAAGAATAAAAGTAAAAAGAAGATTGGTTAGTGTAAAATAGGACTTAGCTATATTTTATACTATCTTATAGTTCATAAATATAGGGGTGTAAACGGGTCCGACCGGACCGGATGGAGGTATATCCAAGCCTGTCCTATAAGAATTCAGACGAACACAAACCGGACATCATATAGCCTCGAACTGAGCCAGACAACAGACTGTCCTGTCCGATATAGCCTTGGATAATAGAAAATCATCGAACATTTTAGATCAGACCAAAAACTAGTGTGTCCAAGCTCTGTCCTATAAGAGAATCGGACGGACACGGACCGAACACCTTATAGCTTCGGACCGAGCCAGACAACGGACTGTCCTGTCTGATATACAGCCCTACATAAATAAATAAAGTAAATATCTTACAATTACAGATTTCTGTTTGTATAATTGTTTTATATTAAATCATATGTGCGTTATCAACCACCTGGAGCCCCTCAATAATGGCCTCCCTGTTCGTTCCTCCTTCCCGAAAAGCACCATCCCAATCCCTTCTGACCCATCCCTTCTTTCAGTCCCATCGCCGATCCCTCCACCTATCCTTATTCCCCCTTCTCCATATCCCCCTCCTCCTTACCACGACCTCCATGTTCCCCCTGACCTGTTACTGCCAACGATGAAATGGACCATGCTTTTCGCACGGAAGCCCAAGAATGCTGGAGGGTTCACACCTTCTTCTTTCTCTTAATTTTGAAGCAAAGAATCTTGTGCCTAAGAAATAAATCATACAAGCTAGTGTTGTTGAGTGGAAGGACTACCTGATAGCACTTTTCTCGATGCACCTCTTTTGTATACCGCTGTAGTTACCCAATTCAACCATTGTGGAAACCTGCTGGAACAATCAAAATAAACTCGAACGGTAATTTATTCTTCTTACTTTTATCTTGCGTGGAGGATAGAATTAGAATTTTGCAAGCCAATCCTATTGTAATACAAAATAAATTGTTCATCATAAGGAAATGGAATGCTGCATTGGGAAACACAGCTTGTGTTATTCGACATATCCCTGTGTGGACTAAACTGATAAACATGCCACCATATGCTTGGTCGAACCTTAGTATCAGTTGGCTTGCTTCTCGAGTTGGGAAATTTCTATGCATGGATGGGTACATAGAGAGTATGGACATGCTTGAACATGCAAAATGTTTTGTTGAGATCTCACCAGAAAATGATCTTCCCGAAGACTTCTCTATTCTTTTGGTCAATGGCAAAGAATGTTTAATGGAGGAGGGTTTTTAGGAATAACAAAAAAAGTAAGATTTATTACACATAGAAACATTACTAAGAATTAAGTAAATGAGGAGGGGCTCTTTTGTGATGTGCAGCGTAACTTTGATGTTGAAGGTGATATCCAAGGTAAAGAAGGTGTTATTTTATCTATGCAGGTAACAACCAACTGTAAGCTGAATGGAAGCGTAGGGAAAAGTGAAGTTGGCACACAAAATAGATTTTTGGCACATGGTAATTTGGGTGAAGGCGGTTTGGAAGAAGGTGAAATTGACATGAATATAGAGAAAAATGGAAATTTTATTGCTGATTCTATAGGAAAAGGCAAGATGGATGATAGTCTTGGCAGTAGGGATAAGACTGGTGATAGAATTGTTGCAAATGACAGTGTAGTTAAGGATGTTGAAGGTCGTAGCTTTGGTGTTAAGCCTGTTCAAGAATACACGCAAAAAGAGGATTTCATGCATTAATTATCGAACGATGTCCGTGATTTTGAAATTGCAATGAACTCAGGATCACTTCATGTCGACGTTCAGGTTGTTAGTCCTCAAAACAACATGCTTTCTCAATCTGTCCCTTTATAATTCAAGTCGGGATTCCTGAATAAGTCAAGTCCCAATTTCAAGTCATCAATAACAATAAATAACTCTCCTACTGTCCAGAGTAGCACTCCAGCTACTAGATCCCATGACAATGAAGCCTCCTACTCAAAGAAAAAGGGTAAGTCAAAGATTGCTTTCCCTCACAATATCCCTCCAGTAGCGTATAAGCCTCCTCCACCCAATTTAGCTACTGAACCTGTCGCAACTTCTAGCACTCCTCTCTGAGCTTCTAAACCAGGACATGTGCCTATCGCTAGAAGCATGGTGAAAGGTCTTCAGTTCTGCAACGACAGTGTGTTTGATTTTGGTTCTATTTAGGTCAACTTTGTGGCTTATCTCTACTAATAAAGAAAATATTTTAGGGGTGGTGAAGGTTTTATTTGTTTCCAGAATTACCCACTATCCTCCCATTACCTAACTTCGTAAATTATTAGGGTTTCAAGGCAATATCGTCATCACGCTTTCCGCTTTGTTTCTATTTTGCATCACGATGGCTGGTTAGTCAACCGCTTCCACGCACTTCTTTTACTGTCTTCCATTTCGCACTGTGTTCTCTGCGTTTCTTTTTTCCCATCCATGTCTTCCCCGTTCCCAAACCCTAAGCGAGTAAATCTTCAACTTTTAGTCCACATATTTCCTTCCAACTTTTGACCTTATCCTCTCCAGCTCCAGCGACAGCTGAACTTGCTAATAATTTTGCGATTTTTCTCTGACCTACTGCTGAATTTCATATCTGATACTCCATTAACCTAACTACCGTGTAATCGATGTCATAACAGGTACTTTGTTTACTTCTTACCTGCTTCGACGTATTTCTTACCACTTGCTTGCAAATTTCCATATTCTAGCTACTAACGTTCAAATATGCCACTGCATAAACTGTACTACCGGTTCTTTCCTTCGTATCTACTCAGGTATATATTTTTTAAGCTTATAAAAATAAATCCATCATTTGCTGACCTTATACAAATTATAAGAATCAATTAAGTTTAGTAAAATGCTATTTACCCAAATTGTTTCAACTTCTAGATCTGATTATTACATTGGTTAGCTTGCGGTTTGCATATATTGTTCAGATATGACAATACCTGAACTTTGTTATGTCATTAACCTTCGCTTACATTCATAATTATTATTAGCTAATTGTTATTCAGATCTGATGACTGATTTGTTTTGCCTGAGGATTGCACAAGTTCTTTCGTCCTCCAAATCAAATTGTTTCTTCTTCCACATTTGATTATTACGTTGGTTAGCATGAGATTTGCGTATGTTCGTCAAACATGAGAATAACTGAACTCTCTAATGTCACTTACCTTCATTTAACTTCATAATTATTATTACTTAGCTGATGTTCAGATTTGTTGATTTGTTTGTTTTGCTTCTCCATCTTATTTTTTTACAATATATACTCTATTTTCATAACATGGCTGTAAGTAGTCTTATGTTATTTTTGGCTCATTTATGTTTCCACATTTGTCATGATTTAATAATTTTATATCATATAATGATACTGGGACTACTTACAACTATTATTTTGTACAATTTAGGCATTTAACTTGATAAAATTGTAAGTTTTTGCTCTTTAGCAATATGTTGGGATTTAAGGACTATCACATGAAATTGATCAAACTTCCCGATTTAAATTTGTAAACTAACTTTATCCGTATTTAATATTCATACTTTAACCATTTCTTAACTTTCCGTTGTCTTAACACACTCTATGACACGTTGTTCATATATGCTATCACATTTATTTTCTAACCTACCAACAACTATTCTATCTAATACATGTACGAATAACTGGAAGAGAAGGCTTCCTACTTATTTATTCTAATTAGGAAGCCCTATTATTTGAGAGTAAATTTATAATCTTTTTTTGGTGATATATGTACTACGGTTCACAAATTACATAAGTAAATCTTCATATTACCCATCTTTTGTTCTTCCCGACGATGTAATGTATCCTACCCAGTTTTGTATATTCATATAATTATATAAATCGTCATATAAAGGAATTGTAATGAAAACCAGGTTGCAATCTACAGTACGAACATTGGTGTCATTGTTGGCTGATGTTGCTGATGAAACTATGATTGTGAATTGGTGTGGCAAAATATTTTTTGCAACCAATAACATCTATGAGACAAATCAAAATCAGATTGTTTTGTGTGTATTGCTTCATTGCAAAGTAATACACATGATCTCTATGTTTGAATCAAATGATGAGTGGTAGCTCTGATGAAACGTGAGGACAAGAACCTAACGCAGCCGATGATGATTGGTGGAAACTCTGATCTTCATGAGGCATGGCACAGGTTTTGATAAGAAACAGAGATAATTGCTGCACGATCATGGAAAAGGTATATTCTCCAGTGATGATAATTTTCTGAGGAAAAACATATATTCTACACGCTAGGGAAATTCAAAGCTGCAATTGCACCTGCTGTGCTGAGTATGTTGAGATCTATGTTATCATTCATTACCGGAATTCAAGATATAACATAAAATGAACTTCAGAACAATTGTAGATATATATATACAGGTTTAGATTCAAGATCTGGAAATGATTAAAACAACAGAGTTTTATTCTAATGAAGCAAATTTCCAGAAAAAATAAGAATTATGCAATTGGAAGTAAATGAAGCCCATCAAGAAACAAAAATAATGGTAGTGACAAATCAAAACAAAAAAACAAAAAATAGAAGGATAGGTAGAAGGAGAAACAAAACAATTTTTTTTTATATACAAAGATGAGCCTTGAGAACATACCTGAACTACAGAAGATGATGTGGATCTCCAACTCAACAAATCTTGGTCAAGGAACTGTAAAGAATACAGAAATATAGAACAACTTGAATTCAAACTCTTTTCAGCACAGCAGTTCCTCATCCTTCTTTGGTACCTAACAATTGAGAGCATCGAGTGGTCTAACAAAATTTGCAAAACCACTCACAGTTGTATTTGTTCATTTTGGTACCCAAATCTGTTTGTATAACAAACCATTTGAATTTACCTTTGTACCCTTTGAAACCCAAATCTGATTGAATTTAATGAAGTTTGTTTTACTTATTTTTGGGATCCAAGGTTTTTTAGATGGATTATTATAAACCAAATTCTCATCTCGATTATGATTTAAAAATCCTTTGAAAGTATCAGAATTTAAAATTTTAAATCGATTCTTTTCAAACAATTTGAAGGATTTTTAAAATCATTTGAGTTCAGATTTTCAAAAACATTAATTTTCTCAAAGCCGAGTCCACTTTTATTTCCAGATGGAAATTGATTTTTTAATAATATATTCAAAAAAAATTCACAGTTAGAAAATTTAACCAAAGTTGCTTCAAGTTGTTGAACTTTAAATTTAAGATCACCGTTCTCTTTCATAAATCTAAACAACTATTTTTAGTGATCTTATTCTTTTCAAAATCAATTTTCAAAACCAAATTTTTCATCTTTAAGAAATTTAATTTTGGCTTGAGATTCCGAGATTTCAAATTCGAATCGTTTTTGTTTTTTAGACTCAAAATACTTGGATTTTTCAATCTCATTTTCAAGTTCTTTCAAAATCAAATTACTTCTCACCAAATTTTCATTTTCAACAATTTCAAGTTTGGAATTTATAGCAGCCTTAAAAATTTCAAATTCCTTTTGCAAAAAATTATTCGAACTTGATAAATCATTCTTGTTCTCTTTTAAGATCAAAATTTCATTTTTGAACTTTTGAATATTTTTGTTGAGATGAACAAGATTGGTTTCCAATTTCAAACAATTTTTGCAATCTGAATTTGAAGAGTTTTTAAAGTGTTCAAGTTGTGATTCCAAATCATTAATTTTGCTGGTCAACTCAAGATTTTTAGATTTCAGAAATTTGTTTTTAGATTGGAGTTTATTGGCAGACTTAGTTAGATCAGCACACATATAAACTAAATCTTCGTATGAGAAATTTCCTGTCTCATCGTCTGTTGAATCTCCGTCGACCGATCCATCTGAATTTTCATTTGTAAATCTTGTTAAGC
This sequence comes from Allium sativum, assembly GCA_030737875.1. NCBI lineage: Eukaryota > Viridiplantae > Streptophyta > Magnoliopsida > Asparagales > Amaryllidaceae > Allium > Allium sativum. The sequence goes on from CM060919.1 coordinate 448,678,760, forward strand.
AGAACTCTGAAACTGAGTTGACTTTCTCGGGTTTTGAGCAGCTGTTGTCGATTTGTCCGTACTTCCTATTTGGCTCGAATGAATTTGATTTCTTGATAGAATCGGCTTTAAAAACTTGCGTGATTGATGTTGATGAATTCAGACCTGATTTTGAACTTCTGGAAATGTAATTTCCCTTTTGCATGATTTCCTCTTTTGCCTTGTAAGTTGAGATGTTCCCTTGAATGGATTCGGATTTCCTGACTGATTACTGGACCCAATATGAAAATGCTCTTGCCCAAATTTATTTGCTAAAATTCCGAATAGATAGGCATTAAAAACTTGCCATAAATGAATTACTGATTTTAGAAAATCTGGATTATGTTTATTTCCTATCCCTTTTGAAATGTTGCCAAAATAAACTTGATTGATTTGGGTTTGAATTGAAATTAAATGCTTATGATACTCCCCATTTGATTCTCTTTCAAGAAAAAGACTTTTCTGTGGACTTTTAAGACTGTGAGACAATCTTGCCAAAAATGTTGCTTACTGATCAGTTTTCTTTGGCAACAATGATCTGTCTGGAAATAAATTGTCCCAAAAATGTTGAGTTGAATCTGCCGAGCTTTGCATTCATTATTTCATGGATTAAAAGATTCCTTGCCTTAAAGATTCATTATACTATTTTCCTGCATTCTTTCATGCAAAAAAAAATCTTGATTTTCCATTTTATTCCAAGACCTGAAACTCTTCATATTCATGTTGAACCATTTGCATGAGCACTGGCCATTGTTGTGTGCTTCATGTTTGTTTACTTGAACCTGCACCTATCATTTGAGCAACTTGTTTTGTTTTGCATGTTCTAGTAAATGCTGCTACATCCTCATGCTACATGTATATATGAGTTGATGTGCTGTTTGCATTTTAAAACATTGCCAAGAGCACTTATTTACTGAAATTTGCTCTAACATGGAACTTGCTGCTATCCTTGAATACGGTTGATCAGTTATAATTGAAACATGTAAAAACATGCTTTACCCATGATGTTCACTTGGTTTATGTCATTCTGATCATTGCTGTGTCCATGCTTGACTATGCTAAACCATTTCATTGCACTAGTTGCTGAATCACTTTGGCACTTTGCTGCATCATGTATGTATACCCTGTTGTGCTTGACATGGTTGCGTTAACCTTCATGCTCATTCAGTATAAACTAGTCTTGACCCATGCTGTTTGACCATTATTGTATTGCTGTACTTATTTGAAAGATGTCCTCGGCCATTTATATCGGGATGCCTTGACCACTTTGCTACACATGAACTTGAGACTTGAAACTTTGCACCATACACTTGTGTTGTCTGAGTATGCACTGAGTCGAGTTGGTCCACGTGGCTGCTCCTCAGTTGCACACTGGATTGGTGAGGCAGTGCACATGTGTATATATACACGTGTGTATATGCATCCATCCAGAATAGATTTTCTTGTCCCTGTATTGAAATATTTTATATATACTCTGAATACATTGTGGTATTTACAGTGTATCACTGTGAATATCACAAGCTGTCTAGACACAGTCAGAAAAACCAGATCGAGTCAAAAAAATGATGAGAAACACACTAGAAAACTGAGGCAAATAAAATTTTAAAAATAAAAATTATATTTTCATGTATTCTATTTCATTTCTATTGCAGTGTACTGTGTGTGTTTCATGTGACAGGTAAGCATAAAGATGGCTGGATGTGACTGGACTGACTGTAAAGTAGGCAGGAGACTGAAGACTGAAGAATGTGTTAATGCATGTATGTATAAACGAAAATGTACAACTAAGTGACTGAGTGAATTTGTATAAATGAAAATGTACTGAATGTATGAAAATTGTACTGATATGGAAAGTAACAGTGGAGTTTACAAATTGTGGAGTTGTAAAAGTTGTACTGTTTGAATATTGAAATAAAATATTCTATTTAAATAAAATACTATGTGAATATTTAAATTTGTGTACAGTAATATTCTATTTAAATATAAATATTATATTTCTGTCTGTGATGTAAATATAGAACAGTACAGTAACAAACACATTAAAATAATATATATTTGGTTGTTATCATCAAACAAAAATCATATAATTGTGTATGCAATATCGTTATATACAACAGAACCTTATGCAGCCGATGATGATTGGAGGAAACTCTGATCTTCGCGAGGCATGACACAGGTTTTGATAGGAGATAGAGATAATTGCTACATGATCACGGAAAAGGTATATTCTCCAGTGATGATAATTTTTTGTGGAGAAACATATATTTTGCACGCTAGGTAAATTCAAAGCTGCAATTGCACTTGTTGTGCTGAGTATGTTGAGATCTATGTTATCTTTCATTGCTGGAAGAAAAGCACGGTGAGCAATTTTTTTTTTATATTTTCCAAAGTATAAAGAGTTAAAGTTTTGTAAAATGCTATTTACCCAAATTGTTTCTTCTTCTAGATCTGATTATTACATTGGTTAACTTCCAGTTTGCATATATTGTTCAGATCTGACAATACCTGAACTCTGTTATGTCGCTAAACGTCACTTACGTTCGTAATTATTATTAGTTAACTGTTGTTCAAATCTGATGACCGAATTGTTTTGCTTGAGGTTTGCACAAGTTCTTTCGTTGTCTAGACCAAATTGTTTCTTCTTCCACATCTGATTATTACATATGTTAGCTTGAGGTTTGCATATATTCATCAAATATGAGAATGACTGAACTCTGTAATGTCACTTACCTTCATTTAACTTCCTAATAATTATTATTTATCTAATGTTCAGATTTGTTTATTAGTTTGTTTTGCTTCTTAATTTGTTACAATCTGTACTTTGTTTTCATAACATGGCCGTAAGTAGTCTTATGTGATTTGTGGCTCATTTATGTTTCCACATTTCTCATGATTTAGTAGTTTTATATCATACAATGCTACTAGGACTATTTACAACAATTATTTTGTTCAATTTAGATATTTTACTTGATAAAATTGCAAGTTTTTGTACTTTAGCCATTTGCTGGGATTTAAGGGCTGTCACATGAAATTGATCAAACTTCCCGATTTAAATTTGTAAACTAACTTTATCCATATTTAATATTCATACTTTTACCATTTTTAATTTTCCTTTGTCTTAACACACTCTATGACACGTTCGTATATGTTGTCACAATTATTTTCCAACCTATCAACGGCTATTCTATCTAATATATGTACGAATAACTTGAGGAGAAGGCTTCCCACCTATTTATTCTAACTAGACAGCCCTGTTTTTTAAGAGTAAATTTATCACCTTTTATGATGATGTATGTACTACGGTTCACAAATTACATCAGTAAAGCTTCATATTACTCCTTTTGTTCTTCCCCACGATGTAATGTATCCTACCCAATTCTGTATATTCAGATAATTATACAAATCACCATCTAACGGAATTGTAATGATAACCAGGTTGCAATCTACAATACGAACATTGGTGTCATTACTAGCCAATGTTGCTGATGAAATTTTGATCGAGAATTGGCATGGCAAATAAATTTTGCAGCCGATAACTTCTACGAGACAAATCAAATTCAGATGTTTTTGTGTGTATTGCTTCATTGCGAAGTAATACACATGATCTCTGTGTTTGAATCAAATGATGAGCGGTAGCTCTGATGAAACATGAGGACAAGAACCTAATGCAGCCGGTGATGATTGGAGGAAACTCTGATCTTCATGAGGCATGGTAGATGTTTTGATAAGAGACTGAGATAATTGCTGCACGATCACGGAAAAGGTATATTTTCCAGTGATGATAATTTTCTGAGGAGAAACATATATTCTGCACACTAGGAAAATTCAAAGCTGCAATTGCTCCTGCCGTGCTGAATATGTTAAGATCTATGTTATCATTCATTGTTGGAAGAAAAGCACGGCGAGCAACATTTTTTATTATATTGTCCAAAGTATAAAGAGTTAAAGTTTTGTAAAATGCTATGTACCTAAATTTCTTCTTCTTCAAGATATGATTATTACATTGGTTAGCTTGCGGTTTGCATATATTGTTCAAACATGATAATACCTGAACTCTATTATGTCACTAACCTTCACTCACATTCATAATTATTATTAGTTAACAGTTGTTCAGATCTGATGACAGATTTGTTTTACTTGAGGTTTGCACAAGTTCTTTTGTCATCTATATCAAATTGTTTCTTCTTCCACATCTGATTATTACAACGGTTAGCTTGAGGTTTGCATATGTTCATCAAATATGAGAATAACTGAACTCCTATTGTCACTTACCTTCATTTTACTTCCTAATAATTATTATTTAGCTGATGTTCAGATTTGTTGATTAGTTTGTTTTGCTTCTCCATGTTAGTAGGTTTGCCCAGTATAAACATTTCTAACCATGGCAGAATATTTCCACGATATTAGTTTGTTACAATCTGTACTCTGTTTTTCATAACATAGTTGTAAGTAGTCTTATGTTATTTGTGGCTCATTTTGTTAGGGATTGCGGAAAGGATCGTTAAGGCAAAACAAACACTAGAGTGAGGGTGAATAGTGTTTTTGAGAATTTAAACAAAATCTAAAATATACGTGATAAACTATATGAATCAAACACCACAGAAAAAACCACTGACATAGAATCAAACACAGATGCAAAATAAATAGTAATAAAAATGCAGAAAAGGAAAGTACACACCAGATTTTATACTGGTACGAAATTGCTCCTACGTTCTGTCCCACGCAACGCGGGATTGCGCAGAGTTTTATTACTATATCAAAATCCAGTTACAACCCTCTTTGATTTCTCGGCTACAAGGGATACCACCGTTTCCACCCACACTGTAACAACCCGGAATTTCTGATTTTTTTTCTTTTTTAGCTATTTTAATGGATTTTGAATATTTAAAATGATTTATTTTAAATAATAACGACTATAAATTTATTTAAATATAAGTTAGAACATATATATTTAATTTAATTATAAAATGAACTCGTAATGGCGTGTAGTTTGAAAATTCGATTTCTGCTTTCAAATGAATGTACAGAATTCAAAATAAATCGGATTTTAGTGAAACAAGAAATGTTGGAATCTGTTTAATAATATCTTTCTAACGAATATGAAAATTTCAGATTTCGTTTTTTTAATTGTAAGTTATGTCCAGTTTAAAAATTCAAATTAGTTGCTATGGAATTTATATATTTTTTAATATAATATATAGCCCTTAAAAATAGCCATTTTGTAAACGACCTCCGTTATCGACGAAACAACTTTTGTTGGATTCAGAATGTCAAATTATAGTTAGGTTTAAATCTTCATAATTTTTGGAATTAATATGTGAGCGTGGTAAATTTAAACACGTTTTCAATTTTAGTTTAAATTTAATCGACTAGAAAAAGACCATTTTTCAAACGGCCTCCAAATTCGATGAAATTAGTTTGGTTAGGACCGTATCGTCAAAACATAGCTAGATTTAATTTTTCTGTAATTTTTAGAGTCAGCATGTGGCCCAGGTAAATTAAAATGTACGTACAAATTCAATATTGACTTGTAAAGACCCGCAACTTCCCCGTAAAGGAAAGCGTCGGATAGTTCGAGAACAAACCACAACAGAACGCATACAGAAGAACGTTTCATTGTATATTACAACAATGCATCAGATTACAAGGATATACAGAGTTTAAAAGAATATTACACAGAAATATCAGAGATTTAAATTACATTTAAATACATAGCAGCGGAAAAATAATACAATACATAACTAGAAGAGATATACGGATACAAAGCTTTCCGGATATCATTCCAGCTGTAAACCAGGATCCTGTGAATATAAATCTGCAAAACCAAAACTACTAGCTGCCCGTGTCAAAATAAGGGCACCCAGAGTTTAGGTTAAAACAATAAACTCCAGGTCAGTCATGTGACTGGTGTGAGAACTAAAAACAGTTATTAATCTTTATTTTAAATCATTAGGTAAATCAAGGGACCACGCCGTATAACACGGAACGGGTTTCCTCCCAAGAATACCAGTGCATAAAACAAACAGCGCAATGCTAAATAAAGGAAAATGAAGCTGTTATAAGACCCAGGTCCTATCACACAATGCAAACGCAAGCCGGGGGATAGGGTTTTCCCTTATAACAGCCAAAGAATGCTTGATACGTTTTAAAACAAATCATTTGATACTACTATAAGTGCATAGTGCATAAAACACTTCAAATCATAAGTATCAATCATAGGCGGCATGGGTACCATATATCATGTCGCCATATATAGGTTTACAATTAAAACCGCAAATGTCACGTATTTGGAAATTGGATTTCCGTCTATGAACCGAGGCTAGGGGCAAGATCCTCAACCGATTCGAGACTGTCTAGCCCGAGCCTCAGGCAAGTACTCTGTCAAGCCTTTGGATCCTCAGGGCCGGTCCACACGGAGTGGATTAAAATGCCTGAACATGCGTTTCCCCGCCCTATGGGGCGTAAACGAGCCAACTAAATGACTCCATCGGTTCGAGAACGACCGATCAATCCGAGGCGCCTCGCAACAGCAACAACCACATAAGTCAAACTCGTCAGGGCGTGTAAAACCACTGACGCCACTTCTAGCTAGAAAGAAACGCATGCCCTCCCTGACGTCCGTCTCCCGTTTTTGGTTCATACCGGATGTGAAACTCGCGAGGTAAACGTTACACAAAGCTACGCCACAAAGGCCGTGCTTTGATCATCAACCACAAGACTTTGCTTTTCAACAGAAGCCTTGATCATTTGCATCTTAGCATGCCACACAGGCAAGCCATCCTATGCAACCGATATCAGTCACACAGAATGAAATCCGATGTCAGACACACAGTCCATTTACAAGTCCGTTCTGGGTCTGAACGAAACCGGAGGCACCTAGTACCCCGCATATCCATCGATCTCCAAGTACGTCTGGACGATCACTAACAGTTTCCATCTTCTTGGGTGTACAGCCCAATCAAGATCATCAGTAATTACCCAAACGACGTGAAGACCTCCGGTCTTCGACCATCGTCTTCATCCTCGACTTATCGTCGTATTAGTTATTCAGAATGGGATAAACCCGGTCTTTCCGAATAACTCGCGTATATATTATAAAAGTGTTACACAAACACAACATACGCCTCATTCCAATTCATTAGTCACTAACCGTAAATTAATCAAGAGAATAATTCCCCAAATATTAACCCCGAAGGCCGAAACCAACATCAGATCAATATCCAGAAAACCATTCTGCTTGGCCAACCGACAGTTAGTTTCTAAATTTCACATTCAAATCTAATTAAAGATTTAACTATCGCCTGGAGCACAACTGGTGATACTCCATTCTCGATCTTTTCAATCTAATTAAAGATTCATTAAAACTCCACTTAGTTTTAATCTGTGACTGGGTTAAAGAATCAGTGTCATTTAAAACACGGTTCACGATAAACCCAAAGTCACATCCCATTAATTATCGGGTTAAAGAACAAGTGTTATTTAAAACACTGTTCACGATAAACCCAAAAATCAATATCCATTCAATTCCAATTAAATATTATTTAATTGGTACACTTCATTAAATCTAAATCAAAAGATTTAATCTTTTCTCAGCTGGGTTCAAGAACAGTGTTAGTGAAGACACCATTCACGACAAACCCAAATCACATTCATTAATTATCGGGTTAAAGAACAAGTGTTATTTAAAACACTGTTCACGATAAACCCAAAAATCAATATCCATTCAATTCCAATTAAATATTATTTAATTGGTACACTTCATTAAATCTAAATCAAAAGATTTAATCTTTTCTCAGCTGGGTTCAAGAACAGTGTTAGTGAAGACACCATTCACGACAAACCCAAATCACATTCATTAATTATCGGGTTAAAGAACAAGTGTTATTTAAAACACTGTTCACGATAAACCCAAAAATCAATATCCATTCAATTCCAATTAAATATTATTTAATTGGTACACTTCATTAAATCTAAATCAAAAGATTTAATCTTTTCTCAGCTGGGTTCAAGAACAGTGTTAGTGAAGACACCATTCACGACAAACCCAAATCACATTCATTAATTATCGGGTTAAAGAACAAGTGTTATTTAAAACACTGTTCACGATAAACCCAAAAATCAATATCCATTCAATTCCAATTAAATATTATTTAATTGGTACACTTCATTAAATCTAAATCAAAAGATTTAATCTTTTCTCAGCTGGGTTCAAGAACAGTGTTAGTGAAGACACCATTCACGACAAACCCAAATCACATTCATTAATTATCGGGTTAAAGAACAAGTGTTATTTAAAACACTGTTCACGATAAACCCAAAAATCAATATCCATTCAATTCCAATTAAATATTATTTAATTGGTACACTTCATTAAATCTAAATCAAAAGATTTAATCTTTTCTCAACTGGGTTCAAGAACAGTGTTAGTGAAGACACCATTCACGACAAACCCAAATCACATTTGATATTCAATATAAGGCTCTGAATAGAAAATATATCGGCTTATATTCAATATCAAATTCTACGATTAACAAATGTCGTATTGGAAATAACGATATATATATATATCTTTCAAATTTCCATAACAACACCTGTATAATCACGAATTCCAACATCGAAATATTCCGAAGACAATTTCGATTCAAATCCACTCCAATGCAATCATTGGAAATTTTGGTTATTTTCAAAACCCTTTTCGAATTCAATTTATTTATTCAAAAATAAATAGAATTATAATTCTAGTTCAAAACTAGTTCATTTCGATAAAAATCTATTTTTATCTTTTCAAATATGGAGTTTTTCATCCCAATTCTTTCTAAATCATTTCTTATGATTTTACACAAATTATTACTATTTTTAATAATTTTATCAAGGCCCGTACAGTCGATTTCCATCAATGGCCATCGAACTGCACTTAGAGCGACCTTTTTCGAATTTGATTTGGACGTATCTCCAAATCCAACCGTTAGATTTCAAATTTCTAATATTCGTTAGAAAGCTCTTTTCGATACGAACCCAACGGTTCCGGTTTTAGGAGAATCCGACGGTCGGATCTCCCGCAATGTCCGTTTGAAATAAATGGTCGAAATTCACGAACTGCCGCGGCGCGGCGCGTTCTATTCAGGCCATTATATTATATATATAATATATATAATATATATTTCGTCGATTTCTAATTAAAACGAATTATATAAATAGTTTTAAAATTCGTTTCAAAATCTATTTCAACTTCCTTTTCAATTCAAATCAAATTTGAATTCTTCTTTATAAATTCGTTTTAAAATTCATTTCCATTCAATTCAAATTTCAATTCAATTTGAATTCATTTCAATTCGCTATCAATTCAATTTGAATTCGTTTTCAATTCAATTCATTTCGAAATCGTTTTCAAAATCGATATAAATATCGTTCACGTCAAAATGGCGTCAATCTAATCAACACGGCTTCATAAAGTTCTATTTTCAAATATTCTATTTCAAATATTTCTTTTTCAAATATTTCTATTTTAAAACTGGAATGAGGCCCAATCAATTACCATATAAAATTAATTATATGGATTTTCATACAACACATGTATATAATAGCATTGAAAATAATCAACCATCAACCAAAGTGCACTACACTGTATAAGCATCAAATATAGATATTCAACGCTTATAACAGCCTGTCAATCAATCGATCGACATATTTAATCAATCAGGATGAGTGAACTTCAAATTTCATCCTAACACCCGTGTGGGGTTTCAAACAATCAAACACATATTTTATTTGTGCAGTTAGGCGATGTGTAAAATTTATCGACCCAATCAACGTCATTCAAATAGGTGTACATAAACAAACCGTCTGGTTTGTAAATGAATATTTATTTATTCACTCCACTATTTTCATATTCACGTTAAAAATTATATTTTTAACGATAAAACAATTTATTTCAACCTATGAATTTCTATTCAATTCATTTATTCAATAAAATGATATTTTTATTTTTCTAACATGTTTTAGAAAATTTCGGCGGCATAACGGCACGATACTAGAAACGGGACGAGGCCTAGCCTTGTCCCCGGTCTAGTGAAGGCCCACGCCATTCACACGTCAATCATATCAATTTTATTATGCAAACCACAAAATTTGGAGTAAGAGTCTAACCTAGCCTTACTCCTTCGCCTTATAACGGCGCACGTCTAATCCTAACCAATTTATCGATTCGATTTTTCACACCACAAACCACATTCAAACCAATATCGCAATCAATCACCAAACAGTCAAACAAACAAGTCCATGGTCTGTGGACGGTTGTGTCGGGTGCTACTAAGCACCGTCTGCATCCTAGTATATATATATAACTAGAAAAATAAATTGAAAGGTGAGAAATTCTCACATATAGCTATCCTAGCTCCCCGGCACTTCATTTGCAGAAGTCTTCGTCGTTTCGCCTTTTGTCGCTTTCGTTGTCCGCTTTCACTACATATGTAAAAATCGAAATTTACTTCGCTACTCAATATATAAAAATCCTATTTTCCTATCGGAGTTCAATATATAAAAATTCTATTTTTCTATCGAAGTTCAATATATAAAAATTCTATTTTTCTATCGAAGTTCAATATATAAAAATTCTATTTTTCTATCGAAGTTCAATATATAAAAATTCTATTTTTCTATCGAAGTTCAATATATAAAAATTCTATTTTTCTATCGAAGTTCAATATATAAAAATTCTACTTTTCTATCGAAGTTCAATATATAAAAATTCTATTTTTCTATCGAAGTTCAATATATAAAAATCGAATTTTTAGTTCATCCAAAATAATATCTTTCTATGATAAGTATCATATTTTTACATAAGATGAAATCATACATTTCAAATCAAAGAAAACATATTTTTCTAATCACGGAAAACGTATTTCTCGAATCAAAGAAGATGGATCCTTCGAATCAAAGAAAATGGATTCTTTCATTCGCTATGATTTATAAAAACATATTTTTATCTCGAAGTTCAACATTAAAAAATCATATTTTCATTTTAAAATTCAATCTTTTCCCATTTTAAAAATTCAATCTTTTTCATTTTAAAAATTCAATCTTTTAAAAATTCAATCTTTTTCATTTTAAAAATTCAATCTTTTTCATTTTAAAAAAAATTCAATCTTTTAAAACCTTTCTTAAAATCAGTTTTATTTTCTTTTAAAAAAAAAAACAGTTTTATATACTTAAAAAAAAACAGTCTTAAATCGGTTAAAATAAAAACAGAAATTATATAATAAATAAATAAATAAAGTTAAAAAGAAAAAGAAGATGGACTTACAGAGATAGGGGGGGTCCGAACTCGCGGTCGTCGAGGGGAGGGGGTTGCGATGCCGAGGGCCAGGCGGGGGTGGGGTCGGGTTGCGGAGGAGGGGAGGAGCAGGTGGGGAAGAAGGAGCGGGAGGAGAAGAAGAAGGGGAGGGGGGGGGGGTCGCGACACCTGGGGAAGGCGAGGGGGGGGGGGTGCGCGCCAGGCGATGGCGCAGCAGCGACATCGATCTTCGGGAGGGGGGGGGGGGGTGGCGGCGCTCCTCTCCGTCGCTCTCCTCCTTCATCTTTTCTCTTTTTTTTTTTTTTTTTTTTTTTGTTTTGAATCTGATTGAAAATTAGGGGGGGGGGGGCTAAGCGGGTTAACGGGGAGAAGTTATATTATTTTTTATTTTTATTTTTTTTTATTTTTTTTATTATTTAATTATTATATAGTTGACTTTTACATACGACCCCGAAACGAGGCCCACCGCCTGTCGTCCATAGCGTTTTTCCCCCATTCCGAACACAATGGGATATGTATCATAAGCTGGTTTGATCGTTACAATCAGTTTCCTTTTGAATTTTCATTTAAATCATTATATTGAATTTTAAACGTACATTTCAAATTACCGGGGTCACATATTAACTTTATAAATTCTCGAAAAATATTTTCTAGCTTCGTATTGACGATACGGTCCTAACAAAACTAGTTTCGTCGAATTCTGAGACCGTTTGAAAAATGGTCATTTTCCAGTCGATTAAAATCAACTGAAACTGGTCAAACGCGTTTTCCTTTGCCACGCTCACATATTGATTCGAAAAATTATGAAATTTGAAACCTAGCAATAATTTGACACCACGAACCCAACAAAACTGGTTTCGTCGAAATCCGAGGTCGTTTGTAAAATTGCTATTTTTAAGGGCCCTTATATATATTAAAATATATATAAATTCCACAGCGACTTTTCTGAATTTTCAACTGGACATATCTTTCAATTCCCGCTATGAAATTTCGATTATTCGGATTCGATAGAAAGATATTATCAATTAGATTCCATTATTTTTGGTTTCACTAAAATCCGGATTGTTTTGCACCCGGTACATTCAATTGAAGTTTGAAATCGAATTATCGAACTACCGCGCCATTTTCAATTCTATTTATAATTATATATAAATATTTATATTCTAACGACGACGCGTAAAATATATACGTTCGAATTTTATTCAAAGTAAATTTCTCGTCGATATTATTTAAAATAATTCATTTTAAATAATCAAAATTCGCTAAAATTGCCAAAATAAAAATTTCAAACTGGCTCGCATTTTACGGGTTGTTACAATCTCCCCCACTTAAAACTTTTCGTCCCCGAAAAGGAACAAAGTCGAAAGTGGTTTGATTATTCAACTCTACGATCGATCTGGCTTCCATTCTCTAACTCTTCAGTTTCTGAGAATTTTCAAAATTTCAAAAATTTGGCTAACACCCTAAATTTCCGAAAAATTTCGCCATAACCTCCCCTGCAATGGGAGCATCGGGAAATTGCAAATAGCGTTCCCGGTCCTTCAGATCTCAAAAAGAAAAAGAAAAAGCCAAGCGGCTAGCCAAGCGGCTAGCCAATAGGCTCACAAAATCATCATCACCCAAACTAAACAGGAAATTATGTAATAAACATGTACCTATTTGTCGGGCAAACAAATTTTATTCTCTGCTCTAGCCTCCTTGCTATGACCTGTTCAATGATATACAAGTATATGCAAGCAAATACGACCAATTTTCAATATAACTCAATATTTGGTTCTATTAGGCTAAATGGTTCAAAATTAGCAAACAAATGAACAAACAACACAAACATCAATTAATTAGTGAATTAGAGTTTCAAATTCATAATTTTGATACATATACAAAAATCAGATTTTTGATGCCAAATCACAACAATAGGCCCTATCTAATTTTGGTTCTCACACCAGTCAATAGGAAATATATAGAAATCTCACTTTCGTTGCTCGAAAATAAATACTGGCGACAGTGCCCCATCACCAGAATTACTCCCGGGCACTAGAGGGATTCTATATCTACCCAATATATTAAAACTTCGAATACACGTTTGCAAGACATATATGCAAAATCTTTATATATCGGATTGTCCTAATTCATTAAAATAAATAATCAAATACGAATAGTTGATTTAAATTTTCAAAACGAAATTTGTTCTCATTTGAAAAATATACTCTTCACACTCGTTCTAGGATACTACTGATCCTATCTCTAGCGAGTCATTCTAATTGGATATTACTAACCCAATATCTGATGAATTCTTTCGTATGTTTCTAATGTGTCTTGTTCTCTGAGCTTTGTAAACCAAAGCTCTGATACCACGTGTAAAGACCCGCAACTTCCCCGTAAAGGAAAGCGTCGGATAGTTCGAGAACAAACCACAACAGAACGCATACAGAAGAACGTTTCATTGTATATTACAACAATGCATCAGATTACAAGGATATACAGAGTTTAAAAGAATATTACACAGAAATATCAGAGATTTAAATTACATTTAAATACATAGCAGCGGAAAAATAATACAATACATAACTAGAAGAGATATACGGATACAAAGCTTTCCGGATATCATTCCAGCTGTAAACCAGGATCCTGTGAATATAAATCTGCAAAACCAAAACTACTAGCTGCCCGTGTCAAAATAAGGGCACCCAGAGTTTAGGTTAAAACAATAAACTCCAGGTCAGTCATGTGACTGGTGTGAGAACTAAAAACAGTTATTAATCTTTATTTTAAATCATTAGGTAAATCAAGGGACCACGCCGTATAACACGGAACGGGTTTCCTCCCAAGAATACCAGTGCATAAAACAAACAGCGCAATGCTAAATAAAGGAAAATGAAGCTGTTATAAGACCCAGGTCCTATCACACAATGCAAACGCAAGCCGGGGGATAGGGTTTTCCCTTATAACAGCCAAAGAATGCTTGATACGTTTTAAAACAAATCATTTGATACTACTATAAGTGCATAGTGCATAAAACACTTCAAATCATAAGTATCAATCATAGGCGGCATGGGTACCATATATCATGTCGCCATATATAGGTTTACAATTAAAACCGCAAATGTCACGTATTTGGAAATTGGATTTCCGTCTATGAACCGAGGCTAGGGGCAAGATCCTCAACCGATTCGAGACTGTCTAGCCCGAGCCTCAGGCAAGTACTCTGTCAAGCCTTTGGATCCTCAGGGCCGGTCCACACGGAGTGGATTAAAATGCCTGAACATGCGTTTCCCCGCCCTATGGGGCGTAAACGAGCCAACTAAATGACTCCATCGGTTCGAGAACGACCGATCAATCCGAGGCGCCTCGCAACAGCAACAACCACATAAGTCAAACTCGTCAGGGCGTGTAAAACCACTGACGCCACTTCTAGCTAGAAAGAAACGCATGCCCTCCCTGACGTCCGTCTCCCGTTTTTGGTTCATACCGGATGTGAAACTCGCGAGGTAAACGTTACACAAAGCTACGCCACAAAGGCCGTGCTTTGATCATCAACCACAAGACTTTGCTTTTCAACAGAAGCCTTGATCATTTGCATCTTAGCATGCCACACAGGCAAGCCATCCTATGCAACCGATATCAGTCACACAGAATGAAATCCGATGTCAGACACACAGTCCATTTACAAGTCCGTTCTGGGTCTGAACGAAACCGGAGGCACCTAGTACCCCGCATATCCATCGATCTCCAAGTACGTCTGGACGATCACTAACAGTTTCCATCTTCTTGGGTGTACAGCCCAATCAAGATCATCAGTAATTACCCAAACGACGTGAAGACCTCCGGTCTTCGACCATCGTCTTCATCCTCGACTTATCGTCGTATTAGTTATTCAGAATGGGATAAACCCGGTCTTTCCGAATAACTCGCGTATATATTATAAAAGTGTTACACAAACACAACATACGCCTCATTCCAATTCATTAGTCACTAACCGTAAATTAATCAAGAGAATAATTCCCCAAATATTAACCCCGAAGGCCGAAACCAACATCAGATCAATATCCAGAAAACCATTCTGCTTGGCCAACCGACAGTTAGTTTCTAAATTTCACATTCAAATCTAATTAAAGATTTAACTATCGCCTGGAGCACAACTGGTGATACTCCATTCTCGATCTTTTCAATCTAATTAAAGATTCATTAAAACTCCACTTAGTTTTAATCTGTGACTGGGTTAAAGAATCAGTGTCATTTAAAACACGGTTCACGATAAACCCAAAGTCACATCCCATTAATTATCGGGTTAAAGAACAAGTGTTATTTAAAACACTGTTCACGATAAACCCAAAAATCAATATCCATTCAATTCCAATTAAATATTATTTAATTGGTACACTTCATTAAATCTAAATCAAAAGATTTAATCTTTTCTCAGCTGGGTTCAAGAACAGTGTTAGTGAAGACACCATTCACGACAAACCCAAATCACATTCATTAATTATCGGGTTAAAGAACAAGTGTTATTTAAAACACTGTTCACGATAAACCCAAAAATCAATATCCATTCAATTCCAATTAAATATTATTTAATTGGTACACTTCATTAAATCTAAATCAAAAGATTTAATCTTTTCTCAGCTGGGTTCAAGAACAGTGTTAGTGAAGACACCATTCACGACAAACCCAAATCACATTCATTAATTATCGGGTTAAAGAACAAGTGTTATTTAAAACACTGTTCACGATAAACCCAAAAATCAATATCCATTCAATTCCAATTAAATATTATTTAATTGGTACACTTCATTAAATCTAAATCAAAAGATTTAATCTTTTCTCAGCTGGGTTCAAGAACAGTGTTAGTGAAGACACCATTCACGACAAACCCAAATCACATTCATTAATTATCGGGTTAAAGAACAAGTGTTATTTAAAACACTGTTCACGATAAACCCAAAAATCAATATCCATTCAATTCCAATTAAATATTATTTAATTGGTACACTACTTCATTAAATCTAAATCAAAAGATTTAATCTTTTCTCAGCTGGGTTCAAGAACAGTGTTAGTGAAGACACCATTCACGACAAACCCAAATCACATTCATTAATTATCGGGTTAAAGAACAAGTGTTATTTAAAACACTGTTCACGATAAACCCAAAAATCAATATCCATTCAATTCCAATTAAATATTATTTAATTGGTACACTTCATTAAATCTAAATCAAAAGATTTAATCTTTTCTCAACTGGGTTCAAGAACAGTGTTAGTGAAGACACCATTCACGACAAACCCAAATCACATTTGATATTCAATATAAGGCTCTGAATAGAAAATATATCGGCTTATATTCAATATCAAATTCTACGATTAACAAATGTCGTATTGGAAATAACGATATATATATATATCTTTCAAATTTCCATAACAACACCTGTATAATCACGAATTCCAACATCGAAATATTCCGAAGACAATTTCGATTCAAATCCACTCCAATGCAATCATTGGAAATTTTGGTTATTTTCAAAACCCTTTTCGAATTCAATTTATTTATTCAAAAATAAATAGAATTATAATTCTAGTTCAAAACTAGTTCATTTCGATAAAAATCTATTTTTATCTTTTCAAATATGGAGTTTTTCATCCCAATTCTTTCTAAATCATTTCTTATGATTTTACACAAATTATTACTATTTTTAATAATTTTATCAAGGCCCGTACAGTCGATTTCCATCAATGGCCATCGAACTGCACTTAGAGCGACCTTTTTCGAATTTGATTTGGACGTATCTCCAAATCCAACCGTTAGATTTCAAATTTCTAATATTCGTTAGAAATCTCTTTTCGATACGAACCCAACGGTTCCGGTTTTAGGAGAATCCGACGGTCGGATCTCCCGCAATGTCCGTTTGAAATAAATGGTCGAAATTCACGAACTGCCGCGGCGCGGCGCGTTCTATTCAGGCCATTATATTATATATATAATATATATAATATATATTTCGTCGATTTCTAATTAAAACGAATTATATAAATAGTTTTAAAATTCGTTTCAAAATCTATTTCAACTTCCTTTTCAATTCAAATCAAATTTGAATTCTTCTTTATAAATTCGTTTTAAAATTCATTTCCATTCAATTCAAATTTCAATTCAATTTGAATTCATTTCAATTCGCTATCAATTCAATTTGAATTCGTTTTCAATTCAATTCATTTCGAAATCGTTTTCAAAATCGATATAAATATCGTTCACGTCAAAATGGCGTCAATCTAATCAACACGGCTTCATAAAGTTCTATTTTCAAATATTCTATTTCAAATATTTCTTTTTCAAATATTTCTATTTTAAAACTGGAATGAGGCCCAATCAATTACCATATAAAATTAATTATATGGATTTTCATACAACACATGTATATAATAGCATTGAAAATAATCAACCATCAACCAAAGTGCACTACACTGTATAAGCATCAAATATAGATATTCAACGCTTATAACAGCCTGTCAATCAATCGATCGACATATTTAATCAATCAGGATGAGTGAACTTCAAATTTCATCCTAACACCCGTGTGGGGTTTCAAACAATCAAACACATATTTTATTTGTGCAGTTAGGCGATGTGTAAAATTTATCGACCCAATCAACGTCATTCAAATAGGTGTACATAAACAAACCGTCTGGTTTGTAAATGAATATTTATTTATTCACTCCACTATTTTCATATTCACGTTAAAAATTATATTTTTAACGATAAAACAATTTATTTCAACCTATGAATTTCTATTCAATTCATTTATTCAATAAAATGATATTTTTATTTTTCTAACATGTTTTAGAAAATTTCGGCGGCATAACGGCACGATACTAGAAACGGGACGAGGCCTAGCCTTGTCCCCGGTCTAGTGAAGGCCCACGCCATTCACACGTCAATCATATCAATTTTATTATGCAAACCACAAAATTTGGAGTAAGAGTCTAACCTAGCCTTACTCCTTCGCCTTATAACGGCGCACGTCTAATCCTAACCAATTTATCGATTCGATTTTTCACACCACAAACCACATTCAAACCAATATCGCAATCAATCACCAAACAGTCAAACAAACAAGTCCATGGTCTGTGGACGGTTGTGTCGGGTGCTACTAAGCACCGTCTGCATCCTAGTATATATATATAACTAGAAAAATAAATTGAAAGGTGAGAAATTCTCACATATAGCTATCCTAGCTCCCCGGCACTTCATTTGCAGAAGTCTTCGTCGTTTCGCCTTTTGTCGCTTTCGTTGTCCGCTTTCACTACATATGTAAAAATCGAAATTTACTTCGCTACTCAATATATAAAAATCCTATTTTCCTATCGGAGTTCAATATATAAAAATTCTATTTTTCTATCGAAGTTCAATATATAAAAATTCTATTTTTCTATCGAAGTTCAATATATAAAAATTCTATTTTTCTATCGAAGTTCAATATATAAAAATTCTATTTTTCTATCGAAGTTCAATATATAAAAATTCTACTTTTCTATCGAAGTTCAATATATAAAAATTCTATTTTTCTATCGAAGTTCAATATATAAAAATCGAATTTTTAGTTCATCCAAAATAATATCTTTCTATGATAAGTATCATATTTTTACATAAGATGAAATCATACATTTCAAATCAAAGAAAACATATTTTTCTAATCACGGAAAACGTATTTCTCGAATCAAAGAAGATGGATCCTTCGAATCAAAGAAAATGGATTCTTTCATTCGCTATGATTTATAAAAACATATTTTTATCTCGAAGTTCAACATTAAAAAATCATATTTTCATTTTAAAATTCAATCTTTTCCCATTTTAAAATTCAATCTTTTTCATTTTAAAAATTCAATCTTTTTCATTTTAAAAATTCAATCTTTTTCATTTTAAAAATTCAATCTTTTTCATTTTAAAAAAAATTCAATCTTTTAAAACCTTTCTTAAAATCAGTTTTATTTTCTTTTAAAAAAAAAAAAAACAGTTTTATATACTTAAAAAAAAACAGTCTTAAATCGGTTAAAATAAAAACAGAAATTATATAATAAATAAATAAATAAAGTTAAAAAGAAAAAGAAGATGGACTTACAGAGATAGGGGGGGTCCGAACTCGCGGTCGTCGAGGGGAGGGGGTTGCGATGCCGAGGGCCAGGCGGGGGTGGGGTCGGGTTGCGGAGGAGGGAGGAGCAGGTGGGGAAGAAGGAGCGGGAGGAGAAGAAGAAGGGGAGGGGGGGTCGCGACACCTGGGGAAGGCGAGGGGGGGGGGGGGTGCGCGCCAGGCGATGGCGCAGCGGCGGCATCGATCTTCGGGAGGGGGGGGGGGGTGGCGGCGCTCCTCTCCGTCGCTCTCCTCCTTCATCTTTTCTCTTTTTTTTTTTTTTTTTTTTTTTGTTTTGAATCTGATTGAAAATTAGGGGGGGG
This sequence comes from Allium sativum, assembly GCA_030737875.1. Taxonomy (NCBI): domain Eukaryota; kingdom Viridiplantae; phylum Streptophyta; class Magnoliopsida; order Asparagales; family Amaryllidaceae; genus Allium; species Allium sativum. The sequence goes on from CM060919.1 coordinate 448,698,510, forward strand.
GGGCTAAGCGGGTTAACGGGGAGAAGTTATATTATTTTTTTTTTATTTTTTTTTATTTTTTTTTTATTATTTAATTATTATATAGTTGACTTTTACATACGACCCCGAAACGAGGCCCACCGCCTGTCGTCCATAGCGTTTTTTCCCCCATTCCGAACACAATGGGATATGTATCATAAGCTGGTTTGATCGTTACAATCAGTTTCCTTTTGAATTTTCATTTAAATCATTATATTGAATTTTAAACGTACATTTCAAATTACCGGGGTCACATATTAACTTTATAAATTCTCGAAAAATATTTTCTAGCTTCGTATTGACGATACGGTCCTAACAAAACTAGTTTCGTCGAATTCTGAGACCGTTTGAAAAATGGTCATTTTCCAGTCGATTAAAATCAACTGAAACTGGTCAAACGCGTTTTCCTTTGCCACGCTCACATATTGATTCGAAAAATTATGAAATTTGAAACCTAGCAATAATTTGACACCACGAACCCAACAAAACTGGTTTCGTCGAAATCCGAGGTCGTTTGTAAAATTGCTATTTTTAAGGGCCCTTATATATATTAAAATATATATAAATTCCACAGCGACTTTTCTGAATTTTCAACTGGACATATCTTTCAATTCCCGCTATGAAATTTCGATTATTCGGATTCGATAGAAAGATATTATCAATTAGATTCCATTATTTTTGGTTTCACTAAAATCCGGATTGTTTTGCACCCGGTACATTCAATTGAAGTTTGAAATCGAATTATCGAACTACCGCGCCATTTTCAATTCTATTTATAATTATATATAAATATTTATATTCTAACGACGACGCGTAAAATATATACGTTCGAATTTTATTCAAAGTAAATTTCTCGTCGATATTATTTAAAATAATTCATTTTAAATAATCAAAATTCGCTAAAATTGCCAAAATAAAAATTTCAAACTGGCTCGCATTTTACGGGTTGTTACATGACTGTTATATTAAATTATATATTAAAATTGATGAAAATAAAGCGAAATAGTCGAATTGGCTTATGAAATATATTCCATTGTTCCCGGAATGGGGGTATTTGGCTAGGGGCGACAGTCATTGGGTTTGATTTGGAGTTCATGGCAATAAACAAGTATTTTTGTGAATTAAATATATTAAAATAATATATAAAATTATAAAACCCTATCCTGTTCAGCGTCGACACAACTCAAATCGAGGGCCACCAAGCTTCCAAATTCAAACCCTAAAATCTCTAAATCAAAACAAGAATTCAAGAGCATTTCATCCTCTTCAATTTGATATGGAAGAGATCAGTTTTCGTTCACTGATTTGATCGGAATCTCGCCTTCAAGTGGCACACTTCGCATCGGTTTCAAGTTAATTGGAAGTGTCGAGTACGGCGTTGACGGAGGCGCAGTTGGAGGATGTTGGTGGCTACGACGTGGCACCTCTAGATCTGACTCCGGCGGCGCGTGGCGGCGTGTGGCGGCGTGGATTGATATCGACGATGGGTTCTGTATATCGCCTAAAAGAAGAAGAAGGGAACAACAGTGTATATTTTTAAGCGTTATTAGTTTAGTGATTAATGAAATTTATTTATAATTAAATAGTGTAAATATTAAAACGTCCATATCTTGTTCATATTAGATCAGAATTCGACGATTTAATAGTCGCTGAAATTGTGAAGACGAGCTCTTCATATTAGATCAGAATTCGACGATTTCATAGTCGCTGAAATTGTGAAGACGAGCTCTGCATTATAGAACTCACTAGATGCGATTTGTAGCAAATTAGAATTTGAGGCGAATTCACATCAAAACAGTACTGAAATCCTCAAATAAAGACTGGCGGAGTGGAAACGAATGTGAGAATTCTCTCACTAAAATATTTGTATCGTTATTTATTTATTCAATAACTGAATATTTATATATATTGTCATTGTTAATTTTTATCTGTTGCATGTGACATTGCTTGAGTTCATCACATGAACTATTCACGACTCATTTGCATAAGAAGCGTTGTTTGAATATACGAGACTCGTATTTCAAACAATGTGGATACACTTTGTGGTTGATGATTATTTACAGTTTAATGTTATCATTATTAAATTGTGATTATAAATATTTATAAATAATAAACAAATTCACATGGACTGTGACATAAACGCCACACGGGTATTGGAACGATGATTTCACACATCGCCCAATTATTTGTTGATGGTTGAAAACCCCACACGGGTCTGGGGACAATAATTTATTCACATCTCCCCTGAATTTAATTATATGTCAATCGATGGATCGACAAACTGTGATAAACGTTATTTAATCATTTAATGCTTATACAGTAGTAAATTATACTCTGGATGTGAATTAATTGCTTAATAGTTGATTATCACTATTTTTTAGTACATGCGATGTACGAAATCCATATAACTGAAATTATAAGGTAATTGATTGAGTCGCATTCCAATTCAGAAATAACGAATATTTTAAAATAATTAATATTTTAAACTAATGTTCAAAAAAGAATCAAAATATGATTTTGATGTCCGATTTGGGATGAACATTGAAATATATGGAGTCGAGCTAAGTGTATACGCCATTTTAACCCAAACAGGTTTATCGATCGATTTTATTCATTTTATAATAAATGCGAAAAGGAAATTGATTTCAAAATCTGGTATTTTGAAAATATTATCATTGTAATATTATAATGATATGGAATATTCAATTTTAATTAAAATTGAAAATGAAGTTGGAATCATTTTTAAAACAAATTTATAAAATACGTTTTAAAGGGAAATTGACGAAATATATTATATATATTTAAATGGCCAGAATAGAATGCGCCGCGCAGCGCCGTTCGCGAATTTCGACCATTGACTTCAAATTGATGTAAAGGGAGATCCGACCGTCAGATTCTCCTAAAACCGGAATCGTTGGATTCGTATCTAAAAGATCTTTCCAATGAATATAAGTGATTTAAATTTGAACAATTGGATTTCAAATTATGTCCAAATCAATTTCAGAAAAGGTCGCTATGGATGCAGTTCGGTGGCCGTTATTGGAAACCGGCTTTAAGGGCCTTAATAAAATTATTAAAAATATGGAAAAACTGTGTAAAATCATAATAAATGATTTGGAAAGATTTGGGATGAAAAATTCCAAGTTTGAAAAGATAAAAATATATTTTATCGAAATGAACTTGTTAATAACTAGAATAATAATCCAATGGTTTTTAAATTAATAAATTGGATTGAAAATGGGTTTTAAAATAACCAGAATTTTCCAACGTATGAATTGGAATTGATTTGAATGGAATAATCTTCGGAATATTTCGATATTGGATTCTGTGATTATACAGATATTGTTGAGGAATTGGGAAGATACAAATATCGTTATTCCCAATACGATATCCGTTTGTTTCATAATTTGATATTGAATACAAGCTGATATAATTTCTATTCAGAGACTTGTATTTGATATCAAATTGGATTTTGGGTTTGTTGTAAATGGTGTCTTAAATAACACTATTCTTAAACCCATTTGAGAAAAGAATAAATCTTTTAATTAAGATTTAGAGAAGTACCAATTAATTAATATTTAATTGGAATTGAATTGAAATTGGATTTTTGGGTTTATCGTGAATGGTGCTTTAAATAACACTTATTCTTTAACTCAGTTAACAGTGACACCCACGTGAATTGATTGTTTGGAATGGCATATCTCAGGACCACGCCGAATGTCATGGAACGGGTCTACCCCCACAAATACCAGTGCATAAACAACAACCAATAATAGAAATATGGTTCTACTATGCATCATACAACATGCAATTCCTCAATCTACTAATTTAGGCTTAATCCCAAATTTAGATTTTCAAAATCCAATTCACTTTACAAAAAATATTCCTTTGGATTTCATTTCCCGATTTCTCATTTCAAATCATTTTAAATACATATCTAGATTTCATATCAAAATAGACTTAACTTCGGGATCTCAAACCAAAATCTTTGGAAATATGAATTCGAAAACATCACAATGCATACAAAAAGATATGCAACAAAATATCGGGAGGTATTCAGCCCTCATACAAGGCTGTACGTGCCTCTCCAACTCGATATATATATATATATATATATATATATATATATATATATATATATGCACCTCCCACTATGGAGCAGGTTACACTGATGACGCATCTTCCACGCCCTCAGAGAACACCACCCTCACACTTTTAGTCATCCAGGGTTACCCGAATCTTTAGCCACATACCAAATCATTTTATATCCCGAAGTAGGGAAAATCATTTCATAACATAATAATCACAAGTACTTTCCAAAATATAGTTCTTCACATTAGCAATTCACACATATGATCAGTCACTATTAATCACATAACCTTTAAGCTCATACGTCTCAAAGAAGAGTGTTAAGCAAGAGAATAAATTCTCTGCCACTAAACAGATATATCTTCAATAGCAACTAATCGGTTATGTGATGAACAACAATGTTAAACACATGATACATTTTGAAATCGGTTTAGCCCTCGAAATCCTTTCTGTTTTATAAAACATTTTTATAAAACATTCCCTGTCCAAAATCGGGAATACATTTCTTTTCACTTAAGAAAAATATCATTTCAAAATCATTCATTAAATTTTGAAATCAACAAAAACATCGCTAATACCTCATAGTCAAATCATGAAGTTTCACCAGGTGCCAGCATACAAATAATTCTACCCAACCCAGTGTTAAATGTAAAAGCATATTTTCTCATAAACTGGTCGAGCACAATCCAAACAATCAATCAATCACAATAAAAATTAACAACCAAGTATATTTGGTTTATACCACACCTCATGTTTTGATAAATTTAATTACCATTCATTCCTTCAAATCTAATTAAAGATTCATCAAAACTCTTCTTCGTTTTAATCTATAAAATCATTACTTAATGATTGTTCAACTTTCTGGAAATTAATTCTGCTATTACTCGGGTTAAAGAAAAATTGTTATTTAAAACACAACTCATGATAAACCCAAAATCATCTTCAATCAAAATGGAATCTTCACGGAAATCATAATAGTATATAATCGATATAAATTTCAGTATCAAACTAATACTATAAGTGGAACAGCGGCATGGCCTTTTAAATTCCATAAATAGTAATGTTCTTCATTCATAGAAGCTCATCTTGATTATTACCAAATCAAATTCCATTCAATTCCAATTTAATATTTTAAATTTGAAAACTTTACTTTGGAAATTTTCCATTAAATCTTAGAATAAAGATTTATAAATTCCAAATCATATCTTCACTGTTAATTGGGTTAAAGAACTAATGTTATTTAAAGCACAGTTCACGATAAACCAAAAATCCAGTTTCAATTCAATTCCAATTAAATATTAATTAATTGGTAAACTTCTCCAAATCTTAATTAAAAGATTTATTCTATTCTCAACTTGGTTTAAGAACAGTTTTATTGAAGACACCATTCACGACAAGCCCAAAATCCAATTTGATATTAAATACAAGGCTCTAAATAGAAATTATATCGACTTATATTCAAAATCAATTTCCAAAACTAACAGACATCGTATTGGGAATAACGATATCTATATCTTCCAAATTCCTCAACAATATCCGTATAATCACGAAATCCAATATCGAAATATTTCGAAAATTATTTCCATTCAATTCCTTTCCAATTCATACGTTGGAAAAATTCTAGTTATTTTAAAACCTGTAATAACTCGGAAATCTGGGCCAGTTTAAATTTTTTATTTTGGCAATTTTAGCGAATTTTGATTATTTAAAATAGATTATTTTAAATAATAACGATGAGAAATTTATTTTGAATAAAATTCGAATGAATATATTTATATAGTTCGTCGTTAGAATATAAATATTTATTTATAATCATAAAAGGAATTGAAAATGGCGCGGCAGTTCGATAGTTTGATTTCAAACTTTAATTGAACTTACCGGGTGCAAAACAAACCGAATTTTAGTGAAACCAAAAATAATGGAATCTAATTGTGAATATCTCTCCAACGAATCTGAAAAATTGAAATTTCATAGCGGGAATTAAAAGATATGTCCAGTTGAAAATTATGAATAGTCGCTATGGAATTCAGGCCCTTAAAAATAGCCATTTTGCAAACGACCTCGGATTTTGACGAAACCACTTTTGTTGGGTCCGCAATGTCAAGTTATTGCTAGATTCCAAATTTCATAATTTTTCGAATCAATATGTGAGCGTGGTGAAGGAAAACGCGTTTGGCCAGTTTCAGTTTATTTTAATCGACTGGAAAATGGCCATTTTTCATATGGGCTCAGACTTCGTCGAAACTAATTTTGTTAGGACCGTATTGCCAATACGAAGCTAGAAAATATTTTTCGGAAATTTTTAGAGTTAGTATGTGACCCCGGTAATATGAAATGCGTGTTCAAAATCAATATATAGAGTTATATGTTGATTTTAACGGAAACTGATCGAAACGATCGAATCAGCTTATGGTACATACCCCATTGTGTTCGGAATGGAGGTGAAACGCTATGGACGACAGGCGGTGGGCCTAGTTTAGAGGTCGTATGAAAAAGACAACTTTTTATAATTAAAATAATTAAAAATTAAAAGCTTCCTCTCCTCCCCTTCAAAACGATTGCCTCCCCCTTTGCTTTTCTCATTCGTTCAAATCAACAAATTAAAAAAAATAGAAATCTAAATCTAAGACCGCGATCGAAGCCGTTCACCACCACGTGCCGCCCCTCCCATCGCCTCGCCCTCCGCCAGAGCTCCGATCGCGCTGCTCACCCCCCCCCCCCCCCCCCCCCCGGCGCGGCGCGACGCAAACCCCCCTGCCTCTCCGCGGCACGCGGTACACCCCCCTACCTGCTGCTGCGGCCGCTTCTTCTTCTTCTTTCACCCACTCCGACGCCCCCCTCCACTTCAGAACCACCTGCTTCGCCTCCAATTCCCCATTCACCAACGATTAAAGGTATATTTTTATGATTTCATTTATTTATTTACTTAGTTAAAAAAACTGATTTTTTTTTCATATATGATTAACTTTGAAATTAAGGGCGAAATTTTCATATTTTAGAAAGAATAAAAATTCGATTTTTAATTTATGGAAGATATAAAGATATGATTTTTATCTAATGTAGATAGTAAAAATATAATTTTTATAATATAGAAAGGTTAAAAATATAATTTTCATACTAGTAGCATAGTAAAAATGTGATTTTTATTCATGGAGAGTAATAAAAATATAATCTTTATTAAGTGAAGAGAAATATAAAAATATAATTTTTATAATGAAGTGAAAGTAAAAATTCGATTTTTATATATTGAAAGCGAAGTAAAAATTCGATTTTTATATATTGAATAGCGAATTGAAAATTCAATTTTTATATATTGAATAGCGAAGTAAAAATTCGATTTTTATATACTGAATAGCGAAGTGAAAATTCGATTTTTATATATTGAATAGCGAAGTAAAAATTCGATTTTTATATATTGAATAGCGAAGTAAAAATTCGATTTTTATATATTGAATAACGAAGTAAAAATTAGATTTTTATATATTGAATAACGAAGTAAAAATTCGATTTTTATATATTGAATAACGAAGTAGAAACTCGATTTTTATATATTGTATAATGAAGTAAAAATTCGATTTTTCAATATTGAGTAGCAAAGTAAAAATGTGATTTTTACATATGTAGTGGATACGGGCAGTGAAAAGTGACAAGAGGCAGAACGACGAAGATTTCTACCTAAGAAGAGTCGTGGCGTTGGATTAGCTATCTGTGAGAATTTCTCACTCTTTAATTTAATTTTCTAGTTATATATATATACTAGGATGCAGAACGTGTTTAGTAGCACCCGACACCCGTCGTCCACAGACCATGGACGGCTTGTATGCTTGGTTGTTTGATTTTGATGTGTAGTTGATTGTGTGATGTGATGTGAAATGAAATAAAATATTTTATAGTGGAAAATATTTTATAGTTAAAAATGGAATTTTTAATGTGTATATGGAATGAAATAAAAATAAACAAATCGGACGATTTGTTTATATACACACATTTGACTAATATTGATTGGGACGATAAATTTTACACATCGCCCAACTGCACAAATAAAATCTGTGTTTGATTGTTTGAAACCCCACACGGGTATTGGGATGATATTTGACGTACACTAATCCCGATTATTTAGTTGTATGTCGATCGATTGATTGATAGGCTGTTATAAGCGTTGAATATCTATATTTGATGCTTATACAGTGTAGAATGCACTTTGGATGATGGTTGATTAATCATCGTTATTATTGTATACATGTGTTGTAGAAAATCCATATAATTAACATTATATGGTAATTGATTGGGCCTCATTCTAGTTTCGAAATAGAAATATTTGAAATAGAAATATTTGAAGAGAAATATTTGAATAGAAATATTTGAAATAAAAATATTTGAAATAGAAACATTTGAAATAGAATATTTGAAAATAGAAATATATGAAGCCGTGTTGGTTAGATTGACGCCATTTTGACGTGAACGATATGTATATCGATTTTATTCATTTTTCAACGAATATAGAAAGTGATTTTGAAATTCGAATTAAAATTGAAATGAGTTGAATTCAAATTGAATTGAATAGAAATGAATTCGAATTGAAATTGAATAGAAATGAATTCGAATTGAAATTGAATAGAAATGAATTCGAATTGAAATTGAATATAAATGAATTCGAATTGAAATTGAATACGAAGTTGAAACCGTTTTGAAAATGAATTTAAAACGATTTATAAAGCACGTTTTGAATTGAAATCGACGAAGTATATATTATATATATAATATAATGGCCTGAATAGAACGCGCCGCGCCGCGGCAGTTCGCAAATTTCGACCATTGACTTCGAATGGCTATTGCGGGAGATCCGACCGTCGGATCCTCTGAAACCAGAACCGTTGGGTTCGTATTGAAAAGAGCTTTCTAACGAATGTGAGAAATTAGAAATCTAACGGTTGGATTTTGAATTATGTCCAAATCAAATTTGAAAAAGGTCGCTGTAAGTGCAGTTCGATGGCCATTGATGGAAATCGACTGTACGGGCCTTGATAATTTATTAAAAATAGTAATAATTTGTGTAAAATCAGAAGAAATGATTTGGGAAGAATTGGGATGAAAAACTCCATATTTGAAAAGATAAAAATAGATTTTTATCGAAATGAACTAGTTTTGAACTAGAATAGTAATTTATTTATTTTTAAAATAAATAAAGTGAGTTTTAAATGGTTTTGGAAATAACCAGAATTTCCAATGATTGCATTGAAATGGATTTGAATCGAAATTGTCTTCGGAATATTTCGATGTTGGATTTCGTGATTATACAGAAGTTGTTATGGAAATTTGAAAGATATATATATATATATCGTTATTTCCAATACGATATTTGTTGGTCATAGAATTTGATATTGAATATAATCCAGGATATTTTCTATTCAGAGCCTTGTATTTAATGTCAAATGTGATTGGGGTTTGTCGTGAATGGTGTCTTGACTAACACTGTTCTTGAACCCAGTTGAGAAAATGATAAATCTTTTTAGTTAGATTTAACAAAGTGTACCAATTAAATAATATTTAATTGGAATTGAATTCGAATTGATTCTTGGGTTTATCGTGAACAGTGTTTTATATAACACTTGTTCTTTAACCCGATAATTAATGAAATGTGATTTTGGGTTGTCGTGAACGGTATCTTCAATAATACTGTTCTTAGACCCAAAGGAGTAAATAAAATCAGAAACTAACTGGAGGTTAGTTAAGCTGAATGGTTTCTGAGGTATTGATCTGATGTTGGTTTCGGCCTTTGGGGTTAATACTTAGGGAACTGCTCACTTGCTAATTTACGGTTAGGGACTGATTGAAATGTGATGTGATTTTGGGTTTATCGTGAACTGTGTTTTAAATGACACTGATTCTTTAACCCAGTCAAAGATTAAAACTAAGTGGAGTTTTAATGATTCTTTAATTAGATTGAAATGATTGAGGATGGAGTATCACCAGTTTTGCTCCAGGCGTTAGTTAAATCTTTAATTAGATTTGAATGTGAAATGGTAATTGAATTTACCGATAACACCGTGGTGTTAGATATGAAGTATAACCAGTTTTACTTCATGGGATGAATAGGTTGGGATTGGGAAATTAAAACAAATGATTACTTCGGTAAAGTTCGTTAATCAAGACTAGTTTGAATTGATATTCAAAAGTAGATTAAAGAATAAATTAAAGAATTTATCTTTGATAAAATTAATGGGAACCTTTCCTTATGAATGCGAAATTTAGAAACTAACTGTCGGTTAGCTAAGCAGAATGGTTTTCTGGATATTGATCCGATGTTGGTTTCGGCCTTCGGGGTTAATATTTGGGGAATTATTCACTTGATTAATTTACGGTTAGTGACTGATGAATTGGAATGAGGCGTATGTTGTGTTTGTGTAACACTTATTTAAAATATACGCGAGTTATTCGGAAAGACAGGGTTTATCCCATTCTGTATAACTGATACGACGATAAGTCGAAGATGAAGACGATGGTCGAAGACCGGAGGTCTTCACGTCGTTTGGGTGATTACTGGTGATCTTGATTGGGATGTACACCCAAGAAGATGGAAGCAGTTGGTGATCGTCCAGACGTACATGGAGATCGATGGATACGCGGGGTACTAAGTGCCTCCGGTTTCGTTCAGACCCAGAACGGACTTGTAAACGGACTGTGTGTCTGACAATGGATTTTAGTCTGTGTGATTGATTTCTATTAAATATATATCTGTTTGGCGGTGGAGAATTTATTCTCTTGCTCAACGCCCTTCTCTGAGACGTACGAGCTCAGGGGTTATATATTGATGGATATCAAACGCATGGAGTGAATTGCCTATGTGACATGCCTAAGTCGCAATTGATCGAGGCTTCTGTTGAAAAGCAAAGTCTTGTGGTGATGATCAAAGCACAGCCTGTGTAGCACAGCTTTGTGTAACGTGAATTCGCGAGCCTCGCACCCCGGTTGTGAACCCAAAACGGGAGAGGACCTCAGGGAGGGCATGCGTTTCCTTCTAGCTAGGGTGGTGTCCGTGACCTACCAGCCCTGACATTTATATACTTTTCACCTGTGTGGTTGTTGTTATTGCGAGGCGCCTCGGTTTGATCGGACGATCCGGGTCCGATGGAGTCATTCATTGGCTCATTTACGCCCCAAAGGGCGGGGAAACGTAGTGTTCAGGCATAATAATCCACATCGGTGGACCGGCCCTGACGATCCAAGGCTTGCCTGCGCGCTTGCCTGAGACATGGGCTAGATTGTCTCGAATCGGTTGAGGACGATCCCTGGCCTCGGTTCATAGATGGAAATCCAATTTCCGAATACGTGACATTTGCGGTTTTAATTGTAGAACTAGTATGGCGACATGATATATGGTACCCATGCCGCCTATGATTGATACTTATGATTTGAAGTTGTTTTATACACTATGCACTTATAATAGTATCAAATGATTTGTTTTTAAACGTATCAAGCATTCTTTGGCTGTTATAAGGGAAAACCCTATCCCACGGCTTGCGTTGCATTGTGTGATAGGACCTGGGTCTTATAACAGCTTCATTTTTCTTTATTTAGCATTGCGCTGTTTGTATTATGCACTGGTATTCTTGGGAGGAAACCCGTTTCGTGTTATACAGCGTGGTCCCTTGATATATCAGATTTAAAGTAAAGTTTTAAATAACTGTTTTAGTTCTCACACCAGTCCCATGACTGACCTGGAGTTTATTGTTTTAACCTAAACTCTGGGTGCCCTTATTTTGACACGGGCAGCTAGTACTTTTGGTTTTGCAGATTTATATTCACAGGATCCTGGTTTACAGCTGGAACGATATCCGGAAAGCTTTGTATCCGTATATCTCTTCTAGTTGTGTATTGTATTATTTTCCGCTGCTATGTATTTAAATGTAATTTAAATCTCTGATATTTCTGTGTAATATTCATTTATACTCTGTATATTCTTGTATTCTGATGGAATTGTTGTAATATACAATGAAATGTTCTTCCGTCTGCGTTCTATTTTGTCGTGTTCTCAAAACAATTCGTTCTTTCTCTTCTCTTCGGAGACCGGGGAAGTTCGGGTCGTTTCATCGTGGTATCAGAGCTTTGGTTTATAAAGCTCAGAGAACAAGACACATTAGAACCATACGAAAGAATTCATCAGATATTGGATTAGTAATATCCAATTAGAATGACTCGTTAGAGATGGGATCAATAGTATCCTAGAACGAGTGTGAAGAGTATATTTTTAAAATGAAAACAAATTTTTGTTTTGAAAATTTAAATCAACTATTCGTATTTGATTATTTATTCTATATTGATCGGGACAATCCGATATATAAAGATTTTGCATATATGTCTTGCAAACGTGTATTCGAAGTTTTAATATACTGGATGGTTATAGAATCATACTCTAGTTGCCCGGGGATAATTCTGGTGATGGGGCACCATCGCCAGTATTTATTTTCGAGTTTCGAAAGTGAGATTTCTATATATTTCCTATTGACTGGTGTGAGAACCGAAATTAGATAGGGCTTATTGTTGAGATTTTGCAACAAAAATCTGATTTTTAGACTATATATCAAAGTTATAAATTGAAACGTTAATCCACTAATTGATTGATGTTTGTGTTGTTTGTTTATTTGTTTGATAATTTTGAACCATTACGCCTAATTGAATCAAAAAGTGAGTTGTATTGAGAATTTGTCGCATTTGCTTGCATATACATGTACTTACATTGAACAGGTCATAGCAAGGAGGCTAGAGCAGAAGAATAAAATTGTTTGCCCGACAAATAGGTACATATTTACCATAATTTACTGTTTTGTTTGGGTGATGATGATTTTATGAGCCGATTGGCTAGCCGCTTGGCTTTTTCTTTTTGAGATCAGAAGGCCTGTATGGCAATTTCGGGATTTTCCCGTGGCTCCCGGTGCAGGGGAAGTTATGGCGAAATTTTTCGAAAATTTAGGGGGTTAGCCAAATTTTTGAAAAATTTGAAAAGTTCTTAGAAACTGAAAAGTTGAAGAACTTAAGCCGTAATGAAACTATGGAAAGTCGAGTTGATTAGTTGAACAAATTTCGGCTTTGTTCCTTTACGGGGACGAAAAGTTTTAAGTGGGGAAGATTGTAATAACCTGGAAATCTGGGCCAGTTTAAAATTTTTATTTTGGCAATTTTAGCGAATTTTGATTATTTAAAATAGATTATTTTAGATAATAACGAGGAGAAATTTATTTTGAATAAAATTCGAACGAATATATTTATATAGTTCATCGTTAGAATATAAATATTTATTTATAATTATAAAAGGAATTGAAAATGGCACGGTAGTTCGATAATTTGATTTCAAACTTCAATTGAACATACCGGGTGCAAAACAAACCGGATTTTAGTGAAACAAAAAATAATGGAATCTAATTGTGAATATCTCTCCAACGAATCTGAAAAATTGAAATTTCATAGTGGGAATCAAAAGATATGTCCAGTTGAAAATTCTAAATAGTCGCTATGGAATTCAGGCCCTTAAAAATAGCCATTTTGCAAACGACCTCGGATTTCGACGAAACCACTTTTGTTGGGTCCGCGATGTCAAGTTATTGCTAGATTCCAAATTTCATAATTTTTCGAATCAATATGTGAGCGTGGCGAAGGAAAACGCGTTTGACCAGTTTTAGTTGATTTTAATCGACTGGAAAATGGCCATTTTTCATATGGGCTCAGAATTCGTCGAAACTAGTTTTGTTAGGACCGTATTGTCAATACGAAGCTAGAAAATATTTTTCGGAAATTTTTAGAGTTAGTATGTGACCCCGGTAAAATGAAATGCGCGTTCAAAATCAATATATAGAGTTATATGTTGATTTTAACGGAAACTGATCGAAACGATCGAATCAGTTTATGGTACATATCCCATTGTGTTCGGAGTGGGGGTGAAACGCTATGGACGATAGGCGGTGGGCCTCGTTTAGAGGTCGTATGAAAAAGTCAACTTTTTATAATTAAAATAATTAAAAATTAAAAGCTTCCTCTCCTCCCCTTCAAAACCGCTGGCCCCCTTTGCTTTTCTCATTCGTTCAAATCAACAGATAAAAAAAAATAGAAACCTAAATCTAAGACCGCAATCGAAGCCGTCCACCACCACGTGCCGCCCCTCCCATCGCCTCGTCCTCCGCCAGAGCTCCGATCGCGCCGCTCAACCCCCCCCCCCCAGGCACCGCGCGACGCAAACCCCCCTGCCTCTCCGCGACACGCGGTACACCCCCCTACCTGCTGCTTTGGCCGCTTCTTCTTCTTCTTTCACCCACTCCGACGCCCCCTCCACTTCAGAACAACCTGCTTCGCCTCCGATTCCCCATTCACCAACGATTAAAGGCATGTTTTTATGATTTCATTTATTTATTTACTTAGTTAAAAAAAAACTGATTTTTTTTCATATATGATTAGCTTTGAAATTAAAGGCGAAATTTTTATATTTTAGAAAGAATAAAAATTCGATTTTTAATTTATGGAAGATATAAAGATATGATTTTTATCTAATGTAGATAGTAAAAATATAATTTTTATAATATAGAAAGGTTAAAAATATAATTTATATACTAGTAGCATAGTAAAAATGTGATTTTTATTCATGGAGAGTAATAAAAATATAATCTTTATTAAGTGAAGAGAAATATAAAAATATAATTTTTATAATGAAGTGAAAGTAAAAATTCGGTTTTTATATATTGAATAGCGAAGTGAAAATTCGATTTTTATATATTGAATAGCGAAGTAAAAATTCAATTTTTATATATTGAATAGCGAAGTAAAAATTCGATTTTTATATATTGAATAGCAAATTGAAAATTCGATTTTTATATATTGAATAGCGAAGTAAAAATTCGATTTTTATATATTGAATAGCGAAGTAAAAATTCGATTTTTATATATTGAATAGCGAAGTAAAAATTCGATTTTTATATATTGAATAATGAAGTAAAAATTCGATTATTATATATTGAATAACGAAGTAAAAATTCGATTTTTATATATTGAATAACGAAGTAGAAATTCGATTTTTATATATTGTATAATGAAGTAAAAATTCGATTTTTAAATATTGAGTAGCAAAGTAAAAATGTGATTTTTACATATGTAGTGGATACGGGCAGTGACAAGTGACAAGAGGCAGAACGACGAAGATTTCTACCTAAGAAGAGTCGTGGCATTGGATTAGCTATCTGTGAGAATTTCTCACTCTTTAATTTAATTTTCTAGTTATATATATACTAGGATGCAGACGGTGTTTAGTAGCACCCGACACCCGTCGTCCACAGACCATGGACGGCTTGTATGCTTGGTTGTTTGATTTTGATGTGTAGTTGATTGTGTGATGTGAAATGAAATAAAATATTTTATAGTGGAAAATATTTTATAGTTAAAAATGGAATTTTTAATGTGTATATGGAATGAAATAAAAATAAACAAATCGGACGATTTGTTTATATACACGCATTTGACTGATATTGATTGGGACGATAAATTTTACACATCGCCCAACTGCACAAATAAAATCTGTGTTTGATTGTTTGAAACCCCACACGGGTATTGGGATGATATTTGACGTACACTAATCCCGATTGTTTAGTTGTATGTCGATCGATTGATTGACAGACTGTTATAAGCGTTGAATATCTATATTTATGCTTATACAGTGTAGAATGCACTTTGGATGATGGTTGATTAATCATCGTTGTTATTGTATACATTTGTTGTAGAAAATCCATATAATTAACATTATATGGTAATTGATTGGGCCTCATTCCAGTTTCGAAATAAAAATATTTGAATAAAAATATTTGAATAAAAATATTTGAAATAGAAATATTTGAAGAGAAATATTTGAATAGAAATATTTGAAATAAAAATATTTGAAATAGAAACATTTGAAATAGAATATTTGAAAATAGAAACATATGAAGCCGTGTTGGTTAGATTGACGCCATTTTGACGTGAACGATATGTATATCGATTTTACTCATTTTTCAACGAATATAGAAAGTGATTTTGAAATTCGAATTAAAATTGAAATGAGTTGAATTCAAATTGAATTGAATAAAAATGAATTCATATTGAAATTGAATAGAAATGAATTCGAATTGAAATTGAATAGAAATGAATTCGAATTGAAATTAAATATAAATGAATTCGAATTGAAATTAAATATGAAGTTGAAACCGTTTTGAAAATGAATTTAAAACGATTTATAAAGAACGTTTTGAATTGAAATCGACGAAGTATATATTATATATATTATATAATGGCCTAAATAGAACGCGCCGCGCCGCGGCAGATCGCAAATTTCGACCATTGACTTCGAATGGCTATTGCGGGAGATCCGACCTTCGGATCCTCCTGAAACCAGAACCATTGGGTTCGTATCGAAAAGAGCTTTCTAATGAATGTTAGAAATTAGAAATCTAACGGTTGGATTTGGAATTATGTCCAAATCAAATTTGAAAAAGGTCGTTGTAAGTGCAGTTCGATGGCCATTGATGGAAATCGACTGTACGGGCCTTGATAAAATTATTAAAAATAGTAATATTTTGTGTAAAATCATAAGAAATGATTTGGGAAGAATTGGGATGAAAAACTACATATTTGTAAAGATAAAAATAGATTTTTATCGAAATGAACTAGTTTTGAACTAGAATAGTAATTTATTAATTTTTAAAATAAATAAAGTGAGTTTGAAATGGTTTTGTAAATAACCAGAATTTCCAATGCTTGCATTGAAATGGATTTGAATCGAAATTGTCTTCGGAATATTTCGATGTTGGATTTCGTGATTATACAGATGTTGTTATGGAAATTTGAAAGATATATATATATATCGTTATTTCCAATACGATATTTGTTGGTCGTAGAATTTGATATTGAATATAATCCAGGATATTTTCTATTCAGAGCCTTGTATTTAATATCAAATGTGATTTGGGTTTGTCGTGAATGGTGTCTTGAGTAACACTGTTCTTGAACCCAGTTGAGAAAATGATTAAATCTTTTTAGTTAGATTTAACGAAGTGTACCAATTAAATAATATTTAATTGGAATTGAATTCGAATTGATTCTTGGGTTTATCGTGAACAGTGTTTTATATAACACTTGTTCTTTAACCCGATAATTAATGAAATGTGGTTTTGGGTTGTCGTGAACGATATCTTCAATAATACTATTCTTAGACCCAAAGGAGTTAAGAAAATCAGAAACTAACTGGAGGTTAGTTAAGCTGAATGGTTTCTAAGGTATTGATCTGATGTTGGTTTCGGCCTTCGGGGTTAATACTTAGGGAACTGCTCACTTGCTAATTTATGGTTAGGGACTGATTGAAATGTGATGTGATTTTGGGTTTATCGTGAACCGTGTTTTAAATGACACTGATTCTTTAACCCAGTCAAAGATTAAAACTAAGTGGAGTTTTAATGAATCTTTAATTAGATTGAAATGATTGAGGATGGAGTATCACCAGTTTTGCTCCAGGCGTTAGTTAAATCTTCAATTAGATTTGAACGTGAAATGGTAATTGAATTTACCGATAACACCGTGGTGTTAGATATGAAGTATAACCAGTTTTACTTCATGGGATGAATAGGTTGGGATTGGGAAATTGAAACAAATGATTACTTCGGTAAAGTTCGTTAATCCCGACTAGTTTGAATTGATATTCAAAAGTAGATTAAAGAATAAATTGAAGAATTTATCTTTGATAAAATTAATGGGAACCTTTCCCTATGAATGTGAAATTTAGAAACTAACTGTCGGTTAGCTAAGCAGAATGGTTTTCTGGATATTGATCTAATGTTAGTTTCGGCCTTCGGGGTTAATATTTAGGGAATTATTCACTTGATTAATTTACGGTTAGTGACTGATGAATTGGAATGAGGCGTATGTTGTGTTTGTGTAACACTTATTTAAAATATACGCGATTTATTCGGAAAGACCGGGTTTATCCCATTCTGTATAACTGATACGACGATAAGTCGAAGATGAAGACGATGGTCGAAGACCGGAGGTCTTCACGTCGTTTGGGTGATTACTGGTGATCTTGATTGGGATGTACACCCAAGAAGATGGAAGCAGTTGGTGATCGTCCAGACGTACATGGAGATCGATGGATACGCGTGGTACTAGGTGCCTCCGGTTTCATTCAGACCCAGAACGGACTTGTAAATGGACTGTGTGTCTGACATTGGATTTTAGTCTGTGTGATTGATTTCTATTAAATATATATCTGTTTGGCGGCGGAGAATTTATTCTCTTGCTCAACGCCCTTCTCTGAGACGTACGAGCTCAGGGGTATATATTGACGGATATCAAACGCATGGAGTGAATTGCCTGTGTGGCATGCCTAAGTGGCAATTGATCGAGGCTTCTGTTGAAAAGCAAAGTCTTGTGGTGATGATCAAAGCACAGCCTGTGTAGCACAGCTTTGTGTAACGTGAATTCGCGAGGCTCGCACCCCGGTTGTGAACCAAAAACGGGAGAGGACCTCAGGGATGGCATGTGTTTCCTTCTAGCAAGGGTGGTGTCAGTGACCTACCAGCCCTGACATTTATATACTTTTCACCTGTGTGGTTGTTGCTGTTGCGAGGCGCCTCGGTTTGATCGGACGATCCGGGTCCGATGGAGTCATTCGTTGGCTCATTTACGCTCCAAAGGGCGGGGAAACATAGTGTTCAGGCATAATAATCCACATCGGTGGACCGGCCCTGACGATCCAAGGCTTGACTGCGCGCTTGCCTGAGACATGGGCTAGATTGTCTCGAATCGGTTGAGGACGATCCCTGGCCTCGGTTCATAGATGGAAATCCAATTTCCAAATACGTGACATTTGCGGTTTTAATTGTAGAACTAGTATGGCGACATGATATATGGTACCCATGCCGCCTATGATTGATACTTATGATTTGAAGTTGTTTTATACACTATGCACTTATAATAGTATCAAATGATTTGTTTTTAAACGTATCAAGCATTCTTTGGCTGTTATAAGGGAAAATCCTATCCCCCGGCTTGTGTTGCATTGTGTGATAGGACCTGGGTCTTATAACAGCTTCATTTTTCTTTATTTAGCATTGCGCTGTTTGTATTATGCACTGGTATTCTTGGGAGGAAACCCGTTCCGTGTTATACAGCGTGGTCCCTTGATATATCAGATTTAAAGTAAAGTTTTAAATAACTGTTTTAGTTCTCACACCAGTCCCATGACTGACCTGGAGTTTATTGTTTTAACCTAAACTCTGGGTGCCCTTATTTTGACACGGGCAGCTAGTATTTTTAGTTTTGCAGATTTATATTCACAGGATCCTGGTTTGCAGTTGGAACGATATCCGGAAAGCTTTGTATCCGTATATCTCTTCTAGTTGTGTATTGTATTATTTTTCACTGCTATGTATTTAAATGTAATTTAAATCTCTGATATTTCTGTGTAATATTCATTTATACCCTGTATGTTCTTGTATTCTGATGGAATTGTTGTAATATACAATGAAATGTTCTTCCGTCTGCGTTCTATTTTGTCGTGTTCTCAAAACAATTCGTTCTTTCTCTTCTCTTCGGAGACCGGGGAAGTTCGGGTCGTTTCAAAACCCCTTTTTCAAATCCAATTTATTATTTCTAAAAATAATTGGATTATTATTCTAGTTATTAACTAGTTCATTTCAATAAAAATATATTTTTATCTTTTCAAACTTGGAATTTTTCATCCAAAATCTTTCCAAATCATTTATTATGATTTTACACAATTTTTCCATATTTTTAATATTTTATTTTTGAGGAGCAAGGTAGTGGCAACTCAACAGAGTTCCACGCCATATAATTTTTTTTTTAATAATTTAATTAAGGCCTTTACAGTCGGTTTCCAATAACGGCCACCGAACTACATCCATAGCGACCTTTTTTGAAATTAATTTGAACATAATTTGAAATCCAACAATTCAAATTTAAATCTCTTATATTCATTGGAAAGCTCTTTTCGATACGAACCCAACGGTTCCGGTTTAAGGAGAATCCGACGGTCGGATCTCCCGTTACATCAATTTGAAGTTAATGGTCGAAATTCGCGAACGGTCGCTACGCGACGCATTCTATTCAAACCATTTATATATATATATATAATATCATCGATTTCCATTCAAAACATATTTTATAAATTCGTTTTAAAATGATTTCAACTTCATTTTCAATATTAAATCAAAATTGAATATTCCATATCATTATAATATTAAAATGATAATATTTTCAAAATATCTGATTTTGAAATCCATTTCCCTTTCGTATTCTTTATAAAATGGATAATATCGATCGATAAACCTGTTCGGGTTAAAATGGCGTTTAACTACATAATTCGGCTTCACTTTCAATATTTTTTGTGTCCATCCAATATCGGACACAAAAATCATAATTTTATTCTTCACTGAATATTATTATAAAATATTTGTAATTTTAAAATATTCTTTATTTCCGAATCGGAATGGGACTCAGCCAAATACCATATAATTTCAATTATATGGATTTCATACATTGCATGTATTCAACAATAATGATAAATTATCATTAACCATTTAAACATCATCCAAAGTGCAATTTACAACTGTATAAGCATTAAAATAAATAAATAACGCTCATCACAGCCTGTCAACCCATCGGTTGACATACAACTAAATACTGGGATTAGTGTAACAACCCGGAAAATCTTAACCAATTTACAATTTTTGTTTTGGCAATTTTAACAGATTTTGAATATTTAAAATGAATTATTTTAAATAATAACGACGGAAAATTTATTTTCGATGAAGTTAAAACGAATAAATTTTATTTTAATTATATAACGAGCTTGAAATGGCGCGGCAGTTCGAAAATTCAATTTCTAATTTCAAATGAATGTATAGAATCAATATATGTCAGAATTGGACGAAACAAGAAATATTTGAATCTGTTTAATCATATCTTTCTAATAGGTGTAAGAAACTGAGATTTCACTTTAGAAGTTGAGAGTTACGCCCAGTTTAAAATTCAGAAAAGTCGCTGTGGAATTTATATATATTTTAATATATATAAAGGCCCTTAAAAATAGCTATTTTGCAAACGACCTTCGTTTTCGACGAAACCACTTTTGTTGGATCCAGGATGTCAAATTATTGCTAGATTCCAAAATTCATAATTTTTGAGATTAATATGCGAGCGTGGCATAAGGAAACGTGTTTCAGTCAATTTGGATTGACCAGAAAATGCTCCTCTCCTTCCGCTTCTCCCTCCTGCCTTCTCCCTCTCTCCTCCGCTGTAAACTGTAACCACCCCCAAACCCTACACCAAAACGATGCTGCCAACCACCAGAACGCGCAGCACCACCACCTCAGCCCTGCGCGCCTCCGCCCCACCACCTAACGCAGACGTGGACCCTCCTCCAATCAATTTCAGTGAGTTTTATTTCAATTTCTATTTTAGTATGTAAATAAAAACTCAATTTTTATAGTAAAGATTTGAAATGTGAACATGATTTTTGATATACATAGCTTCGTATAAGAGTAGATCTTGTTTATAGAAAAGATTGGATTTTTGACGAACAAAAAGATTTGATTTTTGATGAACAAAAAGATTGTACCTTTAAAAATAAGAAGAACTAATTTTTAGTTATAAAAAGAATTGATTTTTAATATATGAAAGTATGATTTTAAGATTAGAAAAAGGTACGATTTTTAGAATAGAAAAGATTATATTTTTATTAGAGAAAAGGTTTGATTTTTATATATTTATGAAAAGGTTGGATTTTTATTTAAATTTCTAGCAAATAAAAATATGATTTTTACATGAGTAGAGAAATAGAGATGTGATTTTTATTTGAATAAAGCGATAAAAATATGATTTTTACTATGAACAACGCGACATTGGAATTTCAAACAAATCCAAACGGTTCAGAAATTCAGAAGTAAAACTAGCGGAGTGGATCCCAAAGGTGAGAACTCCTTACTGTTATTTTCTTTATATAGTTATTTATTATGTAACTGCATATATGAACTGTTTCCCCATTGTCCACAGACCATGGACGACTTGTGTGTTTGTTTGGTTATATTGTGTTGTGGTTTCTGGTTGATGGGTTTGTTTGTTTGAATTGGTTTGGGGAAATGAAACGGAATTGATTAAAATTGGTATGTGTATGGCGTAGGCCATTATTAGACTGGGGATAAGGCTAGGCCTTGTCCCATTTCTAGTATCGCGCCGTTATGCCGCCGAAATTTTCTAAAATATATTAGAAAAATAAAAATATCATTTTTATTGTGTAAATGAACCGAATAAATATTTTATCGTTAAAAATATAATTTTTAATGTGTGTATGAATAAAATAAATATTCATTTACAAATTAGACGATTTGTTTATGTACGCCTATTTGACTGATATGGATTGGGACGATAAATTTTACACATCGCCCAACTGCATAAATAATATTCAGTATTTGTTGGTTGAAACCCCACATGGGTGTTGGGATGATATTTGACATACACTAATCCCAATTGTTTAGCTGTATGTCAATCGATTGGTTGACATACTGTTGTAGGCATTAATAATATATTAATGCTTATGCAGTTGTGTAATGCACATTGGATGATGTGTAATGACCCGGAAAATCTGAACCAATTTAAAAATTTTAAATTGGCTAAAATAATGGATTTTAAATATTTAAAATAAATATTTTAAATAATAGCAATGAAAAGTGAGTTTGAATCGACGTTTGAAAACGAATATAATTAATTCTAATTATAAACAAGGCCTGAAATGGCGCGGTAGTTTCAAAAATTGAATTCAAACTTTGTCTGACTGTACCAGGTGCAAAACAAAACGGATTTGAGTGAAACCAAAAATATTTAAATCTTTTAGTGAATACCTTTCTAACGAATCTGAAAAATCGAAGTTTCATAGCGGAAAGCAAAAGTTATGGCCAAATGAATTTTCAGAAAGGTCGCTATGGAATTTATATAACCCGTGAAATTGGCCATTTTGCAAACGACCTCGGAATTCGACGAAACCTCTTTTGTTGGATCCGGGATGTGAAGTTATTGCTAGGTTTCAAATTTCATAATTTTTGAAGCTAGTGTGTGAGCAGGGCAAAGGAAAATGTGTTTTGGTCAATTACAGTTAAATTGGATCGACCAGAAATGGGCCTTTTTGCAAACGGTCTCAGAATTGGACGAAACTAGTTTTGTTGCGGCCGTATCATCAAAACATAGCTAGATTTATTTTTCTGGAATTTTTCAAATCAGTTTGTGGCCCTGGCAAATTGAAATGTACGTTCGAATCAAATATTGAATGTTTTATATTTTAATTTGAAGGAAAACTGACTGAAACAGTCGAACGGGCCTACGAAACATATCCCATTATGTTCGAAATGGGGGTAAAATGCTAGGGACGACAGTCGTTGGGGTTGAATTGGTATTCGTGTGTGGAGGAGTGTATTTTAGAGATTTTAAAATTTATAAAAAAATAAAAAAATTCATTGGTCGTTGAATTTTCTCTTTCCCCGATAGCACCAAGAACGACGGCGGAAAGCTATTCTTTCCATCTCTCCTCATTTGCGCCTCCTACAAGCAAAATCAGCCCCTCCTCCAGTTGAAGATTTTGAAGAGCATGAGAAGATCTTCAAATCCGTATATAATTTGGATTTTTTCATTGTGTGGTTTGGGAGAACCGATGTCACGAAGTCGGAGACTTCGAACAGCCGCCGCGCCTCCATGCCAGCGTCGAGCTGGACCCCACCACCGGCGCCGCAAAACCCCCTCCTCCCTCTTCAACACTGTATGGTTCGATCGAGCTCCAACTTCACGGATTTGGCGAAAATCTTAAACCTAGTTTTGGAGAAATAAATAAGGTATACGGCTGAGTTAATTTTCAACTGTTTTAACACCTTTAAACCGTTGCAAACTTTGAAAAATCATATCTTTTTCGTTTCTTGACGAAATTCGATGAAACAGGAAACATCGTGACCGTGTGGACGTCTTCTACATTCTAGAAGAGACCGCATATTTTTCTGAGCCTTCTGCTATTTTTGGTGAAGTGGAACCCAATGTGAGATTTCTAATTTATAAACGATATGGAAAACGATGATGTATAAATTATATAGTCGATGTATGAGTTATATAAGCATTGTACACCTCTTGTATAAGCGTTGTATAAGTTGTACGTTCGATGTATAAGTTATATATGCATTATAAAAATTATATATGTGTTGAAATAGAAGTGAAATGCTTATATATAAATATATACATACGCCCCTCGTCCACAAACCATGGACGATATTTATTGGTTGTGATTGGTGTGAAAATTGATTGATAGCGAATGGTTGATTGAAATTGTTTGTGGTTGAAATTGATTGATTGTGGTTGAAAAATACCCGTTTGTGGTTGAGAAATATTTGGTTGAAACCACATAGGATTAGTTTGTGGAAATGAAAAAATATACATGCCGCCTGCGTGCGAACTAGATGCATGATTCCCCATTGTCAAAAGCTGCGAGGCTTTAAGGTAGAGCGAGGAGCCGTACTAGGGACGGTCCCGGTTTTAACTACCCTGCCGTTATGCTGCCGAAATTTTGAATAAAATTCATGTGTTGAATGGTATTCGTGTTTTAAATATAAAATTCACCTTTTTATCTATATATACAAACTATAGAAAACCTTCATGTGTTGAATTGAATTTCATTCGTTGAATAGAAATTCATGTGTTGAATGGTATTCATGTTTTAAATATAAAATTCACCTTTTTATCTATATATACAAACTATAGAAAACCTTCATGTGTTGAATTGAAATTCATTCGTTGAATAGAAATTCATGTGTTGAATGGTATTCATGTTTTAAATATAAAATTCACCTTTTTATCAATATACAAACTATAGAAAGCCTTCATGTGTTGAATTGAAATTCATTCGTTGAATAGAAATTCATGTGTTGAATGGTATTCGTGTTTTAAATATAAAAATCACCTTTTTATCTATATATATAAACTATAGCAAACCTTCATGTGTTGAATCGAAATTCATTCGTTGAATTGAAATTCATGTGTTGAATGGTAATCATATTTTGAAATAAATTGTTTTATAATAAAATTCATACTTTTATCATCTATACGACTATATAAAATAGTCGTGTTTTGAAATAAATTGTTTTATAATAAAAATCATATTTTTATCATCTATATGAACTATATAAAATAGTCGGGTTTTGAAATAAATCATTTTACAATAAAAATCACATTTTTACTATATACATGAGTTGTTAAAAATAGTGAAGTGTTGAAATAGAAGGCAGTTAGATAAAAATATCATTTTTATCAAATGTATGAAGAGAATATAGTTTTGAAATCGAAGAATCGATATATATAAATAGAATTGAAATATATTGAATAACAAAGCTGCAGTTCGTATTTTGAAACCGTGATTTCAAACGATTAGTGCGGGAGATCCGACCATCTGATTTTCCCAAAATCGCAACCGTTGGGTTCACTTTGGAAATATCTTTCCAACGGCACCAACTTTATAAAAATCCAACGGTTGGATTGTCTGGAATGTTTAATTCAAATCAGAAGAAAAACAGCGCTAGGATCGATTATATATATATATATATATAATTATATTAAATCGAATAACGACGCTGCAGTTCGTATTTTGAAATCGAAACTTCAAACGATTATACCAGGAGATCCGACCGTCGGATTTTCCTGAAACTGGAACCGTTGGATTCGTTTTGAAAAGATCTTTCTAATGATGTAAATTTTGTGAAGATCCAACGATAAGATTTTCAGATAAGTGTAAATCAAATATGAAGAAAAAAGCGCCATGGCCGCGTTATAGCCCGAAGCGTCGTTTGAATAAATTGGCTATTTTAAAATAAATAAAAATAGCGATAAATCGTTATAAAATATTATAAACGATATGGATGTGAAATTCAGAAATTAACTGAAGGTTAGCTAAGTCGAATGGTTTCCTGGATTTTGATCTGATGTTGGTTTCGGCCTTGGGGGTTAATATTTGGGAAATCGTTCTCTTACTGATTGACGGTTAGTGACTAATGAATCGAAATGATGCGTAGTAGTGTTTGTGTAGCACTTGTTCATTATATACGCGAGTTGCTCAGAAAGATCAGGTTTATCCCATTATGAATAACAGAATCGACGATAAGAAATCGAAGATGAAGACGGTGGTCGAAGACCGGAGATCTTCACCTCGTTTGGATGGTAACCGAGGTCCTGATTGGGAGGCCTCCCGAAATATGGATAATGAGGGGTGTTCGTCCAGATGTACGTGGAGGTCGATGGGTTTGCGAGGTATATAGTGCCTTCGGTTTCATTCAGACCAAGAACGGACTTGCAAATGGACAGTGTGTCTGACATTGGAATTTATTCTGTGTGATTGATAGCCATCAGTTGCACGGTGTGAATTGCCTGTGTGGCATGCTAAGATGCAGTGATCAGGGCTTCTACTGAAAAGCAAAGTCTTGTGGTGATGTTCAAAGCACCGCTTGTGTGGCGTACCTTTGTGTACAACGTGAATTCACGAACCTCACACCCGGTATGAACCAGAAACGGGAGAAAGGACCTCAGGGAGGACATGCGTTTCTTTCTAGCTAGAAGTGGCGTCAGTGGTTTTACACGCCCTGACGAGTTTGACTTATGTGGTTGTTACGGTTGCGAGGCGCCTCGGTTAGATCGGACGATTCGGGTCCGATGGAGTCATTCGTTGGCTCATTTACGCCCCATAGGGCTGGGAAACGCATTGTTCAGGCATTTTAATCCACATCGGTTGACCGGCGCTGACTGTAACAACCGGTTATTTTCAACGATTTAAAACTCGATTTTTCGATCAATTTCTTTTTATTTTGAAAATTTAGCTTAAAATTTTTCGCAATGAGAACTTGATTTTTGGAATACGCCCATTTAGACGTAGCAGTCGGTCAATTTTCATCGAAAAATATGCAAGTTCGTTGATTGTGAAATTTTCTGTACATATCAGTTCAAAATAGGCGTCCGTAAAGTTTTGTCCAAAATACTGATGATTTAGCGTTAGAAAATTCTTTTGCTTATTCTGAATTCGGCGGCACAATCCGTTTCGTGAAATTCGTACATTTCAACCTTCGTTTTATTTTATTTGCATGTAAAAGGTGTCCGTAATGAGTTTTTGATCGAAGTGTCGTGACACTGATATTTTTATACCATTGCATCCGTATCGTCGCGCTGATCACCGTAGTATATTTATTTATCAGTTTTGGCGTCCGGTTCGCAATAAAAATTAAAATAGATGTGCAAAATTTTTGATATCGGTACATATTTATGTCCATTCATTTTAGCTATTAGGACTTGGTTTGTGAATGACGGTAAAAGAAATGGAATAGTCTTTGAACAATGAATAGACACAGCTATTCGGTTCTCCCACTGCTTCTTTTACATCTTGTACCCGTTCGTTTCATGCTCCGCCTCATTTCATTTACATCTTCATCTGCTCGCTTCTCTTCAAAACTTTTGTTTCTCTCGGTCTAGAGGAAAAAAAAAACTTGGCATTCTCTTTTGAAAAGGAAAAATATGGGACAAAAAGGAACAAAACAAATGATGAAAAGCACCTTCCTGTAGCTTACATATTTGCAATCTCTCTTCCAACGTGCAAAGAAGGAAGGCCTCTTCTAGTAGCTAATGTTTGCATCCATTTTTCCTTCTTCTTGCGTGAGTCCCTTCTCTTTTAGATTCCATTTGCTCTCTTCTTTTATTCCATGCGTATGGTTATATATATACAAAAAAAAAGTTTGCATACATACTTTTGTCAATCTTCTTTACTTCTTTCTTTCAATGCTTTTTTTTTATTGTTTTTGTCTCTCTTCTTTGGTTTCAGCATGCTCATGTATGTATAATAATAATAATAATAATAATAATAAAATCTTTTTGAAAACTTTGCATCCATTCCATTTTCCGATTGCGTGAGTCTCCTTCAATATTCCTGTTTTTCTTTTTTTTGTTGGGAACATGCATGCGTAGCATGCTTTCACATAAAAAAAAAATTGTAAAAACCTTTCATCCATGTGCGTGAGTTTCTCCTTCATGTTTTTGGGTTCTTCCTTTTAAAGCATAGGCTTTCTGCTTATGCAAGTTTATTTGAAAATGATTACAAACATTTCTTTTTATGGGTACAAAACTGGTTTCAAAAAAAAAAGTATCGTATTATATATATGTATGTGCGTGAGTCCTCATTATTTTCATTTGGTTTTCTTCTTATGAAGCATGCGTTGCATGCATATGCATGTATATATAAAAAAAAGGAAATTTAAGTTTGCATTTTTTTTCTTGTTGTTGCGTGAGTCCTCCTTTCATTTTGCGTGAGAACTTTCTGGTTTTACAAAGCTAATTTGAAATCATGTATGTTGTTTTTGGAATATATAAAGCTTTCTGAAGTCGGATTTCTGGTTTTGTCGATTGTGTATTATATGCGGGGTTTGAAAAAAATATACAAAGTTGATTTTTATTGTATTTATGCAAACTTTATAATTTTATTATTTTGTTTCCAGTCGGTGAAGTTGGTAATAGAGGGAAATAATAAAGTTCGTTCATCGTTCGCTTCATATCTTTCTTCATCGTTCTGTTCATTTCTATTTGCTACGAAAGGTGAGTACCCCTCACTCACGATTTACATTCATATTTCGGTGCATAAACCTGTGAATTGATTACCTGAATTGCTAGGATTGCTCTAGAGATTTCATTATTCACATATGGACACTATTTTATGCAAGTGACCTATTATTTGTTTGTTATGTGAATTGGTGATATATGATATATATATGGATCTGCGTATGTGATATGTGACACATTCTAGCTACATATGTTGATATTACGTGTAAATACGTTCGGACACGAAAAATGAAATTTATATGGATATAATACGTTCAGTGTAGCGTACATGTAAATTTGATATGTGTGAATGTGACATGCACGATAGTATATGTGACATGCACACAGATACACGCACGAATATACTCTACGTATGCATGTCCAAATAAATGACATTTGACGTGCACGATTAGCATTTAGAGGTAATATGAATGTATACGGATGTGCCTGTGTGACATGCACGGATCGATATTATGTTTCGATGATTGATTTTGTTATGTTTTGATTTCATATTGCAAGTTCCTTTAGTTTAGGAAATCACAATGGGTTGAAATGATACATACCCGAACGACTTGATAGAATAGGGAAAATCGTTATGGGTTGAAATGATAGACCCAAGCGATTTTTATTGAATTTGGGATTTCGGGTTGAAATGATATATACCCGTACTTGAAATATAAACGGACTGAAATGATATATATCCGTATCACTTGACCATAGGATAGAAAATTATATACGGACACCGTTGGTCATATTTTGAAATCACAATTATATGATTTAGAAAGATTGATTTTTGGAAATTTAATTCACGTATTTTCAATAATAGTAATATATATATATAGTTTGATTTAAATGATAAACTTATTTTGGAAATGTTTTGAAAAGTTAATTTATAAGTAAATACGAATTTAAATTACATTTAAGTTTTACTTATATTTTAATTGTTTTAAAGATTTACAAAATAACTACATATTTTATATATAGTACTTCTATAAATTTTATTACTAAATATCTTTATATTTTATTCATTTTATTTTATAAACTTGTATATTTTATAAACTTAAAATAATGAATAGTATATGTTATGATTTTTGGAAGTATTTGATTTATATTATATTTTGACATTTATTTAAGTAAGAATTATAAAATGACCACGGTGTGAAAATTTTAAACGATTAGTTGTTAAAGAGACCGGGATCGGAATTGTCATACTCTCGGCCAATTCCGAAAACCACTTTAACAACTGTGTACGCGGTGGAGTTCCAAAATGAAGTAGGATGGCTTGGCGATCGACTCTATTTTCTATTTCATATCAACTACGAGACCCTGACTACCTTGAGTCAGCTTGATGTGGCTAAAACAGGTGCTACACCGAGACCAAGTGAGGTCATTCCTCCTATCGAGCATGCTTCTTCAAAACCATTCTATTACTTTTGTGATTCGATTGGTGTGCACCCTTGATATGGGAGTGTGTCTCGAGGTGGGCGGTAGTTGCTGCTATGCGTTACCACCAGTCCGGTTATGCAAACGGTGAATCCACCCTGGCATTCCTCGTGTGCCTTGTCACATGCCTTATACGAACCCCATATGATTTTGTTTTGTACCATTTTATATGGAGTGCCCTCTGATAGCCCTCCAGTTTACGGAGGAATTACGGTACTGTATATACTATGAGAATATATAAACGGTGTAAGGGTAATCATGGTAACCTCGCTTACGCTATTTTGATATTTACTTTACTGATAGACACTATTGTATATAGCGTATTATAATATATAGTATTAGTTTGACGGATCCTTAAAGGATGGTCATCCCAACATCCCTTAAGTTACTTTGCATTTCGGTAATCGATACACTTGAGTTATCATTGAAATAAGAATGCAAATCCTGACTCGAGTGTGTTTGTTTTACATGGATACTCGGGTCAGCTTGAGGATATCAGCTTTCTTGGTTCACCTGGAGTTTGGAGCTTTGCTTGGATCTATCTATCACTTATTCAGTCGTTGCAGTTATTTCAGCCTTCCAGTTATTTCAGTTATTTCCTATTTCAGACTATTATTTTCTTATGCATTAGCAGACTTATCTATGTTTGGCACTCTATTGTATTTGCTTTAGACTCTATGGTTATGTAGTAGCTTATGGAGTACTATTCTATCTATTCCGTTGTGTAGTATTTTATTACTATATGTCTGTGATCTGTGATTGATTTATTTACTATATATGCTACTATTTGCCAATCTTTATTAACAATCTATCGTTTTGAGCAATTCAGATCTGACATGTGTGGATTATTGTCGATTTGAATGGTTCGAAATGGTGGGTCGTTACAAGTGGTATCAGAGCTCTGGTTTTAGGCAAATTTCAGCATATGGAGTAAAACTCATTAGAGATGGAGTATTGATACTTTAGAATGAGATAAATTAATTATGGAATCATATTCGTTCGATCTTTAGATACCTTATTAGGATTCCTTTCGATTAGTATCTCTTTTGAATATTCTATCTTTTCATTCGTCTAACTCGTTTGAATCTGTCCAGATGAGTAACCGAAAGAATACTAGGGGAAGAGGTCGTGGTAATGCCCCAGCTGCACCCCCAGTCGAGCCGCCTGTAGTTCAGCCCGTTCATCCAATTAGGTTCACTAAACTTTGCAAGGAGTACACTCAGCTCGGAGGTACCAAGTTCACCGGATCTGCAGGAATTGTTGAAGCTGAGCAGTGGCTGGAGAATCTTGAGAGGATTTTCACTGGACTTGAGATCAGCGACGCTCAGAAGCGTCAGTTAGCCGCGTGGCAATTGCACGATGATGCTCTTCATTGGTGGCGGTAAGTTACCGCTAATACTATCGAGACGAACATTACCTGGCAGCAGTTCAAGTAAAAATCCTTAAGACTGTTCTTTCTATCTTTGTTTTCCTTCCTTGAATCTCTCTTGATTAAAAAAAAATCGTCTCTTTTAGGGATACCTTTGTTGCTAAGTGGATACCCGATTCAGGAAAGTCTCAACTTTATAGGGAATTTATGGACCTTGAGCAAGGTGATATGACATTTGCTGAGTACGAGAGGAAATTCAACGAGCTTTCTAAGTATGGGCCTAATCTAATCCAGACCCCACTCCAGAAGAATGAGAGGCTTATTTATGGAGCACGCCCAGAGTATTTTGATCGTTTGACTAACCATGTGCGTGGCACTTTCACTGATCTCGTCGATATGGCTATTAGATTTGAGAATCCCAACATTAGAGGGAAGCAGAAGCAAGCTATACATGCATCTCAGTCTCAGGGTACTTCTAGTAGTTCAAAGAAGAGGAAGCCTAATTTTCAGCAGCAAAAGGAGAACTGGCAGAAGACCCAGGGTATTGCTTATTCTTCTCAGAGTCAGCCGATCGACTTATCTCACATTACCTGCTTCAACTGCAATCAGAAAGGTCATTATGCCAATAGTCGTCCAAATAAATCCGGAGCCGCTACTCCTCCTACTTCTAGTGATAACCAAGGTACCCATTAGAGTATCTTTACTTCATCCCGTTTCCTGTTCATATTCTATTCGATACTGGAGCTTCGTATAGCCTTATTTCTATTGACCTTTGTCATAAGTTTGAGCATCCCTTACATTCACAAGTAGCAATTGAACCCTTATGTGTATCTAATCCTATTGGTGGTCCCGGAAAATCTCAGTCTTTGCGATCAACGTAAGCATAAACACCTTTATTCTTTCGAATCAATTTTGTTGTTCTGCACATTCTCTTTCTTATTTTCATTCCTTTTCGGGGACGAAAAGTTTTGAGTGGGGGAGAGTGTAACAACCGGTTATTTTCAACGATTTAAAACTTGATTTTTCGATCAATTTCTTTTTATTTTGAAAATTTAGCGTAAAATTTTTCGCAATGAGAACTTGATATTTGGAATATGCCCATTTAGACGTAGCAGTCGGTCAATTTTCATCGAAAAATATGCAAGTTCGTTGATTGTGAAATTTTCTGTACATATCAGTTCAAAATAGGCGTCCGTAAAGTTTTGTCCAAAATAGTGATGATTCAGCGTTAAAAAATTCTTTTGCTTATTCTGAATTTGGCGGCACAATCCGTTTCATGAAATTCGTACATTTCAACCTTCGTTTTATTTTATTTGCATGTAAAAGGTGTTCGTAATGAGTTTTTGATCGAAGTGTCGTGACACTGATATTTTTATACCGTTGCATCCGTATCGTCACGCTGATCACCGTAGTATATTTATTTATCAGTTTTGGCATCCGGTTGGAAATAAAAATTAAAATAGATGTGCAACAATTTTGATACCGGTACATATTTATGTCCATTCATTTTAGCTATTAGGACTTGGTCTGTGAATGACGGTAAAAGAAATGGAACAGTATTTGAACAATGAATAGACACAGCTATTCGGTTCTCCCACTGCTTCTTTTACATCTTGTACCCGTTCGTTTCATGCTCCGCCTCATTTCGTTTACATCTTCATCTGCTCGCTTCTCTTCAAAACTTTTGTTTCTCTCGGTCTAGAGGAAAAAAAAAACTTGGCATTCTCTTTTGAAAAGGAAAAATATGGGACAAAAAGGAACAAAACAAATGATGAAAAGCACCTTCCTGTAGCTTACATATTTGCAATCTCTCTTCCAACGTGCAAAGAAGGAAGGCCTCTTCTAGTAGCCAATGTTTGCATCCATTTTTCCTTCTTCTTGCGTGAGTCCCTTCTCTTTTAGATTCCATTTGCTCTCTTCTTTTATTCCATGCGTATGGTTATATATATACAAAAAAAAGTTTGCATACATACTTTTGTCAGTCTCCTTTACTTCTTTCTTTCAATGCTTTTTTTTATTGTTTTTGTCTCTCTTCTTTGGTTTTAGCATGCTCATGTATGTATAATAATAATAAGATCTTTTTGAAAACTTTGCATCCATTCCATTTTCCGGTTGCGTGAGTCTCCTTCAATATTCCTGTTTTTCTTTTTTTTGTTGGGAACATGCATGCGTAGCATGCTTTCACATAAAAAAAAAATTGTTAAAACCTTTCATCCATGTGCGTGAGTTTCTCCTTCATGTTTTTGGGTTCTTCCTTTTAAAGCATAGGCTTTCTGCTTATGCAAGTTTATTTGAAAATGATTACAAACATTTCTTTTTATGGGTACAAAATTGGTTTAAAAAAAAAAGTATCGTATTATATATATGTACGTGCGTGAGTCCTCATTATTTTCATTTGGTTTTCTTCTTATGAAGCATGCGTTGCATGCGTATGCATGTATATATATAAAAAAGGAAATTTAAGTTTGCATTTTTTTGTTGTTGTTGCGTGAGAACTTTCTGGTTTTACAAAGCTTATTTGAAATCATGTATGTTGTTTTTGGAATATATAAAGCTTTCTGAAGTCGGATTTCTGGTTTTGTCGATTGTGTATTATATGCGGGGTTTGAAAAAAAAAATATACAAAGTTGATTTTTATTGTATTTATGCAAACTTTATAATTTTATTATTTTGTTTCCAGTCGGTGAAGTTGGTAATAGAGGGAAATAACAAAGTCCGTTCGTCGTTCGCTTCATATCTTTCTTCATCGTTCCGTTCATTTCTATTTGCTACGAAAGGTGAGTACCCCTCACTCACGATTTACATTCATATTTCGGTGCATAAACCTGTGAATTGATTACCTAAATTGCTAGGATTGCTCTAGAGATTTCATTATTCACATATGGACACTATTTTATGCAAGTGACCTATTATTTGTTTGTTATGTGAATTGGTGATATACGATATATATATGGATCTGCGTATGTGATATGTGACACATTCTAGCTACATATGTTGATAT
The DNA here is from genome assembly GCA_030737875.1 of Allium sativum. Classification (NCBI taxonomy): domain Eukaryota; kingdom Viridiplantae; phylum Streptophyta; class Magnoliopsida; order Asparagales; family Amaryllidaceae; genus Allium; species Allium sativum. The sequence goes on from CM060919.1 coordinate 448,733,111, forward strand.
TACGTGTAAATACGTTCGGACATGAAAAATGAAATTTTATGGATATAATACGTTCAGTGTAGCGTGCATGTAAATTTGATATGTGTGAATGTGACATGCACGATAGTATATGTGACATGCACACGGATACACGCACGAATATACTCTACGTATGCATGTCCGAATAAATGACATTTGACGTGCACGATTAACATTTAGACGTAATATGAATGTATACGGATGTGCCTGTGTGACATGCACAGATCGATATTATGTTTCGATGATTGATTTTGTTATGTTTTGATTTCATATTGCAATTTCCTTTAGTTTAGGAAATCACAATGGGTTGAAATGATACATACCCGAACGACTTGATAGAATAGGGAAAATCGTTATGGGTTGAAATGATAGACCCAAGCGATTTTTATTGAATTTGGGATTTCGGGTTGAAATGATATATACCCGTACTTGAAATATAAACGGATTGAAATGATATATATCCGTATTACTTGACCATAGGATAGAAAATTATATACGGACACCGTTGGTCATATTTTGAAATCACAATTATATGATTTAGAAAGATTGATTTTTGGAAATTTAATTCACGTATTTTCAATAATAGTAATATATGTATAGTTTGATTTAAATGATAAACTTATTTTGGAAATGTTTTGAAAAGTTAATTTATAAGTAAATACGAATTTAAATTACATTTAAGTTTTACTTATATTTTAATTGTTTTAAAGATTTACAAAATAACTACATATTTTATATATAGTACTTCTATAAATTTTATTACTAAATATCTTTATATTTTATTCATTATATTTTATAAACTTGTATATTTTATAAACTTAAAATAATGAATAGTATATGTTATGATTTTTGGAAGTATTTGATTTATATTATATTTTGACAGTTATTTAAGTAAGAATTATAAAATGACCACGGTGTGAAAATTTTAAACGATTGGTTGTTAAAGAGACCGGGATCGGAATTGTCATACTCTCTGCCAATTCCGAAAACCACTTTAACAACTGTGTACGCGGTGGAGTTCCAAAATGAAGTAGGATGGCTTGGCGATCGACTCTATTTTCTATTTCATATCAACTACGAGACCCTAACTACCTTGAGTCAGCTTGATGTGGCTAAAACAGGTGCTACACCGAGACCAAGTTAGGTCATTCCTCCTATCGAGCATGCTTCTTCGAAACCATTCTATTACTTTTGTGATTCGATTGGTGCGCACCCTTGATATGGGAGTGTGTCTCGAGGTGGGCGGTAGTTGCTGCTATGCGTTACCACCAGTCCGGTTATGCAAACGGTGAATCCACCCTGGCATTCCTCGTGTGCCTTGTCACATGCCTTATACGAACCCCATACGATTTTGTTTTGTACCATTTTATATGGAGTGCCCTCTGATAGCCCTCCAGTTTACGGAGGAATTACGGTACTGTATATACTATGGGAATATATAAACGGTATAAGGGTAATCATGGTAACCCCGCTTACGCTATTTTGATATTTACTTTACTGATAGACACTATTGTATATAGCGTATTATAATATATAGTATTAGTTTGACGGATCCTTAAAGGATGGTCATCCCAACATCCTTTAAGTTACTTTGCATTTCGGTAATCGATACACTTGAGTTATCTTTTAAATAAGAATGTAAATCCTGACTCGAGTGTGTTTGTTTTACATAGATACTCGGGTCAGCTTGAGGATATCAACTTTCTTGGTTCACCTGGAGTTTGGAGCTTTGCTTGGATCTATCTATCACTTATTCAGTCGTTGCAGTTATTTCAGCCTTCCAGTTATTTCAGTTATTTCCTATTTCAGACTATTATTTTCTTATGCATTAGTAGACTTATCTATGTTTGGCACTCTATTGTATTTGCTTTAGACTTTATGGTTGTGTAGTAGCTTATGGAGTACTATTCTATCTATTCCGCTATGTAGTATTTTATTACTCTATGTCTGTGATCTGTGATTGATTTATTTACTATATATGCTGTTATTTGCCAATCTTTATTAACAATCTATCGTTTTGAGCAATTCAAATCTGACGTGTGTGGATTATTGTCGATTTGAATGGTTCGAAATGGTGGGTCGTTACACTGACGATCCAAGGGTTTGACTGAGTACTTGCCCTAAGACTCGGGCTAGGTAGTCTCGAATTCGGTAAGGACTATCTTTTGCCTAGGTTCATGATGAAAATCCAATTTCCAAATATGTGACTATGCAGGTTTGATTGTATATATATATGTATATATATATATATATATGGCGACATGATATATGGTACCCATGCCGTCTATGATTGATAATTATGATTGAAATTGTTTTTTTGAAACATATAAACACTAGTAATAATATCAAATGATTTTTTTTATTCGTATCAATCATATTTTGGCCATTATAAGGTAAAACTCTATCCTCCGGTTTGCGTTGCATTGTGTGATGGGAACTGAGTCTTATAATGGCTTCATTTTTTATAAAAAGCATTGCGATATTTAAAAGAATGATTTGTTTTTAAAGCACTGACAATCCAATGGAGTAAACCTGTTCCACGAAAGTGGCGTGGTCCTGTGATTAGCCATATTATAAATGTGTTGAGTAGATTTCTCATACCAGTCCCATGACTGACTCGTAGTTTGTTTCACTTTCAAACTCGGGTGCCCCTTTTTCTACACGGGCAGCCTTGTATTCAGGTTTAGCGGGCTTTATCCGGATAGCTGGAGCTGAAGATGGATTCTATCATTTATCTCTTTTTATGCTGTTCTGCTCCTATTGTACATATTATGTTTATTTCCGCTGTAGACATCTATGTATAGCTGAACTGTATTTGTACTAAGTATGATCCTGTATACTGTGTAACTCTGATGATTACGTTTATCCAGTATATTCTATTGTGCATTATCTGGTGTATTTGTTTAATTTCTGTTCTGTTATTATCTGTTTCTGTGTTATATTCCAAGGATTACCCTTGCCGCCGTCAGTACGGGGTTTGGGGTCGTCTCATGATGGATGACTGTTTATCGTTGTTATGATATACATGTGTTGTATGGAATCCATATAATTAACATTATATGGTAATTGATTGTGTCTCATTCCAATCTAGAAAATAAAGAATATTTTAAAATAATATTCAGAAAAGGATTAAAAATATTCATGTGTTGAATAAAATAAATATTCATGTGTTGAATAAAATAAATATTCATGTATTGAATAAAATATTTAAACCATAAAAATATCATTTTTATTGAAGGTATGAACCATTAAAAATATTCATGTGTTGAATAAAATAAATATTCATATGTTGAATAGAATAAACATTCATGTGTTGAATAAAAGCCGTGTTGATTAGATATGCCATTTTGACGCGAACGATATTTATAGCTTAATTTTTTCATTATTTATAATGAATATCGAAAAGGAATTTATTTCAAAATCTGGTATTTTGAAAATATTATCATTTATATATTAATGATATGGAATATTCAATTTTGATTTGAAATTGAATATGAAGTTGAAGCCGTTTTGAAAACGAATTTAAAACGAGTTATAAATACGTTTTGAAAGGAAATCGACGAAATATAATATATATATATATTTACATATTGAATGGCCTGAATAGAACGCGCCGCGTCGTAGTAGTTCGCAAATTTCGACCATTGACTTCGAAATGACGTTACGGGAGATCCGACCGTCGGATTCTCCTGAAACCAAGACCATTGGATTCGTATCGAAAAGAGATTTCTATTGAATAATAGAAATTTGAAATATAATGGTTGGATTTGGAATTATGTCCAAATCAAATTTGAAAAAAGTCGTTGTAAGTGCAGTTCGATGACCGTTTATGGAAATCGACTGTACGGGCCTTGATAAAATTATTAAAAATATTAATAAATTATGTAAAATCATAATAAATGGTTTGGAAAGAACTAGGATGAAAAATTCTATATTTGAAAAGATAAAAATACATTTTTATCGAAATGAACTAGTTATTAACTAGAAGGATAATCCAATATTTTTAATTAAATAAATTGGATTTGAAGTGGTTTTGAAAATAACCAGAATTTCCAATATACGAATTGGAATGGATTTGAATCGAAATTATCTTCGGGATATTTCGATGTTGGATTTTGTGATTATACAGATATGGTTATGGAAATTTGAAAGATATATTTATATCTTTATTTCCAATACGATATTTGTTGATTTCAGAATTTGATATTGAATATTAGCCGATATATTTTCTATTCAGAGCCTTGTATTTAATATCAAATGAGATTTTGGGTTCGTCGTGAATGATGTCTTAAATAACACGGTTCTTGAACCCAGTTTAGAAAAGAATAAATCTTTTAATTAAGACTTAGTGAGATTTTCCAGTTGATTAATATTTAATTGGAATTGAATTGAAAATTGGTTTTTGGGTTTATAGTGAATGGTGTTTTAAATAATACTTGTTCTTTAACCCGATTAACAATGGGATGTGATTTTGGGTTTATCGTGAACCGTGTTTTAAAAGACAATGGTTCTTTAACCCAGTTAAAGATAAGATTAATTTCTTAACTTTGAAAATCATTAACTAATGATTTTTGGAGATTAAAACTGAATTAGAGTTTTAATGAATCTTTAATTAGATTGAAATGGTCGAGAATGGAGTATCACCAGTTTTGCCCCAAGCGATAATTAAATCTTTAATTAGATTTGAATGTGTAATGGTAATTAAATTTACTGATAACACCGTGGTGTTAGATATGAAGTATTACCAGTTTTTCTTCATGGGATGTATAGGTTGGGATTTGGAAATTTAACAAATAATTACTTCGGTAAGGATCGCTAATCCCGACTAGTTTGGAAAACCATAATATGGTTTGAAATGATATTCCAAGGAAAATTAAAGAATAAATTTTAAAGAATTTATATTTGATAAAATTAATGGGAACCTTCCCCTAGTGATGTGAATATTTGAATAAAAGAATATTCTGAATTGGAATGAGGCGTATGTTGTGTTTGTGTAGCACTTGTTTATAAAATACGCGAGTTATTCGGAAAGACCGGGTTTATCCCATTCTGAATAACTGATACAACGATAAGTCGAAGATGAGGATGGTGGTTGAAGACCGGTGGTCTTCACGTCATTTGGATGATTACTGATGATCTTGATTGGGTTGTACACCCAAGAGGAGGGAATAAGTTGGTGATCGTCCAGATGTACTTGGAGATCGATGGATATGAGAGGAATAAGGTTCCTCCGGTTTCTTTCAGACCCATAACGGACTTGTAAATGGACTGTGTATCTGGCATTGGATTTTGCTCTGTGTTGATTGATCTCTGTTAAATATACATCTGTCTGGTGAAGGAGAATTTATTCTCTTGCTTCACCCTTCTCTAAGACGTACGGAATCAGAGGTTGTATATCGATAGACATCAGCCGCATGGAGTGGATTGCCGGTGTGGCATGCCTAAGTGGCAAATGATCAAGGCTTTTGTTGAAAAGCAAAGTCTTGTGGTAGATGATCGAAGCACGGCCTTTGTGGCATCGCTTTGTATAGCGTTAATTCGCGAGCCCACACCCCGGTATGAACCAAAAACTGGAGAGGACCTCAGGGAGGGCATGTGTTTCCTTCTAGCTAGAAGTGGTGTCAGTGGTTTACAAGCCCTAACGAGTTTGACTTATGTGGTTGTTGGAATGCGAGGCGCCTCGGTTATATCGGTCGATCCGGGACCGATGGACTCATTCGTTGGCTCATTTACGCCCCATAGGGCGAGGAAATGCATGTTCAGGCATTTTTATCCACTCCGTGTGGACCGACCCTGACGATCCAAGGGCTCACCTGTGTCTGGATCCTGAGGCTCGGGCTAGAGAGTCTCAAAGCAGGTGAGGACTATCTTTTGCCTCGGTTCATAGATGGAAATCCAACTTCCAAATACGATATTTTGCCGTTTTAATTGTAGAACTAGTATGGCGACATGATATATAGTACTCATGCCGTCTATGATTGATACATTTATATTTGAAGTGTTTTCTTCACTTATAGTAATAATAAAAGATTAAATTTCACGTATCAAGCATTATTTGGCTATTATAAGGTAAAACCCTATCCTCCGGCTTGCGTTGCATTGTGTGATGGGACTTGGGTCTTATAATAGCTTCATTATTCTTTATTTAGCATTGCGCTGTTTATAGAATGCACTGGTATTCTTGGGAGGAAACCCGTTCCGTGTTATACAGCGTGGCCCCTTGATTTACCTAACTTTAAAATAAAGATTAATAACTGTTTTAGTTCTCACATCAGTCACATGACTGACCTGGATTTTATTGTTTTAACCTAAACTCTGGGAGCCTTTAATTTCCACACGGGCAGCTAGTAGTTGGGTTTTGCAAATATTATATTCACGGGATCCTGGTTTATAGCTGAAGGGATATTCGGAAAGCTCTGTATCCATGTATCTATTTCAGTTGTGTTTTGTATTATTTTTCTGCTACAGTAATATATTTAAATCTCTGATATTTATCTAATGTATATTATTCGTTTATACTCTGTTATATTCTTGTATTCTGATGGAATTGTTGTAATATACAATGAAATGTTTTTTTATTTGTGTTCTGATTTGTCGTGTTCTCAAAGCAATCTGTTCTTTCCTTCATAGGGAAGTTCGGGTCGTTTTAATTAGTGTATGTCAAATATCATCCCAATACCCATGTGGGGTTTTCAAACAACAAATACTGGTTATTATTTGTGCACTTGGGCGATGTGTAGAAATTATCGTTCCAATCAATATCACTTAAATTTGTGTACATAAACAAGCCGTCCGATTTGTAAATGAATATTTATTCCAATTTCTTTTTATGAAAATTTTATATACCTTTTATATAAATAATTTTTACATTTCACTTTTAGAAAAATTCGGCATTATAACGACGTGATATTAAAATCGGAATAATGTCTAGCACTATCCCTCTCCTGATACTGACTCACGCCATACACAACAATCAATCAATCCAATAATACCACAATACAATCAAGTTTTCCACAACACAATCATAACACATAAATCATCCAAGGTTTGTACAAAATTTAATGTTAGGAGCTACTAAGCCCCATCTGCAACCTAGGAAGTAGTGACATAACAAAAATGATTTGAGTGAGAGAGTTCTTACATTGGTTTCCACTCCGTTAGTCTTTAATTGACGGTTTTGGTACCATTCAGATTTGTATTTGCCTCAAATTCAAACAAGCTCCAAATTGGACCCGGTCAGTTTTATTGTGAAGCTCTCGACTCCACGATCGCAATGGATCTAGTTTCATGCAAATCAGAGTTCGTAGCAAAAAGTTATTAACGTTTAAACTTTAATTACAAAATTTAAATAATTAATTAAAATAAATTAACTAATTACCTTTCTAAAATCGTCCAACGTTGCTCCATCCCCTGCGCAGCCTCGCAGGAGCCACCTGGATGTTGGCCAACCACCCCGCCTCTTCCTTGGTCCACGGCGCCGCTGTCTGTAACACCCCTCTCGAAAAGCTAACACAAAGATCTTTTAGCACAGTGGTTAGTGCATGGTGTTGCTTTCCGAAAGGTTGGGGGTTCGAATCCTGTGGGTGTCTCATTTGGTATTAAAGCCTATACCCAGTCGGAATTGTGTGTGCAATGCTGTGGATGTCGGTCGGTGTGGTACTGATGCGGGTTACGTGCACAATGCCTGGGTGGTGAGTGATATGAGACAATGAGGACATTGTGCTCTTTAAGGGGGGTAGTCTGTAACACCCCTCTCAAAAAGCTAACTTAAAGATCATTTAGCACAGTGGTTAGTGCGTGGTGTTGCTTTCCGAGCGGTCGGGGGTTCGAATCCTGTGGTTGTCACATTTGATATAAGAGCTTATACCCAGTCGGAATTGTGTGTGTGATGCTGCGGATGTCAATCGGTGTGGTATTGATGCGGGTTACATGCACAATGCCTGTGTGGTGAGTGTGAGTGATATGAGCAACGAGGACGTTGGGCTCTTTAAGGGGGGTAGTCTGTAACACCCCTCTTGAAAAGCTAACACAAAGATTTTTTAGCATAGTGGTTAGTGCGTGGTTTTGCTTTCCGGGAGGTGAGGGTTCGAATCCCATGGGTGTCACATTTCCCAACCTAGTGCTAAATGTAAAAGCATATTTTGCTCATAAAATTGGTCGAGCAAAATCCAAACAATCAATCCATAAATGGTCAACTGAAAGAGATTATTTGATATCATTAAACAAAATAGTGGACCCATGAATTTGGAATTTATAATCCTTTAATTAGGATTAATGGAATATTCCAAAGTAAAGTTTTCCAATTTAATATATTAAATTGGAATTTAATGGAATTCGATTTTGTAATAATCGAGATGAGCTTCCGTGAAGGAAGTCCGTTACTATATGTGGAATTTAAAAGGCTTTGCCGTTATTCCATTTATATTATTAGTCTGATACGGGAATTTATATAGATTATATACTGTTATGATTTCTGTGTAGATTCCATTTTGATGGAAGATGATTTTGGGTTTATCGTGAATGGTGTTTTTAAACGACATTAGTTCTTTAACCCAGTTAAAGACAGGTCTTATTTCCTAAATTCGAATATTCATTAAATAATTATTTTTGGAGATTTAAACTAAGTGGAGTTTTAATGAATCTTTAATTAGAATGAAATGTTAATGTGGTAATTAAATTTTCCAAATTTGAAAGGTGTTCGAAAATGGAGTATCACCAGTTTTACTTCATGCGATAGTTAAATCTTTAATTAAATTTGAACGTAGAATGGTAAATTAATTTACCAATAACACAGTGTGTGTTAGATATGGAGTACTACCAGTTTTGCTCCATGGGATAAATAGGTTGGGATTGGAAAATAACATAAATGATTACTTCAGTAAGGCTCAGTAATCCTGACAAGTTTGATAAACCTTAATTTGGTTTGAAATTGTGAAAAGATAATACAAAATCTTTTCAAATGGTTTTCAAGAGAAGATTTAAATAAGAGGTCTAATGAATTAAATCTTAGATAAGATTTATGGGAATAATTCCTAATGTAAAGGATATTTGAATAAAAGAATATTCTGGATTGGAATGAGGTGTATGATGTGTTATTATAGCACTTGATTTTAAGATACGCAAGTTATTCGGAAAGACCGAGTTAAACCCATTTTTAATAAGTGATACGACGATTATAAGTAGAAGATATTGAAGATGGTGGTTGAAGACCGATGATCTTCATGTCGAATGGATTACTACTGATGCCATGGATTTGGGTAGCTCCCATGAAGGGGTTATAGTGGTAGTGGTTCAGACGTACTTGTTGATTGTCCGAATGTGCGAGGGCCTCTCTCCTGTATTGGACATATAGGATAAGGAATAAGGTGCCTCCTATTTTGTTTAGACCCAGCACAGATTTGCAAATGGATGGTATGTCTGACATTGTATTCCTTTATGCTATATTCGTTGATCTCTACTAAATATATATCTGTTTGGTGGCGGAGAATTTATTCTCTTGCTTAACACCTTCTTTGAGACATATCAGCTTAGAGGTTATATATCGGCAGAAATCAATGGTATGGTATGGATTGACAATGTGACATGCTGAGATGCATGGATCAAGGCTTTTGTTGAAAAGCAAAGCCTTATGGATGATGATCAAAGCATAACTTTAATTAGGATAGCTTTGTGTAGCGTTAATTCGCGAGCCTCACACACCGGTATGATGGTGAACTGATGGTCAGGTCAATATGCTTTTGAGATAAAAATAGACACCTTTAGGGTTGTCACGGATTCGATCGACCGAGACGGACTGGGTGTGGTCGCTCCACGCTAAGAGGGATAGGGCACACCCCCCGATTCCTAGAAGGATAGAGTAAGCAGTGTTTTCTTTTGCCGGGACGTAAGCCACGGTGATATTTGATTTACCAAAAAGGCGGATGTGCATTACGGTGTTTTCTCTAGCTGGGACGTAAGCTATGGAGTATTGCACTATGCGATAGATCTTTCAAATCAGCAGCCATCATGATGGAAATCCAACTTTCCAATACGAGCTTTGTGGTTTTTGTTGTATACCTATATATATGGCGACATAATAGGGTGGGGTATTATGCCGTCTAGGACTGATACGTTTACTTTTGAAGTTGATTTATGCACTATACACTTATAGTATTAAAAGATAAATTTCATGTATCAAGCATATTTAGGTATTATAAGGTAAAACTCTATCCTCCGTCTTGCATTGAATTGTGTGATGGGGCCTGAGTCTTATAATAGCTTCAATTTTCTTTTATTTAGCATTGTGAGTTTTGTTTTATGGTATTCATGGGAGGAAATCCGTTCTATGTCATACGACGTGATCCCGTGATTTACCTAACTTTAAAATAAAGTAATAACTGTTTTAGTTCTCACACCAGTCCCATGACTGACTCAAAGTTTATTGTTTTAACATAAAATCCGGGTGCCCATATTTCCACATAGGTAGCTAGTAGTTTTGGTTTTCGCAGATACTTCTTTTCACAAGATCTTGGATTACAGCTGGAGCTATATTCGAAAAGCTTTGTATCCCTGTATCTCTTTCTGTTGTGGTTGTTGATGTTTTCTGCGGCACATTACATTTATTTATTGTATTTTCCATTGTAATGTAATCTAAATCTCTGATATTTTTCCGTTGTGTAATATTTATTCAGACTCTGAGATCTTGTACTCTAATGTGAATTGTTGTAATAGCAATGAAATGTTCTATTGTTTGTGTTCTAATGCGTCGTGTTCTCAAAACAATCCGGGCTTTCCCGTAAGGGGAAGTTTGGGTCGTGTCAGTTTGGTATCAGAGCTTTGGTTTACAGAGCTCGATAACAAGACACATTAGAACAAAACGAAAGAATTCATCAGAGATAGGATTAGTAATATCTATAAGAATGACTCGTTGGAGATAGGGTTAGTAATACCCTAGAATAAGTCTGAAGAGTGCTATTTATTAAAAATGAATCTAGTTTTGAAATTTTATATCTTATTATACGTATTTGAATATTTTATTTTATGTTGAATTTGGACTATCGGGTATATGAAGATTTTGAATATACGCATAATTAACGTATATCCGAAGCCTCAAATATATTGGGTAGGTACAGAATCACACTCTAGTCACCCGGGGATGATTTTGATGATGAGTCCTCATCATCAGTGTCTTTGTTCGAGTTTCGAAAGTGGGATATCTATATATTTCCAATTGGTTGGTGTGAGAACCAAAAATTAGTTAGGGATTATTGTTTGTGATTTGATCTTTAAATATGATTTTTGAATGGATAAAAGTTATATATTTGAAAAGCTAATTAACTAATTGATTGCTGGTTGTGATGGATGATAATTAGTTTAACTAATTTAAATATTGGAATAATAAAACCAATATGAAAATGAAAGGTAAATTAAGCCAAATCGAACCAAATATCTAATTGAATTGTAAATTGATTGGAATTGTATATATGTACATGTGTATATGTGTAAATAGGTCATAGTATGGAAGCTAAGAAGAGGAATAAAATTGTATGCCTGACAAATAGGTACATATTTATTGTATTTATTGGGGGTTTTGATGATTTTATGAGCCGATTGGCAAGCCGCTTGGCTTTTTATTTTTGATTGATGAGGGCCATGTGAGGCAAGTTGTGGTTTTACCGATCAGCCCGTACAAAGGAGGTTATTGTTAAATTTTTCGAAAATTTAAGGTGTTAGCCAAATTTTTGAGAAATTAGAAAGTTCTTAGAAACTGAAAAGTTGAAGAACTTGAGTCAAGCGAAGGTGGTGTTGGTTAAGTAAACAACCTTCAATACTATCTTCCTTTTCGAGGACGAAAAGATTTTAAGTGGGGGAGATTGTAACAACCCGGAATTTCTGAACCAATTTTTTTTTCATTTTAGCTATCTTAATGGATTTTGAATATTTAAAATGATTTATTTTAAATAATAACGACTAAAAATTTATTTAAATTGAAGTTAGAACGTATATATTTAATTTAACTATAAAACGAACTCGAAATGGCGCGGTAGTTTGATAATTCGATTTCTAAATTCAAATGAATTGAGACGACCCGATTTCCCGTTCTCACGGAAATAAGGTTATCTTTGGAATATAACACAGAAACAGATAATAGCAGAACAAAATTAAATAAATATACCAGATAATGAACAACAAAATATACTGGATAAAGTAATCATCAGAGTTACACAGTATACAGGATCTTACTTAGTACAAATACAGTTCAGCTATACATAAATGTCTACAGCGGAAATAAACAAAATATGTACAATAGGAGCTGAACAGCATAAAAAGAAATAAATGATAGAATCCATCTTCAGCTCCAGCTATCCTGAAAGAACCAGCTAAACCTGAATACAAGGCTGCCCGTGCGGAAAAAGGGGGCACCCGAGTTTGAGAGTGAAACAAACTACGAGTCAGTCATGGGACTGGTATGAGAAATCTACTCAACACATATATAATTTGGCTAATCACAGGACCACGCCACTTTCGTGGAACGGGTTTACTCCATTGGATTGCCAGTGCTTTAAAACAAATCTTTCTTTTAAACATCGCTATGCTTTTTATAAAAATGAAGCCGTTATAAGACTCAGTTCCCATCACACAATGCAACGCAAACCGGAGGATAGAGTTTTTACCTTATAACGGCCAAGATATGCTTGATACGAATAAAACAAAGGCATTTGATATTATTGCTAGTGTTTATATGTTTTGAAATCAATTTCAAATCAAAACTATCAATCATAGACGGCATTAATGCCCCATACCACTATGTCGCCATATATAGGTATACAATCAAAACCGCACGATCACGTATTTGGAAATTGGACTTCCGTCATGAACCAAGGCAAAAGATAGTCCTTACCGAATTCGAGACTGCCTAGCCCGAGTCTCAGGATCAGAACGCATCGATCCTTGGATCGTCAGGGCCGGTCCACACAGAGTGGATTAAAAATGCCTGAGCACTACGTTTCGCCGCCCTTTGGGGCGTAAGCGAGCCAACAAGTGACTCCATCGGACCCGGATCGTCCGATCTAACCGAGGCGCCTCGCAACAGCAACAACCACATAAGTCAAACTCGTCAGGGCGTGTAAAACCACTGACGCCACTTTTAGCTAGGAGGAAACGTAGGCCCTCCCTGAGGTCCGTTCTCCCGTTTTAGGTTCATACCGGGGTGTGAGGCTCGCGAATTCACGTTATACACAAAGCTATGCTACACAGGCGGTGCTTTGATCATCACCACAAGACTTTGCTTTTCAACAGAAGCCCTGATCGCTGCATCTTAGCATGCCACATAGAATAAATCCTATGTCAGACACACAGTCCATTTACAAGTCCGTTCTGGGTCTGAACGAAACCGGAGGCACTAAATACCTCGCAAACCCTTCGATCAACACGTACGTCTGAACGATCACCACTCATTATCCATATTTCGGGATGCCTCCCAATCAGGACCTCGGTTACCATCCAAACGAGGTGAAGATCTCCGGTCTTCGACCACCGTCTTCATCTTCGACTATCAATCGTCGGTCGATTATTTGAAATGAGAATTAACTCGGCCTTTTCAAATAATTCACGTATATTTAGGATTTCAATTCGATTTATTTCAATGGTTAAATTATTCGACAACACCAATCTTGTTCTTTAATGTAATTTTCACACCAAACACATTCAACCATCAAATACAACATAAATCGAGCAAATTCAGTTTATTTCCATCCCATATCGCTTATGATATTTTATAACTATTTATCGCTATTTTTATTTATTTTAAAATAGCTATTTTATTCAAAACGACGCTTCGGGCCATAAGGCGGCCGTGGCGCTGTTTTTCTTCAGATTTGATTTACACATATCTGAAAATCTAACCGTTGGATCATCACAAAATTTACATCATTAGAAAGGTCTTTTCAAAACGAATCCAACGGTTCCAGTTTCGGGAAATTCCGACGGTCGGATCTCCCGGTACAATCGTTTGAAGTTTCGATTTCAAAATACGAACTGCAGCGTCGTTATTCGATTAAATATATAATTATATATATATATATATAAATATAATCGCTTCTGGCGCTGTTTTTCTTCAGATTTGAATTAAACATTCCAGACAATCCAACCGTTGGATTTTTACAAGGTTGGTGCCGTTGGAAAGATTATTCCAAGGCGAACCCGACGGTTGAGGTTTCGGGAAAATCCAATGGTCGGATTTCCCGTACTAGTCGTTTGAAGTCGCGGTTTCAAAATACGAACTGCACGGCTTCGTTTTGTTTTAATTTTATTTATATTTATATAGTTATATAAATATAGTTCATTCAATGATTTCCATATCGTTTTCACTTCAAATATTTTTCTAACGCCTTAAATTTTGGAAAAATTTCGCCATAACCTCCCCTGCACCGGGAGCACCAGGAAATTGCAAATAGTGTTCCCGGTCCTTCTAATCTCAAAAAGAAAAAGAAAAAGCCAAGCGGCTAGCCAACAGGCTCAAAATCATCACCCAAACAAATCAGTAAATGTGTACCTATTTGTCGGGCACAAAATTTTATTCCTCTTCTCTAGCCCCTTTGCTATAACCTGTTCAATGAATATGCATATACATATATATACAGTTCTTAACATTTATCAATTTCTATTCGACTTCATATTTGATTTCTATTTGGTTTAAAAACTCCATTCATTCTAATGTTACATAAATAGGTGCAAATCATTTCATTAGCTAATTAATGAATATTTCAACTCATATATGTTTATTTTGAACAAGTGGCTATTTTTAACACTTCACATTTCAACGATTTCTGCATACAATAAAAATGTGATTTTTATTGTAAAACGATTCATTTCAAAACACTATTTTTCTATATAGTTCATATAGTCGATAAAAGGTGATTTTTATTATCAAACAATTTATTTTCAAAATATGAATACCATTCAACACATGAATTTCTAATCAACGAATGAATATCAATTCAACACATGAATGTTTTCTATAGTTTTTATATATAGATAAAAATGTGATTTTTATCATCAAACAATTTATTTCAAAATATGAATACCATTCAACACATGAATTTCTAATCAACGAATGAATATCAATTCAACACATGAATGTTTTCTATTGTTTCTATATATAGATAAAAATGTGATTTTTATTATCGAACAGTTTATTTCAAAATATGAATACCATTCAACACATGAATTTCTAAACAACGAATGAATATCAATTCAACACATGAATGTTTTCTATAGTTTCTATATATAGATAAAAATGTGATTTTTATTATCGAACAATTTATTTCAAAATATGAATACCATTCAACACATGAATTTCTAAACAACGAATGAATATCAATTCAACACATGAATGTTTTCTATAGTTTCTATATATAGATAAAAATGTGATTTTTATTATCGAACAATTTATTTTCAAAATATGAATACCATTCAACACATGAATTTCTAAACAACGAATGAATATCAATTCAACACATGAATGTTTTCTATAGTTTCTATATATAGATAAAAATGTGATTTTTATTATCGAACAATTTATTTTCAAAATATGAATACCATTCAACACATGAATTTCTAAACAACGAATGAATATCAATTCAACACATGAATGTTTTCTATAGTTTCTATATATAGATAAAAATGTGATTTTTATTATCGAACAATTTATTTTCAAAATATGAATACCATTCAACACATGAATTTCTAAACAACGAATGAATATCAATTCAACACATGAATGTTTTCTATTCAGTGAATAATTATAGTTTAAGCATATGAAAATAATTCAAGCACACGAATATTATTCAAAATTTCGGCAGCATAACGGCAGGGTAGTTACACCGGCACCGTCCCTAGTACGGCTCCTCGCTCTACCTTAAAACCTCGCGGTTTTTGACAATGGGGATCATGCATCTAGTTCGCACGCAGGCGGCATGTATATATTTATTTCATTCCCACAAACTAATCCTATGTGGTTTCAACCAAATATTTCACAACCACAAACGGGTATTTTTCAACCACAATCAACCAATATCAATCACAAACAATCCCAAACAATCATTCAATTTTCACAACAATTTCAACCAATAAATATCGTCCATGGTTTGTGGACGAGGGGGCGTATATATATATATATAGATATATATTTATAGATAGCAATTCACTTTCATTTCACACATATATAATATTTTTAAAACAGAAATCTCACCAATAGCTATCCAACTACGATTCTTCCTTTAGAGAAATCTTCGCCTTTTTTTCGCTTTCGCCCGTATTCTCTACATATGTAAAAATCGAATTTTTAAGATGTTATTCAATATATAAAAATATGATTTTTACTTCGACTTTCAATAAATAAAAATATGATTTTTACTTTTTAAAGAAATCAGTTTTCAATACCTTTTAAAAATCAAAATCAGTTTTTACTCTTTTTATAAAATCAGTTTTTAACTTTTAATAAAATCAGTTTTTAACTTTTAATAAAATTAGTTTTTAACTTTTAAAAAAAATCAGTTTTTAACTTTAAAAAAAAACAGTTTTTAACTTTTAAAAAAAAATCAGTTTTTAACTTTTAAAAACCAAATCAGTTTTCAATTCTGTTTATAAAATTCAGTTTTTATCTTTTTAAAACAAAATCAGTTTTATTCTTTTTTATAAAATCAGTTTTTAATTAACTAAAATAAAATCAGTTTTTAATTAACTAAAATAAAATCAGTTTTTAATTAACTAAAATAAAATCAGTTTTTAATTAACTAAAATAAAATCAGTTTTTAATTAACTAAAATAAAATCAGTTTTTAATTAACTAAAATAAAATCAGTTTTTAATTAACTAAAATAAAATCAGTTTTTAATTAACTAAAATAAAATCAGTTTTTAATTAACTAAAATAAAATCAGTTTTTAATTAACTAAGAACTTATAACAAAACAGAAATTAAAACCTAGAGAAAAAAAAAACTCACGTTCGTTATAGCAGTGGAGGGGCTCGCTATAGTGTCGACGTGGCGGTCGGAGGCGCTGCGTGGGGGAGCTCGCTGCCTGGAGGTGGGGTGAGGTCGGCGCTGGTCCTCCGATGGACTGGAGGTGCTCGATTCAGAGGAGGATGGGAACGAGGGAGCGTTCGAGGGCTAGGGGATCATCGATCCTTGGTGGGGTGGCCGGCGCTGGTCCTCCGATGGACTGGAGGTGCTCGCTTTCGTCAGATCGACGGAGGAGGGAGGGTGCGATTAGTTTGGGATTTTTTTTTTGTTTCTGTTTAATGAAATCGGGGGGGGGGGGCATGGTATAGGAGGGAATGAAAATTTATTATTATTTTTTTTATTATTTAATTTTTCAAAAAGGTTGACTTTTACATACGACCTCGAAACGAGGCCCACCGCCTGTCGCCCATAGCGTTTCACCCCCATTCCGAACACAATGGGATATGTATCGCAAGCTGATTTGATCGTTGCAATCAGTTTCCGTTGAATTTACATTTAAATCACTATATTGAATTTTTAACGTACATTTCAAATTACCGGGGTCACATACTAACACTAAAAATTCCAGAAAAATATTTTCTAGCTTCGTATTGACGATACGGTCCTAACAAAACTAGTTTCGTCGAATTCTGAGACCGTTTGAAAAATGGCCAATTTCCAGTCGATTAAAATCAACTGAAACTGGTCAAACGCGTTTTCCTTTGCCACGCTCACATATTGATTCGAAAAATTATGAAATTTGAAACCTAGCAATAACCTGACACTGCGGATCTAACAAAAGTGGTTTCGTCGAAATCCGAGGTCGTATGCAAAATGTCCATTTTTAAGGGCCTGAATTCCATAGCGACTATTCAGAATTTTCAACTGGACATATCTTTTGATTCCCGCTATCAAATTTGGATTGGTCGGATTCGTTAGAAAGATATCATCAATTAGATCCTAATGTTTTTGGTTTCACTAAAATCCGGATTGTTTTGCACCCGGTATATTCAATTGAAGTTTGAAATCGAATTATCGAACTACCGCGCCATTTTCAATTTTATATATAATTATAATTAATTATATTCGTTTTCAATCGTCGATTCAAACTTAGTTTTCATCGCCATTATTTAAAATATTTATTTTAAATATTTAAAATCCATTATTTTAGCCAATTTAAAAATTTTAAATTTGTTCAGATTTTCTGGGTCGTTACAATCTCCCCCACTTAAAACTTTTCGTCCCCGAAAAGGAACAAAGTCGAAAGTGGTTTGATAATTCTACGATCACACAACACAACAAACCAATTTGTGTCTTTTTTAACCTTTTTAACTTTCAAATATATATCTTTTATATATATTCAAAAATTATACTTCTAAAACCAGACTATATATATATAATCACAAATACGTTATTTAAAAACATATTACTCTCGACTCGTTCTGAGGCACTTCTGACCCCATCTCTAACGAGTTGTTCTGATTCTGCTTTACTCATACTAGGATATTACTGATCCTATCTGTATAGAGTTACCCGTCCTAGAACACTACTGGTTCTATTTCTGACGAGTTCGTTCAAATGTTATATTCCAGAACTAAGCTTAACCAAAGCTCTGATACCACGATGAGACGACCCGATTTCCCGTTCTCACGGAAACAAGGTTATCTTTGGAATATAACACAGAAACAGATAATAGCAGAACAGAATTAAATAAATATACCAGATAATGAACAACAAAATATACTGGATAAAGTAATCATCAGAGTTACACAATATACATGATCTTACTTAGTACAAATACAGTTCAGCTATACATAAATGTCTACAGCGGAAATAAACAAAATATGTACAATAGGAGCTGAACAGCATAAAAAGAAATAAACGATAGAATCCATCTTCAGCTCCAGCTATCCTGAAAGAACCAGCTAAACCTGAATACAAGGCTGCCCGTGCGGAAAAAGGGGGCACCCGAGTTTGAGAGTGAAACAAACTACGAGTCAGTCATGGGACTGGTATGAGAAATCTACTCAACACATATATAATTTGGCTAATCACAGGACCACGCCACTTTCGTGGAACGGGTTTACTCCATTGGATTTCCAGTGCTTTAAAACAAATCTTTCTTTTAAACATCGCTATGCTTTTTATAAAAATGAAGCCGTTATAAGACTCAGTTCCCATCACACAATGCAACGCAAACCGGAGGATAGAGTTTTTACCTTATAACGGCCAAGATATGCTTGATACGAATAAAACAAAGGCATTTGATATTATTGCTAGTGTTTATATGTTTTGAAATCAATTTCAAATCATAACTATCAATCATAGACGGCATTAATGCCCCATACCACTATGTCGCCATATATAGGTATACAATCAAAACCGCACGATCACGTATTTGGAAATTGGACTTCCGTCATGAACCAAGGCAAAAGATAGTCCTTACCGAATTCGAGACTGCCTAGCCCGAGTCTCAGGATCAGAACGCATCGATCCTTGGATCGTCAGGGCCGGTCCACACGGAGTGGATTAAAAATGCCTGAGCACTACGTTTCGCCGCCCTTTGGGGCGTAAGCGAGCCAACAAGTGATACCATCGGACCCAGATCGTCCGATCTAACCGAGGCACCTCGCAACAGCAACAACCACATAAGTCAAACTCGTCAGGGCGTGTAAAACCACTAACGCCACTTTTAGCTAGGAGGAAACGTAGGCCCTCCCTGAGGTCCGTTCTCCCGTTTTAGGTTCATACCGGGGTGTGAGGCTCGCGAATTCACGTTATACACAAAGCTATGCCACACAGGCGGTGCTTTGATCATCACCACAAGACTTTGCTTTTCAACAGAAGCCCTGATCGCTGCATCTTAGCATGCCACACAGAATAAATCCTATGTCAGACACACAGTCCATTTACAAGTCCGTTCTGGGTCTGAACGAAACCGGAGGCACTAAATACCTCGCAAACCCTTCGATCAACACGTACGTCTGAACGATCACCACTCATTATCCATATTTCGGGATGCCTCCCAATCAGGACCTCGGTTACCATCCAAATGAGGTGAAGATCTCCGGTCTTCGACCACCGTCTTCATCTTCGACTATCAATCGTCGGTCGATTATTTGAAATGAGAATTAACTCGGCCTTTTCAAATAATTCACGTATATTTAGAATTTCAATTCGATTTATTTCAATGGTTAAATTATTCGACAACACCAATCTTGTTCTTTAATGTAATTTTCACACCAAACACATTCAACCATCAAATACAACATAAATCGAGCAAATTCAGTTTATTTCCATCCCATATCGCTTATGATATTTTATAACTATTTATCGCTATTTTTATTTATTTTAAAATAGCTATTTTATTCAAAACGACGCTTCGGGCCATAAGGCGGCCGTGGCGCTGTTTTTCTTCAGATTTGATTTACACATATCTGAAAATCTAACCGTTGGATCATCACAAAATTTACATCATTAGAAAGGTCTTTTCAAAACGAATCCAACGGTTCCAGTTTCGGGAAATTCCGACGGTCGGATCTCCCGGTACAATCGTTTGAAGTTTCGATTTCAAAATACGAACTGCAGCGTCGTTATTCGATTAAATATATAATTATATTTATATATATATAAATATAATCGCTTCTGGCGCTGTTTTTCTTCAGATTTGAATTAAACATTCCAGACAATCCAACCGCTGGATTTTTACAAGGTTGGTGCCGTTGGAAAGATTATTCCAAGGCGAACCCGACGGTTGAGGTTTCGGGAAAATCCAATGGTCGGATTTCCCGTACTAGTCGTTTGAAGTCGCGGTTTCAAAATACGAACTGCACGGCTTCGTTTCGTTTTAATTTTATTTATATTTATATAGTTATATAAATATAGTTCATTCAATTATTTCCATATCGTTTTCACTTCAAATATTTTTCTAACGCCTTAAATTTTGGAAAAATTTCGCCATAACCTCCCCTGCACTGGGAGCATCGGAAAATTGCAAATAGCGTTCCCGGTCCTTCTAATCTCAAAAAGAAAAAGAAAAAGCCAAGCGGCTAGCCAACAGGCTCAAAATCATCACCCAAACAAATCAGTAAATGTGTACCTATTTGTCGGGCACAAAATTTTATTCCTCTTCTCTAGCCCCTTTGCTATAACCTGTTCAATGAGTATGCATATACATATATATACAGTTCTTAACATTTATCAATTTCTATTCGACTTCATATTTGATTTCTATTTGGTTTAAAAACTCCATTCATTCTAATGTTACATAAATAGGTGCAAATCATTTCATTAGCTAATTAATGAATATTTCAACTCATATATGTTTATTTTGAACAAGTGGCTATTTTTAACACTTCACATTTCAACGATTTCTGCATACAATAAAAATGTGATTTTTATTGTAAAACGATTCATTTCAAAACACTATTTTTCTATATAGTTCATATAGTCGATAAAAGGTGATTTTTATTATCAAACAATTTATTTTCAAAATATGAATACCATTCAACACATGAATTTCTAATCAACGAATGAATATCAATTCAACACATGAATGTTTTCTATAGTTTTTATATATAGATAAAAATGTGATTTTTATCATCAAACAATTTATTTCAAAATATGAATACCGTTCAACACATGAATTTCTAATCAACGAATGAATATCAATTCAACACATGAATGTTTTCTATTGTTTCTATATATAGATAAAAATGTGATTTTTATTATCGAACAATTTATTTCAAAATATGAATACCATTCAACACATGAATTTCTAAACAACGAATGAATATCAATTCAACACATGAATGTTTTCTATAGTTTCTATATATAGATAAAAATGTGATTTTT
Organism: Allium sativum; assembly: GCA_030737875.1. Taxonomy (NCBI): domain Eukaryota; kingdom Viridiplantae; phylum Streptophyta; class Magnoliopsida; order Asparagales; family Amaryllidaceae; genus Allium; species Allium sativum. Next base: position 448,754,964 of record CM060919.1, read on the forward strand.
ATTATCGAACAATTTATTTCAAAATATGAATACCATTCAACACATGAATTTCTAAACAACGAATGAATATCAATTCAACACATGAATGTTTTCTATAGTTTCTATACATAGATAAAAATGTGATTTTTATTATCGAACAATTTATTTTCAAAATATGAATACCATTCAACACATGAATTTCTAAACAACGAATGAATATCAATTCAACACATGAATGTTTTCTATAGTTTCTATATATAGATAAAAATGTGATTTTTATTATCGAACAATTTATTTTCAAAATATGAATACCATTCAACACATGAATTTCTAAACAACGAATGAATATCAATTCAACACATGAATGTTTTCTATAGTTTCTATATATAGATAAAAATGTGATTTTTATTATCGAACAATTTATTTTCAAAATATGAATACCATTCAACACATGAATTTCTAAACAACGAATGAATATCAATTCAACACATGAATGTTTTCTATTCAGTGAATAAATATAGTTTAAGCATATGAAAATAATTCAAGCACACGAATATTATTCAAAATTTCGGCAGCATAACGGCAGGGTAGTTACACCGGCACCGTCCCTAGTACGGCTCCTCGCTCTACCTTAAAACCTCGCGGTTTTTGACAATGGGGATCATGCATCTAGTTCGCACGCAGGCGGCATGTATATATTTATTTCATTCCCACAAACTAATCCTATGTGGTTTCAACCAAATATTTCACAACCACAAACGGGTATTTTTCAACCACAATCAACCAATATCAATCACAAACAATCCCAAACAATCCCAAACAATCATTCAATTTTCACAACAATTTCAACCAATAAATATCGTCCATGGTTTGTGGACGAGGGGGCGTATATATATATATATATATATATATATATATATATATTTATAGATAGCAATTCACTTTCATTTCACACATATATAATATTTTTAAAACAGAAATCTCACCAATAGCTATCCAACTACGATTCTTCCTTTAGAGAAATCTTCGCCTTTTTTTCGCTTTCGCCCGTATTCTCTACATATGTAAAAATCGAATTTTTAAGATGTTATTCAATATATAAAAATATGATTTTTACTTCGACTTTCAATAAATAAAAATATGATTTTTACTTTTTAAAGAAATAAAAATATGATTTTTACTTTTTAAAGAAATCAGTTTTCAATACCTTTTAAAAATCAAAATCAGTTTTTACTCTTTTTATAAAATCAGTTTTTAACTTTTAATAAAATCAGTTTTTAACTTTTAATAAAATCAGTTTTTAACTTTTAAAAAAAATCAGTTTTTAACTTTTTAAAAAAATCAGTTTTTAACTTTTAAAAAAAATCAGTTTTTATCTTTTTAAAACAAAATCAGTTTTATTCTTTTTTATAAAATCAGTTTTTAATTAACTAAAATAAAATCAGTTTTTAATTAACTAAAATAAAATCAGTTTTTAATTAACTAAAATAAAATCAGTTTTTAATTAACTAAAATAAAATCAGTTTTTAATTAACTAAAATAAAATCAGTTTTTAATTAACTAAAATAAAATCAGTTTTTAATTAACTAAAATAAAATCAGTTTTTAATTAACTAAAATAAAATCAGTTTTTAATTAACTAAGAACTTATAACAAAACAGAAATTAAAACCTAGAGAAAAAAAAACTCACGTACGTTATAGCAGTGGAGGGGCTCGCTATAGTGTCGACGTGGCGGTCGGAGGCGCTGCGTGGGGGAGCTCGCTGCCTAGAGGTGGGGTGAGGTCGGCGCTGGTCCTCCGATGGACTGGAGGTGCTCGATTCAGAGGAGGATGGGAACGAGGGAGCGTTCGAGGGCTAGGGGATCATCGATCCTTGGTGGGGTGGCCGGCGCTGGTCCTCCGATGGACTGGAGGTGCTCGCTTTCGTCAGATCGACGGAGGAGGGAGGGTGCGATTAGTTAGGGATTTTTTTTTTGTTTCTGTTTAATGAAATCGGGGGGGGGGGCATGGTATAGGAGGGAATGAATTTTTTTTATTATTATTATTATTTAATTTTTCAAAAAGGTTGACTTTTACATACGACCTCGAAACGAGGCCCACCGCCTGTCGCCCATAGCGTTTCACCCTCATTCCGAACACAATGGGATATGTATCGCAAGCTGATTTGATCGTTGCAATCAGTTTCCGTTGAATTTACATTTAAATCACTATATTGAATTTTTAACGTACATTTCAAATTACCGGGGTCACATACTAACACTAAAAATTCCAGAAAAATATTTTCTAGCTTCGTATTGACGATACGGTCCTAACAAAACTAGTTTCGTCGAATTCTGAGATCGTTTGAAAAATGGCCAATTTCCAGTCGATTAAAATCAACTGAAACCGGTCAAACGCGTTTTCCTTTGCCACGCTCACATATTGATTCGAAAAATTATGAAATTTGAAACCTAGCAATAACCTGACACTGCGGATCTAACAAAAGTGGTTTCGTCGAAATCCGAGGTCGTATGCAAAATGTCCATTTTTAAGGGCCTGAATTCCATAGCGACTATTCAGAATTTTCAACTGGACATATCTTTTGATTCCCGCTATCAAATTTGGATTGGTCGGATTCGTTAGAAAGATATCATCAATTAGATCCTAATGTTTTTCGTTTCACTAAAATCCGGATTGTTTTGCACCCGGTATATTCAATTGAAGTTTGAAATCGAATTATCGAACTACCGCGCCATTTTCAATTCTATATATAATTATAATTAATTATATTCGTTTTCAATCGTCGATTCAAACTTAGTTTTCATCGCCATTATTTAAAATATTTATTTTAAATATTTAAAATCCATTATTTTAGCCAATTTAAAAATTTTAAATTGGTTCAGATTTTCTGGGTCGTTACATGAATGTACATAATACAAAATAAATCGAATTTCAGTGAAACAAGAAATGTTAGAATATGTTTAATAATATCCTTCTAACGAATTGAAAAATTTAGATTTCGTTTTCTAAATTGTAAGTTATGTCCAGTTTAAAATTCAAAATAGATGCTATGGAATTTATATATATTAATATAATATATAGCCCTTAAAAATAACCATTTTGTAAACGACCTCCGTTTTCGATGAAACAACTTTTGTTGGATCCGGAATGTCAAATTATAGTCAAGCTTAAAATTTCATAATTTTTGGAATTAATACGTGAGCGTGGTAAATTTATACGCGTTTTCAATTTTAGTTTAAATTTAATCGACTACAATAAGACCATTTTTCAAACGGCCTCCAAATTCAACGAAATTAGCTTTATTAGGACCGTATCGTCAAAACTTAGCTAGATTTATTTTTTCTGTAATTTTTGGAGTCAGTATGTGACCCCGATAAATTAAAATGTACATTCAAATTCAATATTGTCCTTTATATTAAATTATATTTTAAAGTTAACGAAAACTAATCGAAATAGTCGAATTGACTTACAAAACATATTCCATAGTGTCCGAAATGGGGGTATTTGGCTAGGGCCGATAGTCATTGGGTTTGATTTGGAGTTCGTGGAAATAAACAAGTATTTTTGTGAATTAAATATATTAAAATAATATATATAAAAATTGTAAAACCCTAACCCTATCCTATTATATTCAGCGTCGACACAACTCAAATCGAGGGCCACCAAGCTCCCAAATTCAAACCCTAAAATCCCTAAATCTAAGTCGAATTTACTTATGAAATCAAAACAAGAATTCAAGAGCATTTCAACCTCCTCAATTTGATATGGAAGAGATCAGTTTTCGTTCACTGATTTGATCGGAATCTCGCCTCCAAGTGGTGCGCTTCGCACCGGTTTTCACTTCAATAGGGAGCGTCGATGTAACAACCTGGAATTTTGGGGCCAATTTAAAATTTTAATTTTAGAAATTTTAATGGATTTTTAATAATAACGATGAAAATTTTATTTTAAAATGAATAAATTCAATTTAATTATAAAAGGAGTTTAAAACAGCGCTGCAGTTTGAAAATTTGAATTTGAACTTTAACTGACTGTACAGGATTCATTTTAAATCAGAATTGAGCAAAACAAGAAATATTTAAATCTATTTAATCATATCTTTTTAATGAATCTGAAAAACTGAAATTTCACTTTGAAAATAGAAAGTTATGGCCAGTTCAAAATTTAGAGAAGTCGCTGTAGAATTTATATATTTTTTAATTAAATATATGGCCCTTAAAAATAGCCATTTTGCAAACGACCTTTGTTTTCGATGAAACCACTTTTATTGAAACCGGAATGTCGAATTATTGCTAAATTTAATTTTCTAGAATTTTTCGAATTAATATGTGAGCGTGGCATAGGAAAATGTGTTTTGTCAGCTTCAGTCAAATCGGATCTGCCAGAAAATGGTCGTTTTTTAAACGGTCTCAGAATTCGACGAAATTGGTCTTATTAGAACCGTATCGTCAAAACATAACTAGAAATAATTTTTCTGTAATTTTTAGAGTCCGTATGTGGCCCCAGTAATTTAAAATGTATGATTGAATTAATTAAATAAATGATTTAAATATTAAATTAAATAAAAACATATCGTAACAGCCGAATTGGGTTACGAAACATGTTCCATTGTGTTCGGGATGGGGGGGGCTTAGACAGTGGCGACACTCGTTGGGTTTCATTTGGTGCTCGTATTGATAAACGTGGATTTTTGAATTAAATAAAATAAATTAGAAAATACACAGTATAAATACCCTTGGAATACGCTACAATATAACCCTATTCTACAGCCACCGTATGTCCTATTCCAATGGCCAATTTCATCCTATCTTCTTTCATTAATTAATTCTAATCCATCAAGTAATATTCAGAGCTTATTACACGAAATTGAAGAGAATCTCGAGGCCTTTAATTCTGTACGGGTATGATCGGGGTTCAATCACCAGATAGGCCGATTTCTCGCTCCAAAGCGCCGGCGTTTGGAGCCGTTGCTGGCACGGTGGGGGCCACTGAGTTTGATGAGGTGGCGGGCGCAGGGAGCGCTGGTGGAGTCCTATGTCATGGCGGCGACGGATTGGTGGTGCAAGGCTCCTGGCGGTGGTTCTTCTGAACCCTAGAAGGCAGCGACGGGTTTGAATGGGTTCCAGTATTTGTAACGAAGAAGAAGAAGGTTAAATGTTAATTAAAACTAATTAGTGTTTAATTAAAATGTAATCATGTGATTAAAACTTATAGTATCGTAACTTCTTCATACAATAACAGAATTTGACGAAACGACTTGCGTTGGATCGTCTTCCTGAACTCTACAACTAGAGACAAACCAGAACGGTAACAGAGCAGATCGGACTTTGGGACAAATTTCAGATCTGATCTATTCTGAATTAAAAAGCTCGGTGAGATTTCTAGATTTAAAATTAAATTAAATTTATATATATATAGAAATATATATTTATTCTGATTGTGATTGTATATTGATGCACTGTATGAAATTTAGATTGATTGATTTATGGTGGCGGTGATGACTTGTTTGAATCATATGTCCTTGTGAAATAAAAAGTGACAATTGGTTATAACGATGTGTTTGTCAACTAAAATAATTCTTTTCTTTTTTTGTCATTGTTAAAAATAGATCAGTTAACACATAAATTTACACTTGGGATTGAATAAGAATAGTTAACACATAAATTTTACATTTTGTGTCACATTTGTCTAAATAGAATTGTCAAAATAGAAAATGTCATTTTGGTCAAATAGAATTAACGTCAAAAACAAAATACCCATTTTGTTAAACCACGTTATATTAAAATATAAACATCATTTTCAGCTAGTGATGTTAGGCAATGTAAAATGTCATTTTAGTTAGACATGTTAGGTTAGAATTAAAACATCGTTTTTATTTAGGGATGTCATGTAACATTGAAATGTCACATTAGAATTATAACATCATTTGGTTATGAAATGTTTACATTAGAATTATGATCACATTTTTGCTGAATTGGGTTTGATCAAACAAAATTTTCATTTCGTTAAATTGAAATTATCATTTTTGTTTACATCAAAAAGAGGTATTTTTGTCACTATAATAAGAATGAAATAAAAGAGAATCAACATTCTTGTCAAAATTTGATTAGTGAATAAAGAAACATAATTTTTTTCAAAAATTTGATTAGTGAAAAAGAAACACAATTTTTGTCAAAAAAATTTGATTAGTGAAAAAGGGACCAAAATTAACATTTTGGTTGATTAGATTATAAAGAACAAAATTAACATTTTTGTTAATTAGATCATGTTGAACAAAATTAATATTTCTTGTTAATTAGATTATGGTTAAACAAAAATCTCATATTTTTCAAAATAGAGGTATAAATATAAAAAAAACTTTCTTTTTGAAATATGTCTTGCAAACAAAAATCACATTTTTGTTAAGAGAACTTGTGTTAAAACAAAAATCACATTTTTCTTAAGAGAACTTGTGTTAAAAAAAATCACATTTTTGTTAAAAGAACTTGTGTTAAAACAAAAATCATGTCTTTGTTAAAAGAACTTGTGTTAAAACAAAAATCATGTTTTTGTTAAGAGAACTTGTGTTAAAACAAAAATCACATTTTTGTTAAGAGAACTTGTGTTAAAACAAAATTCACATTTTTGGTTAAGAGAACTTGTGTTAAAATAAAAACAACATTTTATTTGAAACGTGTTATGTAAATCAAAATTAACATTTTGATTAGAAAATGAAAATTAGAATAAAAAGTACATTTTGATTAGAAAATGAAAACTAGAATAAAAAGTACATTTTGATTATAAAATGAAAATTAGAATAAAAAGTACATTTTGATTAGAAAATGAAAATTAGAATAAAAAGTACATTTTGCTAAAAAATGAAAATTAGAATAAAAGGACATTTTTCATTAGAAATGTTAATATGAATAAAAGGACATTTTTCATTAGAAATGTTAATATTGAATAAAAAGACATTTTTCATTATAAAGAATGAAGTAAAAATACCTTTGTCAGAAAGGTTAATTAGAAGAAAAATGTCATCTTTATTAGAAAGGTTACATTAAAAGAATTAGAAAAAATCATCATTTTTGTCAAGTTGAAAAAGAATGAATTAAAACATATATTTTGTCACTTTGAAAAAGAATGAATTAAAACCATTCATTTTGACACATTGAAAAGAGTTAGACCAAAAATGAACATTTTTGTACATTAAAAGGAATGAGTTAAAAAATGTATATTTTCATACATTAAAAGGAATGAGTTAAAAATGTATATTTTCATACATTAAAAGGAATGAGTTAAAAAAATCTATATTTTCATATATTAGAAGGAATGAGTTAAAAATGTATATTTTCATACATTAAAAGGAATGAGTTAAAAATGTATATTTTCATACACTAAAAGGAATGAGTTAAAAATGTATATTTTCATACATTAAAAGGAATGAGTCAAAAATGTATATTTTTATTCATTAAAAAGAATGAATTAGTAATGGACACTTTTGTCATTTAAAAATAAATGAGACCAAAAAATATATTCATTTTGGTAAATAAATAAGAGATAAGATTTTATTGTCATTTGTTAACAATAAAAAGAATTGAATTAAAAAGACTAGACTTTTATTGTCATTTGTTCACAATAAAAAGAATTTAAATATATGTCTATGATGTGAAATGCTTGATGGGTTAATATAATGTTAGTATATTTATACTGAATATTACACTTCCATTTACAAGTCATTCGACTTGTTTATGTGATTGAGACGATAATTTTCACACATCGCCCAAGTGCACAAATAATTTATTATTTGTTTGTTGGATGAAACCCCACACGGGTGTTGGGATGATATTTGTCCTACACTAGTCCCAAGATTTAGTGTAGAATCCACTTTGGTTGATTTATTGGATGTTTTATAATTATTTATCATGTTTGTTGGTTATATGCAATATATGGTTGTTGATTGAGGCACATTCCAATAAAGAATATATTTTAGAAAAAGAAATATCTTAGAAAAAGAATGTATTTTAGAAAAATATATTGAAATGAACTAGTCATCAACTAGAGTAAATCATTAAATTTAGATTTAATGAAGTTTTCCAATTTGTTAATATTTAGTTGAAAATTTAACTTAATAAAAATTGGATTTGGGTTGTCGTGAATGGTGTCTTCAATAACACCTTTCTTAAACCCAGTTGAGAAAAGAGTAAACCTTCTAATTAAAGATTATTAAAGTTTTCCAGTTATATTTAGTAATTGGAATAAGATGAAAGGTGAGTTGGGTTATTGTGAACTGTGTTTTTAAGCGACATTTGTTCTTTAATCCAACTGACAGTGAAAATATGATTTGGAATTTATAAATCTTTTATTAAGATTTAAATGAGAATTTTCCAAAGCCAAGTTTTCCAATTTAATATGTTAAATTGGAGTTGAATGGAATTCGAATTAATAATAACCGAGATAAGCTTCTGTAAAAGAAGACTGATACTACATATGGAATTTAAGAGGCTTTGCCGTTATTCCATTTATATTATCAGTCGGATACAGAAATTTATAACGATTATATATTAATTTGATTTCTGTGAAGATTCTATATTTTATGGAAGATGATTTTGGGTTTACCGTGAACTATGTTTTTAAATGACATTAGTTCTTTAACCCAGTTAAAGATAAGATTAATTTCTTAAATTTAAATAATCATTGAATAATGATTTTTGATATTTAAATCCAAATTGGGGTTTTAATAAATCTTTAAAAGAAAGATTTAAGAATAAATTTGAACATTTTATCATTGTTAAGATAATGTGAATATTTTATTTAAAGGAATATTCTGAATTGGAGTGAGGCATTGGATGTGTTTTTATAGCGCTTGATTATTAATTATAAAAATACGCGAATTATTCGGAAAGACCGGGTTTAACCCATTCCGAGTAATTACTACGACGATGAAGAGTCGAAGATGAAGACGATGGTTGAAGACCGACGATCTTCACATCGAATGTATGTGTTGCTATAGAGACCCTTGATGGGAGTAGCTACCTTGAAGGGGCATCAGTGGTGGCCGTCCGGACTAGTGTTGATTGTTCGGATTTGGTTTTCGCTCAGACCCAGAGCATAAGATAGTAAATGGATGCGTGTCTGACATTGGATTTCGTTTCATGTGAAATAAATTGATTTTTATTAATGTATATCTGATTGGTGGTGGAGAATTTATTCTCTGCTTAACACCCTGGTATATATTAATAGTGATTGATCGCATGGCGTGAATTGTCAATGTGGCACACCAAGATGCAATTGATCAAGGATTTTGTTGAAAAGCAAGGCCTTGTGGGATGATCAAAGTATAGCCTATTACGGCTTAGCTTTGTATATATCGTGACTTCGCGAGCCTCACACCCCGGTATGAGTCAAAAACGGGATATGGACCGTAGGGAGTGCACACGTTCCTTTCTAGCTAGTGGTAGTGTCAGTGCTTAAACTGGCTAGCATTTTGCTTATATGGATGATGGATTTTGAGGCATATCGGATTTTTATAGCCCGTTAGTGGTCATACCATAGGTTCTAAGGAACCAGGAAGCGTGTGTTCTGGAAATGCCAATCCACTACCGTTAGGTGGGACCGGCCCTACCGCTCCAAGGGTTGCCCATAGGTGTGATCTTGAGGCATTTTCTACAGTGTCTTGAATCGGAGAGGAGCTTGCCCCTAGCCTCGACTCATGATGGAAATCCAATTTCCAATACGACCTTGCGGTTTTGATTGTAGAACTAGTATGGCGAAATAGTAGGATGGGGTACTATGCCGTCTATGATTAACACATTATGATTGAAATTGTTTTTGAAATTTATATATACCCATAGATATACACACTAATATTAAATCCGTTTTATCGTATCAAGCATCTTTTGACCATTATAAGGTAAAACCCTGTCCTCCGGTTTGCGTTGCATTGTGTGATGGGACTTGGGTCTTATAATGGTCTCATTTTTCTAAAAAGGCATTGCGTAGTTAACGGTTTACTTTAATTTAGGCACTGGCAATCCAATGGAGTAAACCCGTTCCGCGTTAGCGGCGTGGTCCTGTGATTAGCCATATTTATTAGATAAGTTAAGTTAAGATTTCTCATACCAGTCCCATGACTAACCTGTAGTTTGTTTCACTGGAAAACTCGGGTGCCCATATTTTCCACATGGGCAGTCGAGTAGCTTTTTGTAGATATATTTACAGGATCCTGGTTTACAGCTGAAGCGGTATTCAGAAAGCTCTATATCTGTGTATTCCTTTCAGTTGTATATTTGTAATATTTTTCCACTGCTATTTAAATGTAATATTAAATCTCTGATATTATTGTATTTCTATTGTGTAATAAGTATCCATACTCTGTTATATTCTTGTGCTCCGACGTAATTGTTGTAATCAGCAATAAAATGTTCTTCAGTTTGTGTTCTGATGTGTGTTGTTCTCAAAGCTATCCGGCTTTCCTTTACGGGGAAGTTTGGGTCGTCACAGTTGGTATCAGAGCTTTGGTTTACAGAGCTCGAGAACAAGACACATTAGAATCGAATGAAAGAATTCATCAGAGATTGGATTAGTAATATCCAATAAGAATAACTCGTTAGAGATGGGATCTGTAGTATCCTAGAACGAGTGTGAAGAGTATTATTTTCTTTAAAATTGAAACCAAATTTAGACTTAAAAATTTTATCTTAATATACGTATTTGAATATATTATTATATTTTAATATGCACAATCGAGTATATAAAGATTTCGAGTATACGAGTAATTAACGGATATTCAAAGTTTTAATATACTGGATAGATATAGAATCACACTCTAGTCGCCCGAAGGTGATTCTGATGATCGGTGCACCATCATCAGAATTTATGTTCGAGTTTCGAAGGTGGTATATCTATATATTTCCATTGACTGGTATGAGAACCAAAACTTAGTTAGTGCACAATTGCCTCGATTTGCACTAAAAATATGATTTTTGACTATATATAAAAGTTATATATTTGAAAAGTTAATCACCTAATCGATTGCTCGTTGTGATGTTTGATTATTGGTTTAACTAATAAAATTATTGGAATGATAATTACTTTAACTAATAATATTATTGAAACCAATAAATAAAAATTTAATTAAGTTAGTTAATTAAACAACTTTTAGCTTCGTTCCTTTTCGAGGACGAAAAGATTTTAAATGGGGGCGATTGTAACAACTCGGAATTTTGGGGCCAATTTAAAATTCTCATTTTAGAAATTTTAATGGATTTTTAATAATAACGATGAAAAATTTATTTTAAAATGAATAAATTCAATTTAATTATAAAAGGAGTTTAAAACAGCGCCGCAGTTTGAAAATTTGAATTTGAACTTTAACTGACTGTACAGGATTCATTTTAAATCAGAATTGAGTGAAACAAGAAATATTTAAATCTGTTTAATCATATCTTTCTAACAAATCTGAAAAACTGAAATTTCACTTTGAAAATAGAAAGTTATGGCCAGTTCAAAATTTAGAGAAGTCGCTGTAGAATTTATATATATTTTAATTAAATATATGGCCCTTAAAAATAGCCATTTTGCAAACGACTTCTGTTTTCGACGAAACCACTTTTGTTGAAACCGGAATGTCGAATTATTGCTAAGTTTTAATTTTCCAGAATTTTTCGAATTAATATGTGAGTGTGGCAGAGGAAAATGTGATTTGTCAACTTCAGTCAAATCGGATCAGCCAGAAAATGGCCGTTTTTCAAACGGTCTCAGAATTCGACGAAATTAGTCTTGTTAGAACCGTATCGTCAAAACATAACTAGAAATAACTTTTCTGTAATTTTTAGAGTCCGTATGTGGCCCCGATAATTTAAAATGTACTATTGAATTAATTGAATAAATGATTTAAATATTAAATTAAATAAAAACATATAGTAACAGCCGAATTGGGTTACGAAACATGGTCCATTGTGTCCGGGGTGGGGGTATTTAGACAGGGACGACACTCTTTGGGTTTGATTTGGTGCTCGTATTGATAAACGTGGATTTTTGAATTAAATGAAATAAAATAAATTAGAAAATACACAATATAAATACCCTTGGAATACGCTACAGTATAACCCTATTCTACAGCCACTGTATATCCTATTCCAATGGCCGATTTCATCCTATCTTCTTTCATTAATTATTTCTAATCCACCAAGTAATATTCAGAGCTTATTACACGAGATTGAAGAGAATCTCGAAGCCTTTAATTCTGTATGGGTATGATCGGGGTTCAATCATCAGATAGGCCGATTTCTCGCTCCAAAGCACCGGCGTTTGGAGTCGTTGCTAGCACGGTGGGGGCCACCGAGTTTGTTGAGGTGGCGGGCGGGGGGAGCGGTGGTGGAGTCCTACGTCATGGCGGCGACGAATCGGTGGTGCAAGGCTCCTGGCGGCGGTTCTTCTGAATCCTAGAAGGCAGCGACGGGTTTGAATGGGTTCCAGTATTTGGAATGAAGAAGAAGAAGGTTAAATGTTAATTAAAACTAATTAGTGTTTAATTAAAATGTAATCATGTGATTAAAACTTATAGTATCGTAACTTCTTCATACGATAATAGAATCTGACGAAACGACTTGCGTTGGGATCGTCTTCCTGAACCCTACAACTAGAGACAAACCAGAACAGTAACAGAGCAGATCAGACTTTGGGACAAATTTCAGATCTGATCTATTCTGAATTAAAAAGCTCAGTGGGATTTCTAGATTTAAAATTAAATTAAATTATATATATATATAGAGAAATATATATTTATTCTGATTGTGACTGTATATTGATGCACTGTATGAAATTTAGACTGATTGATTTAAGGTGGCGGTGATGACTTGTTTGAATCATATGTCCTTGTGAAATAAAAAGTGACAATTGGTTATAACGATGTGTTTGTCAAATAAAATAATTCTTTTTCTTTTTTTGTCATTGTTAAAAATAGATTAGTTAACACATAAATTTACACTTAGGATTAAATAAGAATAGTTAACACATAAATTTACATTTTGTGTCACATTTGTCTAAATAGAATTGTCAAAATAGAAAATGTCATTTTGGTCAAATAGAATTAACGTCAAAAACAAAATACCCATTTTGTTAAACCATGTTATATTAAAATATAAACATCATTTTCAGCTAGTGATGTTAGGCAATGTAAAATGTCATTTTAGTTAGACATGTTAGGTTAGAATTAAAACATCGTTTTTATTTAGGGATGTCATGTAACATTGAAATGTCACATTAGAATTATAACATCATTTGGTTATGAAATGTTTATATTAGGATTATGATCACATTTTTGTTGAATTGGGTTTGATCAAACAAAATTTACATTTTGTTAAATTGGAATTATCATTTTTGTTTACATAAAAAAGAGGTATTTTTGTCACTATAATAAGAATGAAATTAAAGAGAATCAACAATCTTGTCAAAATTTGATTAGTGAATAAAGAAACATAATTTTTGTCAAAATTTTGATTAGTGAAAAAGAAACACAATTTTTGTCAAAAAAATTTGATTAGTGAAAAAGGGACCAAAATTAACATTTTGGTTGATTAGATTATAAAGAACAAAATTAACATTTTTATTAATTAGATCATGTTGAACAAAATTAACATTTCTTGCTAATTAGATTATGGTTAAACAAAAATCTCATATTTGTCAAAATAGAGGTATAGATATAAAAACAACTTTCTTTTAGAAATATGTCTTGCAAACAAAAATCACATTTTTGTTAAGAGAACTTGTGTTAAAACAAAAATCACATTTTTGTTAAGAGAACTTGTGTTAAATCAAAAATCACATTTTTGTTAAAAGAACTTGTGTTAAAAAAAATTCACATTTTTGTTAAGAGAACTTCTGTTAAAACAAAAATCACATTTATGTTAAGAGAACTTGTATTAAAACAAAAATCACATTTTTGTTAAGAGAACTTGTGTTAAAACAAAAATCACATTTTTGGTTAAGAGAACTTGTGTTAAAATAAAAACAACATTTTATTTGAAATGTGTTATGTAAATCAAAATTAACATTTTGATTAGAAAATGAAAATTAGAATAAAGAGTACATTTTGATTAGAAAATGAAAATTAGAATAAAAAGTACATTTTGATTAGAAAATGAAAATTAGAATAAAAAGTACATTTTGCTAGAAAATGAAAATTAGAATAAAAGGACATTTTTCATTAGAAATGTTAATATAGAATAAAAGGACATTTTTCATTAGAAATGTTAATATAGAATAAAAGGACAGTTTTCATTATAAAGAATGAAGTAAAAATACCTTTGTCAGAAAAGTTAATTAGAAGAAAAATGTCATCTTTATTAGAAAGGTTACATTAAAAGAATTAGACAAAATCATCATTTTTTTTGTAACTTTGAAAAAGAATGAATTAAAACATACATTTTGTCACTTTGAAAAAGAATGAATTAAAACCATTCATTTTGACACATTGAAAAGAGTTAGACCAAAAATGAACATTTTTGTACATTAAAAGGAATGAGTTAAAAAATGTATATTTTCATACATTAAAAGGAATGAGTTAAAAATGTATATTTTCATACATTAAAAGGAATGAGTTAAAAAAATGTATATTTTCATACATTAAAAGGAATGAGTTAAAAATGTATATTTTCATACATTAAAAGGAATGAGTTAAAAATGTATATTTTCATACGTTAAAAGGAATGAGTTAAAAATGTATATTTTCATACATTAAAAGGAATGAGTCAAAAATGTATATTTTTATACATTAAAAAGAATGAATTAGTAATGGACACTTTTGTCATTTAAAAATGAATGAGACCAAAAAATATTCATTTTGGTAAATAAATAAGAGTTAAGATTTTATTGTCATTTGTTAACAATAAAAAGAATTGAATTAAAAAGACTAGATTTTTATTGTCATTTGTTCACAATAAAAAGAATTTAAATATATGTCTATGATGTGAAATGCTTGATGGGTTAATATAATGTTAGTATATTTATACTGAATATTGCACTTCCATTTACAAGTCATCCGACTTGTTTATTTGATTGGGACGGTAATTTTCACACATCGCCCAAGTGCACAAATAATTTATTATTTGTTTGTTGGATGAAACCTCACATGGGTATTGGGATGATATTTGTCCTACACTAGTCCCAATATTTAGTGTAGAATCCACTTTGGTTGATTTATTGGATGTTTGATAATTATTTATCATGCTTGTTGATTATATGCATTATATGGTTGTTGATCGAGGCACATTCCAATAAAGAATATATTTTAGAAAAAGAAATATCTTAGAAAAAGAATGTATTTTAGAAAAATATATTGAAATGAAATAGTCATCAACTAGAGTAAATCATTAAATTTAGATTTAATGAAGTTCTCCAATTTGTTAATATTTAACTGAAAATTTAACAT
The DNA here is from genome assembly GCA_030737875.1 of Allium sativum. NCBI lineage: Eukaryota > Viridiplantae > Streptophyta > Magnoliopsida > Asparagales > Amaryllidaceae > Allium > Allium sativum. The sequence goes on from CM060919.1 coordinate 448,770,355, forward strand.
AATAAAAATTGGATTTGGGTTATCGTGAATGGTGTCTTCAATAACACCTTACTTAAACCCAGTTGAGAAAAGAGTAAATCTTTTAATTAAAGATTATTAAAGTTTTCCAGTTATATTTAGTAATTGGAATAAGATGAAAGGTGAGTTGGGTTATTGTGAACTATGTTTTTAAGCGACATTTGTTCTTTAATCCAACTGACATTGAAAATATGATTTGGAATTTATAAATCTTTTATTAAGACTTAAATGAGAATTTTCCAAAGCCAAGTTTTCCAATTTAATATGTTAAATTGGAGTTGAATGGAATTCGAATTAATAATAACCGAGATAAGCTTCTATAAAAGAAGACTGATACTACATATGGAGTTTAAGAGGCTTTGCCGTTATTCCATTTATATTATCGGTCGGATACATAAATTTATAATGATTATATATTAATTTGATTTTTGTGAAGATTCTATATTTTATGGAAGATGATTTTGGGTTTACCGTGAACTATGTTTTTAAATGACATTAGTTCTTTAACCCAGTTAAAGATAAGATTAATTTCTTAAATTTAAATAATCATTGAATAATGATTTTTGATATTTAAATCCAAATTGGGGTTTTAATAAATCTTTAAAAGAAACATTTAAGAATAAATTTGAAGAATTTATCATTGTTAAGATAATGTTAATATTTTATGTAAAGGAATATTCTGAATTGGAGTGAGGCATTGGATGTGTTTTTATAGTGCTTGATTATTAATTATAAAAATACGTGAGTTATTCGGAAAGACCGGGTTTAACCCACTCCGAGTAATTACTACGACGATGAAGAGTCGAAGATGAAGACGATGGTTGGAGACCGACGATCTTCACATCGAATGGATGTGTTGCTACAGAGACCCTTGATGGGAGTAGCTACCTTGAAGGGGCTTCAGTGGTGGCCGCCCAGACTATTGTTGATTGTTCGGATTTGGTTTTCGCTCAGACCCAGAGCATAAGCTAGTAAATGGATGCGTGTCTGACATTGAATTTCGTTTCATGTGAAATAAATTGATTTTTATTAATGTATATTTGATTGGTGGTGGAGAATTTATTCTCTGCTTAACACCCTGGTATATATTAGTAGTGATTGATCGCATGGCGTGGATTGTCAATGTAGCACGCTAAGATGCAATTGATCAAGGCTTTTATTGAAAAGCAGGGCCTTGTGGGATGATCAAAGTATAGCCTATTACGGCTTAGCTTTGTGTATATCGTGACTTCGCGAGCCTCACACCCCGGTATGAGTCAAAAACAGGATATGGACCGTAGGGAGTGCACACGTTTCTTTCTAGCTAGTGGTAGTGTCAGTGCTTAAACTGGCTAGCATTTTACTTATGTGGATGATGGATTTTGAGGCGCCTCGGATTTTTATAGGCCGTTAATGGTCATACCGTAGGTTCAAAGGAACCGGGAAGCGTGTGTTCAGTAATTGCCAATCCACTACCATTAGATGGGGACCGGCCGTACCGCTCCAAGGGTTGCCCATAAGTGTGATCCTGAGGCATTTGCTAGAGTGTCTCGAATCGGAGAGGAGCTTGCCCGTAGCCTTGACTCATGATGAAAATCCAATTTCCAATACGACCTTGCGGTTTTGATCGTAGAACTAGTATGGCGACATAGTAGGATGGGGTACTATGCCGTCTATGATTAACACATTATGATTGAAATTGTTTTTGAAATATATATACCCATAGATATACACACTAATATTAAATCCGTTTTATCGTATCAAGCATCTTTTGACCATTATAAGGTAAAACCCTATCCTCCGGTTTGCGTTGCATTGTGTGATGGGACTTGGGTCTTATAATGGTCTCATTTTTCTAAAAAGGCATTGCATTGTTTAACGATTTACCTTAATTTAGGCACTGGCAATCCAATGGAGTAAATCCATTCCGCGTTAGCGACGTGGTCCTCTGATTAGCCGTATTTATTTGATAAGTTAAGTTAAGATTTCTCATACCAGTCCCATGACTAACCTATAGTTTGTTTCACTGGCAAACGGGTGCCCATATTTTGCACACGGGCAGTCGAGTAGCTTTTTGCAGATATATTTACAGGATCCTGGTTTACAGCTGAAGCGGTATTCGGAAAGCTCTGTATCCGTGTATTCCTTTCAGCTATATATTTGTAATATTTTCCACTGCTATTTAAATGTAATATTAAATCTCTGATATTATTGTATTTCTATTGTGTAATAAGTATCCATACTCTGTTATATTCTTGTGCTCCGATGTAATTGTTGTAATTAGCAATAAAATGTTCTTCAGTTTGTGTTCTGATGTGTGTTGTTCTCAAAGCTATCCGGCTTTCCTTTACGGGGAAGTTTGGGTCGTCACAGTCGAGTACGGCGCTGACGGAGGCAAAGCTGGAGGATATTGGTGGCTACAACGTGGCACCTCCAGATCTGACTCCGGCGGCGTGTGGCGGCATGTGGCGGCGTGGATTGATATCGACAATAGGTTCTGTATATCACCTGAAAGAAGAAGAAGGGTATGACAACGTATATTTTTTTAAGCGTTATTAATTTAGTGATTAAGGAAATTTATTTATAATTAAATAGTGTAAATATTAAAACGTTCATATCTTGTTTATATTAGATCAGCATTCAACAATTTCAAAGTCGTTGGAATCGTGAAGACGAGCTCTGTTTTATAGAACCGACTAGAAGCGATTTGGAGCAAATTAGAATTTGAGGCGAATTCAAATCAAATCAGTACTGAAATCCTCAAATAAAGATTGGCGGAGTGGAAGCGAATGTGAGAATTCTCTCACTGAAATATTTGTACAATTATTTATTTATTTTATTACTGAATATATATATATATGTTATCATCATTGATTTTTATCTGTTGTATGTGACATTGCTTGAGTTTAGCACATGAACTATTCACGACTCATTTGCACAAGAAGCGTTGTTTGAATATACGACACTCGTATTTCAAACAATGTGGATACACTTTGTGGTTGATGATTGTTTACAGTTTAATGTTATCATTATTAAACTATGATTATAGATATTTATAAATATTACATAAATTCACAAGGACTGTGATGTAAGCCCCACATGGGTATTGAAACAATAGTTTCACACATCGCCCAATTATTTGTTGATGGTTGAAAACCCCACACGGGTCTGGAGACAATAATGTATTCGCATCTCCTTTGAATTTAATTATATGTCGAACGATGGATCGACACACTATGATAAGCGTTATTTAATTATTTAATTCTTATAAGGTAGTAAATTACATTTTGGATGTGAATTGAATGTTTAATAACAGTTTATCACTATTTTTGAGTACATGTGATGTATGAAATCAATATAACTGAAATTATATGGTAATTGATTGAGTCGCATTCCGATTCAGAAATAACGAACAATTTAAAATAACGAATATTTTAAAATAATGAATATTTTAAACTGATATTCAGAAAAGAATCAAAATATGATTTTGATATCTGATTTGGGATGGACACGGAAATATTGAAATATATAGAGCCGAGTTAAGTGTATACGCCATTTTGACCCAAACGGGTTTTTCAATCGATTTTATTCATTTTATATTGAATGCGAAAAGGAAATTGATTTCAAAATCTGGTATTTTGAAAATATTATCATTGTAATATTATAATGATATGGAATATTCAGTTTTGATTAAAAGTTGAAAATGAAGTTGGAATCATTTTTAAAACGAATTTACAAAATACTTTTTAAATGGAAATCGACGAAATATATTATATATATTTAAATGGCCTGAGTAGAGCACGCCGCGCAACGACCATTCGCGAATTTCGACCCTTGACTTCAAATTGATGTAACGAGAGATCCGACCTCAGATTCTCCTAAAACCGAAACCGTTGGGTTCATATCGAAAAGATCTTTCCAATGAATATAAGTGATTTAAATTTGAACGGTTGGATTTCAAATTATGTCCAAATCAATTTTAGAAAAGGTCGCTATGGATGTAGTTTGGTGGCCGTTATTGGAAACTGAATGTAAGGGCCTTAAAAAAAATTAAAAATATGGAAAAATTGTTTCAAATCATAATAAATGATTTGGAAAATTTTTGGATAAAAATTCCAAGTTTGAAAAGATAAAAATATATTTTTATCGAAATGAACTAGTTAATAACTAGAATAATAATCTAATGGTTTTTAAATTAATAAATTGGACTGAAAATGGATTTTAAAATAACCAGAATTTTCCAACGTATGAATTGGAATGGATTTGAATGGAAATAATCTTCGGAATATTTCGATATTGGACTCCGTGATTATATGGATATTGTTGAGGAATTTGGAAGATACAGATATCGTTATTTCCAATACGATATCCGTTGGTTTAAGAATTTGAAATTGAATACATGCCGATATAATTTCTATTCAGAGACTTGTATTTGATATCAAATTGGATTTTGGGTTTGTCGTGAACAGTGTTTTAAATAACACTTGTTCTTTAACTCAATTAACAGTGAAGATATGATTTGGAATTTATGATATTTTAATTAAGATTAACGAAATTTTCCAAAGTAAAGTTTTCCAATTTAATATATTAAATTGGAATTCGATTTAATAATAATCGAGATGAGCTTCTATGAAGGAAGACCGTTACTATATATGGAATTTAAAAGGCTTTGTCGTTATTCCATTTACATTATTAGTCTGATGTGGGAACTTATATCGATTCTATACTGTTATGATTTCCGTGTAGATTCCGTTTTGATGGAGGATGATTTTTGATTTATCGTGAATGATGTTTTAAACGACATTGGTTCTATAACCCAGTTAAAGACAGGATTTATTTCCTAAATTTTAATAATCATTAAATAATGATTTTTTGAGATTAAAACTAAGTGGAGTTTTAATGAATCTTTAATTAGATTGAAATATTAATATGGTAATTAAATTTGCCAAATTTGAGAGGTGTTCGAAAATGGAGTATCACCAGTTTTACTTCATGCAATAGTTAAATCTTTAATTATATTTGAACGTAGAATGGTAAATGAATTTACCAATAACACAGTGGGTGTTAGATATGAAGTACTACCAGTTTTTCTGTAGTGACCCGGATTTTGAGCGACTTTGGTTATCGACGTAAGCACGACGTCGATGACCAAAACATCGAAAAAATCCCGGTAATTAATGAAAGAAATTAGAAGGTGAGAATAGATAAGATAGAAACTTAGAATAGAAGAAGAAGAAGAACACACATCAGAGTAACACGAACCTCACAGCGGAACGAATAACATATAATAGATAACATAACTTTGAAATATAACAGTTATGTATACAATAGCACTTATCAGAGTACAGCACTTACAACACAGCGGAATAACTATAGCTATATGATCTTGAAGCCTCCTGCTCCACGCTCTTCCAGTATATCTGTAAATTCCTGACTACTTGACCGCCCGTACAAAATTAGGCACCCAAGAGTTTAGGGAAAACAAAACAAATAAACTCCGGGTCAGTCATGGGACTGGTGTGAATAAACTCAAATCATTTAAACAGGTATATGATATCTCATAAGACCACGCCGCAGAATGGAACGGGTTTTTCCCTTATGAGAATCCAAATAACTTTTCAAAGCAATATCATTCTGATATTATGATAATGTCTAAGTATAAATAAATATCAATCTAGCAGGAACGCTTGCATCTCACGTTACTACATATATAGTATACAATCAAAATCGCAAGCACGTATTGGATGATTGGATTTCCAACTATGACAAGGTATGGAACCACCTTCCGATCAGTGTACTCTAGGAACGATACACTGGAGTTCAACAAGAACATCTTGCAACTCAGCCACACATGACCGACCACTCATTTCGCTTGAGTGTATCGAATGTACATCACCAACGGTTGGGATCAGCAACCGTTCCCGTATATATATATGGGACAGCATTGATAGATTAAAGAAACAAATGAATATTCACTAGATAGGTGATTATACACCCTACTTCGGTGCGACCGACTTAGCCATGCTGCCTGCCCGATTTCTGTCATTTACCGGTTGATGAGGCTAGAAGCTACGCTTTATCATTACATCAGATTCACTTCGAATGCTACATTGTCAAATCCATCAGAATCACTAATTGACGTCTACAACCATACATTACGTGTTAGCTAAAAGAAGTTTCCTTCTCCGCTTCCACTCTTGGTATAGTTGAAGAAATCAATGTACGTGACCTTTCTGGAAATACTCTGTCAGACATCCATCTTCATTCACTTAGAATGTCACATCGTCATACCCGCCACATCACAAATTGACTTATCCAAAAATAACACGGGTATACAGCTAAGAGAAACGAATTCCTCTGCCACCAAACGTGTATACGTTTGAACAGATCAACTTACGCGATCCATTGGATATACTCTGTCAGACCTTCGTCCATACAAGTTGTCCTGGGACTGGACAAACCGAAGGCACTATTCTGTAAACAGGATAACCCTTGCATTTTACTCCGTCTTCAATTATCTTTGGCATATATGATTCGCGACGCTTATGCAAATACAGAGTGGTTCTTTGGATAATAATCCAACCGGTCTCTCCATATTAACAACGTTAAAATGGTCAAAACTTCGATAGTCTGTGATTTAACCATCAAAGAAAAACAAGTGTGCAAACAACGATATTATTCCCAGATGGAAATTATATCGAATAAACATCATTTAACATTAATCTCTTTAGTTCATTTATTTACTTATCTCCTGTTTCCCTATATTCTAAATTCTTATTTTCTTTTATCAGGAAACATTTCTGATTCTCGTTTGGAAAACATTTCCAAAACTCCTTTACGATCAAACCTTACCATTTCTTAGTTAAGAAGGAAGTCACTCAAGTTGGGGTATAATTACCTCTCAAACCTTAACTGAACAACGTTATAACTTCGAAATGGTCAAAGTTTATCTTTTAATCTTTAACAACCTCTTTACGCCTTTCTCGGATTAAATTTTACTAGTCCACTTCTATATTTAAAACATTGGTTATAACGATAACGTTATAATCCCTACTTTCGAATTATCTAACTTTAATTATAACTTCTATTCTTATTAGTGAATAATTAACCTAACGCTTATTTATAAATAAATAAATCTCTATTTTAGACACTGGAAAGTATAAGTACTTTCCCGAATTCGATATAATCGAATTTTGCCGATTAACTCTCTTCGAGAAATCTCTATTTGATTAACTCTTCTTCGAATAACCTATATTCGACTAATTCCTTCTCGAATAAATGATATTCGATAATATCTCTTCAAATAACTAATATTCGACAACTCTTTCCTTTCAAATATCTCATATTTGAAAATCTCACTTCGATTAAACTATAATCGATAACTCCCTTCGATGAAACTAACATCGATAACTCCTTTCGATGAAACTAACATCGATAACTCCTTTCGATGAAACTAACATCGATAACTTTAACTCGACGAACTTAACTCGACTAACTTAACTTGACTCGACTAACTCGACTTACTTGGTTCGACCAATTCGATTCGATTAACTAGGCTCGACTAACTTGATTAACTTAAATCAACTTACTTGGTTCGACCAATTCGATTTGATTAACTAGGCTCGACTAACTCTATTGGTTTAACTCTAATCAATTAGTTCTATGGTTTAACCCTAATCGATTAATTCTATTTGACTAACCCTATTCGGCTAACTCGACTAACTTGGTTCGACCGACCAGGTTTGACTAACCTGACCCATTTGGTTTGACTGACCAGGTTTGGCTAACCTGACCCATTTGGTTTTGACTTACCATGTTTGGCTAACCTGACCCATTTGGTTTTGACTTACCATGTTTGGCTAACCTGACCCATTTGGTTTGACCACTGGGCTTGACTACTTGGTTTGACCATTTGGTTCGAATACCATATTCGACTAACTCCTCTCGGTTCATTAAAACAGATTAACTCATCTCGATTTGACTAAATCAATTAACTCCTATCGATTAACTAAGTCGATAAACTCCTTTCGATTAACTAAGTTTGATTTACTCGACTCGACTAACCAGGTTCGACTAACTTGACCAGCTTGACTCGATTGGTTCGAATCGACTAGCTCGACTCGGTTGGTTTGACTCGACCATCTTGACTCAATTGGTTCGACTCGACCATTTGGCTCGATTTGGTTTGACTCGACCATTTCGACTCGGTTGGGTTCGACTAGCTTGACTAGTTTGGTTCGACTAGCTTGGTTTGACCACTTAACTAACTTGATTCGAATATTTATATCCAACTAACTAACTTTTCTTTTATTTCTATTTATTTTAACTTTTATTTATTTCCTAAATAGATTTCCTTTTGTATAATCTATTTATTTTCCTAAATAGATTTTCCTTTATAACTCTAATTATTTAATCCCTAATTAAATATCCTTTATTCTATTTATTTAATCTAAATAAATATTCCTTTATTTTATTTATTTATTTCTAAATAAATACCCTTTTATTTTATTTATTTATTTCTAAATAAATATCCTTTTATAAAATCCTTCGATTTTATAAATAGATTCATTTTCAATATAAATATTGAAAATCCCCTTTTCTACATTTTCAGTGTTTTCTATTGTTTTTAAACACCCAACTGTAAATGATCAATATCATCCAAACATATACAATCAACAACAGATTATATATCACAGTATATATCACAATATACAAATAACAGTAAAATAAATGTTGAGGAATCCAGTCGGATTCCTCCAACCTGTTTCCCTGCATCCACCGATGTTAAACAACGTATATAACATCACTTGCATTTCTAATGAAATACACTGATAACAAAATCACCGTTTAATAACGATATATATATATATATATGTATATATATATATATATCCATACTGTTTTCAATCAATTATTTAACAGTCCAATCTACAGTCCAATTTAACAATACAACTTAACAGTCCAAATTAACAGTACATAACTAGCAGTCAAATACAGAAATAAAATACAATTTATATTAAAAATATAAATTGAGGAGAGTTAGTGAGTTTTTACTCACATTGACGCGTTAACCGTTATATAATCGGTTTGCATTCTTTGATTTCAACGGACAATTTATTTCTCCATAAATTGTAACGAGCTCGGATCCACTTCCAGTCAGCTTCATTGTGAAGCTCTCGTCCATACGGTCCCAACGTGACTGACGGTTCGTCAATCTGATATCGTATGACCATAATACGTATTTTATGAGTTAACACACTGAGTTAAAAATAAAAACTTGAATTTTATTATATTACTTGGGCCTTAACCCTTTCCTCCAGCTCATACCTTATTTGAACAGACCCGACCCTCTTCGTTGCCTTCTTCCCCGAATTGAAAATCACGAACTCCAGGAGAAAATAAACCCGTCCCCAAATCCAGACATTTCGATCCTCACTTCCATCAATGAAATTCGAAGCCAACACCACCGTATCGTTCCTCATCCAACTCCGCACCCTCCGACCCAACACCTTCCCGTCGATCACCCATAAACGGTTCCGTCGAACCCAATCTCGACGAACAGACCCCAAAAACGAATGACAGTTTTTATCACAGAAATTTACCGAATTTTGCCAACCTCTGCCATTCGATCCGCTCATCACAAATCCGACCTCTCATTCGCGAATCGAAGCCTGCACTTGCCAATCCCGTGAACCCTAGTTCGTTTAAGCCTCACGCTGTACATTCCAGTGACCAAAAATCGCGATCGAACCCAATGAAATTAGTATGGAATCGAAGAGCAACACTCCCTTATTTCAGATACAAACACACTTTGATTTATAGGATTTTATTTTATTTGATTTTGATTATAGAACTTTCGATTTTGTTTTTCTGCAAAATGAAAAAAAGTTGCGGCGCCATTTTACTTTGACCAGAAAATGAATTAGGGTTTTAGAAAACTTAGAGAGGGTTTTTATAGAGAAAATAAATATTTTTATATTTATTATTATATTCGTTTTAATCAAACGCTATCTGCATTTGTCCTCTAAAATTCCTGTGACCACATCCGATACCCAAAAATCACGAAACTGGACATGCAGCTAGAGTTCGACAATACGGTCCCAATGAAACTGGTTTCATCGAATTCCGACTCCGTATGCTCACACAACGTATTTTTAACTGTCAAAATACGGACTGTTTCTCACTCTAAAAATCCGTACGGCCACACACTGACTCTAAAAATCACGAAACTTGACATCTAGCAATAATTTGACATTGCGGATCCAACAAAACTGGTTTCGTCGAATTCCGACTTCATTTGCAAAAGTGGCTATTTTTAAAGCTCTAAATAGCCCATTTAAATATATAAATATATTTAAATATAATTAAATTAAGTATTAATAAATTAATATTATCGTATATATCCACATATGATATCGTACAGCTCCAGAATATCATATCAGAGTTTATAGCTTGATATTTCAGATTTTAGATTTATCGATATTCAGTTTATATCGAAAACCCTTTTATAACGTATATAAAGCGTCGCAAATTATAAAGGAATTCTACAGCGACTTTTCTGAAATTTGATTTGGACGTAACTCAAAATCTACACGACGAAATCCCGATTTTTCTCTTCCACTAGAAAGATATACTCCACTAGCTCCACACGTTTCTTGTTTCACAGAAATCCGATTTAAAACGAATCCTGTATACTCAGTTGAAGTTCAAATCGCCAAATAGCGAACTGCAGCGCCATTTCGAGCTCGTTTATAAATATATTATAAATTATACGTTCAAACTGTCGTCGATTGAATATATTCGTCAATATAATTCAACTCTAAGCTGAATTACATCTTAGGGATGACCCAGTTCACAGAATATTGTGATTTCCAATATTTTTGATTATTTTGACATTATAATATATTTTATTATATTATAATTATTAATTAAATATTCAATATTATTTAATTCACGTTCTCGATATTGATAAATCGATATTTAATAATTAAATAAATTAATTATTCAACAGCTAAAATGCGGGTTACTACATTTTCTCTATGGGATAAATAGGTTGGGATTGGAAAACAAAATAAATGATTACTTCGGTAAGGCTCGGTAATCCCGAATAGTTTGATAAACCTTAATTTGGTTTAAAGTTGTGAAAAGATAATACAAAATCTTTTCAAATGGTTTCCAAGTGAAGATTTAAAAAAGTGGTTTAAATGAATTAAAACTTAGATAAGATTTATAGGAATAATTCTCAATGTAAAGAATATTTGAATAAAAGAATATTCTGCATGGAATGAGGCGTATGATGTGTTATTATAGCACTTGATTTTAAGATACGCAAGTTATTCGGAAAGACCGGGTTTAACCCATTCTAAATAAGTGATACGACGATTAAAAGTCGAAGATATTGAAGAGGTGGTTGAAGACCGTTGATCTTCACATCAAATGGATTACTAATGATGCCCTGGATTTGGATAGCTCCCATGATGGGGTTATAGTGGTAGTTCTTCGGATGTACTTGTTGATTGTCAGGATATGCGAGGGCATCTCTCAAGTATTAGACATATGGGATGAGGAATAAGGTGCTTCCAGTTTCGTTCAGACCCAGAACGGACTTGCAAATGAATGGTATGTCTTACGTTGTATTCCTTTATGCTATATTCGTTGATCTTTGCTAAATATATATCTTTTTGGTGGTGGAGAATTTATTCTCTTGCTTAACACCCTTCTCTGAGACGTACGAGCTTAGAGGTTATATACCTGCAGAAATCAATGGTATGGTATGGATTGACAATGTGACATGCTGAGATGCATGGATCAAGGATTTTGTTGAAAAGTAGAGCTTTGTGGATGATGATCAAAGCATAGCTTTAATTAGCATAGCTTTGTGGAGCGTTAATTCGCGAGCCTCACACACCAGTATGATGGTGAACTGATGGTCAGGTTAGTATGCTTTTGAGAAGATGATATACAACTTTAGGGTTGTCACAGATTCGGTCGACAGAGATGGGCTAGGTTTGGTTGCTCACGCTCAGAGGGATAGGGCACACCCCCCGATTCCCAGAGGGATAGAGTAAGCGGCTTGCTGGGATGTAAGCCACGGTGATAATTGATTTCCCAAAAAGGTGGATGTGCATTATAGTGTTTTTCTAGTTGGGATGTAAGCCGTGTAGTATTGCAATACGTGATAGATCTTTCGAATCAACCGCCATCATGATGGAAATCCAACTTTCCAATACGAGCTTTGTGGTTTTTGTTGTATATCGATATATATGGCAACATAATAGGATGGGGTATTATGCCATCTAGGATTAATACATTTACTTTCGAGGTTGATTTTTCCACTATACACTTATAGTAATAAAAGATAAATTTTACGTATCAAGCATGTTTGGCTATTATAAGGTAAAACTCTATCCTCCGGCTTGCGTTGCATTGTGTAATGGGACCTGAGTCTTATAATAGATTCAATTTTCTTTTAATTGGCATTGCAATTTTTGTTTTATGGTATTCGTGGGAGGACATCCGTTCCGTGTCATACGGCGTGATCCCCTGATTTACCTAACTTTAAAATAAAGTAATAACTATTTTAGTTCTCACACCAGTCTCATGATTGACTTGGAGTTTGTTGTTTTAACCTAAACTCTGGGAGCCCATATTTCTATACGGTAGCTAGTAGTTTTGGTTTTTGCAGATACTTCTTTTCAAAGGATCCTGGATTACAGCTTGATCTATATTCGGAAAGCTTTGTATCCATATATCTCTTTCAGTTGTGGTTGTAGATGTTTTCCGCTGCACATTATATTTATGTATTGTATTTTCCACTGTAAGGTAATCTAAGTCTCTGATATTTTTCCACTTTGTAATATTTATCCATACTCTGATACCTTGTACTCAGATGTAAATTGTTGTAATAGCAATGAAATGTTCTATTGTTTGTGTTCTGATGCGTCGTGTTCTCAAAGCAATCCGGGCTTTCCCGTAAGGGGAAGTTTGGGTCATGTCACACACACACTTGATCAAGCATACCTTCCTTGATTTCACGGCTACAAGCGATACCACCGATTACCCGTCCTTATTTCACGGCTACAAGGGATACCACTGATTCCTTTACACAACCCAAATTATTACAGATAGCCCTATAACTCTTCAATAGCTCTTGATCCAGAGAGTAATGAGTAGAGAGTGTAGAGATAAGAAGTTTGATCAAAACGGAATTGAATTCGGTAGAGTATAAGTGTAGAAATCATAAAAATGATTAAGAATAATGATGTAATGGAAAAGAGTGAAGTTAGAGAAGAAGAAATAGTGTGTGAAAGGTTAACGCTTTCAGAACCGTCACAATTAGTGAAAAGACACTTCCTTTCAAATTTAAATTTTTGCCGGTTATATGTCGACATAGAAATAAGTATATGTCAACATATCTATTATATTTTTTCCTTTTAACTCATTTTTAAAGTATTTAAATCATTATTTAAATTCTGGGAATTCCTGAAACAAAACTAGTTGCTAAAACATTATTTTTCAAGTATAAAAACATAATGTAACGGCTGGAAATTTCCGACTCCTCGAGAGTCGAAAATTCCGCGACGTTAGTGAAAGAATTTAGAATGTGAGAAAGAAAAGATAGAACTAATAGAATATAAGAAGAAGAAGAACATCAGAATCATCAGAGTAACACGAATCTCACAGCGGAACGAATAACATATAATATATATAACATAACTTTGAAGTAAACAGTTATATATATACAATAGCACTTATCAGAGTACAACACTTACAACACAGCGGAAATAACTATAGCTATAAAATCTTGCAGCCTCCTGCTCCAAGCTCTCCAAGTATATCTGTAAATCCCGACTACTTGACTGCCCGTACAAATTTAGGCACCCAAGAGTTTAGGGAAAACAACAAAGTAAACTCCGGGTCAGTCATGGGACTGGTATGAGTAAAATAGTTTAAAACAATTGAACAGGTATATGATATCTCATAAGACCACGCCGTGAATACGGAACGGGTTTTTCCTTATGAGTATCTAAACAACTTTGACAAGCAATATCATTGTGATATTATAATAATGTCTAAGTACAAAATAGGTATCAATCTAGCAGAAACGCTTGCATCTCACGTTCTACATACATAGTATAAAATCATAAACCGCAGGGCGCTTATCGGAGAATGGATTCCAACAGACAAGGTATGGGAGCACCTTCTGAATAGTGTACTCTAGAGGTGATACACTCAGGGTTCAACAAGAACGTCTTGCAACCCGGCCACACATGACCGCTCACTCATTTAGCTTGAGTGTCGCGAATATATTGCCACCACGGTTGTAGGCCATCAAACCGTCATCCGAAGATACAGAATCAAAAAGAAGTATAAATATGAATATTCCCTAGATCGGTGACAATACACCCTGCTTGGGAATGACCCAACTAGCCATGCTGCCTAGCCCAACTTTTGTTACTTCCTGGTGTGAGGCTAGAAGCTATGTCTATCTTCAGAACATCTGATCACCATTCACTTTGAATGCCACATCGTCATACCCGCCAAATCACAAATTGACTTATCCAAAAATAACATGGGTATATAGCTAAGAGAAACGAATTCCTCCGCCACCAAACGTGAATACGTTTGAACAGATCAACTTACGCGATCCATTGGATATACTCTGTCAGACCTTCTTCCATATACGTTGTCCTGGGACTGGACAAATCGAAGGCACTATTCAGTATATCCATCTTAGTCACTGTTATCTAAGACTTATACAACAGCCCTTGCACTTTACTCCGTCTTCAATTTATCTTTGGCAGATATTGCTCGCAACGCTTATGCCAATACAGAGTGGTTCTTTGGATAATAATCCAACCGGTCTCTCCATATTTACAACGTAAATAAGGTCAAAACTTTGATAGTCTGTGATTCAACTATCAAATGAAAACATGTCGGTGTACAAACAACGATCTTATTTCCAAATGGAAATTCGATCGATCAATCATCATATGTTCATATTTCCCTTTTTCATATATTTAGAAAATATATGTTATTAATCATTGGAAAACATTTCCATAGCTTATTTTCACATCACTATTATTTCGCAACTATCAGTCCCTAACTGTAACTAGTATGAGAACAATCCTCTAAGTATCAATCCGAAAGGTCGAAACCAACATCAGATCGTCACTTAGAAAACCGTTCAACTTACCCTCTCCAGTTAGTTTCTGAATTTGCTTAACTCTATTTCTTAAATTCTTATCATGAAAACATTTCATTTTCTATGTTTAGAAAACATATCTGACTATATTTGGAAAACGTTTCCAAAACTCATTTACGGATTTCCAATGAACGTTGTATAAAACATCGTTACGCTTAATCCATTAATCGCTTATTACTTAACTATATTTCAAATCAACCTTTTCTATCGAACCACAACTATTCCTTTGTCAATTCTGAAGTCAATCAAGTTGGGGTATAATTACCTCTCAGACCTTAATTGAACAACGTCCTTTACTGTGAAATAGATGAAGCTCGTCACTCACTTTTTCCAATCATCTGTTTACGCAAATTCTCGGATTCAGGTTACGAATCTTCTTCTTATATAACAACGTTTGATTATAACTATAACGTTATAATTCCTACTTCTACAATATCTAACCTAAATTATAACTTTATCTCCTAACTCGAATAATTAAACAGACACCTAATTTCTTAATCAATAACTAAACCTTGATTTAAACCCTGGAAAGTAAGTAGTACTTTCCCGAATTCGCTATAATCGAATTCGACGTATAACTCTCTTTCGAGTAATCTCTATTTGATTAACTCTTCTTCGAATAACCTATATTCGATTATCTCTCTTCGAATAACTCATATTCGAAATCTCTCTCTTTCGAGTAAACAATATTCGATCTCTTTCTTTCGAATATGCTATATTCGAAAATCTCCTTTCGATTTACTAATCGATAACTCCTTTCGATCAAACTAAAATCGATAACTCCTTTAACTCTATTCGAATATCAAATATTCGACTAACTCCTTTGGATCGACTCATTTGATTAACTCCTTCGAATAACTAATTCGAATAACTTACCTTCGAATAACCAATATTCGATTTACTCTAACTCGATTAACTTAATTCTAATCGATTTACTCCATTTCGATTCAACTTAATTCAAATCGATTAACTTAACTCAAATTGATTAACTCCTTTCGAATAACTAAATTCGATTTAACTCTAATTGAATAACTAATATTCAATTAACTCTTACGTGTTTAACTCTATTTGAATAAGTAATTCGAATCACTCTAATGTGTTTAACTCTATTCAAATATCAAATTCGAATAACTCATTTCTAATAACTAAATTCGATTAACTCTTTTAACTTTACTCGAATAACTATATTCGATTAACACCTTCTTTCGAATAACTATATTCGATTAACTCTTCGACTAACTCCTTTGGATTAACTAACTTCGAATAACTCCTTTGGATTAGCTAACTTCGAATAACTCCTTTGGATTACCTAACTTCGAATAACTCCTTTGGATTAACTAACTTCGAATAACTCCTTTGGATTAACTCTTCGACTAACTCCTTCGGATTAACTCTTCGATTAACTCCTTTGGATTAACTAACTCCGAATAACTCTTTAGGATTAACTCTTCGACTAACTCCTTCGGATTAACTAACTTCGAATAACTCCTTTGGATTAACTAACTCCGAATAACTCTTTAGGATTAACTCTTCGACTAACTCCTTCGGATTAACTAACTTCGAATAACTCCTTTGGATTAACTAACTCCGAATAACCAATATTCGATAACTCCTCTTCGTATAAATAATATTCGATAACTCTTCTCAAATGAATAACATTTGATTTCTCCACTCGAATAAACTATATTCGATTACTCTTCTCTCGAATACACTATATTCGATACTCTACTTTGAATAAGTGATATTCGACAAATTCTACTCGATTAACTCCACTTGGATAACTCTAACTGGTCAACTTTAACTGGTCAACTTTAACTGGTCAACTTTAACTGGTCAACTCTAACTGGTTAACTCTAACTGGTCACCTCTAACTGATCAACCCTAACTGGTTAACTTTAACTGGTCAACTTTAACTGGTCAACTTAACTGGTCAGCTCTAACTGGTTAACTCTAACTGGTCACCTCTAACTGATCAACCCTAACTGGTTAACTTTAACTGGTCAACTTTAACTGGTCAACTTTAACTGGTCAACTCTAACTGGTTAACTCTAACTGGTCACCTCTAACTGATCAACCCTAACTGGTTAACTCGTCTCGATTAACTGAACTAATCCACTTAGTTTAACTTAGCTAATTCACGTTGATTAACTCTAGCCGATTCACTTAGTTTAACTCAACTAATTTACTTCGATTAACCACTTAGTTAACTTAACTAATTCACTTCGATTAACCACTTAGTTTAACTTAACTAATTCACATCGATTAATCCTTTAGTTTAACTTAACTAATTCACATCGATTAATCATTTAGTTTAACTTAACAAATTCACTTTGATTCACCGCTTAGTTTAACTTAACTAATTTACTTTGGTTAACTTAACCAATTACTTTGATTAACTCGACTAACTCGCTTTGGTTAACCTAACCAATTACTTTGTTTAATCCTTTATACTCGATTAACAAATATTTCTCCTTTATACTTGATTAACCAATATTTACCTTTATACTCAAAATCCCCTTTTCTTTATAATATAAAATCCATCGATTTTATATAAATAAATTATTTTCAAATTATAGTTTGAAAATCTCTTTTCTATATCCTGGTATTTCTTATGGTTTTTAACACATCATCTAACGACGATGAATATCGTCCAACCACACATAATCACAATAGATTATATATATCACATTTATATATCACAATACATAAATTACAGTAAAAATAACTGTTGAGGAATCCAGTTGGATTCCTCCAACCTGTTTCCCTGCACCACAGATGTTAGACAACACTGGTATAATATTCTGATAAGCAGAATCAGCATATAAATATTTATCGGTTTATATATATATATATATATTCCACTAACTGACTAGAAGTTCAATCAAACAGTCAACACACAGTCAAACAGACAATAGTTAACAGTTCTAAGAATACACTGTAAAAATAGAACTATTTAGAGTTGGTGAGTTTTACTCACATTTGCGCGTTAACCGATAAATAATCGGTTTGCGTTATTTGACTTAGTTGGACAATTTATTTCGCCATAAATTGCAACGAGCTCGGATTCACTCCCGGTCAGTCTCATTGTGTTGCTCCCGTCCATACGATTCCATCGGATCTTGTTTCGCTGAATTTCGATACCGTACGATAAAGTTATATAATTTCAAAGTTTGTAAACATTTAAATATAACTTTAAATTAAAACTTGGTTTATTCTTTAACCAAGTCGGGCCTCACCATCAAATGTCGGCCCACCTCCATTTAAACCCGACCCCGCTAAATCCTTTCTTCCCCAACACTAAACACGGTGAACTCCTGTAGAAAACATGACCATTATCCCCACGTTTGGTCCATCCGTTCTCCCTCTCCACTACATAAAATTGAAAAAAAAACAACCGCAACTTTCCCCTTCTCGTCCTCTTCCTGCTCATTTCTCCTCCTTCATTCCATACGCAGACAACCATCTTCTACTACCTCATATGAAAACTTCAGACTTAAACCACTTCCCCCAAAATGACACAATCGATACTACCCCATCCACCTCTCACCGATTTACAAATTAAAACCCCCATCACTCACGGTTGCGTAGCCTCCTCCTCCTCCCACCATTCATCGTGAATTAGCCTCCAAGAATCACCCTGCTTCAACGAGGGTCTTTGCGGTCAACCCCTAGGACTTGCAACAGAAAAAAATCATCGTTTTCCACCAAGTCCTTCAGTGAGGCACGGTTTTCAATGAAGAACCCAAATCCGATCACCAACTCTTCGAACCATGCTTCCCTCTACCAAAAAGTCGAACCTTAGTTCCAGTAAACTAACGCTGGTTTCATTCACAGCGAATGAAAGAGAAATAGAACCCAGCAAACATAGACTGGATTGGAGAGCATCACCAACCGAACTCAAATACATTTGGTTTGGGATTTAAACGTTTTTCTATGAATTTAGATGAATTTTCAATGATGGATGGTTTATTTGAGAAGGGGACATTGCGGCGGCTCATTGTTTGACCGCAAGAAAAGGTCAGTTTAGGTTTAGAAGTGTAAGGTATTTTATAGGAGGATTGTATTTTATTTATAGGTAATTTCTTTGGAGAAGGATGTACCACGTTTCTCTTTGAGGACCAAGAGAAACTCATGGTTGAAAGGAGTAGAGCCGTGGCTTTGCAGTGTCCATTTAGTTTGATGTGCGTGGCTTGTTTTACCTATCCGGTTACATCAAATTTCATTAATATATGAACTGCTCCAGACAGAAATAAATATACCTTTGTGATGAGCTCGGTGTCACGATCCCAAAAATATAATAATATCGGTAGTTCAACTCGTATTTTGAAACCTCAAAATGTTGATTTCAGGGTGCAAAATACTCCAAATAAAAAGTTGTTTATTTAATTGATTAAAAATTACCATAAAATTCTCAAAATTTAATTATCACTATTTCCCAAAAGAACCTTGTCTAAATTCAAACCCGATATCTAGTTATTTTGAAATAACCGTTATGGCCGATAAATGATTCTATAGCGACTATTCTGAAATTTGATTTGGACGTACATCAAAATCTACCCGACGAAATCCCGATTTTTCTCTTCCACTAGAAAGATATACTCCACTAGCTTCACATGTTTCTTGTTTCACAGAGATCCGGCTTAAAACGAATCCTGTACATTCAGTTGAAGTTCGAAACGCCAAATAGCGAACTGCCGCGCCATTTTGAGCTAATTTATAATTATATTATAAATTATACGTTCGAAAGTTGTACTTTAAGTTATCGATATCGCCAAATCGATATATAAATAATTAAATAAATTAATTATTCGACAGCTAACAAAACGCGCCATTACAGACTTCCCCCCTTAAAATAATTTCGTCCTCGAAATTGCTAAGTTAGAAAATGCTACTAACTCTACTAACTAGATTTAAAAATCTTTTTTGTTTACCTCTAAATTTCAGTTTCGGCTGGACCCATTTAATTTTAATTAATTTATTAATTCATTTTCGACCAACTAAAATTTTCAAAAATTCTGAAAATTTTCAAACACCTTAAATTTTCGAAAAATTCCGCCATAACCTCCTTTGTAGGGCTCAATACGTCAAACCACAACTCGCCTCTCTAGGCCTCCTCCAACCCAAAAGAAAATCAAACAGCCAAGCGGCTTGCCAATTCGGCTCATAAAATCCAAACTCATATACAATATAAACTTGTACCTTTTTGTCGGTCGTATCATTATATCCCTACCCTCTGTTATCAGCTCGGCATATACAAATGCCATCCCAATCAACTCCAACCAATTTATTCTTAACACAACCATTCGCTTATTCAGGCCGAATTCAATTTCAAATTCGAGTTTCAAATTCCAAACTCTCAACTAATCATTTCAAATCCAAAACCATATTATTCTCAAATCCAAATCGAATTTCATTCGAACTCTAATATCAAATTCCAAATTATTGACTTATCAATTTGGTTCCATTCTAGATTATCTCTAATCCCAATTCAATTTTATTTAACTCGGTTCAAGTTAAATTTCAATTTATTTTTACCATCTCATTTTATTTAACTTCATTAGTTAAATTTTAATTCCAGAACTTAAGTTCCTGGGTTTCTTTCAAATCAATTTGAAATCATAATGCCAATTCAAAACCTTTGAATTTCTAAACAACTTGTTTTCTCAAAACAATTCAAAAACAAAACCTTTGGTAGTAATCCGTCACTTAGAACTCGAAAATGAACACTGATGATGTCTAGATTCATCATCAGAATCTATTTTCCAGTCATCCAGGTGAGTTCAATACTATATTTATTTTCAATTTGAAAAACATTTTCAAAATCTCCCAGGAACTTAAAATTTCCGTATTTTAATTCCAAATCTGATTTAAATTCATATTTAATTCAAACTATTTCATATATTACATTCATATGAATTCTGATTGGTCATTTATAACCATTTCACCCTTTTATAATCTTATTTGATTATAATAACAACCAACACAATCAATATACTATAATAATTTCAAGATATATATTTCTTCTATAAACAAATATATTTTGGGAAAAATTATTTCATTTACCCTCTTTCAAAACATACCACGTCGGTTCATCGTATTCGAGTGTTTAGTAACCCTTATCGATACAGTGGATCAACTGATCGACCAGAATTCATAAACCACTCAACCAATGAGTCTCCACAATATAAAACCATTTTATATTGAATAACAATTACGCGCTCATATATATACACTCAAACTCAATCTAGGATATTACTAATCCCATCTCTATCGAGTTATGCCACAGAGCCAAGGTAATCACTTAACTTAGGCTCTGATACCAACTGTAACGGCTGGAAATTTCCGACTCCTCGAGAGTCGGAAATTCCGCGACGTTAGTGAAAGAATTTAGAAGGTGAGAAAGAAAAGATAGAACTAATAGAATAGAAGAAGAAGAAGAACATCAGAATCATCAGAGTAACACGAATCTCACAGCGGAACGAATAACATATAATATATATAACATAACTTTGAAGTAAACAGTTATATATATATACAATAGCACTTATCAGAGTACAACACTTACAACACAGCGGAAATAACTATAGCTATAAAATCTTGCAGCCTCCTGCTCCAAGCTCTCCAAGTATATCTGTAAATCCCGACTACTTGACTGCCCGTACAAATTTAGGCACCCAAGAGTTTAGGGAAAACAACAAAGTAAACTCCGGGTCAGTCATGGGACTGGTATGAGTAAAATAGTTTAAAACAATTGAACAGGTATATGATATCTCATAAGACCACGCCGTGAATACGGAACGGGTTTTTCCTTATGAGTATCTAAACAACTTTGACAAGCAATATCATTGTGATATTATAATAATGTCTAAGTACAAAATAGGTATCAATCTAGCAGAAACACTTGCATCTCACGTTCTACATACATAGTATAAAATCATAAACCGCAGGGCGCTTATCGGAGAATGGATTCCAACAGACAAGGTATGGGAGCACCTTCTGAATAGTGTACTCTAGAGGTGATACACTCAGGGTTCAACAAGAACGTCTTGCAACCCGGCCACACATGACCGCTCACTCATTTAGCTTGAGTGTCGCGAATATATTGCCACCACGGTTGTAGGCCATCAAACCGTCATCCGAAGAGACATAATCAAAAAGAAGTATAAATATGAATATTCCCTAGATCGGTGACAATACACCCTGCTTGGGAATGACCCAACTAGCCATGCTGCCTAGCCCAACTTTTGTTACTTCCTGGTGTGAGGCTAGAAGCTACGTCTATCTTCAGAACATCTGATCACCATTCACTTTGAATGCCACATCGTCATACCCGCCAAATCACAAATTGACTTATCCAAAAATAACACGGGTATATAGCTAAGAGAAACGAATTCCTCCGCCACCAAACGTGAATACGTTTGAACAGATCAACTTACGCGATCCATTGGATATACTCTGTCAGACCTTCTTCCATATACGTTGTCCTGGGACTGGACAAACCGAAGGCACTATTCAGTATATCCATCTTAGTCACTGTTATCTAAGACTTATACAACAGCCCTTGCACTTTACTCCGTCTTCAATTTATCTTTGGCAGATATTGCTCGCAACGCTTATGCCAATACAGAGTGGTTCTTTGGATAATAATCCAACCGGTCTTTCCATATTTACAACGTAAATAGGGTCAAAACTTTGATAGTCTGTGATTCAACTATCAAA
The DNA here is from genome assembly GCA_030737875.1 of Allium sativum. Lineage (NCBI taxonomy): Eukaryota > Viridiplantae > Streptophyta > Magnoliopsida > Asparagales > Amaryllidaceae > Allium > Allium sativum. The sequence goes on from CM060919.1 coordinate 448,793,276, forward strand.
TGAAAACATGTCGGTGTACAAATAACGATCTTATTTCCAAATGGAAATTCGATCGATCAATCATCATATGTTCATATTTCCCTTTTTCATATATTTAGAAAATATATGTTATTAATCATTGGAAAACATTTCCATAGCTTATTTTCACATCACTATCATTTCGCAACTATCAGTCCCTAACTGTAACTAGTATGAGAACAATCCTCTAAGTATCAATCCGGAAGGTCGAAACCAACATCAGATCATCACTTAGAAAACCGTTCAACTTACCCTCTCCAGTTAGTTTCTGAATTTGCTTAACTCTATTTCTTAAATTCTTATCATGAAAACATTTCATTTTCTATGTTTAGAAAACATATCTGACTATATTTGGAAAACGTTTCCAAAACTCATTTACGGATTTCCAATGAACGTTGTATAAAACATCGTTACGCTTAATCCATTAATCGCTTATTACTTAACTATATTTCAAATCAACCTTTTCTATCGAACCACAACTATTCCTTTGTCAATTCTGAAGTCAATCAAGTTGGGGTATAATTACCTCTCAGACCTTAATTGAACAACGTCCTTTACTGTGAAATAGATGAAGCTCGTCACTCACTTTTTCCAATCATCTGTTTACGCAAATTCTCGGATTCAGGTTACGAATCTTCTTCTTATATGACAACATTTGATTATAACTATAACGTTATAATTCCTACTTCTACAATATCTAACCTAAATTATAACTTTATCTCCTAACTCGAATAATTAAACAGACACCTAATTTCTTAATCAATAACTAAACCTTGATTTAAACCCTGGAAAGTAAATAGTACTTTCTCGAATTCGCTATAATCGAATTCGACGTATAACTCTCTTTTGAGTAATCTATATTTGATTAACTCTTCTTCGAATAACCTATATTCGATTATCTCTCTTCGAATAACTCATATTCGAAATCTCTCTCTTTTGAGTAAACAATATTCGATCTCTTTCTTTCGAATATGCTATATTCGAAAATCTCCTTTCGATTTACTAATCGATAACTCCTTTCGATCAAACTAAAATCGATAACTCCTTTAACTCTATTCGAATATCAAATATTCGACTAACTCCTTTGGATCGACTCATTTGATTAACTCCTTCGAATAACTAATTCGAATAACTTACCTTCGAATAACCAATATTCGATTTACTCTAACTCGATTAACTTAATTCTAATCGATTTACTCCATTTCGATTCAACTTAATTCAAATCGATTAACTTAACTCAAATTGATTAACTCCTTTCGAATAACTAAATTCGATTTAACTCTAATTGAATAACTAATATTCAATTAACTCTTACGTGTTTAACTCTATTTGAATAAGTAATTCGAATCACTCTAATGTGTTTAACTCTATTCAAATATCAAATTCGAATAACTCATTTCTAATAACTAAATTCGATTAACTCTTTTAACTTTACTCGAATAACTATATTCGATTAACACCTTCTTTCGAATAACTATATTCGATTAACTCTTCGACTAACTCCTTTGGATTAACTAACTTCGAATAACTCCTTTGGATTAGCTAACTTCGAATAACTCCTTTGGATTAACTAACTTCGAATAACTCCTTTGGATTAACTAACTTCGAATAACTCCTTTGGATTAACTCTTCGACTAACTCCTTCGGATTAACTCTTCGATTAACTCCTTTGGATTAACTAACTCCGAATAACTCTTTAGGATTAACTCTTCGACTAACTCCTTCGGATTAACTAACTTCGAATAACTCCTTTGGATTAACTAACTCCGAATAACTCTTTAGGATTAACTCTTCAACTAACTCCTTCGGATTAACTAACTTCGAATAACTCCTTTGGATTAACTAACTCCGAATAACCAATATTCGATAACTCGTCTTCGTATAAATAATATTCGATAACTCTTCTCAAATGAATAACATTTGATTTCTCCACTCGAATAAACTATATTCGATTACTCTTCTCTCGAATACACTATATTCGATACTCTACTTTGAATAAGTGATATTCGACAAATTCTACTCGATTAACTCCACTTGGATAACTCTAACTGGTCAACTTTAACTGGTCAACTTTAACTGGTCAACTCTAACTGGTTAACTCTAACTGGTCACCTCTAACTGATCAACCCTAACTGGTTAACTTTAACTGGTCAACTTTAACTGGTCAACTTTAACTGGTCAACTCTAACTGGTTAACTCTAACTGGTCACCTCTAACTGATCAACCCTAACTGGTTAACTTTAACTGGTCAACTTTAACTGGTCAACTTTAACTGGTCTACTCTAACTGGTTAACTCTAACTGGTCACCTCTAACTGATCAACCCTAACTGGTTAACTCGTCTCGATTAACTGAACTAATCCACTTAGTTTAACTTAGCTAATTCACGTTGATTAACTCTAGCCGATTCACTTAGTTTAACTCAACTAATTTACTTCGATTAACCACTTAGTTAACTTAACTAATTCACTTCGATTAACCACTTAGTTTAACTTAACTAATTCACATCGATTAATCCTTTAGTTTAACTTAACTAATTCACATCGATTAATCATTTAGTTTAACTTAACAAATTCACTTTGATTCACCGCTTAGTTTAACTTAACTAATTTACTTTGGTTAACTTAACCAATTACTTTGATTAACTCGACTAACTCGCTTTGGTTAACCTAACCAATTACTTTGTTTAATCCTTTATACTCGATTAACAAATATTTCTCCTTTATACTTGATTAACCAATATTTCCCTTTATACTCAAAATCCCCTTTTCTTTATAATATAAAATCCATCGATTTTATATAAATAAATTATTTTCAAATTATAGTTTGAAAATCTCTTTTCTATATCCTGGTATTTCTTATGGTTTTTAACACATCATCTAACGACGATGAATATCGTCCAACCACACATAATCACAATAGATTATATATATCACATTTATATATCACAATACATAAATTACAGTAAAAATAACTGTTGAGGAATCCAGTTGGATTCCTCCAACCTGTTTCCCTGCACCACAGATGTTAGACAACACTGGTATAATATTCTGATAAGCAGAATCAGCATATAAATATTTATCGGTTTATATATATATATATATATATTCCACTAACTGACTAGAAGTTCAATCAAACAGTCAACACACAGTCAAACAGACAATAGTTAACAGTTCTAAGAATACACTGTAAAAATAGAACTATTTAGAGTTGGTGAGTTTTACTCACATTTGCGCGTTAACCGATAAATAATCGGTTTGCGTTATTTGACTTAGTTGGACAATTTATTTCGCCATAAATTGCAACGAGCTCGGATTCACTCCCGGTCAGTCTCATTGTGTTGCTCCCGTCCATACGATTCCATCGGATCTTGTTTCGCTGAATTTCGATACCGTACGATAAAGTTATATAATTTCAAAGTTTGTAAACATTTAAATATAACTTTAAATTAAAACTTGGTTTATTCTTTAACCAAGTCGGGCCTCACCATCAAATGTCGGCCCACCTCCATTTAAACCCGACCCCGCTAAATCCTTTCTTCCCCAACACTAAACACGGTGAACTCCTGTAGAAAACATGACCATTATCCCCACGTTTGGTCCATCCGTTCTCCCTCTCCACTACATAAAATTGAAAAAATAACAACCGCAACTTTCCCCTTCTCGTCCTCTTCCTGCTCATTTCTCCTCCTTCATTCCATACGCAGACAACCATCTTCTACTACCTCATATGAAAACTTCAGACTTAAACCACTTCCCCCAAAATGACACAGTCGATACTACCCCATCCACCTCTCACCGATTTACAAATTAAAAACCCCATCACTCACGGTTGCGTAGCCTCCTCCTCCTCCCACCATTCATCGTGAATTAGCCTCCAAGAATCACCCTGCTTCAACGAGGGTCTTTGCGGTCAACCCCTAGGACTTGCAACAGAAAAAAATCATCGTTTTCCACCAAGTCCTTCAGTGAGGCACGGTTTTCAATGAAGAACCCAAATCCGATCACCAACTCTTCGAACCATGCTTCCCTCTACCAAAAAGTCGAACCTTAGTTCCAGTAAACTAACGCTGGTTTCATTCACAGCGAATGAAAGAGAAATAGAACCCAGCAAACATAGACTGGATTGGAGAGCATCACCAACCGAACTCAAATACATTTGGTTTGGGATTTATACGTTTTTCTATGAATTTAGATGAATTTTCAATGATGGATGGTTTATTTGAGAAGGGGACATTGCGGCGGCTCATTGTTTGACCGCAAGAAAAGGTCAGTTTAGGTTTAGAAGTGTAAGGTATTTTATAGGAGGATTGTATTTTATTTATAGGTAATTTCTTTGGAGAAGGATGTACCACGTTTCTCTTTGAGGACCAAGAGAAACTCATGGTTGAAAGGAGTAGAGCCGTGGCTTTGCAGTGTCCATTTAGTTTGATGTGCGTGGCTTGTTTTACCTATCCGGTTACATCAAATTTCATTAATATATGAACTGCTCCAAACAGAAATAAATATACCTTTGTGATGAGCTCGGTGTCACGATCCCAAAAATATAATAATATCGGTAGTTCAACTCGTATTTTGAAACCTCAAAATGTTGATTTCAGGGTGCAAAATACTCCAAATAAAAAGTTGTTTATTTAATTGATTAAAAATTACCATAAAATTCTCAAAATTTAATTATCACTATTTCCCAAAAGAACCTTGTCTAAATTCAAACCCGATATCTAGTTATTTTGAAATAACCGTTATGGCCGATAAATGATTCTATAGCGACTATTCTGAAATTTGATTTGGACGTACATCAAAATCTACCCGACGAAATCCCGATTTTTCTCTTCCACTAGAAAGATATACTCCACTAGCTTCACACGTTTCTTGTTTCACAGAGATCCGGCTTAAAACGAATCCTGTACATTCAGTTGAAGTTCGAAACGCCAAATAGCGAACTGCCGCGCCATTTCGAGCTAATTTATAATTATATTATAAATTATACGTTCGAACGTTGTACTTTAAGTTATCGATATCGCCAAATCGATATATAAATAATTAAATAAATTAATTATTCGACAGCTAACAAAATGCGCCATTACAGACTTCCCCCCTTAAAATAATTTCGTCCTCGAAATTGCTAAGTTAGAAAATGCTACTAACTCTACTAACTAGATTTAAAAATCTTTTTTGTTTACCTCTAAATTTCAGTTTCGGCTGGACCCATTTAATTTTAATTAATTTATTAATTCATTTTCGACCAACTAAAATTTTCAAAAATTCTGAAAATTTTCAAACACCTTAAATTTTCGAAAAATTCCGCCATAACCTCCTTTGTACGGCTCAATACGTCAAACCACAACTCGCCTCTCTAGGCCTCCTCCAACCCAAAAGAAAATCAAACAGCCAAGCGGCTTGCCAATTCGGCTCATAAAATCCAAACTCATATACAATATAAACTTGTACCTTTTTGTCGGTCGTATCATTATATCCCTACCCTCTGTTATCAGCTCGGCATATACAAATGCCATCCCAATCAACTCCAACCAATTTATTCTTAACACAACCATTCGCTTATTCAGGCCGAATTCAATTTCAAATTCGAGTTTCAAATTCCAAACTCTCAACTAATCATTTCAAATCCAAAACCATATTATTCTCAAATCCAAATCGAATTTCATTCGAACTCTAATATCAAATTCCAAATTATTGACTTATCAATTTGGTTCCATTCTAGATTATCTCTAATCCCAATTCAATTTTATTTAACTCGGTTCAAGTTAAATTTCAATTTATTTTTACCATCTCATTTTATTTAACTTCATTAGTTAAATTTTAATTCCAGAACTTAAGTTCCTGGGTTTCTTTCAAATCAATTTGAAATCATAATGCCAATTCAAAACCTTTGAATTTCTAAACAACTTGTTTTCTCAAAACAATTCAAAAACAAAACCTTTGGTAGTAATCCGTCACTTAGAACTCGAAAATGAACACTGATGATGTCTAGATTCATCATCAGAATCTATTTTCCAGTCATCCAGGTGAGTTCAATACTATATTTATTTTCAATTTGAAAAACATTTTCAAAATCTCCGAGGAACTTAAAATTTCCGTATTTTAATTCCAAATCTGATTTAAATTCATATTTAATTCAAACTATTTCATATATTACATTCATATGAATTCTGATTGGTCATTTATAACCATTTCACCCTTTTATAATCTTATTTGATTATAATAACAACCAACACAATCAATATACTATAATAATTTCAAGATATATATTTCTTCTATAAACAAATATATTTTGGGAAAAATTATTTCATTTACCCTCTTTCAAAACATACCATGTCGGTTCATCGTATTCGAGTGTTTAGTAACCCTTATCGATACAGTGGATCAACTGATCGACCAGAATTCATAAACCACTCAACCAATGAGTCTCCACAATATAAAACCATTTTATATTGAATAACAATTACGCGCTCATATATATACACTCAAACTCAATCTAGGATATTACTAATCCCATCTCTATCGAGTTATGCCACAGAGCCAAGGTAATCACTTAACTTAGGCTCTGATACCAACTGTAACGGCTGGAAATTTCCGACTCCTCGAGAGTCGGAAATTCCGCGACGTTAGTGAAAGAATTTAGAAGGTGAGAAAGAAAAGATAGAACTAATAGAATAGAAGAAGAAGAAGAACATCAGAATCATCAGAGTAACACGAATCTCACAGCGGAACGAATAACATATAATATATATAACATAACTTTGAAGTAAACAGTTATATATATACAATAGCACTTATCAGAGTACAACACTTACAACACAGCGGAAATAACTATAGCTATAAAATCTTGCAGCCTCCTGCTCCAAGCTCTCCAAGTATATCTGTAAATCCCGACTACTTGACTGCCCGTACAAATTTAGGCACCCAAGAGTTTAGGGAAAACAACAAAGTAAACTCCGGGTCAGTCATGGGACTGGTATGAGTAAAATAGTTTAAAACAATTGAACAGGTATATGATATCTCATAAGACCACGCCGTGAATACGGAACGGGTTTTTCCTTATGAGTATCTAAACAACTTTGACAAGCAATATCATTGTGATATTATAATAATGTCTAAGTACAAAATAGGTATCAATCTAGCAGAAACACTTGCATCTCACGTTCTACATACATAGTATAAAATCATAAACCGCAGGGCGCTTATCGGAGAATGGATTCCAACAGACAAGGTATGGGAGCACCTTCTGAATAGTGTACTCTAGAGGTGATACACTCAGGGTTCAACAAGAACGTCTTGCAACCCGGCCACACATGACCGCTCACTCATTTAGCTTGAGTGTCGCGAATATATTGCCACCACGGTTGTAGGCCATCAAACCGTCATCCGAAGAGACAGAATCAAAAAGAAGTATAAATATGAATATTCCCTAGATCGGTGACAATACACCCTGCTTGGGAATGACCCAACTAGCCATGCTGCCTAGCCCAACTTTTGTTACTTCCTGGTGTGAGGCTAGAAGCTACGTCTATCTTTAGAACATCTGATCACCATTCACTTTGAATGCCACATCGTCATACCCGCCAAATCACAAATTGACTTATCCAAAAATAACACGGGTATATAGCTAAGAGAAACGAATTCCTCCGCCACCAAACGTGAATACGTTTGAACAGATCAACTTACGCGATCCATTGGATATACTCTGTCAGACCTTCTTCCATATACGTTGTCCTGGGACTGGACAAACCGAAGGCACTATTCAGTATATCCATCTTAGTCACTGTTATCTAAGACTTATACAACAGCCCTTGCACTTTACCCCGTCTTCAATTTATCTTTGGCAGATATTGCTCGCAACGCTTATGCCAATACAGAGTGGTTCTTTGGATAATAATCCAACCGGTCTCTCCATATTTACAACGTAAATAGGGTCAAAACTTTGATAGTCTGTGATTCAACTATCAAATGAAAACATGTCGGTGTACAAATAACGATCTTATTTCCAAATGGAAATTCGATCGATCAATCATCATATGTTCATATTTCCCTTTTTCATATATTTAGAAAATATATGTTATTAATCATTGGAAAACATTTCCATAGCTTATTTTCACATCACTATTATTTCGCAACTATCAGTCCCTAACTGTAACTAGTATGAGAACAATCCTCTAAGTATCAATCCGGAAGGTCGAAACCAACATCAGATCGTCACTTAGAAAACCGTTCAACTTACCCTCTCCAGTTAGTTTCTGAATTTGCTTAACTCTATTTCTTAAATTCTTATCATGAAAACATTTCATTTTCTATGTTTAGAAAACATATCTGACTATATTTGGAAAACGTTTCCAAAACTCATTTACGGATTTCCAATGAACGTTGTATAAAACATCGTTACGCTTAATCCATTAATCGCTTATTACTTAACTATATTTCAAATCAACCTTTTCTATCGAACCACAACTATTCCTTTGTCAATTCTGAAGTCAATCAAGTTGGGGTATAATTACCTCTCAGACCTTAATTGAACAACGTCCTTTACTGTGAAATAGATGAAGCTCGTCACTCACTTTTTCCAATCATCTGTTTACGCAAATTCTCGGATTCAGGTTACGAATCTTCTTCTTATATGACAACATTTGATTATAACTATAACGTTATAATTCCTACTTCTACAATATCTAACCTAAATTATAACTTTATCTCCTAACTCGAATAATTAAACAGACACCTAATTTCTTAATCAATAACTAAACCTTGATTTAAACCCTGGAAAGTAAATGGTACTTTCTCGAATTCGCTATAATCGAATTCGACGTATAACTCTCTTTCGAGTAATCTATATTTGATTAACTCTTCTTCGAATAACCTATATTCGATTATCTCTCTTCGAATAACTCATATTCGAAATCTCTCTCTTTTGAGTAAACAATATTCGATCTCTTTCTTTCGAATATGCTATATTCGAAAATCTCCTTTCGATTTACTAATCGATAACTCCTTTCGATCAAACTAAAATCGATAACTCCTTTAACTCTATTCGAATATCAAATATTCGACTAACTCCTTTGGATCGACTCATTTGATTAACTCCTTCGAATAACTAATTCGAATAACTTACCTTCGAATAACCAATATTCGATTTACTCTAACTCGATTAACTTAATTCTAATCGATTTACTCCATTTCGATTCAACTTAATTCAAATCGATTAACTTAACTCAAATTGATTAACTCCTTTCGAATAACTAAATTCGATTTAACTCTAATTGAATAACTAATATTCAATTAACTCTTACGTGTTTAACTCTATTTGAATAAGTAATTCGAATCACTCTAATGTGTTTAACTCTATTCAAATATCAAATTCGAATAACTCATTTCTAATAACTAAATTCGATTAACTCTTTTAACTTTACTCGAATAACTATATTCGATTAACACCTTCTTTCGAATAACTATATTCGATTAACTCTTCGACTAACTCCTTTGGATTAACTAACTTCGAATAACTCCTTTGGATTAGCTAACTTCGAATAACTCCTTTGGATTAACTAACTTCGAATAACTCCTTTGGATTAACTAACTTCGAATAACTCCTTTGGATTAACTCTTCGACTAACTCCTTCGGATTAACTCTTCGATTAACTCCTTTGGATTAACTAACTCCGAATAACTCTTTAGGATTAACTCTTCGACTAACTCCTTCGGATTAACTAACTTCGAATAACTCCTTTGGATTAACTAACTCCGAATAACTCTTTAGGATTAACTCTTCAACTAACTCCTTCGGATTAACTAACTTCGAATAACTCCTTTGGATTAACTAACTCCGAATAACCAATATTCGATAACTCGTCTTCGTATAAATAATATTCGATAACTCTTCTCAAATGAATAACATTTGATTTCTCCACTCGAATAAACTATATTCGATTACTCTTCTCTCGAATACACTATATTCGATACTCTACTTTGAATAAGTGATATTCGACAAATTCTACTCGATTAACTCCACTTGGATAACTCTAACTGGTCAACTTTAACTGGTCAACTTTAACTGGTCAACTCTAACTGGTTAACTCTAACTGGTCACCTCTAACTGATCAACCCTAACTGGTTAACTTTAACTGGTCAACTTTAACTGGTCAACTTTAACTGGTCAACTCTAACTGGTTAACTCTAACTGGTCACCTCTAACTGATCAACCCTAACTGGTTAACTTTAACTGGTCAACTTTAACTGGTCAACTTTAACTGGTCTACTCTAACTGGTTAACTCTAACTGGTCACCTCTAACTGATCAACCCTAACTGGTTAACTCGTCTCGATTAACTGAACTAATCCACTTAGTTTAACTTAGCTAATTCACGTTGATTAACTCTAGCCGATTCACTTAGTTTAACTCAACTAATTTACTTCGATTAACCACTTAGTTAACTTAACTAATTCACTTCGATTAACCACTTAGTTTAACTTAACTAATTCACATCGATTAATCCTTTAGTTTAACTTAACTAATTCACATCGATTAATCATTTAGTTTAACTTAACAAATTCACTTTGATTCACCGCTTAGTTTAACTTAACTAATTTACTTTGGTTAACTTAACCAATTACTTTGATTAACTCGACTAACTCGCTTTGGTTAACCTAACCAATTACTTTGTTTAATCCTTTATACTCGATTAACAAATATTTCTCCTTTATACTTGATTAACCAATATTTCCCTTTATACTCAAAATCCCCTTTTCTTTATAATATAAAATCCATCGATTTTATATAAATAAATTATTTTCAAATTATAGTTTGAAATCTCTTTTCTATATCCTGGTATTTCTTATGGTTTTTAACACATCATCTAACGACGATGAATATCGTCCAACCACACATAATCACAATAGATTATATATATCACATTTATATATCACAATACATAAATTACAGTAAAAATAACTGTTGAGGAATCCAGTTGGATTCCTCCAACCTGTTTCCCTGCACCACAGATGTTAGACAACACTGGTATAATATTCTGATAAGCAGAATCAGCATATAAATATTTATCGGTTTATATATATATATATATATATATATATATATATATATATATATATATATATTCCACTAACTGACTAGCAGTTCAATCAAACAGTCAACACACAGTCAAACAGACAATAGTTAACAGTTCTAAGAATACACTGTAAAAATAGAACTATTTAGAGTTGGTGAGTTTTACTCACATTTGCGCGTTAACCGATAAATAATCGGTTTGCGTTATTTGACTTAGTTGGACAATTTATTTCGCCATAAATTGCAACGAGCTCGGATTCACTCCCGGTCAGTCTCATTGTGTTGCTCCCGTCCATACGATTCCATCGGATCTTGTTTCGCTGAATTTCGATACCGTACGATAAAGTTATATAATTTCAAAGTTTGTAAACATTTAAATATAACTTTAAATTAAAACTTGGTTTATTCTTTAACCAAGTCGGGCCTCACCATCAAATGTCGGCCCACCTCCATTTAAACCCGACCCCGCTAAATCCTTTCTTCCCCAACACTAAACACGGTGAACTCCTGTAGAAAACATGACCATTATCCCCACGTTTGGTCCATCCGTTCTCCCTCTCCACTACATAAAATTGAAAACAAAAACAACCGCAACTTTCTCCTTCTCGTCCTCTTCCTGCTCATTTCTCCTCCTTCATTCCATACGCAGACAACCAGCTTCTACTACCTCATATGAAAACTTCAGACTTAAACCACCTCCCCCAAAATGACACAGTCGATACTACCCCATCCACCTCTCACCGATTTACAAATTAAAACCCCCATCACTCACGGTTGCGTAGCCTCCTCCTCCCACCATTCATCGTGAATTAGCCTCCAAGAATCACCCTGCTTCAACGAGGGTCTTTGCGGTCAACCCCTAGGACTTGCAACAGAAAAAAATCATCGTTTTCCACCAAGTCCTTCAGTGAGGCATGGTTTTCAATGAAGAACCCAAATCCGATCACCAACTCTTCGAACCATGCTTCCCTCTACCAAAAAGTCGAACCTTAGTTCCAGTAAACTAACGCTGGTTTCATTCACAGCGAATGAAAGAGAAATAGAACCCAGCAAACATAGACTGGATTGGAGAGCATCACCAACCGAACTCAAATACATTTGGTTTGGGATTTATACGTTTTTCTATGAATTTAGATGAATTTTCAATGATGGATGGTTTATTTGAGAAGGGGACATTGCGGCGGCTCATTGTTTGACCGCAAGAAAAGGTCAGTTTAGGTTTAGAAGTGTAAGGTATTTTATAGGAGGATTGTATTTTATTTATAGGTAATTTCTTTGGATAAGGATGTACCACGTTTCTCTTTGAGGACCAAGAGAAACTCATGGTTGAAAGGAGTAGAGCCGTGGCTTTGTAGTGTCCATTTAGTTTGATGTGCGTGGCTTGTTTTACCTATCCGGTTACATCAAATTTCATTAATATATGAACTGCTCCAGACAGAAATAAATATACCTTTGTGATGAGCTCGGTGTCACGATCCCAAAAATATAATAATATCGGTAGTTCAACTCGTATTTTGAAACCTCAAAATGTTGATTTCAGGGTGCAAAATACTCCAAATAAAAAGTTGTTTATTTAATTGATTAAAAATTACCCTAAAATTCTCAAAATTTAATTATCACTATTTCCCAAAAGAACCTTGTCTAAATTCAAACCCGATATCTAGTTATTTTGAAATAACCGTTATGGCCGATAAATGATTCTATAGCGACTATTCTGAAATTTGATTTGGACGTACATCAAAATCTACCCGACGAAATCCCGATTTTTCTCTTCCACTAGAAAGATATACTCCACTAGCTTCACACGTTTCTTGTTTCACAGAGATCCGGCTTAAAACGAATCCTGTACATTCAGTTGAAGTTCGAAACGCCAAATAGCGAACTGCCGCGCCATTTCGAGCTAATTTATAATTATATTATAAATTATACGTTCGAACGTTGTACTTTAAGTTATCGATATCGCCAAATCGATATATAAATAATTGAATAAATTAATTATTCGACAGCTAACAAAACGCGCCATTACACATAAGAAAATACTATTTAAACATATGATTAAATACTTAATATATATATGTGATATGAAAACAATATAAAATATAATTATAAACATATATAATATAATTATAAACATATATATAGGAATTTATAAAGAAATATTTATAAACTATATATATAAACAAAAGGTTATATGAAGTATCAAATATAAACTTAGTAAAATATATTTAATAAAACTATAAAAATAAGAATACATATAAATTAGTAATATATTTGAAATCATAAGTTTGAAATTCTTTAATCAAAACTTATTAATATAAATAAATATTCTAAATTGTAAAGTCTTATGAAATCATATATATACTTATAAAGTTATAAGGTTTAAAACTATAAAACTATATAAACTTATATAAACAAATATGATATAATTAAAACTTTGAATTTATATGTTCGAAATAATAATTTAGAATATGAAATTTGAAAATTAGAATTTTGAAAATTAGAATTTTGAAAATTAGAATTTTGAAAATTGAAAATTTGAAAAAACAGAATTTGAAATAGAGTTTGAACCTGAAGTGCTATTCAGAGTCTTACATAAACTAGACTCTATTACTATATTTATCTTGAACTCTTGAAATCTTGATTACTCATGAGTCTTAAATCATCTCTGAATTCTAAATCTCTAGAAGCTCTTAAACTGTACAGTCTTCGGTATTAATTACTGTATACAAATCCTGCATATATATGTCTATATATTCTAGATAGAGATGTTAGTATATATTTTATAATCAATGATAATTGAGATAAGGTTGTTGTCATCAAAGCTCCATTCTCCAAAAATCTCCCTCTTTTTGATGATGACAACCTTAGTTTATAAAATATCATACCTGCATATATACCTGTTGATGATGATCCTTCTAATACTCCTCTTGACTATATGAATCCTATAAACTATGTCTATATTTTATAATTTCTCCCCCTTTGGAATTATCAAAAAGAAACTCAAAAAATACTCCCCCTAAATCCTATATCTTTCTTTATAACTCCTAAAGTAAAATACTGCCCCTTATTCCTAAATCTATACATACATATATACCTTATAAAATACTCCCCCTAAATCTATGACTACACTAGTCTAATAAACTAAATAGAAGGACAATAAACTAAGCAAACCAATCAATTCAAAAAAGTAAATCAATTCAAACAAATAATTCAAAAAATCAATCAATTTAAATTAATTCAATCATAAAACCAAGCATTTCTTTTAATTTCTATCTATCCTAAAACCTATAAAGCTCCTATCTACTACAAATGCGTAAATATATTTCTAACACACCTATTAAACACTAATGAAATTCAATCATGTCAAACAATTCAAAGAAGTTAATCAAATCAATACAAACAAATCAAAGAAACCAAACAAGTGAATTAATTCAATCAACTCAATCAGGTCAATCAAGCCAATCAATTCAACCAAGCCAAACAAGTCAATCAAGCTAATCAAGTAAATGTGTTTAATAATCCTATGTATTTCTAAGACAATAATTCCCCATATAGTATACTTGTTATGTATGGAATTAAAGGTTAATATATAATGTCGTGTGTGCAGTATATTGTATATAATGCAGTACGAAATGTATGTCATATGCAAAGCAATATAAAATGATTTTTTAAATGAAATGCAACTTATGATGTGAACGATTTTAATTTGGAATGTACTGTAATGATGTTTATATGAAATAAGATGTGTAATGATAGTATGCAGAATGATTTGCAAATTATATCTATTTAGTACTATCTGACTATTATGCATATATATTATACATTATTTGAATTAAACAAGGATAATATATATTAATTTCTAGACTTAGGTTAATGATACTTATGAAAGAGATTGAAAGGGTAGTAAAGATACAAGTTTTATGATATTCATAATATATAATAAAATATTTAAAATATTTCTATGAGAAATGTGGAGTTAAATATTCTTAATAGGGTGGTTCTTTAATATAGTAAAAATTGAGGATCTTTTTAAAGAGAATATAGAATTGTATCATATAAAGTAAACATATAGTCATAATTGTTTATATATAAACTATTTTTTTAAAAAGGATTTAAAATTTAATTTATTATGAAATATAAATCAATCTTTTGATACAAATTAATTTTAAATTTAAACTTTAAGAAATAAAAATATATTAATTTGTTAAGGAACCATTTATATGTTAAAACTTTAAAAAGAAATCTATAGTCGTAACAAAATTATGAAATCTGGATATAAATTAAACTCTAAAACTATAATTTATTATATTTAAGACATAAAATCATATATATATATATATTATTTTTATACCAAAATATTAGGTTAAATATTTAAGCTTATATAAATTTCAATAAGAAATCAAAATAAGTATTTATGTTACAAATAATATATGTAACCCAAAATTGTTATGAAATCATATGAATAATATATAAGTTAAACTATGCGTGTTTAAGCTATATAAAAGATGAATAAATTTATATTTTATAACAATACCAAAAAGCTATATTAACTTTGTATATCATATTAACATGTTTATATAATTTTATTAATTTATATACTTTTAATATATATATATATATTTAGAAACAAGGTATAAGAAAATATGTAGACAGATTGTAACACCTCGAGTTTTCGGTTAACAGTATATAGATAAATTAGATTATACTTAATTCAAAACTTAAGAATTAAGGGAAATGGCTTACGCCATTGCGTTTGTCTCGGAATTCGACTTGAGATAGAGTCTGAGTTTGCGTGAATCGGACTCCGTATGAAGGAGTTATAACCTTCGGAAGTTTCAGAATTAAATTGAAAATTCAAACAACTCAGTTTCAAGTTCAAATTTCGAAAAAAAAGGCTCAAACTGGGCTGGGCGGGAAAATTCCCACCCAGGGACCAGGTTGACCATAGGGTCGACCATGGTGTCGACCTGGTCACCCCAGGTCGACCATAGTGTCGACGTGGGTGTCGACCTGCTTGTCGACCTGCCTCGTCGACTTGGCTGGCCTGGTCTGTGTTCTGGTCGAATTCCTGAGCTCTAGTGTGTCACTAGGGCTTACGTGTAAAATTTTGATTGGCTACTCTTGGCATGAATGGCTTGGATTCCTCTGTCTTCATCGAACGTCTCAAATCAACTTAAAATTCTATATATACAACCTAAGTCTCAACTAAAATTCACACAAAGAAATAAACCTTGAGCCGACATGCTGCTGAGAGGAGTTTGAGAATAGCCATCAAGAGGAAAAGCTTACAGACAAGCCAACTCAAATAAGAACGAAACAATCTAATCTATTTTCTACGCATCGTTTTCTACTTCAAGGGAACGCTTGGCAAATTCAGAATAACAGAAACCAGAAAACAAGTTTCAGCGCCCGTTGTAAGTATAATGGAATTTCTGAGTATGAATAGAAATTGCAATGTAATTTGTTATAAATGAAATTGGGGCTTTTCTATTTGTATATAATAATTTAAATTCTATGTTCTGTGATGATTCTATCATAGTTTGTGACTGACGTTTGTGGCATAAGTTGATTGATGCAAGTCTATTGGATAATTGGGTATGAAAATAATGGCACTTGCAAGTTTGTGACCAAAAACTAAAATCGACACCTTTGTGATTATGTAACTAATATGAGCTATACACATTTTCTAAGTCTAAATTAAGGCCTACGTAAACATGTTCTAGAATTGTGACTTTTTATGCCCACACGACTCCAAAACTTGTATATATATTCTTGGGTTTATTTGCAAGTCATAACTTGGTTTATGTAAGTACCTTCCAGTTACATAAACTATGCTAGTTTCATGTTAAAAATAGACTACTTGTTGTAAAGTTAGTTTGCACCTTTGGTTCATGACAAAAAATGGATAAATTTATGACATGTAACATACTTGACATTATGCCTAGTTGTATGTGTATAGAACCATGATTAGGCAAGTTTAAAAGTATGCCATCTCATGTGACATCAAGTTAGCTATGTTCTCATTTGAATGCAAGTTTACCTGATCCATAATCTATACTAGTGTAAACGCTATACTGCAAGTTCATGTGCCGCACACTTTTATGTAATTCTAGAATATGTCATGATTATGTGTTCCCTTTTTTTTTATGTTCACAAGTTGGGCTAAATTGTTAAGCCCAACATATGTTATAATGTTGCGTACGTTTGGACGGGGGTAATAACGTTGGGTTTATAATAAAATACCTGTATTGGCATGTTTGGCCCATGCCAATAACTAATGACATATTAAGCAGTATAAATTGTTATACCCAAAACTGGTGAATTTGGATAATTGGGCCATAAACATTTACATATAAAATGAATAGTGAAAAATATGTAAATTAGAAAAATACGAGTATGCTTAACCCGAGGTTGGATTGAGTTGTGATGTAAACCTGCCTGGACCCGCCCGGCTGTCCAGTAATCACAACAATACCTATCCAATGTGGCTGGTTAAGGCATTAAGTCCAATAAGGACCCGAGGTTAGACTGAGTTGCGGTGTAAACCTTCCCAGAACCGACCGGCATATCCAGTTACCGCAACAACACGTGTCTAATGTGAGTGGTTGGTGCTTTAATTAAAAAGCTAAGTCAGGATTGGTAGGGTTAAGTCACTTAAGAAAATACTTAACCAAATTCACATGCTAACTGAACTAGTGATTGGGTTTAGGTTCATACAGACACTTAACCAACTTAGCATGTAGACTAGAAAACCCTAGTAACGAGGACCCATTTCAGCAGTAATCCAATAAGGTGTATCAGGGTACCCTGAAACTAGGCAGGATGGGGCACGATTACTGGGCTGATTGTAAGTGGTCAAAGCGACGGCGGTGGTGCAGCAGTGTAGGTTCAAACGGAGTGCGGGCGTGCACACACTCCGGCGTTGAAAAATTAGGCACTGGGCACTAGTAGTGTACCTTTGCATTCTATAATTGTGTCAGGTCGCCACCACGGGATTTGATATACCCCATGGTGGGACCAGCATAGGTAGCTACACTCTTGGGGGCCGTTAGAGACAGGTGTTTATGGAGTAGGAGCCGATCATTAGAAAGGGATCATTTCACCCAGACTTATGGGGTGCCAGTCGGAACAAGTACTAGTGGGTGGAGAGATTAATATGGGGTGCGATAGTAATTTCGGTTCTAAACCGCTTGTCTTAGCTTATAGTATTTTTCCCATTTTCAGTTATGCTAGTCATATCCTTTTTCTTATTCTTATACCGAAGTACCATTAGACTTACTAGGCTTTATGTCTGACTCTACTTTTCTTTCACACCTTTGTCTTTCGTTCCCCCCCCAGGTCCACAGGGAGGAAACAATTCAGCCTAGTCAGACTCTTTGCAAGCTTCAGGATAGTGATGTACGGTTTGGACCTTCTTTGCATGGCTATGGCTTTTGGACATGTTGTGGAGATTTATGCAATTTTTGGTTTATGTTGCTCCTTTAAGTTGTTTTTTAATTCAAGACAGTATTTGTTGTAATAATGGAAAGTTTTATTTTATGGAAGTGATTTGTATGGACAAGTACTTGTGAAATGAAAGATGGTTTATTTTCCGCTGCTTATACTTGTGTTTAATATCTGTCTTGTATTTTATCTGTGACTTGTACCTATGAACCTCCTCCAAAATTAAGGCATTCCCTTTGAGAGTGACCTTAACAGAGGTGGGGTGTTTCACTTGGTATCAGAGCATAGGTTTACCAGACCAGATAAAAAGTTCTTGAAACTAATTTTCAAAACAAAGTTTAAAGAAGCATATTTCGAGAAAAAGTGTTGAGTTATTTTTTTTTAAAAGAGACATAATCCCCCAAGGCCATATGCACTATCTATCTATCCTTAGATATTGAATCTTTCCTTCTTTCGTTTTCATCATGTATGGGGAGCTAAACCTTCCCGAAGGTGTATCGGTACCTGGCTGGTTTAGAAGGTACCTCGAGGCGAGGGCCAACGAAGCGGGCCCAGCAAATGTTCGACCTCCTCCTCCTCCTCGTGCTAATGCCTTTGCTAAGATTTGTAGAGATTTTAAGGCTATGGGTGGAAAAGACTTCCATGGAACATAATCCTTTGTAGCATCTAGGAACTGGCTGAAAGAGACCGAAGATTTATTCGTCATCTTCGAAGTTGAGGACAAAAAAAAAGTACAACTGGCGGTGTGGTTGTTGAAAGATGAGGCTTCCTACTGGTGGGAATTTACCCATGTTGAAAGGCCAGTGGAGACATGGGAGGATTTCAGGGCAAGATTTGAGATTAAATTCCTCTCACAAGCTGAAAGGAGTCTGCAAATGGAGAGGTTCCTATCTCTTAAGCAAGGGAGCCTGACCGTTAAAGAGTATGTAAACCAGTTCAACCAGCTGGCTAGGTTCGGACTGGACTTGGTCAACACTCAGCACAAGAAAGCTCTCCGATTTGCTAAAGGACTAAACGATCCACTGCACAGCCTGGCCATGACTCATGTACCCATGGGGGCTACTTATGAAAGGTTGGTGGATATGGCATTGCTTCACGAAGAGGACAAAGGAAAGAAAGAGGCAAAAGTAGAAGTGCCTCAAGGAAAGGAAGAGGGCTTACAGCCTAAAAGGACAGATTTCAAGAAAGGCGGGAAAGACAACAAATCCCGTGAGAAGAGAAAGTGCAATTACTGTGGCAATGTAGGGCATTTGGTGAAAGACTGCAGGAAGAAAAAAGCCAAAATTACTGGTGGATGCTTTTAGTGTGGAGAGACGGGCCACTTGGCTAAGGACTGCCCAAAGAAACAGGGGCAGGGACAGAGGGCTGGATCAACCTCAGGGGGACAGGTTCATGCATTAGTGGCACCTCCCCAACAACGAGGTAGAAATATATATGTAGAAAGTGTTGTTTATCTTTATGATCATCCAGTTCGCACTTTATTTGATTCTGGCGCATCGCACACTTTGATTTCGTCTGCTTTAGTAGAATTTCTACACCTAGACACTAGTATGGTAGAGGATCCCTTGGTTGTTTCGAATCCAATTGGGGGCTCAGCTTATTTGTCAATGATCTGTATGGATTTGAAAATTTCTATTCTAAGCATAGAGTTTAGGTGTAGTGCCTTTGTTTTGGGCTTCTCGGGATATGGATTGATTTTGGGCATGGACTAGTTATCCGGTAATGGTGCCATTCTTGATTGTGAGAAGATAGTGGTTAGGCTTTCGACTCGGCTCGGTAACACTCTCGAAATTGCTTGTAATCCCTTGAATGTGGTTATGCTTAGTTATCTTGAATCGTTAGATGCCTCTGTTGAAAACTTGCTATCGGTTAGGGTGGTCCGTGAATACTCGGATGTCTTTGATGAGGTGAAGGGCTTACCTCCGAAGCGGGAAATTGACTTCCGCATATACCTAGTTGATAATGCAAAGCCCGTTGCTTTACCTGTTAGTCACATGGCTCCGTGGGAGAGAAAGGAGCTCAGTAAGCAGGTTAAAGAGCTTCTAGAGAAGGGGTTCATTAAACGAAGCATTTCAGAATGGGGTGCTCCAGTGGTGTTCGCAATGAAAGCGGATGGTTCGCTCCGTCTATGTGTTGACTATAGGGAGTTAAACAAGCTGACTAAGAAGAATAGACACCCTCTTCCCAGAATTGATGATTTGTTCGATCAGCTTGTAGGAGCGTCGGTTTTCTCCTAACTTGATTTGGCTACGCGGTTTCATCGGCTGCGGGTTGCTGAGGATAGCATTGACAAAACGGCGTTCAGAACCCCAGATGGTTTCTTTGTGTGGCTTGTCATGCCTTTCGGCTTGAGGAACACACCCGCTTACTTCGTGGATCTGATGAACAGAGTATTTAGAGAATTCCTCAACAAGTTTGTAGTTGTCTTCGTAGACGATATTCTGATCTTCTCCAAGAATGAGGAAGAGCATGCTCAGCATTTGAAAGAAATCATGGAGACTCTTCGAGTGCATCAGTTAAAGGCCAAATTCTCCAAGTGCCACTTTTGGAGAGAAGAAGTGAGGTTTCTTGGGCATGTAGTGTTCGAAGAGGGGATAGCAGCGGGCCCCGCGAAAGTAATAGCGGTGCAGGACTGGAAGACGCCAAGGAACACAACCGAGGTTCGAAGTTTCCTTGGGCTAGCAGGTTTTTACAGAAAGTTCATAAGATATTTTGCAAAAATATCCGCCCCACTCACGAGATTGACAAAGAAGAACTTAGTGTTCGCTTGGGATTTGAATTGTGAGTTTGCTTTCCAAAGATTGAAAAGGGCTCTTACAACAGCCCCAGTTCTGACCTTGCCAGATGGAAGCAAAATGTTTACAGTGTATACAGATGCGTGCGGCACGGGACTTGGCGCTGTATTAATGCAAGAAGGGAGGGTAATAGCCTATGGCGGGAGACAGTTAAAGGTCCATGAAAAGAACTACCCAACCCACGATCTTGAGTTGGCCGCCATTGTCTTTGCGCTTAAGTCTTGGCGCAATTATCTCCTAGGTGAGAAGTTTGAACTATACACTGACCATAAATCTCTGAAATATCTCTTCTCACAGAAAGACCTTAACTTGAGGCAGCAAAGGTGGATGGAATTTCTTGCCTCGTATGACTTTGAGATTTCCTATACTCCTGGCAAAGGCAATGTGGTCGCAGATGCTCTGAGTAGGAAGAAGCTGACCTTAAGTCCTCTCTTCATGGAAAGGCAAAGCCGGGAGTTTATAGCCAGTTTAAACTTTAGGCCTTCATCTGATTTGGTACCCGGATTGTTAGCATCACTAGAAGTGCGGCCCACTCTTTTGGACTCGATAGGGACAGCACAACGTGAGGACCCTTATCTTGCTGAAGTGATTGATAAGCTAAGTAGGGGTGAGACTTCTAGTCACCTCAACAGGTACTCCGTCGACGAAAAGGGTTGGCTAAGGCGGGATGGAAGACTGTGCGTACCACAAGCAAGAGATTTAGTAAAGTTGGTTCTTGAGGAAGCACACCACTCCAAAATGACAATACACCCCGGCGGAGACAAGATGTACAAGGATTTGAAAAGAGTTTTCTTTTGGAATGGCATGAAAAGGGATGTGGCTGAGTTCGTTTCCAAGTGCATGATATGCCAACAAGTCAAGGCAGAGCAGAAAAAGCCTGGAGGACTGCTTCATCCTCTGGAGGTCCCACAGTGGAAGTGGGATAGCATTTCAATGTACGTTATTGATGGATTGCCTCGGTCCAGAAGGGGAAATACCAGTATTTGGGTAATAGTAAACAGGCTGACGAAAAGCGCTCACTTCATACCGGTCAAGAGTAGAAGGACTGCCTCATCTCTAGCATCTCTTTATCTCAAGGAAATTGTTCGACTCCATGGGATACCCTCCAGCATACTGAGTGACAGGGATCCTATCTTTATAAGTGAATTCTGGCGGAGTCTGCAAGAAGCTATAGGCACACAGTTATGCTTGAGCATGGCTTATCACCCCCAGACGGATGGTCAGACAGAAAAGGTAAACAGGGTATTGGAAGATCTTCTAAGACTTTGCGTCCTTGACTTTGGAGGGACGTGGAAGGACCACCTTCCTTTGGTGGAATTTGCCTACAACAATAGTTACCAAGCCACCATCGGCATGGCACTCTTCGAAGCCTTTTATGGAAGGTCGTGCCGATCACCAACTTGTTGGTGGGAATCAAAAGACAAGCTTATACTTGGACCAGACATGATTCGAGAGACCTCAGAAAAGGTAGACTTGATACGAAGGAGAATGAAGACTGCCCAAGATAGGCAGAAGTCTTACGCCGATAAAAGGAGGACCGACCTTGAATTTGAGGTTGGGGACAGAGTTTTTGTTAAGATGTCTCCTTTAAGGAACGTCGTTCGCTTTGGATCAGCAGGAAAGATAGCACCAAGATTTGTAGGGTCGTTCCCTATCATTGAGAAGATTGGGAAGATGGCTTATAGAGTGGAGCTTCCCGAAAGGTTGGCAGGAGTTCACAATGTCTTTCATGTCTCTCATCTACGGAAGTGTTTGCACGAGTCTGCGGAAGTGGTGAAGCCTAGCATTCTAGAAGAGGTTGAAATAGAAAGAGAAGCAACTGTAAGGAAAGTTCCAACTCGTATCATGGGAACTGAAGTCAAAAAGCTACGCAACCGCGAAGTTAAGCTCGTCAAAGTTCAGTGGAGCGATACCGAGGAAGATGCAACTTGGGAAACTGAGGACAGAATACGCGCGGCTTACCCTTTTCTTTTTTAGGGTACATCTATAACCTCTCTTTTTCATAAGTTTATACTTGTACCTATTTTTTAGTGTATCTCCTTGGTCCTATCTGTTATCCTTAGGTAGAAACCCTTTTTGGATGTAAACATGTATTTGAAACATGTTATGGTTGATGGTTGCACGTGGTTGCAAGTGGTTGCTCGTGGCTGCATATACACACACAATTAGGGGTAAGATCGGCTCAAGTCACCTTCATCTTGCATTTGCATACACTTGTATATGGATTGTATTTGATGAGTTGTCATATGGACGTTTCATTTGTATGAATGGCAGTGCACTCATGTAGAAAATCTTGAGTAGGAAAATTTGCATACATAATGGATTCATGACACAAACATAATTCGCATTAAGGAGGTCAACTGAATCAGTAGACCACCTGATTTTGCATTAGATAAAGGACATATACACACACTCTGCATATGATCATGAAGCATTAGAAGTCTTTCAAGGACAATGGTTTCCTGTGTTTGATGGTTGAGTAGATAGACGATTGGATGGTAGTTATATGTTCTTCCAGACTTGAAGATTTCGGGGACGAAATCCTTTAAGGATGGGGGAATGTAACACCCCGAGTTTTCGATTAACAGTATACTGATAAATTAAAGTATACTTAATTCAAAACTTAATAAATAAGGGAAATGGCTTACGCCATTGCGATCGTCTCGGAATTCTACTTGAGATAGAGTCCGAGTTTGCGTGAATCGGACTCCGTATGAAGGAGTTATGACCTTCGGAAGTTTCAGAATTAAATTGAAAATTCAAACACCTCAGTTTCAAGTTCAAATTTCAAAAAAACAGGCTCAAACTGGGCTGGGCAGGAAAATTCCCACCCAGGGACCTGGTCAACCATAGGGTCGACCATGGTGTCGACCTGGTCACCCCAGGTCGACCATAGTGTCGACCTGGGTGTCGACCTGCCTGGTCGACTTGGCTGGCCTGGTCTGTGTTCTGGTCGAATTCCTGAGCTCCAGTGTGTCACTAGGGCTTACGTGTCAAATTTTGATTGGCTACTCTTGGCATGAATGGCTTGGATTCCTCAGTCTTCATCGAACGGCTCAAATCAACTTAAAATTATATATATACAACCTAAGTCTCAACTAAAATTCACACAAAGAAATAAACCTTGAGCCGACATGCTGCTGAGAGGAGTTTGATAATAGCCGTCAAGAGGAAAAGCTTAAATACAAGCCAACTCAAATAAGAACACAACAATCTAATCTATTTTCTATGCATCGTTTTCTACTTCAAGGGGACGCTTGGCAAATTCAGAATAACAGAAACCAGAAAACAAGTTTCAGCGCCCGTTGAAGTATAATGGAATTTCTGAGTATGAATAGAAATTGCAATGTAATTTGTTATAAACGAAATTGGGGCTTTTCTATTTGTATATAATAATTTAAATTCTATGTTCTGTGATGATTCTATCATAGTTTGTGACTGACGTTTGTGGCATAAGTTGATTGATGCAAGTCTATTGGATAATTGGGTATGAAAATAATGGCACTTGCAAGTTTGTGACCAAAAACTAAAATCGACACCTTTGTGATTATGTAACTAATATGAGCTATACACATTTTCTAAGTCTAAATTAAGGCCTACGTAAACATGTTCTAGAATTGTGACTTTTTATGCCCACACGACTCCAAAACTTGTATATATATTCTTGGGTTTATTTGCAAGTCATAACTTGGTTTATGTAAGTACCTTCCAGTTACATAAACTATGCTAGTTTCATGTTAAAAATAGACTACTTGTTGTAAAGTTAGTTTGCACCTTTGGTTCATGACAAATAATGGGTAAATTTATGACATGTAACATACTTGACATTATGCCTAGTTGTATGTGTATAGAACCATGATTAGGCAAGTTTAAAAGTATGCCATCTCATGTGACATCAAGTTAGCTATGTTCTCATTTGAATGCAAGTTTACCTGATCCATAATCTATATTAGTGTAAACGCTATACTGCAAGTTCATGTGCCACACACTTTTATATAATTCTAGAATATGTCATGATTATGTGTTCCCTTTTTTTTTATGTTTATAAGTTGGGCTAAATTGTTAAGCCCAACATATGTTATAATGTTGCGTACGTTTGGACGGGGGTAATAACGTTGGGTTTATAATAAAATACCTGTATTGGCATGTTTGGCACATGCCAATGACTAGTGACATATTAACCGGTATAAATTGTTATACCCAAAACTAGTGAATTTGGATAATTGGGCCATAAACATTTACATACAAAATGAATAGTGACAAATATGTAAATTACAAAAATACGAGTATGCTTAACCCGAGGTTGGGTTGAGTTGTGATGTAAACCTGCCCGGACCCGCCCGGCTGTCCAGTAATCACAACAATACCTATCCAATGTGGATGGTTAAGGCATTGAGCCCAATAAGGACCCGAGGTTAGACTGAGTTGCGGTGTAAACCTGCCCAGAACCGACCGACATATCCAATTACTGCAACAACACGTGTCTAATGTGAGTGGTTGGTGCTTTAATTAAAAAGCCAAGTCAGGACTGGTAGGGTTAAGTCACTTAAGAAAATACTTAACCAAATTCACATGCTAACTGAACTAGTGATTGGGGGTTAGGTTCATACAGACACTTAACCAACTTAGCATGTAGACTAGAAAACCCTAGTAATGAGGACCCATTTCAGCAGTAACCCAATAAGGTGTATCAGGGTACCCTGAAACTAGGCAGGGTGGGGCATGATTACTGGGCTGAATGTATGTGGTCAAAGCGACGGCGGTGGTGCAACAGTGTAGGTTCAAACGGAGTGCGGGCGTGCACACACTCTGGCATTGAAAAATTAGGCACTGGGCACCAGTAGTGTACCTTTGCATTCTATAATTGTGTCGGGTCGCCACCACGGGACTTGATACACCCCATTGTGGGACCAGCATAGGTAGCTACACTCTTGGGGGCCATTAGACACAGGTGTTTGTGCGAGTAGGAGCCGATCATTAGAAAGGGATCATTTCACCCAGACTTAAGGGGTGCCAGTCGGAACAAGTACTAGTGGGTGCAGAGATTAATATGGGGTGTGATAGTTATTTCGATTCTAAACCGCTTGTCTTAGCTTATAGTATTTTACCATTTTCAGTTATGCCAGTCATATCCTTTTTCTTATTCATATACCGAAGTACCATTAGACTTACCAGGCTTTATGTCTGACTCTACTTTTCTTTTGGCCCTTTGTCTTTCGTTCCCCCCCCCCTCGGTCCATAGGGAGGAAACAATTCAGCCTAGTCAGACTCTTTGCAAGCTTCAGGATAGTGATGTACGGTTTGGACCTTCTTTGCATGGCTATGGCTTTTGGACACGTTGTGGGGATTTATGCAGTTTTTGGTTTATGTTGCTTCTTTAAGTTGTTTTTAATTCAAGACAGTATTTGTTGTAATAATGGAAAGTTTTATTTTATGGAAGTGATTTGTATGGACAAGTACTTGTAAAATGAAAGATGGTTTATTTTCCGCTGCTTATACTTGTGTTTAATATCTATCTTGTATTTTGTCTGTGACTTGTACCTATAAACCTCCTCCAAAATTAAGGCATTCCCTTTGAGAGTAACCTTAACAGAGGTGGGGTGTTTCACAGATAAAATTAATAACCAAAATTTGAATTGGCATTTTCTTATTGAAAGGATGAAGGGAAGTTTGAAAATTAAAAATTTGAATTTATTGGAACATATGTCAACATGCTCATTTATGTATGTTGACATACATTTATAATTTCAAAGGACATATGGTTTTCTTACTCTTTGTTTTAAATTATCGATTTATATTTCAGGTTTAACTATTTCCTAAAATA
Organism: Allium sativum; assembly: GCA_030737875.1. Taxonomy (NCBI): domain Eukaryota; kingdom Viridiplantae; phylum Streptophyta; class Magnoliopsida; order Asparagales; family Amaryllidaceae; genus Allium; species Allium sativum. The sequence goes on from CM060919.1 coordinate 448,820,427, forward strand.
ATATTAATCCTAACAAATATTCAAAATTTATTATTATATTTATTATTATTATAATATTGATATTTTGAATTTCAATATTTAAATTTTAATTTTGAATTTTAAATTTCATGTTTGAATTTTAAATTTCAAATTCAAAACAAAGAAAACAACACATCCATTCAACCAAAAAAATTAAAAATTAATTAAGGCGTATTCGATTTTTAGATCCATTTCTTTGATATTGTATGAGTCCTAAATTGTTGTGAAACGCATATTTGAATCTCCGGTTTCTAGCTCTCCATCGCTAGAAGATGAATCTGAATCATATTTACATCTTCCAGAATTTGACGATGAGATCGATGATTTAGTAGTTTAACCAACATGAAATTTGTGTTAAGGGCTTACTAGTCGGGCCCAAATACTTTCTAGGACACGGGTTTTAAATTATTAGTTTCAAGGACAAAAATAAAAGCACACGTCTTCATCCTCTCGAACAACCATCGTATCTTCAGAAATCAGGTGCTCACGGAAATTAGGTCAAAATTAAGTCGTCGTTTCTTGTGCATCAAATCGCTCGTTGAATTTTTGGCAAAAAATTAGGTGTTAGTTTCTTCTGAATCAAATTCGACTTTAATTATGGGAAATTATGAGGCAAATTTGTTCATTTGGATTGGCTAATCGATTTCCTCTATTGGATTGCTTTTTCTTTGGTGAGTCTTTATTTTATTCGATATTTTTCAATGTCAATTCGATGTTTTATGTCGTTGTTGATGCTCTTGTATATTTCTTATCAAGAGAGGCAGTTTTGATCTATTAGAGGAAGGTTTCGCTTGGCGTAGTTGGAATAATGAACTCTGAAAGGTATTCTTCTAATGAAACAAGCACTGTGTATTTAGCCTGGTTTCATCATTCACTTTAGATTATGATTTTTGTATTTATACTATAACTTCAAAATTTGCTTGAGCAATCAAACTAGTTACTTTTGTCAGTTAATTCTATTTGTACTCACTTTGGTTTTGAAATTGGATCTTAAATAATATTAGTTGACGACGCCTGTTCTTTATTTCTTTGTGATTCGTAAAAGATACATGATTATATCTTTTTTTTTCAAAAAGTAGGACAAAAAATAATAAATGGATGAGATTCTTTACAGAAATTTATAAGTGGGACAGAAAATGATAAATGATTCCACTAATAACTGCATTTCAATGTATATTTACAGAAAATTATAATGAGCAATGTTCTTATGCACAATTCATTAGCACAAATACATGATCTTTTTTTCTTCCCTTATAGCGTAGGTTTTGTGATCTTCAAGAATATTAACAGTATGTGATTTCTGCTTTTGTATAGTCCTGATAATGTTTGTTTGAATAAGATAACAGCTGTTATAGGATTGAAAAAGATAATTGATTATATCTTTTTTCACTATGCTATAAACGTCCTAATGCAACGAATTTATTTTTTCCTAATGTTCATATAGCCTAATGGTTATGATCTATCCATCTTTGAGTTCAATGACCACTCGATCAATTTCTACTTCAACTTCAACAACAGCAGCAAGTAGTTACCTTTGCCACCAGAGAATTCCACCAAAGATGAGGACTGTTAAGGCAAGGCTGAATGTGGGGAAGAAGTTTTTTGGTTTCTCCTTGTGTCCTGTAAGTATAAATTAAGTATTTTTGGTTGCATTGTCGATTATCGTATTTTCCAATGACGTTTTAGTTGAGAATTTAACATATGTGCAGAATGATGATTATGGGTATTTTACGTGGCATGGCGAAGTGTATGAAATAAATATCAATGCTAAAATGGAAGATACTACTGTTAAATTGATAGAAAAGAAAATAATATATCGCAATTGCTCATGGAAAGGAAGAAACTTGAAGACAAACTACTAAAGCAAAAGCAAAAGAGGGCAAAAGCCGATGAGTTTGTTGCTGATATGAAGGTAGAGTTGGCCTTAATGTATGTCAAACATGGAAAGCACGGGAAAGGAGAAAAATTCTTTGCAAGAGCTTTAGCTTTGTCCTGGATCATGTTTGGGATTTTCTTGTGCATACTTATGGCAATGTAGTGCAGTAAAGTACAATTTTTGTTTATATTTTTTTTATGTTTCGTCTTGTGGGAGTTAATGAATTGTGATGTGTAATGTTGTATGTTTTGAAACAAATTTACGAATGGTGTTTTATTATTAGTACTATGGTTATACTGATTTTAAAGAAAGATAAATGATATTATCTTTTATTGATAATATTTTCAGTTAACCTGATTTTAGTGATGATACTATGATGGATGATGTTGAAAACTTTATGTTGAATTTGATAATGAATTTGTATTATCTGATGACATGAGTTTGTAATATGCAATATGTTTATATTGATTTATGAAGAAAGATAAATCATTTTATCTTTTTTTATATTAATTTTTAGACCGTGACACACTATGTTATTAAAAGTATATTGTATCTATATGACGATATTGAATATATATCACTTGTTATTATGTTTGTAAGGCTGTATAATACTATGTTGTACTAACATATATTCAACAAAATATATAAGCTTTTATCTTTCTTAGCTTAGCAGCAGAATAAAAATGAGTATTTAAAATTCATGATAATTTATCAGAATTTCATCTTCAATTAACATGTTACAGCTTGCGAGTTAACATTAGATACTACAAATTAATTGTTATTTGGAGGATGTTGTTGGTAAATATTTTAAAAAAGATAAATGATTTATCTTTTATATTTTAATTGCGACACAGTTTACATAAGTTAATAAGTTAAAAAAAACTCTTTTATCATTTTCGCAGTACATCAGTTTTACATACTATACTTCTTCATTGTAAAACCAACCCTAAGTATAGCTTTGTATCAGCTGTAAAATCATAAAGATAAATTATTTTATATTTTTAGTAGTAAAAGATAAATTGATATCTCAAACAATGATTTACTTAAATATATTTATGCAGTTTGAACATACTGAAGCAGTGATTTTACAACGCAGTTAGAACATACTAAAGCAGTGTTGTTAAAACTTGAAGTTTTATGATAATTTTCATAATCCAATGCAATACATAGACAATCAACATACATAGACAATCAACATACACAGACAATTAAAAGTCATTAACGACGTAACCAAAAAGAGTACAAACAAATAAATCCATCACATCTATAACGATGTTGTCCATTGATCACCATCCAACATTACGAACTACAAACAAAGTTGTTATCTTCAAGAAATGACTTATCCTTTGTCCAGCAGAAATCTTCATTATGGAATATTCCGGATGCAATACTAGCTCTTAGGTGATTAATTTCTGTTTGAGGTATGGTTGAAAGAAGACATCTATCTTGAGATAGTTTTGTAATGTTCATAATAACATATATTCCGTAATCATATCTGTTGTAAGAAAGATAAATCCTTTTTAAGATGGTTAAATTTAAAATAAGTTTACAATTCTTATTACAAAATTAATATACATATGTATAAGTTAGTGTATAAAAAACAGAAGTTATTAAAAAAGAAAGATGTATTTATCTTATTGCATTTTTTAATAAAAAATTAATATATATTTATTTTATAGTAGCAAAGATTAATATTTTTATAATATAATTTAATATAGTATTAAAACATTTAGTAAATAAGTTTTTCATTTTAAAAGAATGTCGTTTTATGTATGTATGTATAACATAAACAGTAGATTTTGAAAAAGATAGAACTATTTATCTTTTGGTATTGTTGATTATATGTGGCAAAAAAAATTTATTTGAAAAGATAACTAAATTTATTATTTTTAAGTTGAAATTATGTATTTATATGTGTATTTCTAAAAAAAACAATAATAAATTAAATAATATAACAATTATATAGTATTACCCATTACGCTGTTGAGCACATTCTCCAACTGTAAGGACAGATGATTTTTTGATATTCTCCTTAGTTTGTTCCTTCTGAAGTTTCTTGTTTATGTAATTGACTAAATTTTGCTTTATATAATAATAAGAATATTTATTAATTGAGTTTATGTAGAAAAATTAAACATTCAAAATGTCTTATGATTTTTAACGCGCTTTTTCTATGCCTACTGGTAAATCTTCCATTTCTACATCTGTTTGACAAAGAATCATACAGTGTCTAGTTTGAAAATTCTGGTTCAAATGTTAAAAGTATCTAGTGTGAATTTTCATGGACTGGAAATAAGAGTACATCAAATCGTGAATCTTGTAGTGCTGCTGTCAATGCTGGAATAAACGAATGAGTTTTGACATTTTCTATGTTTATTGCAGCACTTTTCTGTAAAAAAAACAAAGTAATATTGTAGTTATACAAAACAAATTTATTAATGAATCATTAGGTATATGTCTGGAATAATGATCTTACTGTCATTGTGGTATTAAAGTAAGATACGTTTGAATTGACATCCCACACTTTTGCTATTTTATACCAGAACCAATCAATTATCTGCACAGGCAATATATTAGAGTAGTTGCAATAATAAACATATACAATAAAGCAATTTTATATTGTTTTGATATGTTAGTAATGGATAATTATATGTGACAGAAATTAAAGTTTATTGACACAAAGATAGTAAAACACTTTGGAATTATCATAATTTATGTGCATTTTTTCTTTGTAAGTTTTAATTTTTAAAATGATAAATGTATTTATATTTTATAATGATTAAAATATAAAAAAATATGATCAATTGAACGTATTTGTTTCAACATATGGTAAATTCTATTACTCAAAATCATATGAAAACATCTCATATGATATAAAATTATCATGTATAATATCTGTAAGAAAACATTACTTCTAAAAAAAGATATATGTTTTTATCTTTTTTATATTGTTAAACGTATTAAAATTATTTGATCAGTAGAGCTTCTATGTTTCAGTAACTGAAAAAATATCATATGCGTACAAATCCATTAGTGTCATAAGTCGAATAATATTATATACTTACCTAGCCAGAAACAAATTCACCGAAAATCATTTCTTCAATCATGTCCTTATTTATGACAATATTGTTTTCATTGTTTGAATTGTAAATCTCTACATTGTAAAGTAAACAAAGTTACAATTTAAGAAATTTGTTTTTATTAATTTATAATGTATATAATTTAAAAAGTTTATAAGCTTACTTAACATCACCAACTTTGTTGAAGTAATCTGTTATGAACTTCTGTTCGTCATCGGGAAATTCCTTAAAAAATTCAAAATTTTCTATTTTCATTTTTCTCATTTTAGTACTTCTTTATGTGTTGAGAGTATCCACATCTATAGTCTCTTGGCTTTCACAATTTCGCTTTTTCTTTTTCCTTTTCTCTTTATGTGTTTATTCTTTTTCTTCAATTTCTTCAGGGTCATTATGTTGTACTTCTTCTTCTTTATCTTCACCATCCATATTTTCACATTCTTTTTCTTCAATTTCTTTGTTTTCATTATGTTCTATTTCTTCTTCTATATCTTCCATTTCTTCACCATCAATTTTTTCACATTTTTCTTCTTCAATTTTTTCGGTTTCATTATGTTCCAGATCTTCTTCTTTATCTTTGTTTTCTTCATCATCCTTTTTCTCAAATTCTTTTTCTGGAATTTCAGTTAAATGTGGTCATCATTTATCAAACTTTCAAATTCCTTTCTCCTCTTTTTTTTGGCCTGTAATTGTTTTCCTCTGGACTGAAGCTTATTTTGTAACTGCTCAACTTTTATTTTTAATTTTGCAATTCTTTAACTCTGCCTTTGACTTGTGTTAGAAGACAACTTTCTTTGTTATCATTTTTTTCCCTCTTCAATAGACTTGTTCACTTTCAGTAGAAGGTTTTTTTCATCTTTCATATTTTCGTTGAATCTCTTTACGAACTGAAAAAATAAAATTAGGAAAAGAATATTGTTACTTCATATTGTTAATTAATTTTTTATGTGCAAATTTATTTGACTTTTTGGTAAAATACAGAATATTGATTAATATGCATAAGACTAATCAAAGGTATAGATAATAACAATAGGAAATAATTAAAAAGATAAAAGTTATTATCTTTTTCTACATGTGTTAAAAAGTCAATTTTTTTAATTTAAAAATAACAGTAAACTGACGTAATCGGCAAGGAAGTTTAGAAACAAAATTACCTTTTCTGGCTTAATGGATTTAATTGATATGTTTTCAACAATGATAAATCCCATTTTACTATTCTTGGCCTTTCATTTCCTCATCTCTCTTTTACCTTGATGATATGTGTCCTTTCACAAAGCCAATACTGTCAAAAAATTAAAACATGTTAATTTTTGATATTAAATAAATTCAATGTATATTATTAAATATAAAAACATACCAATAATATCATGGAGCATCCGGGAAAATTTCTTGGGTCTTCAGCAAAATTTTCAACATTTTGGGATATGTGAGTGTGAACAGATTTTGCCCAAGAAATGGAATTTATGTTCTTTAAATTCAACAATTTGGGAATAAATCCCCATTGTAAGTAGAATTGGTTGTTGGGGGAAGAAGAACGTGAAAATTAGTAACAAAAGAAGCAATTTCACTAAATCTTCACCTCCGTTCCTTTTTTCAATCATTATGTTGATTCTCTTACTCAAATTTTTCTTATTTACCCTCTCATTCCACTCAAAATGTCGATTTAGAAAACTTAAGTACTCCTCATCCAAGCTATTCCTACTAATAATTCCAATTGGGAATATATTCTTTTCGGCCAATAGAATTCCAAGTATTAAACTAAAATCCTCTTCAGTCAACTTAAGACTAGCATCTCCTATTTTAAATGCTTTCTCTTCCCTATCATATGATGTAATGACTTCATCTAAACTTTTTGCACTTTTCCTAAATCCTTTCTTTTTATTTTACCTTCAAAAATATATGAAATAAATTTTTGAAAGGTGTTCTATCTATATATGACATTGCAGCAGAAGATAATATGTTTATTTCCTTTATTGTAGTCATCACCTTGAAGAATGCATCTAAATTAAACCTATAAGTTCCCTTATATTTTTCCTCAACCCTTTTTTCACTTTATATTGATCAACATCATCTTCAGTGTCGGGGTCGGAGTTGTCGTCTAAATTTGCATATAAGCATCCTTCTGGAAAAGAATAGACATATTCGTGAAGCTCTAGCTCTGACTGTAGTATTCTTTTCCCTGCTTCAGTGAAGTTGGTTGTATGAACCTGTTATACCAAATTAATAAAGAGAAATAATGTAATTTTATATACATAAGAATATTTCTATTTAGCTTTTGGGTAAGCATGCTGGAAAACAATTAAACTAAGTTTAGATGACCACATGAATATTATTATTTTTAAAGATAAACAAATTTATCTTTTTACACAATTTATATGTTTACTCACAATATAATACACATATTTTATCTCTATCATTTGTTATATAATCATCTATTGTCTGTTAATAAAATTATTTTACAGGAATATAATGATAATATAGTCTAACTATTGCACCTAATAGTATAAAATTTGTTTACTTATAATGGGAGTACGTGGAGGTGTTGTTGTATTTTGCATCGTCTCGCTGTGTTTATCACAAAAAGAATCTGATCGATTCCTTATATTTGAACATTGATGTCCATTAATGTGAATAAAGATACAATGTTGTGTATCTTCAGTTGCTTTGTTTTCATTAGCGTACGTTGATCTTCTTCTATGCATTTTTCCTGCATTGAAATATCAATTTTGTTATTGGACAAAATTTTTAATATAAATATATATGCATACTAAAATTAGTGATCAACCATAAATAATTAGGTTGACTATACTAGTTAGTAGCAATAAAAGTATTTAAAAATCACTTTTTGTTAAAAAAGATAAATACATTTAATTTTTTTTGCTAATTTTATATTATTAATAAAACATAGCTTTCAAATGATGATCATTTTTTAAAAGAAAAATTATTTAACAGTCTACCAAAAATTATATTATGAAGTTATTGTTTTTTTTTTTAAAAAATGAAATCTATATAAAAATATAAATTTGTTTATCTTTTTAAACCAAACACATTTGTGGCTTCAAAAATTTAAATGAAGATATTTTTTATTAAAAAAATTTCCTTAGTAATTTAACAAAACTTCTTTAATAACTTGTATATCTGATTCTTTAAAGACAATAATAATTTAAAATACAATATCTGTATAGAAAGATAACTTGTTTATCTTTTTAAACCAAATACATTTATAGCTTCAAAAACATTCATAAAGATAGTTTTTATTAATTATTTTTTCCTTAGTAATTTAACAAAACTTCAGTTATAAATTGTATATCTTATTGTTTAAAGTCAATAATAATTTAAATTATAATATCTGTATAGAAAGATAAACATGTTTATCTTTTTAAGCCAAATATATTTCTAGGTTCAATTTTTTAAATAAAGATAGTTTTTATTAAATTTTACTTCCTTAGCAATTTAACAAAACTTAATTAATAACTTGTATATCTGATTATGTAAAGACAATAATAATTTATAATACAATATCTATATAGAAAGATAAACTTGTTTAATTACACTGTATAGAAAGATAAACTTCTTTTATCCTTAAAGCAAAATAAAAGATAATAATGATTATATAACATCAACTGTCCTTACAGCCAAAAATTACAAATAATTACTATCTTGGTATAAAGTAATCATAATTATTGTATCAGCTGTAAGGTAATAAAGATAAATCATTTTATATTAATTTTTGTAGGAAAAGATAAATTTATATCTCAAACAGTGATTTAGTTAAATATATTTATGCAGTTTGAACATACTGAAGCAGTGATGTAACAATCCAGTTCGAACATACTGAAGCAGTGCTGTTAAAACTGTAAGTTTTACGATAATTTTCATAATCTAAGTTCTCTATTTTGGTATAAAATAAGACAAACATACATTAAACGCTTAGGTATAGTTTAGTTAAACTTAAAAATTATTCATAATTACTTAAAAGATAAATGTATTTATCTTTTGAGTAATCAAACAGGAAAAAACCGTCAGTATTAATCAAACAAAAAAAGGAGTTACAATCACACAAGAAAACAAAATAATAGTTGAAAAGTATGAATTTATAATGCTTAGATGCTTCGGTTAATGTTGAATGGTAAAAGATGAAAAACTAGATTCTGACCCGTAAGGTATTAGCGATTTTACGATTTACCTTATTTCAGAATGTCGACTTGTACGAGAAGATCAATTCATTTGAGAAGTCGAATTTGGGATTTAGGGTTTTACGGAATCGCCTATTTTGAGAAATAGGAGACGAAGATGGACACTTGTTTTTTAATTTGTCCTGGAAACTAATTATTCATGGCATGTGTCCTAGAAATTAACATTTTAACTAAAGGAGGACCTTTAAGTGAAAATCCCCTTTAACCAACTTGGCTCCAAAATTTTGAATATTGAATGAACGGACACTTTAACTACTACAATCCCAAAAGTCATATCTCTTCATAAATTCTTCTTTTCTTGATTGATAAATAATCATCTTAGTGTCTTTCGGTCAATAATCATCAGATATAACTTCTTTCCTGCAAAAAAACATACCTTTTCAAAGAATCAAGTGACTTTTCAAAATAACTAATTGTAATTTGAAATAATAACATCATGATGATTCTGTGACATATCCATTTAAATTCTCCAAGAAATCATATCAGGATAACTTGAATTTTCATTCAAATTGAATGCAGACTCATCTAATACTGATGCAAGACATGAATTTAAACTAGTGTTCAAATTTTGCCATTTAAATTTTTCAAAAATCAGCTCTGATATCAATTGTTAGGGACTGCCGAAAGAATCGTTAAGGCAAAAAAAACACTAAAGGGGGGTGAAAAAAAAAATCTAAAATATATGTGATAAACTAGATGAATCAAACACTACAGAAACAATCATTGACATAGAATCAAACAAAGATGCAAAATAAACAGAAATAAAAATGCAGAAAAGGAAAGAACACACCGGATTTTATACTGGTTTGGAATTACTCCTACATCCAGTCCCATGCAACGCTGGATTGCGTAGTGTTTTATTACTATATCAAAATCCAATTACAACCCTCCTTGATTTCACGGTTACAAGGGATACCACTGTTTCCACCCACACACTTGATCAAGTATACCTTGATTTCATGGCTACAAGGGATACCACTGATTCCTTTACACAACCCAAACTATTACAAACAACCCTATAACTCTTCAACAGCACTTGATTCAGAGAGTAATGAGTAGAGAGTGTAGAGAGAAGAAGTTTGATCAAAACGGAATTGAATTCGGCAAAGTATAAATGAAGAAATCATAAAAATGATTAAGAGTAATGGTGTAATGGAAGAGAGTGAAGTTAGAGAATAAGAAATGATTAAGAATTCGAATTAAAGTCCTTTTTATAGTGTGTGAAAGGTTGCAATGCTTCAGAACCATCACAGTTGGTGAAAAGACACTTTCTTTCAAATTTAAGTTTATGACAGTTATAGGTCGATATAGAAATAAGTATATGTCGACATATCTGTCATATTTTTTATTTTTAACTCATTTTTAAAGTATTTAAATCAATATTTAAATATTGGAAATTCCTGAAACAAAACTAGTTGCTAAAACATTATTTTTCAAGTATAAAAACATAAGAAATTATTATTTAAACATATGATTAAATACTTAATATATATGTGATATGAAAACAATATAAAATATAATTATAAACATATATTATATAATTATAAATATATATATGGGAATTTATAAAGAAATATTTATAAACTATATATAAACAAAAGGTTATATGAAGAATCAAATATAAACTTAGTAAACTATATTTAATAAAACTATAAAAATAAGAATACATATAAATTAGGATATATATTTGAAATCATAAGTTTGAAATTCTTTAATCAAAACTTAATAATATAAATGAATATTATAAATTGTAAAGTCATATGAAATCATATACATACTTATAAAGTTATAAGGTTCAAAACTATAAAACTATATAACTATATAATCTTATATAAACATATATGATATAATTAAAACTTTAAACTTATATGTTTGAAATCATAAGTAAAATAATTTAGAATTTGAAATTTGAAAATTATAATTTTGAAAATTGAAAATTTGAAAAACAGAATTTGAAATAGAGTTTGAACCTGAAGTGCTATTTAGAGTCTTACATAAACTAGACTCTATTACTATATTTATCTTGAACTCTTGAAATCTTGATTACTCATGAATCATCTCTGAATCTGAATCTTTAGAAGCTCTTAAACTGTACAGTCTTCGGTATTAATTACAGTATACAAATCCTGCATATATATGTCTATATATTCTAGATAGAGATGTTAGTATATATTTTATAATCAATGATAATTGAAATAAGGTTGTTGCCATCAAATCTCCATTCTCAAACACATTTATGTTCCCATATTTGTCATGATTTAATAGTTTTACATCATACAATGCTTCTAGAACTACTTACAACAATTATTTTTGTTTAATTTTGATATTTTACTTGATATAATTATAAGTTTTTGCGCTTTTGCCATATGCTATTGGGATTTAAGGGCTGTCACATGAAATTGATCAAACTTCCTGATTTAAATTTGTAATCTAAATTTATCCATATTTAATATTTATACTTTTACCATTTTTTAAATTTCCTTTGTCTTAACACACTATATGACACGTTGTTCGTATATGCTATCACAATTATTTTCCAATCTATCAACAACTATTCTATCTAATATATGTACGAATAACTAGAGGAGAAGGTTTCCTACCTATTTATTCTAATTAGGCAACACTATTTTTCAAGAGTAAATTTATTACCTTTTTTGACGATGTATGTACTACAGTTCACAAATTACATCGGTAAAGCTTCATATTACCCGTCTTTTGTTCTTCCCGACGATGTAATGTGTAACAATCCGAAATCCCCCGATCCTCGAAGAGACAGAAAACAAATGATACGCTAACTTTGGGCGCACAACACATCAGAAAAAACAACATAAGACTTTTTATAAACATCATATTAATGTTACATCAAAGTACAGAATATCAGAGTATCGAAAATAATACACAACAGAAAATAAATTACTATAAATGCAATACAATGAAGCGGAAAGAAATAAACTAACACAGTGGAAGACTATGAATGCTCTGGACACAGCTTCGAGCTTCGATGCAGAATCCTGCTAAATGAAATAATCTGCAAAACCCAACTACTAGTTGCCCGTGTGGAAAATATGGACATCCAGAGTTTAGGTGAAAACAATAAACTCCGAGTCAGTCATGGGACTGGTGTCAGAACTCAAAACAGTTATTAAACTTTACTGTAAAATAAGCTAAATCATGGGACCACGCCGTATAACACGGAACGGGTTTTCTCCCAAGAATACTAGTGCATAAACAATAACCAATAATAGTCATATGGATCAACAGTGCATCATACAACATGCAATTCCTCAATCTACCCATTTAGGCTTAATCCAATATTTAGATTTTTCGAAATCCAATTCAATTTACAGAAATTATTCCTTTGGACTTTATTTCCCGATTTCTTATTTCAAATCATTTGAAATACATATCTAGCTTTATATCAAAGTAGATTTCACTTCGGGATCTCAAACCAAAATCATATGGAAATATGAATTCCAAAACATCACAATGCATACAAACAAGTATGCAATCAAATATCGGACTCTCCATAGACAAGCAAAGGGTACATACCTCACCAACTTGATATATATACATATATGTGCACCTCCCACGATTGAGGAGGTTACACTGACGATACACAATCCTACGCCCTCGGTGACTACACCGCCCATCTCACCCATACTTTTAGTCGTTCGGGTTACCCGAATCTTTAGCCACATACTAAATCATTTCATATCCCGAAGTGGGGAAAATCATTTCATAACATAATAATCACAAATACTTTCCAAAATATAGTACTTTATATTAGTAATTCACACATATGATCAGTCACTATTAATCACATAACCTTTGAGCTCGTACGTCTCAAAGAAGGGTGTTAAGAAAGAGAATAAATTCTCCGCCACCAAACAGATACATCATCAATAGAAACTAATCGGTTACGTGATGAAACGCAATGTTAAACACATAACAAATTTCGAAATCATTTCGACAACATCGGGTTTAGCCCTCGAAATCCTTTTTGTTTTATAAAACATTTTACAAAACATTCCCTGTCCAAAATCGGGAATACATTTCTTTTCACTTAAGAAAAATATCATTTCAAAATCATTCATTAAATTTGAAATGAACTCAACATCGCTAACACCTCATAGTCAAATCGTGAAGTGTTTCACAAGATGTTAGCATACAAATATTTCTACCCAACCCAACGCTAAATTTAAAAGCATATTTACTCATAAATTGGTCGAGCATAATCTAGACAATCAATCAATCAATATCAACAACCAAGTATATTTGGTTTATAACACATCTCTTCATTCAACTCTAATTAAAGATTTGACTATCGCATGAAGTAAAACTGGAGAAACTCCATTTTCGAACACTTCTCAAATTTATCAAATTTAATTACCACATTAACATTACAATCTAATTAAAGATTTATTAAATCTCCAACTTGGTTTTAATCTCAAAAATCATTACTTAATGATTATTCAACTTTTAGGAAAATTTATCCTGTCTTTAACTGGATTAAAGAACCAATGTCCTTTAAAACAAAGTTCACGATGAACCCAGAATCATCTTCCATCAAAATGAAATCTTCACGGAAATCATAACAGTATATAATCGATATAAATTTCCGTATCAAACAAATACTATAAGTGGAATAGAGGAAAGGCCTTTTAAATTCCATAAATAGTAACGGTCTTCCTTCATAGAAGCTCATCTCGATTATTATTAAATCGATTTCCATTCAATTCCAATTTCTTTTATTAAATTGTAAATCTTTACTTTGGAAATATTCCATTAATCGCAATTAAAAGATTTATAAATTCCAAATCATATCTTCACCGTTAATTGGGTTAAAGAACAAATGTTATTTAAAACACCATTCACGATAAACCCAAAATCCATTTTCAATTCAATTTCAATTAAATATTAATTAATTGGTAAACTTTCCTAAATCTTAATTAAAAGATTTATTCTTTTCTCAGCTGGGTTTGAGAACAGTGTTATTTAAGACACCACTCACGACAAGCCCATATCCAATTTGATATTAAATACAAGGCTCTGAATAGAAATTATATCGACTTATATTCAATATCAAATTCTGAAACCAACAAATATTGTTTTGGGAACAACGATATATATATTCCAAATTCCTCAACAATATCCATATAATCACGGAATCCAATATCGAAATATTCCGAAGACACTTTCCATTCCAATCCCTTTAAATTCATACGTTGTAAAAATTCTAGTTATATCAAAACCATTTCAAATCCAATTTATTTATTTAAAAACAATAAATTATTATTCTAGTTAATAACTAGTTCATTTTGATAAAAATATCTTTTATCTTTTCAAATATGAAATTTTTCACCCAAACTCTTTCCAAATCATTTATTATGATTTTACACAATATTTTTAATAATTTTATTAAGGCCTTTACAGTCGGTTCCCAATAACGGCCACCGAACTGCATCCGTAGCGACCTTTTCTAAAATTTATTTGGACATAATTTAATATCCAACCGTTCAAATTTAAATCTCTTATATTCATTGGAAAGATCTTTTTGATACGAACCCAATGATTTCGATTTTAGGAGAATCTGACGGTCGAATCTCCCATTACGTCAATTTGAAGTTAATGGTTGAAATTCGGGAACGGTCGCTGCGCGACACGTTCTACTCAAGCCATATAAATATATATAATATATATTTTGTCGATTTCCATTTATAAATTATTTTATAAATTCGTTTTAAAAACAATTCCAACTTCCATTTCAATTTTAAATCAAAATTGAATATTCCATTACATGACAATTTTATTCACTTCATATATACGTTAAAAAATATATTTCTAATGAACAAATATTTATTTCAATACATGACCATTTATTCATTTCAATTCTATGCAACGCATATATATATATATATTATACAGCGCGTATATATATTTTTCACAATGCATATTTTTTTATACAATGCATATATATATATATATATATATTTCTTTTACAACGCATATATAAATATATATATATATTTCCATTTCACATCTCAATAACAACACAATACAGTCAATTAAATCGTCCATGGTCTGTGGACGACAGTGAGGTGAGCTAACTGGCACCATACAACATTTATGATAATTAAAAACTGATAAAAATCAATACTGGCAGTTCATATTTGCAGTTATAAAATAAATAACTGTACAAGTATTTTAATGAGAAGTTCTCACATTGATTGGTTTCTGAAATCGTTATATAACGATTGTTCAAATTAAATTAAACCGATCGTTTAATTTAATCAGAAATTTCCACTAGATCTATTTCTGTTCTGGTCAGTTCCATGTTGTAGTATTCGCTGTTGTGAATCCAACGCAACTGAAATCACGAGATTTTGACCTTGTATGAAGAAGATACGCTTATTTATACATTTATTACATAAATTGAAAATAATTAAATAATTAATTCACTAATTAATTACATCCCCTTTCTTCCTACCACGTTCATCTACTGTAACCCACAACACCCAAAAGCTCCAACCCGTCTATCTCGATTTGGTTGCCCCAATGTTCCTCCGTCGCCTATTGGAGACCACCACGCCAAAGCCCATCGCGCCGCCACTAATCACCAGCCAAGGCGCTGAACTCGAACCCTCCCTCACCTCGCACAACGAACCCAAACGCCGCACATTTAGGGTAGAAATTTTCTCAATTTTCAAAATGAAATCTGATCATCTTTATATGGATCTAAAGATCATGAAACACTCTTCAATTTTCCCTTTGAATGATTCACGAATTGATTAGAGGATTGGAAGAATTTAGGGGATTTAATTTTAAATATTTTCTGCCATTCATCGGGTTGGAGGAGGGTTTGACCATGAGAAATGAAAATTAGGGGTTGACCCCTTTTTCTTGTTGTTTATATAAAATAATAATAACTAATTCATTTATTACTTGTTTAATGCCACGAACTCCAAATCAAACCCAACGACTATCGCCCTAGCTAAATACCCTCATTCCGAACACAATGGGATATGTTTCGTAAGCCAATTCGACTGTTTCGATCAGTTTTCCTTTAAATTAAAATATAAATCAATATATATCGAATTTAAATGTACATTTTCATTTACCGGGGCGACATACCAACTCCAAAAATTACAGAAAAATAAATCTCGCTATGTTTGATGATACGGTCCTAACAAAACTAATTTCATCGAATTTGAAGGCCGTTTGAAAAATGGACTTTTTCTGGTCGATTAAGTTTAAACTGAATTTTTCAAATGCGTAAAAATCCACCACGCTCACATATTAGTTCCAAAAATTATGAAATTTGGAATCTAGCAATAAATTGACGTTCCGGACCCAACAAAAATGGTTTCATCAAAAATGGAGGTCGTTTGCAAAATGGCTATTTTTAAGGGCTATATATATTAACAAAAAATATATAAATTCCATAGCGACTATTTTGAATTTTAAACAGACATAACTTCTAATTTATATTATGAAATCTGGATTTTTCACATTTGTTAGAAAGATATTATTAAATAGATTCAAATGTTTCTGGTTTTACTGAAATCGATTTATTTTGAATCTTATACATTCAATTGAAATTTGAAATCGAATTTTCAAACTACCGCGCCATTTCCGGCTCATTTTATAATTAAAATAAATTTATACGTTCTACCTTCGTTTTAAATAAATTTTAAATCGTTATTATTTAAAATAAATCATTTTAAATATTCAAAATCCACTAAAATAGCTAAAATAAAATTTTTAAATTGCGTCTGAAATTCCGGGTTGTTACAATCTCCCCCACTTAAAATCTTTTCGTCCTCGAAAAGGAACGGAGATGAAATTTGTTTAACTAACCAACTCAACTTTCATTCTTCAACTTTTCAGTTTCTAAGAATTTTCTAATTTCTCAAAAATTTGGCTAACACCCTAAATTTTTGATTTTTTTTGCCATAACCTCCTTTTTACTGCCCTATCGGTAAAACCACAACTTGCCTCACAGGGCCCTCATTAACCAAAAAGAAAAAGTCAAGCAGCTTGCCAATCGGCTCATAAAATCATCAAACCCAAGAAATATAGTAAATATGTACCTATTTGTCGGGCATACAATTTTACTCCTCTTCTTAGCTTCCATGCTATGACATGTTCATTATATATACATGTATATGCATGCAATTCCAATCAATTTTCAATTCAGTTCGATATTTGATTCGATTTGGCTTAATTTTACCTTTCATTTTCATATTGGTTTTATTATCTCAATATTTTTATTAGTTGAACTAATAATCACACATCACAACCAGCAATCAATTAGTTGATTAGCTTTTCAAATATATAATTTTCTATATATTCAAAAATCATGTTTTCTAAGATCGGATTATATATATGATGACAAATACGTTAATTATATACTTGTCACTCTCTACTCATTCTAGGGCATTTCTAACCCCATCTTAACGAGTTTCTCATTCTAGGATACTACTGATCCTATGTCTAATGAGTTTTCTTTCATAGGATATTACTAATCCAATCTCTGATGAGTCTTTTATTCTATTCTAACGAGTTGCATGAGTTAACCAAAGCTCTGATAACATATGTAACGATCTGAAATCCCCCGATCCACAAAGAGATGGACAACAGCGGATACGCTAACTTTGGGAGCACAACGCATCAGAACAAACAACAGAAGACTTTTATAAACATCATAATAATGTTACATCAGAGTACAGAATATCAGAGTATCGAAAATAATACACAGCGGAAAATAAATTACAATAAATGTAATACAACGCAGCTGTAACGACCCGTGTTTTTTGACCATTTGAATATGAATATTTAAATTAGTTTTAAATATTATATTGGGAATATTAATGAAATTTAATATTGAAGTCGCTATTTAGAACGAAGTTGAACGTTATATATTTATATATAATATAAAACGAGCTCAAAATGACGTGCAGTTCGTAAATTTGAGTTTTGAACTTCAACTGAGAATACAGGACCAGATATAAGTCGGATTTCTGTAAAACAAGACACGTTGGAACCGTATTGACGATAATTTTCATATGAAAGAAAAAATCTAGATTTCGTGTTATAGGTTGATAGTTATGGCCAAATCAAATTTTGAAATAGTCGCTATGGAAAATCGTTATTTAATTATAGGCCTTTAAAATAGCCATTTTGCAAACGGACTCAGATTTCGACGTAATCAGTTTCATTAGGACCGTATCGCTAAGTTATTATCAGAAAGTCAAACGGCGTGGCAAACAGATGTCGTATGTGACCACGGTAGCCGTAAACGCCCGTTCAATTTCTATAGCGCGTATTTAAATAAATAAAGAGATATTCGAATGTAACTTGAGCAGATGATCGAATTAGGCCACGAAACCAGTTCCGTTGAGTTCGTATCGTCGATTAGAGTCAGGATAGGTATATAGTTTGTTATTTTTAGAGATCGAGAAATTTGGCGTTAAAAAGGGTAGGGCGGTTCAAGGTAAAAATAGCCTACCGGGGCAACAGTCTCAGAATGCGACGAAATTAGTGTCGTTGGGTTCGTATCGAAAAGTTATTATCGATGTTCGCAGTTTCGAGTTGATTTGATTTATCTGGTGACCGTGGAAAAATTAAACGTGTGTTCATTTCCGGTTTCATAAAGGAAATTTTTTCATATGACCTCGGATTTCGACGAAACTTGTCCCATTGGGTCCGGAATACCTTTTTACACTAAGATTAGTCTTTTTATCAGAAAACGAAAGTCGTATAAAAGGATTGTTTTGTGGAAAGCTTCGTGTAAGTGGGGATATGTTAAAATAATAATATAATTATGTCCACATTCACCATTCTTGTCCCGCAAACCTTTTATTCTTGTCTGCCAAACTACCATACCGTGCCGACCAAGGTATTGAAATTGTCACCCAACATAACAGCTAAGCTATGAATTTCTGCAAACCTATAAACTAAATTACTTGCCTCCCACGACGCTTTCCCTTATAAATAGGTGTGCTTCATTGTTTTCTTCGGTTTGTTCAACAATAGAAAAAAAACACATAGTAGGAAACGAAAATAGGATGGGATCAAGAGGGAGTGGGTGAGGCTTTGTAACATACGGTGGTAATGAGGGGAGTAGAGAGGACGTTGGCATGTTTCTGGGAAGGGAGCAAAGTGGGAAAGAAAAGGGGATGGAAACCTTAGAACAAAGCAAATGGGAAGGGGCTTGTTACTGTACGTGAGGGGAGGAGGCCAAGTGGACACGATGGAATCAAATGGAGAAGCTGCATGGATGAACGTCAGGGGGAAAATGGAAGCCTGGGCTTCGGCATTCCTTTCTAAAAAAAAAAAAAAAAAAAAGAAGAAAAAAAAAAAAAAAAAAAAGAACGGAAAAAGAAAAAGAAAAGGACGTGAAGAAAGAACAGCGAAGGGGAGCAGGTTCGGTGTATAGCCGAAAAGCATGCACAGCATCGGACCAAACAAAAAGACGTTGGAACCGCACCAACAAGCGAAACGAGTTGGAACTGATCTGGACAGAGTTGATGGTAATTGAAAACAAATCATTTAACGCAGAATGGAAATCCAGGTGAGTTAAACTCACTCAGTTTCCCATTTATATTTTTCATATAAATTGGGTGTTTTTGTTTTGTGTGCTCTGCTTGCTGTTGTTGCATGTTTGCTAATTATACCTTTATTTGATGGTTTAACGGATAAAATTAAACTGTGTTTAATTTCAGTGAAATACCAAATCGTTATTTTTAACGATTGGTTCCAATAAAGGTAACTCACCTTGGTTGGTCACGTTTATCTATAAACGTGTTTAAATGGTTGCATTGTTTGAATTGCTTATGGTTGATGTTAAATGGTCGTTATTTAAATTTATCAGTTAAACAAAACTGAACCGTCTGATTGGAGATAACCATTTGAATACAGGGAAGAACAGGTTGGAGGGATCCAACCGGATCCCTAAAAATGTATTTTTATTTTCATATTCTCATATATGAACTGATCTGTTTGTGTGATTGATTTGATGGTTGATTATTGAATGTTCAACATCTGTTAGTTTAAAACCAATGGGTGATATTGGTTAAGTGTTTGGTAGAGTATGGCCTTTAAAAATCAATCGGTTTATAGATATGGATTCACCGTTAGGTGAGTCGATAAAAGTGAAGTTATAAAGTTTATTTTATAACTGAAACAAATAATTAGAATTTATTTAAATTGATTATAATTTTTAATTTAAAGCAAGGATTGTTGAAATCGGTTAATGAGATAATCAAGTTTTTGAGTTAATTAAATCAGCCGTTTGAAAATTAGAATTGTTTATCAAGTTAATGTGTTTTGACTAAAATAGTTAAATGAATATTGTTTGAATTTAAATAAGGATTTAAAGGGGATTTAATACTTAATTTAGTTAATAAAGGGATTAACTACTAAAGTAGTTAATGTTGAAATAAGTTATTATTTTAATTCATGATAAAGTTAGGAATATATTTTAAATGGGAATTCATTTAAAAAGGTTACCGAATGTGAGATGCAAGCCAATTGAATGGTGAAAGGAAATAAACGTACTCAATTATATGAATTAAGTGAAAGAAGATTTAAGTGGGTAATTGAATATAGTTATTCGAGCTAGAATTAGTCAAACATAGTATTCAAGGTAAGTTGTCATTGCGTACGACTGCTAGCGTAATTCGCAGGGCTGCAGATAGCCTACGGCGGTCGGATGTTTCCTGAGGGATTCAGGCGTAACCATTGTGATCGCTGTGATCTAGAGTCAAGCGAATGGGGTTAAGACGAATGTTAATTAATCAATTAGAGTTATTCAAATATCGTATTTTTGAATATTAAAAGAATTGGAAGTTTCAATTTAACAAAAAGGAAATTAGTTTATCAAAGGCCAAGTGATGCTGAATACTGAACCAGTGAACTCATTGGAGTGTCATGATTGAAACACGGTATATTTTGATAGTTAAAACACCGACTATCAAACCTGTCCAATACGATTGTTGGTATGGAAAGACCGGGATCGAATTTATATTCGAAAACCATTCCGTCCAACAAATACGTGAAGATATCAGAAGATAATCGAGATGGTGCTGTGAAGACCGTGGATTATCATATACGGAAGAACCACTAAGATTCTCTGCCTGGCAAGCAGAGATAAGCCGTGATTCTGTCGTGGTTGGAATCTATGGGTTGCAAGGACTTCTCGCTACTGATCCATGGGGTGATTCCTATATGGATGCGGTAGGAGAGTGCCTTCGGTTCATCCTGTTCCTGGATGACGTATATGGACGAATGTCTGACAGAGTATTTCCAAAGGGTCACGTACGTTGATTTCTTCAAACGTACGATAGTTGTTGGCAGGGAATTGCCATTCTCTAGCTTTCAGCTAGAGTATTTTTGTGGATGTCAATTAGTGATATCTGATGGATTTGACGATGTGGCATTCAAAGTAAATGGCGACCAGATGTCAAGAGTTAATTCTGGCCTCAAGCCTCATCAACCGGGAAATGACAAAAATCGGGCAGGCAGCATGGCTATGTGGGTCGCTCCCATTAGGGTGTATAATCACCTATCTAGAGGAAGCCCTATTTGTTTCTTAAATCTATGTTTCGATGCTGTCCCTTGTCGGGAGACGGTTGCTGATCCCAACCGTCGGTGATATACATTCGATACACTCAAGCGAAATGAGTGGTCGGTCATGTGAGGGCCGGGTTGCAAGAAGTTCTTGTTGAACCCAGTGTATTCGTCTCTAGAGATACACGATCGGCAGGTGGACCCATACCTTGTCAAGTTGGAATCCAATCTCCAATAAGCGCCGCGGGTTTTGATTGTATACTATATATGTGGAGCGTGAGATGCAAGCGTTCCACTAGATTGATATTTACTTGTATTTAGACATTATTATAATATCAGACAAGATATTGGTTTCAAAAGCTGTTTTGGGTTATCGTAAGGTAAAAACCGTCCGTGTTTATGTGTGGATTTGGTCTTACGATTATCCTTTTCTTCGAAAAGGTTTTTGAACTCTAAAATCAAGTTGGATGCTCACCCAAATACTGTGCGAGTTTTTCTCACTCTGGTTCACCAGACTGACCCGGTGTTTTGTAAAATGCTCGGGTTAGACCGGGTTGTACAGGTTCAGGTTATCGACTACTGTGAAGAGACGAGCTGGAAGAGTCCAGACGTATGATATTACTAGTATTCCGCTGTGTGCTGTATGAGGACAGATTATCACTGTCCAGATGTTGATGTACTCTGATATTGTAAGTATTTTCAAAGTTCTCAATAAAGATTTATTTATGTATTATATTTTGTTCCGCTGCGATGTGAGACTCTGTGTTGTGTTATGGCGTTTCTTCTTCTTCTATTCTAATATTTCTATCTTATCTATTCTCACCCTCTAACTTCTTTCTATTAATGACCTGGAATGTTCGATGTCTGAATGGTCAACATGGTGGTTTGATGTTGATTTTCGGAGTCGAAAATCCCGGTTCGTTACAGTGGTATCAGAGCTTAAGGTTAAGTAATTACCTTGGCTCTGTGGCGTGATTCAGTAGAGATGGGGTTAGCAATACCCTAGACTGAGTTTGAGTGTATATATATGAGCGCGTATTTGTAAATTGATATAAAAACTGTTTATATTGTGTTGGTTGGTTTGTCGAGTAGTTTATGAGTTCTGGTCGATACAGTAATGCAAACTGTGTCGATAAGTGTTTCTAAACTCTTGGACAGAATAATTCGACACAGTATGTTTTTGAAAGAGGGTAAATGAAATAATTTTACCCAAATGGTATTTGAATATAAAAGAATGATTAACATTTGAAATATTATAGTATATTGGATGTGTTGCTTGGTTATAATTGAAATGGTTATATAAATAACCAATTAGAATTCGTATAATATGGAATCAGATGAATTAAATCTGAAATCTAAATCAGAATTGGAATTAAAATTCCTTAAAGTGGGATAAATGATTGCAAATGAACTTGAATTGAATATATGAGAATTTTAAAATCCTGGGAGATTTTAAATTGTTTACAAGCATCGTGAATTTTATTTTGAAATAGATTTCAAAATGAAAGTGTTTAAATTTTGAGTTTTGAAGTATATAGTATTGAACTCACTTTGATAGCTGGGAAATAACTCTGAGGATGCTGGCCACATCATCAGTGTTCATTTCCGAGTTCTAAGTGACGGATTACTACCAAAATTTTGTTTTGGATTGTTGAGAAAAACAAGTTGTTTGAATTCTGGAAAGAATTATTTGATTTTGAAAGAGCTGAACTGTTTAAAAACTCCCAGGGAAAGTGTTTGAACAAGAACAAAATTAAATAGAATTTGGGAAAGAAAATACAAAACTGAATTGAAACTAATTAACTGGAAATTGAATTGGGATAAAATATGTCGAGTAGAATCAGATTTGGATGGTAAGACAGGAATCTGAAATGGTGGTGGACGGGTGAGTTAAAAGTCGAAATTGATAATGGATGGAAATTGAGTTAAGAATGAGATTCGGCTTGGATGCATGAAGGATTTGGTTTTGGAGGATAAAGTTGGAATTTCGTTGGGAATGCAATTGTATATGCTGACAGAGTGGCAGACGGGAAAGATATAGTGATATGCCCGACAAAAAGGTACACGTTTATTATTATATGGGATTGGAGATTTATGAGCCTATTTGGCAAGCCACTTGGCTGTTTTATTTTCATTTGGATTGGAGAAGGCCCAGAGAGGCGAGTTGTGGTTGTACCGATTGAGCCATACAGAGGAGGTGCTGGCGAAATTTTCCGAAAATTTAAGGTGTTGGAAAATTTTCGATATTTTTGAAAATATTTATTTACAGTATCGAAATGGTTTCTAATTTAAAATAAATTGGATTTGAAAGTTAATGAGCTTATAACGTTCTTTCTTACCTTAGCAATTTCGAGGACGAAATTATTTTAAGGGGGGAAGAATGTAACGACCCGTGTTTTTTGACCATTTGAATATGAATATTTAAATTAGTTTTAAATATTATATTGGGAATATTAATGAAATTTAATATTGAAGTCGCTATTTAGAACGAAGTTGAACGTTATATATTTATATATAATATAAAACGAGCTCAAAATGACGTGCAGTTCGTAAATTTGAGTTTTGAACTTCAACTGAGAATACAGGACCAGATATAAGTCGGATTTCTGTAAAACAAGACACGTTGGAACCGTATTGACGATAATTTTCATATGAAAGAAAAAATCTAGATTTCGTGTTATAGGTTGATAGTTATGGCCAAATCAAATTTTGAAATAGTCGCTATGGAAAATCGTTATTTAATTATAGGCCTTTAAAATAGCCATTTTGCAAACGGACTCAGATTTCGACGTAATCAGTTTCATTAGGACCGTATCGCTAAGTTATTATCAGAAAGTCAAACGGCGTGGCAAACAGATGTCGTATGTGACCACGGTAGCCGTAAACGCCCGTTCAATTTCTATAGCGCGTATTTAAATAAATAAAGAGATATTCGAATGTAACTTGAGCAGATGATCGAATTAGGCCACGAAACCAGTTCCGTTGAGTTCGTATCGTCGATTAGAGTTAGGATAGGTATATAGTTTGTTATTTTTAGAGATCGAGAAATTTGGCGTTAAAAAGGGTAGGGCGGTTCAAGGTAAAAATAGCCTACCGGGGCAACAGTCTCAGAATGCGACGAAATTAGTGTCGTTGGGTTCGTATCGAAAAGTTATTATCGATGTTCGCAGTTTCGAGTTGATTTGATTTATCTGGTGACCGTGGAAAAATTAAACGTGTGTTCATTTCCGGTTTCATAAAGGAAATTTTTTCATATGACCTCGGATTTCGACGAAACTTGTCCCATTGGGTCCGGAATACCTTTTTACACTAAGATTAGTCTTTTTATCAGAAAACGAAAGTCGTATAAAAGGATTGTTTTGTGGAAAGCTTCGTGTAAGTGGGGATATGTTAAAATAATAATATAATTATGTCCACATTCACCATTCTTGTCCCGCAAACCTTTTATTCTTGTCTGCCAAACTACCATACCGTGCCGACCAAGGTATTGAAATTGTCACCCAACATAACAGCTAAGCTATGAATTTCTGCAAACCTATAAACTAAATTACTTGCCTCCCACGACGCTTTCCCTTATAAATAGGTGTGCTTCATTGTTTTCTTCGGTTTGTTCAACAATAGAAAAAAAAACACATAGTAGGAAACGAAAATAGGATGGGATCAAGAGGGAGTGGGTGAGGCTTTGTAACATACGGTGGTAATGAGGGGAGTAGAGAGGACGTTGGCATGTTTCTGGGAAGGGAGCAAAGTGGGAAAGAAAAGGGGATGGAAACCTTAGAACAAAGCAAATGGGAAGGGGCTTGTTACTGTACGTGAGGGGAGGAGGCCAAGTGGACACGATGGAATCAAATGGAGAAGCTGCATGGATGAACGTCAGGGGGAAAATGGAAGCCTGGGCTTCGGCATTCCTTTCTAAAAAAAAAAAAAAAAAAAAAAGAAGAAAAAAAAAAAAAAAAAAAGAACGGAAAAAGAAAAAGAAAAGGACGTGAAGAAAGAACAGCGAAGGGGAGCAGGTTCGGTGTATAGCCGAAAAGCATGCACAGCATCGGACCAAACAAAAAGACGTTGGAACCGCACCAACAAGCGAAACGAGTTGGAACTGATCTGGACAGAGTTGATGGTAATTGAAAACAAATCATTTAACGCAGAATGGAAATCCAGGTGAGTTAAACTCACTCAGTTTCCCATTTATATTTTTCATATAAATTGGGTGTTTTTGTTTTGTGTGCTCTGCTTGCTGTTGTTGCATGTTTGCTAATTATACCTTTATTTGATGGTTTAACGGATAAAATTAAACTGTGTTTAATTTCAGTGAAATACCAAATCGTTATTTTTAACGATTGGTTCCAATAAAGGTAACTCACCTTGGTTGGTCACGTTTATCTATAAACGTGTTTAAATGGTTGCATTGTTTGAATTGCTTATGGTTGATGTTAAATGGTCGTTATTTAAATTTATCAGTTAAACAAAACTGAACCGTCTGATTGGAGATAACCATTTGAATACAGGGAAGAACAGGTTGGAGGGATCCAACCGGATCCCTAAAAATGTATTTTTATTTTCATATTCTCATATATGAACTGATCTGTTTGTGTGATTGATTTGATGGTTGATTATTGAATGTTCAACATCTGTTAGTTTAAAACCAATGGGTGATATTGGTTAAGTGTTTGGTAGAGTATGGCCTTTAAAAATCAATCGGTTTATAGATATGGATTCACCGTTAGGTGAGTCGATAAAAGTGAAGTTATAAAGTTTATTTTATAACTGAAACAAATAATTAGAATTTATTTAAATTGATTATAATTTTTAATTTAAAGCAAGGATTGTTGAAATCGGTTAATGAGATAATCAAGTTTTTGAGTTAATTAAATCAGCCGTTTGAAAATTAGAATTGTTTATCAAGTTAATGTGTTTTGACTAAAATAGTTAAATGAATATTGTTTGAATTTAAATAAGGATTTAAAGGGGATTTAATACTTAATTTAGTTAATAAAGGGATTAACTACTAAAGTAGTTAATGTTGAAATAAGTTATTATTTTAATTCATGATAAAGTTAGGAATATATTTTAAATGGGAATTCATTTAAAAAGGTTACCGAATGTGAGATGCAAGCCAATTGAATGGTGAAAGGAAATAAACGTACTCAATTATATGAATTAAGTGAAAGAAGATTTAAGTGGGTAATTGAATATAGTTATTCGAGCTAGAATTAGTCAAACATAGTATTCAAGGTAAGTTGTCATTGCGTACGACTGCTAGCGTAATTCGCAGGGCTGCAGATAGCCTACGGCGGTCGGATGTTTCCTGAGGGATTCAGGCGTAACCATTGTGATCGCTGTGATCTAGAGTCAAGCGAATGGGGTTAAGACGAATGTTAATTAATCAATTAGAGTTATTCAAATATCGTATTTTTGAATATTAAAAGAATTGGAAGTTTCAATTTAACAAAAAGGAAATTAGTTTATCAAAGGCCAAGTGATGCTGAATACTGAACCAGTGAACTCATTGGAGTGTCATGATTGAAACACGGTATATTTTGATAGTTAAAACACCGACTATCAAACCTGTCCAATACGATTGTTGGTATGGAAAGACCGGGATCGAATTTATATTCGAAAACCATTCCGTCCAACAAATACGTGAAGATATCAGAAGATAATCGAGATGGTGCTGTGAAGACCGTGGATTATCATATACGGAAGAACCACTAAGATTCTCTGCCTGGCAAGCAGAGATAAGCCGTGATTCTGTCGTGGTTGGAATCTATGGGTTGCAAGGACTTCTCGCTACTGATCCATGGGGTGATTCCTATATGGATGCGGTAGGAGAGTGCCTTCGGTTCATCCTGTTCCTGGATGACGTATATGGACGAATGTCTGACAGAGTATTTCCAAAGGGTCACGTACGTTGATTTCTTCAAACGTACGATAGTTGTTGGCAGGGAATTGCCATTCTCTAGCTTTCAGCTAGAGTATTTTTGTGGATGTCAATTAGTGATATCTGATGGATTTGACGATGTGGCATTCAAAGTAAATGGCGACCAGATGTCAAGAGTTAATTCTGGCCTCAAGCCTCATCAACCGGGAAATGACAAAAATCGGGCAGGCAGCATGGCTATGTGGGTCGCTCCCATTAGGGTGTATAATCACCTATCTAGAGGAAGCCCTATTTGTTTCTTAAATCTATGTTTCGATGCTGTCCCTTGTCGGGAGACGGTTGCTGATCCCAACCGTCGGTGATATACATTCGATACACTCAAGCGAAATGAGTGGTCGGTCATGTGAGGGCCGGGTTGCAAGAAGTTCTTGTTGAACCCAGTGTATTCGTCTCTAGAGATACACGATCGGCAGGTGGACCCATACCTTGTCAAGTTGGAATCCAATCTCCAATAAGCGCCGCGGGTTTTGATTGTATACTATATATGTGGAGCGTGAGATGCAAGCGTTCCACTAGATTGATATTTACTTGTATTTAGACATTATTATAATATCAGACAAGATATTGGTTTCAAAAGCTGTTTTGGGTTATCGTAAGGTAAAAACCGTCCGTGTTTATGTGTGGATTTGGTCTTACGATTATCCTTTTCTTCGAAAAGGTTTTTGAACTCTAAAATCAAGTTGGATGCTCACCCAAATACTGTGCGAGTTTTTCTCACTCTGGTTCACCAGACTGACCCGGTGTTTTGTAAAATGCTCGGGTTAGACCGGGTTGTACAGGTTCAGGTTATCGACTACTGTGAAGAGACGAGCTGGAAGAGTCCAGACGTATGATATTACTAGTATTCCGCTGTGTGCTGTATGAGGACAGATTATCACTGTCCAGATGTTGATGTACTCTGATATTGTAAGTATTTTCAAAGTTCTCAATAAAGATTTATTTATGTATTATATTTTGTTCCGCTGCGATGTGAGACTCTGTGTTGTGTTATGGCGTTTCTTCTTCTTCTATTCTAATATTTCTATCTTATCTATTCTCACCCTCTAACTTCTTTCTATTAATGACCTGGAATGTTCGATGTCTGAATGGTCAACATGGTGGTTTGATGTTGATTTTCGGAGTCGAAAATCCCGGTTCGTTACAGCAGCGGAAACAAATAAACTAACACAGCGGAAGACTATCAATGCTCTGGACACAGCTTTGAGCTTCGATTCAGAATCCTGCTAAATGAAATAATCTGCAAAACCCAACTACTAGTTGCCCGCTTGGAAAATATGGACACCTAGAGTTTAGGTGAAAACAATAAACTCCGAGTCAGTCATGGGACTGGTGTGAGAACTCAAAACAGTTATTAAACTTTACTTTAAAATAAGGTAAATCATGGGACTCCGCCATATAACATGAAACGGGTTTTCTCCCAAGAATATCAGTGCATAAACAACAACCAATAATAGTCATATGGATCTACAGTGCATCATACAACATGCAATTCCTTAATTTACCCATTTAGGCTTAATCCTAAATTTAAATTTTTCGAAATCATATTCAATTTACAGAAATTATTCCTTTGGACTTTATTTCTCGATTTCTTATTTGAAATCATTTTAAATACATATCTAGCTTTTATATCAAAGTAGATTTCACTTCGGGATCTCAAACCAAAATCATTTGGAAATATGAATTCCAAAACATCACAATGCATACAAACAAGTATGCAACCAAATATCAGACTCCCCTTAGACAAGGAAAAGGGTACATACCTCACCAACTCAATATATATATATATATATGTACACCTCCTACGATGGAGCAGGCTACACTGACGATGCGTGATGCCACGTCCTTGGGGACTACACCGCCCATCTCACCCATACTTTTAGTCGTTCGGGTTACCCGAATTTTTAGCCATGTACTAAATCATTTCATATCCCGAAGTGGGGAAAATCATTTCACAACATAATAATCACAAGTAATTTCCAAAATATAGTACTTTACATTAGCAATTCACACATATGATCAGTCACTATTAATCACATAACCTTTGAGCTCATACGTCTCAAAGAAGGGTGTTAAGCAAGAGAGTAAATTCTTCGCTACCAAACAGATACACCATCAATAGCAACTAATCGGTTACATGATGAACCACAATGTCAAACGCATAATACATTTTGAAATCATTTTGATAATATCGGGTTAAGCCCTCGAAATACTTTCTGTTTATTAAAACATTCCCTGTCTAAAATCAGCAATACATTTCTTTTCACTTAAGAAAAATATCATTTCAAAATCATTCATTAAATTTGAAATGAACTCAACATCGCCAACACCTCATAGTCAAATCGTGAAGTGTTTCACAAGATGTTAGCATACAAATATTTCTACCTAACCCAATGCTAAATGTAAAAGCATATTTTACTCATAAACTGGTCGAGCACAATCCAGACAATCAATCAATATCAACAACAAAGTATATTTGGTTCACACCACATCACATGTTTTGTTAAATTTAATCACCATTCATTCATTCAAATCTAATTAAAGATTTAACTATCGCATGAAGTAAAACTGGTGATACTCCATTTTCGAACACTTCTCAAATTTGGAAAATTTAATTACCACATAAACATTACAATCTAATTAAAGATTTATTAAAACTCCAACTTGGTTTTAATCTGAAAAATCATTACTTAATGATTATTCAACTTTTAGGAAAATTTATCCTATCTTTAACTGGGTTAAAGAACCAATGTCCTTTAAAACAAAGTTCACGATAAACCCAAAATCATCTTCCATCAAAATGGAATCTTCATGGAAATCATAACAGTATATAATCGATATAAATTTCCGTATCAAACTAATACTATAAGTGGAATAGAGGCAAGGCTTTTTAAATTCCCTAAATAGTAACAGTTCTCCGTCACAGAAGCTCGTCTCCATTATTATTAAATCGAATTCCATTCAATTCCAATTTCTTTTATTAAATTGGAAATCTTTACTTTGGAAAAGTTACATTAATCTTAATTAAAAGATTTATAAATTCCAAATCATATCTTCATTGTTAATTGGGTTAAAGAACAAATGTTATTTAAAACACCGTTCACGGTAAACCCAAAATCCATTTTCAATTCAATTCCAATTAAATATTAATTAATTGGTAAACTTCTCTAAATCTTAATTAAAAGATTTATTCTTTTCTCAATTGGGTTTAAGAACAGTGTTATTTCAGACACCATTCATGACAAGCCCAAATCCAATTTGATATTAAATACAAGGCTCGGAATAGAAATTATATCGACTTATATTCAATATCAAATTCTAAAACCAACAAATATTGTTTTGGGAATAACGATATATATATATATATATATATATATATATATATATATCTTCCAAACTCCTCAACAATATCTGTATAATCATGGAATCCAATATCGAAATATTCCGAAGATACTTTCCATTCCAATCCCTTCCAATTCTTACGTTGGAAAGATTCTGGTTATATCAAAACCATTTCAAATCCAATTTATTTATTTAAAAACACTGGATTATTATTCTAGTTAATAACTATTTCATTTTGATAAAAATATCTTTTATCTTTTCAAATATGGAATTTTTCACCCAAACTTTTTCTAAATCATTTGTTATGATTTTACCCAATTTTTTCTCCATATTTTTAATAATTTTATCAAGGCCTTTATAGTCGGTTTCCAAAAACAGCCACCAAACTACATCCATAACAACCTATTCTGAAATTGATTTGGACATAATTTAAGATCTAACCATTCAAATTTAAATCTCTTATATTCATTAGAAAGATCTTTTCAATACGAAACCAACAATTCCGATTTAAGGAGAATCTGATGGTCGGATCTCCCGTTACATCAATTTGAAGTTAACGGTCGAAATTCGCGAACGGACGCTGCGCGGCGCGTTCTATTCCAGCCATATAAATATATATAATATATATTTCGTTGATTTCCATTTAAAACATATTTTATAAATTTTTTATAAATTCGTTTTAAAAATGATTCCAGCTTCCATTTCAATTTTAAATCAAAATTGAATATTCCATTACATGACAATTTTACTCACTCCATATATACGTTTATATTTTTAACGAACAAATATTTATTTCAATACATGACCATTTTATTCATTTCAATTCTATACAACGAATATATATATATTATACAACGCATATATATTTTATACAACGCATATATATATTATACAACGCATATATATATTTTTCACAACGCATATATATATATATTTTATACAAGGCATATATATATATTTTATACAATGCATATATATATATTTCTTTTACGACGCACACACACACACACACACATATATATATATATATATATCCATTTCACATCACAATCACAACACAATACAGTCAATTAAATCGTCCATGGTCTGTGGACGACATTGAGGTGAGCTACAGGCACAGTACAACATTTGTGATAATTAAAAACTAATAAAAATCAATACTGGCAATTCATATATGCAGTTATAAAATAAATAACTGTACAAGTATTTTAGTGAGAAGTTCTCACAATAATTTGTTTCTGGAATCGTTATATAACGATTGTTCTAATTAAATTAAACTGATCGTTTAAGTTAATCATAAATCTTCACTAGCTCTGTTTCTGTTTTGGTCAGTTCCATGTTGTAGTGTTCGCTGTTGCGAATCCAACGCAACTGAAATCATGGGATTTCGACCTCGTATGAAGAAGATACGCTTATTTACATTTATTACATAAATTGAAAATAATTAAATAATTAATTCACTAGTTAATTACATTTCTTTCTTCCTACACCATTCATCTACTATAACCCGCAACACCCAAAAGCTCCAACCCATCTATCTCGATTTGTGTGCCCCACCGTCCCTCCACCGCCCATCGGAGACCACCACGCCAAAGCCCATCGCGCCGCCACCTACCACCAGCCAAGGCGCCGTACTCGAACCCTCCCTCACCTCGCAAATCCAACCCGAACGCTGCACCTTTCTGGTAGATATTCTTTCGATCTTCAAAACGAAATCTGATCATCTTTATATGGATCTAAAGATCATGAAACACTCTTCAATTTTCCCTTTGATAGATTCACGAACTGATTAGAGGATTGGAAGAATTTAGGGGATTTAATTTTAAATATTTTCCATCATTCAACAGGTTAGAGGCGGGTTTGACTGTGAGAAATGAAAATTAGGGTTTGACCCCTTTTTCTTGTTATTTATATAAAATAAAAATAATTAGTTCATTTATTACTTGTTTAATGCCATGAACTCCAGATCAAACCCAACGACTGTCACCCCTAGCTAAATACCCCCATTCCAAACACGATGGGGTATGTTTCGTAAGCCAATTCGATTGTTTCAACCAGTTTTCCTTTAAATTAAAATATAATCAATATATATTGAATTTAAACGTACATTTTAATTTACCGGGGCTACATACCGACTCCAAAAATTTCAGAAAATAAATCTAGCTATGTTTTGACGATACGGTCCTAACAAAATTAATTTCATCGAATTTGAAGACCGTTTGAAAAATGGCCTTTTTCTGGTTGATTAAATTTAAACTGAATTTTCCAAATGCATTTAAATCCACCACGCTCACATATTAGTTCCAAAAATTATGAAATTTTGAATCTAACAATAAATTGACATTTCGGATCCAACAAAAGCGGTTTCGTCAAAAACGGAGGTTGTTTGCAAAATGGGTATTTTTAAGGGCTATATATATTAATAAAATATATATAAATTCCATAGCGTCTATTTTGAGTTTTAAACTGGACATAACTTTTAATTTATATTATGAAATATGGATTTTTCACATTCATTAGAAAGATATTATTGAACAGATTCAAATGTTTTTGGTTTTACTGAAATCCAATTTATTTTGAATCCTATACATTCAATTGAAATTTAAAATCGAATTTTCAAACTACCATGCCATTTCCAGCTCGTTTTATAATTAAAATAAATTTATATGTTCTAATTTTGTTTTAAATAAATTGTAGATCGATATTATTTAAAATAAATCATTTTAAATATTCAAAATCCACTAAAATAGCTAAAATAAATTTTTTAAATTGGTTCTGAAATTCCGGGTTGATACATAATGTATCCTACCCAATTCTATATATTCAGATAATTATACAAATATAAATCTAACGGAATTGTAATGACAACCAGATTGCACTCTACAGTACGAACATTGGTGTCATTGCTGGCCGATGTAGCTGATGAAATTGTGATCGAGAATTGGCATGGCAAATAAATTTTGCAGTTGATAAGATCTGCAAGACAAATCAAATTCAGATGGTTTTGTGTGTATTGCTTCGTTGTGAAGTAGTACACATGATCTCCATGTTTGAATCGAATGATGAGCGGTAGCTCTAATGAAATGTGAGGACAAGAACCTAATGCAGCCGGTGTTGATTGGAGGAAACTCTGATCTTCACAAGGCATCACACATGTTTTGATTAGAGATAGAGATAATTGCTGCACGATCACGGAAAAGATATATTCTCCAGTGATGATAATTTTCTGAAGAGAAACATATATTTTGCACACTACGGAAATTCAAAGCTGCAATTGCACCTCTTGTGCTGAGTATGCTGAGATCTATGTTATCATTCATTGCTGGAAGAAAAGCATGATGAGCAACATTTTTTTATTATATTCTCTAAGGTACAAAGAGTTATTATTTTTTTAAGATGTGAACATCATCCATGTTTTCAAATGCATTACACAATAAAATTTGCTATAGTAATTGCACGTAAATGAGTTCCGGTAAATGTGAATAAATGCATACATTCATTCAATTAATTTTGGCATTTATATCAGCCGGCGGCCTTCTTTATAACCGCCTTATGCTAAAGTTAGGCATTATGTAATAGTGAATGTCAATACTGTGCCAAAAAGTTGTTTCTTTAGATTCAGGTGGATCTGTGTGTATGTAGTGCTTCATGAATGTTTTTCTCACTGCTATATGGCTTTGGCAAAACCATATATATGAGGACAAAATAGGTGGTATGCTGGAAATATCATAGTTAACCCTTGTAGTATTCACTTCACGTTTATTTAAATAGAGTTAATTGGTTGTTGGACCTCTGTGTTGCACGCTTTGAGAATTTGGACGAATGCTATCATGATAGGTAAATGGTAATCATGTATTGGACTTGCCTTCATCTTAGTAGCTTTATCCCGACCGCATTATTGGAAAGTAAGCATGGCTTTGTTATTTGTCCTCTCTTTAGTATTATGTAGGAAGTACCTGTCACATTATTTGTTACCTACCAGTTGCTTCTGTTTAGGACGGTATTGCACATAATATCTGTGCATTTCATTATTTCCTGAGTATTGTTTAAGTACAAATATGTCCCATATCTGACCTATCCAATGATTGGTCATGTAAAAAAAATATAATGACATATGCTGCCAGTTGACATGTTCTTTAACCTACATACTTTCATTTTGTAGATGATAAGATCTATGAGGGAAATCAAAGCAGATGTTTTTGTATGTATTGCTTCAACACATAGTACACAAATCTTCATCATATAATCAAATGATGAGCGCAGGCTCTGATGAAATGTGAGGAAAAGAACCTACTGCAGCCGGTGATGATTAGATGAAACTATGATCTTCACGAGGCACGACACAGGTTTTGCTAAGAGATGTAGAAAAGTGCTACACGATCACGCGAAACTTATATTCTTCAGTGATGAACAGTGCTGAAAAATATAAAAAACGAGTACGTAAACACCGAACCTCTACACTTAGAATTAAGATTTCCTAACAAAAATCTTCAATTAACCGATGTTGTAACCTTCAAGACTCAAATGATGGCCTTTTTCCTTTTCAACTTATTCTGATGAGTTTTAAAGGATGGCACTTTGTTCAACTATTAATTTTCTTGGTTTTCTTGATTAGTTTTAGAGTATCAGTTGTTTTCTACCACAATTCTGATGTTGAAGAAACTATTGCAGCCTTTGTTAATGGTGAGGCGCAGTTTTTCAACAACAACTGTCAAATGAAGAGATTCAAATATCTCAGACGAGAGGGCCTAAATGATGAAATAACTCTGATGGGTGGTCTATCTTTTCATAGATCAGTGCTAGAAGATAATGTGGATTAGTTTGTACAACTTGTAGCATTACTGGCCATAATTTTGACACATATGCATTGCATTTTTCTGGGTTGCTTTGTAAACGTTACTCTCTTATTTCGTCCCAACCTTTCTCCCCTACTTTCTTGCTTGATATTTACAACTGATTTTTTGTCATATTATGACTTCATACATATTTACCAAGTCTTACATGAATTATTCAAAACTCTTCTATCAATCCACATTTTTCTCCTTCTTCTATGTTGTTTGACGTAAATTTTTATGTCTGCCAACTTATCTAATTCCTCCTCTCTTCTTCCTATTTTCTTTTTGGTCATATACTTTGATCATTTATCCATTTCTGCTTCACACTAAATCCTCCTTGCTTATTCAACTGTAGCATTTTTACTACTCTCTTCAATACCCAAATGGATGCTCAGCAGCGAGAATACAGGCGCATGGCTCAACGAGCATGACGTGCTAGGATGTCAACTGAAGCACGCAAACTTCAGTTGGAAACCCTTTGAGATCATCGTTGTTCGCATTGAGTTCAAGCTGCAGCTAATGGGTAGCATACAGAAAAAGTCCAAAATGACAATATTGAGCTTCTTCCCCTATTTACCACTTCGCATAACTCCGCAAGAAATTTTTTGGCAAACATTAGACTTTAAAAACATATGCTGCTAGCCCAACTTTCTGCCCATTCTTCTTAGCAAAAGGATTCTTTTATGAAAATATCCAAACCTGCTGTTCAAACGGTAAATTTCATATTTTTCATCCTCCCGCTCCACAACAATTACTTGATCTATTTGTTGATCAAAGTAAAATTGGAACCCGCTTCGGAGCTAATATCAGGTCTTATAATAATACTTTCTCCTTTGCATCAATTGGTGCAAATATAGAACAAAATTTGGCGAATGTAACAAGTGGAGTTTATTCCTATCGTGCTCAGGGGTCTATATATCACCGTATCGGTAGTGTGCTACCCGATAATGGCAACCAACCTCGATATTTACAACTATACATTTACGACACGGAGCATGAGAATGAAAATCGACAGTTGGATACCCAAATGTTGAGAGATGATATACTTCGGATTATAAAGGAAGTTTTGGATACGATTAAACCATTTACGTCCGTCCTACGTCAATTGGGACTGCGTGCTGATCTGCACAATTACAGAATAAAACTTAAAGAGATCGCCATTGGCAGTCTTCTTCGTGAACTACCAATGGCTTCAAAATTTGCCATCATAATATGTACCACCCCGCATTTTAATTAAATAATAAAATAAAATTTGATAATCTTTCAGAGTTTGGTCACGCAATTTGCGGCATTGCGTCCGTGGCAATTTTCTGATCAATTTAGACCTATGGATTGCAGAAAACGGATTTAAGATGAAAAAGATATCTTTAAATGAAATGTTACAACAAACATAAAAAGAAGGTATAAGAAAAGAACATTGACCGCCATTGTTTTGAGTCTTGTTAAAAAAAAGCCTATGTAGCTTAGTTAGTAAAGACATGCTCCCAAGTGATTGGTGCAAGTTCGAATCCCGTCGACGCCATATTTTTATTTTAGAGGAACGACTAAAATAATACATGTTCTAAGAGGAAAATATGTATAAATGCAAATATAAGGAAAATTATACAAAAAAGGAAGTACAAAAATATATGTATACATGCATATGTAAATATATGCATATGTATGTGCATATATATATATATATATATATATATATATATATACGAAAGAGAAATTCAAAATAAACATGCAATTAATGAAAATAGGTAAGAATTAAATAACAACATAACGTTGTTTGAGTTTTAAAAATGAAATAAAAGTTGCATGTATATATATACAACAACAACAACAACTAAGCCATAAATCCCAAACAAGTTGGGGTTGGCTAGACATGGAATCCCAAAATAAAAAAGAACATAATAATAAAAATAATAATAATAAAGCGTAAAAAACTTTCATAAAAGTAAAATAAAGGTTTGAAAAAGACAAAAACGAAGATTAAAAAGTTTCGAAAAAAAAAACTCTAAGCTTCTGGTACATGGATTGCTAACTTCCATGCACTCCTATCCGAAACCAACTCTTGAGATATTTTCCAATTCCTTAAGTCGCTTCTTACTATCTCCTCCCATGTCATTTTAGGTCAGCCCCTACCTCTCCTTGGTACTTCGGCGCGGCTTATAATTCTAACGCGCACTGGTGCATCGTGCGGTCTTCGCTAGAGATGTCTGAACCATCTCAAGTGGTGTTGGACAAACTTCTCTTCGATGGGTGCAACTCCAAGTTTGTCCCAAATATCATCATTCCTAATCCGATCTCGTCTGGTATGCCCACAGCTCCAATGCAGCATACGCATCTCTGCTACACTTATCTTTTGGATGTGTTGCCTTTTATTAGGCCAACATTCTTCACCATATAACATCGCCGACCTTATTCCTGTTCTATAGAACTTTCCTTTAAGCATCTAAGAGATCTTCTTATCACAGAGAATGCCAGATGCTAGTCTCCATTTCATCCATCCAGCTTGAACTCTAAAACTAACATCTCTATCAATCTCTCCATCAAACTGCAACATAGATCCTAAATATCGAAAGGATTCTTCCTTGGGTACTACTTGACCGGCCAGGGTGACATCTCCGTCATCTGACCTGACACCACTGAACTCACACTTCATATACTCCGGTTTAGTTCTGCTAATCAAGAAATTCATCGATTCCAAGGTCTCCCTCCATATCTCTAATTGTCTATTAACTCCTATTCTACTTTCATCTATTAGCACAACATCATCAACAAAGAGCATACACCAAGGAATCCCTCCTTGTATACCTTTTGTGATTTTATCCATCACTAAAGCAAAAATATTGGGGCTTAAAGCCGAACCTTGATGTAACCCTATGTTAATGGGGAAAATCACTGGTCTCACCATCGCATGCCTTAACACTAGTCACAACCCCTCGCACATATCCTTAATAAGGGTAATGTACTTTGATGGCACCATCTTCCTTTCTAGCGCCCACCACATAATCTTTCTCGGTACTCTGTCATAAGCTTTCTCTAAATCAATAGAAACCATGTGAAGGTCTTTCTTCTGCTCCCTATATCTCTCCATAAGTTGCCTAATCAAGAAAATCGCCTCAATGATTGATCTTCTAGGCATGAAACCAAATTGATTCCTAGATACACTTATCAACCTCCTCAAACTTTGTTTTCACTCTCTCCTAAAGCTTCATTGTATGACTCATAAGCTTAAATTCCTCTGTTGTATGTGCAACTTTGAATATCTCCTTTATTCTTGAAGATTGGAACTAAGATGCTTCTCCTCCACTCATCTGACATCTTGTTAATTTGAAAGTATTATTAAACAATTTAGTTAGCCAGGTTATCCCTGCATCTCCAAAGCATTTCCACACCTCAAAAGGAATGTCATTAGGCCCAACCGACTTGTCTGTCTTCATCCGTTTCGACGCCCCCTTTACCTCTGCCTTTTGAATTCTTCGAACGAAATATCTATAGGT
Organism: Allium sativum; assembly: GCA_030737875.1. Lineage (NCBI taxonomy): Eukaryota > Viridiplantae > Streptophyta > Magnoliopsida > Asparagales > Amaryllidaceae > Allium > Allium sativum. The sequence continues at coordinate 448,859,770 of CM060919.1, forward strand.
GATGTCAGCAGAGTCATCCAACTCGATCGAGGAGTTATCACTTTCTTTAATATTCAAATTTAGCAATGGTGTATAAAAGGCATAAGAAAATAAAATGGAATAACTTTATTAAATATTCATAATTAAGTGAAACCGGCATTATCTTGCATTCTTCTTGGAATTCTGGTTCAGATAGATCCCAATTTTGCGTAAAACAAATAACGTATGAAGGAGTTATAGGCATTAGAAGTTTGTAGACATATAAGGAGATTATATATATAATATTAAAGATAAATCCAGAATCTTCAAAAGAAACAAGGCGGGAAAAGACGCGGGAACCAAGCCCGTTATGGGGTGACCCATGTTCATCCCGGGTCGACCCACTGCGGATCTAGGCAGATCCATTCTGCGAACTTAGACTTTTTTGTGACTATGTTTGTTGCTGACTCAACACTGCATGTACGATCAAGATCAAGGCTTTCTTGTACACCTATAAATAGACTAGCAAGGCCTAACCTAAATCTCATATTTTCTGAGAGGCTGCCTAGGCTCTGCCATTCTTCCTCCTCCTCAAATCTCTTCAAAAAATAGAATAATTAGTCATAGGAAATTTTGATTAAAAATTTGGAGGAAAAGAACATACATATATCTACAAATAGGTGTTCTGAATTCTGATCAGCGAAAGGTAAATTCCTTGAATCTGGTTTATATAGGTTTCTTCCTCTTTTCCCCTTCATTAGTAACAAATTTGTTAATCTGTGGATACTTTTTATATAGATTCAGTTTGGGATGTCACGAAACAACAAATCTAGATCATATTCATGGATTGGAAAGATATTAGGTGAGTGGATCTAAATTATACCATTTTAAATAACGGTATATTTATCGTTTGCGTTCGCCATTATAATTAATCTGTTAAACAGTTGATATTTGTGGAAAATTGTGTATTAGAACTGTTTAGGACATCTTAAAAAGATTACTGTTGTATATAGAACCATCCTAATAACCTGTTAATTGGATATTGTAAATCATGTTACAATGAAATTGCGAATAATTGTGGTAATTAGGGTTAAATCTTCTGAGAACATTTCTATTGTAAAAAGCTTATTCCCATTAATCATCTTTCTGAATTGGAATTTAATGTAAACGCTGTAATTATGGAATTTATGATAAACATGAATATTTGTTTAAGAATATTATTTTTCCAAAAGACTGTAAATAGAATTATAGTAAAAACTGGAAGAATAATATGGCTAAATTATATGAAAATTTACAGTAAATAGGAAATTGTAACCGCATTCAGACACGAGGTTAAATTCAACTTGAGATAAAAGTCTGCCCGGAACCGCCTGACAAATCCAGCATCCACAAGTGGTTAATTTAATGTGAGGGGTCTAGTGCATAAACATACACATAATAGTAAACAACGGTACTGAGACACGAGGTTAAGTTCAACTTGAGGAAGAACTCTGCCAGGAACCGCCCAAAAAATCCAACATCCACAAGTAGTCAACTTAATGTGAGAGGTTAGGTGCTTAAACATATATATAAATATATGACTATAATGACAAATAAGTAAATGGCATTAATCGTAATGAATGGACGTTACAAAAATATAACAATTGGAATGAACGGGAAATGATAATAACCTATTATAATTAATTATGAAAATGTTATATAATAGGTAGGCTTGTCCTAGGGACAAGCGGAAATTATAACATAAGTTATATTAAATGAAAAGGGAACTTACTAATAAATCTTAGTTAAGAGGACTAAGTTAATAAGTGAACAACAAGTTGTAGTGACAGTGTAAGATGAAATTATGATTAAATAAGAAAGAATGAAGTAAACTTATGGAATGAAATAAATTATATCTAATCATATATAATAAGTGGCATGTTAACAGAAAACATGTGGATTGAGATAAATAAACTTAATTATATATTAAGTAAAACATGTTATTATAACTATGAAATTGGACAATGAACTGCATGGTAGTAATGTAAGAGGATTGTATATTACAGACCTTGAATTACAATCTGGAGAATAACATGTTATGGGCTTATTAATGAACATAAATGGGTGAAGTAGTATAACCAAAATTAATAAGCAAGAGGGGTCCAATTCTTAGAGATATAAGGGGCCCGGACAGAACTTGGTAACTTGAATAAGAAGTTAATATAGTTTGAAATAACCAAGTTAATTGGAAATCAGATGAGGTAGAGCAAGCACGTAATTAAACATTTAGATATATGGTCTAATAACATGTCAGCATGATGCGCTTGGACCAGTCCGCACGTCTGAAGGTAAAGAATCCAACGGAGTAGATCATCGGGGTGTCTAGAGACATGAGAAGAGCATGTCCACTTGATTACTCGGCTTGATTTACGGCTTGGCTTCTTAGTGGGACTGGAGGGAAGCACGTGGAATCCCGAGGGACATGGTAGGGTACTCCGTGGTGGTCCTCTGTGCGATACACACTGAGGATGTATTCGCAGAGGCGGGGTTTGCGCGATACCACACAAGGGGGTATACCTTGACTGCAACAGTAGCTTGGCAGTCAGATGGCTATGGCGGTATGACATTGGGGTGATTCGGCGGTTTGCCTCACTCATGTAGGGAGGTTGGCCAGGACAAATTAAGGATAATAATCATTAAATACCTGCCATTGGCAGTCAGTGGGATGAGGAAAGACTAGAGTTGAACCAAGATACCATTGTCCTTTCACTATCGAGGCTTGGTTGAGGGACACACCAAATTGGATGCTAGATTGTTTGTTAGGGGCACGTCACTTAGCTCTTGATGTAGTCTTTCACTAGTAGAGGGAGGGGCCGGGATGGGGCCATAGTCACCGAGAAAAAAAGCAGACAACACTGCATATCTGTATTGTAGGCCCTTAAAGGCGGACCTATACAGACATGGAAAGGCTCCCGACCGAGTTCCATGCATTGTATGTATCCCTATTACGTGACTCGGATTACAGTAGACAGAACGTACGTGTGAGGGTCTAGATGTAACAACCCGCATTTTACATATCAAAGGATCGTAAAATATTTTTATTTTATTACCTGAGGGTTAGATCATTCTCTTATTTTAATATGTTGCTTATGGGGATGTGAGACATGTCCGTAATTTTTACCAATTTTGTTTCTGACAATTTTGCTCTTGTTAGTCTTGTACAAGGTATAACTTTTGACTTCGGATCAAATCAGATATTGAGACCTATGCCATTGGAAAGAAAATGATGATTCCCTTTCCTTAGAGTGGTCAAATTAAAGATTTGGCTCAGGGGTTTCGGAGAAATCGCTGTTTTAAGGTTTAATAATTGGTTGTTCAGGTTTTGTAGCCATAATGGGATGATTTGTAGAGGCCCATTAGTGGGTTGGTGGAAATCTATAAATAGGGAGGGTGAGAGGAATGGAGAATAGTTTGCTTTCTTCATTCTCTCATTTGGTGGCCTTGTGGTCCTCCTTCCTCCAACATCTTCCCCCATCTAAATCGAGTTCTACGGAAGAGAATCATAGATCTACACCGTTTGAAGCTAGATCAACATCGTTTCAAGTGAGAGTTCATCGAGTTGAAGTGTTTAGATAAAATTCTTCGCTATCCGGATCAAGATCTAAGCGTTTTTGGATTATTTTGGATAATTAGTGACTGATATGCATCTCTCACGCGGACTCAATCAAGTATATGAGTTCTATGATCTTAATTTCATCATTTTCAAGTCATTTTCCTTAGATCTACATCATGGTAAGTCTATTTTCATATGAATCGCCACAGGATCTAATTTAGCAACCTGAAACCTATAATTTCTATGCTATTTTCATATGTTTATGCAAGTTAGATCCATAATTTTAGTTCATTTGTTCATTTATCATGATTTTGGTGAATTTTACATAATTATTGATGAAATTGTCATTCTTAAGTTGTTGTTGGTCTCATAATATGTTTGTGGTTGAATTGGATGAGTTGATTTCGTTAGAATTGCTGTTTGGTGAAGATTTGGTCAAGCTGGAGATGCTTTGGGTCTACTTAGGAATTGGATCGGTATGGAAGATCCGACATTTAAGATCCGACCAGTATGTAAGATCTAATCGGTATGGAAGATCTGATCGGTATGGAAGATCCGATATGTAAGATCCGATTGGTATGTAAGATCAAATCGGTATGGAAGATTCGACATGTAAGATCCGACCAGTATGTAAGATCTGATCAGTATGGAAGATCAAACATGTAAGATCCGATCGGTATCGAAGATCCGACATGTAAGATCCAATTTGTATGTAAGATCTGATCGATATGGAAGATCCGATATGTAAGATCCGATCGGGTATGTAAGATCCGATCGGTATGTAAGATCCGATCGGTAGGAAGATCCAATATATAAGATCCAATTGAGATGGAAGATTCGACTAGGATGGAAGACCCGATCAGAATGGAAGGTCTGATCGGTATGGAAGATCCGACCAGGATGGAAGATCCGATCGGTATGGAAGATCCGATTGGTATGGAAGATCTGACCAGGATGGAAGATCCGACCGGAATGGAAGATCCTATCTGAATGGAAGACCTGATCTGAATGGAAGATCCGACCAGTATGGAAGGTCCGATCGGAATGGAAGGATCCGGTCGGACAAACTTCGAAGCGAATTCAAGTGAGAATGTCGAAGTGATGTGACGTGTTCGTTGTTTGTCGAAATGCAATGAATGTCAAGACAACTCAAGGGTGTTTTGAGTTTGTTGATAATGGTTGGATGGTCACCGTCGATGACGACTAGAGATAGTGAAGGCTGAGAAATTATCATTGTCGTAAGTTTTAGAGGGATTAAAGCAGGGGTACGTTTAAAGACCGGTCGTAGGTTGAGTACACTGGGTATCGTTGAAAGGCCTAGGTATGTATCATTGAAAGGCATATGGGGATTTTGCTAGAGCTGGAGTTACCATTAGGCCTTGATGGATGGCAGTATGATATGTCCAGTCATTCGATTAACGATGGTTTCAAAGCAGTATTGGAGGTGATAGCCAGAGTCTATCATGAATGATTGGATGCTTGGTTTGTACCATCTCACGTAAGTTGTCCAACACCAAAGGAGATGTTCCTTTGGAGCTTGTCTGATATTGGTTTAGGCCTTTGGGGCTTACACTTAGGGGATGTTGAATTCGATTAGGGTGATTTACGTGAGATATATAATCTGGATGCTATTAATGGCTTTGTCCGATTGATCTTAATTGCCGTGAGTGAACAGTTATTCTGATTTCCAAGAATGTATGGTTGAAATGTTTGATGTAAAGGTTATCACTGTCCGATGCGGGGAAGATGAAAGTCGAGTACTTCTCTGGTGTTGTGGGTAGATTAGTTCGTTTATTTACCCATTCTCGTATACTTTATTGATGATGTTAGATTGTTGTTTTATCGCTCACTAAGACCGTTTTCTAACTCAAGGTTTTATGTTTCCCTCTTATTACCTTGGGTTGTTCATTTGATTTTGGATGGGCAGACTAGGTGGCAGGTGATTGATGATAGCTTAGTGAGGACAATGTTGTGCTTCCGAGGCGAGCAGAAGGCTGGCGTACTATCTTTTCTACTATATAGTATTTGGATTTTCGTTGTTTGCTATTCTTCTATGAGTGCTGTAGTGAGGCAAAATTGTATAAACACTATTGTTGTAACTTAAGTCTATGGATATTGCTTTCTAGTTGTTACGAAAGTTTAGTGCTTTCTGCTTCACTAATAATACCTGTTGTATATGTTATATTATATTTTATCCTTGCGCTGTGAGTTCTACGACATGTTCCACTTGAGTTATCATACCTTGATGATCGTCCATAGCTGCCTGGCATACCTTTCAGTGTATTATTCCCCTTGTTTAGTGCAGGGGTTATGGGCGGTCGTCACATTTGGTATCAGAACTCTGTTTATCGATTTTAACAAAAGTTCGAATATGTAATCATGTATGAGAGACGTATTTGTTGATTTCTGTTGGGTAAACACTATATAGTAGTGTATAGTATAATAGTGTTCGGGTTTCATTTCTGTAGTTTTCTCATATGTGGACTAATCATCCTATTTTTAAATTTAGAATGAGTCGTCAAATTTCGGGAAACACGTCTGGGGATGAGCATGCAACTGGAAGGGTAGGCGATGGTAACCAGCTAAGAGCTTCAGCTGTTATGTTAGAATGTTTGGTTATGTTCAGAGCCATAATGACAGCAGTCCAAGTCCTACTAAGGATGCCCATTCCAGAAGCGGTGGTAGAACGTGGTATTCCTATGCATGTACCTAGGGATGATTCCGCTAAGAGACAGAGGGATTATACTCCTACAGATGAAGAAGATGAGTTAAGAAGAAGTAGAGCTTTGGAGCAACTTCGATGCCGATTTAAGGAGTGAGAAGAAAGAATCGGTACTTCTTAGGATGAGGCTTTTAGAAGCAGGCATGAGCCTCACGAAGAAACTTTTACTGGCCCCAGTAGAACAAGGAAGCTGAATAAGAAAAAGAAGAAACCCAAGAAGAATGACATTTGCTTCAACTGTCGGCTAGAGGGCCATTATGCCAAGGATTGTAAGAAGCCAAGAGCCGAAAGGGATTGCTTTAAATGCGGCAAGCCTAGGCATAAGAAGAAAGACTGCCCAGATTTTCTGAAGGATAAACAACCGAAGGAAGAATGTGTTCTGGAAGCTATTCTGGTTTCCTATTGCATTCCTTAAGAGAATTAATAGAAGCTGTTGTTAGTTTAAAGATGCTTTCTGCCGGTGGACTTTGTTTGTTCTATTCGGTACTAGAGGATCGTCTTCTTTTACCTATAATAAGATTGTATGCTGAATGGGTTCGGAAATTGAAGTTGTAATAGACCTTCGATTGTAATTGATCCAGTGTGGGGTTTATCATCTCTTTGAAGGATTTGTCGTGATCTAGTTCATTCAGTCATGGTTGTTTTTATGAATGATCGTTTTCGTGACTTTCGCTAGGTTTGGGATTGTTTTGGGATATGGATTGGCTCAAGGGGTGTGCGACAAAAATGGATTGCAAAAAGCTGTAGGTGGCAGTCGGGAATGTGGAAGGGCGAATGGTTGTGACTCGATGTAGTTCCAAGATGGTGTCTTCGCAAGTTATTTACATTCGCATGAGATTCCACGGGAAGACTTGTATTTGGTGTTGATCGTAAGTGAGTTCAATGATGAAGCCAAAGGTTTGCCGTCGCACCATGAGATTGAGTTCAAAATCGAGTTAGCCGAGGGTGTTAGGCCTATCATTATGCTTCTTAGGCGGATGGCGCCTAAGGAACAACGAGAGTTAGAGGTGCAAGTTTGTAACCGTTTGAAAAAAGGATTCATTCGAAGGAGTGTATCTGAATGGGGTGCACAAGTCATGTTTGCAGCCAAGGCTGATGGCCCGTAGAGATTGTGTGTGGACTATAGTCAAATGAATAGGGTGACCGAGAAGAACATGTATCCTTGCTGAGGATCGATGAATTGTTCGATCAGCTTCACAAGGCAAAAGTTTTTTCTCAAGATGGATTTGGCAACGGTATTTCACTAGTTGAGAGTGGTAAAGGATAAGGTTGCGGCCTACGCAAGTCGACAGCTAAGGCCGCATGAAAGGAATTATCCAACTCATGATTTGGAGTTAGCGGTGTTGTGTTTGCTCTGTAGACATGGATACAGTACCTGTTGGGAGTTCGATTCAAGTTGCTTACGGATCATAACTCGTTGAAGTATCTTTTCTACCAAAAGGATTTGAATCTTCGGCAGCAACGGTGGTTAGAGTTTCTGGCATCGTATGATTTTGGTATAGCCTATACTCCTGGTAAAGGGAACGCAATTGCAGATGCGTTAAGTCGAAGACACTTGAGTTTGGGAGTGATGTTTTCGGAATGGAAGTGCCTTGAGTATTTGGCGGGGTTTGATTTCAGGCCATTGTGTGAGTTGGAACCTAAATTGTTGGAAGCTTATCGATAAGACCTACTCTCATCGAAAGAATTGGCGAGAGCCAAAAGCAAGATGTAAAGCTTGTCGAGTTTATCTAGAAGTTGGAACCAGAGGATAAAGAGTTCGAGGTCGATTGAGAAGGTTGGCTTCGAAAGAAAGGACTATTGGTTGATTCTGATATCGATAGATTGCAAGATGAGGTTCTAAGGGAATCTCATCACTCGAAGTTGAAATTCATCCCAGTGGTAATAAGATGTATCAGGACATGAAGCGAGTCTACTAATAGGAAGGGTTGAAAAGAGATATTGGAAAGTTCGTTTCCAAGTGCATGAACTGTCAGTTGGTGACAGCTGAACAGAAGAAGCCAAGTGGATTGCTTCAGCCATTGGAAATTCCTACGTGGAAGTGCGAGCAAGTATCGATGGACTACCTAGAACCAGAGCAGGAAATGAAGGGATTTGGGTCATCGTGGATCGTTTAACCAAAAGTGCAAGGTTCATTCCTGTAAAGTCGACTAGGATGACATCGATGTTGGATGAACTTTATGTGAAATGGATAGTTCGATTCCATGGTATCCCAAAGAGCATAGTGAGTGACCGAGATCCATTGTTCACGAGTGGATTTTGAAAGAGTTTTCAGAAAGCTTTGGGAACCGAGTTATATTTAAGTACGGCTTACCATCCCCAAACTGATGGTCAAACGGAGAGGGTTAACAGAGTTTTGGAAGATCTCCTAAGAGCTTGTGGGTTGGATTTTGGAGGATCATCGGAAGACCATCTACATCTAGTTGAGTTTACATATAATAATAACTACAGTCAAGCATTGGGATGGCACCATACGAGGCGTTGTATGGTAGGCCATGTAATTCTCCAGCATGTTGGTTAGAAACTGGAGATAAGTTGGTACTCGGACCTGAGATGATTAGAGAGACCTCAGATTGTATTGAGATCGTTCGGCTACGAATGAAGGCAGCCCAAGATCGTCAGAAGAGTTATGGCGATAAGCGTCGAAAGGATTTGAAATTTGACGTTGGCGATATGGTTTTTGTGAAGATTTCGCCGTTGAAGCATGTGGTTCAGTTCAGAAGTAAAGGAAAGCTAGCTCCAAGGTTCGTTGGACCGTTTTCGATAGTCGAGCGGATTGGAAAGCTCGCATATAGATTGATCTTACCCGAGAAAATGTAGAGTGTGCATAACGCTTTTCGTGAGTCGTTTCTATGAAAATATGCACATGATCCGGATGTGATAGTACCTCCGGATCAGTACGAGGACCTAGAAGCTGAGTCGTAGTTACGAAACCTCATAAGCCGCTTTGCATTGTGAAAATGACACGAAACGACATGGGAGGATGACGATGATTATATCTTGTTATTATTTTGTGATTATTGTTGTTGTTATTAGAATTCCGCATACTAGGATAAGACTATAGACGCACGGTTTAATGGCTGCTAGTTTGGATGATAGAATTAATTGCTTCTGATCATGGATGATAGGCATGTAGAATCGTTTTGGTTGCTTATAGTTGTGGGAATTTTGGGGGGGGGGATTTTTAAGGGGAGAGAATGTAACAACCCGCATTTTACGTATCAAAGGATCGTAAAATATTTTTATTTTATTGCCTGAGAGTTGGATCATTCTCATATTCTAATATGTCGCTTATGGGGATGTGAGACATGTCCATAATTTTTACCAATTTTGTTTGTGACCATTTTGCCCCTGTCAGTCTTGTACATGGCATAACTTTTGACTCGGCTCGAATCAGGTGTTGAGACCTGTGCCATTGGAAAGAAAATGATGATTCCCTTTCTGTAGAATGGTTACATTAAAGATTTGGCTCAGCGGTTCGGGAGGAATCGCTATTTTAAGGTTTAACAGTTGGTTGTTCAGGTTTTGTAGCCATAATGGGATGATTTGTAGAGGCCCATTAGTAGGCTGGTGGAAAGCTATAAATAGGGGGTGAGAGGTATGAAAAATAGTTTACTTTCTCCATTCTCTCATTTTTTGGCCTTGTGGTCCTCCTTCCTCCATCTTTCCACCATTAAAATCGAGATCTAAGAAAGAAAATCATAGATCTACACCGTTTGAAGTTAAATCTACATCATTTCAAGTGAGAGTTCATCGAAACAAAGAGTTTGGATGAAATTCTTCGCTGTCCGGATCTAGATCTAAGCGTTTTTGTGTTATTTTGTAGAATTTGTGAGTGATATGCATCCCTCACGCGGATTCAATCAAGCATATGAGTTCTATGATCTTAATTTCATCATTTTCAAGTCATTCTCCTTAGATCTACATCATGGTAAGTCTGTTTTCATATAAATCACCATAGAATCTAATTTAGCAACCTGAAACCGGTAATTTCTATGCTATTTTCATATATTTATGCAAGTTAGATCCATAATTTTAGTTCATATGTTCATTTATCATGATTTTGGATAATTTTACATAATTATTGATGAAATTGGCATTCTCAAGTTGTTGTTGGTCTCATAACATGTTTGTGGTTGAATTTGATGAATTGGATGAGTTGATTTCGTCGGAATTGTTGTTTGGCGAAGATTTGGTCATGTTGGAGATGATTTGGGTCTACCTAGGAATTGGATCAGTATGGAAGATCCGATATGAAAGACCCGACCAGTATGTAAGATCCGATCGGTATGGAAGATACGACATGTAAGATCCGATCGGTATGAAAGATTCGATATATAAGATCCGATCGGTATGGAAGATCTTACATGAAAGATCCGACCAGTATGTAAGATCCGATCGGTAAGGAAGATCCGACATGTAAGATCCGATCGGTATGGAATATGTAACAACCTGTATTTTTAATAACCTGTTAAGATATAAATTGAGGCAGAAATTAATTTAAAAATGTGAATCAAGGGAAACGGGCAATGCCATTGCGTTCGTCTCGGAAAAATACGCGAAATAGAGTCCGAGTTTTCGAAAATCGGAGTCCGTATGACCCAGTTAAGGCCCATTGAAGTTTTCAGAAATTTCCATATTAAAAACATATTTAAATTTTTAAGTTAAAAACAAGGGTTAGGGCACAACTGGCGTCAGCGGGAAAACTCCCGCCAAGACCCCCATGTCGACAGGCATGTCGACAGGGGTCTGAGGGTGTCGACTGCCCTGTCGACACGGGGTGGCCGGGCAGTTTTGCCTGGCGCACCATTTTTGATTTGGGCTTGGTTGTGTGGCTTGGTTCTGGAGACTTCCGAAATCTGATGGACCTAAACTAACCTAGAGTTAATCCTAGGGCTAAAAACACTTTAATCATCTATAAATAAGACCCTAATCCTACCCTAAAACCTCATTTATTCATTCTAGTAGCTAAACTATGGCAAATTGATTTCTCAAATGGCCTCCACTTAAAAACCCTAGCCTCCACCCTCTTCAAAAATCATTCCTATGAAGATTTTGATGTTCATACAAGCATTTCTAAGTTGTATTAATGATCATTAGCTTGCATACATCATCAAGTTGCAAGCTTTATTGGCTAAGCTAGAGTTTTTGGAATTTTTGTTAAGAGTTTTCTTATTGGAGCTTTGTTTTGGGTTTTTATATGCTTGCATAAAGGGCTTCTCAATCTTTATTAGTAGATTTGAGTCTTCATAATATTTGTAAGCCCTCTTACCTTCATTTTAGAAACTCTAAAGTTAATATGTGATGCAAGTTGGGATTTATGCAAGTTCACTATGCCATGATTTGCAAGTTTGTTGAGTTATGCATGTTTATGCAAGTTCACTATGCCATGATTTGCAAGTTTGTTGAGTTATGCATGTTTATGCAAGTTCACTATGCCATGATTTGCAAGTTTATTGAGTTATGCATGTTTATGCAAGTTCACTATGCCATGATTTGCAAGTTTATTGAGTTATGCATGTTTATGCAAGTTCACTATGCCATGATTTGCAAGTTTATTGGGTTATGCATGTTTATGCAAGTTCACTATGCCATGTTATGCATGTTTAATAAGTTATGCATGCTTATGCAAGTTCACAATGACATGTTATGCATGTTTGACAAGTTATGCATGTTTATGCAAGTTCCCTATGCCATGTTAGGCAAGTCTAACATGTTATGCATGTTTATTATGATATGTAAGATTCATCATGTATGTTGTGCCAAGTTCCCTCTTTCTATCCTTTATGCGTTATGACGAATATGTAAGCGATAGAATGACGTTGGGGGGTTTGGGTAAAACTTAAAATACATGAAAATATAAGATTGGGAATTTACCTATTAAGTTAGGTCTACCCCTTGGGAATTTACCTATTAAGTTAGGTCTACCCAAGTATTTGTTGACTTGTAATTATGTTTTGAAATAAAGTGGACATGACACTTAGAAAACATAAGTGTGGCCAACTCGAGGTTGGGTTGAGTTTGTAGCGTAATTCTACCCGGAACCTACCGGCTTAACTAGTGGCTACAAACAATAGGACCCAATGTGAGAAGTTGGTCATGTGGTGCCAAGACCCGAGGTTAGACCAAGTTGTGGTGTAAATCTACCCGGAACCCACCGGCTTAACTAGGTAACCACAACAAAGTCTAATGTGAGAGGTTAAGGTGCATTAAATTAATTAATGCCTCATGATTAGGGTTAAGTCAGGGTCCACTAATACTTAACCAATTTGGGGGTTCGAGGGATTGAAATGGGGTTAAGTTGTGAACTGTCGGTTACACTTAACCAATTTAATCCATTTGGGGGTTCGAGGGATTGAAATGGGGTTAAGTTGTGAACTGTCGGTTACACTTAACCAATTTAATCCATTTGGGGGTTCGAGGGATTGAAATGGGGTTAAGTTGTGAACTGTCGGTTACACTTAACCAATTTAATCCATGATTAGTAAAGGGTTAAATCGCACTTAACCCTCTTAGGAAACCCTAGCAACGTGGTCTGTTCCAGCAGTAATCCCAGTTTGGTATCATCACAACCCTAGAGGCTAGGCTAGGGCGGGGCACGATTACTGGACGGATGTAAGCGACCAAAGCGATGGCTGAGTGGTACAGCGGTGCGGGTCCAGGCGGGCTACGGACGTGCACGTAGTCCGGTATTGGACAAACTCGAGGCACGGGTACCAGTAGGTTTAGACTGTGCATTATTGCTTCAGTGTCTGGGGTTGACACCCGAGGGCTTGATACACCCGAAGGTGGACCCAGCACAGTCTGACTACATCCATATGTGGGCCGTATGGACACCAACACTTGACGTGTTAGGCGTATAGGGAGCCGATCGACTAGACCGTTTGGTTGGACCTTATATTAAGGTCACTTCATGTTATTGGGTCAAAGCTTGGGCCAAGGGATCAATACCTGTTATGTTGGTTTGCTAGTACACCGTGGTGCAAAACTTAACCTTGTTTATGCGATGACACCTCTATCTATCTTGTAGTTAATTTATCATGCCAGTATGTTGTTATCTATGATCATCTCAGTTTCCATCATGCTGTTAACTTTATTAGTTTATAGACTGATCGTAGCAGGGCTTACCAGTCTTTATGACTGACCCGTTTTCTTTTCGCTTCTTTTCTTCCGTTTCCCCCCCCCCCCAGGTTCTCAGGGTGGGAACATTGGTGCTTAGCTTGGATCGCTTGGCTTGCTTGCTGGATTAGCTCATGTACGTTTGGATATTGAGCCCGCTATGGTTTATCACTCTTATTTGGGGATAGTACTTATGTATTTTAGTTTATCAGATGATGTTTTTATCTAGACTTGTAATTTTGGGAAATTGACATTTTGATGTACCAGACTTGTGTTTTGAAATGGTTTAAAAATCTTCCGCTGTTTTATCTACTTACTCTGTTTATTTACATATATATATGTCATGTCCTGCCTTGTTATATCATTATGCATGTTTACCTTGTTTTAAAACGCCCCACCAAAGTCAGAGTTGCTTGCAAGAGCCACCCTGGCGGAGGTGGGGTGTTACATTTGGTATCGGAGCATATGGTTTACGAGAAGGGATAAAAAGGTTTTTAAAACTTTTGAAAAACTATTTTCAAAACCAAGTATAAAGTATTTTCCAAAGAAAAGTCTAGTTATTTTTAAAGGCTATTCCCCAAAAGCCATTAGCACTATCCTTTGACCCCTCGTTTGAACTCTTTTCATTTCGTTTCCAGCATGTCTGATAATCTCATCTTGCCCGAAGGAGTAACAATACCCGATTGGTTTCGTCGGTACTTGGAAGTCACGGCACCGGTCCCGGGTGTCTCTAATGTTGTCTTTCCAGTCAAGGCCGCTGTTCCTCCTCCTCCTTCCGTAGCTGATGTTCCTCTTCTCCCTCAGCCTCCACAAGCAGATTTTGCGGAAACTTGTAAGAACTTTAAGATGATGGGTGGCAAGAATTTTAGTGGAACAGAGACTTTGGTATAGGCAAGGAATTGGTTGAAAGAGACCGAAGATCTTTTAGCCACCTTTGATATAGGTGACCGCAGGAAGGTTTTATTAGCAGTATGGTTGCTAAAGGAAGAAGCTGCATGTTGGTGGGTAGTCACCACCGCTATTAGGCCAATTGAGACTTGGGATGACTTTAGAGGAAGGCTTGGACTGAGGTTCTTATCACTGAAGCAAGGGGACATGACTATTAGGGAATACATAGATAAGTTTAATCAACTAGCTCGGGTCGATTTAGACTTGGTTAATACAGCTCAGAAGAAGGCCCTACACTTTGCTCTAGGATTAAACGAGCCATTACATGGTTTGGCCATGTCTCATATACCCTTGGGGGCGACTTTCGAGAATTTGGTGAATATGGCCCTACTTCAAGAAGAAGATAACAATGACAAGAAAGAGGTCAAGGCGAATGAGTCTCAAGGCAAGAGGGTAAATTCCGGGAAATGAGGCAAGAATAACAACAACCGCAAGGACAAGCCAAGAGAGAATAGGAAATGCAACTTCTGTGGTAAAGTTGGACATATATCCAGGGAATGTAGGAAGAAGAAGAGAAAGCGGGGCGAATGCTTTCATTGTGGTGAGTTTGGACATCTCAGCAAGGATTGCCCGAGGAAACAAGGGCAAGGTCAGACTCAGTGTGCAGGACTATCTGGAGGGCGAGTTCATCCCCACAACACCGTTCTTCCAGCTCATGATAGAGGTAGTGTTTCTGTTGAAAATCTTGTTTACATTTTCTGATTTTCCCTGTTCGTACTTTGTTTGATTCTGGCACATCGCATAGTTTTATTTCATCTGATCTAGTTGAAAGTTTGCACCTAAGTACTAGTCTAGTTGATGATCCCGTATGTGTTTCAAATCCAATTGGGGGTTCTGCCCATTTGTCTGTGGTCTGAGTGGATTTGAATATTTCTATCTTGAGTATAGAATTCTCGTGGGATGTTTATATTCTCGGTTTCAGGGGATATGGGTTGGTTTTGGGCATGGAATGGTTGTCCTGTTTTGGAGCCATCCTTGGTTTTTGTATATAGGGTTGTGAGGCTCATGACTCGCCTCGGTAATACCCTAGAAATTTCTAGCAACCCTATGGGTCCCGTCATGTTATGTTATCTTGAATCCCTCAACTCGTCTATCGATAGTTTGCAATCTGTGAGGGTGGTCCGAGAATATCCTGATATCTTGGGGGAAGTAAAGGGGTTACCCCTAGACGTGGGATAGATTTCTGCATTATCTGGTTGGTAATACCAAGCCAGTTTCGTGGCCGGTTAGGCACATGACCGCACGAGATGAGAGTTAAGAAAGCAAGTCAAGGAGTTGCTTGAGAAGAACTTCCTGAGACGAAGCATTTTCGAGTAGGGTGCTCCAGTAGTATTCGTTACTAATGTGGACAGTTTGCTTCGCTTATGTGTTGATTATCGTGAGAAGAATAGACAACCGTTACCAAGGATCGATGATTTGTTTGATCAGCTTGTAGGAGCATCTGTTTTCTTTTGATCTAGCTACCGAATTCCATCAGCTTAGGATGGCTGAGGATGGAATTGACAAGACTGCGTTTAGGACTCTAGGTGGATTTTTAGAATGGCTAGTCATGCTATTTGGTTTGACTAATGCACCCGCATATTACGTGAACTTAATGGGTAGGGTGGTTAGGGAGTCCTTGAACAAGTTTGTCGTGGTCGTCGTAGACGATATTTTGATCTCCTTAAAAGAACGAGGAAGAGCATGCTAGACATCTCAAGGAGGTGATGGATACGCTTAGAGCCACCAGTTGAAGGTCAAGTTCTCCAAATGTCACTTTGGAGGAAAGAAGTTGGATTTCTTGGGCACATAGTTCCTAAGTAAGGCTTAGCGGTGGATTCCGCTAAAGTGGTTGCGGTTTAAGACCGGAAAACTCTGAGGAGGGCAATTGAAGTAAGAAGCTTTCTCCGTTTGGCTAGTTAGTTAGCATTCCCTGAGCTTAGACTTACTCTTCTGGATCAAGAAGGGGGTTTCACAGGAAGAAGACCCGCAGTTAGTCAAGAACATGGACCAGTTGATTCGAGGCGAGATGTTAAGTCACCTCGCTAGATATATTATAGATGACAAGGGATGACTAAGGCGCGATGAGAGATTATGTGTTCCTCGAGTGGAAGACTTGGTAAAGAAGGTTCTTGAAGATGCGCATCACTCGAGGAGGTGGCCGAGTTGGTCTCAGGATGCATGTTGTGCCACCAGGTTAAGGCCAAGTCATAGAAGCCCGGCGGGCCATTACCTCCATTGGAGGTTCCGCAAGGGAAGTGTGAAAACATCTCGATAGATTATGTGGATGGACTACCTAGATCAAAGAAAGGGGATACGGGTATGTGGGTCATAATAGGTAGACTCACGAAGAGTGCTCATTTCAGTCCGGTGAAGAGCGAGAGGACTGCATCATGGTTAGCAACGGTTTACCCTCAAGAAGTTGGCCAGTTTTGAAATAGCCTACAGGAAGCCATGGGTAGGCAACTGAATCTAGGTATGGCCTATCACTCATAGGCGGATGGTTCATTTCGATTAAGCATGAGTTATAGAAAATCACGTTTATAAGGGCAACTGGCAACGTGGATTGGTATTTTCAAGAAAAGTTCTGCTGCGTAGAATACTTTATAGTAAGTAGACGAGATCCAGGATTCACTAGTGAATTTTGGAGAGCTTGCATGAAATCATGAGGTTACAGTTATGTTTAAGCCAAGTATACAGAAAGAAGAATAAGTGGAAAAGGAAGACGAGAGGCGATAATGAAATGAGTTCCAACTCGAATTTGGGAAATAGGAGTTAGGAAGCCAAGAAATCATGAAGTAAAAGACGGTCAAAGCACAGTGGAGTTAAGCTCAAGGAAACGTGACTAAGAAGAGTGAAGACTAGATACGCGCATCATATCTCTTTTTAAGAGTGCATCCTTGATCCTTGTTTTCCTGTGGAGCTTGCTTGCAAGTTATCTTTTGTATATATCCTCGGTCCCATTCTCGATCTTATTTCTGTTGTAAACTCCATAAGGGGGTTATGACTCATCGGTTAGTACTATATGTCAGAGTTTGAATGGATTTCTTGTAATCCAAAAAGGAGTTTATCTTGCTTATCTTCTAAGATCTCTTTTTAGCATACCTCTCTGTCCATGTTTATCTAGTTTATCTAGTTTATCGTGTTTATCTTGTCATGAGAACCTTAGGTAGAAACCCTTTGGATGAAACATGTATTTGAAACATGTTATGCTTGATGTTTGCAAGTGGTTGCAAGTGTTTGCAAGTGGTTACTCGTGGATGCATTATACACATTAGGCACTAGATCGGCTCACACACTCTTCATGTTGCATATGCATGAGTGTTTATACTTATTCATGATTGGAACTTGTTGTGCCACCACATGGATGTTGCATATGGATGAATGTTATGTGCACTCATATAGATACTATGAATTATGTTAGGAATTTGCATACATATGGATTCATTTCACTGACATACATATGCATTAAGGAGGTTTACTGTATCAGTAACCGCCTGATCTTTGCATTAGATAAGTACATATACACACACTTTTGCATATGTTCATACAGCATTTAGAATCTTTTAAGGAAAATGGTTGCTCGTGGATGATGTTTTGAGTAGATGGATGTTGGATGGTAGGATATGTTCTTCCTAACTTGAAGATTTCGGGGACGAAATCCTTTAAGGAGGGGAGAATGTAACAACCTGTATTTTTAATAACCTATTAAGATATAAATTGAGGCAGAAATTAATTTAAAAATGTGAATCAAGGGAAACGGGCTATGCCATTGCGTTCGTCTCGGAAAAATACGCGAAATAGAGTCCGAGTTTTCGAAAATCGGAGTCCGTATGACCCAGTTAAGGCCCATTGAAGTTTTCAGATATTTCCATATTAAAAACAGATTTAAATTTTTAAGTTAAAAACAAGGGTTAGGGCACAACTGGCATCAGCGGGAAAACTCCCGCCAAGACCCCCATGTCGACAGGCATGTCGACAGGGGTCTGAGGGTGTCAACTGCCCTGTCGACAGCCCTGTCGACACGGGGTGGCCGGGCAGTTTTGCCTGGCGCACCATTTTTGATTTGGGCTTGGTTGTGTGGCTTAGTTCTGGAGACTTCCGAAATCTGATGGACCTAAACTAACCTAGGGTTAATCCTAGGGCTAAAAACACTTTAATCTTCTATAAATAAGACCCTAATCCTACCCTAAAACCTCATTTATTCATTCTAGTAGCTAAACTATGGTAAATTGATTTCTCAAATGGCCTCCACTTAAAAACCCTAGCCTCCACCCTCTTCAAAAATCATTCCTATGAAGATTTTGATGTTCATAAAAGCATTTCTAAGTTGTATGAATGATCATTAGCTTGCATACATCATCAAGTTGCAAGCTTTATTGGCTAAGCTAGAGTTTTTGGAATTTTTGTTAAGAGTTTTCTTATTGGAGCTTTGTTTTGGGTTTTTATATGCTTGCATAAAGGGCTTCTCAATCTTTATTAGTAGATTTGAGTCTTCATAATATTTGTAAGCCCTCTTACCTTCATTTTAGAAACTCTAAAGTTAATATGTGATGCAAGTTGGGATTTATGCAAGTTCACTATGCCATGATTTGCAAGTTTGTTGAGTTATGCATGTTTATGCAAGTTCACTATGCCATGATTTGCAAGTTTATTGAGTTATGCATGTTTATGCAAGTTCACTATGCCATGATTTGCAAGTTTATTGAGTTATGCATGTTTATGCAAGTTCACTATGCCATGATTTGCAAGTTTATTGGGTTATGCATGTTTATGCAAGTTCACTATGCCATGTTATGCATGTTTAATAAGTTATGCATGCTTATGCAAGTTCACAATGACATGTTATGCATGTTTGACAAGTTATGCATGTTTATGCAAGTTCCCTATGCCATGTTAGGCAAGTCTAACATGTTATGCATGTTTATTATGATATGTAAGATTCATCATGTATGTTGTGCCAAGTTCCCTCTTTCTATCCTTTATGCGTTATGACGAATATGTAAGCGATAGAATGACGTTGGGGGGTTTGGGTAAAACTTAAAATACATGAAAATATAAGATTGGGAATTTACCTATTAAGTTAGGTCTACCCCTTGGGAATTTACCTATTAAGTTAGGTCTACCCAAGTATTTGTTGACTTGTAATTATGTTTTGAAATAAAGTGGACATGACACTTAGAAAACATAAGTGTGGCCAACTCGAGGTTGGGTTGAGTTTGTAGCGTAATTCTACCCGGAACCTACCGGCTTAACTAGTGGCTACAAACAATAGGACCCAATGTGAGAAGTTGGTCATGTGGTGCCAAGACCCGAGGTTAGACCAAGTTGTGGTGTAAATCTACCCGGAACCCACCGGCTTAACTAGGTAACCACAACAAAGTCTAATGTGAGAGGTTAAGGTGCATTAAATTAATTAATGCCTCATGATTAGGGTTAAGTCAGGGTCCACTAATACTTAACCAATTTGGGGGTTCGAGGGATTGAAATGGGGTTAAGTTGTGAACTGTCGGTTACACTTAACCAATTTAATCCATTTGGGGGTTCGAGGGATTGAAATGGGGTTAAGTTGTGAACTGTCGGTTACACTTAACCAATTTAATCCATTTGGGGGTTCGAGGGATTGAAATGGGGTTAAGTTGTGAACTGTCGGTTACACTTAACCAATTTAATCCATGATTAGTGAAGGGTTAAATCGCACTTAACCCTCTTAGGAAACCCTAGCAACGTGGTCTGTTCCAGCAGTAATCCCAGTTTGGTATCATCACAACCCTAGAGGCTAGGCTAGGGCGGGGCACGATTACTGGACGGATGTAAGCGACCAAAGCGATGGCTGAGTGGTACAGCGGTGCGGGTCCAGGCGGGCTACAGACGTGCACGTAGTCCGGTATTGGACAAACTCGAGGCACGGGTACCAGTAGGTTTAGACTGTGCATTATTGCTTCAGTGTCTGGGGTTGACACCCGAGGGCTTGATACACCCGAAGGTGAACCCAGCACAGTCTGACTACATCCATATGTGGGCCGTATGGACACCAACACTTGACATGTTAGGCGTATAGGGAGCCGATCGACTAGACCGTTTGGTTGGACCTTATATTAAGGTCACTTCATGTTATTGGGTCAAAGCTTGGGCCAAGGGATCAATACCTGTTATGTTGGTTTGCTAGTACACCGTGGTGCAAAACTTAACCTTGTTTATGCGATGACACCTCTATCTATCTTGTAGTTAATTTATCATGTCAGTATGTTGTTATCTATGATCATCTCAGTTTCCATCATGCTGTTAACTTTATTAGTTTATAGACTGATCGTAGCAGGGCTTACCAGTCTTTATGACTGACCCGTTTTCTTTTCGCTTCTTTTCTTCCGTTCCCCCCCCCCCAGGTTCTCAGGGTGGGAACATTGGTGCTTAGCTTGGATCGCTTGGCTTGCTTGCTGGATTAGCTCATGTACGTTTGGATATTGAGCCCGCTATGGTTTATCACTCTTATTTGGGGATAGTACTTATGTATTTCAGTTTATCAGATGATGTTTTTATCTAGACTTGTAATTTTGGGAAATTGACATTTTGATGTACCAGACTTGTGTTTTGAAATGGTTTAAAAATCTTCCGCTGTTTTATCTACTTACTCTGTTTATTTACATATATATATATATATATATGTCATGTCCTGCCTTGTTATATCATTATGCATGTTTACCTTGTTTTAAAACGCCCCACCAAAGTCAGAGTTGCTTGCAAGAGCCACCCTGGCGGAGGTGGGGTGTTACAGAATATTTGACATGTAAGATCTAATCTGTATGTAAGATCCGATTGGTATGGAAGATCGGATATGTAAGATCCGATCGGTATGTAAGATCCGACATGTAAGATCTGATCGGTATGGAAGATCCGATATGTAAGATCCAATCGGAATGGAAGATCCAACCAGGATGGAAGATCCAATCAGAATGGAAGATCTAATCGGTATGCAAGATCCGACCAGGATGGAAGATCCGACCAGGATGGAAGATCCGATCAGAATGGAAGATCCATCGGTATGGAAGATTAGACCAGGTTGGAAGACCCGACCAGGGTGGAAGATCCAACCGGAATGGAAGATTCGACCGGAATGGAAGATACGATCTGAATGGAAGATCCGGCCAGTATGGAAGGTTTGATCAGAATAGAAGGATCCGGTGGAATGGACTTCGAAGCGAATTCACATGAGAATGTCGAAGTGATGTGACGTTTTCGTTGTTTGTTGAAATGCAACAAATGTGAAGAAAACTCAAGCGTGTTTTGAGTTTGTTGATTTGGATAGTTGTCGTCAATGACGACTAGATATATCGAAGGTCGAGGAATTATCATTGTCGTATGTTCTAGCGGGCTCAAAGCAGGGTTACGTTTAAAGACCGGTCGTAGGTCGAGTACCCTGGGTATCGTTGAAAGGCGTAGGTAAGTATCGTTAAAAGGCGCATGGGTTTTTTGCTAGAGCCGAGGTTACCAATAGCCCTTGACGGATGGCAATATGACATGGCCAGTCATACGATAAACGATGGTTTCAAAGCAGAATTGGTGGTGATAGCCAGAGTCTGTCATGAATGATTGGATGCTTGGTTTGTACCATCTCACGTAGGTTGTCCAACACCAAAGGAGATGTTCCTTGGGTGCTTATCTGATATTGATTTAGGCCTTTGGGGATTGTACTCAAGGGATGTTGAATTCAATTAGGGTGATTTATGTGAGATATATATTTGGGATGTTATGAGTGGTTTTGTTCGATTGTTTCTAATTGCCATGAGTGAATGGTTGTTCTGATTTCCATGAATGTATGGTTGAAATGTTTGATGAAAAGGCTATCACTGTCCGATGTGGGGAAGATGGAAGTCAAGTTCATCTTTGGAGTTGTACGTAGATTATTTCGTTTATTTACCCATTCTCATTTACTTTATTGGTGATTTTAGATTGTTGTTTTATCGCTCACTAAAACTGTTGTTTGACTCAAGGTTTTATGTTTCCCTCTTATTACCTTGGGTTGTTCATCCGATTTTGGATGGAAAGACTAGGTGGCATGCGACAGATAATAGCTTACTGAGGACGATGTTGCAGTTTGGAGGCAAGCAGAAGACTGGCGTAATATCTTTTCTACTACATAGTTTTTGGATTTACTCTGTTTGTTATTCTTCTCTAAGTGCTGTAGTGAGGCAAAATTGTTTAAATACTATTGTTGTAATTCAAGTCTATTGATATTGCTTTCTAGTTGTTATGAAAATTTAGAGTTTTCTGCTTCACTAATAATACCTGTTGTATATGTTCTATTATATTTTATCTTTGCGCTATGACTTCTACGACAGGTTTCACTTGTGTTACCATATCTTGATGATCATCCATAGCTGCCTGGCACACCTTTCAGCGCACTGTTCCTCTTGTTTAGTGCAGGGGTTATGGGCTGTCTTCACACTACATACATGCATGACTGCTCCGAGTGGCGTATGTTGTAACATCACTCCTTTTTGACCGCTTCAAATCGGTAACTAAACCAACTTAAAACGTTCAAATCGATGGATCGTTATTTAGCTTAAAGAGTTTAAAGAACAGAATCAACACAGAAAACACAGAATAAATAACACAACATTGAACAGCAAAATAAACTTTCATATATTAATCATAAAATTTGATACAAGATTTTCCTATACAACCGAAGCTTTAAAAAACAATTTAAATACAAGAAAAATATTGTTGTTTAAAACTTCAAAGTGAGCCGTCTCCTGAAATCCCCGGCTTCACCAATCTTCGAATCCTAAGCTATAATATTTAAATCTGTACTGCTCGGGTCTGAACCGAGCGTTCCATGCAAAAACACAAAACACTCGAAGTAGGATTAATCATTGTTCAAGTAAATTAACTTCAATATAAACTGAATATAAAATAGTCAATTATTAAATTTCGAGTACATCGAACCCACGATAAACTGCCAGGATATAGCATAACAACTTGGGATAAAACAAGTCAGGACAACATATGCATTTATATATATATATACGTATGCCGATGACATATATATACACATACAGTGGTATATATGTGTACATCAGCCACCACATATATATACTATAAACGTATATATGTATGCCATTGACATATTTATAAACATACAGTGGTGTGTATATATATACATATGTGTACAACAGGGTACGTAAATATCCAAATACCAAGCATAATATCTGTGCATATCAGTTTTTATTTTAGGGACAAACGATCTCAGAAGCCTGCATGTACACACGTGTACATGTACATATGTGCACTGCCCCAGCAACCTGGAACCAGGATTTATCAAATGAAATGAAAGTTAAAAAGTGTACATGAATGTGCCATCCCAAACCGGCAACTCGAGTAAAAAGTAACCGAGTAAAAGTCACAGAGTGGACACCAATATGTCGCAAAACGGGACAGCATAGCAAAACAATGCATCAGCTAGCATATGCAATCTGTATACAAAATTAGCTGCATACTTCGGTTGACAAAACCATCTAAGAAAACATGACAAGAGTACAAATATGTATAAGTGAGCATAACCATGGGACAGTGCTTAAAAGCATAATACATTCACAGTTATAAAATGTCCAGTGCATGCATTTTCTTCTAGCAAGCGGCATACTTAAAACATCTCATAATTAGTCATCTCGAGTTTAACCTAAAGGCATACTACTCGTGCTGCAGGCTGATAAAGATTATGGCCAAAAATACACCAACAAACTATACAGTTAAGGGAAGCGATGTAGCATTCATTGGGATTTATACATATGCTTGTATTACTTCTTTATATAGATGCCAAACATTATGAATTTTAGAATGTACAAAGGTGTTAGGCCATTATAAGGGTGCTTGTGTTCAGTTTAAATGTGATGGCCCGCCCTGCACCAGCCGACATTTTCCCCGGAATGTGTTGTGTCAATGCCCGACTAGCATGGGACGGTCGTCAAAGGAAAAGGGTTTTAAACTATGAATCACTAACCTGTAGTATATCTCACAGTGCATGGAATAAAATATAGTAATAACATAACTTGACATAAAACAGGCAAGATAGTGCATAAGCTGAAAACTAAACCATCATAGCAACGGAATCCAAAATACAGCTTATGATCCAAACCATTATTACAACTTCAAAATACTGTCTCTAAAGCAAAATAGAAAGGGTACACTACTAATTCCCAAAGTAGTGACCAACAACAACACAGGGAGAATATATGTAAATAGTCAGGAACATCATAAACATACACTCGAATAGGAACATCATAAACAGAAAGCATACCTTGAATAACGACACTTTTTCCTTTCTCCGCCTCAGTTGGGGCATTCGACGAGGAAGGAACAGCGTTGATAACATATGCTTTCATGATCTGCTTCTCTTTGGGAGGTTGTGGACATTTATTCTAGTGATGTCCCATTTGGCCGCAATTGAAGCACTTCCTATCCGCTGGCTTTGCTGGACATTCTTGGGCATAGTGGTCCTTCTTGCCATAGCTATAGCACTCGACATCTTTCTTCTTCTTCTTCTTCTTCTGACCATCCTTGGTCTGGTTCTGTTTCCTCTTAGTCTGTGAATTATTCTTGCCTCCACTGCTTGCCTGCAGCTTTGGCTCCTCTGTAGATGTAATAGCAACATCGGCCTTTGACTTAGGGTAAAGGCTCTCGATCTCAATGCCTTTCCCACAATAGATTCGAATGTCTCATCGATGTGGTTTATAAGTCTTTACCCCAAGTACTCATCCAAGCCAGTTATGAACTTCTCATTCTTCTTTTCAGCAGTATCGATAAGGGATAACCCATATTTCGATAAGGTATCGAACTCAGCAATATATTTCGAGGCTACCCTACCATCTGCTTAAGTTCCAAAAATTTCCTGAACTATTCTGATTACTGAGCAGCATGAATAAACTTTTCACTAAAGCGAGTCTTAAACTGATTCCAAGTAACTTGATCCTCAGGAGTAGCCGCTTTAATAGCATTTCACCAATTCATAGCCCGTCCTTGAAGCTGATGCGATGCTAACTTTCTCTTCATTGCATCATCGATTCCCAAATCCTCGAAGATGCGCTCACAACTATCAAGCCAATCTTGAACATACGTAGCCGATTCCGTTCCATGGAACGGCTTCCCACCAACACTAGTATAATCCTTGTTAAGCTTAGCGAAATCGGCTCTAGGCGCCTGCACTACTGCACCACACCGTTAGCAGCATTAGGAACTACCCCCTTAACATCCCTAAGCATCTCTCTCATGAAGGTAGTAAACATCGTCCTCATATCAGGAGCATTCCTATTATTGGCTCCGAACCCGTACTCCTCGTATATCGGCTCATCTTTCAATCTATAAAGAGAAAACGATTAACCATCTCCTTAGTGGTGCCAGTGTAGTGCGGCTTCTTCCATAGATATACTAGTAGTGTGTATATATATATATATATATCTTTTGAAAATCAAAATATCACAAATATGCGCTCTCATATACGTATACTATCTCTCCCTGATGTCTTCCCCTAGGTCAACTACGCAACCTAGGCTCTGATACCAAGTGTGATGGCCCGCCCTGCACCTGCCGACATTTTCCTTGGAATGCGTTGTGCCAATGCCCGACTAGCACGGGACAGTCATCAAAGGAAAAGGGTTTTAAACGATGAATCACCAAAGAACCTATAATATATCTCACAACACATGGAATAAAATATAGTAATAACATAATTTGACATAAAACAGGCGGGACAGTGCATAAGCTGAAAACTAAACCATCATAGCAGCAAAATCCAAAATACAGCTTATGATCCAAGCCATTATTACAACTTCAAAATACTATCTCTAAAGCAAAATAGAAAGGGTACACTACCAATACCCAAAGTAGTGACCAGCAACAACATAGGGAGAATATATGTGAATAGTACGTGGAAGCCTCCTGCTCATCTCCGGACAGCTACTCGTGCATACCACCTAACTTGTCTCTAGTATGCTCGTTTAGGAGCACCTAGAGTAATAAGAAGAGACATAAAACTCTGAGTCAAACAAAAGTTTGGTATGAGCGATAGCAGCAAAACAAAACAATAACAGGTATAAATAATCATACCTGAACCTGGACCTGCAACCAAAGAGTTAGCACAACAAGATGTATAGTACTCTAAGGTAACACTAACATAAAGTGTAAAATGGGAGTGTGCGTGTCATGGTGATAGCAAACATCAAACATAGCAATCATCCTCACATCTCTCACTCAGTGCGTAAAGCATACGATATCCACTACTTTGGTCACCAATTCCTTTGCTATGACTACGACCACTTTGCCCTTGGGGGGCCTGAATGGAGTTCGACTCCATACAACTTTGACCCCACCGCACTGGTCCATAGTCGATAACCCTCTGCTATGTCCACTTTGCCCCCATTGGAATCATAACGACTCCAACTGCACTGTCTCACAGCCCTGCTACGATCACTTTTCCCATTGGAGTCATGACATGTAACACCCCGTAATTTTAAATATTAAAATTAACAAATTAAAGTACTTAATTGTAAATGTGATAATTAAGGGAAACGGGTTACGCCATTGCGTTCGCCTCAGAATTCTGGTTGAGATAGAGTCTGAGTTTGCATAAAACAGATACCGTATGAAGAAGATATGGGTGAACGAAGTTGGGCAGAAAAACCGGAAATAGGCCAGGATACACTGGCGCACTTGTGAAGTGCGCCAGTACAAAAATGCACTGGCTCACCTGCCAAGTGCGCCCATGTCGGGCTGAAAACCTGCACAGATTTATGGGTGTTCTGATCCGAACAGTAAGTCAGTGCTGAGTCATTCCTGACCTGTTGCTAAGTCAATAGGATAACTCTATCTAGTCTAGACGGTGATGATGGCTCCTGTGAGATCCAATGGCCTATATTAATCTGAAAACTCTATAAAAACACGCATAGACTCAAGATCTAACCTAATCAAAAATTAAATCCATGGTCGTTATGCTGTCAGTTCTCAACCTAGAGTAGCCGTCGTCAAACTAGAAGCAAGACTGCGAATCAATTCAAATAAAAGCCTAAAACTAGAACAACAAATAGTCTACGTCAAGGGATTAGCATAACAAATCTAGAATTCAGATCCCAGAACTCAAGACCCTCTTTTTCTGTGAGTTCTAGTCACTTTTAGGTTTAAATAGATAAATGTGAATTGTGGTAGACTATGATTTGGGTATATGTTGTTTGTAGTTATGCAAGTTTATTGTTGTTGTGAATCATGAAATTATGCAAGTTTATTGTTGTTGTGAATCATGAAATTATGCAAGTTTATTGTTGTTGTGAATCATGAAATTATGCAAGTGAAATTCATGAACCTATGCAAGTTACCTATGCAAGTTATTGTGTTGCGAATTCATGAACCTATGCAAGTTATTATCATGAACCTATGCAAGCTGTTATGAGAACATGCAAGTCACCTATGAAAGTTATTATGTTGAGAATTCATGAACCTATGCAAGTTGTTATTCATGAACCTATGCAAGTTATTATTCATGAACCTGTGCAAGTTGTTATGTTATGCAAGTTTGTTAGGTTGTGAATATTGAACCTATGCAAGTTTTGTTAATCATGTTATGAATCATGAACCTATGCAAGTTGTTAATTATGTTGTGGATCATAATTCTATGCGAGTTTATCATGTCATAATCCCTAGTTGTCATGCTTATGCCAAAAATTGTACTGAAACAATCACCTTGTCATTCCTTTGTTTTATTATTATGGCGAGGCTACTTTGTAGCCTCGATGACGCCAAAATGCGCGCGGTTATGCTAGTTAAGAAATGGGGAAAAGGGGAATTTGTAATAGGCATAATTTACATAGTGATTATGTAAATTGGACACATGATTCAAGTAGGGAAACATATAAATGATTACCTATTATGATATGGGTAAAATTGGGTAAAAATGGTATAATTTGAATGTGACCATTTATGGATAAGAAATTCCAATTGTTGAGTAAAATAGGTATTAACACCTACAAATGGAAAAGATTAATTAATTGATAAATTAATTAAAAATGGAATGTTAGTAAATTATAATTTGAATTGTACTTATGACACGAGGTTAGGTTACGTTAGTGGTGGAAGTATGTCTGGACCCGACCGGCCTACCAGCAGCCACTAACGTTGAACCTAATGTGGGAGGTCTAAGTACGTAAATACGAAGAGGGCTAAGACACGAGGTTAGGCCCAACTGTGGAATAAGACTTCCCGGACCCGACCGGCATATCCAACATCCACATGTTGTAGGCCTAATGTGGGAGGTCTAACCCAATATAACCATAATTGGACATGGTAATAAGAAAAGACTACTAACCTAACTTAATACATGTGGACTGTATGATTATGAACATAAGTTAGGGTTAAGTAAAATGAGTTGGATTGTAGGTGGGTAATATTAAATTATATAGGCCCACAAACTTAACCATTAAATAAACTGGATTAAGTCAATGGGTGGGTTAAGTATAACTGAAGGGTAGGTGGGTAATATTAAATTATATAGGCCCACGAACTTAACGAGATAAAGGGGTTATGTAATTAAAGACACCTAACGGTATACATAACCGGGGCAAAATAGTAAAGTTATGTATTAAAGACACCCTTAGGGGTACGCATAACTAATGGGAATAGATAGAGTTATGTATTAAAGACACCTATAGGTATGCATAACTAATGGGAATAGATAGAGTTATGTATTAAAGACACCTATAGGTACGCATAACTGATAGGTAGATTAAGGGTTATGTATTAAAGACACCTATAGGTACGCATAATTGATAGAGGGCTATGTAATTAAAGACACCTTAGGGTATACATAGTCAGTAGAAAACCTAGTGGGGATACAAGACATAGGGGAGAGCTTGTATCATTTTGTGTGGGACCCATTTCAGTCAGTAACCCAGAGTGGTATCAAAGTAGAGAACTCTGTACTAGGCGGGGAAGGGGCACACTTATTGATTTATTGTAAGAGATCTAAAACGAGACGGATGGTGTGGGCGGCGCAAACCGGCCGGGGACATGTGCGTGCATGGGCTGGGAAGAGGGGGACAAGATGACCGTGACATAGTAGGTATAACTGTGCACACCTTGGGTTGCCACTTTAGGGAAGTGATACCCCCTAGTTGTGGAGCCAAGCACAGGGTATCTACAGAGTAGGGAGACGATCGATTAGGGTAGTGGTTAGGGTATACCCGGACATATGCCCTAAGTCTACCAATTTATAGTAGGAGGGTAGTGGGTACGACTAGTGGAGATAGGAGCAGGCGGCACCTATGACAGCAGCTAGGAATACACGAAACTACCACCATCGTTATTGTTATCATGATTAAAGGAAGGGATCATCCTGTCTTGATTAAACTAGTAATAGTGCCGAGTAGTTTTGTAGTGAAGCATGTGTATATCACCTTACCTTATCTTCCTTGTCACACCTGCCATTTGTACAGTGAACCCTCTTATCCACTTCGTATGTCTGTCATGTTTACCTTTATTTATTTACTGGCTAAATGTTACTAGACTCTCCAGACTTTATGTCTGACCTCCCTTGTTTTTCCTTCTCTCTTCCGTTTCCCCCCAAGTTCTCAGGGAGGAAACACCCAGGTTTAGTCAGGATTTGTATATCATCTTCTAGGAGCTACTTCTGAAGTATGGCTCGAGCCTCTGTCGGTTATATGGCTTGCTCTTTAATATGGGGAATGATGTTTTTCTTTTTAAATACCTATGTACTCTGATAATGTAAGACAGAAGAAGTGTTTTGTTGTAATGGTTTTATGACTCATGGTATTATGTAACAAAGTATTTTGGCGATTTAATAAAGTTGTTTATTTTCCGCTGCAAAATTTTTATATCTGTCTTGTGATATTCTGTGTCTGCTTACCTAAATACTCCACCGAAGTTAAGGCATTCCCTTTGTGAGTGACCTTAATAGAGGTGGGGTGTTACATGACAACTCCACTGCACTGATCCATAGCCAATAATCCGTCCTCCAACGGTGAACCACAGTTATAGATATCGATAACCCCTTTGCACACGTCCCGCAGCAAAGCCCAATCATGAAGTTAACTCGTTGGTTCCCATTTGGATCCTGAGTTATAACTTCCTATTTGTACTACCTTTACATCTCGGGTTTTGGTCATCATCCTGAATTGTACTTCAGTTTCCATTCGGTTCAGCTCATACCTTTTGTCATGTCTCAGTTCGATGCTCAAGTCCTCAGCTCAGCCCACGGTTCGTGGATGCTCCGGTTCGTGACTCGTGGTCAGCTCGTGGGCCACATTCGGGTCATGGGACCCACTCGTGATCCCTGTCATGGTCGTGGTCTTCTGGATCTGCTCGTGACAATGGGTCGTGGCTCCAAGCTCCTTGCGGTTCGTGATGCTGCATCGGTTTGTGGAGGAAATGGTGCTCCGGCTTGAAGCAGCTCGTGGTCCTTGAAGTGGAGTGGCTCGTGGTGCTTTGGTCCGCTCGTGTAGTATGGGTCACGAGCCGGTCGGCTTGTAGGGGTGCTTCACGATCCGGGGGTGGGTCTGACCAATTTCCTGCAACTTCCAGCGAGCTATTTACGCCACACGATGGCGTTTTCGACCATTCTAACTTTACTATACAATCACAAAGCATACCAACTAGTAATAGCATATAGAATCGACCATAAACACCAAAACAACAATTTGAGAAGTTATTATGAATCAAACATACCCAAAACACATATTTTTCCCTTAATCCCCTTTATCATTATTTAACTACAGGATTAGCAAAATATGTCCAAATTAACCCAAATATCTATCAGAGGCATAAAATAATATTTCAGATTTTCTACATATTTTTCCATATTTTCCTGAGTCATAATTTCACTAATTATCACTAATCACCCCTAATTAGTATAAAAACATACTAATCACTCACCTTAGCCACAAATGAATTATAGATCTGAAAACTCCACTGATTTGGGTCGAATTCCTATGTGTTCTAGCAGCTCTACCTTTGATTTGATGCTAATCCACCTTGATTTGACGTAGTTTTGCTTAATTAGTGATTAGAAGGTGATTTGGGGGTGTTTTATAAGATGGAGGCCATTGCTAGTGTTCAAGAGATGTAAGTGGCAGCTAGAAAACTGAAATGAAATGTTTTCCCAAACCCTTTCATCCCTTCCATAACCCTAATACTGAAATGAGTTATGGGCCCAGCTGCTAATCACCCAATTAAGCTCGGTTAAGCTGTTTTCCATCTTCAAACCTTATTTCAGCCATATTTCCCAAACGGTAAGTCTGTTTGATTAATGTAACCACTCTACGAAAAGTTAAACCATCATCTGAATCCAATGGAAATGGTTTCTGGTCAAAACTCCTTACCAATCAAAAGTTATAAGCGAAACAAGATCCGCCACGGGCAAAACGATCATTTAAAATTCGGCAAAAATCGGGAACATCGGAAATGACCCCAATAGTCGTTTCCCAAAGTTACACGACCATACGACTTCGTAGGAAAATAAAATAAATATTCTACGATCCTCCGATACGTAGAATGCGGGTCGTAACATTAAACAAGGCAAGAAAGTACCAAGTTAGCAGCTAGGTAGGGTGTTGCTGCATGTGTTCAGTTCACACAAGATAAGGCAGTACCAATGTTAGAGAAAAATGTTGTGAACAGTCTAAAAGCAAAACATAAAGGTCTCTTTTCTCATTATCAATAGATTTTGCGATATTCTACGTCATAAAGTATAACTGAATGTGTTTGGCTTGAGAGAAGTCTTGCATGAAGGAGAGCATTTTATATAGCCTCGCAACAAAGATTGATATATAAATACAATTTCTCACACTGCGACTGAGTTAACGATAACAAATGATTTTATGGATTAAGATTCTATAGACAAATTGAAATCACAATAATCAAACCGCAGCCATTAGATCGAAGATCGACTGACTTTTAGCAATGATGCATGCTAACAGAGTGAAATCGGTTAAAACTTCAAATGCACTCTAAAATCAAAGTCACTAGATCTTTGATATGAAGTCGGGGATCTGATAGATTTCTCTACTTTGATATTTTACAAAAATAGATGATCATCTTTTCTTCAGATCCTTACTAATAATAATGCTAAAGTTCAGGTTCATCCACACTGTATGAAAAATTCGGGACATGCAAATTTGTATAGGTGAAACAACCGAAATGATTTTTATCAACAAGGCAATAGGTGATATAAATGTGGCAACCATTTATCAATTCATGTGACCATATCTGTTCAATCAAGCACATATACACACACAAACTGAATACGTTACATATATGTATATATAACAAGTGCAGCCACTAGACGTGATGTGGCAAGGCGACAATGCTCATAACAGGGTTGTGAAAAACACATACTACCTAGTGCAATGAATCCAGGTTAAGGGGATAAAACATGACTAGAAAAATGCGCAACCTACAACAGAATTAAACTATTATATTCTAGCTCTAATGAAGTTAAACAACTTGAAACAAGATGAATCGTGAGCTAATAACTCACCTTAAACGCAGGAAGAAGGCACAGAGTTCAGGTTGGAACAGCGGTGGCTTGCGGTCTTCGACGATGGTGTTAGTGACGAAATTGGCTTCGGGTGACGACACGGTGCTTCAACGTTGGCGGCTTCGATGATGCTGGAAAAGGAACAAAGGCCGATGCTGACGTTGATTAAAGAAGCGAATGAAGGAGAAAGCAACGCGCGGTGGCTCCGATTTGAGGAGGAAGTTCATGCGCGGCTAGCAATTCAAGGTGGAGACTGCGATGATGATTCAGGGCTTCGAATTTGGAGACCACGATTTCGATTAGGATTTGGAGAAAACTATTTTTCCAGAGATAGAGGCCATGTTGATTTTGCAGAAGCCATTAAAAATAAAAAGGAGAAATGATTTGTTGAAAGAATTGGGGAAGGAACGCTAATTTATAAAAGGAGAAAATGAGGATAAGAACAACGTTCGATCAATAGCTTATAGGTTAGCAGCGGGTAGTTCGGCGTGAAACTAACTGGCGAAAGTTATATCTACGTTTAATTTAATAATAATTCTACCGCGAATGCTAAGAACCGCTCTAATTTCGTCCACCCACGCAATCTCCAAACATGACAAAAATTATACGTGCCTCTTTGTTTTCGCGTTCTGAATCCAATAAAATTAGTCTGGTTGTTATCCGACTCCATCTACATACATTGTTATTTTATTTTTAAATTATTTATTTGTTCACCAATTTTATTCCGTTTGTCCACCAATAACTCTGTTCGTTCCCAAATTTTGAAACAATAAATTTCAATTTCTTTATGCATAGGAATACACACATATCCAAGTCAATTTTCCATATATTTTTAACAGATAAATTCTTTGATTTTTTTTAATGTTAATAACGTTTATTTTTAAATTCAAACTATTTATATTTTCCAGTCGAGTTCCAAATCCAAATCAAATATCCAACCAAATTCAATTCAAATATTCAACAATAAATATTCGATTTCCAACCAACCGTTCTGAGTTAAATATTGAATTCAATTCATACACAAAACCAAAAACTTGATTTTTAATCTCTAACCCAAGTATCAATATAAATTTGATTATTAATAGTTAAATCTCTAATTAATTTTTATTCCAGTTGTCAAAATTTCTGGGACGTTACGATCTCCCCCTTTAAAACTTTTCGTCCTCGAAAAGGAGGGATCATTAGAGTTATATAAACATATACTTTAAATTCATATTTATGTGAAAATTTTCCACAACTAATTTAAATATCGATATTTAAATCATTGGTCCTCTTTCTTTATCCATCGTACTCAAATAACTCGAAAAATCAAATTTCCTTTCATATAGGTAGAATTTTGATCAAACACGATTTCATTTCTCTTCCGAACCGGGTTTTATTTATTTCCATGCTTTTAAAACTATATTCAAATTTATTTGATCAATTTCTATCTCAAATTATTTTGAGATATCTTCCAATTTCTAGTTCTATCTAATTTTCTATGAGATTCAGAAACATATAATTTCTTTTCAAAACCACTCTCGTTTTAAATTCCGATTTCTGCATAAACTGGATTTATGCATCTCAAACTATTTCAAATTTCTTTATAAACCATATCTGACAATGTTTGCTTATCCATTGTTCCACTTGTTTCTTACAATTTCAATTCAACCACATTTCCTTACATTCAATCCATTCAATCTTTTCCTAATACTCACTGAAGAGTGTAAATAACATCTCCTCTTCAAGTTACAATTTGGCGACTTGAAAATTCCCAAAATCAGAAATCTTTTTATAACTTTTATACATAACACGAAATTTGTGCAGAAGATATTTGTATAATTACCCCCAAAGCTATGGACTTGAAAATATTCCGAAATTATCTTTCTTAACTTATTAAATTAGGTATATTTTAATTTCAATTTATTGATTTGGAAATATTTGATAACTCGAAGTTTGACAAGTCTATTGTCGTTCTCACAAATGTTTGGCATACGCTGGTCAGGCGCACGACTAAAATCTCCAAGTACTAAACATCCTTGCTTCAACTCCCAGTGAAAATAATTCAAAAATTCTTTTTTAAAGAAAACAGATACGCAAAGTACCAGTGTGATATTGCTATATTGATTGTTCATGAATCGCAGATACATAATGGTTTCGTCTGGATCCCCCAGAAAACATCTGTATCTTTAGGAAATCACTTCCCAGCGAGTTTCGTCATGGACAAACCAATGGAAGATACTAAAGAATCAAAAGAAAATATGAGGTCACCGATCGTTGGCTGCTCTATCTCATAGTTACGAAACAAATTGATGAAAATAAATCAAGCTACTAGAATCATTCAAGTCACAAAGATAATTCAAGTCACGAAGACACGGTGCTGAATTAAACATGTGGCTCAACATCACTGATATATCTCAACATTGCATGGCTTCATTCTACCTTTAGTAACTCTAGTGGTTACATCTCTTTCACTTGTAGATATGCCATGTGGACCGCAGATACACAATGGTTACGCCTAGGACCCCTACGAAATATCCATACCCGTAAGCTTTCACAGCTCTGCGGATTACGCCATTATCACGACTATAGATCGCAGCAGACACAATGGTTACGCTTGGTTCCCCCAAGAAACATCCGTCCGTCGTAGGTCATCTACATCCTTGCGAATTACGCTACACGGTCGTGTTCTTCCAGAAACAATGACAACTCGAGTTTTATGTCCGTACAACCTACTACCACCAGCAGCGCATTTCAACTAATCTCGAAATTCAAAGGAGAAGGAAGGTACCTTCCTTATTTTGACTTGAAAACATATAATACTATGTGCATATAGTACTTTATTGCATACTCCTCATAAATCATACTTATGTCAACTTACACAAGATCTTCTTTCCAAATCATATTTCAAACATCTCGTTCATATATATATATTCTACTATATAAGATTTCATTTCAAATCAGTTACCTTCCAATTTAGTAGTTACCAAATTCACTAAATTCGTATATATTTCCCATATAAGTTTCGGAAACTTTAATATCCAATATTTGAAATCGAATATCCTCAAATTTCATCCAATTTCAAATTTTCAATTTCGATCTCTTCATCAATCCAGATATCTAATAGCTTTTCAAACTCTGATTTATGAATCCATTTGTTATAAACCAAATTTCTTCTAATTTTTCCATATTAAGTTCCTCAATTCAAATCGTTATGCTTTCAAAATTTCAGAATTCTTCATTCCTTACAACAAATTTCCTCATCCACGCATTATTACTCTTCCATATTTACATACTTCAACCGTAGATTAGCAAGCGAACAACTCCCTTAGTATCAATCCCGTAGGCCGAAACCAGCATTAGATCAATACTCAGGAAATCATTCAACTTGACTAATCTCCAGTAAGTTTTCAATTTCCTTAATTCCATTTTTAATTTCTTATCAGAACATTTCTTACGCAACTCTCGGATTCAATTTACAAATCCACCTTTTTTTACGACAATCGTTGATTATACCAATAATTCATGCCTTCAAAATATTTACTTTAAAATATACTTTATTTATCTGAGTACATAAACAAATAATTATTAATAGATTAAATTTTTATTAAAAACATAAAGTACGTAGTACTTTCCTGAAATTCAACATAATCGACTTCCATGAATTTGGGTTTTATTGATAAAATCCATTTATTAACTTCTTCGCTTAAAACCAATAATTTTTTCTTTTACACTCTTGCAAACCCTTTCCTTTTATCTCGACTCGAATTTTAAACTAGATATTAAACTTGTCCTATTAACTAGAATTGCATTCAATATCTTTATTTACGAAATTTGGATTATATGATCTGATTTCTTTATAAATCCCTTACAAAATGGTTAACCTTATTACATACCTGATTTCTTCTTAAATAAATTTTATTTATGAAAAAATCATTTAAATATCATTATTTCATGAAGTAAAAATAGTCTACTTGTTTATTAACTAAAATAAATTAGTTAATAACATTTGAAATTATTTAACAATAACTAATAATAATAATAACTTTAAACATCGTTAAATAAAAAGTAAATTATATTTAAATTTAAACAACTTTTATAAATAACCACTTTTGACCAAACAGTTGACTTGGTCAACCTTAAATCATCGGTTAATTCTTTAACCGATTTCAATTACCCCTTACTATTAGATTAATTAAATTTACTTAAAAATAATTATTTCAAATTATTACCCTATAGGTTAATTACAGCTTCATTTGCTTATAAAACTGATTTAAACGTCAAATTTTGATTACATAATCATTCATAATATTTTTAATAAAACTCATTTACAAACATCGACTTATTTTTAAAATTTCATTATGACTTATAAAATATAATTAAGTATCTCACTTAAGTTATAAAATAAATTTTACAGCTTAACTTCGTTAATTCACCAAATGACAAATCAACGCTTAAACAAAAAGGTGGATTCTAGGCCATTTGCTGCCAATCCCTCAATCAATAATGTATATTGATCCAAATCACAGCAACGTTGAATTTCAATTCAACATCAACATCCAAACAGGTTTTCAATGTCATTGGGGTTCAATCGGTTCATATATAAAAATAAATAACATACATAATATTTGAGGAATCCTATCGAATCCCTGTAACATGTTTTTTCCTGCATCACAGCTCGTTATAACAATTTATAATATCATATGAGACTGAAATTTAATACTATGGCGTCAATATAATTAACATCAATCAATAACAAACAATAACCAACCAATAACGTCCATAACATCCAATTATCAATTTTTATATTATCGATTATAAATTATAATTATATGAATTTAATACATTATAGAATTCCAGAAATGTGTGAGAGTTAACTCATTAATTTATTTTCGATTGACGATTCACACCTTGTTTCATAATTTTAAACAAACGTTCAAAATTACATGGAATTCCAACTACTTCTGCTCAAACCAGCTTGTACGCGTAGCCTCCATCGCCACGATCCCAACGGACCTGGTTTCGTGTAATTTTGATGATATATGGTTAAGTTATCGCGATTAGAGGTTTATATATAAATTAAATAACTAAATTGACAAAAAATTAAACCTTAAACAACCGTGTCGTACACGTTTTCCATTCACCTTCGTTCACGAACCCGATTGTTCTTCCCCAACACCTTCGATACAGGCCTCGAGCAAAACACGGCCATCCCAACAGCACGTCGCGCCACCTTTGGCTATCTGGAGCACCTCTGACCTACCCACCTCCTTCTCTATGCCGAGAACCTCCATCGTGCGAAGTCGCCAATTCAACCCCGCATCGCCAGATTTTAACTCAAAGTGTTTTCCATTCGAACCCATATTGCCACCGCCATCCATCACCGCGCCAGACCGGACCATCGCCAATCGACCGACTTCTCTGCCCTCTTCCATTTCTCTTCAGTTACCATCGCCCCTAGTTAACCCCAATCACCGGAAAAGTCAAACTTTCGATCGCCACTTCGACATAAAACTCAGAAATCACCTTCTCCGATCAACTCCTTGCCCCGTCCACCTCAGACCGTTTCAGGTCATCTACCCAAAAGAGAAAATGACCACCTGCCTCCCCTATACAAATCTCCTTTAGACACCTCCACCTGAAACTCACTCCACTTCCTTGAATCAGGCCCAAAAACAAAACTCAGAGCTCACGATTTTTTTCCATCTACCCGCCACCAAAAGCCATCGATCCACCCCGATTTTTTACAGCAGGTAGATATCAACAAGATCGTCAATTTTCCCATTGGTGCCCCCCTCAATTTGCAATAGATATTAAGATATAATTTATTTTATGTACAGGGGTTTTTCTACAAAATATGAACATTTGTGAAAGGTGTGGTGAGGTTTTGCTGAAATTTAAAATTAATATTAATTAACTTGAGGGGACAAGCGACAATGACTAACGATTTTAATTTCTGAATGTAGTTATTCGTTTTTGTAGTCACAAACAAACTCCGTTCACGACGAAAATGAACGTCATGATATAATTTGGCGTTACGATTCTAATGAAACTTGTTTCGTCGAATTCCGAGTCTGTTTGCTCAAACGCCGCTCATTGAGTCCAAATGGTTGTTTTATTCTCATTTAATTTTGTTGTGATCACAAAATAACTTCAATTTGCGCGAAACTTGAAATCTAGCAATAATTAACTATTACGGTTTTAATAAAATTTGTTCAATTGAAAACAGAGGTTGTTTGAATAAAGTTCCTTTTTAAGGGTCCAAATTAAATTAAAATAAAATAATTTTAAAATACCTCAATAAAATAATATTAAAATATTATAATCGGACAAACTTGAGTAGAATTTCATATACTTTCAAAATAAAATACTCCTGGTTGAATTCCAAGCCAAACCGATATTAAAAATATCAAAACCCTTTTATTTATATAAATAAACGTTATGATTTATAAACGAATTCCATGGAGACTATTTAAAAATTTATTTGGACACAAAACAAAATCTACAATATGAAAACTCGATTTTTCTCTTCCATTAGAAATTTTTTATCCAATATATTCAGACGTTTCTTGTTTTGAGAAATTTCGACTTATATTGGATCCTGTACAACTATTTAAAGTTCAAAACGTAATATTACGAAATACTGCGCCGCTACAGTTCGTTTTCTAATAAAATTATAAATTAAACATTCAAACGTCGTTTAATAGCGAAATCGTTAATATAATTCAAAACTAAACAACATTAAATTCTTTTAAATTTCTTGTTCACGTTATATTGCAAACCCAACAAATTCCGACCATTCCGGAATTTAAATTATTATTTTATTATTTGTATTCATAAAATATTCAAAATTGTTGAATTCAAGCTAATTAAATTCTAAAACATCAATTTAAACCATTCTAAAATATTAAATAAAACAGTTAAACATTTGGGTCGTTGCACCAACGGTGAGCTAATAAACCAAGTAACTTGAATAAAAAGTGAATACGTGGATAATCAAGTTAATTAGCAATGTGATAAGGTAAAGCAAGCGCGTGATTAAAAGATTAGACATAGGATCTAATAACACGATGACGTGATGCGCTTGGACCAATCCGTACATATGAAGGTGAAGAACCGAATAGGGTAGATCATCTGGTGTCTGGAGACACAAGAGGAGCACGTCCAACTGATTATTCTATGGGACTGGAGGGAAGCACGTGGCTTCTACGGGATGTGGTAGGGTACTCCATGGTAGTCTTCTATGCGGTACATGCTCCGGCTGTACTTGTAGAGCTTTGGTCCGTACGGTACCATCCAGTGAGTATACCTTGACTGCAGCTGTGGAATGAAAGTCAGTAGGCTGTGGCGGATAGCGTTGGGTGATTCGGAAGTTTTCCTCAGAAGAGGTTGGCCGGGACCTATTTAAGGATAGTAATCGTCGGATACTTGTCATTGGCAGTCAGTGTGATGCGTAAAGACTAGAGCAAAACCTATAGACTTTTGATCTTTCACTATCGAGACATTGGTTTGCACGACATGTCAATGTTATATTAATTGATAGGGGCACGTCACTTAGCTCTTGAACGGTATACGCAGAGTTATTTCAGAACGTATAATTTGTCCATTCACCAGAACTTTGTGTTTTGACCTCCTCCTTATAACATACTCATAGGTTAAATTTGTGGTATATTTGGTAGCCTTTGAGCACTTGTTAGACAGTGTTATTATTTCGGTAAGGCTATATTCGATTATTATATTTTATTCATTCCGTTGTGAGATGTTTTATCGAGCTCTAATATATTTATTATCTCTGTCTTTCTTCAGGATACCAGACAAACCAACTCGAGCTTCGATAGATTGGGATTTTTGAAAAAAAATGATCTGTCGAAATTTGGGTTGTTACTAGCCATTCGTTCTTTCTTCTCTCGTAGCACTCTCCCCAAGAGCTGGACTTCCTCCAATTTTGCGCTTATCCCTAAGTGTGAGAATACCACGTCATGTGTAGATTTCCCACCGATTAGTCTTTGTAACTTCTTGAACAAGGTCATTTCCAAGATCTTGACTTTGAGGCTTGCTTCCTTTTTAAAATGGGTTATCTCCTCCTCTCAGAAGGGTTTTGTAAAAGGTCATCTTATCACTGACAATGTCCTGCTTGCCCAAGTGCTAATTTCTCAGATCGACCGGAAGACCAGAGGATCCAATGTGGTGATTAAGCTAGACATGAAGAAATCTCACAACCGCATGTCTTGGTTCATCATCATCAGAGTTCTTTGTTCTTTCATGTTCCCGGAGCCCCTTATTGATATGGTCTGGAGATTGATTTCGGGTTTTTGGTTTTCCGTCCTTATCAACGGTTCAACCAAAGGCTTCTTTCGACCGAGAAGGGGCCTTTGGCAAGGAGATCCCCTCTTCTCTATACTTTTCATCATTATTGTTGAAGCTCTCGTTAAAGGGATTCACTCTCTAACGATTGCAGGACAAATTTAGCAATTTGGTATTCTAAGCAGTTGTCCTATGATTTCTTCGTTGTCTTTTGCAGACGACACCATTATCTTCTCCAACCAGTACCACAGATCTATCCGCAGGCTTCTTTCTTTTCTGCACCTTTACGAACGCTGGTCAGGTCAACTGGTCAACGGTTCGAAGAGTTTCTTTATGCATGATAAGTCTATGGATTCGATAAGGGTTTCATGGAAAGAGTCATTCTCAGGATTTTGAGAAGGAACTCTTCCTCTCTCCTATCTTGGTATCGTTCTTTATCGAGATTTAAACTCAATGCAATCTTTAACCCCTAATTGATAAAGCCAAGGGTAAGATCTTGTCTTGTAACTCTTCTCTCATCTCTCAGGAAGGTCGCCTAGTTCTCATCAAATCTGTTCTGGATTCTTTAGGGTCTTATGTATTTACATCCATGATGCCTACTTCGACCCTTTTCCGATTTTTCCGCTCTTTGGCCTCATCCTTTTTCTGAGGTAAAAGGGACGTAGCTCAAAGGCATCACTGGGTCTCCTATGACATGATTTGTCATCCCAGGCACGTGGGAGGGCCTACGCAATCCCTGGCATGTGTGTAAGGCTTATTCTTGCAACCTCTGGGTCAGATTCGGAGCTAACAAATCCCTTTGGGCTTCTTTTCTACATGCTAAGTACCATCATCTTTCGTTGGCGGGCTTCTCGGGACCCCATCTTGCGCTAATGAGACGTGGAAACAGATGAAGTCAATCAAAGATTTTTTCTGATTCTCATGGAAGGGGTTTCAACTAGAATGGGAAATCCTTCACTCTTCAGGTTGCCTGGAACTTTGCTCGAATTCCTGTCCAAAGGATCCCAGATTTTTCCTACATCTTGGATCTGCGCATCCATCCTAAGGTTTCCATTCTTATGTGTAAAATCTTCCATGATGACCTTCCTCTTGATGAAAATCTTAAGAGGACCGACATCCCTCTTGTGTCTCATTGTCATTGCTGCCGGGCAAGATCAGAGGAGTCTTCAGCTCACATCTTTTTCGAAGGTGAGTGCGCCAGATCTGTTTGGGCTTCCTTTGGTACTATTGTCGGTCTTCAAGGAGTGCATTCTTCTTTATCTTCTCTTCTTTGAGCCTAGTGGGTGAGAGGTTCGGAAAAGGAACTTAGATTTACTCTTTTCTAACTCATCCATTGTCTAATCTATTGGCGTCTTTGGTATGCCATGAATAAGGCATCTTTGACGAGGCTTCGATTGTTGTGTCTTCCATCATTCGAAAAGTTTTCAATGGTGCTTTCTTTATACTCCGAGGATGGCCCTTCTTGGCCAATTTGAATCCTCAATCGCTTTCTTTAGATGGTTTTTTTGTCACTCGGGGGGTCTAGGCCCCGTGCTGGTGTGAGGTGAGGCGGCTTTTTTAGGTG
Organism: Allium sativum; assembly: GCA_030737875.1. NCBI lineage: Eukaryota > Viridiplantae > Streptophyta > Magnoliopsida > Asparagales > Amaryllidaceae > Allium > Allium sativum. The sequence continues at coordinate 448,902,470 of CM060919.1, forward strand.
GTTGTAGTTATTGCTGTTAGGGTTTTTGAAGGGGTTTGGTTGCTTGTTGGTCTCTTCAGGCTGGTTCAAAAGTTATTTCCTGGGCCTTGAAGCTGCAAGGTTGAAAGAATCTCAAGGGAACGGTTCGCTGGTGCTTCTGCCCTCTCTTCCTCTCCCCTTTGTGCTGCTTTATTGGGGATTATTATCATTCATTGGGTTGCGCAGCTGTTTCTTGAGTCCTGCCGTCTGTGTGGTCCTATAGGTTGAGCTAGCGTGGTGTATATTAGTAGTTTTCTTATTTGTTTCAATACTATTGTTTTGGGTTGGTTGTTTTTTCCAGTATTATGTCTTATGGTCCGTTGTTATATTGATTTTTAGGGATACAGACACTAAAGCGTGTTGCTTAGTTGTTTTGTTTTTGTGAGCCATGGAAGAAGTGTTGTTTTTCTCCCTTTTTTGTATATATGTTTCTAATTTGTAAAAAAAAAAAAAAAGTGGTGAACTTAAAAAAACTAGAGCATAAAGCTAACATATTTATACCTAATTCATAATTTGGTAATCAATTTAGAAGATCACAAGGGATACTTACCTAGTATAAAAGTCAAAATGATGTAGTATTTCCTTTCCTAATTTATATTACTAATTATTCGCGATCTCTCTTTTGATATGCTTTCTCTTAATAATAGGGTGTGTGTGTGTAAATTCCCCATAGTGATCCAAATATGCTATTGTAACATTCTCATAATTTTTAAATATATTCTACTGATTTCTCGCTTTTTAGCTCAGTGTGTATGTGTGGCACATACATGTCACTCTCTCTCTCTCTCACACACACACACATGTATGTATGTATGTGTGTGTGTGTGTATATATACATATATGTATATGTATATATATATATATATGTGTGTGTGTGTGTGTGTGTGTGTGTGTGTGTCTGTGTGTCTGTGTGCATGTTTCTCATTTTTAGCATTAATCATTTTACACAGTACTTTTTTTTTAGGTAAACATGTATATTTTTGTGTATGTGTGTATAACATGCGTAACTCTGATAATTGTTCTTGACAGTGCATCCCTTTTTAGTTTTTGTTTCCAATAACAGGAGTATTCTTTTTGTTAAAAATATCACCATTTTGCATTTAAATAAACTAGTGAAAAACAACAATTTTAGATAAAACCAATGAAAAATCTGTTTCTTCATTACAGTCAACAACAAGTTATGGATCACAATGAAGAGTGATCAGTAAGTGGGTAATATTGATTATTATTTATGATAACAATTAGGTGTGAATGTTCGGTCGGTACAGTTGGTTTTAAAGTAAAAAAACTCAAACCGAGTTGGAACCGAAAATTTTCAAACCAAACCAATCGGTCGGTAATCTATTTAACCGAACTTGAAGGATGTGCTATTATTTAAATGATGAATTCACTCAAAGTAAAATATAAATTCATGTTTGAAGCAATTTTATATAGTAAATTTTATGTTAGTGATAAAATTTGACTTATTTGCAGCACATGCCTTTGTATTTTATCATTAAACTAATCATTAAAGTACTACAACACCATAAAATTAGATAATTAATTAAAAATTCGGTTAATTCGGTTAAACCGATTAAAAAAAATGCAAACCGAATTCAAACCGATTTAATTTTAAAACCAAACCGAACCAACCTAAATGAACCGGTTTGGTCGGTTAATTCGGTTTGAACCGAATATTGCTTATCCTTGATAGCAACGGCGAAACTGTAAAATTAAAGTGAAAATTACAGAGGTTTTAATTTACGCCCAAATTTGTCACCGTAGATGTTCTTGGCGGCAAAACCACACATCTATCCGGAACAGCAAGCGCATGTTCGGTGATGTAGTTCGAACTTCATAGTCCATGACTCCATGGTGGAACATCCAGTGATTTGAAATCAACTGAACTAAACTGCACGTTAAATAGCAGTTTTCTTCTCCCATTTTAAATCTGCACTAAATGACCTTCCCTCTCAACAATCTCCCACACCATCCTACTCTAAACCAAATCAAGCAAGCTCATGCTCACCTAATCCAAATTGGTTTGTCCACTAATCGCGTCACGCTTTCTCACCTCCTCTCTCTTTACGCTCTCTCTTCTTCTCCCTCTCACCACTCTTCCTCTATCTACTCTCAGATCCAAAGACCCAACACTTTCGCTGCGAACAATCTTGTTAGATGCTTGGCCAAAGGTCCAACTCCTCGAAAAGCCGTGATCTTTTATTGTAACATGCGTAAAGATGGTATCTTCACTAATAATTACACCTACCCTTTTGTGCTACAAGCTTGTAGCATTAACCCGAATGATATTTTAGTCAACGAAGGGAAAATGGTACATGCTCATATCGTTAAATTTGGATTTGAATGCGATTCGTTTGTGAAAAATGCTCTGATTAATTTTTACGGTGCCTGTTCTGAAACTTTAAATTTTCGAAGGGTGTTTGATGAAAATCCCCTCGTTAGAGATGTTGTTACATGGAATTCGATGTTGGTAGCTTATGCTAGAGTTGGTGAAGCTGGTCATGCTGAAGCACTGTTTGACAAAATGCCTAGGAGAGATGCAATTTCATGGAGTAGTATGCTTGCATGTTATGCTCAAAATGGGATTCTGGAGAAAGCTTTGAATTTGTTCAGGGAAATGGTTGACAAAAAAATAGAGATTAATGAATCTGCTGTCGTTACTGTTCTATCTGCATCAGCACAGCTTGGACTATTAGAATATGGAAAATTTGTTCATAATGTTATAAAAAACTTAAAACATCCAATGACAACGGCTATTGTCACAACATTGGTTGATATGTACGCAAAATGTGGTTCCATAAAGACATCAAGAGAAGTTTTCGACCAATTCCGGAAAGCAGAAGTTTCTACATGGAATGCCATGATTTGTGGATTAGCCACACATGGTTTAGCAAAAGATGCCATCGATCTTTATGAAAAGTTCATAAGCGAAGGTTTACGTCCAAATAGCGTGACTTTTGTCGGAGTATTGAATGCATGCAGCCGTGCTGGTTTGGTTGGCGAAGGCAAGAAACACTTTGATTCAATGAATCATTATGGAATTGTGCGAGATATGGAGCATTATGGGTGCATGGTTGATCTACTAAGTCGAGCTGGTTTTGTATCGGATGCATTAAAATTGGTTGAAGGAATGAATATAGAGCCTGATCCAGTTTTATGGGGCACTATTCTAGGTGCATGTAAAATACATGGTCTTGTTGATTTAGGGGTGACTATAGGAAATAAGCTGATCAAGCAGAAACCCATTCATGATGGGTATTATGTTCTTTTATCTGGTATATATGCCAATGCACGAAAATGGGAAGATGTGAGTAAAGTTAGGAGGTTAATGTATACTCGAGTTACCAATAAACTTGCAGGGTGGAGTTTGATTGAGGCGAATGGGAATGTACATAAGTTTGTAGCAGGAGATAAGGAACATGAGAAGTGTGTTGATATATACAAGAAGCTAGAAATGATTAATGGTAGGTTGGCAAATGCGGGTTATAGGCCCGATGTTTCACCTGTGATGCATGATATTGGAGAAGAAGAGAAGGTTGAGTCGATTAAAGAGCACAGCGAGAGGCTAGCTATTGCTTATGGGTTAATGGTGGTAGGTGAAGGACAGCCCGTTAGGATTGTGAAGAACTTACGAGTTTGCGGAGATTGCCATGAGTTTACTAAGATGGTCAGTAAGGTTTTTGATAGAGAGATTGTTGTAAGAGATGGGAGTAGGTTTCATCATTTTAAGGAAGGGGTTTGCTCTTGCCTAGATTTTTGGTAGAGCCCTGAATTTTAATGTAAATTGGTTATATTAATAATATTATTATTAATAATATTTCAGAAAATATATTTGATTTGTAACTCCTCATTCGTTGATTTCAATTGCTTGAATTGTACTACTATGGAGACTCTGAAATGAATAACATTTGATAGATTGTTTATTTGGCCATGAGTACTGCTTACACGTGAACAAAAAGCAGACACCATATTAGTTAAATAACTCCAACTCCCACACAACACCAAAGGATAAAATGGATTTCAATACTATCCGCCTATTGAAAAATGAATGATAAACGAGGGGACAGATATAAACTAAACTGCAGTTGAAAACGAAAACCTCAGAAATCGGAAAAATTAAATTAATTTATATCAGAAGGGATATGTAAAAAAAAATTACATTAAATATGAAATTTTTATAGTTTATACATGATCTTATCTGCACATGGGAACATTTAGTTCCAAAAAATCTTATTGCTAACGATGGCAAGTGTTAATCCGCCTTTTGTTCAGGTAGTATATGTTAAATTTTGCGATACTATATGATTGAATTGAAGCTGGTGGAAGTAACTTTACATCGGAGAAGACGAATTGCAAATCGGAGCTTGTAGGAAGAAATTGTAGTTGAAGAGGCGAAATGGAGCTGGAAGCTTCAACACAGACGTCTGTGACTACAGAGAATATTTTCCGAAGAGTTTGGACAGACGTCTGACCAAGAGAGTCAGACGTCTGACCAAGAGAGTCAGACGTCTGTGGTTATAGGGATACTTTCCCGAGCTTCTGGACAGACGTCTGTCACAACCTGACAGTCGTCTGAGGTGGTATTTTGGTTGTTTGGGGGTGAAGACTTAACATACTGATTTTTGAAGGATCCAAGGGTAATTTGAGCAATTGCTACACACTATTCTCTCCCTGTATAAGCTATTTTCTGGTTTATGTGAAAGTGCGGCTAATTAAGAGATTAAGACCTAAGTTTATTCAAATTTGAGTTTAGGCCACTCTAATCTTCTTCAATTCTCTTCTCCACAAAATCAAAATTTTCTAATGAATTTAATCATTATAATCCATCTTTTGTACTCTTCTATTGGTATTAATAAAAGTTCCCTCTTAAAGTGGACATAGGAAAGAGTACATCGTATCACTATTATTATTATTATGTTCGTTTCTTCTTTGTTTCTAATTTACTTTATTTACGTTTTATTCTCTTCTACATTTAGTTTGGTGTTGGTGTTATTTTTTATTTCTATATTTTGGTGCTTTTACCGAGAAATACTCGCACTCGCTAATTTAGAAACATGGATATTGAAGATGACTATATAATCTTTCAAAAGAGCCTCAATTGAAGGAGCTCGATAAGGGGGAAGCCACGAGGCATTCTCAGAAGCTAACAACCCACTCATCCATATGACAAGAGATGATATGCAGACTATGATGGGTGAGATGTATGCAATGATGACTGCACAACATGCAGAGATGATGGAAAACTTCGTTAGAAGGATGTGATAAGCGAGAACAACTGAAGTAGCTGGAAATTAGAACAAAGGACATAAAGTAGGAGCTAGAACACCAGGATGTTGAAAATAAACTTGGTTTTAAAAGGAAACATAAATTATGGAATAGATTTAATTATTGTATTTAGGAAAAGATAAAAATAAATGGTAATAAATATTAGGGTTATTATATATGTAATAAAATTATCTAGGGAATGGTTTATTAAGGCAAGTCTAGAGATTAGAGGATAAGGAAAAATCTAGAGAAGAAGAGTCTAGAATCTTTGTTGTATTATAAATATAATTGTACTCTCTCATTTGTGGTATGAAGAAAAAGTGAAGCAATAAAAATGTAGTCGTTCAATTATTCTACGTTTAATCTCTCTCCTCCTCTCTATATCAAATTCTAACATGGTATCAGAGCTAGGTTAGTGAGAGGGGATAGAGAGATCTCTAGAGAGAGAGAGAGAGAGAAAAATCAGTTTTTTAAATAATTCAAAGACAGACCAGCTCAAGCACAATAAAAGCAAGCAGATCTGGTAATGAAGAAAATGACTGTTGGCATAAGGGAAAACCTAAGTGTTTCAAGTGTCAAAAATTTGGGCATATGGCAAGGAATTGTAGATTCAAAGATGAAGAGCAAGAGAACATGACAAAAGCGGCCGTGGAAGAAAGTTTATTTTAGAGTTGTGGGTGAGAAGTGCACCATGGAGAAGTGCTCCAATATTCAAAGAGTAGAGTTGAAGAGACGTGCTTCAACAATTGAAGGTGATGAGAAGTGTATCACAAATCGAAGAGAAGTGCTTCGTTTATTATCTCAATAACTTTGAATCAAGGAATCTGCTTGGAGTAATAAAACCAAGTTTAAGAGGGAATGTTGAAAATAAACTTGGTTTTAAAAGGAAACATAAATTATGGAATAGATTTAATTATTGTATTTAGGAAAGGATAAAAATAAATGATAATAAATATTAGGGTTATTATATATGTAATAGAATTATCTAGCGAATGTTGAAAATAAACTTGGTTTTAAAAGGAAACATAAATTATGGAATAGATTTAATTATTGAATTTAGGAAAGGATAAAAATAAACGATAATAAATATTAGGGTTATTATATATGAAATAGACTTATCTAGGGAATGGTTTATTAAGGCAAGTCTAGAGATTAGAGGATAAAGAAAAATTTAGAGAAGAAGAGTCTAGAATCTTTGTTGTGTTATAAATATAATTGTACTCTCTCATTTGTGGTATGAAGAAAAAGTGAAGCAATAAAAATGTAGTCATTCAATTATTCTACGTTTAATCTCTCTCCTCCTCTCTATATCAAATTCTAACATAGGAGGTAAGGTGGAGCGACCAGGGCCAAACCTCAGGCCTACTTCAGTGATCAGCACTGATCCCTAACTAGGCACCAATCGAGTCCACCCTAAAGGATATGTTGTTTTTTCGGTGATCAATGCTAGGAATGCTGGTGTGAATTAGAACATAAGAGCATGACCAGAGGAGCACATGCCATAATTCCCTCATGGAGCTTAGGCTGAGAGTGTAAGGTGGAGGCTACCTATGGGCGATAAAGATAGATTTGCGAAGATGATTAGGCGAGCTATGAGTGGATCAGAACTTGGCAGATGTAAACAGAAGTCAATTTACTCCAAATATCTGATATGCCATAAATCCGAGCTTAAATTACAAACTCTTGAGATGTATACTTGAAGTTAGACCTTACAGCTCATTTAATAGATATATTGCCATATGAAGGTGCCGGGAGGCATCCAAAAGGTCATAGGACTGGTGTTTTCCCTTGTATTTAATTTTTTTGGATGTGCTTTGGTTCATACAATTAGAGCACGACTCATACGAATATTGGTAGATATGTTTAAAAGAGGTTTCATTTCCATATCACTTGTTCCAAGAATGTGATGATTTTATCGATAGTGAAGCAAAAGGTCAGAGAGTCTCTCAGGGATTTTTTGAAAAGGTTTAATGTTGTGATTGTATCGGTTGACATGTCGAATACATCAGTATTTTTGATGGTCGTAGTTTTTAGAGTTCCAAAGAAACAAATTTCAAAGTTGCATTGGAATGAGATCCACCATGGATACTGTGGAGTTTTATTACATGGACAAAAGTTTTCTATGGTAGGAGGATGCTGAGGCTGAGAAGGAAGAGATTAACACCGTGGAAGGCGGGGTATTTCCCTAATAACGATTTGTAGGGATAAGTGAAAGCGAAAAATGGAAATTGAGTTTGATGGACCAAAGCAACAAAAGAGATAACTACAATTCTCTTCTTACATATGTTTGAATTAAACCTTGAAATGAATCTGCTTGGATAGTATAGGGCATCTACAATATCGGATGCCAACGAGGATAGAGTTGCGCAAAGTTTGGGTCGGGTCGGGTCATGCCAAATACTTCACCCGACCGATATTGGTCTGGGTTGATGAAAATTGAATTTGCACCCAACCTTATGTAAGATTGGGTTGGGTTGAAGTATGGTTTGGCTCAGGTTAAATAGGGTTGGGTCGGGTTGCATACACGATTAATCTGTAACATAAATTTTAACTCGATAATAATTTATGTTTTAAAACAGATCAAAGACACAGCTATATGACAAAACGTGTGCTTTTGAATCTTGAATCACTGGAATTATTTCCACATGTTTTCCCTTTTGCACCATTTTGATAACCGTGTAAATAACTAGTATGCATAATTCTGCATATTTTGATAATACAACATAATTCATCAAATTTAATAACACAACATATTTTAGACACTAAAATATACCATATAGAGTTGATAAACTGAATGCATAATTCGTTACTGTTTCATTATAAAAATGCATAAAACAGCCAGGCTAATTAAACATAGCCAATTAGATTTTCACATCAAAACATGGTAAATTGCTATTAAAAAGTTAAGAAGCATCTCAAATGCTCACTGCCTTATTACACTAGTATAAAATAAAGTATTTGCATCCCTTTTTTGCACCATTTGCGTTTGTTCCACTGTCGATACACATGCAACGGGCGCAAATTTAAAATAAATGCTTTAAATTTTCAACGGCTGCAAATATGGTATATTTGTGTCTGTTATAGCCAGAAACAAACGCAAATACTATATATATCTGCGTCTGTTTTATTACTACAGTAGATGAAAATTGCTTATTGCAGTTTTTCTTTTTAGTGATTTTGCATTTGTGTTGTAGTTTTGTCACTACAACAGTTGCAAATTTTTTTTTTTTTTTTTTTAAGAATGAACCTATTAGGCTTGCCACAACACAATTCTAAATACAATCAAATAAACCAACACATAACTTTACAATATAAAAGTATAAAAACCATCCACAGATGCGCAAATGTAAGCAGCCCAAGTAAGTACATCTCTATTGCGCATTTCACCTATATTTAAAACACCACAGATAAGTCGAAATTGGAAGGAAAAAATCTTAACAACATGGGTTCAAAAACATGTTTTCCAAAACCAAGCATGAATGCGTACGCATGAAGGAATTCTCCAATTATTCCAATCGGACTAGATGTACATGGTAATTTACCTGGAAGTGCGTTGAGACAAGTTCCACATCGGGGAATTTATAAAAATAAATTCTGTATAAATATTAAGAGTCCACGCTTCACATTGACAATTGGTTTGTGATAATTTGGGGCTCTCTAACATGGTATCGGAGTAAGGTTTAATTCATGTGCACATAACTGCCACACTTGTCCATGTCACCTAATAATATCCACGTGTTAGGCTCAGGATAAGCCACACGTGCGGGGGCGTGCTGAGACAAGTCCCACATCGGAGAATTTAGAAAATAAATTATTTATAAATAATAAGAGTCCACTCTTCTCAGTGCCAATTAGTTTTGTGATAATTTGGGGTTCTCTAACATCCCACGTCGGAGAATTCATAAAATAAATTATGTATAAATATTTAGAGTCCACATTTCACATTGCCAATTTGTTTTGTGATAATTTGGGGTTCTCTAACACGGTATCAGAGCGGGTTTAATTCGTGTGCACATAACTGCCACACTTGTCCACGTCACCCAATAAGAGCCACGTGTTAGGCTCAGGATATGCCACACGTGCGAGGGCGTGTTGAGACAAGTCCCACATATGAGAATTTATAAAAATAAATTCTGTATAAATATTAAGAGTCCACCCTTTACATTGCCAATTGGTTTTGTGATAATTTGGGGTTCTCTAACAAAGTGCATGGTCATTGTGAAGTGTACCTGTCAAATTGCAGATATATACAAGCACAACACAAAAAAATAGCAAGAAAACAAATAAGCACAACAGGTCATCGATAGTTACATCAATCTTAGGCTCATCCTCCACACAAGCAGGTCAATCTACTAAAACCAAAAATGAAACTCAATTATAAAAATTATAATTTGAACAAACACATGCAGGTCATCTATGAACATTTATGAGCAGGTTTACCTATTAACATGTACAGACCAATGGGTGTATAAAGGGTTTCCAAAAATGTGTTCTTTCCATGACCTCTATAAGATATCATTAAAATCAGTGTTCAAGCAAAAAATTGAAAATTTTAAACTGAGGACAACTTCTTTTATGGTCCTTATCCCATTTGATGTTGATTTCAGTTTGTCACAGATGATGAACTTCGAAAATTAGTTTATTCAAGTTGGACATTCCCGTTAGTGTTAATAATGATACGTTATGCACCAGAAACATTCACTTGTCCGAAAGTCCAAAAGAGTTCTAAAATAAATGCAGATGATTTTCCTCCATGCAGTAATTTTACAACAAATGTGGCATTCTAAGGGTATAATGTACCATTTTGAATGTTTGAGCAATGATTTCAGAACTACCGATAATCAAGCAATACCTTTGCTAGTGAAAATTCATTGGTTCTGAATAGAAAATGGAAATGCCATGCCGAAGTTTGAAGCCCTGCATGATGATGTTCATTCAAGCAGGTTTACTTGTTAACATCTATAAACACAATTTTCATGGATGAAGATATTGATGATGCTTGTAGTTAGATAATAAAATAACTGTGGAAACTGGATTAAACTATGCATAAGTTATGATAAAAAATAATAACAACATTGAGTATGCAAATATTATATAAGTTTGAAAATCGAATAACACTTTGGAAGATGTTTTAGTTTCCTATGAGTACAAACCAAAACCATGCACATTATGCAAACTATTCAATCATACTTCAAAATATTGTTTTCTTACAGTTAAGCAAGCATTGATACCCAAAAACACAACACCAGTGATTCATACAGATGATGTACAATTCTCTACAACTACTTTGAGTGAAATCCAAAAAGGAAAGAAAAAAAGAATGTGACACTGCTACTGTAACTGATGGTAATGCTTTCTAGTCCCTCACCATTGATGAGGATGTTTTAGCACCTATTTCATTGGTTCAATCCCAGCCCCAAAATGTAACTAGTGTTATCGTGCTAATAGTAAGATAATTATCATTTATAATCTACAAAATGTTTAGATATTTATCCAAGCATATTTCATCCATAGAAAGCTTATGATACACCAATGTTCTAATAGTGGACCTTGTGAAGTTTTCTAGAAGCTAATTCATCCATAAACGGGGTAAACTAAAGATTTTATCGCTTGAATTAAATTACAAATTAAAATTTTAGTTTGAATACATATTATATAATTCACTTAACAAGTGTTATATGCATAAAGAACGATAAAACAATGGATTTATAATTGATAACAAAACATATTTATCACATACTACATAAAGAATTTTTATTTTTACCAATACTTATGAGTGTGGTATTTTATAACTTTATCACATGTAACACACATGTTGCACACTAGTCAGACAGTAACACAAAAACATATGGACAGTTAAAGCTGGCCAAATGATTGTCACACAACACAAAAACTTGTATGAATTGGTTTTGCATTAGTACTATCTTAATTTGTATGTATGCTAGTAGACAGAAAAGCAAGGGAATAATTTCATGTGATTAGCTTATCAAAACATGCAAAATCCTAATACAAAATTGGTTTGAGAGACAAAAGGAGAAAGCACTACGCGGTCATAAAGGGAGCATTCCTAACTGTCGTAAAAACAAAATAGTTCATTTTAAATGTAGCAACAAGAGTAAATGTAACCAAAACAGTAGTAGTCGGTAAATATTTTCGTCAAGGATATTTGAGAAAACAATCATTACACTCAAGTAAGATGATTTTAAATGTCATAAGATTTAACTTCGTATTAACATAGTCTAACTTGAGTTGGAGCAACTGCAACACGAGATGATGGTGGTGCTAAAAGTTTTGGAAAAAAGGGATGATGTTATCAGCAATGTCATCAGCAATTAAATTATAGAGAGTTGAACACAGAACCTGTTCAACAATTAAATAAAAGGATGATGTAATTAAAAATTTGATAAAAGAACATATTATTAGAGATAAAATATATATTGTTTCTCTCATCTAATTTTTCCTGAATTTTTCATGCTTCTCATTGGGGTTCACATTTGTTTCAAGTCCAAGCATACCAAAGATACATTCTTTATGCTAAATCGTAGAAACCGTCAAATGTGCAGAAACTAGAAATATAATTGTCCAACTTTACCATACATTTTGCATGTAGCCTCTTTTCACATTACTAGGTGTGTCCTTCATCAATATACTCACCTAGTTTAGGTCTAAACTATTCATCGTATCCTTGCTTCAAAGCTACTTTAACTCCATCCTTCCATAGTCTTTGTACTTCATCAGCTCATCTATGTACTTAGCTTAGCCAGAACACATTGTTTCTTATATGTAATAATCACCATGCACTGAATTTGTAATTTTGTAATTTTCTTCACCATGCACAAAAATCACCTTGTACGTACACATCCAATATCAACCTACAACAACCAACCTATGGCTATACCATATTGCTTTACCTCTTTAAATAACTCCAAACAAACATCTCCATAACCTGGTCACAATGCAAATCACAGCTATAACCTTACACCACCGACAGCCAAACCCAAACTTCACAACCCTTTCACCACTAAGTATTCGATCATCTCCTTTACCTACAACCATTCCCCAGCAAGAAAATTCAGTGCCCTCAACCACATCAGTAAAGAATAGTTAGAATTGAATCTCCTCCTTAAACAACATTATCTCAACCAAGCCTAATACGTGCTCCATAACAACAAAAATAAACACCGTTTCCTAATCACCAAGCACCACCTCCTCAATAACCACAACTCAATCTACTCAAATATCCATCCACTATCATTGTCTGGCATCAAACCTACACTTTGAAACCACCAATTGTACCAAACTTCCAAAACAACACTTATGCAAACACAACGTCAACTGCAACTAGTCTACGCTAATCAATGACCTCACCCGAACTTCAATCACTCAAACCACAACCAACAACCCGCTACATCGCCCATCGCTGCAGCAGAATCACTACCATAACATGCATCCAAAACAGTTCCTCCACCGATCTTGGTTTGATTGTACGAACAACGACCACCTCTACTAATCCAATCAGGAACATGCTCCTCGAAGCGAGACAAAAACGAATACCAAAGAATTAGCAATTGCAGTCTAACCTATTTTAACGGATTACGTTGGACTTTCTTTAGGGAATTAAAGAATATAGAATTGGAGATTAGAGATTACCTAAAGTTCAACAAACGCTTGATAATAACGGACTTTAAGAAACGGAAATTAGATTGAATTTAGGATTTAAATATTTCCCCAATTGTCTTAGAACAACATGCGAAGTGTTTTCGTTTCCCTCCATTACGGCCGTGCTTTATGGATTTTTTTCTATTTTATTCCCTCGAAATTTTAATAAAGAGATACTTTGCGTTTGTTTTTAATAGAGCAGATGCAGATAATTTATTCTATGGCCTATTTGCGTCTAATTATACAATGAATAAATGCAAACAGCTACACTAAATTTTCATTTTCACCCTACCACATTGGTTCATAGACAACAACTGATGCAAAGGTTGGAGTAATGTTTTCATTCCTTTATTTGCATATGTTTTCGGTTAGAAACATGTGCAAATTATACTATTTGCATCCTTGTTTATACAATAGATGCAAATGAAAAGATGCAAATACTTTGTTTTGTACTAGTGTTATTCCTTGTGCTAATCACGGTCCAAATTAAGATCAAGAAAACCAATTTCAATAAAAAATGTCAATATCTAATATTGTATAACAAAGCATAAAATATTCTTTACTTCATAATCTTACAAGTCACGTGTTTCAGAAACAGTTTGCTTGATGGCTGGAACTCTTTGCAAGATCCAACATTAAGTAGTATGACAAAAATATGTGAGTCATATAACCAAAACTAAAGTCAAAAGGACAAAAACTTAAGTAATATGTTTTGGAACTTCAGTCAAATGATCTTTACAAGTTAAATGGCCTTTACAAGTTCTTGTAATAAGTAATATGACAAAAACATTAAGTAATACGTTTTGGAAACATACGTCTATGATTATTGAAGTTAAATGACCAAGACATTAATTAATATGTTTTGGAACTTCAATTAAATGACCTTTAAAACTAAAACTAAAGCAACATGACAAAACAATAACAAAAATAAAGACTCTTTGCAGAATCCAACATTAAATAATATGACAAAAACAAAAGTTAAATGACCTTTACAAATTACTTCTATAACATTTTGTAACTGAAGCAAAACTATTTTTACAAGTTACTTTTATAAAGAAATCACTCTTTGCAAAATCCAACATTATGTAATATGAAAAATTGTCAAAAATTGTTTCTTTGATTTTACATTTGTTAATGCTTGACTTCAGACCTAATAAATGGATCTTAATCATTGAAAATCCACAATAAAATAACAGTTGAAAATTTATTGTGGTAACCTCGTTGTAGAAACAAAATGATAACTACAAGTTGCGAGCCCCTCACTGTGGAGTGAGCAGATTGATTCATATGACAATGATAGCTACAAACTCCAAAAGACCAAAATAAAAATGCAAGTGCTCTCGCTGGAGAGTGAGCGGTAGGGATTGTGCAATTTGGATTAAGCTCTTGGCCTGAGAGTCGAGGTTGGAGTGCGGAATGCACTCCCCTCACTGGAGAGTGGGATGAAGGGTTCACATGATGTTTATCTTGTTTCGTTCCGTCTGGAGAGACACAGTCAAAAAGCAAGAAGTGTGTTGTTTTGCTAGAGAAAATGCAAGGGATCCAACTTACAATAGTTGGGTTCATCGAAGAGCAACATGATAAGCCGACTCGCGGTTAAAAATCTATGTCGGAGAATAAGAAGATTGGGCTTAACATGGGTTTGGTGAGACAATTCGTTTATTTGGTGAGACCGTGAAACATTTACCAATCCAAAGAGACCAAAAACCTGATTATCGGTCTTGAAAGATCATGAACTTAGTTAACGATTTAAAGAGATTGTGAATTTACTTATTGGCCTTTAGTACCGTGGATTTAGTTAATGAACCGATGAGATTACGTATTTGGCTACCTATCTTAAATGACTATGGATTCTATCAACGATCATGAGAGGTTATGGAGTTGATTATCATCTTATAATAGCTTCAGATTCCATTAACAATGAAGAGAGATTGAGACTCTAACATGCAATCAATCACTTTTGAACGAACACGGGAAGATCCATAATCGTATCCATGACTGATCGCCAAAGAACTCAACTGCTGATAAGCAATATACTATGATGTTTTCTCTTATATAATGCACACCTCCCATTCACAAGGCATGCTTAGGAGGGTAAGTGTTAACCCCCTTATTCCTAGGCAGTATACAGATAGATTCGACCGGCCAAACTTCAAAGTTATTAAAGCAAGAAGCCCGAAAATGACCAAAAAAAAGCCCAAAACTCAACTATGATTATAACTACAAAGTGAAGAAAAATTATCCTAAAAAATTCCGAAGTTAAAATTACTAATTATGAAATCACAAGGCGAGAGATCAACTCAATCCTATGGAAGGAAATCATAAGGTGATGGATCATCACCAATCCCACACTTAGGGAAGGAAATAGTTAAATGAGGTACCGTCTTTAATCCCACATCTAGGGAAGAAAACCACTAGGTGATGATCACCATCGGTCCTACATCTAAGGCAAGATCGACCTCAAAATTGACTAAGTACTGGATTGACTTCCACTCAACATAAGGGATCAGTGCCGATCCTTAAGGATACACTCAAAGTGGCCCCCACTTCTTGACACTCTTATCTAGGTACTTGGATCCCGATTCAAATGTTGTTCCAACATTTTTGCACTCCATATTGATAATATCCATATATAGGCAAAAATAGCAGGTAAAGTCATCACAAATCCAATGATATCCCCAAATAATATCTAGGCAACTATGCAAAAAAGAAACTTTGAAAACATCAAGATGGACCAAAGCAAAGAAGATTGGAGACCCCTACATACATATTTTGGGATCAGTACCAATATACCTCCTAGGGGGATTGTTATCGTTCTACCTCCCGTAGAAGCCAAGGTTCGAATTTTATCTAGGTGACATGGTTTTGATGCCGAGGTTCTGCAGGAGAGATTTGTAATAACCCGGAAAATCTGAGCCAGTTTAAAATTTTTATTTTGGCGATTTTAGCGAATTTTGAACATTTAAAATGAATTATTTTAAATAATATCGACGAGAAATTTATTTTGAATATAATTCGAACGTATACATTTATACGTGTCGTCGTTAGAATATAAATATTTTTATATATAATTATAAATAGAATAGAAAATGGCACGGTAGTTCGATAATTCGATTTCAAACTTCAATTGAATGTAACGGGTGCAAAACAATCCGGATTTTAGTGAAACCAAAAACATTAGGATCTAATTGACGATATCTTTCCAACGAATTTGAAAAATCAAAATTTCATAACGGGAATCAAAAGATATGTCCAGTTGAAAATTCTGAATAGTCGCTATGGAATTCAGGCCCTTAAAAATAGACATTTTGCAAATGACCTCGGATTTCGATGAAACCACTTTTGTTGGGTCCGTGATGTTAAATTATTGTTAGATTCCAAATTTCATAATTTTCCGAATCAATATGTGAGCGTGGCAAAGGAAAACGCGTTAGACTAGTTTCAGTTGATTTTAATCGACTGGAAATTGGCCATTTTTCCAACGGTCTCAGAATTCGAAGAAACTAGTTTTGTTAGGACCGTATCGTCAATACAAAGCTAGAAAATATTTTTCTAGAATTTTTAAAGTTCGTATGCGACCCCGGTAATTTGAAATGTACGTTTAAAATTCAATATAGTGATTTAAATGTAAATTCAACGGAAACTAATCGAAACGATCAAATCAGCTTGCGATACATATCCCATTGTATTCGGAATGGGGGTAAAACGTTATGGACGACAGGCGGTGGGCCTCGTTTAGAGGTCGTATGTAAAAGTCAACTTTTTTGCAAAATAAAATAATAAAATAAATAAAAAATTAATCCCCTCCCTCTTCCTATACGTTCTGCCCCCCTTTTCAAAATCATTTCAGAAATGAAAAAAAAAGAGAAACAAAGGGCGCGGAGGAACCCTAGCCGCCGCAACCGCTGTCGCGACCCCCACCGCAGCGCCTCCACAGGCGGTGGCGCACCCCTCCCCTTCTCACGCATCCTCTCCTTCTTCCCCCAATCCCCTTCCGTCTGCGACAGCGCTCCAACCCGCACCGCCCCCCTCTTCTTCCTTCCTCCTCCTGTTGCCGCCATCTTACCCCCTCCATCTCGATCAGCGAGCCCCGCGCCCAAAACCTCCGAACCCGCATCCAACAGCAACCGCTACCCCCTCCCCCTTCCATCGCGACGTTGCTGAGACCACCCCCCCTCTTCGAAAAGTAAGTTTTTCCCATATATTTAATTTAAATCAGTTTTTATATTTAATTTAAATCAATTTTTATGTTTAATTTAAACCAGTTTTTGTGGGTATTTACATAGTAGGAAAATCAGTTTTTAACATAGAAAAGATTAGATTTTTAAAATGCAAAAGATTAGATTTTTAAAATGCAAAAGATTAGATTTTTAAAAAGGCAAAAGATTAGATTTTTATAGTTGAAAAGGCGATATTTTTATATTATAGAAAGGCTAAAAATATAATTTTTTATAGCATAGATAATAAAAATTCGATCTTTATTATGAGGGAGATGTAAAAATATGATTTTTATATTTTTAAAAGAATTAAAAGTATGATTTTTATATTTTTAAATATTAAAAATATAATCTTTACTATATAGAAGTGGTAGAAATATGATTTTTGTTTATGTAGAGAATTAGAAATATCATCTATATATGTGTAGAAAAATAAAAATGTGATTTTTATAATGATATTTTTGAAAAGGCGAAATCTATAATTTTATAAAGGCGAAATCTATATTTTTGAAATGGAATTTTTATCTATATGACATCGAAATAAAAATTCGATTTTTATATATTGAATAGCGAAATAAAAATTCGATTTTTATATATTGAATAGCGAAATAAAAATTCGATTTTTATATATTGGATAGCGAAATAAAAATTCGATTTTTATATATTGAATAGCGAAATAAAAATTCAAATTTTATATATTGAATAACGAAATAAAAATTCGATTTTTATGTATTGAATAGCGAAGTAAAAATTCAATTTTTACATATGTAGAGAATACGGGAAACGAAGGTGATAAAAAGGCGAGAATGATGAAGATTTCTATAAATGAAGAGTCAAGATGATTGGATAGCTATTGGTGAGAATTTCTCACCTTTCAATTTCTTTTTCTAGTTATATATATATACTAGGATGTAGACGGTGTTTAGTAGCACCCGACACAATCGTCCACAGACCATGGACTTGTTTGTTTGATTGCAAAAATTAGTTAGATTATTTGATTGAAATTGAATTGTTGGTGAAATGAATGAATTTGATTGATGTGTGAATGGCGTGGGCCTTCACTAGACCGGGGATAAGGCTAGGCCTCGTCCCGTTTCTAGTATCGTGCCGTTATGCCGTCGAAATTTTCTAAAATAAGTTAGAAAAATAAAAATACCATTTTATTTGAAGAATGAACTGAATAGAAATTCATATGTTGAAATAAAATATTTTATCGTTAAAAATATAATTTTTAATGTGAATGTGTTGACAAAAATAAATATTCATTTACAAACCGAACGGTTTGTTTATGTACACCTATTTGAAGGACATTAATTGGGTCGATAAATTTTACACATCGCCCAACTGCACAAATAAAATCTGTGTTTGATTGTGTGAAACCCCACACGGGTGTTGGGATGAAATTTGAAGTTCACTCATCCTGATTGATTAAATATGTCGATCAATTGATTGACAGGCTGTTATAAGCGTTAGATATCGATATTTGATGCTTATACAGTGTATTGCACTTTGGTTGATGGTTGATTATTTTCCAATGCTATCAGGTACGTGTGATGTATGAAAATCCATATAATTAACATTATATGGTGATTGATTGGGTCTCATTCCAATTTAGAAAATAAAGAATATAATATAAAGGTTCACGTGTTGACCGTACTCATCCGTTGAGATTAGTCATGTGTTGAACGAAATATTTTTATAATAAAATTTACATCTTTATCAATATAATATAAAGGTTCATGTGTTGACCGTACTCATCCGTTGAGATTAGTCATGTGTTGAACGAAATATTTTTATAATAAAATTTACATCTTTATCAATATAATATAAAGGTTCATGTGTTGACCGTACTCATCCGTTGAGATTAGTCATGTGTTGAACGAAATATTTGAAATAGAAATATTTGAAATAGAATATTTGAAAATGGAAATATATTAAGCCGTGTTGATTAGATTGACGCCATTTTGACGTGAACGATATTTATATCGATTTTACTCATTTTAAAAATGAATATTGAAAAGTGATTTCGAAATCACATATTTTGAAATGAAATTTGAATCGAATTGAATAGGAAACGAATTCGAATTGAATAGATAACGAATTCGAATTGAATATAAAACGAATTTGATTTCAATTGAATATATAATGAATTTGATTTAAATAGAAAACCAATTTGAATTGAATCGAATAGAAAACCAATTTGAATTGAATCGAATAGAAAACCAATTTGAATTGAATCGAATAGAAAATAAAACGATTTCGAAATGAATTGAATATAAAACGATTTCGAAATGAATTGAATATAGAACGATTTCGAAATGAATTGAATATAAAATGATTTCGAAATGAATTGAATATAAAGCGATTTCGAAATGAATTGAATATAAAACGATTTCGAAATGAATTGAATATAAAACGATTTCGAAATGAATTGAATATAGAACGATTTCGAAATGAATTGAATATAGAACGATTTCGAAATGAATTGAATATAAAACGATTTCGAAATGAATTGAATATATAATGAATTCGAATTGAATGGAAAACGAATATGATTTCAATTGAATAGCAAACGAAACGAATTCGAATCGAATTGAATAGATAACGAATTTGAATTGAATTGAACATAAAACCAATTCGAATTGAATTGAAAATGAATTCGAATTGAATTGGAAACAAATTGAAAATGAATTCGAATTGAATTGGAAACAAATTGAAATGAATTAAAATTTGAATTGAATAGAAATGAATTTTAAAACGAATTTATAAGGAAAAATTCAATTTTGATTTGAATTGAAATGGAAGTTGAAATTGTTTTTGAAACGAATTTAAAAACTATTTATATAATTCGTTTCAAATAGAAATCGACGAAATATATATTATATATATTATATATATATAATATAATGGCCTGAATAGAATGCGCCGCGGCAGTTCGTGAATTTCGACCATTTATTTCAAACGGACATTACGGTAGATCCGACCGTCGGATTTTCCTAAAACCGGAACCGTTGGGTTCGTATCGAAAAGAGCTTTCTAACGAATATTTGAAATTCAAAATCTAACATTTGGATTTGGAGTTATGTCCAAATCAAATTTGAAAAAGGTCGCTGTAAGTGCAGTTCGATGGCCATTGTTGGAAATCGATTGTACGGGCCTTTATAAAATTATTAAAAATAGTAATAATTTGTGTAAAATCATAAGAAATGATTTGAGAAAAATTGGGGTGAAAAACTCCATATTTGAAAAGATAAAAATGGATTTTTATCGAAATGAACTAGTTTTGAACTAAATTTAAAACCCAATTATTTTTAAATAAATAAATTAGATTTAAAAAGGGGTTTTAAATAATCGGAATTTCTAATATATTTGATTGGATTTGAAATGGGTTTATCGTGAGCGGTGTTTTAAATAACACTAATTCTTTAACCCGTTAACAAATAGAATGTGATTTGGGTTTGTCGTGAACTGTGTTTTAAATAACACCTAGTTCTTTAACCCAGTAAAATGAGTTTTAACGAATCTACAATTAGGTTGAAATGTGAATCTATAATCTAAATTATCAAATTTAGAAATGAGCGAGAATGGAGTATCGCCAGTTTTGCTCCAAAGCGATAGTTAAATCTTTAATTAGATTTGAACGTGAAATGGTAATTAATTTTACCGATAACACCATAGTATTAGATATGGAGTATTACCAGTTTTGCTTCATGGGATGAATAGGTTGGGATTGGGAAATAAAATAAATAATTACTTCGGTATGGTTCGCTAATCTCGGCTAGTTGGAAAAACCATAATTTGGTTTGAAATGACATCCAAAGGAAGACTAAAGGATAAATTTTAAAGAATTTATCTTGGATAAAATTAATGGGGACCTTTCCCTGAGAATATAAATTGGAATGAGGCGTATGTTGTGTCTTCTAGCACTATTTTAATATATGCGGGTTGTTCGGAAAGGCCGGGTTTATACCCATTCTGAATAACCGCTTCGACGATATGTCGAAGATGAAGACGGTGGTTGAAGACCGGAAGTCTTCACATCGTTTGGATAATTACTGATGATCCTGATTGGGCTGTACACCCAAGAGGATGGAAATAGTTGGTGGTCGTCCAGACATACTTGGAGATCGATGGATATGCGAGGAAAGTGCCTCCGGTTTCGTTCAGACCCAGAACGGACTTGTAAATGGATTGTGTGTCTGACATTGGATTTTATTCTTTGTTGATAGATTTCTATTAAATGTACATCTGTTTGGCGGCGGAGAATTTATTCTTTTGCTTAACGCCCTTCTCTGAGACGTACGAGCTCAGAGGTTGTATATCGATGGACATCGGTCGCATGGCATGAATTGCCTGTGTGGCACGCTAAGATGCAATGATCAAGGCTTCTATTGAAAAGCAAAGTCTTATGGTTGATGATCAAAGCACAGCCTACGTGGCAGCTTTGTGTATAGTGTGGATTCGCGAGCCTCACACCTCGGTATGAGTCAAAAACAGGATACGGACTACAGGGAGAGCACGACGTTTCTTTCTAGCTTTGGTGGTGTCAGTGACTTACCAGCCCTGACATTTATATACTTTTCACCTTTGTGGTTGTTGGAATGCGAGACGCCTCGATTTTAGGTCTGTAAGGACCGGGAAACGTGTGTTCAGGCATAATTAATCCTCTAACGTAAGTGAGGACCGGCCCTGAAGCATCCAGGGGTTGCCCAGAGTGCGTAACCCTGAGGCATTTGCTAGAGTGTCACGAACGCGGAGAGGAGCTTGCCCCTAGCCTCGACTCATGACGGAAATCCAATTTCCAATACGTGTATTGCGGTTTTAATTGTAGAACTAGTATGGCGACATAGTAGATGGTAGCTATGCCACCTATGATTGATATTTATGATTGAAATTGTTTTGACACTATGCACTTATTATAGTATCAAATGATTTGTTTTAAACGTATCAAGCATGCTTTGGCTGTTATAAGGGAAAACCCTATCCTCTGGCTTGCGTTGCATTGTGTGATGGGACCTGGGTCTTATAACAGCTTCATTTTTCTTTATTTAGCATTGCGCTGTTTGTTCTATGCACTGATATTCTTGGGAGGAAACCCGTTCCGTGTTATACGGCGTGGTCCCTTGATTTACCTAACTTTAAAACCAATATTAACAACTGTTTTAGTTCTCACACCAGTCACATGACTAACCTGGAGTTTATTGTTTTAACCTAAACTCTGGGTACCCCTATTTTCCGCACGGGCAGCTATTAGTTCTGGTTTTGCAGATTTATATTCACAGGATCCTGGTTTACAGCTGGAATGATATCCGGAAAGCTCTGCATCCATATATCACCTTCGGTTGTGCTTTGTATTATTTTCCGCTGCTTTGTAATTTATTGTAATCTCTGATATTTATCGAATGTAATTTATTCAATTATACTCTGTATATTCTTGTATCTAATGGAATTGTTGTAATAGCAATGAAATGTTCTTCCGTCTGCGTTCTGATTTGTCCTGTTCTCAAACGATCAGGGGTTTCGAAAGGTCTAGATCGGTGTAACGACTGATTCGGATCGAGCGAAATTCTCGGCCGTCACATTTGGTATCAGAGCTTTGGTTTACAGAGCTTGAGAACAAGACACATTAGAACCATACGAAAGAATTCATCAGATATTGGATTAGTAATATCAAATTAGAATGACTCTTTAGAGATAGGATCAGTAGTATCCTAGAACGAGTGTGAAGAGTATATTTTTCAAATGAAAACAATTTTGTTTTGAAAATTTAAATCGCTTTATACGTATTTGATTATTTATTTATTTTGAATATGGACAATCCAATATATAAAGATTTTGCATATACGCGTCATGAACGTATATTCGAAGTTTTAATATACTAGATAGATATAGAATCACATTCTAGTCGCCCGGAGATGGTACTGATGATTGTCATGACATCATCAGTATTTATGTTCGTGTTTCGAAGGTGTGATATCTATATATTTCCATTAGACTGGTGTGAGAACCAAAACTTATATAGCTAGAACACATTGTTGTGAATTGGCATCAAAAACATGATTTTTGTATATATATCAAAATTATGAATTTGAAACGTTAAATTCACTAATTGATTGATGTTTGTGTTGTTTGTTTATTTGTTTAATAATTTTGAACCATTATGCCTAATTGAATCAAATATTGAATTATATTGAAAATTGGTCGCATTTGCTTGCATATACATATACTTACATTGAACAGGTCATAGCAAGGAGGCTAGAGCAGAGAACAAAATTTGTTTGCCCGACAAATAGGTACATGTTTACTACATAATTTACTGTTTTGTTTGGGTGATGATGATTTTATGAGCCTATTGGCTAGCCGCTTGGCTTTTTCTTTTTCTTTTTGAGATCAGAAGGCCTATATGGCAATTTCGGGATTTTCCCGTGGCTCCCGGTGCAGGGGAGGTTATGGCGAAATTTTTCGAAAATTTAGGGAGTTAGCCAAATTTTTGAAAATTTGAAAATACTCAAAAACTAAAAAGTTGGAGCACGGAAGCCATATCGAACGTAGATTTGATTAATCAAACCACTTTCGACTTTGTTCCTTTTCGGGGACGAAAAGTTTTAAGTGGGGGAGATTGTAATAACCCGGAAAATCTGAGCCAGTTTAAAATTTTTATTTTGGCGATTTTAGCGAATTTTGAACATTTAAAATGAATTATTTTAAATAATATCGACGAGAAATGTATTTTGAATATAATTCGAACGTATATATTTATACACGTCGTCGTTAGAATATAAATGTTTATATATAATTATAAATAGAATAGAAAATGGCGCGGTAGTTCGATAATTCGATTTCAAATTTCAATTGAATGTACCGGGTGCAAAACAATCCGGATTTTAGTGAAACCAAAAACATTAGGATCTAATTGATGATATCTTTCCAACGAATCGGAAAAATCAAAATTTCATAACGGGAATCAAAAGATATGTCCAGTTGAAAATTCTGAATAGTCGCTATGGAATTCAGGCCCTTAAAAATAGACATTTTGCAAATGACCTCGGATTTCGACGAAACCACTTTTGTTGGGCCCGTGATGTTAAATTATTGTTAGATTCCAAATTTCATAATTTTTCGAATCAATATGTGAGCGTGGCAAAGGAAAAAGCGTTAGACCAGTTTCAGTTGATTTTAATCGACTGGAAATTGGCCATTTTTCCAACGGTCTCAGAATTCGACGAAACTAGTTTTGTTAGGACCATATCGTCAATACGAAGCTAGAAAATATTTTTCTAGAATTTTTAAAGTTCGTATGCGACCCCGGTAATTTGAAATGTACGTTTAAAATTCAATATAGTGATTTAAATGTAAATTCAATGGAAACTAATCGAAACGATCAAATCAGCTTGCGATACATATCCCATTGTGTTCGGAACGGAGGTAAAACGCTATGGACGACAGGCGGTGGGCCTCGTTTAGAGGTCGTATGTAAAAGTCAACTTTTTTGCAAAATAAAATAATTAATTAAATAAAAAATTAATCCTCTCCCTCTTCCTATACGTTCTGGTCCCCCCTTTTCAAAATCATTTCAGAAATGAAAAAAAAAGAGAAACGAAGGGCGCGGAGGAACCCTAGCCGCCGCTACCGCTGTCGCGACCCCCACCGCAGCGCCTCCACAGGCGGTGGCGCACCCCTCCCCTTCTCGCGCATCCTCTCCTTCTTCCCCCAATCCCCTTCCGTCTGCGACAGCGCTCCAACCCGCACCGCCCCCCTCTTCTTCCTTCCTCCTCCTGCTGCCGCCATCTTACCCCCTCTACCTCGATCAACGAGCCCCGTGCCCAAAACCTCCGAACCCGCATCCAACAGCAACCGCTACCCCCTCCCCCTTCCACCGCGACGTTGCTGAGACCACCCCCCCCTCTTCGAAAAGTAAGTTTTTCCCATATATTTAATTTAAATCAGTTTTTATATTTAATTTAAATCAGTTTTTATGTTTAATTTAAACCAGTTTTTGTGGGTATTTACATAGTAGGAAAATTAGTTTTTAGCATAGAAAAGATTAGATTTTTAAAATGCAAAAGATTAGATTTTTAAAAAGGCAAAAGATTAGATTTTTATAGTTGAAAAGGCGATATTTTTATATTATAGAAAGGCTAAAAATATAATTTTTTATAGCATAGATAATAAAAATTCGATCTTTATTATGTGGGAGATGTAAAAATATGATTTTTATATTTTTAAAAGAATTAAAAGTATGATTTTTATATTTTTAAAGTATTAAAAATATAATCTTTACTATATAGAAGTGGTAGAAATATGATTTTTGTATATGTAGAGAATTAGAAATATCATCTATATATGTGTAGAAAAATAAATATGTGATTTTTATAATGATATTTTTGAAAAGGCGAAATCTATATTTTTATAAAGGCGAATTCCATATTTTTGAAATGGATTTTTTATCTATATGACATCGAAATAAAAATTCGATTTTTATATATTGAATAGCGAAATAAAAATTCGATTTTTATATATTGAATAGCAAAATAAAAATTCGATTTTTATATATTGAATAGCGAAATAAAAATTCGATTTTTATATATTGAATAGCGAAATAAAAATTCGATTTTTATATATTGAATAGCGAAATAAAAATTCGATTTTTATGTACTGAATAGCGAAGTAAAAATTCAATTTTTACATATGTAGAGAATACGGGAAACGAAGGTGATAAAAAGGCGAGAATGATGAAGATTTCTATAAATGAAGAGTCAAGATGATTGGATAGCTATTGGTGAGAATTTCTCACCTTTCAATTTCTTTTTCTAGTTATATATATATATATATATATATATATATACTAGGATGCAGACGGTGTTTAGTGGCACCCGACACAATCGTCCACCAGACCATGGACTTGTTTGTTTGATTGCAAAAATTAGTTAGATAATTTGATTGAAATTGAATTGTTTGGTGAAATGAATGAATTTGATTGATGTGTGAATGGCGTGGGCCTTCACTAGACCGGGGATAAGGCTAGGCCTCGTCCCGTTTCTAGTATCGTGCCGTTATGCCGTCGAAATTTTCTAAAATAAGTTAGAAAAATAAAAATATCATTTTATTTGAAGAATGAACTGAATAGAAATTCATATGTTGAAATAAAATATTTTATCGTTAAAAATATAATTTTTAACGTGAATGTGTTGACAAAAATAAATATTTATTTACAAACCAGACGGTTTGTTTATGTACACCTATTTGAAGGACATTGATTGGGTCGATAAATTTTACACATCGCCCAACTGTACAAATAAAATCTATGTTTGATTGTTTGAAACCCCACACGGGTGTTGGGATGAAATTTGAAGTTCACTCATCCTGATTGATTAAATATGTCGATCGATTGATTGACAGGCTGTTATAAGCGTTAGATATCTATATTTGATGCTTATACAGTGTATTGCACTTTGTTTGATGGTTGATTATTTTTCAATGCTATCAGGTACGTGTGATGTATGAAAATCCATATAATTAACATTATATGGTGATTGATTGGGCCTCATTCCAATTTAGAAAATAAAGAATATAATATAAAGGTTCATGTGTTGACCATACTCATCCGTTGAGATTAGTCATGTGTTGAACGAAATATTTTTATAATAAAATTTACATCTTTATCAATATAATATAAAGGTTCATGTGTTGACCGTACTCATCCGTTGAGATTAGTCATGTGTTGAACGAAATATTTTTATAATAAAATTTACATTTTTATCAATATAATATAAAGGTTCATCTGTTGACCGTACTCATCCGTTGAGATTAGTCATGTGTTGAACGAAATATTTGAAATAGAAATATTTGAAATAGAAATATTTGAAAAAGAAGTATTTGAAATAGAATATTTGAAAATGGAAATATATTAAGCCGTGTTGATTAGATTGACGCCATTTTGACGTGAACGATATTTATATCGATTTTACTCATTTTAAAAATGAATATTGAAAAGTGATTTCGAAATCGCATATTTTGAAATGAAATTTGAATCGAATTGAATAGGAAACGAATTCGAATTGAATAGATAACGAATTCGAATTGAATATAAAACGAATTTGATTTCAATTGAATATACAATGAATTTGATTCAAATAGAAAACCAATTTGAATTGAATCGAATAGAAAACCAATTTGAATTGAATCGAATAGAAAACCAATTTCAATTGAATCGAATAGAAAACCAATTTGAATTGAATCGAATAGAAAATAAAACGATTTCGAAATGAATTGAATATAAAACGATTTCGAAATGAATTGAATATAGAACGATTTCGAAATGAATTGAATATAAAACGATTTCGAAATGAATTGAATATAAAGCGATTTCGAAATGAATTGAATATATAACGATTTCGAAATGAATTGAATATAAAACGATTTCGAAATGAATTGAATATAGAACGATTTCGAAATGAATTGAATATAGAACGATTTCGAAATGAATTGAATATAAAACGATTTCGAAATGAATTGAATATATAATGAATTCGAATTGAATGGAAAACGAATTTGATTTCAATTGAATAGCAAACGAAACGAATTCGAATCGAATTGAATAGATAACGAATTTGAATTGAATTGAACTTAAAACCAATTCGAATTGAATTGAAAATGAATTCGAATTGAATTGGAAACAAATTGAAAATGAATTCGAATTGAATTGGAAACAAATTGAAATGAATTAAAATTTGAATTGAATAGAAATGAATTTTAAAACGAATTTATAAGGAAAAATTCAATTTTGATTTGAATTGAAATGGAAGTTGAAATTGTTTTTGAAACAAAGAAATTTAACTACAACCATTGAAATAAAGAAGAATGAAGATCAATATCACGTAGAATTCGATTAGCTTCTTCGCTATCGCATGATCTGGTAGAAAGGATAATGATGTTTTTTACGTTCTCATTATTTTTTTCTTCGACTTTCCCCCGACGTTATTTGCAGTTGAAGCGATTTTGGGTTTTTATGATTTAGGGAACTGATGATTTTGTGGTGAGTATTTTTAGAAGTAAAGGTAAAAGCGTAAGAAGTAAAAAATAATTAGTCACCTTCATTGTCCCCCCCCCCCTTAACAATTTAAAGAAAGCGGAGTGTCCTTAAAGTTTGGCCTCCCCTTAACAGAAAATGGAGTGTCAATAACAACACCCATTGTAATTCTACAGTATGATAAAAGAATTGCTTGGAGTGGACATAGGCCAAAATAAACGAAGCACTATAAAACTTTTGTGTTCAATATTTCTTTCTTTTTAATTTTACTTTCTTCACTTTTTTCTACAGCCAACTGGTGTTTAGTGCTTTTTCTGGCGACAACGAGCAAATAACATATAGGAAATTGCAGTTCTAACTTAAATGTATTATCCAACAATTTAATTAATGATACACTCTATGCAACACCGATATTATTTCCCAACCTTTTAAAACTAACTAAACCCCAAACATAAAGCTTTCCCTCCTATATCTATTGCTTTTACTGTAAACTTAGACCCATAACTTTCTGTTTATACAGTTTTGATCAAGTTACTTAGTTTGAAAATGTGAATTTTAAACTTTGGTTTAGGAATTTGAAAATGGGGAATTTAGAGTGCATTTGGTTTACATTTTTTAATTTTGAGTTTTCTCACATACAAAAGCATCGACGGCGCACACAAATCGGGAAATATGATCTTTTTATAAAATGAAGTTAACACATAAAAAAACAACTTTTTATTATTTTCCATATTTTGAGAAACAATGGAATGATGATAACAATTTCATCTATCCACCATCCCACGGTCCCCTCCGTCACTCCCTCTGCGTTTGATCCGTCACCTCCGTTATACTTCAAATCTTCCAACTTTAATAATTAACCCTGAAAACTAAAAACTCAAAACATAAAACAAGCCAAACATTACCTTAGGTTATTTTCAAAAGACTAGTTTTCGACTTGGTTTTTTGCTGAACAAGTGCTGTTATAAATAAATTTTCTTTTATTTACTTTGGTTTGCATGTTAATGTTTAACCTAATTTGTTGTCTAATATTTGCAAACCAGGTGAATTTCTTTTTAAACGGAGCTACAACTCTAAGGTATGCTTCTTTAACTTAGGTCATAGGCTACTTCAACTATGTTATTAGGACATTTGATACATTGATTATTTTATTGATTTATCCAATCAGTATTACAAATGATTTTGATGATCGAACAATATTTTTTGGACGTTATCTATTTTTCACATTTATGGTTGTTATACGAAAATTACACCACACTTTGCATAGTGAACGGTTGGAATAACCACCATGATCGCTTTGCTCCATTGCGTAATTTAGTTTATATATTTTTGGTACCATTGCTTTCTTAAGAATTTTGTTTTTTATGCATTAATCCAAATAATATTACATTTTTTTCGATTCTCGCTATGCTAAAATGTAGCGATGGCAATGGGTATATGTACGGTCAAAACCCGATTGACCAGCCTATACTTTGGCCTATTCAAGCTTGCCTCATTCGGTGTTTCGGGCGGATAGACACACATACCACTTTTGAAAGGTCCAGGTCTAGGGTCGGATTGGGGTACGGCTAAACTGCCCTAACCCGACTTACACTATTAAAAAATCATTAATTTGTTTTATTGCTGTGATGATGGTTCCTTGTTAATCTTTTCAGATATACATGGTTTTGGCATGAATATTTAGGGATGGAAAAAAAAATCTATATCTGAAGTTATCCGTAGGTAAAATCCGTAATGAACATGAAACAGATAGTTAAATGGGTATCCGTGGGTAAAATAAATGGGTATTTTTAATATCCGTTAATTAATGGGGCGGGTATGGATAGTAAGATATCCATGTCCGTGGGTACTTATGCCCGTATTGAATGTGATTTATTATCAATAGTCAATACAAAAGACATTGTTGTTGGTTGTTCGTATTTGTGTGCATACCTTTACTCAACAATTTATAACTGGCTGTTGACATTTTAATGGATACTTCTGTTGTTGTCTCTTCTTTTCTGGATGTTGGTTTAAATATGTATTGGTACTTTGAGGTTAGCATTTGAGTATTGGTCTAATTTGTTTTTTTGCCAAATATACTTTTGAATAATTTCAATAAACGGCTAAAAAATAAATTGAATAAATATAATGGATACCCACAATACCCCCCATTATCCACAACTTGTTTAAAACCCATATAATTGATACCCGTGCGGGTATAGGGTGGGCACAGGGCAAAAAATCATCTAACGGGGCGGGTGATGGGGTGTTACTACCCGCGTCCGCCCCGCCCCATTGCCATCCCTATATATATTGTATACTTTCAATTAAATATATATAATTGTTACATTTAGGGTGCGTTTGGTTTAAAATGAGTTTTGGGTTTTTAGTTTTTAAAATTAATTACAAAACATTAAACATGTGAAAGGAGGAATGGTAGAATGAACGAAAGATGGAGGGGACCGCAGAGAAGATGTAGCAATCATGGAAGGAAGAATTGGTCTCTATGTTTCTCTCATTTCTCAAAACATGAAAAATAGGGCTGTCAATGGATACCCGAAAAATCCGAAATCCGTCCGTATCCGGATCCGAAAAATGGATAAATATCCGATATCCGAAAAAGCGGATGCAGATACGGATATAGGCATATCCGCATCCGAAAATTATCCGTTCGCTTATTTTCACGATTATAGCTTAAATTATGTGTATTTTAACATAAATAAATATATTAATTTATTATTTTGCAAAAATAGAAGTCTATAAAACGCATGCTAAATGCTCAAAATTATATATTATCATCATAATTATTAATTTTTAGCACTTTAGTAATCAGTTGGGTTGAAAAAGCATAATATTAAGCTAACAAAATTCATTTATGTTCATTGATTTATTGACCGTTGGCGGAGCGGATAATTATCCGATATCCATTCGTATCCGCGGATGCGGATATCCGATATCCGAAAACGGTTTTGGATGCGGATACGGATATGACACTAACCGTATCCGAAAGTATCCGTTGACAGCCCTAATGAAAAATAGATAAAAGTTGTTTTTTATTTTGTGTGTGAACTTTGTTTTCCAAAATGGTTGTTTTTCATGATATACATGCGTTGTGCACATTTTTGTATGGATGAAAACCCAAAACTTAAAATGGTAAACCAAACACTACCTTAGTTTTTAATGGTACTTGATCTCAACTGCCACCCACTTCTTCAGTTCTTCTTGGCCCTCTTTTCCTTTACTCTTCTTAAAATATATTGTCTTCCATTTTGGCCCTACTCACTCCATTTTTATTTGTTTGTTTACTTTCCTATGTGCTGTTATAATTTTTATTTCCTTATCACTTTTGGCCTCCGTCCCTCTTTGATTTTCTCCACCTACATACCAGTTTACTTGGTTTCGACATCTTATTTCATCCTTAACTACCTGCTTGCCCACTCGCGATGCAGTTCCCTCTAACCTATCTCAGTTTCACCTTCACCTAAGTTCCGCCCTAATGCTCTCAATAACGGGAAAACCACGACCCTCTTAATATTCTCCGTGTCACTACAAGCATACGTGGATACAGGATTTCACGGATGGTGTGTCACCAGTCAATAGCCGATAGATTATAAAAAATATATTCATAAAATAGTTTCTTCCCACACGTAATAAATATTTATATTACAACCAAAAAGTAATTCAAAACATAAAACTACTACAATTGTTCTCGACGACTTTTCATGTTTTGATATCGATGTATAATATCATTCATGTTAACATTCAAAAACAACTCTCTCTCCTGATATTTAAGCAGACAATCATTCAACATTTGATCTCCCATGCTATTCCTTGTGCCTTGCTACTGTGCAAATATCTACCTTTTTTTTCCTTTTTGAGAATATTGGTGTGTCAAGTGACACACCACGCATATTCGCCACTGCTTACCGAGTGTTTTTTCTTCGTTTCGATACGTTATGCTCGGCAAGCTTGGTGACTGTGTGGCCAAGCTTGGTGTTTGTGCTTGATGGCGAATTTGTTGGTGTATCATCTTGCGATCTAGTTTTTTTATGGTTGGTTCTCTTTAGGTAAGCTCTTTCTGATGATAATTATTATTGTCGTTTCTTGGGTATTTCCTGGTTGTGATTGGTTTTTGCTGGCATTTAGAAAGAAGGCAGACTATATACCTTCTTCATTTTGGTCATTCTCTTGTAGTCTGATGTTTAGAATATATACCACCTCTATTTTGGTCATTTCTGTTATATTATGTTCATGCAGACTTATCACTTCACTTACTAGTCGGGTGTCCAAAACTATTTCATGTGTGTTAGATGTGTTTTTAGCTTTAAATGTTATGTTGTATTTCTTGGTTGTTAATGATCTGATTGTAAGGTACTGCGCGTGCAACCTATACCATGTTCTTGCTCCCTGCATGGAGATTATACCGGTTAGAGTCAAGTGTAGAAGATAAACAATGTGTTTATCTCCTATTCCTGATTGTACTTATTATTGACTGTAATAAAAATGGATGAACCACTATTGTTAACCCTGTTAAAACACCGGGTCGGCCTCAAAGCACCGGATCAGTCAATAATCGGGTCGGTTAGTTGCAAAAACACTGGGTCGGCCTCAAAGCACCAGATCGGTCGCTACAACGGGTCGGTCAGTTACAAGGCATCGGATCGGTCGGCCTCAAAGCACCGGATCGGTTGCCACATCGGGTCGGTCAATTACAAGGCACTGGGTCGGTCAGTCGCAAAGCACCGGATTGGTCACTACATTGGGTCAGTCAGTTTCAATACTTGGATCGGTTGCGGTGAAGCCGTGGACTGGACTGGATATCTCAATGCAACAATAATGTGAATTGGTTCCAACATGTAGCGGGCATTTTATAATATTATTATGGAATTGATTCACATATAAGAATTGGTAACAAACTTATACTTGCATGATAAAATAATGTGTCATTTACAGTACGAGAGTATGCATCCGCATAATACATGACATATGATAAGTACACAGCTAAAAGTGGATCGGTGTTATAGTGAAATGGATCGTTCAATATAGCGTGAATCAGTGACTCACATATAAGAGAACTGAAGGGATTAGCACACGTGGATCAAGAGAAAATGGTCACAATGGAAAACTTGTAATTACTATTTGCATACATAAGTTTGCATGATAGAATGAGGAATACACGTGCTAATATGTTATGTGAAGTTGGCACCTTATACATCCAAACCTGTACGGGTCGATGCATTGTCAAAACATTATATTCTGGGTCGGTGTTGATTCCCAAAGTATGGCAATTATGTAAACGGATAGTTCAATATGTTTGTTCTCCGCACGGATTACGTTCACGTAAAAGCATGAATCATCATCTAGTATACAACAAACATGTTAGCTTCAAATTAAATAATATGAAGTTACGTGAATTAACAAAATTACAAGGTCAACGGACCGGTATACTTTGTGGTAGGACAATATATCATTCAGAGAAGATGTAAATGCCCATAAATGTAAGTCCAGCATGTGATGATACGGTGTGAATACATAATTATATGAAGCATCTGGAGATCCAACTTGCAAACACGTGGCAACCAAAGAATGGGTTGGCATAGTAAAGTAATACAATTGTATCGGCCTCAACAAAAGCAAAGTGGATCGGCCAAGTGCAAAGAGCGGTGGCACTATAGTAAATAGTTTGGGTCGGTCCTATTTACGTTGCACAACAAAGTGGAAATGAGTCCTTGGCTTTCAATATGCGTAGAAACAGCCATTGAAACTAAGTGGGTCGGTCCATACTCTATATTTGGGTCCGGCATAATAATGGAGCGGTGGCAGAACTGTAAATATGGGGTCATGACAGCTATACACAACTGTAAAGTGAATCAGTGGCATTTCTGTAAATAAGTTTTAGGCCGATCCAAGTTTATGGCCAGCCCAAATTCTGCACTCCATAATTACGAGACTGCCACTACCCTCAAACTGCACCTATAAATAGCCCCTTTCTCCACACTTCAAAGGACCGATTCCTCTACGCCGAAGGGCTGGCCAAATCACTTCTCCACCATTAAAAGCCTCTCATGCTCCATTAATTGCCGCCAAAGCTCTCCCCTTCTTTCTCCAATAACATGAAGATCAAATCACATCCATTATCCATCCAAAATCTCTTTAACTCAATCCTAGTGCTCTCCAACCGCCATTAATCTTCTCTAAAAGCTCGGATCTAACATAAACTTCGTCACGGGATCAATGAAAAGCATCTACACGTCAAAGTGATCGAAGATCTACAAGATAACTTCCACAATCCGCGAGATCTAATTCGTTTCTTCCCGAATTCAAGTGTGACCTAAAGCTAAAAGAGAGGAGAGTGAGGAACATCACTATATATAGAGAGAATGAGCAAAAGTGAAATGTACGAGATAATAAACTTTGTAAATCTCCTCATGATAGTGGAAAACACTTTAAAAGTGGACGTGGATCTTTGTTAAGATCGAACCACTGTAAAAAAACCTTGTCTTTTACTTACTTTTTCCTGTTTATTTTGCGATCGTGGCTCTTTTAATTTCTAACCATAATTGGTGAAGTGTGATTTCACACCTTTGGTGTTTTAATCCAATTTGGGTTTTAACATTTGGAGCCCACCGCGGGGCCGCGTTCGCATCTCCTTCCTTCTCTCATGCTTCTCACATGGTTAAGAGACTCACATTGAAGTTCTAAACTGCCTCCTTCTCCGAAGTCATGGCGAAATCTAAAAAGACCATAAGTAAAGATGTCGGAAATGCCGATAAAATCGCTAATGAAGAAACACTGCTTGCTAACTATTTCGATGTTGGTGAAAACTCGGTAAGTGGAGCCGGTGTGACTAGAAATGAGATGAATGCCGCTATTGCCAATGTAAACCAACGAATGGATGCTTCTACCAAAGCTATGATGGAGAAACTTGACACCATCCTTAATGCTTAACCAAATTCATCCCCTCAGAAGGTCCATGTTGATCTCGAAGAGAATGACAAATCGTCCGCTTCCAATCATAATCGCAATGACAACATGGAAGACGATTATGATTGGGTGAGTGATAAGGACGAAGCTAACATCGAAGAATTGAAATCAAAAGCTAAGAACCATTCCGAAGTGAATGCTCGAAAGGTCACTAATCCTGACATGGGGGCACCTCCTCGTCGAGAAGGCAAAGGGCCAAAGCTCTCTAATCGAGATCGTATGCCTAGACAGACATTTGGTAAAGAGCTCAGCTTCACAAAACAGCATAACACTGAAGAATACATCTCAGATATGATAGAACAAATCATGAAAATGAATCAAGCTAGAAAAGATAATGAAAGAGAATGGGACTTCTCTCCCGATAGGATTCCATTCACCGAAAGAATCCTTGAAGCAGAGTGTCCAAAGAAGTTCAATCCTCTTACTTTGCCTCCGTATAACGGCCTTGTTGATCCGAACAACATTCTATTCAAATACGAGTGGCATATGAGTGCGGCTAAGGCGACTGATGAGATGAAATGCACGTATTTTCCTCTCTACTTAGAAGGTGCTGCATCATTATGGTTCACGAAGCTGCCACCTAAGTCTATAGACCGGTTCTCTGACCTAACCAAAAAGTTCAAGGAGCAGTTCCGCTTGTATGCTACCAAAGCCAAGGATGCTATAATGCTCTCAGCCATGAAACAGAAGCCAGGGGAAACTGTCAAAGCCTTCCTTAGTCGGTTCAATATTGCCTTGTATGAAGTAAGGAATCCAGATCCACGCATAGTCCTCATGGCTCTACGTGATACTATGGACAAAACGAGCGAATTTGGAAGATGGATAAAAATGAAGGAACCGACTACGCTTAACAAGTTCTATAAGAAGGAAGAGGAGTACGTGAGAGTGGACGATAATCCTATACCTCTTCAGATCATTGGTGGTAAACAGCTTCTTGAAGCTCCTAAAAGTGCAGCTATTCAATCCAATCAGAAGAATGCTTAGGGGAAGAAGTGAGCTAATGACGGGAACGAAGCAAAGCTAATAAAAAGTTTTGCCTTCTTGACTCGTCCGAGTTAACACCTTTGAATGACACTTTTGAGAACATCTACCTTGCCATGCAGAAGATTACCCGGAGCCTCGGCCAGTAAAAATGAATGCTAACGGGCCAAGTCTAGTAAGTTCTGTCGATTCCATAATTAGCTAGACCACAACGCCAATGAGTGTAGGCATCTAAGATCATTGATTGAAGAGCTGATTAGGAAGAACCGTCTGCAACAATATGTGAAGAATTCCCAAGATACAAATCCTTCTGCATCTCCCCAGGGGCTAGGGGCATCAAATGACCAATCCGGTCCAAGCAACGTAGCTTTTGCTCACACTAATCCAAGGTTGATAATCAACTGACGACCATCGATGATGTTCTAATATCTGCTGCTCAGAATAAGCGATCACTATCGCCTTTACTTTACTTCTTGTATTACTTTACTCTTTTGCTATGTTCTACCTTCTTGTGAAAAGTCTGTACTGATTTACCTACATTGTATCGAACAATAGCTCTACGAATGAAATATTACCTACTTGTATAAATCTTTGAATTGCAAAATTTTCTTTAATAACAAAATTTGCTAACAGACGATTTCTCATTGCAGGCTATCCAACAAGTGTTCGCTAAAATCCAACCAAATAAGTCAACACCGATAATACCAACTCAATGGTAGATCAAGAAAGTCCCAATGAATCAAATGGCGGATAGAGCAACAAGCGGGCCACAGATCTAAAACCTCATCCCCCAAAAGGTTCGCGGGAATCCGTAAGCGCGAAACAAAGCGTGGGAGTTTGCTAATGCAAGATGAAGCGTGGGAGTTCGTAAGCGCGGGGCGATGCAGCCATCACCCAAAAGGTTCGCGGGAATCCGTAAGCGCGAAACAAAGCGCGGGAGCTCGCTAATGAGAGATGAAGCATGGGAGTTCGTAAGCGCGAGGTGATGCAGCCTTCACCCAAAAGGTTCGCGGGAATCCGTAAGCACGAAACGAAGCGCGGG
Source organism: Allium sativum (assembly GCA_030737875.1). Lineage (NCBI taxonomy): Eukaryota > Viridiplantae > Streptophyta > Magnoliopsida > Asparagales > Amaryllidaceae > Allium > Allium sativum. Next base: position 448,939,647 of record CM060919.1, read on the forward strand.
AGCTCGCTAATGCGAGACGAAGCATGGGAGTTCGTAAGCGCGGGGCGATGCAACCTTCACCCAAAAGGTTCGCGGGAATCCGTAAGCGCGAAACGAAGCGCGAGAGCTCGCTAATGCGAGACGGAGAATGGGAGTTCATAAGCGTGGGGCGATGCAGCCTTCACCCAAAAGGTTCGCAGGGATCTATAAGCGTGAAACGAAACGCAGGAGCTCGCTAATGCGAGACGAAGCATGGGAGTTCGTAAGCGCGAGGCGATGCAGCCTTCACCCAAAAGGTTTGCGGGAATACGTAAGCGTGAAACAAAGCATGGGAGCTCGCTAATGCGCGACGAAGCGTGGGAGTTCGTAAGCGCAGAGCAATGCAACCCTCACCCAAACCTCGCGGAAGTTTGCATTGTGAAGCGATGCGACAACAAAAAATCGTTTTCCATACAGAAAGCAACTTCTCCATAGGAGAAATCAACAATGATCGATGAACTCTATAACGTTGACTCAATCAACAGGAGAAGACGAATATTGAGTTATAATAACCTCTCATGGGCATGGGGCTTCCAATGGAGTCTTCCGTGTCAGAATTGATCGACAAGAAAAACAAATGTTGAGCTATTGAAATTCTTCCCAAGACAAAGACTAAAGGACCTCCTAAGCCGAGGCATGAATAATTAAGAAACATCTCCAAAGAGAAGTAGAGAATGAATTACCGATACGTCTTTCACAAATGTGAAATATTGAATACCATCGTATGAATCATTAAAACGATAACGTTTGAAGTCCACAGTCGGCTTTAGTCGATTGTTGATTTTAAGCGTTAGTGCGGATTTGAATTAGAATATCATGTTTATGAGAGTAATTTTCAATGAATTTTGAACCAATGAGTAAAACATTTCTGTGCAAAAACTTTATTCAATTCAAGATAAAATTCGCTATAAGTTATTTTTATCGATTAACTAATCCATTGTCGATATGAACAGTCGATGGTGAGTATAATTACAAAATAGGTGACGTGAAGCATATGAATTCAAAGCATGGGTCGCCATAGCAAACACAAAAGGCTATAATTGGCTCTTAATGCAGAATATATCAACAACAATGTTTATTTCGAAGCCCGCATTTCTTGCAAGCAAAAAATACAGGCTTTGAAGGGCAAATGTTAACCCTGTTAAAAACACCGGGTCGGCCTCAAAGCACCTGATCGGTCACTAATCGGGTCGGTCAGTTACAACCAGATCAATCACTACATCGGGTCGGTCAGTTGCAAGGCATTGGGTCGGTCGACCTCAAAGCACCAGATCGGTCACTACATCGGGTCGGTCAGTGCAAGGCACCGGGCTGGTCAGTCGCAAAGCACCGGATCAGTCACTACATTGGGTCGGTCAGTTTCAATACTTGGAATGGTTGCGGTGAAACCGTGGACTGGACTGGATAACTTAATGCAATAATAATGTGAATTGGTTCCAGCATGTAGTGGGCATTTTATAATATTATTATGGAATTGATTCACATATAAGAATTGGTAACAAACTTATACTTGCATGATAAAATAATTTGTCATTTACATTACGAGAGTATGCATCCACATAATACATGCCATATGATAAGTACACAACTAAAAGTGGATCGATCTTATAGTGAAATGGATCGTTCAACACAGCGTGAATCAGTGACTCGCATATAAGAGAACTGAAGGGATTAGCACACATGGATCAAGAGAAAATGGTCACAATGGAAAACTTGTAATTACTATTTCCATACATAAGTTTGCATGATAGAATGAGGAATACATGTGCTAATATGTTATGTGAAGTTGGCACCTTGTACATCCAAACCTATACGGGTCGGTGCATTGTCAAAACATTATATTCTGGGTCGATGGTGATTCTCAAAGTATGGCAATTATGTAAATGGATAGTTCAATATGTTTGTTCTCCGCATGGATTACATTCACGTCAAAGCATGAATCATCATCTAGTATACAGTAAACATGTTAGCTTTAAATTAAATAATATGAAGTTACGTGAATCAACAAAATTATAAGGTCAGCGGACCGGTATACTTCGTGGTAGGACAATATATCATTCAAAGAAGATGTAAACGCCCATAAACGCAAGTCCAACATGTGATTATACAGTGTGAATACATAATTATATGAAGCATCCGGAGATCCAACTTGCAAACACGTGGCAGCCCAAGAATGGGTCGGTACAGTAAAGTAATACAATTGGATCAGCCTCAACAAAAACAAAGTGGATCGGCCTAGTGCAAAGAGCGGTGGCACTATAGCAAATAATTTGGGTCGGTCCTTTTACGTTGCACAACAAAGTGGAAATGGGTCGGTGACTTTCAATATGCGTAGCCACTGCCATTGAAACTAAGTGGGTCGGTCCATACTCTATATTTGGGTCGGACATAATAATGGAGCGGTGGAAGAACCGTAAATTTGGGACATGACAGCTGTACACGGCTGTAAAGTGAACTAGTGGCATTTCTGTAAATATGTTTTAGGCCAATCCAAGTTTATGGCCGACCCAAATTCGGCACTCCATAATTACGAGATTGTCAGTACTCTCATACTACACCTATAAATAGCCTCTTTCTCCACACTTCAAAGGACCGATTCCTCTACCCCGAAGGGCTGCCCAAATCACTTCTCCACCATTAAAAGCCTCTCAAGCTCCATTAATGGCTGCCAAAGCTCTCTTCTTCTTTCTCCAATAACATGAAGATCAAATCACATCCATTATCCATCCAAAATCGCTTTAACTCAATCCTAGTGCTTTCCAACCGCCATTAATCTTCTCTAAAAGCTCGGATCTAACATAAACTTCATCACGGGATCAAGGAAAAGCATCTACACATTAAAGTGATCGAAGATCTACAAGATAACTTTCACAATCCGTGAGACCTAATTCATTTCTTCCCGAATTCAAGTGTGATCTAAAGCTAAAAGAGAGGAGAGTGAGGAACATCACTATATAAAAAGAGAATGAGCAACAGTGAAATGTATGAGATAACAAATTTTGTAATTTTCCTTATGATAGTGGAAAACACTTCAAAAGTGGACGTAGATCTTTGCTAAGATCGAATCACTATAAAACCCCTTGTCTTTTACTTACATTTTCCCGTTTATTTGCGATTGTGGCTCTTTTAATTTCTAACCATAATTGGTGAAGTGTGATTTCACACCTTTGGTGTTTTAATCCAATTTGGGTTTTAACAGCTATAAAAACTGATTAGCCTTGCCAGAAAAATAATCTATAAAAAAATTCATAATATTAAGTTACATCAATGATAATTATACAAAACAACTACATGCCTTTTGAACTAATATTATACAACTAATTTTATCATTGTAAACACATTATTATTTGTATTCAATTTATCTTTGGTGATAAAATATAAACTAATAAATTTGTGTATATTAATATAAAATTTCACCAGGTTTGGGGTAGGTCAGATCTACCTTGACCCGTACGGATTTCCGGTACGCGAAAAAATTCTAGGCCCGTATCGAGTCTATAGGAGGGAGGAGGGGGTCAGAGGCGGGGTTCAAAAAGTCTGAGGTGGGTACAGGGAATAAAAACCTGCCCAAACCCACCCCAAATTACCATTCCTATTATAATGTTTTTATTTATGTGTTGAATTTAACATGAATGATAAAACTAAAATGTGATTGCTTTTGTATTGATAGGTTTAAAAAACATTTTGCTAAAGATTAATTATTCTTCAATTCGAAAAGTTAATTACCTTTTGGAAACCATAAAATTTCTTCAAAATTTTGTGAATTCGGATTTTCTATGTTGCTACAATAAAACATTTCTCACCTAGCACATTTCATATCTTAAATTTCTTAAGAGGCATATTATAGCAAAAAGGTAAGAGTCTAAATGTGTACGAAATTAACGCTTTCATAAACAACTAAAACTTAGAGAGCCAAGCCATGCACAGACATTAATCGCAACACGTAAGAGAGAAACATAAATTAATCCACTCCATTTACTCTTGATTTTGGCTTAAATCTTGATTGACATAGATTGTCATATTTTATTACACCAATCTTGATAAAAATTGCCACAATATCATCTACAAATTCAATTTCCTACTTCTTGCTTTCAAATTAGGTGTAGGTGCATTTATTACATTTAAAGTCGTATTTAAGTTTGCTACCTTCATGTTGATTTACTTGTTCCATATATACTCATTTTTATTTAATATAATCTAAAGTCTAAAAAATTTTATATGCTTGCATGTTTATTAAATAAGTTCCCAAAAGCTTTAATATTTTATCATTTTTATCTTTAGCTATTTTCTCTTTTCAAGTTGATCGATTTTACTTTAGTATTCCTTTGGATTCAATATTGTTTATGATGTTGGGGTGTGTGTGTGTATAGTATTCATATATGAATGCATATCTTCCCCTAAATTTTCAATCTTGATACAAGGAATACCAACGGGATTTGTATCTTCAAATAGAGGAATTCGACAAGAAGACCCCTTATCTCTATATCTTTTTCTATAGTCATGGAGTATTTCACCTATAATATGAATGTTGTTGTGTTACAAAAGAAAATTTTCCCTGTGCATAAGTTTGACCCAATGGTGACACACCTTTTGTATGCTAGTGACTTGTTAATATTTGGTAAAAGCCTACCTTTAGCTGCATTCTCCTTGAGGAATATATTTGAAAAGTTAAAAAGTATTCTGGTCTTACTGTTAGTGAACAAAAAACAAAGGTATATTTTAGTTCACATGCTCGCAACATCAATTAAGTCTCTTTTATTTTAGAGGTATAAATAGGCCAATTACCTATAAGATACCTTAGAGTCCTACTGTCTTATAACTACATTCATTATAATCAATGTCAATCATTGCTTAATAAAGTTAAAGATAAAATACAAAGTTGGGATGTAAAAATTTTGAGCTTTGCACGCAGAGCTAAGCTTATTCAAACTGTCATAACCCCTATGATTTTATATTGGTTATTTGTATATCAATTACCTGAACATATTATTGATAAACTTCATATGATGTGTGCCGACTTGAGGTGCAACTCATAAAATAAGTTGGGGAAATCTATGCTTGCCTAAAATTGAATGTGGTATAGGAATTAAGTCCTTTTCAGATTTGAAAAAGGCTATTGGAATAAAAATTATGTGGAAGTTTTTATCAAGCTCTTCTTTATGGAGTCTTTGGATGAAAAGGAAATACTACAGTGGTAAGATTTTTTGCATATAAACATTGATAATAATGCATCAAGTACATGGAAAATTATGTCGAGCTTCGGAATACTGGTAGACAGCTATTTAATAAGGTGATTGTTAATGGTACATCTACATTACTTTGGTTTGAACCTTGGATCAATTCCAAGTGTCTTGTAGATAAAATTGGTGTGTCTAGATTTCATATGCTTGGTAGAAATGAAGAATTTGTTTTATGTATTATTCGTGAGGGGATATTGGTGGGGAATATGCAACCTACAACATTAGAAATTCAGTCAACATTGAATGAAACAGAGATAAACAGAGATGCACAGGAAGACTTCTATGATTGGGGAGATGAAGGCTCTTTCTCATTTCATAATGCTTGGAATAAGATAAGACAAAGACAACCTGTTAGAGAGTTTTTCAACGTTATTTGGCATAAGAAAAATTCGAAAAGAATGTCTCTAGTTTCTTTGCTGGCAGCTAGTAACAGGTTGAACATAAGAGAATGGCTTAGAAGATTTGGCATTGCGGAGGAGAATGGATGCTTACTATGCAGTAATGGAGAAGAAACTGTAAGTCATTTATTTTTCCAATGTGAAAATCCATGGTTTATATGGTGTTCATTGGCTATTAAACTAAGATTTAATTCTTTGTATATGGGTACAATGGAGGAGGAGGTTATGAAAATTCTGAACAAGTTCAAGAGCAAAAATTAGCTGCTTGATGTTGCTTATGTGGCATATACAGTGACTGTTTATCAATTGTGGCAAGAGAGAAATGCAAGGCTTTTTAATGGTCGGAGTGTTACAAAGGAGATACACTTGAAGTTAATTGAGAAAGAAATCCAATGGCTGGTTATAAGAATGGAAGCAAGTCGAAAAGAACATGTGATAATGAAGAGTTTTTGAGGAAGCGAGGAGTGGAATTGGTAGATACTGGCTGATGTATTTTTTCATGTAATTTTTATTAGCTTTTATGATGTGCTGAGAGTTTTGTATGAGAGTTTGTGGAACATTGTTTTGATGCTGTATTGTTAATATATGGAGTTTATATGTGCTCTTTTTCCTTATGTGGTACCCATTTAGGTTATGGGGAATAAGATTTTGATGAGGCATATAAACAAAGTATATGATTGATATTTGCAATAATAGTTACCAATTTTCAACACACACACTTATATATATATATAATATTCATTCATTTTTTAATTTGCTAAATAAAAATAATGGTTAGGTAACTTGATTATACAAAATTCACTTGCTGTTTAATGAATTTTTGCTATTTGTAATGAATTTAGATTTTATTTCTATTTCTCTCATTAGGAGTGTTCTTTAACAATACAAAAAAAATCACTAGAAGATATCCAAAAAAAACATTAGATTGCTTTTCATTGCGATTGTCATCTTGTTGCCAACTATAATAAAGAAATTCAAAGTTTCTTCATTACAGTTGGCTCTAAGTTGTTGATTGCAATGAAAGAAGGTCGACAATTTGTTTTCGATTGAAAATGGAAAATTCTTCAATATTAAAATTCATTATATTCTATATGAAACTAAAAGTAATAATTTTGGTTCACATATTAATCTTCCAGTTTTGTTACTTCATCAAGTTTTAAAAATATTTACTCTTGCGAACTTTCTTATTTTAATATGATTTTTATGACAATGTTGTTATGAACTTAGAATTAATGCTTGTTTTGAATTTAGCATTTTTATTGCTCTTTTACACTAATTCGATTTTTTGGTATTCAATTGTGTATCAAACTATGTTGTGTGTCCAATTAAATTTCAGGAATATACCTATAAATTGCTAGAATTTTGCTTTTACCAATGTTCAAAATATACTCCAATTTTTAGTATTATACAATAATCAATAATGTTAAAGTTATTTTAATATGGATTGGGTGACTTTGGATTAGCATATGCTTATTGGACACTTTCTAATGTTCTATTCATGAGAAATGCCATTGTTACTCTCTCTTCAATGGGACATATTTCTCTATCCCTTTATTTTCTTTCCCTAGTGCTATAGATAAGCTCAATCTTTCATCCAAACAAAATTATGAAATGGTGGAATGCACCATATTTGACAAATGATTGATGATAACATATGGATGATTGAAACCATTATGGAAATTTTGAAGAAGGGTGACACAGAATTTCATGTGCTTTTCAATAAGAGCATGTTATACTTTCCATGTTATTAGTGGAAATCACTGGACCCCGCATTGAAATCATTAATCGCACGCTTGGTGATTTCCACCAACATGAAAAAGCGCTACAATGCCTAGAGAGTAATGATGCTAGAATTGCTCTTTATTTAATTAGGTAGATAACAAATTTTAGTACATAAGAAAACACAAAATTTAGCAATAAAAAGAAAATTTACTATAACAATTGCAATTAATTGATTATAAGATAAATGGTTGTGAAGTGTATATGAATATTAACATGTGCCTTCTCTTTTTAATAGCATACCATGCCTTTGGCATTTACTATCTTAATTACGTATTAATTGCATTTTCTGTATTCTTTTATAAACTATTCATTTGGTTAACTTTATAGATAATGTGTGTTATTTATAGCAAGCGACCGACAAACTTGTGATTTCTACTGCCTTTGTTTGACAGACATGATGTTATTACAAACACTTTATGGATTTAAAAGTAATCGAAGAACTTGTTATTTTGAATTATAATTGCGTAAAAGATCATAATGTCAAACAACTTAATTTTGTAGTTAAATGACAAACAAAAGAAAATTTGAAATTGTTAGCGCTAAATCAGCACTAACACTTAGAATTGTAGAGAATAAAATGAAAAATGAAGAAAACATATGAAATTTACAAAAAGACAACACATTACAAGTCTCATATTGATTCAACGTTAACAAATTCATGTTCACTTTAATGATTCTATCTCTATTTTGATTGATTAGGTAATTACATAGGTTTGGATCGACGAAGATCTGAAGTACTATGAAATAACTAAATTACTTAGGGAAAAAATATCCCAAAACCCTCCAAAGCAACTTTTATTTGTAGACAGAGATGATGTCGGATCGATTGGAAAATCAACGGAAAAGTTGAAGGTAGTGAGGCGATCAAGTCCTGAAAGTATGCTTTGGATCGCTCAAATTTGGGCCCTCGAACGGTACCATTTCGGGGCAATCCAGATCGGTGTCGATCTGGATTCATCTAAACTTAAGTGAACTGAATTGCATACCTCCCTTCCTTCTTATTTCCATTTTTCCTTCTGTGTTGAACTGTGACACCCCACGTCCGTTAATGTAACTCATAAGAGAATGCATTAAGTTTCGTGAAGCGCAATAGGTAAACAATAACTAAAATTCAAAAGACAAATATAAATAAGCAATGGAAAATTAACTTTTATTATTAAAAGTAAAACATTATTCCAAACCAGTTACATCATCAAATGCCAAATATTCAAATAAAACCATCTGTCTTATAATGCCAAACATCAGAGTTCAATAATGCAAAATCATATCTCTTTTGACAAGCCATAGCAAAGTAGAAAGATAATGAAAGCGGTACATCAAATTGGAAGAAGTCCTGATCCAAGCTGAAAGAAAATCTTAATCACTGCGGAGCACTACCATTCTGAGGATCTAAAGTGGGGAGGAAGAGAAAGAAGCAAAACAAAATAAGTCAGGCATAAAGCTTGATGAGTTCAAGTGATTTTCAGTATATGCATAAAATAGAGGTATCAAGATAGATAAATAAGACTAGATAAAAAAGTATAGTAGCATATAAGTACAAAACAACAAGATGAAACAATGATTGAATAAAGCTTCTCATTTATATCCTAAGAACAAGTTTTTCTCTGCACCAATACTAGTATATCAGGATTAGGTGTAATCTGATTACATAACATGATTAGGTGTTACTTAATTACATAACAGGATTAGGTGTTACTCTAATTACATAACAGGATAGGTGTTACCCTAATTATTACCTATGTGATCGGCTTCCTACTACGTAAATACCATGTGTCGGCCCCGAAAGTAGGGTGTATCACTCCCTAACCCAGTAACTTATATAACATAAACCTATTTATTGGTGTTACAACGTCCTAGTTTCCCTAATCGGACCCATGCACGCTCATGACTCCGTTGGAACGCGCCCGTACCCACCTTCCTCTTTTTGAACCTCTTACTATTCAGTTCAGTAAATCATGCCCTGGCCCCTACCTAGCGCGAGGCCCCATAACAAGATACCAACATGGATACTGACTGATATGGGTTCCACAAAACAATATTGACACAAGCCAAACCCTCTAAGCTTGTGCCCCCAAGTAACTAGGGTTTAAGAGTCTCGGAAACCCGATACAACAGCAGAAGGAGGGACCTTTTGGCTTACTAATAATCATGTTCTAACTTAGCAGGTTTAAGTTTATTAATAATTATGGTTGTAATATTCCATTTTTCTGTAAATGTTAATATGTGTACAACCTCTTTCCCGAAACAAGCACCTGCCCAAATGTGTGTGTGTATATATATACACACTAGCAATTCAGTTTACTTAACCTAGATCTGGTACTTACATTATTTTAACATTTCCTTTATTTAATCTCTGTATTAAGTCCAATCTAACATGTATACATATATGCATGTTCTTCCTATTGATTATACTCCCAAATTACAGTCAGAAGTCCTCAATTTATAATATGCCCAATTACAGCCAAAAGTCCTTAATTTATAATATGCCCAACTTCTCCTTTTTCATTGTCATATATTATCCCAAATTCAATTATACGCAATTTTAAATCGAACATGGTATAGGCTTTCGATGGCCTAGGCTCATCATAAATAAAAGGGAAAAATAGAAGGAGAAGAACAAAATCAAATCAAACTACATAAAATAGGAAAATAAACAAGTCTGAAAATAAATTAACGGCCGAATAGGGAAAAGGAAGATAGATATGTATGAACGTAATTGATTAATCAACTAACAATAAAAGAAAATATATTACTGTAACAACTGCATAGATGAATAACAGTAAAAGAACAATATAGAAAATAACTTATAGGTATTGTATGTTCTAGATCCAATTTTATTTACTGTCATAATACATTTCTAGATATCAGATCTGAAAGTAACATGAACTCACAGGGCTAGGTATTAGGTTCAGAAATAGTTCTTGAAAAGGGTTGTATGTTGATTGCAGGTCTTGAATCTTCTATGTTAATCTAACTTTCAGCAGCATCTCCCTATTTTGTTAATTAATTTAGAATATAGCCATGGAGGTAGAGAGAGGTGAAGAATAATTATGTGTGGAACTTGAATTGAGCGATGCTTTCAAAACCTTGATAATGGCGTCCACGTCAACTTCTCTTCCTTCTTCCTCCTCCTCCGCCTTTGACCATGCTTTCCCTCCTCTTCCCTCACCTCCTATTCCTCCTCCCTCTCTAGCCAATCCTTCTTCTAAGAACCCCTCTATGGCTAATCTTGGATCTGATCCCCCATTTCCAAATCTTGGATCCATATCTAATTCCTCGTCTAAAGCCTCTTTTTTGTCTTTTACGAAAGTTGATTACGCTTCTCTGTTCAATTCTTTACCAAGGAATGCTGGTATTTTTGTGCAGCATCATTTTGATGTTCCTCATGATGGTTTGCTGAGAAAGATACCAGAAATTGTTAAAAATGAAGGATTGAAGTTCTGGAGTAATTTCTTGGTAGGGTTCTTCCTAGATGGAATTATCCTACTCTACAGTGGTAAATTTTCTCCTTAAACATTGGAAATTGGATGGTCAGGTGAATGTTAGATCAGATGGTATTCCTTTTTATTTTTATTTTACTAATGACAATGATAGAATCAAAGTTCTTAAGGATGATCCAATTTTCATTAAAGGGTGTATGTTCATTATTACTAAATGGGATCCGTTAATTGGTAATATGCAATCACAGATTAAAAAAGTTCCTGTTTGGGTTCACTTCTATAGAATTCCTACAATATTATGGACTCTTTTAGGAATAAATTAGCTTGCGTGTAATGCTGGGAGATTAGTTTGCTTAGATAATAGTACAAAAAGAATGCAGCATTTTAGATACGCTAAAGCATTGATTGGAGTTTCTTCTGACTTTGAGCTTCCAGAATTGGTAGTTCTTGATGATTTAGGATCAAACTACCCTCCTGTTAGGGTTACTTATGACTGGAAACCTCGGATTTGCAGTATCTGCAAAGTGTTTGGGCAGACTCTATTAGTTGTGATTTTAATTCTAATGCAAAGGTGGTTAATGAGGAGACTGCTGATGTTTGTTTGGAGGAAAATCAAGTTAGGTCAAATATTTTTTCTGGTCCTCGTAACAGTCATAACTTTTCCTAGTATCATAATAATAATTGGAATCCTATTAAAACTAAGAAGTTTTGGAGGAGGAAATTTGAGGTTAATAGTAATCAAAATGTTGAGAATCAGCCTAATGTGATGAATGTGAATAGGAATAGTTTTGATGTATTAAACTATGAGGCAGTTAAAGGAAATTTAGAGGAAGAGAGAGGTTGAAATGAAGAAATTCATGTAGATATAAAGAATGATAATATTACAGATGTTAATATTCGTGTTGATAATGGTAAAGAAGCTTAGGTTGAGGATGGTACTCTTAAGGGTGTATCAAGTAATGTTGATCATGAGGAAGATATTGTAGTTGGAAATTTATTTGATGAAGCCAATGATCAATTGGATATTACTCTTAATATTTTATAATCTAGCTCAGGTTTGAGCTCAACAAGTTCTGTTTCATATTTTTTTACTAGTTCTGGTATTGCTAGCAGTTCTGGCAATTTTGGTTGTTCTAGCATTTCTGTTTCTAAGTCTTGTTCTTCTTCTGTTAGTAACAGTACTCCAGTAGCAGCCTTGACTTCTTTGATTGGTTCATCCTCTTTGTTTGGTGTGGACAGGGTTTCCACTAGTCATTTCAAATCTGAGAGGTTAAAAGGAAAGTTCTGGGCAGATTGTGAAAATGATGGTGTAAGAGATAATGTTGTTGTTGGTGATAAGGCAGATTCGGTTTTGGCTAATACTTCACCTTATTCTCATTTAGCTCTTCCTAATCATATATTTTGCCTCCACCTTCTTTATCTACAAATAATGTAACTGGTGATGTTTCAATTTGGGATGTTAATGCTGTAAATGGTGTTAGCTCTACACCACCGAGTTCTGGTCCTTCCAAAGTAGCTTTGAAAAATGCTACGAGAAGGGCTAGGAAGAAAAAAGCTTTTGATAGTAAGGATGATTCAGATGATGTAGTTGATATTGGGCCTGAGGATTTTTTGCCTTCAAATTACCGTAAGAAATCCGCAACTCGACATACTAGAAGTAATCCTGTTATTGGCTACATTGATTTTCTTATTATAATGCATTGGAGGTTGTATAATAGGTTTTTTGGGAATTCCTTTTTTTTTTTGGAGAGTGCAGTAATTTTGCAATCCAGTTTTGAATCTAATAATGCTGTGGTATTTTGGCAATTCATATTATTTGAGTGGTTCTATTTGGTAATCTTTTGCAGTGGAGAAATGATTTCAAACTTGGATGTAGTGTGAGAACCCGTAACTTCCCCGTGAAGGAAAGAGCGGATACTTTGAGAACAACACACAAATGAACGCAGACGGAAGAACATTTCATTGTTATTACAACAATTCCATCAGAATACAAGAATATACAGAGTATAAATGAATAAATTACATTCGATAAATACCAGAGATTACAATAAATTACATAGCAGCGGAAAATAATACAAAGCACAACTGAAGGTGATATACGGATACAGAGCTTTCCGGATATCATTCCAGCTGTAAACCAAGATCCTGTGAATATAAATCTGCAAAACCATAACTACTAGCTGCCCGTGCGGAAAATAGGGGCACCCAGAGTTTAGGTTAAAACAATAAACTCCAGGTCAGTCATGTGACTGGTGTGAGAACTAAAACGGTTATTAATCTTTATTTTCAAAGTTAGGTAAATCAAGGGACCACGCCGTATAACACGGAACGGGTTTCCTCCCAAGAATACCAGTGCATAAAACAACAGCGCAATGCTAAATAAAGAAAAATGAAGCTGTTATAAGACCCAGGTCCTATCACACAATGCAACGCAAGCCGGGGGATAGGGTTTTCCCTTATAACAGCCAAAGCATGCTTGATACGTTTAAAACAAATCATTTGATACCATAATAAGTGTATAGTGTCAAAACATTTCAATCATAAATATCAATCATAGGCGGCATAGCTACCATCTACTATGTCGCCATACTAGTTCTACAATTAAAACCGAATTACACGTATTGGAAATTGGATTCCGTCATGAGTCGAGGCAAGGGGCAAGCTCCTCTCCGCGTTCGAGACACTCTAGCAAATGTCCCAGGGCTACGCACTCTGGGCAACCCCTGGATGCTTCAGGGCCGGTCCTCACTTACGTTAGAGGATTAATTATGCCAGAACACACGTTTCCCGGTCCTTACAGACCTATATCGAGGCACCTCATCCAACAACCACAAAGGTGAAAAGTATATAAATGTCAGGGCTGGTAAGTCACTGACACCACCAAAGCTAGAAAGAAACATCGTGCTCTCCCTGCAGTCCTTATCCCGTTTTTAACTCATACCGAGGTGTGAGGCTCACGAATTCACGTTATACACAAAGCTGCCACGTAAGCGTGTTTTGATCATCAACCACAAGACTTTGCTTTTCAACAAAAGCCTTGATCATTGCATTTTAGCGTGCCACACAGGCAATTCATGCCATGCGACTGATGTCCATCGATATACAACCTCTGAGCTCGTACGTCTCAGAGAAGGGTGTTAAGCAAAAGAATAAATTCTCCGCCGCCAAACAGATGTATATTTAATAGAAATCAATCAACACAGAATAAAATCCAATGTCAGACACACAATCCATTTACAAGTTCGTTCTGGGTCTGAACGAAACCGGAGGCACTTTCCTCGCATATCCATCCATCTCCAAGTACGTCTGGACGACCACCAACTATTTCCATCCTCTTGGGTGTACAGCCAAATCAGGATCGTCAGTAATTACCCAAATGATGTGAAGACTTCCGGTCTTCGACCACCGTCTTCATTTTCGACATATCGTCGAATCGGTTATTCAGAATGGGTATAAACCCAGCCTTTCCGAACAACCCGCGTATATTATAAACAAATGTTACACAAACACAACATACACCTCATTCCAATCTAGAATATTCTTTTATTCCTAAAATCACATTTTTAGGGAAAGGTTCCCATTAATTTTATTCAAGATAAATTCTTTAAAATTTATCCTTTAATCATCCTTTGGATGATCTATCAAACCAAATTATGGTTTTCTATCTAGTCGAGATTAGCGAACCACACCGAAGTAATTATTTATTTTATTTCCCAATCCCAACCTATTCATCCCATGAAGCAAAACTGGTAATACTCCATATCTAATACTATGGTGTTATCGGTAAAATTAATTACCATTTCACGTTCAAATCTAATTAAAGATTTAACTATCGCTTTGGAGCAAACTGGTGATACTCCATTCTCGCTCATTTTCTAAAATTGATAATTTAAATTATCAATCCACCTTTCAATCTAATTGCAGATTCGTTAAAACTCCTTTTACTGGGTTAAAGAACTAGGTGTTATTTAAAACACAGTTCACGACAAACCCAAATCACATTCTATTTATTATCGGGTTAAAGAACTAGTGTTATTTAAAACATCGTTCACGATAAACCCATTTCAAATCCAATCAAATATATTAGAAATTCCGATTTATTTAAAACCCCTTTTTAAATCTAATTTAATTATTTAAAAATAATTGGGTTTTAAATTTAGTTCAAAACTAGTTCATTTTGATAAAAATCCATTTTTATCTTTTTAAATATGGAGTTTTTCACCCCAATTTTTCTCAAATCATTTCTTATGATTTTACACAAATTATTTATATTTTTAATAATTTTATCAAGGCCTGTACAGTCGATTTCCATCAACGGCCATCGAACTGCACTTACAGCGACCTTTTTCAAATTTGATTTGGACGTATCTCCAAATCCAACCGTTAGATTTTGAATTTCTAATATTCGCTAGAAAGCTCTTTTCGATACGAACCCAACAGTTCCGGTTTTAGGAGAATCCGACGGTCGGATCTCCCGTAATGTCCGTTCGAAGTCCATGGTCGAAATTCGCGAACTGCCCCGGCGGGGCGCGTTCTATTCAGGCCATTATATTATATATATAATATATATTTCGTCGATTACTATTTAAAACAAACTTTATAAATAGTTTAAATTCGTTTCAAAAACATTTCAATTTCCATTTCAATTCAAATCAAAATTGAATTTCTGTTTATAAATTCGTTTTAAAATTCACTTCTATTCAATTCAAATTTCAATTCAATTTGTATTCATTTCAATTCGCTTTCAATTCAATTTGAATTCTTTTTCAATTCGATCCAATTTCGAAGTCGTTTTCTATTCGATTCAATTCAAATTCATTTTCTATTTGATTCAATTCAAATTCATTTTCTACTTGATTCAATTCAAATTCATTTTCTACTTGATTCAATTCAAATTGGTTTTCTATTCGATTCAATTCAAATTGGTTTTCTATTCGATTTAATTCAAATTGGTTTTCTATTCGATTTAATTCAAACTGGTTTTCTATTCGATTCAATTCAAATTGGTTTTCTATTCGATTTAATTCAAATTGGTTTTCTATTCGATTTAATTCAAATTGGTTTTCTATTTGATTCAATTCGAAATCGTTTTATATTCGATTTAATTCGAAATCGTTTTATATTCAATTCATTTCGAAATCGTTTTGTATTCAATTCATTTCGAAATCGTTTTATATTCAATTCATTTCGAAATCGTTTTATATTCAATTCATTTCGAAATCGTTTTGTATTCAATTCATTTCGAAATCGTTTTGTATTCAATTCATTTCGAAATCGTTTTGTATTCAATTCATTTCGAAATCGTTTTGTATTCAATTCATTTCGAAATCGTTTTGTATTCAATTCATTTCGAAATCGTTTTGTATTCAATTCATTTCGAAATCGTTTTATATTCAATTCATTTCGAAATCGTTTTATATTCAATTCATTTCGAAATCGTTTTATATTCAATTCATTTCGAAATCGTTTTATATTCAATTCATTTCGAAATCGTTTTATATTCAATTCATTTCAAAATGAAATAAAATCGATATAGATATCGTTCACGTCAAAATGGCGTCAATCCAATTAACACGGCTTCATATATTCCTTCATTCTATTCAACAAATGAATATTTATTTTTTGTCAACACACGACTAATCTCAACGAATGAGTACTGTCCACGTGTGACTATTTTTGTTAAATTATTTCGTTCAACACATGACTAATCTCAACGGATGAGTATAGTCAACACATGAACCTTTATTTTATAGAGATAAAGAAATAAATTTTATTGTTAAGATATTATTCTTTATTTTCTAAATTGGAATGAGGCCCAATCAATCACCATATAATGTTAATTATATGGACTTTTCATACATCTCACGTATATAATAGCATTGAAAATAATCAACCATCAACCAAAGTGCACTGCACTGTATAAGCATCAAATATAGATATCTAACGCTTATAACAGCCTGTCAATCAATCGATCGACATATTTAATCAATCAGGATGAGTGGACTTCAAATTTCATCCCAATACCCGTGTGGGGTTTCAAACAATCAAACACAGATTTAATTTGTGCAATTGGGCGATGTGTAAAATTTATCGTCCCAATCAATGTCAGTCAAATCAGTGTACATAAACAAACCGTCTAGTTTGTAAATGAATATTTATTTATTCACTATATTCATATTCACGTTAAAAATTATATTTTTAACGATAAAACATTTTATTTTAACATATGAATTTCTATTCAGTTCATTCTTTAAATAAAATGATATCTTTATTTTTCTAACTTATTTTAGGAAATTTTGGCGGCATAACGGAACGATACTAGAAACGGGACGAGGCCTAGCCTTATCCCCGGTCTAGTGAAGGCTCACGCCATTCAAACATCAATCAAATCAATTTCATTTCGCCAAACAATTCAATTTCAATCAAATAATCTAACTAATTTTTGCAACCAAACAAACAAGTCCATGGTCTGTGGACGATTGTGTCGGGTGCTACTAAGCACCGTCTGCATCCTAGTACATATATATAACTAGAAAAGAAATTGAAGGGTGAGAATTAGCTATCCAATCATCTTGACTCTTCTTTGATAGAAATCTTCATCTTTATCGCATTTTTGTCATCTTCGTTGCTGTAGCCATTACATATGTAAAAATCGAATTTTTACTTCGCTATTCAATATATAAAAATTGAATTTTTATCTTGTTATTCAATATATAAAAATCGAATTTTTACTTCGCTATTCAATATATAAAAATCGATTTTTTACTTCGCTATTCAATATATAAAAATCGAATTTTTACTTCGCTATTCAATATAAAAATCGAATTTTTACTTTGTTATTCAATATATAAAAATCGAATTTTTACTATGTTATTCAATTTATATCATATAGATAAAAATTCTATTTTTACATCGTTATTCTCTATATAAAGGTCTCGCCTTTTCGACTATAAAGATTTCGCCTTTTCAATTTTAAAGATTTCGCCTTTATAAAAATAAAGATTTCGCCTTTATAAAAATATAGATTTCGCCTTTTCATATATTTTTATTAAGCTATATATATATTAAAGGTTATATTTTCATCAAGCTTTACATAGAGAAAAGATTATATATATTTTTTCTTTTTTGCTATGTTATATATTTAAACAAAAATGACTTTTTCTATGTTAAATATTTTAAAACAAAGACTGAATATTTAAAATAAAATTAAAATAAATAATTAAACTTACAGCGGCGCGGCGAGGGGAGGGGATGGCATCACTGGGTGGTCGCGGTGGCTGAGGGGCGGTGGCTCTTCCGTCGGCCACGAGATGGAGGGAGGAGGATCTCCAGCACTTGCGTCGCTGACTGGAAGGAGGGGAGGGAATGGGTCTCGCGGGTTCGGATCTGATTTGGGGTTGGGGTTCGGAGGTTTTGGGCGCGGGTTCGATCGCAGGGGGCTAGGGTTCACGCGGGAGAGGGAGAGAGGAAGGAGAAGAAGGAGGGGAGGGGGGCGCGCATCGCCTGAGGTGGAGGCGGAGCACCGCCGACGGCGGCGGCCTGGGAGCTCGAGCGTGCGTGTTCTTCTTTTTTTTTCATTTGATTTCTGTTTTGAAAGATAAGAGGGGGGTGGGGGCAGATGATATAGGAAAGGTTTTTTTATTTTTATTATTTAATTTGGCAAAAAGTTGACTTTCACATTCGACCTCGAAACGAGGCCCACCGCCTGTCGTCCATAGCGTTTTACCCCCATTCCGAACACAATGGGATATGTATCGCAAGCTGATTCGACTGTTTTGATCAGTTTCCGTTGAATTTACATTTAAATCACTATATTGAATTTTAAACGTACATTTCAAATTACCGGGGTCGCATACGAACTTTAAAAATTCTAGAAAAATATTTTCTAGCTTCGTATTGACGATACGGTCCTAACAAAACTAGTTTCGTTGAATTCTGAGACCGTTGGAAAAATGGCCTATTTCCAGTCAATTAAAATCAACTGAAACTGGTCAAACACGTTTTCTTTTGCCACGCTCACATATTGATTCGAAAAATTATGAAATTTGGAATCTAGCAATAATTTGACATCACGGACCCAACAAAACTGGTTTCGTCGAAATCCGAGGTCGTTTGCAAAATGTCTATTTTTAAGGGCCTGAATTCCATAGCGACTATTCAGAATTTTCAACTGGGCATATCTTTTGATTCCCGCTATGAAATTTCGATTAGTCGGATTCGTTGGAAAGATATTATCAAGTAGATCCTAATGTTTTTGGTTTCACTAAAATCCGGATTGTTTTGCACCCGGTACATTCAATTGAAGTTTGAAATCGAATTATCGAACTACCACGCCATTTTCAATTCTAATTATATATAATTATTTATATTCTAACGACGACGTATATAATATATACGTCGAATTTCAATTCAAAATAAATTTCTCGTCGATTTTATTTAAAATAATCTATTTTAAATGTTCAAAATTCGCTAAAATTGCCAAAATAATTTTTTTTTAACTAGTTCAGAATTTCCGGGTTATTACAATCTCCCCCACTTAAAACTTTTCGTCCCTGAAAAGGAACAAAGTCGAAAGTGGTTTGATTAATCAGCTCTATGTCCGATCTGGCTTCCATTCTCTAACTTTTCAATTTCTGAGAATTTTCAAATTTTCAAAAATTTGACTAACACCCTAAATTTTCGGAAAAATTCGCCATAACCTCTCCTGCACCGGGAGCCACGGGAAAATCCCGAAATAGCCATATAGGCCTTCTGATCTCAAAAAAGAAAAAGAAAAAGCCAAGCGGCTAGCCAATAGGCTCATAAAATCATCATCACCCAAAAAAAACAGTAAATTATGTAGTAAACATGTACCTATTTGTCGGGCAAACAAATTTTATTCTCTGCTCTAGCCTCCTTGCTATGACCTGTTCAATGTAAGTATATGTATATGCAAGCAAATGCGACCAATTCTCAATATGATTCAATATTCGATATAATTAGGCTTAATGGTTCAAAATTATCAACCAAATAAACAAACAACACAAACATCAATCAATTAGTGAATTAGAGTTTCAAATTCATAATTTGACACATATACAGAAAATCATGTTTTTGATGCCAAATCACAACAATGTGTTCTAGCTATATTAGTTTTGGTTCTCACACCAGTCTAATGGAAATATATAGATATCACACCTTCGTCACTCGAGAATAAATGCTGATGATGTTTCGAACCACCATCAGAACATTGTCGGGCTACTAGAGTGCGGTTCTATATCTACCCGGTATATTAAAACTTCGAATATACGTTCATGACGCGTATATGCAAAATCTTTATATATTGGATTGTCCATATTCAAAGTAAATAAATATTCAAATACGTATAAAACGATTTAAATTTTCAAAACAATATTGTTTTCATTTGAAAAATATACTCTTCACACTCGTTCTAGGATACTACTGATCCTATCTCTAACGAGTCATTCTAATTGGATATTACTAATCCAATATCTGATGAATTCTTTCGTATGGTTCTAATGTGTCTTGTTCTCGAGCTCTGTAAACCAAAGCTCTGATACCACTGTGAGAACCCGTAACTTCCCCGTGAAGGAAAGAGCGGATACTTTGAGAACAACACACTAATGAACGCAGACAGAAGAACATTTCATTGTTATTACAACAATTCCATCAGAATACAAGAATATACAGAGTATAAATGAATAAATTACATTCGATAAATATCAGAGATTACAATAAATTACATAGCAGCGGAAAATAATACAAAGCACAACTGAAGGTAATATACGGATACAGAGCTTTCCGGATATCATTCCAGCTGTAAACCAGGATCCTGTGAATATAAATCTGCAAAACCAAAACTACTAGATGCCCGTGCGGAAAATAGGGGCACCCAGAGTTTAGGTTAAAACAATAAACTCTAGGTCATTCATGTGACTGGTGTGAGAACTAAAACGGTTATTAATCTTTATTTTCAAAGTTAGGTAAATCAAGGGACCACGCCGTATAACACGGAACGGGTTTCCTCCCAAGAATACCAGTGCATAAAACAATAGGGCAATGCTAAATAAAGAAAAATGAAGCTGTTATAAGACCCAGGTCCTTTCACACAATGCAACGCAAGCCGGGGGATAGGGTTTTCCCTTATAACAGCCAAAGCATGCTTGATACGTTTAAAACAAATCATTTGATACCATAATAAGTGTATAGTGTCAAAACATTTCAATCATAAATATCAATCATAGGCGGCATAGCTACCATCTACTATGTCGCCATTCTAGTTCTACAATTAAAACTGAATTACACGTATTGGAAATTGGATTCCGTCATGAGTCGAGGCAAGGGGCAAGCTCCTCTCCGCGTTCGAGACACTCTAGCAAATGTCCCAGGGCTACGCACTCTGCGCAACCCCTGGATGCTTCAGGGCCGGTCCTCACTTACGTTAGAGGATTAATTATGCCTGAACACACGTTTCCCGGTCCTTATAGACCTATATCGAGGCGCCTCATCAAACAACCACAAAGGTGAAAAGTATATAAATGTCAGGGCTGGTAAGTCACTGACACCACCAAAGCTAGAAAGAAACGTCGTGCTCTCCCTGCAGTCCTTATCCCGTTTTTAACTCATACCGAGGTGCGAGGCTCGCGAATTCACGTTATACACAAAGCTGCCACGTAGGCGTGCTTTGATCATCAACCACAAGACTTTGCTTTTCAACAAAAGCCTTGATCATTGCATCTTAGCGTGCCACACAGGCAATTCATGTCATGCGACTGATGTCCATCGATATACAACCTCTGAGCTCGTACGTCTCAGAGAAGGGCGTTAAGCAAAAGAATAAATTCTCCGCCGCCAAACAGATGTATATTTAATAGAAATCAATCAACACAGAATAAAATCCAATGTCAGACACACAATCCATTTACAAGTTCGTTCTGGGTCTGAACGAAACCGGAGGCACTTTCCTCGCATATCCATCCATCTCCAAGTACGTCTGGACGACCACCAACTATTTCCATCCTCTTGGGTGTACAGCCCAATCAGGATCGTCAGTAATTACCCAAACGATGTGAAGACTTTCGGTCTTTGACCACCGTCTTCATTTTCGACATATCGTCGAATCGGTTATTCAGAATGGGTATAAACCCGGCCTTTCCGAACAACCCGCGTATATTAAAAACAAATGTTACACAAACACAACATACGCCTCATTCCAATCCAGAATATTCTTTTATTCCTAAAATCACATTTTTAGGGAAAGGTTCCCATTAATTTTATTCAAGATAAATTCTTTAAAATTTATCCTTTAATCATCCTTTGGATGATCTATCAAACCAAATTATGGTTTTCTATCTAGTCGAGATTAGCAAACCACAACCGAAGTAATTATTTATTTTATTTCCCAATCCCAACCTATTCATCCCATGAAGCAAAACTGGTAATACTCCATATCTAATACTATAGTGTTATTGGTAAAATTAATTACCATTTCACGTTCAAATCTAATTAAAGATTTAACTATCGCTTTGGAGCAAACTGGTGATACTACATTCTCGCTCATTTTCTAAAGTTGATAATTTAAATTATCAATCCACCTTTCAATCTAATTGCAGATTCGTTAAAACTCCTTTTACTGGGTTAAAGAACTAGGTGTTATTTAAAACACAGTTCACGACAAACCCAAATCACATTCTATTTATTATCGGGTTAAAGAACTAGTGTTATTTAAAACATCGTTCACGATAAACCCATTTCAAATCCAATCAAATATATTAGAAATTCCGATTTATTTAAAACCCCTTTTTAAATCTAATTTAATTATTTAAAAATAATTGGGTTTTAAATTTAGTTCAAAACTAGTTCATTTTGATAAAAATCCATTTTTATCTTTTCCAATATGGAGTTTTCACCCCAATTTTTCTGAAATCATTTCTTATGATTTTACACAAATTATTTATATTTTTAATAATTTTATCAAGGCCCATACAGTCGATTTCCATCAACGGCCATCGAACTGCACTTACAGCGACCTTTTTCAAATATGATTTGGACGTATCTCCAAATCCAACCGTTAGATTTTGAATTTCTAATATTCGCTAGAAAGCTCTTTTCGATACGAACCCAACGGTTCCGGTTTTAGGGGAATCCGACGGTCGGATCTCCCGTAATGTCCGTTCGAAGTCCATGGTCGAAATTCGCGAACTGCCCCGGCGCGGCGCGTTCTATTCAGGCCATTATATTATCTATATAATATATATAATATATATTTTGTCGATTACTATTTAAAACAAACTTTATAAATAGTTTAAATTCGTTTCAAAAACATTTCAATTTCCATTTCAATTCAAATCAAAATTGAATTTCTGTTTATAAATTCGTTTTAAAATTCACTTCTATTCAATTCAAATTTCAATTCAATTTGAATTCATTTTAATTCGCTTTAAATTCAATTTGAATTCTTTTTCAATTCGATCCAATTTCGAAGTCGTTTTCTATTCGATTCAATTCAAATTCATTTTCTATTTGATTCAATTCAAATTCATTTTCTACTTGATTCAATTCAAATTCATTTTCTACTTGATTCAATTCAAATTGGTTTTCTATTCGATTTAATTCAAATTGGTTTTCTATTCGATTTAGTTCAAATTGGTTTTCTATTCGATTTAATTCAAATTGGTTTTCTATTCGATTTTAATTCAAATTGGTTTTCTATTAGATTGAATTCAAATTGGTTTTCTATTCGATTTAATTCAAATTGGTTTTCTATTCGATTTAATTCAAATTGGTTTTCTATTCGATTCAGTTCAAATTGGTTTTCTATTCGATTCAATTCAAATTGGTTTTCTATTCGATTCAATTCAAATTGGTTTTCTATTCGATTCATTTCGAAATCGTTTTATATTCAATTCATTTCGAAATCGTTTTATATTCAATTCATTTCGAAATCGTTTTGTATTCAATTCATTTCGAAATCGTTTTATGTTCAATTCATTTCGAAATCGTTTTATATTCAATTCATTTCGAAATCGTTTTATATTCAATTCATTTCGAAATCGTTTTATATTCAATTCATTTCGAAATCGTTTTGTATTCAATTCATTTCGAAATCGTTTTGTATTCAATTCATTTCGAAATCGTTTTGTATTCAATTCATTACGAAATCGTTTTGTATTCAATTCATTTCGAAATCGTTTTATATTCAATTCATTTCGAAATCGTTTTGTATTCAATTCATTTCGAAATCGTTTTGTATTCAATTCATTTTGAAATCGTTTTATATTCAATTCATTTCGAAATCGTTTTATATTCAATTCATTTCGAAATCGTTTTATATTCAATTCATTTCGAAATCGTTTTATATTCAATTCATTTCAAAATGAAATAAAATCGATATAGATATCGTTCACGTCAAAATGGCGTCAATCCAATTAACACGGCTTCATATATTCCTTCATTCTATTCAACAAATGAATATTTATTTTTATCAACACACGACTAATCTCAACGAATGAGTACTGTCCACATGTGACTATTTTTGTTAAATTATTTCGTTCAACACATGACTAATCTCAACGGATGAGTACAGTCAACACATGAACCTTTATTTTATAGAGATAAAGACATAAATTTTATTGTTAAAATATTATTCTTTATTTTCTAAATTGGAATGAGGCCCAATCAATCACCATATAATGTTAATTATATGGACTTTTCATCATCACACGTATATAATAGCATTGAAAATAATCAACCATCAACCAAAGTGCACTGCACTGTATAAGCATCAAATATAGATATCTAACGCTTATAACAGCCTGTCAATCAATCGATCGACATATTTAATCAATCAGGATGAGTGAACTTCAAATTTCATCCCAATACCCGTGTGGGGTTTCAAACAATCAAACACAGATTTTATTTGTGCAGCTGGGCGATGTGTAAAATTTATCGTCCCAATCAATGTTAGTCAAATCAGTGTACATAAACAAACCGTCTAGTTTGTAAATGAATATTTATTTATTCACTATATTCAAATTCACGTTAAAAATTATATTTTTAACGATAAAACATTTTATTTTAACATATGAATTTCTATTCAGTTCATTCTTTAAATAAAATGATATCTTTATTTTTCTAACTTATTTTAGGAAATTTTGGCGGCATAACGGCACGATACTAGAAACGGGACGAGGCCTAGCCTTATCCCCGATCTAGTGAAGGCCCACGCCATTCACACATCAATCAAATCAATTTCATTTCACCAAACAATTCAATTTCAATCAAATAATCTAACTAATTTTTGCAAACAAACAAACAAGTCCATGGTCTGTGGACGATTGTGTCGGGTGCTACTAAGCACCGTCTGCATCCTAGTATATATATATAACTAGAAAAGAAATTGAAGGGTGAGAAATTCTCACCTATAGCTATCCAATCATCTTGACTCTTCTTTGATAGAAATCTTCATCTTTATCGCATTTTTGTCATCTTCGTTGCTGTAGCCACTACATATGTAAAAATCGAATTTTTACTTTGCTATTCAATATATAAAAATCGAATTTTTATCTTGTTATTCAATATATAAAAATCGAATTTTTTACTTCGCTATTCAATATATAAAAATCAAAATTTTACTTTGCTATTCAATATATAAAAATCGAATTTTTACTTCGCTATTCAATATATAAAAATCGAATTTTTACTTTGTTATTCAATATATAAAAATCGAATTTTTACTATGTTATTCAATTTATATCATATAGATAAAAATTCTATTTTTACATCGTTATTCTCTATATAAAGGTCTCGCCTTTTCGACTATAAAGATTTCGCCTTTTCAATTTTAAAGATTTCGCCTTTATAAAAATAAAGATTTCGCCTTTATAAAAATATAGATTTCGCCTTTTCATATATTTTTATTAAGCTATATATATATTAAAGGTTATATTTTCATCAAGCTTTACATAGAGAAAAGATTATATATATTTTTTCTTTTTTGCTATGTTATATATTTAAACAAAACTGACTTTTTCTATGTTAAATATTTTAAAACAAAGACTGAATATTTAAAATAAAATTAAAATAAATAATTAAACTTACAGCGGCGTGACGAGGGGAGGGGATGGGCGTCACTGGGTGGTCGCGGTGGCTGAGGGGCGGTGGCTCTTCCGTCGGCCACGAGATGGAGGGAGGAGGATCTCCAGCACTTGCGTCGCTGACTGGAAGGAGGGGAGGGAATGGGTCTCGCGGGTTCGGATCTGATTTGGGGTTGGGTTCGGAGGTTTTGGGTGCGGGTTCGATCGTAGGGGGCTAGGGTTCACGCAGGAGAGGGAGAGAGGAAGGAGAAGAAGGAGGGGAGGGGGGCGCGCATCGCCTGAGGTGGAGGCGGAGCACCGCCGACGGCGGCGGCCTGGGAGCTCGAGCGTGCGTGTTCTTTTTTTTCATTTGATTTCTGTTTTGAAAGATAAGAGGGGGGGCCCAGAGGATATAGGAAAGGTTTTTTTTTATTTTTATTATTTAATTATTTAATTTGGCAAAAAGTTGACTTTCACATACGACCTCGAAACGAGGCCCATCGCCTGTCGTCCATAGCGTTTTACCCCCATTCCGAACACAATGGGATATGTATCGCAAGCTGATTCAATTGTTTTGATCAGTTTCCGTTGAATTTACATTTAAATCACTATATTGAATTTTAAACGTACATTTCAAATTACCGGGGTCGCATACGAACTTTAAAAATTCCAGAAAAATATTTTCTAGCTTCGTATTGACGATACGGTCCTAACAAAACTAGTTTCGTCGAATTCTGAGACCGTTGGAAAAATGGCCAATTTCCAGTTGATTAAAATCAACTGAAACTGGTCAAACGCGTTTTCTTTTGCCACGCTCACATATTGATTCGAAAAATTATGAAATTTGGAATCTAGCAATAATTTGACATCACGGACCCAACAAAACTGGTTTCGTCGAAATCCGAGGTCGTTTGCAAAATGTCTATTTTTAAGGGCCTGAATTCCATAGCGACTATTCAGAATTTTCAACTGGGCATATCTTTTGATTCCCGCTATGAAATTTCGATTTGTCAGATTCGTTGGAAAGATATTATCAAATAGATCCTAATGTTTTTGGTTTCACTAAAATCCGGATTGTTTTGCACCCGGTACATTCAATTGAAGTTTGAAATCGAATTATCAAACTACCGTGCCATTTTCAATTCTAATTATAATTATATATAATTATTTATATTCTAACGACGACGTATATAATATATACGTCGAATTTCAATTCAAAATAAATTTCTCATCGATTTTATTTAAAATAATCTATTTTAAATGTTCAAAATTCGCTAAAATTGCCAAAATAAAAATTTTAAACTGGTTCAGAATATCCGGGTTATTACATGCAGAGTGGTGAGCCAGTTTCCGAGTGATGAGCCAGTGGTGAGCCAGCATTTGGATAGTAGGTAGAATTGTATTGCATAGTGATTTTGTAATTTGCAGTTTTGAGTTTTTTTGGGGTTTCAATGTCAATACTGTATTTTTTTTTCCTCAAATCTGCATACAAGAGTGTTTGAGTGATTCGTATAACTGTAAATCCTTGTAATTGTCTATATTGTGAATAATAATACTTTCCTTTCAAAAAAAGAATAATTATGTTTGAATAAAATGGGAGAGGGAGCCCCTATTTACATATTAACTGAGCTAATTCTTAACCATTAGATTTTAGGGATTTAAATCTAGCCATACAAATCATTCAACGAACCTCATATATACCAGGCTAAATACATCATCCGGAATCGGGTCTACATGCATATGGGTCGACCCCTACCTATAGGGTTGACCCATGGGTCGATTCCTCTTGACATGGGTTGACCCACATAGGTCGACCCAGGTCGGAATGGGTCGTCCCATGACCGTTGGTTCCTGCGATAATTATTTATATAGTTTTATTTTGAAATTCAAATATTCATTCAGACTTCAAAAGCTCCTAACTACATCATATGTTATCCGATGTACGCAAACTCAGGGTCTATATAAACCAGAATTTCGAGATGAATGCAACGGAAAAGTCGATTTTACTTAATTCTGAATATATAATATTCATTTTATTGTCTTTACTATATGGTTATTGTGTATTAAATTTTGTTATGTTATATTCCCCCTACTTAAAGGAATTCATTATCAAAATCTCCAAGTTAAGAAGAATGTTATTATTCTAATAACCACTCAACCATCTACTCACCCATCATCCACTGACATCCATTGTCCTTAAGTATTTCTAATGTTTTATGAACATATGCAAAAAAAGTGTTATGTTTTTATGTTCTTACACTAATGCAAAAAATCAGGCAGTCGACTGATTTAGTTAACCTCCTTAACGCAATGTATGTTTGTGCCATGTTTCTAATATGTATGCAAAAGAGTCCTAGTATAACATATAAGTTCTATATGTGTGCACAATCATCCATCAAAATGCAACATCCATATGATGTTTCAGCCATTTTCATCCGTTGAAAATTAAAAATGCGCACACATCTATATGCAGTATGTATGTGCT
Source organism: Allium sativum (assembly GCA_030737875.1). Classification (NCBI taxonomy): domain Eukaryota; kingdom Viridiplantae; phylum Streptophyta; class Magnoliopsida; order Asparagales; family Amaryllidaceae; genus Allium; species Allium sativum. Next base: position 448,968,084 of record CM060919.1, read on the forward strand.
TGAGACGATCTAGTGCCTAGTGTGTGTACATACATCCACGGGCAACCACTAGCAAACACTTGCATCCACTTGCAACCATCAATCATAACATGTCTCAAGCGCATGTTTTCAACATTGGTTTCTACCCAAGGATTGAAGATTCGAAAGATAGGATAAACATACTTGAATGATAGAAGAAAATGTGAATTAAAAGCTTGGAAAAGAAACTTAGAGCATATTGTCAAAAAGAAAAGGATAAGAAGCAAGAATCTTGTCTTCCGGTTCGCATGTCGCATCTTCACGGTTTTCTCCCCATTGTACCTTTACTAATCTGATTTCTTTGTTGCGTAGTTTCTTATCTCTTATCCAAGAATATGAGTAGGAACTCTTCTCACCGATGCTTCCTTCTCAACCTCCACATCTTCAAGTGTTTTCAGCTCCATTATCTCTGCTGTATCATATAGACATTTCCTCGAATGGGAAACATGGAACACGCTGTGTACGCCTCCAGCTTTTCTGGTAGTCTATCCTATATGCCATTTGACCTATCGTCTCTACTATGGGGAATGACCCTACGAACCTCGGCGCCAACCTCCCTACCGAGCAAAAGCAAACTACATTTCTTAAAGGCAATATTTTGATGAAGACTATATCTCCTACTTTGAATTCCAAGTCGGTTCTCCTCTTATCGGCATATGACTCCTGTCTATCTTGTGCAGCTTCCATCCTTCGGCGGATAAGGTCAATCTTCTCTGAAGTCTCTCGAATCATCTCAGGCCCAGGTAGAAGTATGTTCATAGACTCCCACCAACATGTCGGCGATCTACAAGGTCGTCCATTGTGCCTCAAAGGGTGCCATGCCTATGCTCGACTGATAATGGTTGTTGTAGGAGAACTCAACCAATGGGAGATCCTCCTCCCAAGTCCCTCCGAAATATAGGATACACAGTCTAAGAAGATCCTCAAGAACCTTATTCACCCTCTCGGTCTGTCCATCGGTGTAACGACATGGATTTTTCCCGGACTTAATCGACCGCAAAATCGACCAAGACCGTTCAAATCCCGCAAACGTTAACTTTGGGAATAAAAAATATTAGAACAAATAACAGCAGACTTTTATTACATCATAATAACGCAACATCAGAGTACATAATATCAGAGTACATCGAAATAATAATACAGCGGAAGATAAAATTACAATAAATTAATACATCGCAGCGGAAACAATAAACTGATATAGCGGAAGTCTATCAATACTCTGGACACAGCTTTAAGCTTCGATCCAGGATCCTGCTAAAAGAGATAATCTGCAAAACAAGCTACTCGACTGCCCATGTGGAAAAGAGGGCACCCGAGTTTGCCAGTGAAACAAACTACAGGTCAGTCATGGGACTGGTATGAGAAATCTTACTTAACCTATTTAACAATAAGGCTAATCATAGGACCACGCCGCTAACGCGGAACGAGTTTACTCCATTGGATTGCCAGTGCATAATTAAAGGAAATCGTTAAAACAATGCAATGCTTTTTAGAAAAATGAAACCATTATAAGACTCAAGCCCATCACACAATGCAACGCAAACCGAAGGATAGAGTTTTACCTTATAATGGTCAAAAGATGCTTGATACGTATAAAACGGATTTAATATTAGTGTGTAAATGTTTTGAAAACATTTCAATCATAATGTATCAATCATAGATACATATATCATGTCTCCATACTAGTTATACAATCAAACCCGCATGGTGTCGTATTGGGAGTTGGATTTCCATCATGAACCAAGGCAAAAGATAGTCCTTACCGAATTCGAGACACTCTAGCCCGTGCCTCAGGATACAGTCGCAACCGCACTTGGATCTTCAGGGCCGGTCCACAATATGTTAGTGGATTGGTAATGCCTGAACAATACATTTCCCCGCCCTTTGGGGCATAAATAGAGCCACTAGGGACTCAAATAACCGAGGCGCCTCATTCCATCATCCACATAAGTAAAATGCCAGCCTGTTCAAGCACTGACACCACTTCTAGCTAGAAGGAAACGCATGATCTCCCTGCAGTCCTTACTCCTGAGGCTCGCGAAGTAACGCTATACAAAGCTATGCCAATTAAAGTTGTGCTTTGACCTTCAACCATAAGACTCTGCTTTTCAACAAAAGTCTTGATCATATATCTTGGCATGCCACATTGTCAATCCATACCATACCATTGATTTCTGCATATATATAACCTCTAAGCTCGTTCGTCTTAGAGAAGGGTGTTAACCACCAAACAGATATATATTAAACAGAGATCAACGAATATAATATAAAGGAATACAACGTCAGACATACAATCCATTTACAAGTTCATTCTGGGTCTGAACGAAACCAGAGGCACCTTATTCCTCGCATATCCGAACAATCAACAATACGTCCGGACAACTACCACTTCAACCCTGTCCTGGGCATGAATCAGTCCAGTGCATCAGTAGTCCTCATCCATTCGATGTGAAGATCGCCGGTCTTCAACCACCGTCTTCATCTTCGACTCTTGATCGTCATAGTAATTATTCAGAATGGGTTAAACTCGGTCTTTCTGAATAACTCGCGTATTTATAATCAAAATCAAGTGCTATAAAAACACATCATATGCCACATTCCAATCCAGAATATTCTTTTAATAAGATATTCACATTATTAGGGAAAGGTTCCCATTAATTTTATCAAAGATAAACTCTTTTGAATATATTCTTTAAATCATTTCATTATCTCATTCCATTTCAATCTAATTAGGAATTTGTTAAAACTCAAATCTGGTTTTAATCACATAAATCATTACATAATGATTATTCAAATTTAAGAAATTAATCTTAACTTTAATTGGGTTAAAGAACTAATGTCATTTAAAAACATTGTTCACGATAAACCCAAAATCATTTCCATAAAATATGGAATATTAACAGAAATCAAATCAATATATAATCGATAAAAATTTCCGTATCCGACCAATAATATAAATGGAATAACGACAAAGCCTTTTAAATTCCATATATAGTAACAGCTTCTTTTACATAATCTCATCTCGATTATTATTTAATCGAATTCCATTCAATTCCAATTTAATATATTAAATTGGAAAACTTTACTTTTGGAAAATTTCCATTAAATCTTAACAAAAAGATTTATATATTCCAAATTATCTTTTCACTGTTAATTGGGTTAAAGAACAAATGTCTTTTAAAACACCGTTCACGATAAACCCAATCAACATTTCTTTTTATTTCAATTATCAAATATAATCGAAAACTCTAATAATCTTAATTAAAAGATTTATTCTTTTCTCAACTGGGTTTAAGAACGGTGTTATTTAAGACACCGTTTACGACAAACCCAAGAATCCAATTTATCTTATTTGATTCCAAAATAAATATGAGTTAAATGGAAACTTCAGCAAATCTTAATTTAAAGATGTATCCTAGTTCATAACCAGTTCATTTTGATAAAAATATATTTTTATCTTTATAAAATTGGAATTTTTCATCTAAATTCTTTTTAAATCATTTATTATGATTTTACATAATTTTTTTCATATTTTTAATAATTTTATTATCGCTCGTACGATCAGTTTCCAATAACGGCCACCAAACTGCACTTACAACGACCTTTTTTGAAATTGATTTGGACATAATTCCAAATCCAACCGTTAGATTTCAAAACTCTTATATTCATTGGAAATCTCTTTTCGATACGAACCCAACGTTTCGGTTTTAGAAGAATCCGACGGTCGGATCTTTCGTTACACCCATTTAAAGTTAATGGTCGAAATTCGCGAATGGTCGCTGCGCGACGCATTCTATTTAGGCCATTAATTAAATATATAATATATATATATGTATTATATTTCATTGATTTCTATTTAAATCGTATTTATAAATTTGTTCTAAAATGATTTTAACTTCATTTTCAATTTTTAGTTAAAATTGAATATTCTATATTTTTATTATATTAAAATACAATATTTCCAGAATATTAGATTTTTGAAATCCCTTCTTTTTGTATATTCAATATAAAATGAATAAAAATTGATCGATAGCCCATTCGGGTTAGAAATGACGTTTCTATATTACATGGCTTCATATTTCAATATTTTATTCTTCACTGAATATTATTTTAAAATATTCCTTATTAAAAATATTCTTTATTTTAAAATATTCTTTATATCAAAAGATATTCTGAGTCGGAATGCGACTCAATCAATTACCATACAAGTTCAGCTGTATGAATTTCATACATCGCATGTATAACAATAGGGATAAATAATCAATACACAGTCCATTCACAACTAGAGTGAAATTTATAATTGTGTGAGCGTTAAAATAAATAAACGAATAACGCTCAACACAGACTGTCAATCCATCGATTGACATACAGTAAAATATTGGGACTAGTGTATGTCATCCCAACACCCGTGTGGGGTTTTCAACAACAAAAGTTCATCTACATAAATCATTGGTTAATGAATTAACCAATTTTCACTGCTTAAATTATAAATGGATGTTTATAATTAAATTTCAACAAACATATAACAAGTAACTATTTTTACTCTTGTCTAGTCTGCATACATATTTCTAATTCTAGCGACAAAATAAAAAGGAAAATTTTGTCATATGTATGTCTATAATTCTAGTGACAAAATAAAAAGAAAATTTTGTTTTTTGACTCTAATTCAACAAACAAATAAAAGTGATATTTTTGTTTTATCGACAATTCTAATTCAACTCAACAAATAAATGTTATATTAACATGACAAATAAAAATAAGGTTCTTATTTGTTTACACTTCCTACTCTTTTTGACATGTAACATAAACATGATATGTTAATGTGACTACAAATTATAACAAATAAAATAATGTTCTTATTTGTACGCAACTTCTATTCTTTTTCAATTCTAACATAAATGCTCTTTTTCAATTCTAACATAAATGTTCTTTTTCTATTTCTAACATAAATGTCCTTTTTCAATAATGTACATTTTCTAACAGAAAATGTTATTTTCATTCTATCATGACATTTTTATTTAAAACGATAATTCTAAATAAAACGATATTTTTATTTCTAATGCAAACTTATTTTTCTAATGCAATATTTTAGACTAAGAATGTTATTATTTTTCTAACGCAACATGTCTCTAACTAAATGACATAATTCATTTATAAAGTATGATTATAAATAAATGACGTATTCTCTTTCCAAGGTATGATTACAACTAAATGACATGTTTTCTTTACAAAGTATGATTACTATGTAGCTCACATATTTATTTATAGAATATATTTCAACATAACATGACATATTTATTTATAGAATATGTTTTCAACATGATCTCTAACATATATGATATGTTAATTTACCCAATATGATATCTAACATATATGCCTTATTTATCCACAAATATATTATTTTATCCAATACAACATTTTGTAACCAAATGATATTTTTAGCAAAACTAAATATTTATATTAACATGACATTTTAATCTAAAGTACATAATGACAATGTTATTTTTAATCTAATGTAATATTTATATAAAAATGACAAATTTCACATAAATGACAAATTTCATATAAATGACAAATTTCATTTCTAATGTAACATTTCTAAATGAAGTGATGTTTTTCTTTTTTTTTTCTTTTTTAAATAAACATTTATAAACAAAGCGATGATTTTCATCTTAAACAGACTTTTATAAACAAAGCAATGTTTTTCATCTTAAACAAACATTTCTAAATTAGAAATGGCAAAGACAATATTTTGACGAACAACATATATTTTGGTCTAACAATTTATCACAATCAAAATAAATCCATCTAAATTATACAGCACGCCTATAGGTGTTTTATGTAACATATATTTTTAACATTACAATCAACAGAAATTTAAATAAATAAATTTATTTTAAATCAAGAAATCTCGCATCGATATTTGTCTGAAGCTGTAATCAGCTCCAAATCAGTTTCAGTCTGTTCCACGTTGTAGCTCTTGTCAACACGATTCTAAAGGATCTGAAATCGTCGAGTTCTGTTTTCATACGACCAAGATATAGTGTTTTTAAACCTTAATGATATACTTAAGAAAATAAAATTATATAGTTTAATTAATTTATTACATTATTTACCCTTAATAAAAACAGGTCATGCCTTTTTGATATCTTCTTCATCGTTTTGAACCCATTCCTCATCTGCTAGGTCATGCCACGCTGCCACCATCAGAGCGTCGGATGGCGATCAACTCCCATCACCTCGACCGCCCCCTCGAGTACTCCCTGCGCCACCAGCGCCGTTCAATTTGGTGGTCCCCTCCCTCTCCAAAGCTGCTGCGAATGCAGCGAATACAAGGGAGAAATTCTCCCAATCCGAGAAGCAATAACTGATCGTAGCCGTTGATTACATAGAGGTCTCATTGCTCTTCAATTTAGTGTCTGGAGTTTCGAAAATCATGGCTTAGATTAGGAGATTTTGTGGATTGAAGTTCAGAATGTTTCGGCCATTCATGTAAGAGATGGCGGCGGCTTCAGAAATAAAGGGATTAGGGTTTAGTTTTCTAGGTATATTTATAATAATAAAATAATATTAAATTATTTTATTATCAGTTTAGGCCCATTATTCCTTTTCAGCTCCGATTTCAACCCAACAAAAGTTGTCCCTAGGCAAATATCCACGTTCCCGAACCTATGGGCTAGGTCCCGTCAATCCAAACAATCATCTTTAGCCTGTTTTATTTAATTTAAAATATAAATCAATTTATATTAAATTCAAACATACATTTTAATTTACCGGGGCCACATAGTGACTCTAAAAATTACAGAAAAAATATATTTGGTTATGGTTTGACGATACGGTCCTAACAAAACTAATTTCGTCGAATTCTGAGACTATTTGAAAAATGGCTATTTAAAGGGCTATATTTTATATTAGTATATATATAAATTCTACAGCGACTTTTCTAAATTTTAAACTGGACATAACTTTTGATTTCTAAAGTGAAATTTTAGTTTTTCAGATTCGTTAGAAAGATATGATTAAATAGATTTAAATATTTCTTGTTTCGCTGAATTCTGATTTAAAATGAATCATGTATATTCAATTGAAATTAGAAATCGAATTTTCGAACTGTCGTGCCATTTCAAACTCCTTTTATAATTAAATTAAATTTATTCATTTTAACTTCTATTAAAATAAATTTTAGCTGTTATTATTTAAAACAAATTATTTTAAATATTCAAAATCCATTAAAATTTCTAAAATAAAATTTTTAAATTGGTTCCAAAATTCTGGGTTGTTAGAATCGGCCTGAGGGGGGTATGCTGTGCTCAAACATAGTTGTGTACCTAGTGCCTCTTGTAAGCTCTTCCGAAACTCGCTAGTGAAGATGGGGTCACGGCCGCTTACTATACTGGAAGGTACCCTATGAAGTCAGACTATCTCTCGAAGGTAAACCAAAGCTAGCCAAGTTTTCGTCCTCTTGCTCTTAACAGGAACAAAATGAGTTTTCATCGTAAGTCTGTCCATTATCACCTAAATCTCGTATTACCCTTACTTGATCGGAGCAGTCCATTGTTTATGTCCATAGAGATGCTCTCCTACTTCCATTGTGGGACATCCAAGGGACGAAGTAATCCATCGGGTTTCCTTTGTTCAGCCTTCACTTGATGGCAAGTCAAACATCGGGCCACGAACTCTGCTACATCTTTCTTCATGCCAGTCCAATGTAAAACACGCTTCATGTCTCGGTACATCTTGTCACCGCCCCGATGGATAGTCATCCGAGAGTGATGAGCTTCCTCAAGCACCTCTCTTAGCAATTCCCCAACTCTAGGGACACACAACCTTCTACCTCGTCTTAGCCACCCTTTTTCGTCTATGGTATATCTAGCTAGGTGTCTAGAAGCTCCTCCTTTACCAAGTTTATCCAAGATGTCCGCCAATTGTTGGTCCTCTTGCTGTATAGCTCCAATACACACCATGAGAGTAGGTCACACCTCCAATGATGCTAACAATCCAAATGTGGAATCCATAGATGGCTTAAAATCAAAGGCTGAGATGAACTCCAAGCTCCGCCTTTCTATGAATAAAGGACTAAAGGTCATCCTCTGCCTGCTCAACACGTCCTCCACTATATTACCCTTGCTTGGGGTATAAGCTATATCAAAGTTGTAGTACGCTAGGAACTCCATCCATCGTAGCTGCCTTAGGTTGAGATCCTTCTGTGTAAACAAATATTTTAGCGACTTATGATGCGTGTATAGCTCAAATCTCTCTCCAACTAGATAATGTTGCCAAGACTTTAATGCGAACACTATAGCAGCCAATTCCAAGGTCATGGGTAGGGTAGTTCTTCTCGTGAACTCTCAACTGTCTGCTACCATGGCATACTACCCTACCTTCTTTGCATCAACATGGCACCAAGTCCCATTCCATAAGCATCTGTGTAGACTGTAAACACCTTACTTCCATCAGGCAAAGTCAGAACTAGGGATGATGTCAGAGCCCTCTTCAATCTCTGAAAAGCATCCTTAGAACCAATGCTCCAAGAAAAAGCCAAGTTCTTCTTCGTCAGTCGGGTGAGCGGGGCGGATACCCTTACAAAGTCTTTGATGAACTTCCTATAATAGCCTGCCAACTTTAGGAAACTTCTCACCTCTGTCACATTCTTCGAAGCCTTCCAATCTTGAACTGCGACAACTTTAGCCGGGTCCTCTTTATCGCATCCTTGGAGACTACATGCCCTAGGAACCTTACTTCCTTTCTCCAAAAGTAACACATAATTTTTTTTCCTTAAGCTGATGCGATCTAAGAGTGAGTAGAACCTCTCCTAAGTGTAGGGCATGTTCCTCATCATTCTTTGAGAAGATTAGAATATCATCCACAAAACCACCACAAACTTGTTCAGAAACTCTCTAAACACCCTACTTATCAAGTCCACAAAATATGCGGGTGCATTTGTCAGCCCAAAAGGCATGACCAGCCGTTCAAAGAAACCATCTGGAGTTCTGAAAGAAATTTTATAAATACTGCCCTCTTCCACCCTCAACTGATGAAATCTTATGGCTAAATGCATATACAAGAAAACTGATGCGCCTACTAGTTTCTCAAACAAGTTGTCAATCCTCGGAAGTGGGTGTCTATTCTTCTTGGTGAGATTATCCAGTTCCCGATAGTCCATGCATAGACGAAGTGAGCCATCTGCCTTAGTTGAAAAGATGGCTGGAGCTCCCCACTCTGATACGCTCCGTCTAATGAATCCATTCTTGAATAGCTCCCCTACTTGCTTGTTGAGCTCCATCATCTCTCTACGAGCCATGTGGCGCACTGGTAAGGCGACTAGCTTCGCACTCTCTACCAAGTAAATGTTAAATTCTATCTCAAACCACGGAAGTAATCCCCTAACCTCATCAAACATGTCCAGATAATCTCTGACTATGGGTACTGATTGCAAATAATCATCAGAAGCATCAAGCGAATATAGGAAACTGATAACTGACCCCCATGGGTCACACGAAATCTCGAATGTTCACCCTTGGAACATTAGAAGCCTAACAACTCTCCTCTCTCAGTCTATAATGGAACCATACATGGCAAGCCAATCCATTCCTAGAATCAATCCATAAACCATAAAGCCTAGAACATAATCATCGCATTCAAACTCGACGCCTAAGACAGAAATTCTCAAACCCTGACATATTATGGATAAATGAGCCATACCTCCTATGGGGTTTTGAGACTACAAATGGATCAGAAACAATACTAGTATCTAGGTGCAGATTATCTACCACAGAATTGGATATAAATGAATGAGAAGCGCCATAATAAAAAAGAGTACAAATAGGATAGTCAAAAAGGGAAATCGAGCCTTCGATTGTGACTTTCCTACCTCAATCAAGTCCACTAGCCTCAAGAGCATGCACTTGTCCTCTAGAAGATCCTGTCCCTTATCCTTGCTTGCTAGGGCATTGTTTAGTGAAATGTCCAAATTGACGACAATTGAAACAAGCTTTCTTTGTCTTTCTATAGTCTTTCACAAAATGACCCAAAGATCTGCAACCATGGCACTTAACCTCTGTCTTGATTTGAGGCTTATCAGGATTTCCTCCTTTCTTTAGCGCTCCCTTATTAGGCCACCATTTCTTTTTCTCAGCCTTGGACTATGTCTCCCCAATCTTGACTTCTTTCTTCTCACCCTTACTGTCCTCATGTATCAAAGACATGTCAAAGAGCCTCCCGAAAGTCGCCCCCATCGGTATATGTGACAGTGCTAGACCTTGGAGAGGTTGATTCAACTTTCTCACAAACCTAGGAGCCTTTCTATGAGGAGTATTCACCAATTCCAAACCAAATCTTGCTAGCTGATTAAACTTGTTAACATATTTCTTTATGGACATACTTGCTTGCTTTAAAGCCAAAAATCTCTCTATCTGCATTCCTTCTTCTGCCTAAGACAAGAACTTTATGTCAAATCTTTATCTGAAATCATTCCAAATAGCTACTGGTTGTCCCGCCTGTGCTACCTCCCACCAGTATAAAGCTTCCTCCTTCAGTTTCCAACCGGCCAACTGTATCTTCCTCCTGTCATCAAGTTCGAAAAGTCCAAACACGTTCTCTGTTTCTCTAAGCCAATTGCGCTCCTCAACAAAACACTCGGTACCACGTAAGGGCTTGCCTCCCATTGCATAGAAGTCCTTACAAAGCTTGGAAAAGTTGACTACAGGAGGAGGTGGAGCTACTGCGGCTGCATTTGGGGGTGGGGCATCTCCTTGAACTCCGGTAGGTGCCGTAGCCTCTAAATACCTACGAAACCATGTCGGAAGTGGAATGCCCTCAGGAAGATTGGGTTGCCCCAGACATGCAGAAAAGAGAAGAACAAAGGTTCATAAAGATATCGAAAGAGTATTAAATATGGCTTGAGGGGATATGTTTTTCAAAAATAGGTTTTTATCTGATACTTTGCTTTTTGAAAACCATCTTTTAAAAAACTTTTCTATGATCTTATAACCTTTAGCTCTGATACCAAATGTGTCACCCCACGTCCGTTAATGTCACTCATAAGAGAATGCATTAAGTTTCGTGAAGCACAATAGGTATACAATAACTAAAATTCACAAGATAGATATAAATAAGCAACGGAAAATTAACTTTTATTATTAAAAGTAAAACATTATTCCAAACCAGTTACATCATCAAATACCAAATACTTCAAATAAAACCTTCTGTCTTTTATTGCCAAATATCAGACTTCAATAACGAAGAATCATATGCCTTTTGACAAGCCATAGCAAAGTAAAATGATAATCAAAGCGATACATCAAATTGGAAGAAGTCCCGATCCAAGCTGAAAGAAAATCCTAATCACTGCGGAGTACTACCAATATGAGGACTTAAGGGGGGAGGAAGAGAAAGAAGCGAAACAAAATAGGTCAGACATAAATCCTGGCGAGTTCCAGTGATTTTCAATATATGCATAAAATAGTGGTATCAGGACTGATGAATAAGACTGGATGAGAAAGTACAGTAGCATATAAGTACAAGACAACAAGATGAAACAATGTTCGAGTAAAGCTTCTCATTTATATCCCAAGAACAAGTGTGTCTCTGCACCAATATTAGTATATCAGGATTAGGTGTGACCTAATTACATAACAGGATTAGGTGTTACCCTAATTACATAACATAATTAGGTTAACCCTAATTACATAACAGGATTAGGTGTTACCCTAATTATTACCCATGCAATCGGCTCCGTACTACATAAATATCCTGTGTTGGCCTCGAAAGTAGGTGTATCACTCCCTAATCTAGCCACTTATAGAACACAGACCTATTTACTGGTGTTACAGCGTTTTAGTTTCCCTGGTTGGACCCATGCACGCTCATGACTCCTCCGGGACGCACCCATACCCACCTTCCTATTTTTGAACCCTTACTATCCAGTTCGGTAAAGCGTTCCCTGGCCCCTACCTTGTGTGAGACCCCTAACAAGATACCAACAGGGATACTGACTGATATGGGTTTCACACAACAAGATTGACACATTCCAAACCCTCTAAGCTTGTGCCTCTGAGTAACTAGGATTTAAGAGTCCACAAAACCCGATACAACAGCGCAGAACGAGGGACCTCTTGGCTTATTAATAATCAGGTTTTAACTTAGTATATTTAAGTCTATTAATAAGCATAATATGACATTTTTCTATAAATGTTATTATGTGAACAACCCCTTCCCCAAAAGAAGCACCTACCTAGATGTATATATACTAATAATTTAGTTTACTTAACCTACTTCTGGTACTTACATTATTTTAACATATCATTTACTTAATCTCTATATTAATTCTAATCTAACATGTATACATTTATGCATATTCTTCCTTTTGATTATATTCCCAAATTACAGTCAGAAGTCCTCAATTTATAATATGCCAAATTTCAGTCAAAAGTCCTTAATTTATAATATGCCCAAATTCTTCTTTTTCATTGTCATATATTATTCCAAACTCAATTATACGCAATTTTAAGTCAAACATAGCCTAGGCTCTCAATGGCTTATGCTCAACGTAAATAAAATAAAAAAAATAGAAGGAGAAGAATATAATCAAAATGAACTATATAAAATAGGCATATAAACAAGACTGGAAGTATATTAAACAGCAGAATAGGGAAAAGAAGGATAGGTATGTGTGAACATAATTGATTAATCAACTGACTAGTAAAAGAACATATGTTACTGTAACAACAACATATATGAATAACAGTGTAGAAAATAACTTAAAGGTACTATATGTTCTAGATCCAATTTTATTTACTATCACAATACATTTCTAAATATCAGATTTGAAAGTAACTTGAACTCGCATGGCTTGGTATAGGTTTAGAAATAGTTCTTGAAAAAGGTTGTATGTTAATTGCAAATCTTGAATCTTCTCTGTTAATCTAACTTTTTGCCGCGTCTTCCCAATTTATTAATCAATTTAGAATCTAGCCATGGAGGTAGAGAGAGGTGAAGAATAGTTGTGTGTGGATAAAATGGGAGAGGGAGCCCCTATTTATAGATTAACTGAGCTAATTCTTAACCGTTAGATTCTATGGTTTTAAATCTAACCATACAACTTTCCATTGAACATAATATATAAAAATGCTAAATACATCATCCAGAATTGGGTTGCATGTGGTATGGGTCGACCCCTACCTACCGAGCCGACCTATGGATCGACCCTTCTTGACATGGGTCGACTCATAAGTCAACCCAAGTCAGTATGGGTCGTCATGTTAGGTAATGCGGAATGTGGATCTTACGGCAAAACAAACACCAGAGGGGGGTGAATAGTGTTTATACGTAATTTATGAAAATCTTAAACTTAAATGATCTACTATATGAATCACACACAACAGAGATGATCACAGACACAGAATCGAACACAAACATAGAAACAGATAAATATGAAATGCAGTAAAGGAAATAACACACTGGATTTTATACTGGTATAGATTACTCCTATGTCCAGTCCCAAGCAACGCTAGATTGCGTAATGTTTTATTATTATCAATATTCAAGTACAATCCCCTTGATTTCAAGGCTATAAGGTTAACATCGCTCCAAACACCCTTGATTTCACGGCTACAAGATTACCACCGGTCCCTTTCCTTGATTTCAGGGCTACAAGGAACACACCCTTTCCCAAACACTTCCCAAATGATTATAACAGCTCTATAACTCTTCAATAGCACTTCAAATCAAAGAGTAATGGATAGAGAGTGAAAAGAGAAGAAGTTTTCACTACTACAAAACTGGTATGTTGCTTCTGTTGTCCAACCCCTGTTGCTTTTGTTCAACAACGGAAGCAATTGCAGTCGATGTAATAAACCAAAAGTTGTTACTTCGGCTGGGTAACAGAAGCGAAAAAACCTTTTTTGCTTCGGTTTCTTACCCCTTGTTGCTTCGGTTCAACATCAGAAGCAAATGAAGAAAACACAAATAGATCCAGATTTGTTGCTTCTGGCACACCCCTGAAGCAACAAAAACATCCTTTTTTGCTTCAGTTCAGAGCTGTCGAAACAAAAAAGGGTAACATGACCTTATTTGTTGTTTCTGTTATGCTAACATCAAAAGTAAAAAACTACATTTAACCAAAAAAAAACATATACCCTTCCAAATCACTATAATTCTCAAACAAAAAATTGATATTTATTACAAATAATTATCTCTTATAATTATATAATCAAACTATATAACAATATTAATTGGACAATTGAATGTAATAATTTCATTAATATTATAATCCATACACTTAAGAGCAACACCGTAACAACAAACAAAATAATTTAGTAATACTGTTAATGATCTGGTCTTAACACAAGAAAACACCAAGTACAAACTTGGAACTACAACTTACTAATTATAAAATCATAGTTTTAAGACGGAGTGCGTTATTTACAAAATGCAGCTCTTACTAAAAAGCGAACTTTCAGAAACAAACCAAGCCTCAATGGCTATAGTTTCTCATCGGTTTCTTCAAACTTGCCGCTCTCTGATTGTTGGCTACAATTTGACATAGTGCAGTAGCTGGACAACAAAGCAAAATAAACTTTTAACACCGGTTTAATGCCACTCTAAAAAAAATCACTTCAGACAAACTAAGCCTACACCGAAACCCTTTTAACCTGTAACGTCAGTGCAATTAAACATCGAAACCCTCTTAATCTGCAACATCAAACTCTTGCTGTATGAATTCGTTCTTTGTCTTTAAGATGTGAAAAATTAATTTAATCTAAAACAGGAACAAGGCTTACCCCATCCACATGAGCTTTAGCGGAGAATGAGCGATAGTAAAAGTGCAGCCATAATTCCTAGTGCATATTACAATCATTGCAGCCTTCACAGTCAGATTGGTCAATACTATTATGCATGAATGATTTATAATCCCATATACTAGTTAATGCATGATCTGATCACATAAGGTTTGAGTTGTGTTAAAAACTCTAGAATTCCTTCCTTGCCGGATACACCTAACAGTGGTAATTAATCTAGAGATATCTTGGGCCTAAAACTTTCAAAAGAAATGCCATACAAAGCTAGATTACAATCAACATCCCTCAGCTATACAATACGTATATACTACATCTACATTACCAATAATACATTAATGACGCAATAGTTGGATTTCATTCACAATGCAATATCTGCATGTTACTAAATGCATGGATATTACATTTGTTTCAAAAAAAATCACTATGTACCTATTTTATTTATTACTTGTAATGACCATTCAGTAGCATCACCTATATTTCTAGTTTATACTACAGTTAATCAACACAACACGCCAGTTATTAAAAAAAGGAGGAGAAGAAGGGAGAAATCTTCAAAACCTGGAAGGTATGGCGATAGTTCGTCAAAGCTTGGACGACTTGACATCAACGGAAACATGAGGAGTCTTCAGAACTTGTCTTGACTCCACCAGTTCCAGATATCGAGGCTTATTCTACCCAAATAAGGCATGCGACTTAATATCATTTATCACTATTATTATATTAAAGAACTTTTTTGCTGAAAATTAAAAAAAATAGGAATTTTCCTGAACTTCATACTTGTTTAAAACTACAATAATCATAAATCATGAATTGAAATGCTACAAACATTCAGAATTCTATAAAACTTGTTGTGCATTGGTGCATGGGTTTCTCTCAACATTTTTTTATAACTGACCCATATTCAGTGAACCAGGAGTCGATAGTGTAGATAGGTGCATCTACTAGTGAAGAACTAGTAATTTGTAAAATAAGGTGGAATAAAATATACTTGACGTCATGCAAACTGATGTCTATAAATTTCATATGTTATTTAGCATGTGTCTGACATGATTAAATAAAAGCAAGCTGAGTATCACATGCCCATACATCTCGAGAGGAAAAATGAAAATCAGCACTAGGGATAAAACTTTATTATGTTATCAATAAAGAAACATATTTTCTTTTTACTGCAACATGATTACCCATCTGAGTTCTTTAACATGATTTAAGGAAGGATACCCTGAGATCTTGACATTCCGATTTTTGTTGATGACCATAACTTTTCCCATCACGGTACCTGCAAGTCATTAGTCATGTGCATTTTATTACATGGCATTTCACGGAAAGAAAGTATTTTTAAAAATATGTACCGGTCAGGTCAGGCCAATGTTTATTACTATCTATTTGCAGCAGCTATTCTAAAGTAAATATACGAACCGAAGTTAGGCTAAGCATGTATAAAGTAAAATGCAAGTACGGGTAATAAATTATGTTCCATAGGAAAGTGGCAAAAAAAGAGTGGGTACAAATTGAAAAGCAAGTGGGAATACAATGTGAACAACATGCTAACGTACAAAGTCAAAAGTGCAAACAGGCAATTCTTAACATTAAGTTAAGCTATTTATCTAAAGTACTACGTATCTATGTAACTAAAAGATGTAGACATCCCAAAAGATGCAGACATACAATTGCAAAGTTAACAAGCCAAGCAACTAAATAAAAACACATACATAACTAAAAGTTGCAGGTACTACATAATCAAAAAATACACGCAGCCTACGTAATTAAAAGGTGCATTTGCGATAAGCGAGGGCGGTATTTTAGCGGGAAATTTTAGCAGACAATTTAGTTAAGCGGAGAATGAGTTTGCGGTTTTAAACACACCATTTATACAGACTTTTTTTTGTTTTTTTATTTTAATTAATTTATGTTTAACACGAACGGTCAGATTGGAAGAAGCCAAAATCCGACACTTGAGAGCCGACGCGTCGGCTCCCAATAACCAGATTTTGGCCATTGGGACAACATGCAAAAATGCACCGTTATCATTGCCGACGTGTCAGACGCATTGACAACGATAACGGTACATTTTTGCACCCGGAACACACCCAAAGGATGCCAAATTACCAAACGCATATACAACAGTAGAAAGGGATCGAAATTATAAAGCAAGAATGACTTCTCAAACAAAAAACTACATGGCTATATTTTTGTGAACTGTTAATAAGTGAAATGACGTGGAGGAAATGAATAAATGCAAAATGCTTTGATATGTAGACTTTTTTCAAATTAAAAGACATGCCCATAACATTCATTCACACTGTGTGGTTGCATGACCGTTCTTAGACAGCTGTGTGTTTTATAATATATAAAAAGCATCATTAGCAACTACTAAACAAAAATAATTGCGTGTGCATCACAAAAAATGTGTAACATGAACTAATGTATCTTAAGTACATGTAGTGTAAATATGAATGCAATTAACTTAATTTGAAAAAGATAATCGATTGATTGTGGTGAGGTAAACAGAAATTCATATCATCTGCTGGCAGCTGCAATATTTACAAAACTAGAAAAATGACCAGATTTAAAACTGCGAATGTGGAATTTAACAGAGTTCATCAAACTCTATATGCTCTGTTATTTACAATAAAAGAAATATGGTTTGCAATCAGCTCTAAGGTGAACCACACCAGAAAATAATCTAAATTAAAAATACCCAAAACTAACTTGAGTTAATAGGTACATGTTGTGCATAGACCCATATTTCAGATTTACGTAAAACGTGAGAACAAGCAGACTATGGTGTGGTTCCAGGACACCTAAAAACCCCAACAAAGAAAGGGAATTTTAAAACTGAAATTGAGATTAAAGTGGGAAAAAACATCCATACTAAATACGAAGAATCTTCACACCAGACGGAAGTCATCCAATTCATCATCTTCTGCCTCAATGATCACAAACTACAAAAACAAGTAACCCTGTCAAAATTAATTTTAGAAGCAAATTGCATTTTTGAATTAGCAAACATGTTTTATAACCCTGTCCAATTACATTGGCCAACCCTATATCATTGTAAAGCGTAAACATATAAAATGATAGCCAGTTACAAAATTAATTATATTGGTTCAAAGAAATACCAGTCAAGTAAGAGCACACATTCCTTGATGCCATACTTTATGCAACACCCCAAAGGATCACAAGCAAAATTCATATGAAATCTGTTATCTCCAGTATGACTGCTTAAGATGTATGCCCAATTCATGTTTGCAAGGTATGAGCAAGTAGTATGCCACTTTGAAGTACAATAATTGAGGAATCCACTTTTGCTAAAACTGTCAACATGTACTGTCAGCATGCATTGAACATAATTTAACTTTTCAAGTTACACTAACTAATTTTCAAAATCTTACTCAAAATGTGAGGTGCAAAGATGCACCATAATCCCTATCGTACATCAGTTATACTGTTCATCCAACCTACATAATTGAGTTATACTAAATATCCAATCCAAATACTTCACAATCAACAGATCCACTGGCATTAAAAACCAGTTTTCAAAATTTCAATTTTGAACAAAATAATTAGCTACGAATGGAAAATAAAGCTGTAAATCATAGTAATATACCAAAATTAGTAATAATTAAAGAATTACCTCAGATCTTAATTTGCAAGATTATAGTGGGAGTGAAGGATGCTGAACAAAAATGTAGATCTGATGAATCTGACGGTGTGATGCAAATTTGAGATCAGTTGCTATTTAGGTTTAGGATTGGAGTTGTGTGAATTTGATGGTAGGCTAGAAAGTTAGCCGTGGGTTAGAATTTAGGGTAGACGAGAGGCTACAGAAGCATTAGGGAAAAACATCGCGGTAAACAAAAAGAAGCATAGGCATAATCGCAAAAAGTGGAGATCTAAAGAAAGAATTTTAGGAAGACCGAAGACGAAAGACAGCGCAGAGTTCAATTCCTACATTTATGTTCGGTGTAAATTCGGCTTCAAAGGCACAATCGCGTCTAATGGTCATTAAACGGGAGCAAATAAAATGTATATGCTTCAGTTGTACAGTGATCAGGAGCAAAAAATTAATTTGCTTCCTACTTGTTTCTTCCGTTTCTATAATAACAGAAGCAAATTTCTATATTTAAATTTTCCGCTATTTTCCCTATACAAATTGCTTCCGTTGTAATAATGGAACAAAAGCAAATAATATTATTTGCTTCTGTTGCAAGCACAACGGAAGCAAATAAGACAAAGCAACAAGTGCTTTTTGTACTAATGTTTATATAATTTGAGTAGAAATCGGCAAAGTAGAAGTGTAGAAATCAATAAAATATGAAATATTAATGGCCGGATAAAGAGGCGTAAAGATGGAGAAGAAGATATATCATAAAATTCGAAATCAGCCCTTATCTATAAGATATTAAAGGTTGCAACGCTTCTGGAACGTTACAAATAGTGAAAAGACACTTCCTTTGAAAATTGAATTTCTAACAATTGTATGTCGACATACCTATATATGTATGTTGACATATATACATAATTTTTATTTTAAAACTTATTTTTCAAGTGTTTGAATATATATATTATTTTAGAAATTCTTGAATTAAAACTTAATGATATAAGTGAGTATTCTGAAGTGTAAAATCATATGAAGACATAAATATATATAATATAAACATATTTATAAAATTATAAGGTTTAAAACTATAAAACCATAAAACTATATAACTATATAAAGATATATAAACTTATATATTAAATTTAAAACTTATATTTGAAATCATAAGTAAGATAGAAAAACAATTTGAAATTTGAATTTGAATTTTGAAAATCAGAATTTGAAAAACATAATTTGAACCTGGAGTGCTATTCAGAGTCTTACATATAAACTATACTTTATTACTATATTTGTCTTGAACTCTTGAAAACTTGATAACCTGTTAACTCATGAGTCTTGAATCTCTCTTGAATTCTGAATCTCTTGAAACTCTAAAACTGTACAAGCTTCAGTATTTAAGTCCTGTATACAAATCCTATATGTATGTATATATATATGTATATTCTAGATAGAGATGTTAGTATATATTTTATAATCAATGGTAACTGAAATAAGGCTGTTGTCATCAAAACTCCATTCTCCAACATTCTTCCCCTTTTTGATGATGACAACCTTGATTTATAAAATATTCATACCTGATACTACCTGTTGATCTGATTCCTTGATTACTCCTCCTTTCACCATGAATTCCTTCTGACTCCCCCTTAAATTATGCATATCTTAGCTCTATCCTATTTCATAATTTCTCCCATTCTGTCATTATCAAAAAGTACCCTATACAAGACTATATTATACAATACCTAGAGTAGACTATACTAAACTAAGCTATACTCCCACTAAATCTATGCCATAAATGACCCTAATGACTATATAATACTCCATGAATTGAATAACCTTATATTTCCCTCTAAAACTATGATTCTAAATTTAAAACATTGTAACTCCCCATAAAATTATGACTATACTAGTCTAAATAGAAGGATAATAATCTAAGCAATCCAATCAATATTTATAATCAATACAAACAAGAAAGTCAATTCGAACAAGCAAATCAATCCAATCAAGCAAATCAAACAAGCAATTTAAACTTCAACTAATCCTAGAAACTATAAAGCTCCCCCTTAATATAATACTAGAAAAGCTATATGTAATTAAATGTGAAAAAGATAGTTATATTATTTAATACCCACATGTGTTTAAGTATATTTCAAGCCTATCAAAACACACATATCAAATCCAACCAGGTCAAACAAGTCAAACAAATCAATAAAGCCAAATAAGCCAATCAAGTAAAAGTAAATATGTTATGTGTTTAATTAATAGTTATATATATTTCTAAGACAATAATTCCCCATATAGTATACTTGTTATGATGAGTTAAAAGTTAACATGAAATGTAGTGTGTGTAGGATGTTGGTTATACTGCAGTAAGAAATGTATGTCATACGCAAATCAATATAAAATGTTATATTGAATAAAATGCAACTTGTGATGTGAATGATTCTAATTTGAGATGCACTGTAATTTATAATAATGATGTATGATATGAAATAAGTAATGATAATACGCAGAATGATCTGGTGATGATATCTATTTTGGTAAAAGATATTCAAAGTACTACCTAACTATTATGCATATACATATATATTATAAATTATTTGAATCAAACAAAGGTAATATATATTAATCTCTATACTTATGTTAATGATATTAATTAAAGAGATTGAAAGAATAGTATAGATAAAATATATGTTCATGATAGGTAGTAAAATACTCGGAATAATTTTATGAGAAATATGGAGTTTGTAGGGTTCTTATTTAAAAATAATATAGTAAATATTGAAGATATTTTTAAAGATAATGTAAAATTTTATGATATGAAGTAAATTATAAACATATATTCATAATTGTGTATAAAAACTGACTTTTTTAAAAGAACATAAATTTTAATTTATTATTAATCTTAGGATACAAATCAATTTTAAATTCAGACTTTAGAGATAAAAATATATTAATTTGCTAAAGAGACATTTATATGTAGAAACTATAAAAGAGATTTATACTTATAATAAAATTATTCTTGATGAAATCTGGTAACATAAGTAAACTATAAAACTATAACTTCTTATATTTTAACTACAAAAAAATATATGTATATATATTTTTATACCAAAGTATTAAGTTAAATATACAAGTTTTATAAATATTAATAAAATAAGAAATCAAAATTAGTATTAAGTTACAAATAGTATTTGTGATAATGTAACCCAAAGTTATTATGAAATTATATGAAAATATATAAGTTAAACTATGTATGTTAAACTATATATAAAAGATATATAAATATATGTTTTTATAAATGTTTGATTTTTTTTACCATACTAAAATGTATATGCAATATTTTTATTGATTTATATACTTTTAATATATAGATTTTGAAATAAGATTTAAGAAAATATGTAGACAGACTGAGTTGATATCTAGAATTTGGACTGACATTTTCATATTGAAAGATATCCTTTCAATTTTTGAAATCAAAGCAAAGAGTAGTGAAATTTTAATTTATAAGAAAAGAACCTTTTGAGAAAAAATTAGATTGATATATTTTATAAGTATATGGTGTATCAACGTATGAACCAAAATGTCTAATAGAGATAAATTTCTATACCTAACTATGTACATATATGTATATTCCTAAATTCAACGATAATTATGAAATAATTGTAAAGCGTACCTATTTTCGCAATCCTTCTTTTTTTTTGTTCTTCCATTGTTATGAATCACCTATTTATATCTTTTAGAATTTGATGATGAGATCTGCTTTATTGTGATGGGCTCGTTTTTCTGATCAGCATAGTATATTCATTTGCTGAATTTGAAGATCGTATGAGAAAGATATTGATGATTTAGTAGTTCAACCAACTGGGTGCCAAATCCTTGAGTTTGAATTTCAAATGAATGGACACTTCATTCTTTTATAAATAGGCCCAATGGCCACATCCTTTCATAAACTTTCTCTTCTTCCCGTTTTTCTTTTTCTATCAATTTTTCAAAAGCCATATCTCCCTCATTTTTCAACGGAATCAGATGAAACCAGCAGTAAATCGAAGAGGAATGCAAGGGCTACAATCTGGTAACAGTTTAGGGATGAATTTGGATAGTATTAGGGTGCATCAAGTCGAAACAGTTGGAAAGATGTAAGAAATCCCGTACACAATTTTCAGTTTTGCATAATCAACTTCAAATAGTCATATCTCACTCAATTTTGATCGATCTACCCATCAAAATGACCGCGAGAACAAAACCTATGATCTGGAAAAGGATTTGGGAAAAAATAGTTTAACATGTGGATGCAGTTTGAAAATAATCGTCGATAGTTTTTGTTTCCTTCTCTTTTTATTCACCAAAACTTCATTTGATCATTACTTGGTCAATTCTTGACGGATTCACATGAAACTAGAGGAATTATGAAGCAAATGAAGAGAAGTACAGTAGGAAGTTAAGTTGTAGACGAAAATCCAAAGTTGTAATGTGACAACCCCAATCCCCGTACGACGGTGGCAAGGGTAATCTTTGGAATATAACACATAAACAAATAACAGCAGAACAGAAACATAGAAATACACCAGATAATGAACAGCAGAATACATTGAATACATAACAACAACAGGATCATACTTAGTACAAAATACAGTTTCAGAGTAATATAAAATGTCTGCAGCGGAAACAAACATAATATACATAATAGAGTCTGAAAAAGAAAATAGAAATGATAAGTCCATCTCCAGCTACATAGCTATCCAGAATGAGTCTGCTAAAACTTGAATACAAGGCTGCCCGTGTAGAAATAAGGGCACCCGAGTTTGCAAGTGGAACAAACTACAAGTCAGTCATGGGACTGGTATGAGAAATCTACTTAACTACTTAAACAACAACAAGAAGGCAAATCATAGGACCACGCCACTTTCGTGGAATGAGTTTACTCCAGTGATTGCCAATACATTAAAACAAAGTAAATTCTTTAATCATCGCAATGCTTTTTATAAAAATGAGGCCGATATAAGACTCAAGTCCCATCACACAATGCAACTCAAACCGGAGGATAGAGTTTTACCTTATATCGACCAAGATATGCTTAATACGAGTAAAGTAAAATCACGTAAAGTAAAATCAGACACCAACCGTAAATTAGTAAGAGAACGATTCCTTAAGTATTAAACCCGAAGGCCGAAACCAACATCAGACCAATACCCAGGAAACCACCCATCTTAGTTCGTTTCCAGTTAGTTTCTAATTTTATATTCTAATCAGACTCCAACCTAAATTAGTAAGAGAACGATTCCCTAAATATTAACCCCGAAGGCCGAAACCAACATCAGACCAATACCCAGGAAACCACCCATCTTAGCTCGTTCCCAGTTAGTTTCTAATTTTATATACAATCATAAATATCAATCATAGACGGCATAAGTGCCCCATACCACTATGTCGCCATATATATTTACAATCAAAACCGCACAATGTCGTATTTGGAAATTGGATTTCCGTCATGAACCAAGGCAAAAGATAGTACTTACCAACTTCGATACTCTCTAGCCCGAGCCTCAGGGTCAGAGCGCATCGACCCTTGGATCGTCACGGTCGGTCCACCGATGTGCATTAAAACGCCTGAACACTGCATTTCCCCGCCCTTTGGGGCGTAAATGAGCCAACAAATGACTCCATCGGTCCCGGATCGACCGATATAACCGAGGCGCCTAGCAACAGCAACAACCACATAGGTGAACATAGTATAAATGTCAGCTAGTTTAAGCACTGACACCACCTCTAACTATAAAGAAACGCATGTCCTCCCTGATGTCCTCTCCCGTTTCTGGTTCATACCGGGGTGTAAGGCTCGCGAATTAACGTTATACACAAAGCTATGCCACACAGGCGGTGCTTTGATCATCAACCACAAGACTTTGCTTTTCAACAGAAGCCTTGATCACTGCATCTTAGCATGCCACACAGGCAATTCACGCCATGCAACTGATGGCTATCAATCACACAGAATGAAATCCAATGTCAGACACACAGTCCATTTACAAGTCCGTTCTGGGTCTGAACGAAACCGGAGGCACCTAGTACCTCGCATATCCGGTCAATTTCCAAGTACGTCTGAAAGATCACCACTAATTATCTGTATCTTGGGATGCCTCCCAATCAAGACGTCAGTAATAATCCAAACGACGTGAAGCTCTCCGGTCTTCGACCACCGTCTTCATCATCGACTTCTTATCGTCGAGCAATTATTTGAAATGAGATTTGACTCGGCCTTTTCAAATAATTCACATATATTTATAATTTAAATCAGTCACTAACCGTAAATTAGTAAGAGAATGATTTCCCAGATATTAACCCCGAAGGCCGAAACCAACATCAGATCAAAACCCAGGAAACCATTCGACTTAGCTAACCTTCAGTTAGTTTCTAAATTTCACATTCTTAGGGAAAGGTTCCCATTATTTTTATCAAAGATAATTTCTTTAGTATAATTATCATGTCAAACACAGTCAACCATCAACTGTAAGGACCCGTAACTTCCCCGTGAAGGAAAGCACGAATACTTTGAGAACAACACACAAAAGGACGCATACGGAAGAACATTTCATTGTTATTACAATAATTCCATCAGATACAAGAATATACAGAGTATAAATGAATAAATTACATTCGATAAATATCAGAGATTACAATAATTTACATAGCAGCGGAAAATAATACAAAAGCACAACTAGAAGTGATACACGGATACAGAGCTTTCCGAGCATCGTTCCAGCTGTATATCAGGACCCTGTGAATATAAATCTGCAAAACCCAAAACTACTAGCTGCCCGTGCGGAAAATAGGGGCACCCAGAGTTTAGGTTAAAACAATAAACTCCAGGTCAGTCATGCGACTGGTGTGAGAACTAAAACAGTTATTTAAAACTTTACTTTAAAGGATAGTAATTCAAGGGACCACGCCGTATAGCACGGAACGGGTTTCCTCCCAAGAATACTAGTGCATATAACAAAACAGCGCAATGCTCTTTGGAAAAATGAAGCTATTATAAGACCCAGGTCCCATCACACAATGCAACGCAAGCCGGAGGATAGGGTTTTCCCTTATAATAGCCAAACATGCTTGGTACGTTTAAAACAAATCATTTGATACTATCATAGGTGTATATAGTGTCAAAACAATTTCAATCATAAATATCAATCATAGGCGACATGGGTACCATATATCATGTCGCCATACTAGTTCTACAATTAAAACCGCAATACACGTATTGGAAATTGGATTTCCTTCATGAGCCGAGGCAAGGGGCAAGCTCCTCTCCGCGTTCGAGACACTCTAGCAAATGTCCCAGGACCCCACTTTGATCCTTGGAATCGGCTGGGCCGGTCCTCTCTTACTTTTGAGGATTGGCAATTCCTGAACACACGTTTCCCGGTCCTTACAGACCTATATCCGAGGCGCCTCGCATTCCAACAACCACACAGGTGAAAAGTATATAAATGTCAGGGCTGGTAGGTCACTGACACCACCCTAGCTAGAAAGAAACGTCATGCTCTCCCAGCGGTCCATCTCCCGTTTTTGACTCATACCGAGGTGTGAGGCTCGCGAATCCACGTTACACACAAAGCTATGCCACACAGGCCGTGCTTTGATCATCAACCACAAGACTTTGCTTTTCAACAGAAGCCTTGATCAATTGCCACTTACGCATGCCACACAGGCAATTCACTCCATGCGTTTGATATCCATCAATATATAACCCCTGAGCTCGTACGTCTCAGAGAAGGGCGTTAAGCAAGAGAATAAATTCTCCGCCGCCAAACAGATATATATTTAATAGAGATCAATCACACGGACTAAAATCCAATGTCAGACACACAGTCCATTTACAAGTCCGTTCTGGGTCTGAACGAAACCGGAGGCACTTTCCTCGCATATCCATCGATCTCCAAGTACGTCTGGACGATCACCGACTGTTTCCCTCATCCTGGGTGTACAGCCCAATCAAGATCATCAGTAATCACCCAAACGATGTGAAGACTTCCGGTCTTCAACCACCGTCTTCATCTTCGACATCTCGTCGAATCGGTTATTCAGAATGGGTATAACCCGGCCTTTCTGAATAACCCACGTATATAATAAACAAATGTTACACAAACACAACAAACGCCTCATTCCAATTCAGAATATTCCTTTATTCACCGAATCACATTCTTAGGGAAAGGTTCCCATTAATTTTATCCAAGATAAATTCTTCTAAATTTATTCTTTAATCCTCCTTTGGATATCATTTCAACTAGTCGGGATTAACGAACCACACCGAAGTAATTATTTATTTTATTTCCCAATCCCAACCTATATATCCCATGGAGCAAAACTGGTGATACTCCATATCTAACACCACGGTGTTATCGGTAAAATTAATTACCATTTCACGTTCGAATCTAATTAAAGATTTAACTATCGCTTTGGAGCAAAACTGGTGATACTCCACTCTCGATCACTTTTCAAATTTGATAATTTAAATTATCAATTCACATTTTTAATCTAATTAAAGATCCATTAAAAACTCCACTTAGTTTTAATCTTTTCAAAAAATCAATTTCCTGCCTTTAACTGGGTTAAAGAACCAATGTCATCAAAACACGACTCACGACAAACCCAAATCACATTTGATATTAAATACAAGGCTCTGAATAGAAAATATATCGACTTATATTCAATATCAAATTCTGAAACCAACAAATATCGTATTGGAAATAACGATATGAAATATCTTTCAAATCCCCATAACCATATTTGTATAGTCACCAAATCCAACATCGAAATATCCCGAAGATAATTTCGATTCAGCTCCAGTCCAATCCACGTATTGGAAATTATCGATTATTTTCAAAATCACTTTCAAATTCAATTTATTTATTTTAAAAATAAATTGATTTCAATTCTAGTTCAAAACTAGCTCATTTCGATAAAAATCTATTTTTATCTTTTCAAATGTGGAATTTTTCACCCCAGTTCTTTCCAATTCACATATTATAATTTTACACAAATTATAGATATTTTTAATAATTTTATCAAGGCCCGTACAGTCGATTTCCAACAACGGCCATCGAACTGCACTTATAGCGACCTTTTTCGAATTTGATTTGGACATAATTCCAAATCCAACCGTTAGATTTCTAATTTCTAATATTCATTGGAAAGCTCTTTTCGATACGAACCCAACGGTTCCGGTTTTAGGAGAATCCGACGGTCGGATCTCCCGCAATGTCCGTTTGAAATAAATGGTCGAAATTCACGAACTGCCGCGGCGCGGCGCGTTCTATTCAGGCCATTATATTATATATATAATATATATTTCGTCGATTTTCTTTTAAAACGAATTTTAAAAATAGTTTTGAATTCGTTTCAAAAGCAATTTCAACTTCCTTTTCAATTCAAATCAAAATTGAATTCTTCTCTATAAATTCGTTTTAAAATTCATTTCTATTCAATTCAAATTTTAATTCAATTCGAATTCATTTCAATTCACTTCCAATTCAATTTGAATTCGTTTTCAATACCATTCATTTCGAAATCGTTTTCAATTCAATTCATCTCGAAATTGTTTTCAATTCAATTCATTTTGAAATCGTTTTCAATTCAATTCAGTCCTATTTTATTCAAATTCAAATTCACTTCCTATTCAATTCGAATTTTAATCTAATTCAATTGAATTTCATTTCAAAATATTTAGTTTTGAAATCACTTTTCAATATTCGTTGTAAAACGAATAAAATCGATATAAATATCGTTCACGTCAAAATAGCGCATCTCTAATCCACACGGCTTTATATATTTCAAAAAATTCTATTCAATTCAACACATGAACCTATATTTCTTTCAACACACGACTAATCTCAACACATGAGTACTGTCAACACATCACTATTTTTATTATGTGAAATATTTTATAAAACTATGGTATCTATCGTTTGATTTTAATTAGACTCCACCGTAAAGTAGATTCTAATCGTAAATATGATAAAGATGTAATTTATTTTATTTAAAATATTCTACTCAACACATGAATAGTTTCAACACATGATCACCGTCAACACATGACTGTTTTTATATTCAACACATGAATTTTCTTTTATGATATTCATTGTTTTCCCGATTGGAATGAGGCCCAATCAATCACCATATAGTGTTAATTATATGGATTCCATACAACACATGTATATAATAGCATTGAAAAATAATCAACCATCAACCAAAGTGCACTACACTGTATAAGCATCAAATATAGGTATCCGCCGCTTATAACAGCCTGTCAATCCACCGATCGACGTATTTAATCAATCAGGATGAGTGAACTTCCAAATTTCATCCCAACACCCGTGTGGGGTTTCAAACAATCAAACACAGATTTTATTTGTGCAGTTGGGCGATGTGTAAAATTTATCAACCCAATCAATATCAGTCAAATCAGTGTATATAAACAAATCGGCCGATTTGTTTATAAATATTTTATTTATTCACTTTCACGTTAAAAATTATTTTTAACGATAAAATATTCTATTTCAACACTTGAATTTCTATTCATTTCATTTACACAATAAAAATGATATTTTTATTTTTCTAACATATTTTAGAAAATTTCGGCGGCATAACGGCACGATACTAGAAACGGGACAAGGCCTAGCCTTATCCCCGGTCTAGTGAAGGCCCACGCCATTCACACATCAATCAAATCACTTTCGTTATGCAAACCACAAAATTTGGAGTAAGAGTCTAACCTAGTCTTACTCCTTCGCCTTATAACGGCGCACGTCTAATCCTAACCAATTTATCGATTCGATTTTTCACACCACAAACCACATTCAAACCAATATCTCAATCAATCACCAAACATCCAAACAAACAAGTCCATGGTATGTGGACGGGTGTCGGGTGCTTCTAATAAGCACCGTCTGCATCCTAGTATATATATATATATATAACTAGAAAAATAGAATTTGAGCGAGAAGTTCTCACCGATAGCTATCCACTTCACGACTCTTCTTTGAAAGAAATCTTCTTCATTCTCGTCTGTTTATCATCTTCGTTGCCCGTAGTCACTATATACACAAAAATCACATTTTTATATTTTGATGTCTTTAAAATAAAAATCACATTTTTATTTATTCACTTTCAATTTAAAAATCATATTTTTATAATCACTTCATATATTTAAAAATCGAATTTTTACTTCGAAGTTCAATATATCAAAATCACATTTTTACTACTATGTTATATAGATAAAAATTATATTTTTATCACGCTATTTTCTATATAAAGATTTCGCCTTTCTAAAATATAGTTTTCGCCTTTTTAAGTTTAAAGATTTCACCTTTTTAAGTTTAAACACTTGATTTCAACGTATATAAAATAAAAATCAGATTTTTATTTCGTTACATATACAAAGATGATATTTTTATGTTCTCTATCCTATAAAGATTATATTTTTAATACTTTAAAAATATAAAAATCATATTTTTAATATGCCTATATAGTAAAGATTATATTTTTAATACTTTAAAAATATAAAAATCATATTTTTATCACTCTACTCAATAAAAATCCCGTCTTTCCTATTTTAAAGATATGATCTTTATTTTTGCAAGTTCAAATCTTTTTCTTTTAAAAGATTAAAACCTTTTTCTATTTTAAAGTTTAAAATAAAATCAGTTTTTATTTTCTTTTCAATAAATGCAGTTTTTAAAATCTCTTTTATAAATTTCTGTTTTTATTTTCCTTTTAAAACAAACAGTTTTCAATTTTAAATTTCTGTTTTTTAAAAATCTGTTTTACTTTTTTTTTTTTTAAAAACAGTTTTTAAAACTTAAAACAAACTAAAAAAAATCAGAAATTAGCTCATAAATTCGAAAATAAAAATCAAAATAAAAATGAAATAGCTCACCGAGATTTCGAATGGGAGGAGTCGGCGGCAGGGTTGGTGGTCGCGCTCGAAGGTGCCGCGATGTCTTCGGGGGTTGCTCGATTGGATGTCGCGATTGGATGTCGCGAGGGGTTGTTCGATGGTTCGTTCGGTGGGAGGAGGAGGAGTCGAGGGCGGCTCAGGCGAAGGGTTCGGCGGCGGCTTCGTCGGTCAGGCGGCGGCTCCGATTAGGGTTTTAGGTTCTCTCTTTTTTTTTTTTTTTTTTTTTGTTTCTGGATAAATGATCGGGGGGGGGGGGGGGGGCAAGGCAGAAGAAAAGGGGAGAAGTTTATTTTTTTAATATTTTATTTTTTAATTTAATTACTTAAATTATGCACAAGGGTTGACTTTTACATATGACCTCGAAACGAGGCCCACCGTCTGTCGTCCATAGCGTTTTACCCCCATTCCGAACACAATGGGATATGTATCGTACGCTGGTTCGATCGTTACAATCAGTTTCATTTAAATTTACACTTAAATCGCAATATTGAATTTTAAACGTGCATTTCAAATTACCGGGGTCACATACTAACTAGAAAAATTCCAGAAAAATATTTTCTAGCTTCGTATTGACGATACGGTCCTAACAAAACTAGTTTCGTCGAATTCTGACACCGTTGGAAAAATGGCCAATTTCCAGTCGATTAAAATCAACTGAAATGGTCAACCACGTTTTCCTTTGCCACGCTCACATATTGATTCGAAAAATTACGAAATTTGAAACCTAGCAATAACTTGACATCACGGACCCAACAAAAGTGGTTTCGTCGAAATCCGAGGTCATTTGCAAAATGTCCATTTTTAAGGGCCTGAATTCCATAGCGACTATTCAGAATTTTCAACTGGACATATCTTTTGATTCCCGTTATGAAATTTCGATTTTTCGGATTCGTTGGAAAGATATCATCAACTAGATCCTAATGTTTTTGGTTTCACTAAAATCCGGATTGTTTTGCACCCGATACATTCAATTGAAGTTTGAAATCGAATTATCGAACTACCGCGCCATTTTCAATTCTATTTATAATTATATATAAATATTTATATTCTAACGACGACGTATATAAATATATACGTTCGAATTATATTCAAAATAAATTTCTCGTCGATATTATTTAAAATAATTCATTTTAAATGTGCAAAATTCATTAAAATTGCCAAAATAAAAATTTTAAACTGGCCCAGATTTTCGGGTTATTACAATCTCCCCCACTTAAAACTTTTCGTCCCCGAAAAGGAACAAAAGTCGAAAGTGGTTTGATTAATCAACTCTACGTTCGATCTGGCTTTCATTCTCCAACTTTTCAGTTTCTGAGAATTTTCAAAATTTCAAAAATTTGGCTAACACCCTAAATTTTCGAAAAATTTCGCCATAACCTCCCCTGCAATGGGAGCATCGGGGAATTTCAAATAGCTTCCCCGGTCCTTCAGATCTCAAAAAGAAAAAGAAAAAGCCAAGCGGCTAGCCAATAGGCTCACAAAATCATCATCACCCAAACAAAACAGGAAATTATGTAGTAAACATGTACCTATTTGTCGGGCAAACAAATTTTATTCTTCGGCTCTAGCCTCCTTGCTATGACCTGTTCAACGTAAGTATGTATATGCAAGCAAATGTAACCAATTTCAATACAATTCAATATTTGATTATATTAGGCATAAATGGTTAAAAATTAGCAAACTAATAAACAACCAACACAAACATCAATCAATTAGTGAATTAGAGTTTCAAATTCATAATTTGATATATATACAAAAAAAATCATGTTTTGATGCCAATTCACAACAAAGTGTTCTAACTATATAAGTTTTGGTTCTCACACCAGCCTAATGGAAATATATAGATATCACACCTTCGAAACACGAATATAAATACTGATGATGTGGCCACATCACCAGAATTATCCCCGGGTGTCTAGAATGTGATTCTATATCTATCCAGTATATTAAAACTTCGAATATACGTTCATGACGCGTATACGCGAAATCTATATATACTCGATTGTCCATATTCAAAATAAATAAATATTCAAATACGTATAAAGAGATTTAAATTTTCAAAACAAAATTGTTTTCATTTGAAAAATATACTCTTCACACTCGTTCTAGGATACTACTGATCCTATCTCTAACGAGTCATTTTAATTAGATATTACTAATCCAATATCTGATGAATTCTTTCGTATGGTTCTAATGTGTCTTGTTCTCGAGCTCTGTAAACCAAAGCTCTGATACCACTGTAAGGACCCGTAACTTCCCCGTGAAGGAAAGCACGAATACTTTGAGAACAACACACAAAAGGACGCATACGGAAGAACATTTCATTGTTATTACAATAATTCCATCAGATACAAGAATATACAGAGTATAAATGAATAAATTACATTCGATAAATATCAGAGATTACAATAATTTACATAGCAGCGGAAAATAATACAAAAGCACAACTAGAAGTGATACACGGATACAGAGCTTTCCGAGCATCGTTCCAGCTGTATATCAGGACCCTGTGAATATAAATCTGCAAAACCCAAAACTACTAGCTGCCCGTGCGGAAAATAGGGGCACCCAGAGTTTAGGTTAAAACAATAAACTCCAGGTCAGTCATGCGACTGGTGTGAGAACTAAAACAGTTATTTAAAACTTTACTTTAAAGGATAGTAATTCAAGGGACCACGCCGTATAGCACGGAACGGGTTTCCTCCCAAGAATACTAGTGCATATAACAAAACAGCGCAATGCTCTTTGGAAAAATGAAGCTATTATAAGACCCAGGTCCCATCACACAATGCAACGCAAGCCGGAGGATAGGGTTTTCCCTTATAATAGCCAAACATGCTTGGTACGTTTAAAACAAATCATTTGATACTATCATAGGTGTATATAGTGTCAAAACAATTTCAATCATAAATATCAATCATAGGCGACATGGGTACCATATATCATGTCGCCATACTAGTTCTACAATTAAAACCGCAATACACGTATTGGAAATTGGATTTCCTTCATGAGCCGAGGCAAGGGGCAAGCTCCTCTCCGCGTTCGAGACACTCTAGCAAATGTCCCAGGACCCCACTTTGATCCTTGGAATCGGCTGGGCCGGTCCTCTCTTACTTTTGAGGATTGGCAATTCCTGAACACACGTTTCCCGGTCCTTACAGACCTATATCCGAGGCGCCTCGCATTCCAACAACCACACAGGTGAAAAGTATATAAATGTCAGGGCTGGTAGGTCACTGACACCACCCTAGCTAGAAAGAAACGTCATGCTCTCCCAGCGGTCCATCTCCCGTTTTTGACTCATACCGAGGTGTGAGGCTCGCGAATCCACGTTACACACAAAGCTATGCCACACAGGCCGTGCTTTGATCATCAACCACAAGACTTTGCTTTTCAACAGAAGCCTTGATCAATTGCCACTTACGCATGCCACACAGGCAATTCACTCCATGCGTTTGATATCCATCAATATATAACCCCTGAGCTCGTACGTCTCAGAGAAGGGCGTTAAGCAAGAGAATAAATTCTCCGCCGCCAAACAGATATATATTTAATAGAGATCAATCACACGGACTAAAATCCAATGTCAGACACACAGTCCATTTACAAGTCCGTTCTGGGTCTGAACGAAACCGGAGGCACTTTCCTCGCATATCCATCGATCTCCAAGTACGTCTGGACGATCACCGACTGTTTCCCTCATCCTGGGTGTACAGCCCAATCAAGATCATCAGTAATCACCCAAACGATGTGAAGACTTCCGGTCTTCAACCACCGTCTTCATCTTCGACATCTCGTCGAATCGGTTATTCAGAATGGGTATAACCCGGCCTTTCTGAATAACCCACGTATATAATAAACAAATGTTACACAAACACAACAAACGCCTCATTCCAATTCAGAATATTCCTTTATTCACCGAATCACATTCTTAGGGAAAGGTTCCCATTAATTTTATCCAAGATAAATTCTTCTAAATTTATTCTTTAATCCTCCTTTGGATATCATTTCAACTAGTCGGGATTAACGAACCACACCGAAGTAATTATTTATTTTATTTCCCAATCCCAACCTATATATCCCATGGAGCAAAACTGGTGATACTCCATATCTAACACCACGGTGTTATCGGTAAAATTAATTACCATTTCACGTTCGAATCTAATTAAAGATTTAACTATCGCTTTGGAGCAAAACTGGTGATACTCCACTCTCGATCACTTTTCAAATTTGATAATTTAAATTATCAATTCACATTTTTAATCTAATTAAAGATCCATTAAAAACTCCACTTAGTTTTAATCTTTTCAAAAAATCAATTTCCTGCCTTTAACTGGGTTAAAGAACCAATGTCATCAAAACACGACTCACGACAAACCCAAATCACATTTGATATTAAATACAAGGCTCTGAATAGAAAATATATCGACTTATATTCAATATCAAATTCTAAAACCAACAAATATCGTATTGGAAATAACGATATGAAATATCTTTCAAATCCCCATAACCATATTTGTATAGTCACCAAATCCAACATCGAAATATCCCGAAGATAATTTCGATTCAGCTCCAGTCCAATCCACGTATTGGAAATTATCGATTATTTTCAAAATCACTTTCAAATTCAATTTATTTATTTTAAAAATAAATTGATTTCAATTCTAGTTCAAAACTAGCTCATTTCGATAAAAATCTATTTTTATCTTTTCAAATGTGGAATTTTTCACCCCAGTTCTTTCCAATTCACATATTATAATTTTACACAAATTATAGATATTTTTAATAATTTTATCAAGGCCCGTACAGTCGATTTCCAACAACGGCCATCGAACTGCACTTATAGCGACCTTTTTCGAATTTGATTTGGACATAATTCCAAATCCAACCGTTAGATTTCTAATTTCTAATATTCATTGGAAAGCTCTTTTCGATACGAACCCAACGGTTCCGGTTTTAGGAGAATCCGACGGTCGGATCTCCCGCAATGTCCGTTTGAAATAAATGGTCGAAATTCACGAACTGCCGCGGCGCGGCGCGTTCTATTCAGGCCATTATATTATATATATAATATATATAATATATATTTCGTCGATTTTCTTTTAAAACGAATTTTAAAAATAGTTTTGAATTCGTTTCAAAAGCAATTTCAACTTCCTTTTCAATTCAAATCAAAATTGAATTCTTCTCTATAAATTCGTTTTAAAATTCATTTCTATTCAATTCAAATTTTAATTCAATTCGAATTCATTTCAATTCACTTCCAATTCAATTTGAATTCGTTTTCAATACCATTCATTTCGAAATCGTTTTCAATTCAATTCATCTCGAAATTGTTTTCAATTCAATTCATTTTGAAATCGTTTTCAATTCAATTCAGTCCTATTTTATTCAAATTCAAATTCACTTCCTATTCAATTCGAATTTTAATCTAATTCAATTGAATTTCATTTCAAAATATTTAGTTTTGAAATCACTTTTCAATATTCGTTGTAAAACGAATAAAATCGATATAAATATCGTTCACGTCAAAATAGCGCATCTCTAATCCACACGGCTTTATATATTTCAAAAACTTCTATTCAATTCAACACATGAACCTATATTTCTTTCAACACACGACTAATCTCAACACATGAGTACTGTCAACACATCACTATTTTTATTATGTGAAATATTTTATAAAACTATGGTATCTATCGTTTGATTTTAATTAGACTCCACCGTAAAGTAGATTCTAATCGTAAATATGATAAAGATGTAATTTATTTTATTTAAAATATTCTACTCAACACATGAATAGTTTCAACACATGATCACCGTCAACACATGACTGTTTTTATATTCAACACATGAATTTTCTTTTATGATATTCATTGTTTTCCCGATTGGAATGAGGCCCAATCAATCACCATATAGTGTTAATTATATGGATTCCATACAACACATGTATATAATAGCATTGAAAAATAATCAACCATCAACCAAAGTGCACTACACTGTATAAGCATCAAATATAGGTATCCGCCGCTTATAACAGCCTGTCAATCCACCGATCGACGTATTTAATCAATCAGGATGAGTGAACTTCCAAATTTCATCCCAACACCCGTGTGGGGTTTCAAACAATC
Source organism: Allium sativum (assembly GCA_030737875.1). Classification (NCBI taxonomy): domain Eukaryota; kingdom Viridiplantae; phylum Streptophyta; class Magnoliopsida; order Asparagales; family Amaryllidaceae; genus Allium; species Allium sativum. The sequence continues at coordinate 449,004,585 of CM060919.1, forward strand.
AAACACAGATTTTATTTGTGCAGTTGGGCGATGTGTAAAATTTATCAACCCAATCAATATCAGTCAAATCAGTGTATATAAACAAATCGGCCGATTTGTTTATAAATATTTTATTTATTCACTTTCACGTTAAAAATTATTTTTAACGATAAAATATTCTATTTCAACACTTGAATTTCTATTCATTTCATTTACACAATAAAAATGATATTTTTATTTTTCTAACATATTTTAGAAAATTTCGGCGGCATAACGGCACGATACTAGAAACGGGACAAGGCCTAGCCTTATCCCCGGTCTAGTGAAGGCCCACGCCATTCACACATCAATCAAATCACTTTCGTTATGCAAACCACAAAATTTGGAGTAAGAGTCTAACCTAGTCTTACTCCTTCGCCTTATAACGGCGCACGTCTAATCCTAACCAATTTATCGATTCGATTTTTCACACCACAAACCACATTCAAACCAATATCTCAATCAATCACCAAACATCCAAACAAACAAGTCCATGGTATGTGGACGGGTGTCGGGTGCTTCTAATAAGCACCGTCTGCATCCTAGTATATATATATATATATAACTAGAAAAATAGAATTTGAGCGAGAAGTTCTCACCGATAGCTATCCACTTCACGACTCTTCTTTGAAAGAAATCTTCTTCATTCTCGTCTGTTTATCATCTTCGTTGCCCGTAGTCACTATATACACAAAAATCACATTTTTATATTTTGATGTCTTTAAAATAAAAATCACATTTTTATTTATTCACTTTCAATTTAAAAATCATATTTTTATAATCACTTCATATATTTAAAAATCGAATTTTTACTTCGAAGTTCAATATATCAAAATCACATTTTTACTACTATGTTATATAGATAAAAATTATATTTTTATCACGCTATTTTCTATATAAAGATTTCGCCTTTCTAAAATATAGTTTTCGCCTTTTTAAGTTTAAAGATTTCACCTTTTTAAGTTTAAACACTTGATTTCAACGTATATAAAATAAAAATCAGATTTTTATTTCGTTACATATACAAAGATGATATTTTTATGTTCTCTATCCTATAAAGATTATATTTTTAATACTTTAAAAATATAAAAATCATATTTTTAATATGCCTATATAGTAAAGATTATATTTTTAATACTTTAAAAATATAAAAATCATATTTTTATCACTCTACTCAATAAAAATCCCGTCTTTCCTATTTTAAAGATATGATCTTTATTTTTGCAAGTTCAAATCTTTTTCTTTTAAAAGATTAAAACCTTTTTCTATTTTAAAGTTTAAAATAAAATCAGTTTTTATTTTCTTTTCAATAAATGCAGTTTTTAAAATCTCTTTTATAAATTTCTGTTTTTATTTTCCTTTTAAAACAAACAGTTTTCAATTTTAAATTTCTGTTTTTTAAAAATCTTTTTAAAAATCTGTTTTACTTTTTTTTTTTTTAAAAACAGTTTTTAAAACTTAAAACAAACTAAAAAAAATCAGAAATTAGCTCATAAATTCGAAAATAAAAATCAAAATAAAAATGAAATAGCTCACCGAGATTTCGAATGGGAGGAGTCGGCGGCAGGGTTGGTGGTCGCGCTCGAAGGTGCCGCGATGTCTTCGGGGGTTGCTCGATTGGATGTCGCGAGGGGTTGTTCGATGGTTCGTTCGGTGGGAGGAGGAGGAGTCGAGGGCGGCTCAGGCGAAGGGTTCGGCGGCGGCTTCGTCGGTCAGGCGGCGGCTCCGATTAGGGTTTTAGGTTCTCTCTTTTTTTTTTTTTTTTTTGTTTCTGGATAAATGATCGGGGGGGGGGGGGGCAAGGCAGAAGAAAAGGGGAGAAGTTTATTTTTTTAATATTTTATTTTTTAATTTAATTACTTAAATTATGCACAAGGGTTGACTTTTACATATGACCTCGAAACGAGGCCCACCGTCTGTCGTCCATAGCGTTTTACCCCCATTCCGAACACAATGGGATATGTATCGTACGCTGGTTCGATCGTTACAATCAGTTTCATTTAAATTTACACTTAAATCGCAATATTGAATTTTAAACGTGCATTTCAAATTACCGGGGTCACATACTAACTAGAAAAATTCCAGAAAAATATTTTCTAGCTTCGTATTGACGATACGGTCCTAACAAAACTAGTTTCGTCGAATTCTGACACCGTTGGAAAAATGGCCAATTTCCAGTCGATTAAAATCAACTGAAATGGTCAACCACGTTTTCCTTTGCCACGCTCACATATTGATTCGAAAAATTACGAAATTTGAAACCTAGCAATAACTTGACATCACGGACCCAACAAAAGTGGTTTCGTCGAAATCCGAGGTCATTTGCAAAATGTCCATTTTTAAGGGCCTGAATTCCATAGCGACTATTCAGAATTTTCAACTGGACATATCTTTTGATTCCCGTTATGAAATTTCGATTTTTCGGATTCGTTGGAAAGATATCATCAACTAGATCCTAATGTTTTTGGTTTCACTAAAATCCGGATTGTTTTGCACCCGATACATTCAATTGAAGTTTGAAATCGAATTATCGAACTACCGCGCCATTTTCAATTCTATTTATAATTATATATAAATATTTATATTCTAACGACGACGTATATAAATATATACGTTCGAATTATATTCAAAATAAATTTCTCGTCGATATTATTTAAAATAATTCATTTTAAATGTGCAAAATTCATTAAAATTGCCAAAATAAAAATTTTAAACTGGCCCAGATTTTCGGGTTATTACATCAAATTTCAAGAAAACCAGGTAAAATTGGTTTATTTCCATTTCATATCGTTTATAATATTTTATAACGATTTTTCGCTATTTTTATTAATTTAAAAATGGCCTTATTTAATTAAACGATGTTTCAGGTTGTGCCGTGACACTGACGCTGTTTTTCTCCAAATTTGTTTTACATATATCTGGAAATCTAACCGTTGGATCATAACAAAGTTTACATCGTTGGAAAGATCTCTCAAAAGCAAACCCAACGGTTCCAGTTTCGTCAAAATCCGATGGTCGGATCTTTCAGTATAATCGTTTAAAATTACGATTTCAAAACGCGAACTGCACGGCCTCGATTCGTTTTAATTTAATATATATATATATAAATAATTCATTCGGCGATTTCTATATTGTTTTTCACTTCAAATATTTCACTAACGCCTTTAAATTTTGGAAAATTTCGCCATAACCTCATTTGTACGGGAAGGGTCGTGAAAATCCCCAAACAGCCTCACGGGCGTCTCATCTCAAAAAGAAAAGGAAAAATCCAAGCGGCTAGCCAATCGGCTCATAAAATCATCACCCAAGCAAAACAGTAAATATGTACCTATTTGTCGGGCATACAATTTTATTCCTCTGCTCTAGCCTCTTTGCTATAACCTGTTCAATAGATATGCATGTATATATGCAATTCTAATCAATTTTCAATTTACAAATATTTATTTCAATAAGTGGTTATTTTTAAACACTTCATATTTCGCATAAAATAATATTTTTAGCGAACAAAAATATATTTCAGCACATGACTATTTTATTAAGTTCCTATACATGTTAAAAATAATATTCATAGCAAAAAATATTTATTTCAACACTTGTGTATTTTTAGCGAGTCACATACATGACAAAAATGATATTTTTATCATCAAAAATATTTATTCAACACATGAATGTTTTAACACTTCATATTCTCAATAAAAATGTAATTTTTATTGTTCAATCTTTTTATTCAACACATGAACCTTTTCAACACATGAATAACTCAACACATGAATATTTCCACACATGGATATTTTGTAATTTAATATATTTGATAAAATTATGATTTCTATCATTTAATTCTTAATCAAACTCCAATCGTAGATTAGTAAGAGAACGATTCTCTAAGTATTAAACCCGAAGGCCGAAACCATGATTAGATCAGTACCTAGGAAACCATTCATCTTAGCTCGTTTCCAATTAGATTCTAATTTTATATATGATAAAGATATAAATTTTATCGTTTAAAGATTTTACTCCATACATGAATATATTTTTCAACACATGAATATTGTTTCAACACATGACTTTAGTTCAACACATGAATGTATTTTTCAACACATGAACTTTAGTTTCAACACATGAATATGGTTTCAACACATGAATAGGGTTCCAACACATGAAAATAATTTCAACATATGAAAATAATTCTAACATATGAATATTATTGAAAATTTCGGCAGCATAACGGCAGGGTTATTAAACCGGCACCATCCCGAAGACGGCTCCTCGCTCTACCTTAAAACTTTGCAGTTTTTGACAATGGGGATTCATGCATCTAGTTCGCATGCAGGCGATATGTTTTATTTCTTTCATTTCCAAAAACTAATCCTATGTGGTTTCAACCAAAATAATTCTCAACCACAAACGAGTATTTTTCAACCACAATCAAACAATTTCAACCACAAACAATTCTAATCAACCATTCGCTATCAACCAATTTTCACACCAATCACAACCAATAAATATCGTCCGTGGTTTGGGGACGATGGGCGTACATATATATATATATATTATATAAGTATATTTCACTTCCATTTCAACACATATATAGTTTTTACAACGCATATATAACTTATACATCGCATGTACAACTTATACAACGCTTATACATGTGGTGTACAACGCTTATATAACTCATACATCGATTATATAATTTATATATCATCGTTCCATTCACATTTCGAATTTAGAGTTCCCACCTTACTTTTCGTGTTGCCAAAAATTGTAGAAGGCTTAGAAAAATATCCGGTCTCTTCTAGAATGTAGAAGACATCCACACGGTCCCAGCGTCTCTTGTTTCACCGAATTTCGACAAGAAACGAAAAAGATATGATTTTTCTAAACAAACTGAATTAGCAACGCTTTTAAACTGTTGTTAACAGTTTTAGATAGCCAAGGTCGTACCTCAGCAAAAGGGGTTCGAAACTAGGGATGCGGTTTTCTCGCAAACGACGAAGCAAGATGAAGATCAGGCGGCGTAGCGGCGTAGAGGAGGGAGGGGCGCACCCGCGCAGCGTGATGGGGTCCACTTCGGTGGGCCCTAGCGACGGCGGCGGCGCTGCAAAGGTCTGGACTTTGGAGGGTCGGATCTCTTCGATGGCGCAACAAGATGAGGAGCAGGTGGTAGGGATGTGAAGCTCTCCTCGAGCTCTACGAAAAGCTCAAAAGGGCCATTGGGTTTTATTGCACGGATTAAGAGAAAAAGAAGAGAGAAGGTGGAGGTGCGTTTCCGCCGTGCGTGGTTTAGGGGTCGGGGAGAGAGAAGCTGAGTGGAAGAAAGTGATTGGCCAGAATTTATTTTTAAATATTTATTTATTTTAAATCCGAAAATTCCCTCTTCTCCATACGAATGCCAATTCAAACCCAACGACAGTCATCCCTAGCTAAATACCCCCATTCCGAACACAATGGGATAAGTTTCGTAAGCCATTCGACTGTTTCAGTTAGTTATTCTTCAAATTAAAGTATAAAACATTCAAATTCTGTTTTGCACGTACATTTTAATTTGCCGGGGCCACATACTGCTTCTGAAAATTCCAATAAAATTATATCTGGCCTTGTTTTGTCAATACGATCCTAACAAAACCGATTTCATCGAATTCTGAGACCGTTTGAAAAATGGCCATTTTCTGGTCGATCCAATTTGACTGAAATCAACAAAACACATTTTCCTTTGCCACGCTCACATATTGACTTCTAAAATTCTGGAAAAATAACCTTAGTAATAATTTGACATCCCGGACCCAACAAAAGTGGTTTCGTCGAATTCTGAGGTCGTTTGAAAAATCACTATTTTCAAGGGCTATATTAATTTCACAGCGACCTTTCTGAAAATTGATTTGGCCATAACTTTTGATTCCTGCTATGAAATTTCGATCTTTCAGATTCATTAGAAAGATAATTTCAAACAGATTTAAATATTTCTTGTTTCGCTGAAATCCGGTTTATTTTGCATCTTTTACATCCAGTCAAAGTTCGATTTCAAATTTTCAAACTGCCGTGCCATTTCAGGCCTTGTTTTATAATTAAAATAAATATATTCTCTATAACTTCGATCTAAAAGAATTTTTAGTCGTTATTATTTAAAATAATTTATTTTAAATATTCAAAATTCATCAAAATAGCCAAATTAAATTTTTTAAATTGGCTCAGATTTTCCGGGTTGTTACAATCTCCCCTACTTAAAACTTTTCATCCTCGAAAAGGAAACAACAGTAAAGTAGGAAACAAACGGAAAATGTAAAGTATTGTAAATGTACCTTGCACCCGAGTTAGTTAGAAATTTCCACTCTGCAATTGGGGTAGGCTTGCTTAATGCTCTCCTCAGTCTCCCAAGTACAGTCTCTAGGATCACTACTCCACTGCACTTTAACTAAGTGAACCTTCTTGTTCCTCAGCTCTTTAGTTTCTTTGCCGATGATCTTCATCGGCTCTCTTCTGACTACCAATTCTGGAGTAATTTCCAAGTCCAGTTGTGCGGCTTCTTCCACAATAGAGTCTGGATCATGCACATGTTTTCTAAGTTGGGAGACGTGGAACACATCATGTACTCCAGGCAACCAATCAGGTAATTGAACTCTATAAGCAAGAGTTCCAATCCATTCAAGAATAGGAAAGGGACTAATAAATCACGGTGCCAACTTCCCAGTTTTACCGAATCTGATTACTCCCCTCATCGGAGAAACTCTTAAGTAAACATAGTCGCCAACAGTAAATGACAAATCTCTTCTTCTAGAATCCGCATAACTTTTCTGTCGGCTTTGAGCGGTTTGTAATCATTTCTTGATGAGATCGACTTTGTATGAGGCTTCACGAATCATATCTGGTCCCAATACAAGTCTGTTGCCAGATTCTACCCAACAAGCAGGAGATCTGCAAGGTCTATCGTACAAGGCTTCGAACAGTGACATTTTCAAGCTTGCTTGGTAACTGTTTTCGTTCGAGAATTCAGCTAAATGCAGGTGGTCCTCCCATGAACCGCCATAATCTATGATACAAGCCCACAGTAAATCTTCAAGTATACAGTTTACCCTCTCAGTCTGGCCATCTGTCTGAGGATGATAGGCGGTGCTTAGATTCAGCTTTGTCCCCAGTTCTACTTGAAAGGCATCCCAGAATTTGCTAGTAAATAGTGGATCTCTATCACTAACTATACTGATTGGCACTCCATGTAGCTTAACAATTTCTTTGAAATAAATATGCGCTAGACTTTGAGCGGTTCTGTTGGATCTGACAGGTATGAAATGGGCGGTCTTCGTGAAGCGATCTACGATCATCCGAATACTGACATTCCCTTTTCTGGTTCTGTGCAACCCGTCTATGAAATCCATAGAAATGCGTTCCTACTTCCAACCTGGAACGTCCATTGGTTGCAACAATCCGACAAGTTTCTGCTGGTCGCTTTTGACTAGTTGGCAAGTAGGACACTTGCTAACATATATTGAAACGTCCCTTTTCATAGCCTTCCACCAGAATGTTCGCAGGTCGTTATACATTTTGCTCACACCTGGATGGATACTCAGCTTGGACTTGTGATATTTGTCTAACACTTCTCTTTTGAGCTCGGCGATGTCGGGAACACAAATCCTTCCTCTCAATCTCAGGATCCCATCGTTATCAATTTAAAAACCCAAGGGTTCGCCTTTCTGAATTCTTTTGATCATCTCCTTAACAAAATTATCGTCTTTCTGTAGAATGGAGATCTTGTCAATTAACGAAGTCATAATGATAAAATTGGCGATTATTACATTCTTTCTACTTAGCGCATCTGCCACAACATTGACTTTCCCTAGCGTGTACAAAATCTCGAAATCATGTGCTGCAAGAAATTCTAGCCAACGTTGTTGTCTCATATTCAAGTCTTTCTGAGTGAACAAATACTTCAATGACTGATGGTCTATATACAGTTCGAATTTCTCACCCAAAAGATAATGTCTCCAGATTTTCAAAGCAAATACGATAGCCAACAACTCAAGATCATGAGTAACGTAATTCTTTTCATGCGGCTTCAGCTGATGGCTAGCATAAGCAACAACTTGGCCTCTTTGCATTAATACTGCATCAAGGCCTTCTCTAGAGGCATCTGTCCAGACTTTCAAGTCTTGATTACCATCGATAATTGTTAACACTGGAGCCATTGTTAATCTTAATTTAAGCTTTTGAAAAGCCTCCTCACATTCTGGAGTCCACTTGAATTTTGTGTGCTTTGTAAGCTTTGTTAAGTGACTAGATATCTTCGAAAAATCTGTAACGAACTTTCGATAATAACTAGCCAATCCAAGAAAACTTCGGACTTCTGTGGGAGTACTAGGCTGTTTCCAATTTTGAATAGCGGTGATTTTACTTGGATCCATAGCAATTCCCTCTTTCGATATGACGTGGCCAAGAAACTTTACTTCATCTTGCCAGAATATACATTTGGACAATTTGGCCTTCAACACATTCTTTCTCAGAATTTCTAGAACTTGTTCCAAATGTTTTTCATGTTCGGCTTTTGACTTAGAGAAGATTAGAATATCATTAATAAAAACCAGAACAAACTTATTCTAGACTCCTCTGAACACTCTATTCATTAAATCGACGAAGTATGCAGGAGCGTTAAACAGGCCGAACGGCATTACCAACCATTCATAGAATAAGTCTGGACCCCTGAGTGCTGTCATGGGAACACACTCTTCGGCAATATGAAGCTGATGGAAGCCTGTAGCTAGGTCCATCCTTGAAAATACTTGCGCGCCATTCAATCGATCCAACAAATCATCAATTCGCGGCAATGGATATTTGTTCTTTAATGTCTGTTTATTCAAGTCAGGATAATCCGCACATAGTCGAAGAGTGCCTTCTGATTTTGGGACAAACACCATTGCTGCTCCCCAATCAGAGAAGCTAAGTCTGATCATACCTTTCCATATAAGCTGTCGAGTTTGATTGTCTAATTCTTCTTTCTCCTTTAGAGTCATTCTCCGAATAGTGTGCACTACGGGTCTCGCATTCGGAATTAAAGCGATCTTAAAATCAATTTCTCTCTGCGGAGGTAAGCTAACAACTTCTTCGAACACGTCCGCATAATTTTTAACGATAGGAATATTTTCTATGACAGCCTGAATATCCTCTTTGACGACAGGAGTTTGTTCTAATTGAGCAGGAGAAACATCAAGAGCTGACCAAAAGTCTTTTCTATCAGAGTTCGTACCTTCATATGGTATGGTTATATAATCTTCTGATTTAATCTTGGCCCTAACAACTCTGTTGGCGCACTTAACCTCTGCTTCATATTTGGTTAACCAATCCAATCCCAGAATAAGATCAAATTCGTTAAAATTCATGATGATCGAGATGGTAGGGAACTTATAACAGGAAAAAGAGACAGACACCCCACAAAGCCAACTAAGATTGAGGGAACCCCCAACCGGATTATGGACAGTGATGGGTTCTTTGAACTTTTTCAACGGCAAATCCAATTTCTTAACCGCATTTTTCGAAACAAAACTTCGTGACGCGCCTATATCAAACAATACTTTAATTGGAATGTTTTTGACATTGAGCGTGCCTTCCAAAACATCAGACCTTCCCTGACTAGCTGAGGGTGCTGGAGTTTCTGCCACTTCGTTTACATGTATTATTCCAGGCTCCTTTAAGAACTGGCAATCCTTTGCAAGATGACCAGCCTTATGACATTGTTTGCACTTTCTATTCTCTTGAAACTTCTCATCGGGTCTAAATCTCTTCTTCTTTTGCTTTCGATTGGCTCTAAACCCATCCTTCCTTTATTTCTTTAAAGCTCTGCAACTTACTGAAAAATGTCCTTGCTTATTGCAGTTAGAACATGTGGCCGTCGTTATTGGTTCTTTCCCAGATCTGGCCCTTTTCCGATTGACTTTGGGCTTCTTACTGACCTCAGACATCGTACTGGCCTCAGGACTATCAGTTTCAGACTCCTCTTTATTTCTAGAACAGACTTCCTCTTCGAAGCGCAACATACCTTTCTTGTCGAGATCCTCATACTGGTAAGCCATGTATATCATTTCAGAAAAAGGAAGCTTCACATGTCCCATTACACTATTCTGATATCTTCTTCGAAGACCATAAATAAATCTCAGATTCTTCCTCTTTGGATCTTGAATCAAATGCGGGGCAAAATGAGCAAGTTCATTGAATTTCTTATGATATTCCAGGATGGTCATATCTCCTTGTATCAGATAATAGAATTCATCACATAACCGCTCAGTTGCCTCAGGAGGAGTAAATCTTTCTGTGAAAATCTCTTTAAATCTATCCCAGGTAATATTACCTTCTGGATTATCCTTATTAACAGTTTCCCACCAGATTAAAGATTCTTCATTTAGTGCCCAAGATGCCAGTAATCTTTTCTGATCATCTCTTAGCTAGAGATGTTCAAAAATTCTTTCAGCAGAACTCATCCAAGCTTGAGTTTGAATAATGGATTCATTGCCCGAGAATGGTACTCCATCCAGATTTCGATATCTCTTTAATAGAGCTTCTATATCAGTTTCTGGCTGTGGGAGCACAACTGGCTCATTAGCTGGACGAGTCATAAGATTATTTCTTCTGTTTCTGTCACTCATTTTCTAGTTGTCTGCAAAGAGCAGACCAAGTGTCAGGTCAACAACAAAGATATAGTAAAGCATAGAGGCAAATACTTGAATGTAAATGTGTCTATCGGGTGTATTTCATTATGCTATACTCATACTAGGATATTACTGATCCGATCTATAATGAGTTATTCGTCCTAGAACACTACTGGTTCTATTTCTGACGAGTTCATTAATATGTTATATTCCAGAACTAAGCTTAACCAAAGCTCTGATACCACGTGTGACGACCCCAATCCCCATACGACGGTGACAAGGTAATCTTTGAAATATTACACATAAACAAATAACAGTAGAACAGAAATATAGAAATACACCAGATAATGAACAGCAGAATACACTGAATACATAACAACATCAGAGTTACACAGTATAACAGGATCATACTTAGTACAAAATACAGTTTCAGAGTAATATAAAATGTCTGCAGCGGAAATAAACATAATATTCCTAATAGAGTCTGAAACAGTAAATAGAAATGATAAGTCCATCTCTAGCTCCATAGCTATCCAGAATGAGTCTGCTAAAACCTGAATACAAGGCTGCCCGTGTAGAAATAAGGGCACCCGAGTTTGCAAGTGAAACAAACTACGAGTCAGTCATGGGACTGGTATAAGAAATCTACTTAACTACTTAAACAACAACAAGAAGGCAAATCATAGGACCACGCCACTTTCGCGGAACGGGTTTACTCCAGTGATTGCCAATACATTAAAACAAAGTAAATTCTTTAATCATCACAATGCTTTTTATTGTATATAATGATGTTGTATACACAATTATATGATTTTTGTTTGATGATAACAACCAAATATATGTTATTATATAAGTGTTTGTTACTGTACTGTTTTAATATATACATCATAGGCATGAATATAATATTTATATTTAAATAGAATACGACAATACACGAGTCCAAATATTCAACAATATTTTATTTAAATATGATATTTTATTTCAATATTTAACAGTACAGATTAACAACTCCACTATTTGCTCAAATTCATGGAAATACAATTCATTTTCACATTGACAGGTATACAGACACTTATACTTGTATACTTTTCACTGCTCATGTCTTCAGTCTTTTGTCTTCATAGCATCCTCTCTGTCAGTCCAGTCATCATCTTCTTACTTGTCACAATGAAACAGAAACACGCACAGTACACTGCAATAGAATTTAAACTGAATATATGCAAATATAAATTTTATTTTATTTTAAATTTTTATTTGCCTCAGTTTTCTGGTGTGTTTCTCATCATTTTTCATGACCTGATCTGATTCATCTGTGTCTAGGCAGACAGTTTATATATGTACAGGGACATAAAATTTTCTGATGGCTGCAAATACACACGTGTATAAATACACGTGTGCACTGCCTCGCCAATTAGTGTATACAGCTGTGGAGCAGCCACATGGACCAAGTTCGACACAGTGAAATGGACAAGTGAACACAAAAACAAAGAGCAAATGAATCAAGTTCTACAAAACTTCATACAGGATAGAATGCACAAGTACATGTGTGCATTGGTTCATGTATTCAAACAGGTCAGAAAAGTCAAAGACAACTGCCAAACAACAATGGTGAATACAAAGAAAAATGGTCTCATGGCAACAGCATATAACAAGGTGAAGATACAACATGAACATGTACAAGTCATATGAAACAACAGGCAAATGTGATCATGGCAGCAACAACAACAATAAAGAAATGGAAAATGGAAGACCAAGCCAGTTTGGCTCAGCACAACCAAGTCCATATGTGCATGAACTTACAATTTAAGCTACAATGTGATACTGGAGCCCAGACAGTAAAGTACAAGACATATTAAACATGTATATCAAGACAGTGTGTTTTTCATGCATACATTATGGTCAAGCACTAAAGGCTCGACATGATTTTTCATATGGAACAAATCATCCAAACTCATTTTCAAGTGTAGTTCTAATATAGGTGCATCCAAATGACAAAAGTGTTCAAGCCAGCATTTCAAATGCAAGCAATTTCGAGCACAACAGTTCAAACATGAAGGGATGCAAGTAAGGGGATGTAAAGCAACATGCAGAATCATTGAGGACAAGGCAATCATGGTTCAACAGAGTAGTGACTAAGAACAACAATGATCATACATGAATTGATCTAGTAGGTGAACATGACATGGTGCAACACTGTATGGACATGCAAGGAACAGCTAAAATCAAAGTAAAGGAGCATAGCCAAACCAGTTTTTCAAGTGTGCATGGACATGGGAGGTGTGTGTGAGTACACAATATAATGCAGCAGTAAACTACATAACATTGAAGAAAGTGGAGTGCATAACAGCATGCTCAAGCATGGCAGTTCAAGGTCACAAGCTAACATGGATGACTCAAAAGCAAGTGCCACAACAAGTCTTGGCTACACAGCAAATAAAAATACATTGTGCAACCCAGTTTCAAGGCAGATAGATGGCAACTCAGTAGCACAAATGGTGCAGTAAACAAGTGTCCACAAATGGAGTATTTTTTTTTACCAAAAGAGAGTTTTTAAATCAGTGAAACCGACCAATTTCAGTCAAGAAAATCACGCAACATTTCAGAATTCATTCAAGACCAAATCATTCAAGTAAGGAAATCAATAAATCTTTCAAGGGAAAATGTTTTTATTTGGCAAGGTTTTATCTCACATGTACAAAGTTTTTGTTTCGAAATGTTGCCTGAAATCAATCATTTATTTATGGCAAAAAATCACACAGTAGTAATTCAGCTTTTTGGCAAGAAGTAAATTCATTATGTCCAGTTTTTCAGAAATTGTTTATCAATCTGTGAATTCGATAAAGGCTATAAAGGTTTTGTTTGGCAAGAAATACAAAAGAGAATTTTGGGCAAGTTTCTATTTCCAGAATTATATCAACAAATTCGAGAGAAACAAACATATTTGTCCAGAAATCAATGTTAATCAAGGCAAGAAATCAGTGGAGAAATCACGCAGAGAACAAAAGGGGATACACGGTTTTAATTCTTTCCAGAAATGCTCAATCACGCAAGAATATTCAAGATGGCCACAGATAACATATTTCCAGAATTGGTCAAACTCATAAAAGGCCGATTCATTGAAACAAGGAAAGACAAAAATCATGCGTAACCAAGACCGTGTCATATTCAGAAATCAGAGATTCGATTAGGGTTTAAATTTAATCTTATAACTACACCAATTACATCACAGGCAAAAACGTATCGAAAATCAAGAACAAAATCCAGAGCAGTCAGAAAAATAAAAGTGGAATACTCACAATTTATTTTCGATCGCCATCTAATTCAAACGACGAAAGAGAGAAGCCCCAAATCATTGATCATAGAGAAACAACGTGAAGAATAGCATCAGAGATTACAACTTCGAATTATCCAGCAGGGATTCGATTTGGGATATCAAAAGAAACCCTAGAAATTTTTTCTGTCGCCGCCATTCTTTTCCCCTTTTCAAAAGGAAGCAAAGTGTTCGGGTGTAACCAAAGGAAATGGACCGGCCGACATTTCAAGAGAAAAAGGGGATGACCCTTTAATATTTAAACTCCACCTTTTAATCTTTTAAACTAGGGTTTTATATTTTGTTTTGTAATTTTTGTTGTATATTTTTTTTCGAGTTATAAAACAATCAAACAGTTCTAGAGTCTGTAACATCTAGGGAGAATCAGTAAGGGTGTTGACTGACAGTTGACAGAGTTTGTAAAATCTGGGTTACGGGTTACGGGTTTGTAATACGGGGAAATCTGATCGAGGGGATATCAACCAGTCTAGGGTTTTGAGCGTAGGGTTAGTACAGGAGAAGGGAGTGCAAGTTTACAGGGTTTGTAAGCGGCATCTGTTCTATCACCTAGTAGAAACCTTAGGAATGCAGCAGTAGGTAGGGTTTGGCCGAAGCTGGGTATATCTGTGTGTGATTTATTTTCTGCATTTCTGTTTCTGTTATATTCTGTGATCTGTTTATTATTGTATATCCCATTAGATTTTTAATTCAGTTAAAAACTGAGATAAACTCCATTCACCCCCCTCTAGGGTTATCTAGATCCAACACTTTTTATAAAAATGAGGCCGATATAAGATTCAAGTCCCATCGCACAATGCAACGCAAACCGGAGGATAGAGTTTTACCTTATATCGACCAAGATATGCTTAATACGAGTAAAGTAAAATCACTTAAAGTAAAATCAGACTCCAACCGTAAATTAGAAAGAGAACGATTCCCTAAGTATTAACCCCGAAGGCCGAAACCAACATCAGACCAATACCCAGGAAACCACCCATCTTAGCTCGTTTCCAGTTAGTTTCTAATTTTATATTCTAATCAGACTCCAACCTAAATTAGTAAGAGAACGATTCCCTAAGTATTAACCCTGAAGGCCAAAACCAACATCTGAATAATACCCAGGAAACCACCCATCTTAGCTCGTTCCCAGTTAGTTTCTAATTTTATATACAATCATAAATATCAATCATAGACGGCATAAGTGCCCCATACCACTAGTCGCCATATATATTTACAATCAAAACCGCACAATGTCGTATTTGGAAATTGGATTTCCGTCATGAACCAAGTCAAAAGATAGTACTTACCGACTTCGAGACTCTCTAGCCCGAGCCTCAGGGTCAGAGTGCATCGACCCTTGGATCATCAGGGCCAGTCCACCGATGTGGATTAAAATGCCTGAATACTGCGTTTCCCCGAACTTTGGGGCGTAAATGAGCCAACGAATGACACCATCGGTCCTGGATCGACCGATATAACCGTGGCGCCTCGCAACAGCAACAACCACATATGTGAAAATAGTATAAATGTCAGCCAGTTTAAGCACTGACACCACCTCTAACTAGAAAGAAACGCATGTCCTCCCTGATGTCCTCTCCCGTTTCTGGTTCATACCGGGGTGTGAGGCTCGCGAATTATCGTTATACAAAAAGCTATGCCACACAGGCGGTGCTTTGATCATCAACTACAAGACTGTGCTTTTCAACAGAAGCCTTGATCACTGCATCTTAGCATGCCACACAGGCAATTCACGCCATGCAACTGATGGCTATCAATCACACAAAATGAAATCCAATGTCAGACACACAGTCCATTTACAAGTCCGTTCTGGGTCTGAACGGAACTGGAGGCGCCTAGTACCTTGCATATCCGGTCGATTTCCAAGTACATCTGAACGATCAACACTAATTATCTGTATCTTGGGATGCCTCCCAATCAAGACGTCAGTAATCATCCAAACGACGTGAAGCTCTCCGGTCATCGACCACCGTCTTCATCATCGACTTCTTATCGTCGAGCAATTATTTGAAATGAGATTTAACTCGGCCTTTTCAAATAATTCACGTATATATATAATTTAAATCAATCACTAACCGTAAATTAGTAAGTAAACGATTTCCCAGATATTAACCCCAAAGGCCGAAACCAACATCAGATCAAAACCCAGGAAACCATTCGACTTAGCTAACCTTCAGTTAGTTTCTAAATTTCACATTCTTAGGGAAAGGTTCCCATTATTTTTATCAAAGATAAATTCTTTAGTATAATTTTCATGTCAAACACAGTCAACCATCAAATTTCAAGCAAACCATGTAAAATTGGTTTATTTCCATTTCATATCGCTTATAATATTTTATAACGATTTTACGCCATTTTTATTTATTTAAAAATGGCCTTATTTAATTAAACGACATTTCAGGTGGTGTCTTGGCACTGACGTTGTTTTTCTCCAAATTTGTTTTACACATATCTGGAAATCTAACCGTTGGATCTTAAGAAAGTTCACATCGTTAGAAAGATCTCCCAAAAGCGAACCCAACGGTTCCAGTTTCGTCAAAATCCGATGGTCAGATCTTTCGGTATAATCATTTAAAATTATGATTTCAAAACGCGAACTGCACGGCCTCGATTCGTGTTAATTTAATTCATATTTATATATATATATAAATATAATTCATTCAGCGATTTCTATATCGTTTTTCACTTTTCACTAACGCCTTTAAATTTTGGAAAATTTCGCCATAACCTCCTTTGTACGGGAATGGTCGGGAAAATCCCCAAACAGCCTCACGAGCGTCTCATCTCAAAAAGAAAAAGAAAAAGCCCAGCGGCTAGCCAACCGGCTCATAAAATCATCACCCAAGCAAAACAGTAATTATGTACCTATTTGTCGGGCATACAATTTTATTCCTCTGTTCTAGCCTCTTTGCTATAACCTGTTCAACAGATATGCATGTATATGTGCAATTCTATTCACATTTCAATTTACAGATATTTATTTCAACAAGTGGTTATTTTTAACACTTCATATTTCGCATAAAATAATATTTTTAGCGAACAAAAATATATTTCAACACATGACTATTTTATTTAGTTCCTATACATGTTAAAAATAATATTCATAGCAAACAAATATTTATTTCAACACTTGTGTATTTTTAGCGAGTCACATACATGATAAAAATGATATTTTTATCATCAAAAATATTTATTCAACACATGAATGTTTTAACACTTCATATTCTCAATAAAAATGTAATTTTTATTGTTCAATCTTTTTATTCAACAAATGAATATTTCCACACATGTATATTTTGTTATTTAATATATTTGATAAAATTATGATTTCTATCGTTTAATTCTTAATCAGACTCCAACCGTAAATTAGTAAGAAAACGATTCCCTAAGTATTAACCCCGAAGGCCGAAACCAACATCAGATCAATACCCATAAAACCATTCATCTTAGCTCATTTCCAGTTAGATTCTAATTTTATATATGATAAAGATGTAAATTTTATCGTTTAAAGATTTTACTCCATACATGAATATATTTTTCAACACATGAATATTGTTTCAACACATGACTTTAGTTCAACACATGAATGTATTTTTCAACACATGAACTTTAGTTTCAACACATGAATATGGTTTCAACACATGAATAGGGTTTCAACACATGAAAATAATTTCAACATATGAAAATAATTCTAACACATGAATATTATTGAAAATTTCGGCAGCATAACGGCAGGGTAGTTAAACCGGCACCATCCCGAAGACGACTCCTCGCTCTACCTTAAAACCTTGCGGTTTTTTATAGTGGGGATTCATGCATCTAGTTCGCACGCAGGGGGCATGTTTTATTTCTTTCATTTCCATAAACTAATCCTATGTGGTTTCAACCAAAATAATTCTCAACCACAAACGGGTATTTTTCAACCACAATCAAACAATTTCAACCACAAACAATTCTAATCAACTATTCGCTATCAACCAATTTTCACACCATTCACAACCAATAAATATCGTCCATGGTTTGTGGACGAGGGGCATATATATATATTATATAAGTATATTTCACTTCCATTTCAACACATATATAGTTTTTACAATGCATATATAACTTATACATCGCACGTACAACTTATACAACGCTTATACATGAGGTGTACAACGCTTATATAACTCATACATCGATTATATAATTTATATATCATCGTTCCATTCACATTTCGAATTTAGAGTTCTCACCTTGCTTTTTGTGTTGCCAAAAATTGTAGAAGGCTCAGAAAAATATCCGGTCTCTTCTAGAATGTAGAAGACGTCCACATAGTCCCGGCATCTCTTGGTTCTCTGAATTTCGACAAGAAACGAAAAGATATGATTTTTCTAAACAAACTGAATTAGCAACGCTTTTAAACTGTTGTTAGCAGTTTTAAATAGCCAAGGTCATACCTCAGCAAAAGGGGTTCGAAACTAGGGATGCAGTTTTCTCGCAAACGGTGAAGCGAGATGAAGATCGGCCGGCGCAGCGGCGTAGAGGAGGGAGGGGCGCACCCGCGCAGCGTGCTGGGGTCCACTTTGGCGGGCCCTAGCGACAGCGGAGGCACTGCAAAGGTCTGGACTTTGGAGGGTCGGATCTCTTCGATGGCGCAACAAGACGAGGAGCAGTTGGTAGGGATGTGAAGCTCTCCTCGAGCTCTACGAAAAGCTCCAAAGGGCCATTGGGTTTTATTGCACGGATTGAGAGAAAAAGAAGAGAGAAGGTGTGTTTCCGCCGTGCGCGGTTTAGGGATCGGGGAGAGAGAAGTTGAGTGGAAGAAAGTGATTGGCCAGAATTTATTTTTAAATATTTATTTATTTTAAATCCGAAAATACCCTCTTCTCCATACGAACACCAATTCAAACGCAACGACAGTCGTCCCTAGCTAAATACCCCCATTCCGAACACAATGGGATATGTTTCGTAAGCCAATTCGACTGTTTCAGTCAGTTATTCTTCAAATTAAAATATAAAACATCAAATTCTGTTTTGATCGTACATTTTAATTTGCCGGGGCCACATACTGCTTCTAAAAATTCCAGAAATTTTTTTCTGGCTTTGTTTTGTCGATACGATCCTAACAAAACTGATTTCGTCGAATTCTGAGACCGTTTGAAAAATGGCTATTTTCTGGTCGTTCCAATTTGACTGAAATCAACAAAACACATTTTCCTTTGGCACGCTCACATATTGACTTCTAAAATTCTGGCAACTTAACCTTAGCAATAATTTGACATCCCGAACCCAACAAAAGTGGTTTCATCGAATTCTGAGGTCGTTTGCAAAATCACTATTTTCAAGGGCTATATTAATTTCACAGCGACCTTTCTGAAAATTGGTTTGGCCATAACTTTTGATTCCTGCTATGAAATTTCGATCTTTCAGATTCGTTAGAAAGATAATTTCAAACAGATTTAAATATTTCTTGTTTCGCTGAAATCCAATTTATTTTGCATCATGTACATCCAGTCAAAGTTCAATTTTAAATTTTCAAACTGCCGCGCCAATTCAGCCTTGTTTTATAATTAAAATAAATATATTCTCTATAACTTCGATCTAAAAGAATTTTTAGTCGTTATTATTTAAAATAATTTATTTTAAATATTCGAAATTCATCAAAATAGCCAAATTGAAAATTTTAAATTGGCTCAGATTTTTCGGGTTGTTACATGTAAATTGATCTGGTACCCATTTCTTTGTTGATTTACATTATATATATATCCATTTCTTCCTCTTGATGTCATTTCACCAATCGTTATTACTATCCACATTATATATATATATATCCATTTCTTCCTCTTGATGTATATTCACCAACCATCATTACTCTTCACATTATATATATATATATATCCATTTCTTCCTCTTAATGTCTTTTCACAAACCGTCATTACTCTTCTCCTGCAAAACTTTTCAACTTTTCAAATAATCCAATGACTTTTCAAAATAACTAACTACAATTTTAAACTATAATATCATGATTGTTTTGTATCATATCCATATTTCAAAATTTTCAAAATTTAAAATTTCAAAATTTAAGATTTAAAAAATTCAAATTTCAAAAATCATATTTATGAGTTTAAACCAGTGTTATGAAACATTTCAAACTTTGCCTTTTAATATTTCCAAAAATCAGATTATGAACTTTTTGAAAACCTATGCTATAATACCAATTTTTAGGGAATGCGGAAGGAGAATCTTAAGGAAAAACAAACACTAGAGGGGAGGGTGATTAGTGATTATAAGTAATTTACGAAAATCTTAAACTTAAATGATCTACCGTATGAACTACACACAACAGAGATGATCACAGACACAAAATCGAACACAAACACAGAAACAGATAAATATAAAATGCAGAAAAGGAAAGAACACACCGGATTTTGAACCGGTTCGGATTACTCCTACGTCCAGTCCCACGCAATGCTGGATTGCGCAGAGTTTCGATATTATCAATATCCAAGTACAATTCCTTTGATTTCACGGCTACAAGATTAACACCGCTCCAAACACCCTTGATTTCACGGATGCAAGGTTACCATTGCTCCCTTTCCTTGATTCCAGGGCTACAAGGAACACACCCTTTCCCAAAAACTTCCAAAATGATTAACATTACACTATAATTCTTCCATAGCACTTCAACTCGGAGGGTATTGGATAGAGAGTGAGAAGAGAAGAAGTTTTATATAATTAGAGTAGAAATCGGCAAAATAGAAGTATAGGAAGCAATAAAATATGAAATATTAATGGTGGGATGAAGAGGGGTGAAGATGGAGAAAAAATATATCAAAAAATTCGAAATCAACCCCTATTTATAAGATTTGAAAGGTTGCAACGCTTCTGAAACGTTACAAGTAGTGAAAAGACACTTCCTTTGAAAATTGAATTTCTTACAGTTGTATGTTGACATACCCAATAATATGTCGACATATATACGTAATTTTTATTTTTAAAACTTATTTTTCAATTTTTTGAAAAAATATATATATATATATTATTCTGGAAGTTCTTGAGTTAAAACTTAATGATATAAATGAGTATTCTAAAGTGTAAAATCATATGAAAACATAAATATATATTATATAAACATATTTATAAAATTATAAGGTCTAAAACTATAAAACCATAAAACTATATAATAATATAAACTTATATATTAAATTTAATACTTATATTTGAAATCATAAGTAAGATAGAAAAACATTTTGAAAATTGAATTTGAATTTTGAAAATCAGAATTTGAAATAAAATAAAATTGAACCTGGATTTCTATTCAGAGTCTTACATATAAACTAGACTCTATTACTATATTTGTCTTGTACTCTTGAACCCTTGAAAACTCGTTAACTCATGAGTCTTGAATCTCTCTTGAATTCTGAATCTCTTGAAACTCTAAAACTGTACAATCTTCAGTATTTAAGTCTGTATACAAATCTTGCATATATGTACATATATATATATTCTAGATAGAGATGTTAGTATATATTTTATAATCAATGATAATTGAAATAAGGTTGTTGTCATTAAAACTCCATTCTCCAACACGTCCCATGAACATTGGTTCCTGCGCTAATTATATAAATAGTTTTACATTGAAATTCAATTTTTCATTCAAAATTTA
Source organism: Allium sativum (assembly GCA_030737875.1). NCBI lineage: Eukaryota > Viridiplantae > Streptophyta > Magnoliopsida > Asparagales > Amaryllidaceae > Allium > Allium sativum. The sequence continues at coordinate 449,026,207 of CM060919.1, forward strand.
AAAGCTCATAACTACATCATACGTTATCCGATTTACGCAAACTCGGGGTCTATCTAAATCCGAATTCTGAGACGAACGCAAAGATAAAGTCGGTTTTACTTAATTCTGAATATATAATATTCATTTTATTGTCTTTACTGTATGGTTATGGTGTATTAAATTTTGGGGTGTTACACTAACCATAGTTATCTAGGTGTCAGATCCGAACACATGGAGTAGATCGGTCTGAATATATAGAGTTGAAATTGTGACCTTGAATTGGAGTACGAGGCTTATGGAAGAGTTACGAGTTCATACCGATTTGAGTATACCAACTCAAATTTGACCAAGTGTCAGAGTAGGTCAATCCAGATATATCGATTCCGCTCCATGCCTTTTTAATGGTAAATTTTGAGCATTCTACACACTATTCTTCTGAGCTCGTCCAACTGCTATTCCATGGCTTTATATGAACTTATCATATGGGCTCTTAGATTGTCATTCTTAGTCATCTGCCTAACAATAATAAAGTCATACTCATCTGGGTAGTCTGGAATAGCTGGGCCAAAAGGCAAATAATAAAAATATATATAGTGTTTAAATAAATAATTAAAAAGATATTGACTTATTAAATCCAAGGAGAAGAAAGCGAAATTATATATCTATGAAATAAAAGATTACTTAGGAGGATAAATAAATGAACATTTCACTTAACATTAAAAGTATTCAATAACTCATTCTTTTCATATGTAATAATATTCTTTCGGTAGAATCATTTTCTCTAGCTAGTACAATGAGTGGTTAGATATCTAGGTATAACTTTACATGGTAACATAACAAAGCCAATATTTATAAAAAAGGAATAATAAGTTATCTATTAGTTCTTAGTTAGTTATATAGCCAGATCAATCTCACCATACATTTATAATTTTAATAGCAAGTTTATTTCTGTTGTCTATGCATGTTAACTTCTACATATTCTATTATGTACAATGTAATGACATATAGATTAAGTTATCAATGTTTCTTTTGAAGAATTCACATAAAAACATATGGAAAAATCAATAACTCTTCCTTTAGCTATGACGAACAATCCTTTCTCCGGTCGCCTCTTACCCTCAAGCTCTAGTCTGCCACCTTCGGGACTTGCAATAGCAAGCTCTGCCCCTGCCTTCTCTTTACTTCTAGCCTCCAACCTCTGATGCATTCCATTTCTCCGCTTTCCTCTTCCTTTTAAAGATCTAGATCTCAGTTTCCCAATCCATCATATATTACATCTCCTCCAATTTGTTGCAATTAGATAGATATTCTTAAAGATAATCAGATTCATAGCAATGTTCAACTAATTTTTTTTCCTTAAAGAATTTAATTCCATTCATTGCGCTAAGATGGCCATAGAAATTGTTAGTGAAGCAACAAATTAATGTAACAATGCTATTGTCATTTATGTTATTGGTTCAAAATGGCTTTCTTCATTTTTCAAAGCTTATATTCATAGAATATGGAAACCATTAGATAATTTCACTGTTTATTCAAAAGAAAACTTTTTTTATGTTATAAAATTTGGTTAAAAAGAGGATTGCGAAAAAATTCTTGAGAGTGGTCCGTACTTCTATGTAAAAAGCTTACAATGATGAAATAATGGACTTTATGGTATGCACTTAAATAAAGTTTTATTTCTATGAATTACTATTTTGATTTGACTGCCTAATTTTTCTCCAGACTATTGGACCATAGAATGTACAGGTCGTATTGCCATAGTATTATGAACCCTAATAAAATTAGATAAGATGACTGAAGGAATTATAAAAATGTCTTATGCTAGAGTACTAGTGGAAGTTTCTATCTCATTTTCCTACCCTAAATAAATCCCGACTCCTGATGAACATGATAAACTTTTCATGCAAGACATCAAGTATGAATGGAAACCGATTAAGTGTCAAAATTGTCAAAGTCTTGGACACTTGAAAAGTGGTTTTCAATTCAATAAAATGTGGGTTGCTATTAATGATAACAACAGACCATAAAATAATGAACATATGGAGGTGAATAATTCTCAAAATACAAATGATCTAAATGTTAAAGACTCCCATAAGGAAAAACTTTGGTCGGGATGATGTTGGCATTCAGCTACTTCAAGATGATCAAATTAATGCTAAACAAATAAAAACTTATATAGACCAAGTGCAAGTTTCAAATCAAGCTCAAAAGTCTAAAAATATTATTCCTATTATCCAGTCTACTATTTCACAAAACTAAAAACTTCACGTTTCTCCACATAATGCATTAAATATTAATGAAAACAACCAAATTATAATTGATGAGCAAACTGCAATAGGGCAGCTTGATCATAACGACGAAATTTTGATGGAATAAGTACAAGACCAACCAGCTCAGCAGGATGCATCCAATATTCAATCAGATGAATCTATGAGAACCCACACTAAAATTAAACATAATAAGATAAAGCGCCTAACAGATATTGTGCCTGATTTCTCTATTTCATAATCTACGGATGTCATCGACAGCCCCGCATGTTATAATATGATTTCTCAATTAAAATCAAAAAGAAAAATATGAAACCAACAATTAGACTAGGAGGGAGGAAGCAGAAGTCAACCTACAAATCAGTGTTGTTATAGTTTAAAGTTGATGTAGTTCCAGTTGTCTTTTGGTTGCTTGAGAAAGAAAGTCCTTCTATTTTAATTATAGTTTATTTCTTGCTTGTATTTGAATGTGTTGCTCGTTTGTTAAAAGAATTGTTAGGGAATGCAGAATGGTTTTTGAGTACCAGAATTATGTAACGGCCTTACCATTTTTTATTTCGAAGCTCCGCATGGTCGTACTTTTTTCTTTTTAGTATATATAGTACCATTTTTAAAAAGAAATCATAATTTTGATGCATTAATATTTCTTATAAATTGCTTTAACGTTGTTTGTTTCTACATGTACAATTTGTGTTAAAAGTAATTGAAGTACTCATGCATTTACAAGAAAAATGTAAAATACTTTCTAAGCCACATGGACATATGGTGATATTCCTTAGTCATATATACCTGCTTTGTTATATTAAAACAAAAATTATTGTCCTGATTCTATGTCAGGTTGAAACCATGCTGGATTATCTTAAAATTAAGAATAAAAGGTTCGAATTATTTCAAAAAGGGCATGTAGGATTTGACGACAGTCTATATTATACCTATATTAAATTATTTAAATATTATATGGGTAAGTTGTTTACTTATTAGTAATTTTGCATTGATTGATGAATAAAATTAATATTATATTATTCCTATGAGTATGATTATCGATTTATCCATGTGAATGTCATGTTGTTGACAAGGAGAAAGTGGGAATCATTTTAAAACAAGATTATACGCAAATAAGAAATATCCCATAAGAACCTCTATTTTTAGGTTGCATTGAGTATTTAAATTTTGGATACGTGAATATTTAACTGGTTTATTTTATCGATGAGCTAGAAAACTCGACTTTTGCAGGTAGACATTTTAGGACTTGAGATTATTTCTTTTGGATTCGAATATTGTGAATGAGCCAGAATGAGTACTAGCATTAATATATTTTGATTGTTCATTTTCGAGTAAGTATGTCAAGTTTAGTTCGTAAAATCTAATAGAACTTCTTTATATGTTGGAATTGAGTATCGAATATCGTTCCATGTAATTCAGCATAGGGATACTAGGATAGAACGCTAGTAAGCATGTCTACATTGAATTTCTTGATTTTAAAGGGTAGAGTGTTGGAGACCATTCTAATATAAGGATCTCACTCATTTTCATTTTCCCTTATTTTCGCCAAGCAAGGGAGTAAACCCTAGCTGCCATTTTTATTTGTTTACATCCAATGGTTGTAGTTCACCGGAACCATTAGGGGTGACTTCAGGTAGGCCCCAACATGAAAGTTGTTCATCTTTATTAGATGTAGGAGATGGATGATTGAATGTTGATTGGAGAAGCAAAGTAGAGCGGATAAGATCTCAAGATGAATGGAACATTATTCTCAAGTTCTCCAGTGAGCTCATTGCAACATTAAGGGTGGCACTTATGAGTTGGGTTGGCAATGATCAGGGCTATCTATGGTATCAACGCGACGACAGTTAGAGCACAAAAGAGGTGGAATTTTGGAGTTGACCGAAGATGATAGTTTGAGCTCATTCTTGAATCGTGGATGCCCAGATGGGTCGAGATGGTTGTCTTTGTACCTGGAATTCCTAGGGCCACCTTTGAGAGAATGCGCTAATAGTCAGTGGGTAGGGGTAGTGGAGTGGAGAAGTCGAAGTGGTGGCCTAAGTTGGTTGAGTGATTGGGGAATTGCGCATGGTTAAGTGGGTAACTAGTGATTCAATGATGCAACTAATGAAATAATTACATTATTTAATTATGCAATCTTACCGGACCCATAATCTATTCATACAAGGTTCAAATCTAATGCGGTCGGTTGTGTTGGATTCATAATGGTGTTTTAGCTACATTTTGGAACCAGATTAGAGGATACTGAAATTTATAGAATTTCAAGATAAAATCGAACATTATTTGATTTTTTGCAATGCAATAGCGATAACTGGAATATCAGCGAGTTAAATTCATTTTTTTTGGTTAAGTATAATGTATAGTAGATAAAAATTATTATTTTTTGCTTAGAAGTTGTATTTGCTGGTAGTTTGGTTTGGATAACTTTCCATTCTGAAAAGGGATAATATATGTAGTAATAAAAGAATATTAATTTAGTATAGTCACATTGTTTAAATCATAAATGAGTTAGCGAAATAAATACCGTCTAACAATAAATGATAGAGTCTAACAATAAATGATAGAGTTTATTTTGAATGACATCAGTTAGTAGAATAAATCGATGTTCTGCTATTATATTAACTAGTGTGACCCCGGTACCCACATGGGGTTTACCTTATAATTTACTTAATTGCGCATTTATTATATATTTTAGTTATATGAAGGCGAAGAGATAAGTTTTTGGGTTGTAATATTTTTATCATATTTTTTCAATATTGTTGATGGACGTTATTTATTAAATCTAATTAAATAATCATGAATAAATAAAATATAATCAATATTTACAAAACATAACATTTTTATACAACAAAAACGAGAAATGCTAAGCACATTCTCTTTTAGGGAGAGTGAGCTTATACTTGCCACCTGATTGGGGGAAATGGGTTGGCATCAATAATTAGCTTTGTATGATGTAATAAATGCCAATCCATTTCCACCAATCAGGTGACAAGTATAAGCTCACTATCCCTAAGGGAGAGTGTGCCTAGCATTTCTCTAACAAATACATAAAATATCATTTATTCCTAACTTACAATCATTAAGTTACTAAGAATTTCTATTTATTAGTTTTTTAGTGTAAGCATCAAAGTTAACGTGGTTTATGCTATATTTAACATATTAATTGAAAAATGCACATCGTTTATTTTGTCGATAATGTTCCAAAAGATACTATTAAAATATTATGCTTAAAGTGAAATAAGTTTTGAATTTGGTTTAATAAAAAACATTTTAGTGTTTGTATTAACAATTTGACATTGCATAAAACTAATTTATTTAAGACAAGTATTATAATAACATTGAAACATCACACTTTCCAGTACATATATCACGTATGATTTATATGTAATATGTGCATTATGTAAAAAAAAAAAAATTGAATAAAGAAATAATTTTTACTTTTACTTTGAGTATTCATGCGAACCTAATAATAAAGACAAAATAAGTTAAAGATAACCAATATCACAACCAAAGAAATAATTTTAGATAAATATTGAAAAAAAATACGCTTTAACTAATTAAAAATTAATTTAGATCAAATGAATAAAAAAACATAATCAACAAAGCAAACATGTAAAAACAGATTAATACAATTTAAACAAGTTGATGGTAGAAGACTAAATTTCACTATAGAAATAAGAATTTTATAACATATGCATCTATATATGTGTAGAAGGAACAAACAACTAAATGAAAGTATTAGAGGTATGTAGTGAAATAATAATTTTAAAAATTGTATAAAGTAGCTAAAATTAATTCATTTTTTCATGAATCAAAATCAATGAAAGAATATGAATTGCTTATAATGATGTCTTTTCTCATGAAATGGAAAATTAAAACTTTACTGTCACTTATATCTATTAAAAATCATAATTATTTCTTGTACCTTTTTCGTAATAGTTATTAAAAATATTTTTTTATATCTCTTCCCTTTGAAAACAACATAATTTTATGCTTGACTCTACACTGAAAAGTATTTTTGAGTAAAATTTGACTCTTATTTATTAATAATCTCATTTAACTTATATATTTCATGTAATTAGCATTCATTAAAAGTATACTTATTCTTTACATAGTATCATGGTTCTAAACATTGACTATGAGATTTCTTTGGATATCCATTTTGGATAATAGACATGATTTTATTGGTGCACCAATACAACATCAGTATCATTTCTTGTAATATTTAGTATTCGTATATCTATACATCAACATAATATAGAAACTATAAGTTATTCTTTTCATTTCACATGTAAGACAAAGGTGTTAATCATGTTCGCGATATATATAATATATTTGTTTCAAGCATAAATAAACATGAAAATATAATGTTACTTTTAAGAGAATAAACATATATTACTTTAATAATATTTTATTTATTTGAAGAACATACTTATCTCTATGTTCGGTGATTTATTTCAATTTTTTTTTACTAAAAGTATTAATGTAAAGAAAATTTATTAAGAAACTATAACAAGTGGCCAATTTACCATCTATATAATAAAATCTCTTGGTAGGACAAACCAAAAGACAAAGAGCGGACCAGATTTATTTTAAGCCTATATATCAAGCGGCTCAGATTTGTTTACGGATTCCACTTCATTTACACGATCCACGATGATCTCCTGATAGTTACATCCACGTTCCATCCTTCTTACTACTTTGTTCCTACCCATCTCTTTCTCCTCAAAAAAAAAAAAAAAAAAAAAAATCAGAATTTGTTACTCCACTTCCCCTAATTACAATTGAATCACATCCATACGGATGTTAATCTCTTTACTGACATGAAATATTTTAATGACAAAATCATAAAATCACGCAGAACACTCAATTTTGAGGCTTTTAGATCTGAAAATTACTTGGTCGAGCTCAAGTTATGGTGTTGTTGCTCAAATTTCAACGTGATAGGTATCCAGAACATCGACCCTCTCATTTACGTTTTAATCTTTCCTATTTTGATTTAATCTTTTGATAATAAAATCACGCAGAACCCTCAATTTTGACGCTGCTGGATCTGAAAATTACTTGGTCGAGTTCAAAATTATGGTGCTGCTACTCTAATTTCAACGTTATAGGTAACCAGAACATCGAACCTCTCATTTACATTTTGATCTTTCCTATTCTGATTTATTTTATACAATTTCTCTTTTGGCTACTTACACAATTGTTTGTTCTTAGTTGATTTTCATGTTCGTTTCCATGGAAAAATGACCTTCGATTTTTTTCTCTGCCATTTCCAACGTTTATCTTTGCCCATCTACTTACTAGAAGATCACTTATTTGTAATTATATTTGTTTGTCTATAGAAAAATGGCCATGTTCTTCCTTTCGATGCCGTAAATTTTAAAATCTTGATCTAAGCTTAGTGTTTTTGGAAACAAATGATTTTGTTTGCAATGTTTTGGTTGAAGTACAAGAGCTATGAACTTATATACGTGATTACATCTGACAAATTTCTGTCTTACCATAGCAAGATGCAAATAAATATTATTATCTATAATACCTTTTTAGATAGCATAAGATGAAGTGCTTAAGATTTGTAGTTTAGTATTTTGCGATTTAGACATAAGATGTCCTACTGGATTTTGACTTGGCATGCATTGTGTTATGAAAAAGTGTTTTATTTCTTATGAAAATATAATTTTGAACAGAAAAAAATCCAATTGTCAGCAGTTGCAAACCCATTAAATCTGATTTTATACATTCCTGCTCCCTTAATTTAAATTCAGTAAATCAAGATACGTGATTGCATCTTCCATCTGGGACCAAGTCCAAATTGGATATTTAAAATCATGGATAGATTACCTGAGACCATTGATTGTAGTTGTGCCTTTCGGAATCCTACATAAAATGCATAGTTCTGAACTGGGTTTGACATTCAAATTTGGTCGCTACAGATGGATGGAATGACATATTATTGTTGAAGAGGGATCAATCCTAAAGAAGGTACTATTTTGCTCTCTCTCCCTCTCTCTTTTTTACATGTTTCCCATGATAGAATCGATTAGGGGTTACTTCAAGATACACCCACAATATCACACATGAGGCAATCAATCAACACACCATTCAAATAAAAAAAGATACGATGAAAGTAAAATAGCAAGACACAAGATTTTATACGTGGAAAACCTCTTCGATGTGAAGAGTAAAAACCACGAGACCTCTTAAGGAGTCTACCCTCTTCTCTTATTGATAAACCAAAAGGGGAAAACGGCCCCAAAATGTTTACAAAAGATTCTCTTCTAATCATCGTAATCCAAAAACAATAAGAGATGAAAAAAAGGTGTAAGAGAACACCCTATGTGTGCACTTCAGGCCAGCGGTGAATCGAGCAAGAATAAAGCTCAATCTTGAAGACCAAAACACCTTGAAGAAGATGATAAATGACCAAAAACTGCTACTGCCTTATGTGACCAGATCTGGTTATATTAACCCTTTTTTCTTTTAATGTGCATACCAAAAATATGAGTAATCTCCCAAAATGTCTTTTCTGAAAAGAAAAGATATTGTTGCACAAAAGACATGCTTGCACAACAAATCTGGGAAAAAGACAAAACCAATAAATCTCACCCACAAATTAAGCATGGTCTGCATAAAAAGATATGCTAAATATGCCTGCATAAAATTATGCCAAATATGCCTGCGTAAAATTATGCCAAATATGCCTGCATAAAATTACGCCAAATATGGGCTGGAATATCCAACAATCTCCCCCTCCAGCCCAACTTGGGGAAGATGTGCATGCTTCAATCATCATTTGAAACTCATTCCCACAAGCTTGCTACAAACATCAAGCTTGTTTCCTGGAACCACTTTAGTCAACATATCTGCACCATTCTTGTTTGTAAGAATTTTCTTTAACTTGAGCATATTTTCTTCAATCACATTTCTTAGCCAATGATACCGAACATCAGTATGCTTAGTGCGTGCATGATACATGGAATTCTTGCTCAAATCCATAGCACTCTGACTGTCACAGAATACTATATACTCTTCTTGTTGCAAACCCAACTCTTGAAGGAACCTCTTCAACCAAAGCATCTCTTTACTTGCTTCCACAACTACTATATACTCTGCCTCGGTTGTAGATAAAGCCACACACTTTTGTAACTTGGATTGCCAAGAAATGGCTCCCCCTGAAAATGTGAACACATAACCTGAGGTAGATTTTCTACTATCAATATCACCATCCATGTCTGCATCTGTATACCCCTCAAGAACATGTTTGCTACCTCCAAAACATAAGCAAAATCTAGAAGTACCACGCAAAATCTGAAAATCCACTTTACTGCATCCCAGTGAACTTTACCAGGATTGGATAAGTATCTACTCACCAAACCAATAGAATGTGCAATATCTGGCCTAGTGCACACCATAGCATACATCAATGAACCAACTACAGATGAATAAGGAATAGAAGACATACTTGCTTTTTCATTATCCGTTGTTGGACAATCCCTCTTACTTAGCTTAAAATGAGATGCGAGGGGTGTACAAACCGGCTTAGCATGCTTCATATTGAACCTTTCAAGCACACGTTCAATATATTTTTCTTGAGATAGCCACAACTTCCTAGCTTTTCTGTCATGAACAATCTCCATGCCTAAGATTTGCTTTGCAGGACCCATGTCCTTCATGTCAAATGACTTGGACAAATCTTTCTTCAAGTTGCTAATCAATTCTAAGTTTTTTCCAACTACCAACATGTCATCCACATATAAAAGAAGAATAATGAAGATATCGCCAGGAAACTTTCTAAAATACACACAAGGATCTGCAACAGTCCTCTTGTAACCATTGCTTGTCATAATTGAATCAAATTTGTGATACCACTGCCTTGGTGCTTGCTTAAGTCCATAAAGACTCTTCTTCAACTTGCAAACAAGTTTTTCTTTTCCTTTTCTTCAAATCCTTCAGGTTGTTCCATGTAGATTTCTTCCTGCAAATCACCATGTAAAAATGCAGTTTTTACGTCAAGTTGTTCCAATTCAAGGTCACAATTTGCTGCTAAACCCAAAATGGTTCTGATAGAAGTCATCTTGACAACTGGTAAAAAAATCTCATCAAAATCAATGCCCTTTTTCTGATTGCATCCTTTGACTACCAATCTAGCTTTGAGCTTTACTATCTTCTCACCATCTTTCTTGTTCTTGAAAACCCATTTGTTTTTCAAAACTTTCTTGCCTTTTGGAAGTTTCACTAGCCCAAAAGTCTCATTCTTCATCAAAGAATCCATCTCCTCTTTCATAGCCTCAAGCCAAAGATTCTTGTCTCGACTAGACAACACTTCTTGGAAGCTCTCGGGCTCACCATCAGCAGTAACTAAAATATAATCTGTGCTTGGATATCTTGTAGATGGTTTATGTTCTCTGGTTGACCTTCTAACTTGAGCACCATCCACTTGTGGGGCAATTTTCTCCCCCTGCTCACAAGCCACTTCTCCATTTGGTTGAGCTTCATCATGAACATCATCAAAATGTGCACCATCAAGCTGTGCATCATCAACACCTTCATGTGTTGCATCAAGATCAGCCTGTATTGGTTGTTCAACAAAACCACGAGTAGGGGACAAAGAAACATCAGTAGTATCAATAAAAAAATATGAGCTAGTATGATACCTAGCATCAAAAGTTCTGCACCTTTTTCATGCTCAAAGAACACTACATCTCTTCTTCTTACTACCTTTCCTTTTTCTGGATCATATAGTCTGAACCCATACTCTTCATCACCATAGCCAACAAAAACACATGGATTAGTCTTGGAATCCAGCTTTGACCTTTGGTCTTTTGGCACATGCATGTATGCCTTGCATCCAAATACTCTAAGATGTATATATACAGGATCACATCCCTTCCATGCCCTCTCTGGAATGTCAAGACCCAATGGAATAGATGGAGAACGGTTGATCAGATAAACTACTGTATTCACTGCTTCAGCCCAAAATGACTTTGGTAGATCGGACATCTTCAACATGCATCGCACCTTCTCCACAATGGTTCTATTCATCCTCTCAGCTACACCATTGTGTTGGGGAGTGCCTGGAACTGTCTTCACATGTCGAATACCATATTGCGCACAATAATTCTTGAAATCATGTGAGGTATACTCTCCACCATTGTCTGTACGAAGGCACTTCAACTTGTTTTCTGTCTCCCTTTCCACCATAACATGAAACTTCTGAAAAGTTTCAAACACTTGGCTTTTGGTCTTCAAAATGTAAATCCATGTCTTTCTAGTAGCATCGTCAATAAAAGTGACAAAATATTTGTTGCCACCATTGGATTCAACCTCAATAGGACCACATACATCCGAATGTACAAGCTCCAACTTAGCCTGCTTTCTTGTAGACTTTCTAGCAAAAGAAGCTCTATGTTGTTTTCCTGCTAAGCAATGATCACAAGGGTTAAGAGAAATTGTAGTATTGACAGGAATAAGATATTTACCTGCTAAATATTTCAAACCCTTTTCACTCATGTGTCCCAATCTTCGATGCCACAAATTAGGAGAATCTTTTTCTTCCACTGCATTGAGCTCACCAAAACATACAGTCAAATATGTCTTGTACAAAGAACAACACAACTCGCCTCTTGCAATTGTCATGGATCCCTTGGATAATTTCCATTTGCCACTCTCAAATGTGTGACGAAAGCCTTCTTGATCAAGAATATGAGCTGAAAGCAAATTAAGACGCAAATCCGGAATATGACGTACACCTTTCAATGTAAGGATGCATCCAACATTAGTCTTCACATGAATATCACCAATCCCAACTATGCTTGCTGAACTCTGGTTACCCATTTTGACACTGCCAAAATCACCTGCTTGATAATTCAAAAAATACTCTCTCTTAGAAACACAATGATATGAAGCACCTATATCAACCAGCCACTCAGAATTTGTACTGCTAACATGATGACATTCACTAGTTGTGCAAATTAAAGTGACATCATCATCACTTTTAGAGGCTACTGCTGCAACATTTTTATCATCGCCTTCTTTCTGAAAATCATTCTTCTTCCCATGTTTTCTTTTCCAACGAAAGCAATACTTTTTAATATGGCCAGGCTTCTTGCAATAGTTGCATATGAAGTGATTCTTTCCATCACTAGACTTGGATCTTCCTCTTGAGTTATCACGGCCTTTGGGTCCTTTGCTCTTGCTTCTTCCTCTATTCTCCACAACAAGAGCTTGTGAATTGTCAACTCCAATCTCCTTTCTTCTAATTTCTTCATTAAACATGCTTTCTTTGATCACATCTAAAGATAGCACACCATCTGGAGCTGAATTACTAATGGTCACAACTAAAGTTTCCCAACTATCTGGCAAAGAACTCAATAAGAACAAAGCTTGCAATTCATCACCAAAAATGATCTTCATAGTTGTCAACTTGTTAATAATATCTTGGAAATCACTAAGATGCTCAGAAACTGACTTTCCACCTTTCAACTTTAGATTAACAAGCCTTTTAATCAATGAAGCTTTGTTATGGGCGGTTTTCCTCTCATACAAACCTTCTAATTTCTTCCACAAATCATATGGATCGGTCTCTTGTGACACATGGTTAAAAATGCTAATGTCAACCCATTGTCTAATGGTTCCTAAAACTTTCCCTTTCAACTTTATCCATTCATTCTCTTCCATTTTATCGGGTTTAGAAGGTTTAGAGATAATACCACTCGAACTAGTGACGGTTTCAATTGGGTCATGTAAATCCCTGCAATATAACAAGTCTTCCATCATAGGTCTCCAAATAGAATGGTTGGTTGATGTCAACTTAATCATTGAGCTATGACTGCTCAACTCCATAGTGTGATAAATAACCTACCTCAAGCTCTGATACCAATTTGATAGGATCAATTAGGGGTTACTTCAAGCTACACCCACAATATCACACACAAGACAATCAATCAACACACCATTCAAATAAAAAAAAGATACGATGAAAGTAAAATAGCAAGACACAAGATTTTATACGTGGAAAACCTCTTCGATGTGAAGAGTAAAAACCACGAGACCTCTTAAGGAGTCTACCCTCTTCTCTTATTGATAAACCAAAAGGGGGAAATAGCCCCAAAATGTTACAAAAGATTCTCTTCTAATCACCGGAATCCAAAAACAATAAGAGATGAAAAAAAGGTGTAAGAGAACACCCTATGTGTGCACTTCAAGCCAGCGGTGAATCGAGCAAGAATAAAGCTCAATCTTGAAGACCAAAACACCTTGAAGAAGATGATAAATGACCAAAAACTGCTACTGCCTTATGTGATCAGATCTGGTTATATTAACCCTCTAACTTTTAATGTGCATACCAAAAATGTGAGTAATCTCCCAAAATGTCTTTTCTGAAAAGAAAAGATATTGTTGCACAAAAAGCATGCATGCACAACAAATCTGGGAAAAAGATAAAACCAATAAATCTCACCCACAAATTAAGCATGGCCTGCATAAAAAGATATGCTAAATATGCCTGCATAAAATTATGCCAAATATGTCTGCGTAAAATTATGCCAAATATGCCTGCGTAAAATTACGCCAAATATGGGCTGGAATACCCAACATCCCTTGGATCAGTGACTTGAGTTCTTGAGCTACTTAAATGAAATTAGTTCCTTTTCATGTTAAAATTGAAATTGTTTGTGATTCCAGTTTTACAATTTTTATCATTTTTTATGTCATTGTACATAAAAATATATATTTACGGTCGAGAATAGTTGTTTCGTCGCCGTATATGTTAATAATTAGTTAAAACTGAATGTGCTTTTTTTATTATGATTTAGTTGTGGATGGTTGACGATTGGATTAAGAATACTTTAAATTAATGTTGGCTCTATAAATGGTATGTCCTATTTGACCAGGTTTATAATAAACAGTATGTACATCTCATACTGTTTATGCTTTGTTGTGCATGTGATAATAGGTCTATGATTCTTTATATGTTAAGTTTCAATCTGTGCACACTTCCTAATTTTATCTATATTTATATTGCTATGTTTTCATTTTTGAACAGCGAAGTAGAAAAATGTTTTAATTTGTAAATCTATGTTGTATAAAAGATTTCATAATTCCTTTTGTTTTCAGTCTATCCTTATTAACACATTTGAAGAAAGCATAAATAAGATCAAATGCAAAACTTTTGAAAACATTCATTTGAACCAACTACTTTTCTTCTAAATCATATACTGAAATTGTAAAAATAAAGTTTAATTCCTCTTATGGCTGTCTTTTAACTATTTTTTTGTCAATTTTTAATATATCAGATATAGTCAAAACAAATGATGTTTTCATTTAAATTTAACTGAGCCTGATTCATTTTTCTTGGACTGGTGGCAAAGTTTTGAATTTCCATAAGTTGACATGGGGATGCAGAAGGAAATAATAGATTTCTTACTACACGTCCTAAAGTTTCTCATACTCCACAATCTTCTGTAACTAGATGGTTTGTCTAAAGGCAGAGCTTTTATGTTTATATACGTGTACATTTATTTTGTTTAGTTTAAACCACATGTGCTACTGAAATTTTATTTAGTTATGCTAATAACATATTTTACTTGCTAATGGTACAAATCAGGGCATGAAATTTTGATTTCCGCTTATTGAATATTTGTATGGTCTATTTTATTGAAATTAAGTACATATGGTTAAAAAAGATTGAAAATTCAAAATGGTACATAGGTTCAACTTAGGTAGATTTATCAATATTTCTTACATACATAATTGCTGTCTGAAATTTCTACAGTTTGACCTTCCCTTGCATTTTTTTTAACGTGACTATTTTTAATATATCGTTCAGGTGTACAATTGGTATATTTCTTATAATTGACTCACTTTTGCAAATGAGTACTTATGGAAGAATATTATATACATGATATTTCTTTCAAATTAATGTATTATGGCAATCTATTAAAGGTACTTTTGATTTCAAACTGGTGGTATTTTTGTAATATGTGCACTAATTTTTTTCCTCCAAATTTGGGTTCATATAAATTACAATTAGGAGAGAATTGGATAATTTATGAATTGTATTGACTAAAAATACTCTACATCCCCAATCCCAGTAGTTTTGTGAAAATGGACTGAGTTTAGTAGCTTTATAATTTTATTTTTTTTAAATATTGTGGTATAAATAGTAGGACGATGCTATGAGGCCCGAAATTTTGGGTGCGAATTAGTACGGGAGTCACGCAATTCATGGGTGGACGTGGGATTGAAGAGGAGAGACGAAGCAGCACCGCTGGATTTCATTTTCGCACATTTGGACAGAAAAACTATCGGGCCTTTTAGCATTTCTGTAAATAGTAAGGCTGATATTATTTGCGGTATAATCATATATACTGGATAACGCCATTTCCAGTTTCCGAAGCCATTGATTGAACATATATGGAGATTATCTGCCTTATATGATGGATAATGTTTTGGAGTAATAAATATTGTGAATACTTTTAATATAACTAATACATAAAACCTTTGCCTACTTGTTAATCAGTAATATTTTATCTATTACCTTATCAAATTTGTGTGCTTTTAGAATTCATTTGTCAAAGTTGATAAGTTCTTAGCAAATATCATGTAGTTGAAATTGATGCCCAATTAAAAAATATGTTTCAAAGGCATTAAGAATTTATATAGTGGGAAAATCAATTATTTTGAATCTTTCTATATACAGGCTACGCTTAACATTAAAAAAGGTTACAAATATGAGAATATGATGACAAATTGAATGGATAAACAAAGTATTTGCCAGTCGAATTAACATCTCACTTATGTTTTACAAAATTTCATCGTGACTTATTTCATGTTTTACTCTTCTACTACAAACATGCACATGTTTTGTTATATCCAATTACCTTTAATCTATACTTTGTGTTCATTTATTTTAAGTTTTTTCATTTTCTTTTACAATACACTACATGATATGGTACTTCCAAATATACAGATTTCTGACGTTAACAAATGTTTTCTTACCAGGAAGTCCTCTCCCTTATTTTTTAACTTCCGTAATCATTATCGATGATCATAATTCATGTGTCATTAAAAATAGTAAAGTACTAAACATCAGTATAATACCAGCACCAGTTAACTTCTAACGCAACACCAATGATTTTAAATAATTAGTGGACAAAATAGTTTAGATAATACTTTTGTAAGGTGAAATCTATATAATAAAATCCCTTAGTAGGACAAACCAAAAGACAAAAAGCGGACCAGATTTATTTTAAGCCTATATATCAAGCGGCTTAGATTTGTTCACGGATTCCACTTCATTTACACGATCCACGATGATCTCCTGATAGTTACATCCACGTTCCATCCTTCTACTTTGTTCCTACCCATCTCTTTTTCCTAAAAAAAATCCGAATTTGTTACTCCACTTCCCCTAATTACAATTGAATCACATCCATACGGTTGTTAATCTCTTTACTGACATGAAATATTTTGATGACAAAATCATAAAATCACGCAGAACACTCAATTTTGAGGCTGCTAGAACTGGAAATTACTTGGTCAAGCTCAAGTTATGGTGCTGTTGCTCAAATTTCAACGTGATAGGTATCCAGAACATCGACCCTCTCATTTACGTTTTAATCTTTCCTATTCTGATTTAATCTTTTGATAATAAAATCACGCAGAACCCTCAATTTTGACGCTGCTGGATCTGAAAATTACTTGGTCGAGTTCAGAATTATGGTGCTGCTACTCTAATTTCAACGTTATAGGTAACCAGAACATCGAACCTCTCATTTACGTTTTAATCTTTCCTATTCTGATTTAGTTTATACAATTTCTCTTTTGGCTACTTACACAATTGTTTGTTCTTAGTTGATTTTCATGTTCGTTTCCATGAAAAAATGACCTTCGGTTTTTTTCTCTACCATTTCCAACGTTTATCTTTGCTCATCTACTTACTAGAAGATCACTTATTTGTAATTATATTTGTTTGTCTACAGAAAAATGGCCATGTTCTTCCTTTCGCTGCTGTAAATTTTAAAATCTTGATCTAAGCCTACCATTTCCAACGTTTATCTTTGCTCATCTACTTACTAGAAGATCACTTATTTGTAATTATATTTGTTTGTCTACAGAAAAATGGCCATGTTCTTCCTTTCGCTGCCGTAAATTTTAAAATCTTGATCTAAGCTTTAGTGTTTTTGGAAACAAATGATTTTGTTTGTAATGTTTTGGTTGAAGTACAAGAGCTATGAACTTATATACGTGATTACATTTGATAAATTTCTGTCTTACCATAGCAAGATGCAAATAAATATTATTATTATCTATAATACCTTTTTAGATAGCATAAGATGAAGTGCTTACGATTTGTAGTTCAGTATTTTGCGATTTAGACATAAGATGTCCTACTGGATTTTGACTTGGCATGCATTGTGTTATGAAAAAGTATTTTATTTCTTCTGAAAATATAATTTTGAACAGAAAAAAAATCCAATTTTCAGCAGTTGCAAACCCATTAAATCTGATTTTATACATTCCTGCTCCCTTAATTTAAATTCAGTAGATCAAGATACGTGATTGCATCTTCCATCTGGGACCAAATCCGAATTGGATATTTAAAATCATGGACAGATTACCTGAGACCGTTGATTGTAGTTGTGCCTTTCGGAATCCTACATAAAATGCATAGTTCTGAACTGGGTTTGACATTCAAATTTGGTCGCTACCGATGGATGCAATGACATATTATTGTTGAAGAGGGATCAATCCTAAAAAAGGTACTATTTTGCTCTCTCTCTCTCTCTCTCTCTCTCTCTTTTTACATGTTTCCCTTGGATCAGTGACTTGAGTGTTTGAGCCACTTAAATGAAATTAGTTCCTTTTCATGTTAAAATTGAAATTGTTTGTGATTCCAGTTTTACAATTTCTATCATTTTTTATGTCATTGTACATAGAAATATATGTTTACGGTCGAGAATAGTTGTTTCGTCGCCGAATATATGTTAATAATTAGTTAAAACTGAATGTGCTTTTTTTTATTATGATTTAGTTGTGGATGGTTGACGATTGGATTAAGAATACTTTAAAGTAATGTTGCCTCTATAAATAGTATGTCCTATTTGACCAGGTTTATAATAAACAGTATGTACATCTCATACTGTTTATGCTTTGTTGTGCATGTGATAATAGGTCTATGATTCTTTATATGTTAAGTTTCAATCTGTGCACACTTCCTAACTTTATCTATATTTATATTGCTATGTTTTCATTTTTTGAGCAGCTAAGTAGCAAAATGTTTTAATTTGTAAATCTATGTATAAAAGATTTCATAATTCCTTTTGTTTTCAGTCTATCCTTATTAACACATTTGAAGAAAGCATAAATAAGATCAAATGTAAAACTTTTGAAAACATTCATTTGAACCAACTACTTTTCTTCTAAATCATAAACTGAAATTGTAAAAATAAAGTTTATTTCCTCTTATGGCTGTCTTTTAACTATTTTTTTGTCAATTTTTAATATGTCAAATATAGTCAAAACAAATGATGTTTTCGTTTAAATTTAACTGAGCCTGATTCATTTTTCTTGGACTGGTGGCAAAGTTTTGAATTTCCAATTAGTTGACATGGGGATGCAGAAGGAAATAATAGATTTCTTACTACACGTCCTAAAGTTTCTCATACTCCACAATCTTCTGTAACTAGATGGTTTGTCTAAAAGCAGAGCTTTTAAGTTTATATACGTGTACATTTATTTTGTTTAGTATAAACCACATGTGCTACTGAAATTTTATTTAGTTATGCTAATAACATATTTTGCTTGCTAATGGTACAAATCAGGGCATGAAATTTTGATTTCCGCTTATTGAATATTTGTATGGTCTATTTTATTGAAATAAAGTACATATGGCTAAAAAAGATTGAAAATTCAAAATGGTACATAGGTTCAACTTAGGTAGATTTATCAATATTTCTTACATACATAATTGCTGTCTAAAATTTCTACAGTTTGACATTCCCTTGCATTTTTTTTAACGTGACTATTTTTAACGAGACGTATAGGCACGCGCTCCGCGCGTGGTGATGGCACGCATGGAGCAATTCAACAAAATAAAAATATGTCGTTAGTACATGGTCTGATATATTTCTTGCCCATTTTATTTTTCTGCATATTTATTTGCTCAATAGTTTCTTTTTATTTTCCTATTTTCATTACTGTGCATTAATTTTCTTCTGTTTCTAATTCATGCATGTTAATTCGTGTGACCGTTATTCAAAACATTTATTTATATTTCTAATTTTAAAAGTTCCATTCTTAATACGCGTGCACATACTCTTGAAATAAATATTTCCACACATACGCGTGATTTAATTCCATTTACGATGCGCATTTATTTTCGAATTCAAACATACACGTGATTTAATTCCATTTACGTTACCATTCTAGATTTAATTTTCTGCTTTCAAATTTTAACATTATTCCCATTTACGTCTCTATTAATGTCATTAATGACGCGCATGGCTAATTAAAGGAACATTGCTATTTAACTTTAAATACTTTCCATTTTTTTCTTGATTTAATTCCTTTTATCATATGCGTTTGTTTTTAGTAAAGGGCATTTTCGGTAGTTTGCGTGTACACCAAAAATGTGTGACACCAAACCTATTCCGATTATTAGTAAAGATTTAATTCCATTTACGTTACCATTCTAGATTTAATTTTCTGCTTTCAAATTTTAACATTATTCCCATTTACGTCTCTATTAATGTCATCAAGGACAATTTTTAGTGTAAAGGGAGGAACTCAGGGGACCACTATAATCTTATACTTTGCACTAAACTTTGTCCTTATGCCTAAATTTTTTGCCTCTTGTCCTTTTGGCTAAATTTTTGGTTCATTTTGTCCTTCACACTATTTTGTATTATTATTGTATTGAAAATAAGTAAATTTTTGATGGAGAAAATATTTATGTTAGAACTTGGGGGAAATTACCATCATTGATGTAAGATGAAAATAATCCATAGGATTTTGCTTGAGAAAATTTAAGATTCTAATGCATAGTACAAAGATCATATCATAATGAATTCCTGAAAAACTTATTCCTTTTTTTGATTTTGTGGAGTTATGTAGAAGAAAAATAATTTAGGAAGTGTGAAGCATAAATTTTTATTAGTTTACAAAGAAGATGTAGTGGAAGTAATGAAAGTGAGAATGAAGAAAATGAACTTAGTTTGATATGATTAGTTAAGCTAAGGAGAAAGAATGCTTTTAATTGAAGTAGAATAGTTGAAATTATGAAGTCTAATTGAAGAATGCTTTTAATTTAGAATGGCGATTCCATCTTCTAATCTTTCTTTTGCTTTGGATTCTTCTTCTTTCCCCCCTCTTTCATCCTCTCGTCCCATTCCACCTCCCCTTTCCTCTTCCGTCTCTTCTGATGGTAATCGTTCAAATG
Organism: Allium sativum; assembly: GCA_030737875.1. Classification (NCBI taxonomy): domain Eukaryota; kingdom Viridiplantae; phylum Streptophyta; class Magnoliopsida; order Asparagales; family Amaryllidaceae; genus Allium; species Allium sativum. The sequence goes on from CM060919.1 coordinate 449,046,898, forward strand.
CTAATCAATCTGGTGCGGATCCTAAACAGTCAACATCTAATTTGAATTCAGATGCTTTGGAGATTCCTCATGGTGTTGCTAAACCGAATTTTGTTTCTTTGTTTCGATCCCTTCCAAGAAACGCTGGACATTACAAGCCTATCCACTTCGACATCAAAAAAGGATGGTTTCTTACCAAATCTGGTTAAAGAGGAGTGCTTGAATTATTGAAGCAACTATTTGGTAGGATACTTTCTTGATGGTATACTTCCTTACTCTACTGTTGTTAACTTTCTGAAATTTCACTGGAAATTGTTTGGGGAATTTAGCGTTAAATCTGATGGTCTCAACTTTTATTTTCATTTCACTAATGATCTAGATAGAGCTAAGATTCTTCAATCAGATCCTATTTTCATTAGGGGCCGAATGTTTATCATATCTCAATGGGATCCTAACATTGGTAGCTCTCAAAGACAGATCAAGAAGGTTCATGTCTGGATCCAGTTTTCAAATATTCTGTTATTACTATGGACTTTGGTCGAAATAAATTGGTTAGCGTGCCATGTAGGGAGACTAATATGCTTTGATTATAGTACTGAGAAGTTGCAGCGATTTAGGTATGCGAAAGCTCTCATGGAAATTTCTCCTGATGTAGACTTGCCAGATTTTATAGAACTAGCATGCTTAAGTGATTTCCCATCTGTAAAGCTTTCGTATGTATGGAAGCCAAATATTTGTGTTAGCTGCAAATGTTGTGGACATAGAACATCTAACTGTGATAAAGTAGTTAAGAATGATGTGTTTGATGAAATGCAATATGAAGGATATGATGATGAGAATCATGTGTATAATTCAAACAAACAGTTTAGGAGAGAAAACAAATCTGAAAATAAAGAGAAGGGTTGGACAAAGATAACCTCGAAGAAGAAGATGATATGGAGTAAGAAAAATGTGGCAAATAAGAAATCAGTTGACAATTCGGAAAATGTGGCAAATGAGTAATCAATTGACAATTATAAGGCCAAAGCTGTAGTGGATGAAGATATGACAAGGAATTCTAATGTTGGTTTTGACATTAATAAGGGCAAAACAGTAGAAAATGTTAGTTGTGGCGAGGCAAATGGTATAGCTTGTAATACCAATGAAAGTAGTAAAATAAAAGTTTCTGGCAAAAAGAAATCTCGATCAATCTGTGAGATTATGGGGGATTTTGGTTTAAACGCATTTTTTAATGATGAGGAAGCTGCTGTGGAGAGAGCATCTAGTTCGAAATCATCTGCTGAATCATCAAATTTTCCTTGCTCTTTCAATACTAATTCTACAATCCCTTCAAGCACTGGCAAGTCAGTGGGCATTACTACAACTCAGGCTAAATCTTCTCCTTATGCCCACTTGAAACCACCACCAAATATTCAGTTACCACCTTCTACAGTGCCTGGTGTAGGATTAACATTTCCTACTGTAGATCCATTCTTGTTATCATCCTCTATAGTGCCAAAGAGCTCAGTGCCCTCTTTCAAATCCACAAAACTGAAAGGTAAATTCTGAGAGGACTTAGATGAGGGTGTGGATTATACACCAGAGGATGTGTATCCTTTATGCTCAAACTTGAAAACATCTAGAAGGCATACTAGAAGCAATCCTGTGTATGATCCTTCCTTTTCTTAATGGTGTTTTAACTGGTATTTTCTATACTTGGTATATTGCTGGTTCGGTAATATATGCATCAGATTATATACTGACATTGTAATTTGTTAACTCAGTGCAAATATCATACAATCCAGCTTAGAAATAATAAATTTTGAAAGCTCAGTTTGGAATTCTAGAAGCAAATTGTTAAGCATTAACCCATCTACTTCAGCTTGGATGATCTACCAATAAGTTTGGAATTGGTTTTGGAATTGAAAGGGTAGTGTAAGCTGGATTAGTTTGGAATTGGAATTGGTAATGTAGTTGACACCTAAGTTTGGAATTGGTAAGATATGCTTCAGATTGGTGCTTTTAGCAAACTGGCAGTTTCGGTGATCCAAGGTGATTTTAGGAATTCAAAGTGTTATTTCATGAGTTTTGTACAAGATAATTGTTAGTGATTGTTTGTGGCCGGTTTTGTATTTTATTTATTGAGTCAGTCTATATTGTAATCGGCTTATAATGAGTAATAAAAATTTGCGCTTAACATTCAAAAAAAGGAGAAAGAATTGCAATAAACTAATCCAAATCATAAAGGGATTGTACTACACTTGATTTTTCTAATTAGGTAAATAAAAAAAGCCATATGCCTGAAAACTATTTAAATATGTAGATGAAAAAAATATAGAATGGAAATATTTGAATATTAATTGTTAAATTTGTTGGAACATTTTGTGAATTTGTTAAAAAATAAGAATAAATACAAATTGAGCCGTTGTAAGTTAATAACGGTAACATATTTTGTGCCATTATTATTTCGAGATGTTGCAATTTTAATTCAGACAATATATTTATTAGCCATTAATGCATAGATCCGTTGAAAGCTATAAACAGTATTATATTTTGCATCAGTAATTTTCTTTTGGGAGCTGTTACATTTGCATAACAGTTATATATTTACACATGCTTGTATAAGATTGAGCTGTTACAAAATAAAAATAGCATTGACATATTATCATAAATGATAACAAATTTACTATCTTTTGTTATTTTTGGAATATATACAATTTACATTGTATAAGTTATAATCCTTTTTTTCGTTTTTTATATTTAATACATGGTATTAAAATATTGCTATGAATAATAAAAAATTAATATTTATTAACATTCATCTCTTTTGAAACGTATGCAATTTACACGTTAAAAATTGTAATTTTTTTGAATGCTTCTTTTATTTAATATGAAATTCATTGCGGTCCAATTATCCTCCCACTAACATAGCTACCACTTCTACTATATAAGAAATTGGTCTTAGACAAGAAAATATAAAAAATATATAGAAGAAAAACCCTCTCTCTTCTTCCTTAAAAAGAAAAAACATATATTTTTTCTATCCTCTCCTCCACCATTCATTTACAAAATAAAAATAAAAAAAACTTGAGCAGTATTATTTTGGGGTGCAAACAGAATCGGCTTCATATGTGCAAATGATCCGATATAAAAAAACAAGGAAGAGGCCGTTGTATCCCAGAGGCGGCGGCGAATAGTACGACCTACTTTGCACCTTGAGTATATCGCCGAAACTTCTTCAAGAAAGTGACCTAGTCCACGACTCAGCCGAAACATTGTTTCCAATAATTTGAAAGCGTTTCCAAAAAACAATGGCTTCGATTGCAAATCTGGACGATGATGCTCCAGCATCCAAGTTTCAATGGTCAATGTTGCGATTCTCAGATTTAAAGTACCGCACTTCAAACACTAGCATCAAATTTTTTTTGATGAATGACCGGTCAGTAGAGATGCATCACATGAGCTTCAAAACAGCTTTTGAGATCATCTCTGAAGGTATGGCTTTAGATAAACAGTTTTAGATTACTGTTATAATTGACAAACTGCTCCTAGTTTGGAAAGAATTTGTCTATTATTATTTTGGATTTTGCATTGTTTTGGTAATAAAAAAATCAATTAAGAGACTTTTGGAAAACAACAGTTAATTTTATAAGTCCTGAAATTGATTTTGAATAGAATAAATTTGTTCTAAGAATGATTAAGATTAAGAAAACAATATAAGTATAATTATATTGTTAACTAGAGAATATAATTTTATATTTCATTCATGTTAAGCTAAAATAATTGTTTTACAGAACCGTTTAAATATGCTTGTATGATCTATTAAGATGCATATTAGGAATTTACTAATCTGTGAAATTTGTAAAAGGAAAAATTCTACAGAAAGCATATATTTAGAAATGTGTCCTTATTGCTTAGAGAATTTTATATGAGGCAATAAACGTTAGTATCTGAACATTAAATTGCATGATAAATGTTAATTAAAAAATATTTAATGATATAGTAAATGAGATAGTAATCGCATTTGATGGGTCATTAATATTATATTAAAATTCAATCAATGAATTTAAAGTTGTAATAGACTTTAAATATTGGTATAAGATTAACTATTTACTTTTGATCATATGTGATGATTTTGGAAGTTAATTTTTATTAGAGAAATTGAATTTTAGATTTATTCCAAATGAGCCAATTGAAGTAATGAGTTTCATTTACATATACACAAAATCAGTATCATATTACAATTACTGATGATTGTTCCAATGTTGATATTTACAACTTATGAACAATAATAATTGAAGAGAATTGTAAAGACCCGCAACTTCCCCGTAAAGGAAAGCGTCGGATAGTTCGAGAACAAGCCACAACAGAACGCATACAGAAGAACATTTCAACAATGCATCAGATTACAAGAATATACAGAGTTTAAAAGAATATTACATAGAATTATCAGAGATTTAAATTACATTTAAATACATAGCAGCGGAAAAATAATACAATACACAACTAGAATGAGATATACGGATACAAAGCTTTCCGGATATCGTTCCAGCTGTAAACCAGGATCCTGTGAATATAAATCTGCAAAACCGAAACTACTAGCTGCCCATGTCAAAATAGGGGCACCCAGAGTTTAGGTTAAAACAATAAACTCCAGGTCAGTCATGTGACTGGTGTGAGAACTAAAAACAGTTATTAATCTTTATTTTAAATCATTAGGTAAATCAAGGGACCACGCCGTATAACACGGAACGGGTTTCCTCCCAAGAATACCAGTGCATAAAACAAACAGCGTAATGCTAAATAAAGGAAAATGAAGCTGTTATAAGACCCAGGTCCTATCACACAATGCAAACGCAAGCCGGGGGATAGGGTTTTCCCTTATAACAGCCAAAGAATGCTTGATACGTTTTAAAACAAATCATTTGATACTACTATAAGTGCATAGTGCATAAAACACTTCAAATCATAAGTATCAATCATAGGCGGCATGGGTACCATATATCATGTCGCCATATATAGGTTTACAATTAAAACCGCAAATGTCACGTATTTGGAAATTGGATTTCCGTCTATGAACCGAGGCTAGGGGCAAGATCCTCAACCGATTCGAGACTGTCTAGCCCGAGCCTCAGGCAAGTACTCTGTCAAGCCTTTGGATCCTCAGGGCCGGTCCACACGGAGTGGATTAAAATGCCTGAACATGCGTTTCCCCGCCCTATGGGGCGTAAGTCTGGTCCGTCAGCCGACCAGAATGCATTCGGCCGAAACCGATATAACCGAGGCGCCTCGCAACAGCAACAACCACATAAGTCAAACTCGTCAGGGCGTGTAAAACCACTGACGCCACTTCTAGCTAGAAAGAAACGCATGCCCTCCCTGACGTCCGTCTCCCGTTTTTGGTTCATACCGGGTGTGAAACACGCGAGGTAAACGTTACACAAAGCTACGCCACAAAGGTCGTGCTTTGATCATCACCACAAGACTTTGCTTTTCAACAGAAGCCTTGATCATTTGCATCTTAGCATGCCACACAGGCAAACCATCCTATGCAACCGATATCAGTCACACAGAATGAAATCCGATGTCAGACACACAGTCCATTTACAAGTCCGTTCTGGGTCTGAACGAAACCGGAGGCACCTAGTACCTCGCATATCCATCGATCTCCAAGTACGTCTGGACGATCACTAACTGTTTCCATCTTCTTGGGTGTACAGCCCAATCAAGATCATCAGTTATCACCCAAACGACGTGAAGACCTCCGGTCTTCGACCATCGTCTTCATCTTCGACTTATCGTCGTATCAGTTATTCAGAATGGGATAAACCCGGTCTTTCCGAATAACTCGCGTATATATTATAAGTGTTACACAAACACAACATACGCCTCATTCCAATTCATTAGTCACTAACCGTAAATTAATCAAGAGAATAATTCCCCAAATATTAACCCCGAAGGCCGAAACCAACATCAGATCAATATCCAGAAAACCATTCTACTTAGCTAACCGACAGTTAGTTTCTAAATTTCACATTCAAATCTAATTAAAGATTTAACTATCGCCTGGAGCAAAACTGGTGATACTCCATTCTCGATCTTTTCAATCTAATTAAAGATTCATTAAAACTCCACTTAGTTTTAATCTGTGACTGGGTTAAAGAATCAGTGTCATTTAAAACACGGTTCACGATAAACCCAAAGTCACATCCCATTAATTATCGGGTTAAAGAACAAGTGTTATTTAAAACACTGTTCACGATAAACCCAAAAATCAATATCCATTCAATTCCAATTAAATATTATTTAATTGGTACACTTCATTAGATCTAAATCAAAAGATTTAATCTTTTCTCAGCTGGGTTCAAGAACAGTGTTAGTGAAGACACCATTCACGACAAACCCAAATCACATTCATTAATTATCGGGTTAAAGAACAAGTGTTATTTAAAACACTGTTCACGATAAACCCAAAAATCAATATCCATTCAATTCCAATTAAATATTATTTAATTGGTACACTTCATTAAATCTAAATAAAAAGATTTAATCATTTCTCAACTGGGTTCAAGAACAGTGTTAGTGAAGACACCATTCACGACAAACCCAAATCACATTCATTAATTATCGGGTTAAAGAACAAGTGTTATTTAAAACACTGTTCACGATAAACCCAAAAATCAATATCAATTCAATTCCAATTAAATATTATTTAATTGGTACACTTCATTAAATCTGAATAAAAAGATTTAATCTTTCTCAACTGGGTTCAAGAACAGTGTTAGTGAAGACACCATTCACGACAAACCCAAATCACATTCATTAATTATCGGGTTAAAGAACAAGTGTTATTTAAAACACTGTTCACGATAAACCCAAAAATCAATATCAATTCAATTCCAATTAAATATCATTTAATTGGTACACTTCATTAAATCTAAATAAAAAGATTTAATCATTTCTCAACTGGGTTCAAGAACAGTGTTAGTGAAGACACCATTCACGACAAACCCAAATCCCATTTGATATTCAATATAAGGCTCTGAATAGAAAATATATCGGCTTATATTCAATATCAAATTCTACGATTAACAAATGTCGTATTGGAAATAACGATATAAATATATATCTTTCAAATTTCCGTAACAACATCCGTATAATCACAAATTCCAACATCGAAATATTCCGAAGACAATTTCGATTCAAATCCACTCCAATGCAATCATTGGAAATTTTGGTTATGTTCAAAACCCTTTTCAAATTCAATTTATTTATTTAAAAATAAATAGAATTATAATTCTAGTTCAAAACTAGTTCATTTCGATAAAAATCTATTTTTATCTTTTCAAATATGGAGTTTTTCATCCCAATTCTTCACAAATCATTTCTTATGATTTTACACAAATTATTGCTATTTTTAATAATTTTATCAAAGCCCGTACAGTCGATTTCCATCAATGGTCATCGAACTGCACTTACAGCGACCTTTTTCGAATTTGATTTGGACATAATTCCAAATCCAACCGTTAGATTTCAAATTTCTAATATTCGTTAGAAAGCTCTTTTCGATACGAACCCAACGGTTCCGGTTTTAGGAGAATCCGACGGTCGGATCTCCCGTAATGTCCGTTTGAAATAAATGGTCGAAATTCACGAACTGCCGCGGCGCGGCGCGTTCTATTCAGGCCATTTATATTATATATATATTATATAATATATATTTCGTCGATTCCTAATTAAAACGAATTATATAAATAGTTTTAAAATTCGTTTCAAAATCTATTTCAACTTCCATTTCAATTCAAAGTAAAATTGAATTCTTCTTTATAAATTCGTTTCAAAATTCATTTCTATTCAATTCAAATTTCAATTCAATTTGAATTCATTTCAATTCGCTTTCAATTCAATTTGAATTCGTTTTCAATTCAATTCATTTCGAAATCGTTTTCAATTCAATTCATTTCGAAATCGTTTTCAATTCAATTCATTTCGAAATCGTTTTCAATTCAATTCATTTCGAAATCGTTTTCAATTCAATTCATTTCGAAATCGTTTTCAATTCAATTCATTTCGAAATCGTTTTCAATTCAATTCATTTCGAAATCGTTTTCAATATCGATATAAATATCGTTCACGTCAAAATGGCGTCAATTTAATCAACACGGCTTCATATATTCCTTTATTTTCAAATATTTTATTTCAAATATTTCTTTTTCAAATATTTCTTTTTCAAAACTGGAATGAGGCCCAATCAATTACCATATAAAATTAATTATATGGATTTTCATACAACACATGTATATAATAGCATTGAAAATAATCAACCATCAACCAAAGTGCACTACACTGTATAAGCATCAAATATAGATATTCAACGCTTATAACAGCCTGTCAATCAATCGATCGACATATTTAATCAATCAGGATGAGTGAACTTCAAATTTCATCCTAACACCCGTGTGGGGTTTCAAACAATCAAACACATATTTTATTTGTGCAGTTAGGCGATGTGTAAAATTTATCGACCCAATCAACGTCATTCAAATAGGTGTACATAAACAAACCGTCTGGTTTGTAAATGAATATTTATTTATTCACATTCACGTTAAAAATTATATTTTTAACGATAACACATTTTATTTTAACATATGAATTTCTATTCAGTTCATTCTTTAAATAAAATGCTATTTTTATTTTTCTAACTTTATTTTAGAAAATTTCGGCGGCATAACGGCACGATACTAGAAACGGGACGAGGCCTAGCCTTGTCCCCGGTCTAGTGAAGGCCCACGCCATTCACTCATCAATCAAATCAATTTCATTATGCAAACCACAAAATTTGGAGTAAGGGTCTAACCTAGCCTTACTCCTTCGCCTTATAACGGCGCACGTCTAATCCTAACCAATTTATCGATTCGATTATTCACACCACAAACCATATTCAAGCCAATATCGCAATCAATCACCAAACAGTCAAACAAACAAGTCCATGGTCTGTGGACGGGTGTCGGGTGCTTCTAATAAGCACCGTCTGCATCCTAGTATATACATATATATATCTAGAAAAATAGAATTTGAGTGAGAGGTTCTCACCGATAGCTATCCAACTTCACGACACTTCTTTTGTAGAAAATCTTCGTCGTTATCCTATCCTCGCCATCTTCGTTGCCCGTAGTCACTATATATATAAAAATCACACATTTTTATATTTCGATGTTTTTAAAATAAAAATCACATTTTTATTTATTCACTTTCAATTTAAAAGTCATATTTTTATAATCACTTCATATATTTAAAAATCGAATTTTTACTTTGCTATTCAATATATAAAAATCATATTTTTATTTCAAAGTTCAACATATAAAAATCGAGTTTTTATTTCAAAGTTCAACATATAAAAATCGAGTTTTTATTTCAAAGTTCAACATATAAAAATCGAGTTTTTATTACCCTACTATATAGATAAAAAATTATATTTTTATCACGCTATTTTCTATATAAAGATTTCGCCTTTTTAAATTTAAAGATTTCACCTTTTTAAATTTAAAGTTTTCACCTTTTTAAATTTAAAGTTCTCACCTTTTTAAATTTAAAGTTCTCACCTTTTTAAATTTAAAGTTCTCACCTTTTTAAATTTAAAGTTCTCACCTTTTTAAATTTAAAGTTCTCACCTTTTTAAATTTAAAGTTCTCACCTTTTTCTAAAAATAAAAATCAGTTTTTAAAAATAAATAAAAAATCAGTTTTTAAAAATAAATAAAAAATCAGTTAAAAAACTTACAGAGGGGGCAGTGGTTGGGGCCCCACCTGGCGGCGGTCCTGGTGGAGGAGGGGTGCGTCGGTTTCAGAAAGGAGGAGGAGAGAGGTTGCGGGGGAAGAAGAGGGGGAGGGGTGTCGCGGTGGATGTGGCGGCTGCTGTAGGGGGCGGCGCGACGTTATTCGCAGAGGGAAGGGGGTGCGGTTGGAGGTTGGAGGAGGAGCGAATAGGGGTGCGCCAGACCTTTGGGGCGGAGGCGCCTGAGGCGCGGCAGCCCAGGCGGCCGTGGCGGCGGCCATCTCCCCCCTTCCGTCATCGATCTTCTCCTTTTTTTTTTTTTTTTTTTTTTTTTCGATTCAGAAATTATGATTTGGGGAGGGGGCCAGAGCGTTTTTAAGGAGGAGAAAGTTTTTATTTATTTATTTATTTTAATTTATTATTTTATTATTATTAAAAGTTGACTTTTACATACGACATCGAAACGAGGCCCACCGCCTGTCGTCCACAGCGTTTTACCCCCATTCCGAACACAATGGGATATGTATCGCAAGCTGGTTTGATTGTTACAATCAGTTTCCGTTGAATTTACATTTAAATCACTATATTGTATTTTAAACGTACATTTCAAATTACCGGGGTCACATACTAACTAGAAAAATTCTCGAAAAATATTTTCTAGCTTCGTATTGACGATACGGTCCTAACAAAACTAGTTTCGTCGAATTCTGAGACCGTTGGAAAAATGGCCAATTTCCAGTCGATTAAAATCAACTGAAACTGGTCAAACGCGTTTTCCTTCGCCACGCTCACATATTGATTCGAAAAATTATGAAATTTGGAATCTAGCAATAATTCGACATCACGGACCCAACAAAACTGGTTTCGTCGAAATCCGAGGTCATTTGCAAAATGTCCATTTTTAAGGGCCTGAATTCCATAGCGACTATTCAGAATTTTCAACTGGACATATCTTTCGATTCTCGCTACTAAATTTTGATTATTCGGATTCGTTGGAAAGATATCATCAATTAGATCCTAACGTTTTTGGTTTCACTAGAATCCGGATTGTTTTGCACCCGGTACATTCAATTGAAGTTTGAAATCGAATTATCGAACTACCGCGCCATTTTCAATTCTATTTATAATTATATATAAATATTTATATTCTAACGACGACGCATAAAATATATACGTCGAATTCTATTCAAAATAAATTTCTCGTCGATATTATTTAAAATAATTCATTTTAAATATTCAAAATTCGCTAAAATTGCCAAAATAAAAATTTCAAACTGGCTCGCATTTTACGGGTTGTTACAATCTCCCCCACTTAAAACTTTTCGTCCCCGAAAAGGAACAAAGTCGAAAGTGGTTTGATTATTCAGCTCCACGATCGATCAGGCTTCCATTCCCCAACTCTTTAGTTTCTGAGAATTTTCAAAACTTCAAAAATTTGGCTAACACCCTAAATTTTCGAAAAATTTCGCCATAACCTCCCCTGCACCGGGAGCATCGGGGAATTTCAAATAGCTTCCCCGGTCCTTCAGATCTCAAAAAGAAAAAGAAAAAGCCAAGCGGCTAGCCAATAGGCTCACAAAATCATCATCACCCAAACAAAACAGGAAATTATGTAGTAAACATGTACCTATTTGTCGGGCAAACAAATTTTATTCTCTGCTCTAGCCTCCTTGCTATGACCTGTTCAATGTAAGCACATGTATATGCAAGCAAATGCGACCAATTTTCAATACAATTCAATATTTGATCAAATTAGGCATAATGGTTCAAAATTAGCAAACAAATAAACAAACAACACAAACATCAATCAATTAGTGAATTAGAATTTCAAATTCATAATTTTGATACATACACAAAAATCATGTTTTTGATGCCAAATCACAACAATGAATTCTAGTTATATTAGTTTTGGTTCTCACACCAGTCTAATGGAAATATATAGAAAATCACACCTTTGAAACACGAACATAAGTTCGGATGATGATCGATCAATCATCAGAACCTTCTCCGGGCGTCTAGAATGTGATTCTGTATCTATCCAATATATTAAAACTTCAAATACACGCGGATCAGACGTATACGCAAAATCTATATATATTGGATTGTCCACATCTATACAAATAAATAATCAAATACGACTAATCGATTTAAATTTTCAAAACAAAAATTTGTTTTCATTTTCAAAAATATACTCTTCACACTCGTCCTAGGATACTACTGATCCCATCTCTAACGAGTCATTCTCATTGGATATTACTAATCCAATATCTGATGAATTCTTTCGTATGGTTCTAATGTGTCTTGTTCTCTGCTTTGTAAACCAAAGCTCTGATACCACGTGTAAAGACCCGCAACTTCCCCGTAAAGGAAAGCGTCGGATAGTTCGAGAACAAGCCACAACAGAACGCATACAGAAGAACATTTCAACAATGCATCAGATTACAAGAATATACAGAGTTTAAAAGAATATTACATAGAATTATCAGAGATTTAAATTACATTTAAATACATAGCAGCGGAAAAATAATACAATACACAACTAGAATGAGATATACGGATACAAAGCTTTCCGGATATCGTTCCAGCTGTAAACCAGGATCCTGTGAATATAAATCTGCAAAACCGAAACTACTAGCTGCCCGTGTCAAAATAGGGGCACCCAGAGTTTAGGTTAAAACAATAAACTCCAGGTCAGTCATGTGACTGGTGTGAGAACTAAAAACAGTTATTAATCTTTATTTTAAATCATTAGGTAAATCAAGGGACCACGCCGTATAACACGGAACGGGTTTCCTCCCAAGAATACCAGTGCATAAAACAAACAGCGTAATGCTAAATAAAGGAAAATGAAGCTGTTATAAGACCCAGGTCCTATCACACAATGCAAACGCAAGCCGGGGGATAGGGTTTTCCCTTATAACAGCCAAAGAATGCTTGATACGTTTTAAAACAAATCATTTGATACTACTATAAGTGCATAGTGCATAAAACACTTCAAATCATAAGTATCAATCATAGGCGGCATGGGTACCATATATCATGTCGCCATATATAGGTTTACAATTAAAACCGCAAATGTCACATATTTGGAAATTGGATTTCCGTCTATGAACCGAGGCTAGGGGCAAGATCCTCAACCGATTCGAGACTGTCTAGCCCGAGCCTCAGGCAAGTACTCTGTCAAGCCTTTGGATCCTCAGGGCCGGTCCACACGGAGTGGATTAAAATGCCTGAACATGCGTTTCCCCGCCTTATGGGGCGTAAGTCTGGTCCGTCAGCCGACCAGAATGCATTCGGCCGAAACCGATATAACCGAGGCGCCTCGCAACAGCAACAACCACATAAGTCAAACTCGTCAGGGCGTGTAAAACCACTGACGCCACTTCTAGCTAGAAAGAAACGCATGCCCTCCCTGACGTCCGTCTCCCGTTTTTGGTTCATACCGGGTGTGAAACACGCGAGGTAAACGTTACACAAAGCTACGCCACAAAGGCCGTGCTTTGATCATCACCACAAGACTTTGCTTTTCAACAGAAGCCTTGATCATTTGCATCTTAGCATGCCACACAGGCAAACCATCCTATGCAACCGATATCAGTCACACAGAATGAAATCCGATGTCAGACACACAGTCCATTTACAAGTCCGTTCTGGGTCTGAACGAAACCGGAGGCACCTAGTACCTCGCATATCCATCGATCTCCAAGTACGTCTGGACGATCACTAACTGTTTCCATCTTCTTGGGTGTACAGCCCAATCAAGATCATCAGTTATCACCCAAACGACGTGAAGACCTCCGGTCTTCGACCATCGTCTTCATCTTCGACTTATCGTCGTATCAGTTATTCAGAATGGGATAAACCCGGTCTTTCCGAATAACTCGCGTATATATTATAAAAGTGTTACACAAACACAACATACGCCTCATTCCAATTCATTAGTCACTAACCGTAAATTAATCAAGAGAATAATTCCCCAAATATTAACCCCGAAGGCCGAAACCAACATCAGATCAATATCCAGAAAACCATTCTACTTAGCTAACCGACAGTTAGTTTCTAAATTTCACATTCAAATCTAATTAAAGATTTAACTATCGCCTGGAGCAAAACTGGTGATACTCCATTCTCGATCTTTTCAATCTAATTAAAGATTCATTAAAACTCCACTTAGTTTTAATCTGTGACTGGGTTAAAGAATCAGTGTCATTTAAAACACGGTTCACGATAAACCCAAAGTCACATCCCATTAATTATCGGGTTAAAGAACAAGTGTTATTTAAAACACTGTTCACGATAAACCCAAAAATCAATATCCATTCAATTCCAATTAAATATTATTTAATTGGTACACTTCATTAGATCTAAATCAAAAGATTTAATCTTTTCTCAGCTGGGTTCAAGAACAGTGTTAGTGAAGACACCATTCACGACAAACCCAAATCACATTCATTAATTATCGGGTTAAAGAACAAGTGTTATTTAAAACACTGTTCACGATAAACCCAAAAATCAATATCCATTCAATTCCAATTAAATATTATTTAATTGGTACACTTCATTAAATCTAAATAAAAAGATTTAATCATTTCTCAACTGGGTTCAAGAACAGTGTTAGTGAAGACACCATTCACGACAAACCCAAATCACATTCATTAATTATCGGGTTAAAGAACAAGTGTTATTTAAAACACTGTTCACGATAAACCCAAAAATCAATATCAATTCAATTCCAATTAAATATTATTTAATTGGTACACTTCATTAAATCTGAATAAAAAGATTTAATCTTTCTCAACTGGGTTCAAGAACAGTGTTAGTGAAGACACCATTCACGACAAACCCAAATCACATTCATTAATTATCGGGTTAAAGAACAAGTGTTATTTAAAACACTGTTCACGATAAACCCAAAAATCAATATCAATTCAATTCCAATTAAATATCATTTAATTGGTACACTTCATTAAATCTAAATAAAAAGATTTAATCATTTCTCAACTGGGTTCAAGAACAGTGTTAGTGAAGACACCATTCACGACAAACCCAAATCCCATTTGATATTCAATATAAGGCTCTGAATAGAAAATATATCGGCTTATATTCAATATCAAATTCTACGATTAACAAATGTCGTATTGGAAATAACGATATAAATATATATCTTTCAAATTTCCGTAACAACATCCGTATAATCACAAATTCCAACATCGAAATATTCCGAAGACAATTTCGATTCAAATCCACTCCAATGCAATCATTGGAAATTTTGGTTATGTTCAAAACCCTTTTCAAATTCAATTTATTTATTTAAAAATAAATAGAATTATAATTCTAGTTCAAAACTAGTTCATTTCGATAAAAATCTATTTTTATCTTTTCAAATATGGAGTTTTTCATCCCAATTCTTCACAAATCATTTCTTATGATTTTACACAAATTATTGCTATTTTTAATAATTTTATCAAAGCCCGTACAGTCGATTTCCATCAATGGTCATCGAACTGCACTTACAGCGACCTTTTTCGAATTTGATTTGGACATAATTCCAAATCCAACCGTTAGATTTCAAATTTCTAATATTCGTTAGAAAGCTCTTTTCGATACGAACCCAACGGTTCCGGTTTTAGGAGAATCCGACGGTCGGATCTCCCGTAATGTCCGTTTGAAATAAATGGTCGAAATTCACGAACTGCCGCGGCGCGGCGCGTTCTATTCAGGCCATTTATATTATATATATATTATATAATATATATTTCGTCGATTCCTAATTAAAACGAATTATATAAATAGTTTTAAAATTCGTTTCAAAATCTATTTCAACTTCCATTTCAATTCAAAGTAAAATTGAATTCTTCTTTATAAATTCGTTTCAAAATTCATTTCTATTCAATTCAAATTTCAATTCAATTTGAATTCATTTCAATTCGCTTTCAATTCAATTTGAATTCGTTTTCAATTCAATTCATTTCGAAATCGTTTTCAATTCAATTCATTTCGAAATCGTTTTCAATTCAATTCATTTCGAAATCGTTTTCAATTCAATTCATTTCGAAATCGTTTTCAATTCAATTCATTTCGAAATCGTTTTCAATTCAATTCATTTCGAAATCGTTTTCAATTCAATTCATTTCGAAATCGTTTTCAATATCGATATAAATATCGTTCACGTCAAAATGGCGTCAATTTAATCAACACGGCTTCATATATTCCTTTATTTTCAAATATTTTATTTCAAATATTTCTTTTTCAAATATTTCTTTTTCAAAACTGGAATGAGGCCCAATCAATTACCATATAAAATTAATTATATGGATTTTCATACAACACATGTATATAATAGCATTGAAAATAATCAACCATCAACCAAAGTGCACTACACTGTATAAGCATCAAATATAGATATTCAACGCTTATAACAGCCTGTCAATCAATCGATCGACATATTTAATCAATCAGGATGAGTGAACTTCAAATTTCATCCTAACACCCGTGTGGGGTTTCAAACAATCAAACACATATTTTATTTGTGCAGTTAGGCGATGTGTAAAATTTATCGACCCAATCAACGTCATTCAAATAGGTGTACATAAACAAACCGTCTGGTTTGTAAATGAATATTTATTTATTCACATTCACGTTAAAAATTATATTTTTAACGATAACACATTTTATTTTAACATATGAATTTCTATTCAGTTCATTCTTTAAATAAAATGTTATTTTTATTTTTCTAACTTTATTTTAGAAAATTTCGGCGGCATAACGGCACGATACTAGAAACGGGACGAGGCCTAGCCTTGTCCCCGGTCTAGTGAAGGCCCACGCCATTCACTCATCAATCAAATCAATTTCATTATGCAAACCACAAAATTTGGAGTAAGGGTCTAACCTAGCCTTACTCCTTCGCCTTATAACGGCGCACGTCTAATCCTAACCAATTTATCGATTCGATTATTCACACCACAAACCATATTCAAGCCAATATCGCAATCAATCACCAAACAGTCAAACAAACAAGTCCATGGTCTGTGGACGGGTGTCGGGTGCTTCTAATAAGCACCGTCTGCATCCTAGTATATACATATATATATCTAGAAAAATAGAATTTGAGTGAGAGGTTCTCACCGATAGCTATCCAACTTCACGACACTTCTTTTGTAGAAAATCTTCGTCGTTATCCTATCCTCGCCATCTTCGTTGCCCGTAGTCACTATATATATAAAAATCACACATTTTTATATTTCGATGTTTTTAAAATAAAAATCACATTTTTATTTATTCACTTTCAATTTAAAAGTCATATTTTTATAATCACTTCATATATTTAAAAATCGAATTTTTACTTTGCTATTCAATATATAAAAATCATATTTTTATTTCAAAGTTCAACATATAAAAATCGAGTTTTTATTTCAAAGTTCAACATATAAAAATCGAGTTTTTATTTCAAAGTTCAACATATAAAAATCGAGTTTTTATTACCCTACTATATAGATAAAAAATTATATTTTTATCACGCTATTTTCTATATAAAGATTTCGCCTTTTTAAATTTAAAGATTTCACCTTTTTAAATTTAAAGTTTTCACCTTTTTAAATTTAAAGTTCTCACCTTTTTAAATTTAAAGTTCTCACCTTTTTAAATTTAAAGTTCTCACCTTTTTAAATTTAAAGTTCTCACCTTTTTAAATTTAAAGTTCTCACCTTTTTCTAAAAATAAAAATCAGTTTTTAAAAATAAATAAAAAATCAGTTTTTAAAAATAAATAAAAAATCAGTTAAAAAACTTACAGAGGGGGCAGTGGTTGGGGCCCCACCTGGCGGCGGTCCTGGTGGAGGAGGGGTGCGTCGGTTTCAGAAAGGAGGAGGAGAGAGGTTGCGGGGGAAGAAGAGGGGGAGGGGTGTCGCGGTGGATGTGGCGGCTGCTGTAGGGGGCGGCGCGACGTTATTCGCAGAGGGAAGGGGGTGCGGTTGGAGGTTGGAGGAGGAGCGAATAGGGGTGCGCCAGACCTTTGGGGCGGAGGCGCCTGAGGCGCGGCAGCCCAGGCGGCCGTGGCGGCGGCCATCTCCCCCCTTCCGTCATCGATCTTCTCCTTTTTTTTTTTTTTTTTTTTTTTTTTTCGATTCAGAAATTATGATTTGGGGAGGGGGCCAGAGCGTTTTTAAGGAGGAGAAAGTTTTTATTTATTTATTTATTTTAATTTATTATTTTATTATTATTAAAAGTTGACTTTTACATACGACATCGAAACGAGGCCCACCGCCTGTCGTCCACAGCGTTTTACCCCCATTCCGAACACAATGGGATATGTATCGCAAGCTGGTTTGATTGTTACAATCAGTTTCCGTTGAATTTACATTTAAATCACTATATTGTATTTTAAACGTACATTTCAAATTACCGGGGTCACATACTAACTAGAAAAATTCTCGAAAAATATTTTCTAGCTTCGTATTGACGATACGGTCCTAACAAAACTAGTTTCGTCGAATTCTGAGACCGTTGGAAAAATGGCCAATTTCCAGTCGATTAAAATCAACTGAAACTGGTCAAACGCGTTTTCCTTCGCCACGCTCACATATTGATTCGAAAAATTATGAAATTTGGAATCTAGCAATAATTCGACATCACGGACCCAACAAAACTGGTTTCGTCGAAATCCGAGGTCATTTGCAAAATGTCCATTTTTAAGGGCCTGAATTCCATAGCGACTATTCAGAATTTTCAACTGGACATATCTTTCGATTCTCGCTACTAAATTTTGATTATTCGGATTCGTTGGAAAGATATCATCAATTAGATCCTAACGTTTTTGGTTTCACTAGAATCCGGATTGTTTTGCACCCGGTACATTCAATTGAAGTTTGAAATCGAATTATCGAACTACCGCGCCATTTTCAATTCTATTTATAATTATATATAAATATTTATATTCTAACGACGACGCATAAAATATATACGTCGAATTCTATTCAAAATAAATTTCTCGTCGATATTATTTAAAATAATTCATTTTAAATATTCAAAATTCGCTAAAATTGCCAAAATAAAAATTTCAAACTGGCTCGCATTTTACGGGTTGTTACAAGAATATGTTGTTTGAAAGTGTCATTAGAATTGGCACTAATTGAATGCAAATTTTGAAAATGTTTCTAATAAAAGTTGACATTAACTAAATGCAAATTTAGAAAATGTTATAGGAAATAACATTAATTAAATGACATTTATTTAACAATGAATGCATATATTTTAAGATGTCATTAAATGACAATTATTGAATAAATAATGAATATTCATTAAGTAGTCGTGTAATCAAATGACATTGGATGAATGTATAAATGAGAATAATAAATGAGTATATTTTGGAAATAAATAACATTGATCGAGTGTATAAGTAAAGAAAATCGATTGAATAATCATGTGTATATTTTTGTTATGAAATCAATAAAAAAAGGTAATTTTTCTATGATCGAATACATACACCGTTGAAGAATCGTATAGTGTTGTTTTTAATTTGAGAAAAATAGTGAGGGTTTCTTTTAATAGTGGGGGTTGCTTTAAACTATTCAAGTAACATTTATTTAGGTATTTATTTGACTTGCTACTTTCCTTGCTTTTGTAATGCCTTAAATAAATGTTAATTTTTCTTCATGATGAATCTTGAAGAGTAGAAAGAGGAAAAAACAAGCCAAAGATCTTGGCTCATGTTCATTTGCTTTTACTGTAAAAGGGAATCCCCTATAACCTCCAAGTAGCCTATCCAGGGCTGTATATCGGACATGACAGTCCATTGTCCAGCTTGGTCAGAAGTTATAAGGTGTTCAGTCTGTGTCCGTCCGATTCTCTTACAGGACAGAGCTTGGACACACCAGGGTCCAGTCCGATCCAAAATATTCGATGTTTTTCTATTGTCCAAACGTTGTCCGTCCGTTGTTCGGCTCGTACGAACAATGTTCCAACTTAATACATGTCCAGTCTGTGTCCGTCCGAATCTCTTATAGGATAGAGCTTGGACACACCTCTGTCATGTCCGGTCTGACCCGTTCACACCCCTAAGCTAACTTTACTTAGATGCCAATTCTTTGGCAAGGGGCTATAAATGATAAGTTGGATTCTAATAAACTTGGCACTTAGTAAATTTACCACTTGGTGTAAATTTAGAAAATAAATGAGTGCTTAAAAAGAAATTAAAATATGATGGCACAACTGATAAATATGTAGCCCATTTAATAGCTAAAGGATGTAAGCAAAGACAGAATATAGACTTTATTTGCATCTTTCACCTGTAACTGGAACTACATCCATTCGAGAGTTAACTTCACTTGCATATGTTCATAATTTTAAAATGGATGTTAAAATTGCATTTTTAATTGGTGAATTGGAACGGGAAATTTATATGGACCAATTTGAATAATTTATAGTTCATGGTAAAGAACATAAAATTTACAAATCAGATAAATCATTATATGGTTTAAAACAAACACCTAAGAAATGACATGAAAAGTTTGATAACTTAATAATATCACATGGATTTAATGTTAATGAAAGTGACAAATGCATTTATTATAAATCTGAAAATGACATTTGTATTATCATATGTTTATATGTAGATGACCTACTTATTTTTGGGTCAAACATTCATGCCATAAACATTATTAAATCCTTAATAAGTGTCAACATCGATATGAAAGATCTAACTAAGCCAAATATAATCCATGGTATTAAGATTACTAGGTCCGAAAAAGGACTTTTTTTGGATCAATCTCATTATTTGGAGAAGATTCTAAAGAAATACAATTACTTTGACTGTAAACCTGCAGGTGTACCATATGATCCTAGTGTAAAGTTATTTAAAAAAACACTGGTAAAAGTGTACGATAGTCTGACTATGCGAGCATTATTGACAGCCTTCGGTTTGCCAATAATTGTATTAGACCTGACACTGCCAATGTCGTGGGATTATTATGCAGGTTTATTAGTATACCTAGTATAGAGCATTAACATGCTATTGAGAAGGTCATGAGATAGCTAAAGTAAACCATAAACCTTGGATTACATTATGAAAAGTTTCCAGCTGTTCTTGAGAGTTATTCCGATGCAGACTGGAATACTTTATATGATGAATCAAAAGCGACCAATGGCTACATATATATATTTAGCACTACTGGAGGAGTTGTTTCTGGAAAGAACAAGAAAACACACTATTTTGACTCAGTCTACAATAGAGACTGAGATAATAGAACTAGTCACAACAAGTGTGGAAGCAAAGAACCAAAAAAAGTCTGCTAGTTGAGATCCCCATATAGGAAAAACCGACACCAGTGGTGTAATTTATTGCGATAGTTTCGCAGCTATTGCAAAAAGTGCAGAACCATTATTACAATGGTAGAAGACGACCGTTGTAAGCATAATACCGTAAGAGAACATCACATCACATATATAGTGATCACATATATAGTGATGACAATTTGATGGCTATTGAAAAAAGGACATAACCGATATTACAACGGTAAGAAATGACAGTCGTATGCACAGTATTGTTAGAGAACATCACATATGAAGTGATGACAATTTGGTAGATCCTTTGACGAAAGGATCAACCAAAAAGAAAGTCCTTAATGATTCTAAAAGAGTGGGACTATTTCCCTGAGATTGTGGAATCATGCACAATGGTAACCCGACCTAAATGACTGGAGATCCCAAGAACTAGGTTCAATAGGTAAAAACAAGTTGTGTTGTGATAGTAGATAAACATGCTAAATTTATATATTAAGAAGCATGTATTCCTGAAGTGATTAAAGGATGAGTTAATAGAAACTCTTAATGAGATCTATACTCAATTTGGAGTGGAGTACCTACCTTCAGGAGCACTCTTGATAGACTCACCTATGCGAATGTGGAAATGTGGTCATTTACTATGGTGTTTTAGGCAATATTCCTAGAGCATTCACTAAACTAGGATAGACGTGCATGGCTATAAATGCACGAGATTATTTGATTGCACTCTAGAAAGGTTATGTGTTGTTTGATGTCACGAATAGAGTTCAAGACTACGTGTCACTCTAGTAAAAACGGAATCTATCTCACTATGCAAAGGTTCAAGTCGGAAGACAACTTTGTTTATGCACAATCTTATGTTTTTCTAAACTGCTCAATTTTTTTTTTAAGAAATTCAAGTGGGGGATTGTTGGAACATTTTGGGAATTTATTAAAAATTAAGAATAAATACAAATTGAGTCCTTGTAAGTTAGTAACGGTAACATGTTTTGTTCCATTATTATTTTGAGATGTTGCAATTTTATTACAGACAACATATTTATGAGCCATTAATGCATAGAGCCATTGGAAGCTATAAACGGTATTATATTTTGTATCAGTAATTTTCTTTTGGGACCTATTACATTTGAATAACAGTTATACACACATACACGTGCTTGTATAAGATTGAGCAATTACAAAATATAAATAACATTGACATATTACCATGAATGATAACAAATTTACAATCTTTTGTTATTTTTGGAATATATACAATTTACATTGTATAAGTTATAATCTTTTGTCCGTTTTCTTTATTTTAATACATAGTATTAAAATATTGCAATGAATGATAATAAATTAATATTTATTAACATTCATCTCTTTTCAAATGCATGCAATTTACAGGTTAAAAACTGCAATTTTTTTATGTTTCTTTTATTTAATATGACATTAATTGCAGTCCAATTATTCTCCCACTAACATAGCTACCATTTCTTCTATATAAGAAATTCTTAGACAAGAAAATATATACAATATATAGAAGAAAAAACCTCTCTCTTCTTCTTCCTTAGAAAGAAAAAAATATATTTTTTTATCCTCCCCTCCACCATTCTTTTACAAAATAAAAAAAAAAGCTTGAGCAATATTATTTTAGAGTGCAAACAGAATCGGCTTCATATGTGCAAATGATCCGATCTAGAAAAAACAAGGAAAAGATTGTTTCATTCCAGAGGCAGCAGCGAATATGTGAAAAGGTTTATATATAAATAAAATTTGTAATAAGAATGACAAAGAAGCATGAATGTAATTGACAATAGTTTTAGCAAATATGTGAAAAGGTTTTAGGATTGGTAACTTTTAAATAGCAAATGCAGAATTTACACTAGAATGTCTAGTGTTAAAATGAAAGTAAATTTGCAATCAAAGTTTAAGAATAAAATGTTTGAATTATGGACTGATGATATGAGATGAAACCTCTTGTCCATGTCCCTCAATCCCCATGTGCCAAAACAAATCTTAACTATTGATTATAGTGGTTTTATTACTACATATGGTCCACTGAGTCAAATCCAATGACAATGATAAAAAATCAATGGCTAACATAGAGTGTATACATAGGGATAGGGAATTTAGGGATGGAATAAAGAAAGCGGATGAATATTTGCAGTGGTTAAATATTCAATAGACTCAAAAGAGGCATATGGGTTATACTGTATAATATGAATTACAAACTATAACAATTAACATCTAAAGAATAAAGGAGGTAGGAAAACTATCTCTCTGACATTAAATTTCTTATATAATGGGTTTGATTTGATTTATGTTTTGATAAAAATATAAGGTTAATTAGATTGAGTTGCGGGTATTGAACAAAATTGAAAAGAATGATAATGGAATATGAATGCGTTCGATGATAATTTTAGAAGGTATGTAAAAAGGATTTAAGGATGGTACCTTTTGTACATTATTGATCATTAATTTAGTTTGTGAATTTTTGAAATAATGCGATAGTTTTCAAAAGGAGAAAAAGTAGGGCTTCTAATATGTGAAAAATCTCGGATTAAATAGAGATGAGAGCTTGGATTTGATTTGAGAAAATGATTCTAATGGTTTGAATTTTCTATAAAATAGAATACATGAGCATTTGAATTGAGATGTAATTAAAAAATTATGAATGATTAATTTTTTTGTATAATATAAAATTCCTAGCAATAATTTAAATTAGTTGATGAAAAAATATAAAAACGTAAACATCTAACCATTAATTGTTGAGCTTACAGTGGAATGGATCGGTGTTAAGAAGTAGATAATAAGGAGCTGAACTACAAAGAAAAAATGTTGCATTAAGGAGATAATAAAAGATAAATGTGAGTAATATGATACATAAAAAGGCTTGGACAATAATTGAAATATGAGATGTTAGATTCAAGTCCTTCACATGTGTTAACATAATATTGTTCTGGTAGAAATGAAAAAAACATATTAAATTTACCAGCATATATTCTTTGATAATTATATAAATGCTTCAAAAAAATAGATTTTTTTATAGTTTTAGAATTAGATAAATTAAGAAGTGAGAATTTGATAAACTTCATACAATAAAAAAGGAAACCAAATGGTATCTTAAAGTATAAGATAAATGTAATTTATAATTATTATTTTCCTACGAAGCAAATTTATACAATTTAACTTTATAAATATTATATCAAAAACATTATGAATCAAGAAAATTAAAGGAAATAAATTATATTACATATAGTCAAATTATATACTATTGTTGATTCTAATGTATTGCATGTTAGTAAGTGTGAGGATAGGTTCAACCTGAGAATGGATACATTTTTCGGTGTATAGAACTGATGGTGAATGAGAACTAGAATATTTAATATTCTAAATTTGAATTCAAACTAATTATTTTATTTTTTCAACTAAGTAAATTAATTGTTTTTAATATGATAATTGAAGGCAATTATGATTACCATTCATAGCCATTAATATACTAATTAAAAGACACATAATTACAATCACAGCTAATATTATAACTAAAGGAAAGTGTGTGTATAAATATAAATTTTCCTAAAATTTATATTTTTAGAAATCACATAATAATTTAGATTCCAGTTTACGATGAACATCTCATTGTTTTTCATTGTTATCATCCTTAAATGGCATATACAATTACTCTTGTAACATTATATTTCAATCAGTGGTATTGTACTTTACAAAATAACCCATCATCATTAGAATCATATCTTTGTTTTTTATTGTCAATATTCAAATATTAGTGCACCATTTTTCATAGTGATAAATATGTAATGAGCCATACCAAAAAATATACTCATACTATAATTTAACAAACTATTTGTATCACTTTATTATTCAACTTTGCTAAGAAGTAAAAATTAAGAAATTCATTGCATACGCTAAGAAATGTAAACAAAGTAAGGTGATATTTATATGGTAATTAGAAAACTGAAAAGAATAAAAAAAATTAACAATCGTAACCAAATACTGAAATAAATCCAATTTTGATGGAGAAAATATTTAGATGAGAATTTAGGAGAAATATTACCTTTGCTTATGTAAGATGGAATATAATGTAGAGAGATTTTTCTTGAGAAAAATTGTGATTCTAATGCTTGGTACAAAGAGATTATCGCGATGAACTCCTGAGATTTATTTATTTATTTTGTGAATTTATGTAAAAAAAATTGGTAGGTAAAAGACAACAAATATGAAATATTATTAGTACATGAAGAGGATGCAGTGAAAGCCATGAAATCAAGGACACGAAAACGTGAACTTAGTTCGACTAAAGTAGTAAATATAACAAGAAATAATATGAGAACTAAGAAAAAATTGCTTGAACAAAGAAGTAAAGAATATTTGCATTGATTAAATGTTCATTAGTTTCTAAAGAGTCACATTGGATGCATCATAAAATAAGAGTCATAAATTGAGAGTTAAACATCCAAAAATAAAGGATTTGACAGGAAAATATTAAGCAGCTGAACGTATGGCAGTCTAGAACAATAATAGAAATGAGTCGTTAGATTTGATTCATTTATACATGTTAGCATAAAGTTTTTTTTGTAGAAATGGAGCTGAAATGTCATTAAAGTAATATTGAGCTGTCATATAGCATAGTAGTTTTGGGTATCATACACATGCAGTTGACTAATACTTGGTAAGAGTTTTGTTGGATGTTGATTTCTAATTGTTGAAATATTTACACATATATCCACTTATATAAATGCTAGTGATATAATTGCAAATGTTAAATTGAACAAATGATAGATTGTCTATGTCCTATTACAATCACTAAGCCAAATTTGAATAAATGTTTCCAAATCTTATAAATGATTTTTAATAAGGAAAATTGTCAACATTGTAAGTCGTTGTTGTGAGGTTTAAAGTTAAAGTCTTTGTGCTACAGTTCACAATGTTGGCAAGAAAGAATGTGTTGAGCTCCTTGATCCAAGTCAATAAGTTAAATCGATATTATAATATACAAAGTTGATTCTGATAATCCACAATGTCTTTCTTAAATAAGATGAGATGTCCATGTAAATCGTCCTAAACATAAGTTCAATGAAATCTTAACTGCAAGTTTTTCCACAAACTAACTTAGGGCTTATATGACTGAATGCAAAAACAAATGACAGATAAAAAAACTTGGCCCCTCAAATAATACCCTATGATATTAGAATATGCGATAACCCTAGTTCGGGTTATATCTGTTTTTCACTTTGTTTACATGTCGCTTGGGCTGTGTTAGCCCATCATCATTTGTACATTATTTCGGCCCATCTTTTGTATGTAAATACATGGGCTACGAGAAATGTGTCTATAATTCATTCTAAACATTTTTACATTTTGTAATCAATAAAACTGCCTGTCGACTATTATGGTGTCATGGCTTTGAAACCAAACGGCGTGATCAAGATTACCAGCAATTCATTGAAATTGAAGACATCGTGTGTGTTAATTGATTTCCTCCTCAGAAAAGCTTCATCACCTGAGGGTTATACCTTTCTCACTGATCAAGTGCCCTGTTCATCAGGTTCTCCTCGCCTCCTTGCCTCTCTTAGTGGAATCTGATCCATTACCATCACCTTCCACTAGTCGCAAGTGTTTCTTGCCCACTTGATTAGTTCTGCATGTTCTCTGTGTCATTTTCTTTTCAAGACTCTGTGTATTACTGCAATAGCAATAGACACATATACTCTTTCCATCGATCATATATGATACTGGTTGCAGTTGTTTTTCTGCCTCACCTGTTTTTTGCAACCCTTCTGATCGTCAAGAACTAACAATTAAACTTCTTGAATCACCATGGCTGGCAATGATGGTAGAACAACTTCTGTATCCTCTTGTTGACACACTTTTTGGTAAAAGCTGTCACACACTGAATATCTAGATAGCATCGCGCTCAGGCACTGAGAATATCCTCAACAAACATGAAGCGATTTGGTCAAAGTCACATCACGAACAAAGAAAGACCCGAAACTCCTATCAGATGACCTTTTTTGGGCCCGAAAACAGCAATTATGGAGCTGAGCTTTGTAACTCTTGTAGATCTCTGAGTTAGCTTCAGTTTGAGCTTTGGTTTGGCTCAATCGGACTTACGGTTTGAAAGTTATGCCCGTTTCCGTCAACGGGTTCAGTCTGGCATGAATCAGCAATCACCTGGATCGCCCCCTGGTTCGTGAGCACCAGATCGACTCGCTTACCATCAGTTTGCCCCCCTCGGATAGTGGAGAACCCTCGGAGCATGACCCGACCGTGGACACCAGCTTCATCACTCCATCTCACGACCAGACCTCGGATCGTGAAGCACACATCACGGCCCGACCCCATGACCGCGATCCGACCTTCAGATCTGCTGATACGCGCACTGTTTTGACCTGTTCTCAAGACTACTTCTGCTCCTACTTTCCCGGATCGCCAGCCACGCGCCCGACCACGAACCGGTCATCCCAGAAGCTCTCTTACAGCTATAAATACACCAATTGAAGGCATTTTCAAGGATCTTTTGGCCATTCTTCCTCACTACTTCCACCATTACTGAAGTGCAAGGACTTTGCACCTTCATACACTCAAATTCTTCTCTTTTCTATACAATTAACACATGGATTGTGTGCTTGCATGTAATTGATTCTTGTAATCTGTCAGTATAACAATAAGATTATAAAGTGGATGTAGGCTACATCTACAGCCGAACCACTATAAAAACTTTGTGTGTCTCTTCTTATTTACTGTTTTCTGCATTCTGTGATCTGTGATCTGCATTTGGGTATTAGTGCCAATTTTTGGTGTAACACCTCTGTTGCTCAACACAGTGAGATAACCTCTCTCAGTTTCGACCCGATCAAGCCAAAAATCCAGATAATTACTATGGAAATATCAATTCGAGGTAGCTTTAAAAGGATATGGGCTATTAGATTTTGTTAATGGTACAATCAACACCCTTGCAATGACGATCCAGGATAAAAATGGTAACACCACTACTAACCCGAACTTTTCAAAATTCCAAAAGCAAGATAATTTGCTCGCATCATGGTTACTATCATCAATAAGTTCCAATTTGTTATCCAGATTGTTGGTTGCAATACTTCACACGAGATTTGGACATCCATTAAACAAATCTTCAATTCTCAATCTTCCGCAAGAATCATGCATTATAAAAGAGAATTGCAGAGTTCAAGAAAAGAAGAAATATCCATGAGGGATTATCATACTAAAATCAAAGGCATATGTGACAATCTATAAGAAGTGGGACATAGTATTTCTGACAGTGAGAAAATCTTAGTTATAACTAATGGATTAGATGAAGAGTATGAGTCATTAGTGTTGGAAACAATGGTTTGACTGAGTCGTGGACTATGTCACTTTCTTGAAGACGTTTCAGCGATCCACTCAAGGTGCAAAGTAGGTCGTACTGTTCGTGTAGCGACCCGTGCTTCCCGGCCGGCCTAAACCGAACAAGAAGGCGGACTGCTTCGAGAACACGACAAATCAGAACACAAACGACAGAACATTTCATTTCTATTTACAACAATTTACATCAGAGTACAAGAATATATCAGAGTATGAATAAATATTACATAGAAAAATATCAGAGATTAAAATACATAGCAGCGGAAATAAAATGTATAAATACAATGCGTAGCGGAAATACATTAACAAATACACCGAAAGGAATACACGGATACAGAGCATTCCGAATATAGCTCCAGCTATAAATCCATGATCCTATGTAAATAAATCTGCAAAACCAAAACTACTAGCTTCCCGTGTGGAAAATAGGGGCACCCAGAGTTTAGGTTAAAACAATAAACTCCAGGTCAGTCATAGGACTAGTGTGAGAACTAAAACAATTGTTTAAAACTTTTCTTTAAAATAAGGTAAATCAAGGGACCATACCATATAACATGGAACAGGTTTACCCTCAAGAATACCAGTGCCTAAAACAAACAGCGCAATGCTAAATAGAGAAAAATGAAACTATTATAAGACTCAGGTCCCATCACACAATGCAACGCAAGCCGAAGAATAGAGTTTAACGTTATAATAGCCAAATATGCTTGGTATGTTTTGAAACAAATCTTTTATTATTACTATAAGTGAAGAAATTAACTTCAAATATAAATATATCAATCATAGACGGCATGGTATCCCATGCTACTATGTCGCCATACTAGGCTCTACAATTAAACCGTAGTATGTCGTATTGGAAGTTTTGATTTCCATCATGGTGGTTCCTGATACGAAGGATCTATCGCGTAGTGCAATTCACCACGGTTTACGTCGCAGGCATGTGAAAACATCGTAATGAACATCCACACTATCCAGGAAACAAGTTACCGCGGCTTGCGTCCAAGCATTGGAAAACACCGCTAACTCCATCCATCTGGGAATCGGGGGGTGTGCCCCTATCCCTACTGGTGTGGGGCGACCACACCCAGTATCACCTCGGTCGACTGAATCCATGACAACCCATAGGTTGTCTATCCTCATCTCTAAAACATACTGATCTAACCATCAGTTTTCTATCATACCGGTGTGCGAGGCTCGCGAATTAACGCTACACAAAGCTGTGCTTTGATCATCATCCACCAAACTTTGCTTTTCAATAAAAGTTTGGATCACTGCATCTCAGCATGCCACACTATCAATCCATACTGTACCACTGATTTCTGCCAATATATAACCTCTGAGCTCGTACGTCTCAGAGAAGGGTGTTAAGCAAGAGAATAAATTCTCCGCCGCCAAACAGATATATATTTAGCAGAGATCAACAAATACAGAATAAAGGTATACAATGTCAGACACACCATCCTTTTACAAGTCGGTTAAGGGTCTGAACGAAACCGGAGGCACCTTATTCCTCGTCCCGTATGTCCAATACAAGAGAGAGGCCCTCGCATATCCGTACAATCAACAAGTACGTCCGGACGGCTACCACTGTAGCCCCTTTAAGGTAGCTACTCCAATCATGAGAATCAGTAGCAACCCATCCATTCGATGTGAAGATCGTCGGTCTTGCACCGTCTTCAATCTCTTCGACTTTTTGTCGTATCAATTATTCAGAATAAGTTAAACCCGGCCTTTTCGAATAACTCGCGTATCTTATAATTAAGTGCTGTAACAGCACATTATACGCCTCATTCCGATCTGGAATATTCTTTTAGTCAAATATTCTTTTCATAATTTAAACCAAATTACGGTTTTCCAAACTAGTCAGGATTAGCGCACCTTACCAAAGTAATCATTTGTTTAATTTCCCAATCCCAACCTATTCATACCATGGTGAAAAACTGGTAATACTCCATATCTAACACCATGGTGTTATCGGTAAAAATTAATTACCATTTCACGTTCAAATCTAATTAAAGATTTAACTATCGCTTGGAGCAAAACTGGTGATACTCCATTCTCGATCATTTTCTTGAATTGATAATTTTAATTATCACATTCACTTTTCAGTCTAATTAAAGATTCATTAAAACTCCACTTAGTTTTAATCTTCCCAAAAATCAATATAAATGATTATTTAACTTTGGGAAATCAAGCATGCAACATCGACAATCTACACCGTACCATTGATTTCTACCGATATATAACCTCTAAGCTCGTACGTCTTCGAGAAGGGTGTTAAGCAAGAGAATAAATTCTCTGTCACCAAACAGATATATATTTAGCAGAGATCAATGAATACAGTATCGAAATACAATGTTAGACATGTAATCCTGTCTTTAACTGGGTTAAAGAACCAATGTCATTTAAAACACGATTCACGATAAACCCAAAATCACATTCCATTAACAACGGAATCTTCACGGAAAGCAGATCAATTTATAATCGATATCAATTTCCGTATCCGACTAAAAATATAAATGGAATAACGATAAAGCCTTTTAAATTCCATATATATTAACAGTCTTCCTTCACAAAAGCTCATCTCGATTATTACCAAATCGAATTCCATTCAATTCCAATTTAATATATTAAGTTGGAAATCTTTACTTTGGAAAATTCCATTGATCTTAATTAAAAGATTATAAATTCCAAATCATATTCTTCACTGTTAATTGGGTTAAAGAACAAGTGTTATTTAAAACACCGTTCACGATAAACCCAAAATCCAATGCTTTTATTCAATTCCAATTAAATATTAATTAATTGGAAAACTTCACTAAATCTTAATTTAAAGATTTATTCTTTTCTTAACTAGGTTTAAGAACAGTGTTAATGAAGACACCGTTCACGACAAACCCAAAATCTAATTTCAATCAAATTAAATATTAATTAATTGGTGAAATTCCCTAAGTCTTAATTAAAAAAATTTATACTTCTCTCAACTGGGTTTAAGAACAGTGTTAATGAAGACACCGTTCACGACAAACCCAAAATCCAATTTGATATCAAATACAAGGCTCTGAATAGAAATTATATCGGCTTATATTCAATATCAAATTCTGAAACCAACCAATATCGTATTGGGAATAACGATATATATATAACTTCCAAATTCCTCAATAATATCCGTATAATCACGGAATCGAATATCGAAATACTTTGAAGATTATTTCCACTCAAATCCATTCTAATTTATTCTTTGGAAATTTCTGGTTATTTTAAAACCATTTTCAAATCCAATTTATTTATTTAAAAATAATTGGATTATTATTCTAGTTAATAACTAGTTCATTTTGATAAAAACATATTTTTATCTTTTCAAAACTGGAATTTTTATCCAAAAATCTTTCCAAATCATTTATTTTGATTTTACATAATTTTTCCCTATTTTTAATAATTTTATTATCGCCCGTATAGCCAGTTTCCAATAACGGCTACCGAACTGCATTCATAGCGACCTTTTCTGAAATTGATTTGGACATATTTCCAAATCCAACCGTTAGATTTAAAATCTCTTATATTCATTGGAAAGCTCTTTTCGATACGAACCCAACGGTTCCAGTTTTAGGATAATTCAACGGACGCATTCCCGTAACGTCCATTTGAAGTTAATGGTCGAAATCCGCGAACGGTCGCTGCGCGTCGCGTTCTATTCAGGCCATTATAATATATATAATATATATATATATATATATCGTCTATTTCCATTTAAAATGAATTTTATAAATCGTTTTAAATTCGTTTTAAAAACGATTTCCACTTCCATTTCAATTTCAAATCAAAATTGAATTTTCCATTATAAATTCGTTTTAAATTCATTTTAAAATGATTTCAATTTTATTTTCAAATTCAAATCAAAATTGAATATTCCTATATAAATTCATTTTAAAATGATTTCCATTTCATTTCCATTTTAAAATCAAAACTGAATATTTCATATCATTATAATATTAAGATGATAATATTTTCGCAATATCAGATTTTGAAATCACTTTTCGATATTCATTATAAAATGAATAAAATCGACAAAAATCCCGTTCGTGTTAAAATGGCGTTTAACTACTTAACACAGCTTCACATTTCAATAATTACTGAATATTATTTTAAAATATTCATTAATTCTGAACTGGAATCAGACTCAATCCATTACCATATAATTTTAGTTATATGGATTTCAACATCACATATATACAAAAATAAAGATGAACAATCATTAAAAATTCATACAACATCCAGAGTGCATTTTACAACTGTAAGCATTAAAATAAATAAATAACGCTTATACAGTCTGTCAACCCATCGATTGACATACCACTAATTATTGGGATCCGTGTATGTCAAATATTATCCCAATACCCGTGTGGGGTTTTCAAACAACAAATATTGTTTATTATTTGTGCAGTTGGGCAATGTGTAAAATTTATCATCCCAATCAATATCAGTCAAATGGGTGTACATAAACAAATCGTCTGATTTGTAAATAAATATTTATTTTATTCATATACACGTTAAAAATCATATTTTTAACGATAAAATATTTATTTCAACACATGAATATTATTATACAGTCCATTTCACATCACAAACAATTTTCACAACACAATCAAACAAACAAGTCGTCCATGGTCTGAGACGACCCGAACTTCCCCGTGAAGGAAAGCACGGATAGAATTGAGTACAAGACAAAATAGAACGCAAACGGAAGAACATTTCATTGTTATTACAACAATTCCATCGGATACAAGAATATACAGAGTATAAATGAATAAATTACATTCGATAAATATCAGATATTACAATAAATTACATAGCAGCGGAAAAATATACAAAACACAACTGAAAGTGATACACGGATACAGAGCTTTCCGAGCATCGTTCCAGCTATAAATCAGGACCCTGTGAATATAAATCTGCAAAACCAAAACTACTAGCTGCCCGTGTCGAAAATAAGGGCACCCAGAGTTTAGGTTAAAACAATGAACTCCAGGTCAGTCATGTGACTGGTGTGAGAACTAAAACAGTTATTAATATTGGTTTTAAAGTTAGGTAAATCAAGGGACCACGCCGTATGACACGGAACGGGTTTCCTCCCAAGAATACCAGTGCATAGAACAAACAGCGCAATGCTAAATAAAGAAAAATGAAGCTATTATAAGACCCAGGTTCCATCACACAATGCAACGCAAGCCGGAGGATAGGGTTTTCCCTTATAATAGCCAAATAATGCTTGATACGTTTAAAACAAATCATTTGATACTATTATAGGTGTATAGTGTCAAAACAATTTCAATCATAAATATCAATCATTGACGGCATGGGTACCATATATCATGTCGCCATACTAGTTCTACAATTAAAACCGCAACATCACGTATTGGAAATTGGATTTCCGTCATGAGCCGAGGCAAGGGGCAAGCTCCTCTCCGCGTTCGAGACACTCTAGCAAATGTCCCAGGACCCCACTCTGATCCTTGGATCTTCAGGGCCGGTCTTCTCTTACTTTTGAGGATTAATTATTCCTGAACACACGTTTCCCGGTCCTTACAGACCTATATCCGAGGCGCCTCGTATCCAACAACCACACAGGTGAAAAGTATATAAATGTCAGGGCTGGTAGGTCACTGACACCACCCTAGCTAGAAAGAAACGTCGTGCTCTCCCTGCAGTCACTATCCCGTTTTTGACTCATACCGAGGTGTGAGGCTCGCGAATTCACGTTATACACAAAGCTGCGCCACACAGGCCGTGCTTTGATCATCAACCACAAGACTTTGCTTTTCAACAGAAGCCTTGATCAATTGCCACTTACGCATGCCATACTGGCAATTCACTCCATGCGACTGATATCCATCGATATACAACCTCTGAGCTCGTATGTCTCAGAGAAGGGCGTTAAGCAAGAGAATAAATTCTCCGCCGCCAAACAGATGTATGTTTAATAGAGATCAATCAACACAGAATAAAATCCAATGTCAAACACACAATCCATTTACAAGTTCGTTCTGGGTCTGAACGAAACCGGAGGCACTTTCCTCGCATATCCATCCATCTCCAAGTACGTCTAGACGATCACCAACTGTTTCCCTCATCCTGGGTGTATAGCCCAATCAAGATCATCAGTAATCACCCAAACGATGTGAAGACTTCCGGTCTTCAACACCGTCTTCGTCTTCGACATCTCATCGAATCGGTTATTCAAAATGGGTATAAACCCGGCCTTTCTGAATAACCCACGTATATAATTAACGAATGTTACACAAACACAACAAACGCCTCATTCCAATTCAGAATATTCTTTTATTCACAAAATCACATTCTTAGGGAAATGTTCCCATTAATTTTATCCAAGATAAATTCTTCTAAATTTATCCTATAATCTTCCTTTGGATATCATTTCAAACCATTTTATGGTTTTTCAAACTAGTAGGGATTAGCGAACCACACCGAAGTAATTATTTATTTTATTTCCCAATCCCAACCTATATATCCCACGGAGAAAAACTGGTGATACTCCATTCCTAACACCACAGTGTTATCGGTAAAATTAATTACCATTTCACGTTCAAATCTAATTAAAGATTTAACTATCGCTTTGGAGCAAAACTGGTGATACTCCACTCTCGATCACTTTTCAGATTTGATAATTTAAATTATCAATTCACATTTTAATCTAATTAAAGATTCATTAAAACTCCACTTAGTTTTAATCTTCTCAAAAATCAATATTCTGTCTTTAACTGGGTTAAAGAACCAATGTCTTCTAAAACACGATTCACGACAAACCCAAATCACATTTGATATTAAATACAAGGCTTTGAATAGAAAATATACCGGCTTATATTCAATATCAAATTCTGAAACCAACAAATATCGTATTGGAAATAACGATATAAATTATATCTTTCAAATTCCCATGACAATATCTGTATAGTCACGAAGTCCAACATCGAAATATTCCGAAGAAAATTTCGATTCAACTCCAGTTCAATCCACGTATTGGGAATGTTGATTATTTTTAAAATCACTTTCAAATTCAATTTATTTATTTCAAAAATAAATTGATTTTAATTCTAGTTCAAAACTAGTTCATTTCGATAAAAAACTATTTTTATCTTTTCAAATGTGGAATTCTCCAGCTCAATTCTTTCCAATCCATATATTATGATTTTACACAAATTATAGATATTTTTAATAATTTTATCAAGGCCCGTACAGTCGATTTCCAACAACGGCCATCGAACTGCACTCACAGCGACCTTTTTCGAATTTGATTTGGACATAACTCCAAATCCAACCGTTAGATTTCAAATTTCTAATATTCATTGGAAAGCTCTTTTCGATACGAACCCAACGGCTCCGGTTTTAGGAGAATCCGACGGTCGGATCTCCCGCAACATCAATTCGAAGTTAAAGGTCGAAATTCACGAACTGCCGCGGCGCGTTCTATTCAGGCCATTATATATAATATATATATATATATATATATATATATATATTATATATATTTTGTCGATTTCCTTTTAAAACGTATTTTATAAATGGTTCTAAATTCGTTTCAAAAACAATTTCAACTTCACCTTCAATTTCAAATCGATTTGATTTCAATTCAATTCGAATTCTTTTCAATTTTATTTAATTCGAATTCAAATTCGTTTCAATTCAAATTCTAATTCGTTTTAATTCAATTCAAATTCTAATTTAATTTCACTTTCTATTCAATTCGAATCGAATTCATTTTCTATTCGATTCGAATTCATTTCAAATTGATTCAATAAAATTTCAATTTGAATTTTAATTCAATTTAATTTGAATTTCATTTCAAAATACTAAATTTTTAAATCACTTTTCAATATTCATTATAAAACGAATAAAATCGATATAAATATCGTTCGCGTCAAAATAACGCATCTCTAATCAACACGGCTTTATATTTTTCAAAAACTTCTTTATTCTATTCAACAAATGAATATTTATTCTATTCAACACATAAATCTATATTTCTTTCGACACACGACTAATCTCAACACATGAGTACTGTCAACACATCACTATTTTTGTTATGTAAAATATTTTATTAAATTATGGTATCTATCGTTTGATTTTCAATCAGACTCCACCGTGAAGTAGTTCTAATTTTAAATATGATAAAGATGTAAATTTTATTATTAAAATATCTCACTCAACACATAAATAGTTTCAACACATGAACACCGTCAACACATGACTATTTTTATATTCAACACCTGAATTTTCTTTTATAATATTCATTATTCTCCCGATTGGAATGAGGCCCAATCAATCACCATATAATTTTAATTATATGGATTCCATACAACACATGTATATAATAACAACGATACACAATCAACAATCATCCAAAGTGCACAACACAACTGCACAAGCATCAAATATAAATAATTAACGCTTACACAGCCTGTCGACCAATCGATCGACATTCAATTAAATAATTGGGATTAGTGTGCGCCAAATGTCATCCCAACACCCATGTGGGGTTTCAAATCAACAAACACAGATTTTTATTTGTGCAGTTGGGCGATGTGTAAAATTTATCATCCCAATCAATATCAGTCAAATCAGTGTATATAAACAAATCGGCCGATTTGTTTATAAATATTCATTTATTCACTTTCACGTTAAAAATTATATTTTTAACGATAATTAATTTATTTCAACCATCTACATTTTATTATCGATTTCACATCAACAACACAAACAAATTTCACAACACATCA
Organism: Allium sativum; assembly: GCA_030737875.1. NCBI lineage: Eukaryota > Viridiplantae > Streptophyta > Magnoliopsida > Asparagales > Amaryllidaceae > Allium > Allium sativum. Next base: position 449,084,069 of record CM060919.1, read on the forward strand.
ATTAAACAAACAAGCCATCTATGGTCTGTGGATGACGGGTGTCGGGTGCTGCTAAGCACCGTCTGCATCCTAGTATATATATATAATAGAAAAAGAGATTTAGAGTGAGAAGTTCTCACCAAAGCTAATCCAACTTCACGACACTTCATATGTAGAAATCTTCGTCGTTCTCGCCTTTTGTCACTTTCGTTGCCCGTATTCACTACATATATAAAAATCGAATTTTTACTTCGCTATTCAATATATAAAAATCGAATTTTTACTCCGCTACTATATAGATAAAAATTCTATTTTTACAACGCTACTCTCTATATAAAGATTTCGCCTTTTCAAATTTAAAGATTTCGCCTTTTCAAATTTAAAAATTTCGCCTTTTCAAATTTAAAAATTTCGCCTTTTCAAATTTAAAAATTTCGCCTTTTCAAATTTAAAATTTTCGCCTTTTCAAAATTTAAAATTTCGCCTTTTCATTCTCTATTATATAGAAATAATATTTTCAATACACTACTTATATAAAAATAGTATTTTTATATCTTCTACTATATAAAGGTCATATTTTTAATACTCTTCTATCATAAAAATTATATTTTTATTATCCCTATGATATAAAAATCATATTTTTACACTAAAGATCATATTTTTAATTCTATAAAATAAATTAAAAACTGAAATAAAACTCACATTGGTTGAAAGGGGCTCGCTAAAGCGTCGGAGAGGCACGGGAACTAAATAGCAAGCTTGGAACTCGATAAAAATTGGGTCTTTGGCCAAGAAAGGGGGTCCACGTGGTCGGAGGAGGTGGTGGCCGGCGTCAAGGGGGTGCAGCAGGCGAAGGTGAGGCCAGGGGGTCCCACGGTGGCGCCCTTCGTCGATTTGGGGTTTCGAGTGGTCGGATAAGGAGAGGGGGAGGTGGATTAGCGGCGCAGGTGAGTGGAAGGAGGCAGGGGGGTCGCGGCGTCGGTGTAGGCGGTCGGAGGCGTGGGGCGGTTGCCTGGATCTCGAGGGGGGGGCTAACGCGATGGCATCACGTCGGGTTCTTCGAGGAAGATGAGAGTGTGAGCGAGAGGAGGGTAGGAGAAAGGGGGAGGTGGGCGACGAACGGAGGAAGCGGGTGGAGGATGAACGACGGTGGAGGGGCGATTTCCGTAGGGTGGAGCGATTTGATTTGGAGGGAGGAAATGAAAATGAAAAGGGAGGGAGGGGTGTATGTAAAAGTATATATTATTTTATTTATTTTTAATTTTTAAATCATTGAAGGTTGAATTTTAATTCGAACACCAAACGAGGCCCAACGACCGTCGCCCCTAGCTAATTACCCCTATTCCGAACACAATGGGATATGCCACGTAGGCCAATTCGACTGTTTGAATCAGTTTCCGTTGAATTTAAAATATAAATCTATATATATTCAATTTGAACGTACATTTCAATTTACTGGGGCCACATACGAACTCTAAAAATTGCAGAAAAATTATTTCTAGCTTCGTACTGACGATATGGTCCTAACAAAAATAGTTTCGTCGAATTCTGAGACCGTTGGAAAAATGGCTATTTTCCAGTCGATTAAAATCAACTAAAACTAGTCAAACGCGTTTTCCTCTGCCACGCTCACATATTGATTCGAAAAATTATGAAATTTGGAATCTAGCAATCATTTGACATCACGGATCCAACAAAAGTGGTTTCGTCGAAATCCGAGGTCATTTGCAAAATGCCTATTTTTAAGGGCCTGAATTCCATAGCGACTATTCAGAATTTTCAACTGGACATATCTTTTGGTCCCCGGTATGAAATTTCGATTTTTCGGATTCGTTGGAAAGATATTCTCAATTAGATTCCATTATTTTTGGTTTCACTAAAATCCGATTTGTTTTGCACCCGGTACATTCAATTGAAGTTCGAAATCGAATTATCGAACTACCGCGCCATTTTCAATTCTATTTATAATTATATATAATTATTTATATTCTAACGACGACGTATATAATATATACGTTCGATTTCTATTCAAAATAAATTTCTCGTCGATATTATTTAAAATAATCCATTTTAAATATAGAAAATTCGCTATAATTGCCAAAATAAAAATTTTAATCTGGCCCTGATTTTCGGGTTGTTACATGGTCTGTGGACGACGGGGAGCAGTTCATATATGCAGTTATAAAATAAATAACTGTGCAAAAATAATTTTAGTGAGAGGCTCTCACCTTAGGGATCCACTCATCCATTCATTATTTCTGAACGGTTTGGATTTGTATTTGATTCCAGTCGGTTCCATCGCCATCTGTTTCACGCAGTTTATATTAAAAATCACATTTTTAATAATGCTTCATATATTAAAAAAATCACATTTTTAATCCAAAACCATTTTTATAAAAATCATATTTTTATTCTAAAATCATTTCTATAAAAATCATAATTTTATATCATTATTCAAATAATCAAAAACATATGTTTACTTCGCTTTAATGATAATAAAGATCTCATTTTTATATGTTAGTCATATAAATAAAAATCATATCTTTATATGTTCTAAAAACCATAACTTTCTCATCATAAAAATCACATTTTTATTAGCATAAAAATCATATTTTCGAAGCTAAAAAGTATAGCTTTCTTGACATAAAAATCATACTTTCTATTTACATTATGAATACATAAAAGTCATATTTTTATTAACATTATGAATATATAGAAATCTTATTTTTATTTTGCTATTTCCATTTTATAAACAATGCTAATATTATTTTTAAAATAATGCTAATATTATTTTTAAAACAATGCTAATATTATTTTTAAAACAACGCTAATATTATTTTAAAAATCATACTAAGATTATTTTCAAAATCATATTTTTAACAAAGTTATATATATATAATCATATTTTTACAAAGTTATATATATCTATATATATTAAACATCGTATATGTTAAATAATTAAAAAGAAATAAAAAATATAATAAACAAAACCTTGTTCATCGTTTTAATATTCAGACCGTCGTTCCTAAAAGCTCCGCCCTAGGGTTCCAGATCGCCATCGCGAGGAGCCACCAGTCCAAGATCGGTCGTCACCCCCCCCAAAGAGCTTCGTGTCAGCTTCCAACGCCGGGTGCCTCCTTCCATTCGAACGCCTCCACCCTCGTAGAATCGACCACGAACGTGTCCCGTTGGAGCAGCAATTTCTGCCTGTACGAGGATCGAGAACCGATCATCTCCGTATGATCTTGAAGAGCTGAAAAAGCTCTATGGTTTTCGTTTTAGAATGGGGATCAACTCGAAGTGGATTGGAGGATTTAAGGGGATTTGATTTCAAAGGATTTCCATCATTGGGTTTAGAGAGCGGCGGGATGGAGGTTTAACCAGAAGAAGAAATAAAGAGGGTTTGACCGTTTTTTTAACCTTATATATATATGTATATTATTTTTATTTTAATTCCAAAAATCTTTGTTTAATAATCCGATCTCCAAATCAAACTCAACGACTGTCGCCCCTAGCCAAATACCCCCATTTTGAACACAATGAGATATGTTTCATAACCCAATTCGGTTGTTACGATCAGTTTTCGCTAAATTTAAAATATAAATCAATATATTTTGAATTCAAACGTACATTTTAATTTACCGGGGCCACATACTGATTCCGAAAATTCTCGAAAAATAAATCTAGCTATGTTTTGACGATACGGTCCTAACAAAATTAATTTCATCAAATTTGGAGACCGTTTGAAAAATGGTCATTTTCTGGTCGATTCAGATTGACTGAAAATGTTAAAACATATTTTCTTTTGCTACGCTCAAATATTGATTCCAAAAATTTTGAAAATTGGAATTTAGCAGTAATTTGACATTCTTGATCCAATAAAAGTGGTTTCATCGAAAACGGAGGTCGTTTGCAAAATGGCTATTTTTAAGTGTTATATATTATATTAAAATATATATATATATATATTCCACAACGACTTTTCTAAATTGTAAACTGGACGTAACTTACAATTTATAAAACAAAATCTCAGTTTCTTACATTCGTTAGAAAGATATAATTAATCAGATTCAAATATTTCTTGTTTCGTCCAATTTTGACTTATATTGAATTCTGCACATTCATTTGAAATTAGAAATCGAATTTTCGAACTACCGCTCCATTTCAGGCTCGTTTTATAATTAAAATAAATTTATACGTTCTAACTTCATCGAAAATAATTTTTTCGTCGTTATTATTTAAAATAAATCATTTTAAATATTCAAAATTCACTAAAATTGCTAAAATAAAAAATTTTAAATTGGTTCTGATTTTCTGGGTTGCTACAATCTCCCCCACTTAAAATATTTTCATCCTCGAAAAGGAATGGAGCTGAAAGTTGTTTTACTAATCAACTCAACTTTCATTCTGGCTTTCGTTCTTCAACTTTTCAGTTTCTAAGAAATTTTCAAATTCTTCAAAAATTTGGCTACCACCCTAAATTTTTGAAAAATTTCGCCGTAACCTCCTTTGTACGGGGAGACATTTAAAACCGCAACTAGCCTCACAGGGCCCTCACCAATCCATAGGAGAAAGAAAATGCCAAGCGACCAGCCATAAGCTCATAAAATCTTTAAAATAAAAAGAAAATGCCAAGCGGCCAGCCTTAGGCTCATAAACTCTTTAAAATAAAAAGAAAATGCCAAGCGGCCAGCCTTAGGCTCATAAACTCTTTAGAAGAAAAAGAAAATGCCAAGTGGCCAGCCTTAGGCTCATAAACTCTTCAAAAGAAAAAGAAAACTAGTAAACACGTACCTATTTGTCGGGCATAAAATTTTATTCCTCTTCTTAGTAGTTTATCCATAACCTGTTCAATGTATTTACATGTATATGCATGCAACTGCAATAAATTTTCATCTCAGTACAATATTTGATTTAATTTGGCTTAATGGCTCAAAATTTTAATTAATCAAACCAATAATCAAACAACAAAACCAACAATCAATTAGTTGATTAAAATTTTCCAATTCATAACTTTGATATATATTCAAAAATCATCTTTTTGGTGTCAAATCACAACAATATATTCTAACTATATTTTGGTTCTCACACCAGTCAATTGGAAATATATAGATATCCCACTTTCGAAACTCGAGAATCAATGCTGATGATGTCGCGACATCACCAAAATTATACCCGGGCGACTAGAGTGTGATTCTATATCTATCCAGTATATTCGAGGCTTCGAATATACGTTCGTGAGACGTATATGCAAAATCTCCATATACTAGATTGTCCAAGTTCAATATAAAAATAAATATTCAAATATGTTTCATAAGGTTTAAATTTTCAAAACATTTTTTTTTTCATTTTTATTTTAAAAAATAACACTCTTCACGCTCGTTCTAGGATACTAGTGATCCCATCTCTAAAGAGTCATTCTCATTGGATATTACTAATCCAATCTCTGATGAATTCTTTTTTTCGGTTCTAATATGTCATGTTCTCGAGCTCTGTAAACCGAAGCTCTGATACCAAATGTAGCGACCCGTGCTTCTCGGCCGGCCTAAACCGAACAAGAAGGCGGACTGCTTTGAGAACACGACAAATCAGAACACAAACGACAGAACATTTCATTGCTATTTATAACAATTTACATCAGAGTACAAGAATATACCAGAGTATGAATAAATATTACATAGAAAAATATCAGAGATTAAAATACATAGCTACGGAAATAAAATGTAACAACCCAAAAATCTGGGCCAGTTTAAAATTTTTATTTTGGCAATTTTAGCAAATTTTGAATATTTAAAATAGATTATTTTAAAAAAAATCGACGAGAAATTTATTTTGAATAGAATTCGACGTATATATTATATACGTCGTCGTTAGAATATAAATAATTATATATAATTATAAATAGAATTGAAAATGGCGCGGTAGTTCGATAATTCGATTTCAAACTTCAATTGAATGTAGCGAGTGCAAAACAAAACGGATTTTAGCGAAACCAAAAATAATAAAATCTAGTTGAGAATATCTTTCCAACGAACCCAAAAAATCGAAATTTCATAGCGGGAATCAAAAGATATGTCCAGTTGAAAATTCTGAATAGTCGCTATAGAATTCAGGCCCTTAAAAATGGAAATTTTGCAAACGACCTCGGATTTCGTCGAAACCACTTTTGTTGGATCCGGGATGTCAAGTTATTGCTAGATTCCAATTTTCATAATTTTTCGAGTCAATATGTGAGCGTGGCAAAGGAAAACGCGTTTGACTAGTTTCAGTTGATTTTAATCGACTGGAAATTGGCCATTTTTCAATCGGTCTTCAAATTTGAAGAAATTTGTTTTGTTAGGACCGTATCGTCAATAGGAAGCTAGAAATAATTTTTCTGGAATTTTTAGAGCCAGTATGTGGCCTCGAAAAATTGAAATGCGCGTTTGAATTTGAAATATATTGATTTATATTTTAAATTTAACAAAAACTAATCGTAACAGCCGAATTGGGTGATGAAACATATCCCATTGTGTTCGAAATGGGGGTATTTGGCTAGAGGCGATAGTCGTTGGGATTGAATTGGAGGGGGGACGCGAAATCTCTCAACAATGTAATTAATGGAATTAAATATTAATTAATATACATATTTTATATACTGTTGCCCCTTTCTCTAAACCCAAACCTCAAAGTAGCCACCATGAATGAATTAAACGGCAGAAACCCTCCCAAAACATTTCGATAATCGCTCTCAAACTAGAAAGAATTAGGACCTAATTTCCTTACTAAAATTGTAGCGCTATGTTTGATCTTCGGATTGGTAAAGAAATGATCGGTTATTGGGTTGTCGTGGGTGAGAGTTTCCGCCTGGAAGCACCACTGTTTGTGGCCGATTTCAGGCAAGAAGAGGGGGGCGAGATCAACGCGGTTCTGGGTATGGAGTGGTGGCATCGAGGCGCGCCACGTAGGGGGAGTGATCGGAGTTCAGTGGCTTCAAGATGGGTGCGGTGGTGGGTTTTTCCATGGAGCATGGGTTCGTATTCGTTCCTCCTGGAACGATGAAGGAGATGGGTTTTCTAACCCTAATTATAATGTAATTAATATTAATTGTTAATTATTAACTTAATTAACTTGTTCAAATGGTTAAAATGATATAACTTCCTCGTATGTTGTCAGAATTCAGAAAATCGAAAAGCATTGGGATCCTCTAGTCGAGCACTACATTTCAGAAGAGACCAAAACAGAAACGAATCCAATTTGAATTTAAGGCAAATTAAAATCCGAACAGTTCAGAATTCAGAAACAAACACTGACGGAGTGGAAAACGAAAGTGAGAATTCTCTCACTTTAAATTTTCTGTTCAGTTACTTATTTCATAACTGCATATATGAACTGCTCCCCGTCGTCCACAGACCATGGACGACTTGTTTGTTTGATTGTGTTGTGAAAAGTGAAAATATCGTATATATTGAAAGTGAAAATATCGTATATATTGATAGTGAAAATATCGTATATATTGAAAGTGAAAATATCGTATATATTGAAAGTAAAAATATCGTATATATTGAAAGTGAAAATATCATATATATTGAAAGTAAAAATATCGTATATATTGATAGTGAAAATATCGTATATATTGAAAGTAAAAATATCGTATATATTGAAAAGTGAAAATATCGTATATATTGAAAAGTGAAAATATTATATATATTGAAAACGAAAATATTATATATATTGAAAATGAAAATATCGTATATATTGAAAAGTGAAAATATTATATATATTGAAAGTGAAAATATCGTATATACTGATAGTGAAAATATTATATATATTGAAAATGAAAATATCGTATATATTGAAAAGTGAATATATATATATATATGAAATGAAAACGATGTATATGAAATATTCGAATTGAAAACGATGTATATGAAATATTCGAATTGAACTTAATAGAAAATGAATTCGAATTGAATTAAATAGAAAATGAATTCGAATTGAACTGAATAGAAAATGAATTCGAATTGAATTAAATAGAAAATGAATTCGAATTGAACTGAATAAAAATGAATTCGAATTGAACTGAATAGAAAATGAATTCAAATTGAATTGAATTTGAAATTTGAATTGAATTGAAATGAATTTAAAACGAATTTATAAGGAAAAATTCAATTTGGATTTGAATTTGAATATGAAGTTGAAATCGATTTGAAAAGGAATTTAAAACGATTTATAAAATTCATTTTAAATAGAAATCGACAAAATATATATTATATATATTATATATATATATAATGGCCTGAATAGAACGCGCCGCGCTGCGGCAGTTCGCGAATTTCGACCATTAACTTCGAACGGACATTACGGGAGATCCAACCGTCGGATTCTCCTAAAACCGGAACCGTTGGGTTCGTATCGAAAAGAGCTTTCTAACGAATATTAGAAATTTGAAATCTAACGGTTGGATTTGGAGATACATCCAAATCAAATTTGGAAAAGGTCGCTGTAAGTGCAGTTCGATGACCGTTGATGGAAATCGACTGTATGGACCTTGATAAAATTATTAAAAATATCGATAATTTGTGTAAAATCATAAGAAATGATTTGTGAAGAATTGGGATGAAAAACTCCATATTTGAAAAGATAAAAATATATTTTTATCGAAATGAACTAGTTATTAACTAGAAAAATAATCCAATGGTTATAAATAAATAAATTGGATTAGATTTGAAATTATCTTTGGATATTTTCGATATTGGATTCCGTGGTTATATAGATATTGTGATGGGAATTTGGAAGATATCGTTATCGTTATTCCCGATATGATATCTATTGGTTTCAGGATTTGATGTTGAATATAAGTCGATACTATCTTTATTCAAACCCTTCTATTTAATGTCAAATTGGATTGATTGATTGTTTGGATTGTGCTCGACCAGTTTATGAGTAGAATATGCTTTTACATTTAGCATTGGGTTGGGTTGAAAATATCTATGTGCTAACGCCTTGTGAAACACTTCACGATTTGACGATAAAGTGTTTAGTGATGTTGTGTCCATTTCAAATTTAATGAATGATTGTGAAATGATATTTTTCTTAAGTGAAAGGAAATGTATTCCCGATTTTGGACAGGGAATGTTTTATAAAACAGAAAGGATTTCGAGACCCAAAACCCGATGATTTCTAAAATGATTTAGAAATGTATTATATGTTACATTGTGGTTCATCGCATATTCGATTAGTTGCTATTGATGATGTATCTGTTTGGTGGCGGAGAATTTATTCTCTTGCTTAACACCCTTCTTTGAGACGTACGAGCTCAAAGGTTATGTGATTAATAGTGACTGATCATATGCGTGAATTACTGATGTGAAGTACTATATTTTGAAAGTACTTGTGATTATTATGTTGTGAAATGATTTTCCCTACTTCGGGATATGAAATGATTTAGTATGTGGCTAAAGATTCGGGTAACCCTGAGACTAAAAGTATGGGTGAGAGGGCGGTGTATGCTCTCCATGTGTGGGAGGTGCATCGTCGGTGTATCCTATTCCTATGTGGGGTAGGTGCACATTTATATATCGAGTTGCGAGGTGCGTACCCTTTGCCTTGTCGATGGGGAGCACGATATTTGGTTGCATACTTGTTTCTATGCATTGTTATGTTTTGGAATTCACATTTCCAAACGATTTGATTTGAGATCCCGAAGTGAAATCTACTTTGATACAGAAAGTTAGATATGTATTTCAAATGATTTGAAATAAGAAATCGGGAATAAAATCCAAAGGAATAATTTCTGTAAATTGAATTGGATTTAGAAAATCTAAGTGTAGTGATTAATCTAAGTGGGTAGAATGGGATATTGCATGTTGATTTATGCATAGTAGATCCATATATCTATATTGATTGTTGTTTATACACTGGTATTCATGGGGGTAAACCTGTTCCGCGTTAGCGGCGTGGTCCTGTGATATACCATATTATCAAATAAGTTAATTATAACTGTTAGAGTTTCTCACACCAGTCCCATGACTGACCTGTAGTTTGCTTTTCCCTTGCGAACTCGGGTGCCCCTATTTTCCACACGAGCAGTCGAGTATTTTTATTTTGCAGATGTATTGAGCAGGATTCTGGATTGAAGCTTTAAGCTGTGTCCAGACATTTACAGTCTTCCGCTGTGTAGTTTATATTTCCGCTGCGCATTGTATTACATTTATGTAAATTTATTTCCGCTATGTATTATTTTCGATATACTCTGATATTCTATACTCTGATGTAACATTATTATGATGTTTATTGAAGTCTTCTATTATTTGTTCTGATGTGTTGTATACCCAGAGTTAGCGTATGCGGGATTCGAACGGTCTTGGTCGATTTAGCGATCGATTAGGTCCAGGCGAAATCAGTTGTCGTTACATAAAATGTATAAATACAATGCGTAGCGGAAATACATTAACAAATACAACCGAAAGGAATACACGGATACAGAGCGTTCCGAATATAGCTCTAGCTATAAATCCAGGATCCTGTAAAAATAAATCTGCAAAACCAAAACTACTAGCTGCCCGTGTGGAAAATAGGGGCACCCAGAGTTTAGGTTAAAACAATAAACTCCGGGTCAGTCATAGGACTGGTGTGAGAGCTAAAACAATTGTTTAAAACTTTTCTTTAAAATAAGGTAAATCAAGGGACCACACCGTATAACACGGAACGGGTTTACCCCCAAGAATACCAATGCCTAAAACAAACAGCGCAATGCTAAATAGAGAAAAATGAAACTATTATAAGACCCAGGTCCCATCACACAATGCAACGCAAGCCGGAGGATAGAGCTTTGCCTTATAATAGCCAAATATGCTTGGTATGTTTTAAAAAATCTTTTATTATTACTATAAGTGAAGAAATTAACTTCAAATATAAATCTATCAATCATAGACGGCATAGTATCCCATGCTACTATGTCGCCATACTAGGCTCTATAATTAAAACCGCAAAATGTCGTATTGGAAGTTTGGATTTCCATCATGGTGGCTCCTGATTCGAAAGATCTATTGCGTAGTGCAATTCACCACGGTTTACGTCACAGGCATGTGAAAACACCATAATGCACATCCACACTATCCAGGAAACAAGTTACCGCGGCTTACGTCCAAGCATTGGAAAACACCGCTAACTCTATCCATCTGGGATTCGGGGGGTGTGCCCTTATCCCTACTGGTGTGGGGCGACCACACCCAGTATCAACTCGGTCGACCGAATTCATGACAACTCGTAGGATGTCGATCCTCATCTCTAAAGCATACTAATCTAACCATCAGTTTGCCACCATACCGGTGTGTGAGGCTCGTGAATTAACGCTACACAAAGCTGTGCTATATTAAAGCTGTGTTTTGATCATCATCCACCAAAATTTGCTTTTCAACAAAAGTTTGGATCACTACATCTCAGCATGCCACACTATCAATCCATACTGTACCACTGATTTCTGCCAATATATAACCTCTGAGCTCGTACGTCTCAGAGAACGGTGTTAAGCATAAGAATAAATTCTCCGCCACCAAACAAATATATATTTAGCAGAGATCAACGAATACAGTATAAAGGAATACAATGTCAGGCACACCATCCATTTACAATTCCGTTCTGGGTCTGAACAAAACTGGAGGCACCTTATTCCTCGTTCCGTATGTCCAATACAGGAGAGAGGCCCTCGCATATCCGTTCAATCAACAAGTATGTCCAGAAGGCTACCACTGTAGGCCCTTCAAGGTAGCTACTCCAATCATGGGCATCAATAGCGACCCATCCATTCGATCTGATCGTTGGTCTTGCACCGTCTTCAATCTCTTCAACTTTTCGTCGTGTCAATTATTCAGAATGGGTTAAACCCGGCCTTTCAGAATAACTCGCGTATCTTATAATCAAGTGCTATAACAACACATTATACGCCTCATTCCAATCCAGAATATTCTTTTATTCAAATATTCTTTTCACAATTTAAACCAAATTAAGGTTTTCCAAACTAGTCGGGATTAGCGCACCTTACCGAAGTAATCATTTGTTTAATTTCCCAATCCCAACCTATTCATCCCATGGAGCAAAACTGGTAATACTCCATATCTAACACCACGGTGTTATTGGTAAAAATTATTTATCATTTCACATTCAAATCTAATTAAAGATTTAACTATCGCTTAGAACAAAACTGGTGATACTTCATTCTCGATCATTTTCTTAAATTGATAATTTTAATTATCACATTCACTTTTCAATCTAATTAAAGATTCATTAAAACTCCACTTAGTTTTAATCTTCCCAAAAATCAATATTAATGATTATTTAACTTTGGAAAATCAAACATGCGCATCGACAATCTACACCGTACCATTGATTTCTGCCGATATATAACCTCTAAGATCGTACGTCTTAGACAAGGGTGTTACGCAAGAGAATAAATTCTCCACACCAAACAGATATATATTTAGCAGAGAACAACGAAAACAGTATCGAAATACAATGTTAGACATGTAATCCTGTCTTTAACTTGGTTAAAGAACCAATGTCATTTAAAACACGGTTCACGATAAACCCAAAATCACATTCCATTAACAACGGAATCTTCACAGAAAACAGATCAATATATAATCGATATCAATTTCCGTATCCGACTAAAAATGTAACGACCCGCCTTTTTTTTGACCGATTCTCGCCGGTAATTAAACCGACTCGAAGCGCTCAAAACGACAGATTGTTGTTGGCTTACACGGTTTAAAACAGAACAGACACAGAATCACAGAGTACAAATATTTCAGCGGAATAAAAATTTCATATAATATCAGAGTTTACAAAAATATTTGCACAGCGGAAAATATACATGATGAATACATAATTTCTTTAACAAAATACTTTGTTTAGCGCATGCGTGTCTTCACATCTTCGCATTCTCCTTGCGTGCCTCTCCAGTTCGTCGCGAGCTAAAATATCTAATCTGGAACACTTAGGGCCTGACCCGAGTGTCCCATGCAAAATACACAAAACACCCGAGTCAGGATTAAACTTATTTCAAGTTAGCAAACTTCGGTAAACACTAAATATAATCAGTTTAGTCCTAACACTTTGTTAAATAATTTGAACATCAAAATATGTGAGTTGTCGACATTTATGGACAAAACATGCATAAATCCAAACAATAAACTTATGTGGGCAGTGAGGCATAAGTGGAACAGTACAACATAGTAACGGACATCATGAATGCATACGACGAACGAAAGATCAAGACTTTAAGTGCAGTTTGGAAACACGCATGCAATAATTATATGCAGACTGTAATTATGCATGTTGTTTAAATTAAGCCAAAATTACGAACATGTATCTACAAAAGGTAGAGAAATACTTGGAATATGCAGCAAGCAAGTAGTTATGCCGAAACAGTTGCAACCTTTGCTTAAGAAAGGACTGAAATAAACTAATCTCATCAAAGCGGTCCGGATGTGTGCATGCGTCAATACGATGATACAACAAAAGGGAAATGAACACTTTATTTTGCGTGTAGCATGTGCATGGAAATTAACATATTTGGAATCACAGCAATACATAATAAACTTATAGGACTATATGCATGCGAATGGATAATAAAGTTTACAGCCAAATGAATGGCCATATTTAACATGTATGAGAGTGGCTTAGCAACAACTCACTATACAACAAATACTTTGTGGAACAGCATATCAATTTGGTAATGAATTTCAACTACAAAAATGAAAGCATTATTGGAATATCAGTTCAAGATATAGTTTATTTGCTAGCATAGTGCGTGTGTCCTACTTCAAGTAACATGCAAACAGGGAAATGGAAGAACGTTATGTGTGGTATCCTTATTTACAAGCCTATGTATCTATACAGTGGGCATGCATGTATAAATTACTTTGGCCAGGTGCCAAGAGGACGCCAGTATGTACTAAATTATGAAGTAACCTCTTTTGTTCTTCTTCTTTTAGTCATATATATAAGAGTTTGCTTTTTCTGACAGAAGTAAGATAACACCATATAGAACAAGGAACTGCCAAACAGTGAGCCAAGGAGCAGTAATGCACAAATCACACAAAACGAATCAATATAGTGGCGTTGCTTAAAACCAAGGGACAAAAGGAGACATCAAGAGAGGTCATACTATGAGTCCTATACGTTCTTGACATCATGTTAGAGAAAGAGAGAGCTCACGGTAAAATTTACATATGTACATCGAAACAACTAACCCGAAAATAAATCTAGGAGCAGTAGCACCCTCACTAATGCACATGCGTGGATAAAGTCACAAAGCGATACTTGTTGACACTTAACGGTGAAACCAGGTAATGCAGACCCCATTATGAACTGAGGTGCAACCAAGTATTTTGTATTTCTAAAGTTAGGAGGAAAAAGGTTTGATGACAGTAAAGACACTAATGCACACATGAAGGAAAGACTCTATGACATGCACTTATTCCATACCTAACCTAACAGGAGCTATCTATATGCTACAGTTCAACCAAGGCAGTCAACAACGATGGCAAACAACATGTCCAAACGGATTATACTTGGTTAATCCAAAGTGGCGAACTTGCAAAAAGTTAAATCTGTAAGAAAACTTACAATCGGTGGCGATGAGACGATATATAGCTGCTGCAGACAGCGGCAACGGCCTTCGGCTTCGGTGCGGAGTTTCGTTGGCAGTTGCGTGTGTCTTCTCCAAGATGGCGTCGGACCTCGATGAGACAGCAACGGGTGCTTTGATTTGAGATGTGGCTGCTGTGGTTGACTTAGGAAAGGAGACGGTGGTTCCAGTCAGGTGTGGTGAGGGTGAACGGTCTTGGAAGTTTAAGGCGTAGGGTTCACAGCTGATAAAGGCTACATTCGGTACAGATTTGCAGCGATACGGACGCGGTCTTAATCGTGGGCGGCACAGCTTGAGAGGCAGGGTTTGGAAGGCCGACGGTGAAGTGACGGAGGTGCTGCGGTGGGTTTGACATCCGATTTTGGGAGAGGCGAGGCTTTGCGGGAGGATGAAGTCATGATTTTTGAATTGAAAGAAGAATGGATTTGGGGATTTTTTTTATTCCTTTGGCTGAGCGAATGAGGAAATGAAACGAGAGAGGAAATATAAATAAAGGTTAAAGGCGGTGGGCAAAAGAAACGTGGTGAACAAACACGATGAACCAGGACAGGTGTAGACAAATACATAAAAAGGCAAGACAAGTGGCCATAATTATTTATTTTAAATTTTTATTTTTAGTATAGTTTGAAGGAAATATTGGGATGAACACGGTAGGAGATTTGAACAGATGTAAAAGATTTGAACGAAGGAACATGGTAGAACGAATGTTACAAATGACCATACCACGTTGTTTAACGCAATCAACCCGTTATAAATTCAACCGCTATTAACGATAAATTAAATTGCAAATTCTCATTTCAACGTTTTAAATAAATTAAATTTCTTCTTAAATTAAATACAAGATTTTTCCTATTTCGAATATTCAAATAAACCGAAAACGTTAATAATGTTCGTTTTTAACAAACGTTCATATTGAAATTTGAATTTAAAAAAAAATTATTTTAAAGCAAAACTATGTTCAAAATAGTTACAAGTACAAATATTACGTCGAAATCTTAACACAAATACTTATTTTAACGGTAAAACTTAAATTTAGATCTATATTTTAGACGTAAAAATTCTGGACCGTTACAATCTCCCCCACTTAAAGCTTTTCGTCCTCGAAAAGGAGAGTTGTAAATTTTTATACGTAAGTAGAATAAAAGGTATCAAAAACAAAATACTTATCATCTTTGGCAAACTTGAAAATTATCAATAGTTCAAAGGAATACAAAACTTCATATAATTGAATTTGTAAACTTATATATCAAAACTTAAATTATATTGAAATTGGATAAAGGAAATTTGTACTATATTCCGAAATCAAAATTTGCAAAAACATTTAAAAACTCCAAACGATTTCTTCGAACTTAGAATCCCATTTTCATTTTAAATCATTGAAGTACTATACATTTCTTCCATATAGAATCATACTTCACCTCGGGATTTCAAAACCAAATCGCTTCCAAAAACTTCAAACATATTATGATAAAATCAGTATCAATATATATGTTCCATTTCCTCGAGAAGTTTCTCCCCATGACAAGGTTACTCGGGAACGACCTATCGCACGAAATAGTATATATATATGACGTCTCTCCTTTCCCTGGAGCCGACCATCATAAGGACTCAAAAATCCGAAATCACACACACCCTTTCTTTAGTCACGGGTTACCCAATTCCATGGTTCATATCAAATCATTTCATATCCCGAAGGTATAAATCACTTCACAACAATAATTCGCAAATACTTTCAATCATAATATTGTTGTTTTTCAAAACATTTCAAATATCGGGATTCAAGTCGTCAAAACTTCTTTTATTTATAAACCACTTTCCCATATCCAAAATAACTTGGAAATCAATTCAATCAATACGATTTTCTTAATAACTTCTCAAATCAAGTAAGCTTTAAATTTTCACATCAAAAGCTCTTTATAAAAATCGTATAAGTTCATTAGATCAAATATCATTTAAATAGCTTCAAAACCTTTCCAAGATAAAAAATGTTCAAGAGATTCAAATCAATATCTTAGTGATCATTTACAAGTCATATAGTCGAATGACCCTTCCTATCACCCAAAATTCTTTCCACAAAATATAGGACTTCTTATTTAGTCTTATTTCAAATATCATGTCTTGTTGAAAAGGTTACATTATCAACTAGTCGAAAGAAAACTCTTGAAACATTTCTATAAAAAAATACCATCACGCTTCTGCTACGCACTCTGATTAAGCATATGTATGTATTCCCGATGCATACATGGATACAAGTATTGCAGTTCAATCATGGAATACTCAATTTTTTTTCTACTTTAAATTTTTCACTTGGGTGATTCTTATTTCAAATCTCATTTTCTTTGCCTCACAAGCGATTACTTATTAAGTAATTTACGTCCAATTCAACCATAACAATTTCAAGTGGGGTGATTAAACCTTCTCCCCTACTTAGATCATTTGTTAAAATTTGATTAAATTCGATTGTCAAACTTTGAAGTAAGGGGTTATCCTCAACATACATTTTTTTCTTTTTATTTTTAAATATATCTCGACGTCTTAACTGGAAAGATACATCTTCCTCACTTCTGAAACATGAAAATAAACACTGATGATGTCTGGCTCATCAACAGAATCATTCTCAAATAACTAAAGTGCGAATCTATATTTATTTAGCACACAAAGAATTTAGCACATACGTTAGCTAGGCGTATGTCCATAAAATCTTCATGTACTCAATAGTCTAGCCTTGACGTCAAATAAAATTCTTGCAACTATTTTCATTACACTTTAATTTCTTTTCAAATCAAAAATTTCTGAATTAACTACATCCTTATATGTATCTTTCATAAGGGTGCAGAAACTTTCATTTCAATTATCTTGAAATTTTCAAAATTTCCTTTATTTTCCCTTATACTTCCGAACACTTAGCGAACCGCTTCGAGAGACCTTTACTGCAAAGAGCCAAAAGAAGTTTTATTTTCGAAAATATTTCTTTAAATACTCTATTTCCAAATCTTTTTTTTAATACTTTATTTTCGAAAATCCTTTCAAAAATATTTATTCTTCGGAATCCGCTGATTCTAGTGTCTATTCTACCTTAAACCGGATAAGCCAAGCTTTGTATGAACCAAAGCTCTAATACCACTTGTAACGACTCACCTTTTTTTTGACCGATTCTCGCCGGTAATTAAACCGACTCGAAGCGCTCAAAACGACAGATTGTTGTTGGCTTACACGGTTTAAAACAGAACAGACACATAATCACAGAGTACAAATATTTCAGCGGAATAAAAGTTTCATATAATATCAGAGTTTACAAAAATATTTGCACAGCGGAAAATATATATGATGAATACATAATTTCTTTAACAAAATACTTTGTTTAGCGCATGCGTGTCTTCACATCTTCGCATTCTCCTTGCGTGCCTCTCCAGTTCGTCGCGAGCTAAAATATCTAACCTGGAACACTTAGGGCCTGACCCGAGTGTCCCATGCAAAATACATGTAGTTATATAATACACTGAACACTGGTAAGCGTTATTGACCGTAACGCTTGTGCACCGTTAAACTGTTTGTTTGTGATGAATGAATTTGTATCCATTTGGTTATATGGTTCATTTGGATAAATATGATTGCATTGCATGATATTACACACACACCCCGTGGTTGTGGAAATATATGGGTGATCGATTTAAAATCTCCTTCCAATATACGATTTTATTCAATCATTAAATAATATTTAAAAAGTTAATATTTAATTCAAAACGATTTCAAAGATCCAAGAATATCTTAGCTATCAAAACCCCTTAAGAAATCTGAAGATGACTTAGACTTAAGTTAAGAATTTGTTTAAAGAGATGATTTTGACTTAAGTTAGGAATGAGTTTAAAAAGTTAATTTAAATCATAACAAACATCGAAGTAGGAAAATTTGGATCTTTGAAATAATAAAGAATTGAATAAATCTTTTAATTAAGATATGGGTTTTCCACCTGATTGAAATAAGTTAGATAGAAATAATATTCGATATTTGGTATAAAATTTCATGGTGTAAATGAATACTATCTGGGGAATTTGGAAGATATTATTATATTGTTATTCCACTTATAGTATTCGTTGATTGTGAGAATTTATATCGAATATAAGTGGATAAAAATTTCTGTGTAATTTATGATTCAATATCGATTGATTTGGGTTTTGTCGTGAATCGTATCTTTAATAATATCATTCTTGAAACCCGATGAGATTGAATGGTGGAAATTCATATCGTAATTGGGGATTTAATCAATTCTTTGGCATTAGATCTGGATAGAAATACCATCATCTTATCTTCAATATTAATTACTGTACCCAACTCATATTATAAGCGGAATAACGGTGAACTACCTTTTAAATTCCTCCAATAGTAAGAGTCATCATCTACCAGATTAATATCAAACATCCGAAGATTTATCTCCAACCATACCCAATTATTAAAAACCCGTTTTAATATTAAATAAATCAATTTGAATTCCATATAAAGTATTTCCAATACTTTTGAACTTTTGAAAACATTCCACCAATCATTTAAAAATGATTACTTATAGTTCAGAAAATAATTTGCAGGTTAAAACTTCAAAATAGATTATTTTCGAAGGAAGCGTTACAATAGCATTTCAAAAGCGTTACAAAACAGTTATCTTAACTATTTTGATCAAAATATCATTTATCTTAGCCAAAACTTAAACTTTACAATTCAAAACACCTTTTCATAATTTGTAATGATTTTACAAATTTTTTCCATATTTTTAAAACATTTAAAATAGCTGTTTATAGTTATGGTCAACAATTGTTCTTACATCGATCTTTTCCAAAACGGTTTCAAACATAATTTGAAAATTATAACTCGAATTTAAAATCTGCTTTCACTCATTTGAAAGTTCTTGTTAATATAAATTAAATGTTTTTCCTTTCATGGAAATCCGATTTAGATTGCAAAAGTTATAAGCGTTTAAAGTTTGCATCTAAAATACGTAAATTGTCGTTATGCGACAAGCTCTATTTTTACCATAATAACCATTATTCTATGATACTTCAAAATATCTTAGAAAATCATTATATCCTTATATAACCCTTTAAAAATCATTTAAATTTACTTTCCAAATTATTTTGGATCTAAAATTCAACTTTCATAAATTCCAATTCATTTCTGAATTCAAATAACTTCAAATTAACCTTCCCATTCGTCGGATCAGTTAGGGATAGCCAGGGAGAGCAGGAAACTTCATTTCCAAACCCAAGCCTAGACACTATCCTCTCTGTCATCCTAGAACGTTCTGGTGTATATTCTATTAATATAAAGAGACATCGTTCATATTCAAATTTCAAAATCTCATTTCGAATTTAAATTGAAAATAATATTTTTTTCCAAAACTAGTTAAAGATCGTTATACAAAATCAATACATAATTCAAATCATTTTCAAATCCTAATTCAATATTTAATTCAAAAAAAAAAAATTTTAAATATTATTTAATAATTAAATAAAATCGTATATAGGAAGGAGATTTTAAATCGATCACCCATATATTTCCACTTAAAAATATGGAAAAATTCTGGGATGTTACAAAAAATATAAATGAAATAATGACAAAACCTTTTAAATTCCATATATATTAACAGTCTTCCTTCACAGAAGCTCATCTCGATTATTACCAAATCGAATTCCATTCAATTCCAATTTAATATATTAAATTGGAAATCTTTACTTTGGAAAATTCCATAAATCTTAATTAAAAGATTATAAATTCCAAATCATATTCTTCATTGTTAATTGGGTCAAAGAACAAGTGTTATTTAAAACACCGTTCACGATAAACCCAAAATCCAATTTTTTATTCAATTCTAATTAAATATTAATTAATTGGAAAACTTCACTAAATCTTAATTTAAAGATTTATTCTTTTCTCAAATGGGTTTAAGAACAACGTTAATGAAGACACCGTTCACGATAAACCCAAAATCTAATTTCAATCCAATTAAATATTAATTAATTGGTAAAATTCCCTAAATCTTAATTAAAATATTTATACTTCTCTCAACTGGGTTTAAGAACAGTGTTAATGAAGACACCGTTCACGACAAACCCAAAATCCAATTTGATATCAAATACAAGGCTCTGAATAGAAATTATATCGGCTTATATTCAATATCAAATTCTGAAACCAACCAATATCATATAATCACGGAATCCAATATCGAAATACTCCAAAGATTATTTCCACTCAAATCCATTCCAATTTATTCTTTGGAAATTTCTGGTTATTTTAAAACCATTTTCAAATCCAATTTATTTATTTAAAAATAATTGGATTATTATTCTAGTTAATAACTAGTTCATTCTAATAAAAATATATTTTTATCTTTTCAAAACTAGATTTTTTCACCAAAATTCTTTCCAAATCATTTATTATGATTTTACATAATTTTTCCCTATTTTTAATAATTTTATTATCGCCCGTGCAGTCGGTTTCCAATAACGGCCACCGAACTACATCATAGCGAACTTTTCTGAAATTGATTCGGACATATTTCCAAATCCAACCCTTAGATTTTAAATCTCTTATATTCATTGGAAAGCTCTTTTCGATACGAACCCAACAGTTCCTGTTTTAGGAGAATCCGACAGTCGGATCTCCCGTAACATCCATTTGAAGTTAATGGCCGAAATTCGCGAACGGTCTCTGCGCGACGCGTTTTATACAAGCCATTGTAATATATATATATATATATATATATATATATATATATATATATATATATATCGTCGATTTCCATTTAAAACAAATTTTATAAATCGTTTTAAATTCATTTGAAAAACGATTTCCACTTCCATTTCAATTTCAAATCAAAATTGATTTTTCCATTATAAATTCGTTTTAAATTCATTTTAAAACGATTTCAATTTTATTTTCAAATTAAAATCAAAATTGAATATTCCTATATAAATTTGTTTTAAATTCATTTTAAAACGATTTCCAATTCATTTCAATTTTAAAATCAAAACTGAATATTTCATATCATTATAATATTAAAATGATAATATTTTCAAAATATCAGATTTTGAAATCACTTTTCGATATTCCTTATAAAATTAATAAAATCGACAAAAATCCCATTTGTGTTAAAATGACGTTTAACTACTTAACACGGCTTCACATTTCAATAATTACTGAATATAATTTTAAAATATTCGTTAATTCTGAACTGGAACCAAACTCAATCCATTACCATATAACTTTAGTTATATGGATTTCAACATCACATATATACAACAATAACGATGAACAATCATTAAAAATTCATACAACATCCAGAGTGCATTTTACAATTGTATAAGCATTAAAATAATTAAATAACGCTTATACAGTCTGTCAACCCATCAATTGACATACCACTAATTATTGGGATCAGTGTATGTCAAATATTATCCCAATACCCGTGTGGGGTTTTCAAACAACAAATACTATTTATTATTTGTGCAGTTGGGCGATATGTAAAATTTATCATCCCAATCAATATCAGTCAAATGGGTGTGCATAAACAAATCGTCCGATTTGTAAATGAATATTTATTTTATTCATATACACATTAAAAATCATATTTTTAACAATAAAATATTTATTTCAACACATGAATATTATTATATAGTCCATTTCACATCACAAACAATTTTCACAACACAATCAAACAAACAAGTCGTCCATGGTCTGTGGACGACGGGGAACAGTTCATATATGTAGTTATAAAATAAATAACTGTGTAGAAATAATTTTAGTGAGAAGTTCTCACCTTTGGGATCCACTCCTCCATTCTTTATTTCTGAACGGTTTGGATTTGTATTTGATTCCAGTCGGTTCCATATCCATCTGTTTCACGCGGATTATATTAAAAATCACATTTTTTAATAATGCTTCATATATTAAAAAAATCACATTTTTAATCCTAAACCATTTTTATAAAAATCATATTTTTATTATAAAAATCATATTTTTATATCGTTATTCAAATAATTAAAAACATATTTTTACTTCACTTTAATGATAATAAAGATCTCATTTTTATATGTTAGTCATATAAATAAAAATCACATCTATATATGTTCTAAAAATCATAACTTTCTCATCATAAAAATTATATTTTCTAAGCTAAAAAGTATAGCTTTCTTGACATAAAAATCATATTTTCTATTTACATCATGAATACATAAAAATCATATTTTTATTTACATTATGAATATATAAAAATCTTATTTTTATTTTGCTATTTCCATTATATAAACAATGCTAATATTATTTTTAAAACAATGCTAATATTATTTTTAAAACAATGCTAATATTATTTTTAAAACACTGCTAATATTATTTTAAAAATCATACTAATATTATTTTCAAAATCATATTTTTAACAAAGTTATATATATATATAAAAAATCGTATTTTTACAAAGTTATATATATATATTAAACATCGTATAAGTTAAATAATTAAAAAGAAATAAAAAAATAAAATAAACAAAACCTTTCTGTTCATCATTTTAATACTCAGACCGTCGTTCCCAAAAAGCTCCGCCCTAGGGTTCCAGATCGCCATCGCCAGTTGCCACCAGTCCAAGATCGGTCGTCACCCCCCTCCCCAGAAGAGCTTTGTGTCAGCTTCCAGCGCCTGGCGCCTCCTTCCATTCGAACGTGTCCAGTTGGAGCAGCGATTTCCGCCTGTACGAGGATCGAGAACCGATCATCTCCGTATGATCTTGAAGAGCTGAAAAAGCTCTATGGTTTTCGTTTCGGAATGGGGATCAACTCGAAGTGGATTGAAGGATTTAAGGGGATTTGATTTCGAAGGATTTCCATCGTTAGGTTTCGAGAGCGGCGGGATGAAGGTTTGACCACGAGAGGAAATAAAGAGGGTTTGACCGTTTTCTTAACCTTATATATATATTTTATTTTATTTTTATTTTAATTCCAAAAATCTTTGTTTAATAATCCGATCTCCAAATCAAACCCAACGACTGTCGCCCCTAGCTAAATACCCCCATTCTGAACACAATGGGATATGTTTTGTAACCCAATTTGATTATTACGATCAGTTTTCGTTAAATTTAAAATATAAATCAATATATTTTGAATTCAAACGTACATTTTAATTTACCGGGGCCACATACTGACTCCGAAAATTCCCGAAAAATAAATCTAGCTATGTACAGTCCTAACAAAACTAATTTCATCAAATTTGGAGATCATTTGAAAAATGGTCATTTTTTGGTCGATCCAAATTGACTGAAACTATCAAAACATATTTTCTTTTGCTACGCTCACATATTGATTCCAAAAATTATGAAAATTGGAATCTAGCAATAAATTGACATTCCAGATCCACCAAAAGTGGTTTCATCGAAAACGGAGATCATTTGCAAAATGGTTATTTTTTAAGGGCTATATATTATATTAAAATATATATAAATTCCACAGCGACTTTTCTGAATTTTAAACTAGACGTAACTTACAATTTATAAACGAAGTCTCAATTTCTTACATTCTTAGAAATATATAATTAATCAGATTCAAATATTTCTTGTTTCATCCAATTATGACTTATATTGAATTCTGTACATTCATTTGAAATTAGAAATCGAATTTTCGAACTGCCACGCCATTTCAGGCTCGTTTTATAAGTAAAATAAATTTATACGTTCTAACTTCGTCGAAAATAAATTTTTCATTGTTATTATTTAAAATAATCATTTTAAATATTCAAAATTCACTAAAATTGCTAAAATAAAAATTTTAAATTGGTTCTGATTTTCCTGGTTGTTACAGTTCGCCGCCGCCTCTGGGATAAAACAGCCTCTTGCTTGTTTGTTTTCTATATCGGATCAGTTGCACATATGAAGTCGATTTTGTTTGCACTTTAAAATAATACTGCTTAATTTTTTTTCTATTTATTTTGTATAAAAATGGTGGAGGAGAAGTTAAAAAATATATGTTTTTTCTGAGAAAGAAGAAGAGAGAGAGTTTTTATTTTATATGCAGTATGTACTTTTCTTGTCTAAGACAAATTTCTTATATATAAGAAATGGTAGCAACGTTAGTGGGAGGAAAATTGGACCGCAATTAATGCCAATTTAAATAAAAGAAACATTCAAAAAATTTACAATTTTTAACATATAAATTGCATACGTTTCAAAGGAGATGAATATTAATAAATATTAATTTATTATCATTCATAGCAATATTTTAATACCAAGTATTAAAATTAAGAAAATGGACAAAAGATTATAACTTATACAATGTGAATTGTATATATTCCAAAAATAAAAAAAGATAGTAAATTTGTTATCATTCATGGTAATATGTCAATGCCATTTAAATTTTATAACAGCTCAATCTTATATAAGTATGTGTATATATATAAATAACAGTTATGCAAATGTAACAACTCCCAAAAGAAAATTATTGATACAAATATAATACCGTTTATAGCTTCCAACGACTCTATGGAGTAATGGCTCATAAATATGTTTTTTGTAATTAAATTGCAACATCTCAAAATAATATTGGAACAAAACATGTTACCGTTATTAACTTACAATAGCTCAATTTGTATTTATTCTTATTTTTTAATAAATTCACAAAATGTTCCAAAAAGCCCCCACATGAGTTTCTAAAAAAAAATATTTTCGAACAGTTCAAAAATAATAATACATAAGATTGTGCATAAACAAAGGTGTCTTCCGACTTGAACCTTTGCATAGTGAGTAAGATCCAGTTTCTAATAGAGTGACACATAGTCTTGAACTCTATTCCTAACGTCAAGCCACACACAACCATTATAGAGTGCAATCAAAAAAGCCCGTGCATTTATGGTCATTCACGTCTATCCCAGTTTAGTGAACGCTCTAGGAATCTTGCCCAAAACACCATAGGAAACGACTACATTTCAACATTCACATAGGTGAGTCTATCAAGAGTACTCTTGAAGGTAGGTACTCTACTCCAAATAGAGTATAGATCTCATTAATAGTTTCCATTAACTCATTCTCTAATCACTTCAGGAATACATGCTTCTTAATACATAAATTTAGCATTTTCTCTACTACTACAACACAACTTGTTTTTACCCATTGAACCTAGTTCATGGGATCTCCGGTTATTTAGTTTAGGTTATCATTGTGTGTGATTCCACAATCTCAGGGCAACAGTCCCATTCTTTTAGAATCATTAAGGACTTTCTTTCTGGTCAGTCCTTTAGTCAAAGGATCTTCCAAATTATCATCACTTCATATGTGATATTCCCTAACAATACTATGCATACAACTGTCATTTCTTACCGTTGTAATATCGGTTCTGTCCTTTTTTCAGTAGCCGTCAAATTGTCACCACTACATATGTGATGTTCTCTTACAGTATTGTTCTTACGATTGTCATCTTCTACCATTGCAATGACGGTTCTGTACTTTTTTGCAGTAGCTGCCGAACTATCACAATAAATTACACCACTGGTTCCCGTTTTTCCCATATGGAGATCTCAACTAGCAAATTTCTTTAGTTCTTTGCTTCTTCACTAGCTGTGGCTAGTGCTATTTTCTTAGTCTCTATAGTATACTAAGTCAAAATAGTCTAGTTCCTAGATTTTTTTCAAGAAACAACTCCTCCAGTAATGCTAAATATATCTACCCATTGGTCTCTTTTGAATCATCATATAAAGTATTCCAGTCTGCATCGGAATAACCTTCAAGAACAGGTTGAAACTTTTCATAATGTAATCCAAAGTTCATGGTTTATTTCCGGTATCTTATGACCCTCTCAATAGCATGTTAATGCTCTATACTGTTAGAGATTGCGGAAAGGATCGTTAAGGCAAAGCAAACACTAGAGGGGGGGGGGGTGAATAGTGTTTGTAAGAATTTTAAACAAAACTTAAATCTAAATAGAATTATGGAATGAATCAAACAACACAAACACAATCATAGACACCAATTCAAACACAAGTGCAAAATAAACAGAAATAAAGGAAAATGCAGAAAAGGAAAGAACACACTGGATTTTATACTAGTTCGGATCACTCCTACGTCCAGTCCCACACAACACTGGATTGTGCAGAGTTTTATTACTATTTTCAAATAGCCAAATACATCCTCCTTGATTTCACGGCTCAACAAGGAGACACCGACTCCTATCCCTTGATTTCACGGCTTAACAAGGGCACACCGACTCCTAAACCTTGATTTCACGGATTCAAGGATAAAACCATTTAGTCTTGACTTACAAATTGGATCTTTCAATCCAAGTGTAACAACCCGAAAATCTGGGCCAGTTTAAAATTTTTATTTCGGCAATTTTAGCGAATTTGGTTATTTAAAATGAATTATTTTAAATAAAAACGACGAGAAATTTATTTAGAATATAATTAGAACGTATATATTATATTCGTCGTCGTTAGAATATAAATAATTATATATAATTATTAATAGAATTGAAAATGGCGCGGTAGTTCGATAATTCGATTTCAAACTTCAATTGAATGTACCGGGTGCAAAATAATCCGGATTTTAGTGAAACCAAAAACATTAGGATAGATTTTAGAATATCTTTCCAACGAATCCGAAAAATCAAGATTTCATAGTGGGAATCAAAAGATATGTCCAGTTGAAAATTCTGAATAGTCGCTATGGAATTCAGGCCCTTAAAAATGGAAATTTTGCAAACGACCTCGGATTTCGACGAAACCACTTTTGTTGGATCCGCAGTGTCAAATAATTGCTAGATTCCAAATTTCATAATTTTTCGAATCAATATGTGAGCGTGGCGAAGGGAAACGCGTTTGACCAGTTTCAGTTGTTTTTAATCGACTGGAAATTGGCCATTTTTCAAACGGTCTCAGAATTCGACGAAACTAGTTTTGTTAGGACCGTATCGTCAATACGAAGCTAGAAAATATTTTTCGAGAATTTTTAGAGTTAGTATGTGACCCCGGTAATTTGAAATGTACGTTTAAAAATTCAATATAGTGATTTAAATGTAAATTTAACGAAAACTGATTGTAACAGCCGAATTAGCCTACGATACATATCCCATTGTGTTCGGAATGGGGGTAATTAGCTATGGGCGACAGGCGGTGGGCCTCGTTTCGAGGTCGCATGTAAAAGTCAACTTTTTACGAATTAAAATAATAAAAATAAAATAAAACTCTCATCTCCCTTATACGCTGGACCCCCCCCCTTCGTTCAATCAGATTGAACGAAAATGGAAAATAAAAAAACAAAAAAACAAAAATGGCAGCGACGGAGACCGCCGCCACCGATGGAGCGCGCCTCAGGCGCCAGCGCGCCGCCCTCCCCTTCCCCGCTCTCTCTTCTCCCCTCTCTCCTCAGTCGCACGAGACACCGACCCCCCCTTCCCCCCCCCCCGAAACCCCCTGCCTCGCGATTCGAACCCCCCTTTTTCGATCCGCCTCCGCCTGGCACCAGGAGCCACCGCCTTCCCCCTCCAATCGGACCACCGGGAAGCCGCCACGAACTCCCCTCCTCCGACCAACCTCAGCGCGAGACGCAGACCCTTCCCTCTTCCACTGAAATCAGTAAGTATTTCTATTTATTTTAAAATCATTGTTTTAAATGTTTATGCTTTTTATAAAATAGCAAAGTTAGATTTTTTAAAATAGCAAAGTTAGATTTTTTAAAATAGCAAAGTTAGATTTTTTTAAAATAGCAAAGTTAGATTTTTTAAAATAGCAAAGTTAGATTTTTTAAAATAGCAAAGTTAGATTTTTAAAATAGCAAAGTTAGATTTTTAAATATATGAGAGGATAATAAAAATATGATTTTTATATTTTTAAAGTATTAGAAATATAATCTTTACTATATAGAAGATGTAAAAATATGATTTTTATCATATGGGAAATATGTGAAGTATGATTTTTATAAAATAGAAGTTATAAAAATATAATCTTTTATGTTGTAGAAGTGTAAAAATGTAATTTTTAAATAGGTAAGATAGTAAAAATATCATCTTTGTATATGTAGCGAAATAAAAATCTGATTTTTATTATATATACGTTGAAACAAAGAGGTGATTTTTATAATGGTGAAATCTTTATTTTTATAAAGGCGAACTCTTTATTTTTATAAAGGCGAACTCTTTATTTTTATAAAGGCGAACTCTTTATTTTTATAAAGGCGAAATCTATATTTTTATAATGGCGAAATCTATATTTTTGAAATGGAATTTTTATCTATATGACATAGTATAATAAAAATTCGATTTTTATATATTGAATAGCGAAGTAAAAATTCAATTTTTATATATTGAATAACAAGATAAAAATTCGATTTTTATATATTGAATAGCGAAGTAAAAAAATTCGATTTTTACATATGTAGTGTCTACAACAACGAAGATGACAAAAATGCGATAACGATAAAGATTTCTATCAAAGAAGAGTCAAGATGATTGGATAGCTATCGGTGAGAATTTCTCACTCTTCAATTTATTTTCTAGTTATATATATATACTAGGATGCAGACGGTGTTTAGTAGCACCCGACACAATCGTCCATAGACCATGGACTTGTTTGTTTGATTGCAAAAATTAGTTAGATTATTTGATTGAAATTGAATTGTTTGGTGAAATGAATGGATTTGATTGATGTGTGAATGGCGTGGGCCTTCACTAGACCGGGGATAAGGCTAGGCCTTGTCCCGTTTCTAGTATCGTGCCGTTATGCCGCCGAAATTTTCTAAAATAAGTTAGAAAAATAAAAATATCATTTTTATTTGTAAATGAACGGAATAAAAATTCATGTGTGAAGATAAAATGTTTTATCGTTAAAAATATAATTTTTTAACGTGAATGTGAATAAATAAATATTCATTTACAAACCGGACGGTTTGTTTATGTACACCTATTTGAAGGACATTGATTGGGACGATAAATTTTACACATCGCCCAACTGCACAAATAAAAATCTGTGTTTGTTGATTTGAAACCCCACACGGGTGTTGGGATGAAATTTGAAGTTCACTCATCCTGATTGATTAAATATGTCGATCGATTGATTGACAGGCTTTTATAAGCGTTAGATACCTATATTTGATGCTTATACAGTGTAGTGCACTTTGGTCGATGGTTGATTATTTTTCAATGCTATTATATACATGTGTTGTATGAAAATCCATATAATTAATTTTATATGGTGATTGATTGGGCTTCATTCCAACTTAGAAGATAAAGAATAATATAATATAAAGGTTCATGTGTTGACAGTACTCATCCGTTGAGATTAGTCATGTGTTGAACGAAATATTTTAATAATAAAATTTACATCTTTATCAATATAATATAAAGGTTCATGTGTTGACAGTACTCATCCGTTGAGATTAGTCATGTGTTGAACGAAATATTTTAATAATAAAATTTACATCTTTATCAATATAATATAAATGTTCATGTGTTGACAGTACTCATCCGTTGAGATTAGTCATGTGTTGAACGAAATATTTTAATAATAAAATTTACATCTTTATCAATATAATATAAAGGTTCATGTGTTGACAGTGCTCATCCGTTGAGATTAGTCATGTGTTGAACGAAATATTTTGATAATAACAAATATTTTGATAATAGGAAATATTTAAAATAGAATATTTGAAAATAGAAGTATATGAAGCCGTGTTGATTAGATTGACGCCATTTTGACGTGAACGATATTTATATCGATTTTATTGATTTTGAAATGAATAGAATATAAAGTGATTTCGAAATGAATTGAATATAAAGTGATTTCGAAATGAATTGAATATAAAGTGATTTCGAAATGAATTGAATAGAAAACCGATTTTGAATTGAATCGAATAGAAAACAAATTTGATTTGAATTGATTAGAAAACAAATTTGATTTGAATTGAATAGAAAAGCAATTCGATTTGAATTGATTAGAAAACAAATTTGATTTGAATTGAATAGAAAACCAATTCGATTTGAATTGATTAGAAAACACATTTGAATTGAATCGAATAGAAAACCAATTTGATTTGAATTGATTAGAAAACAAATTTGATTTGAATTGAATAGAAAACCAATTCGATTTGAATTGATTAGAAAACACATTTGAATTGAATCGAATAGAAAACCAATTTGACTTGAATTGATTAGAAAACAAATTTGATTTGAATTGAATAGAAAACCCATTTGATTTGAATTGATTAGAAAACAAATTTGGATTGAATCGAATAGAAAACAAATTTGATTTGAATTGATTAGAAAACAAATTTGATTTGAATTGAATAGAAAACAAACTTGATTTGAATTGATTAGAAAACAAATTCGATTTGAATTGATTAGAAAATAAATTCGATTTGAATTGATTAGAAAACAAATTCGATTTGAATTGATTAGAAAACAAATTTGATTTGAATTGAATAGAAAACGAACTTGATTTGAATTGATTAGAAAACGATTTCGAAATGAATTGAATATAAGACGATTTCGAAATGAATTGAATATAAAATGATTTCGAATTGAATTGAATAGAAAACGAATTGAATTTAAATTGAATAGAAAAGAAAATGAATTCGAATCGAATTAAAATCAAATAGAAATGAAAGTAAAAAGGATTTATAATAGAAAATTCAATTTCGATTTGAATTTGAAATAAAGGTTGAAATTGTTTTTGAAAACGAATTCAAAACTATTTATAAAATTCGTTTTAAATAGTAATCGACGAAATATATATTATATATATAATATAATGGCCTGAATAGAACGCGCCGCGCCGCGGCAGTTCGTGAATTTCGACCATTTATTTCAAACGGACATTACGGGAGATCCGACCGTCGGATTCTCCTAAAACCGGAACCGTTGGGTTCGTATCAAAAAGAGCTTTCTAACGAATATTAGAAATTTGAAATCTAACGGTTGGATTTGGAGATACGTCCAAATCAAATTTGAAAAAGGTCGCTATAATTGCAGTTCGATGACCGTTGTTGGAAATCGACTGTACGTGCCTTGATAAAATTATTAAAAATATCAATAATTTGTGTAAAATCATAAGAAATGATTTGGGAAAAATTGGGATGAAAAACTCCATATTTGAAAAGATAAAAATGGATTTTTATCGAAATGAACTAGTTTTGAACTAAATTTAAAACCCAATTATTTTTAAATAAATAAATTAGATTTAAAAAGGGGTTTTAAATAATCAGAATTTCTAATATATTTGATTGGATTTGAAATGGGTTTATCGTGAACGGTGTTTTAAATAACACTAATTCTTTAACCCGATAACAAATAGAATGTGATTTGGGTTTGTCGTGAACTGTGTTTTAAATGACATTAGTTCTTTAACGCAGTAAAAGGAGTTTTAACGAATCTGCAATTAGGTTGAAATGTGAATCTATAATCTAAATTATCAAATTTAGAAATGAGCGAGAATGGAGTATTGCCAGTTTTGCTCCAAAGCGATAGTTAAATCTTTAATTAGATTTGAACGTGAAATGGTAATTAATTTTACCGATAACACCATAGTATTAGATATGGAGTATTACCAGTTTTGCTTCATGGGATGAATAGGTTGGGATTGGGAAATAAAATAAATAATTACTTCGTTGTGGTTCGCTAATCTCGACTAGTTTGGAAAACCATAATTTGGTTTGAAATGACATCCAAAGGAAGATTGAAGGATAAATTTTAAAGAATTTATCTTGGATAAAATTAATGGGAACTTTTCCCTGAGAATATGAATTGGAATGAGGCGTATGTTGTGTTTGTGTAACATTCGTTTTAATATACGCGGGTTGTTCGGAAAGGCCGGTTTTATACCCATTCTGAATAATCAATTCGACGATATGTCGAAGATGAAGACGGTGGTTGAAGACCGGAAGTCTTCACATTGTTGGGATAATTACTGACGATCCTGATTGGGCTGTACACCCAAGAGGATGGAAATAGTTGGTGGTCGTCCAAACGTACTTGGAGATGGATGGATATGCGAGGAAAGTGCCTCCGGTTTCGTTCAGACCTAGAACGGACTTGTAAATGGATGGTGTGTCTGACATTGTATTGCTTTATATTGTATTTGTTGATCTCTGCCAAACTATATATCTGTTTGGCGGCGGAGAATTTATTCTCTTGCTTAACGCCCTTCTCTGAGACATATGAGCTCAGAGGTTATATATTGGCAGAAATCAGTGGTACGATATGGATTGATAGTGTGGCATGCTGAGATGCAGTGATCCAGACTTTTGTTGAAAAGCAAAGTTTGGTGGTTGATGGTCAAAGCGCAGCTGATATAACATGGCTTTGTGTATAGCGTTGATCCGTGAGCCTCACACCCCGGTATGGTGGTAAACTGGTGGTTTGATCAGTATGCTTTTTAGTGGATGGGCACCTTAGTGGTGTCGTGGATTCGTCGACCGAGATGAGCCTAGTGCTCAGGGATATATAGAGTAGGCGGTGTTTTCTCTCGCTGGGACGTAAGCCGCGGTGGTACTCTGGTCCCAAATGTGCGGATGTGCAGACGGTGTTTTCTCTTGTGGGGACGTAAGCCGTGGTGAATTGCATTACGCGATCGATCTTTCGAATCAGGAGCCACCATGATGGAAATCCAATTTGCAATACATGTATTGCGGTTTTAATTGTAGAACTAGTATGGCGACATAGTAGATGGTAGCTATGCCGTCTATGTTTTATATTTATGATTGAAATTGTTTTGACACTATACACATATTATAGTATCAAATGATTTGTTTTAAACGTACCAAGCATGTTTGGCTATTATAAGGGAAAACCCTATCCTCCGGCTTGCGTTGCATTGTGTGATGGGACCTGGGTCTTATAATAGCTTCATTTTTCGAAAAAGCATTGCGCTGTTTATTCTATGCACTAGTATTCTTGGGAGGAAACCCGTTCCGTGTTATACGGCGTGGTCCCTTGAATTACTCTCTTTTAAAGTAAAGTTTTAAATAACTGTTTTAGTTCTCACACCAGTCCTATGACTGACCTGGAGTTTATTGTTTTAACCTAAACTCTGGGTGCCCCTATTTTCCGCACGGGTAGCTAGTAGTTTTGGTTTTGCAGATTTATATTCACAGGATCCTGGTTTACAGCTGGAATGATATCCGGAAAGCTCTGTATCCGTATATCACCTTCAGTTGTGCTTTGTATTATTTTCCGCTGTTATATAATTAATTGTAATTTCTGATATTTATTCGAATGTATAATATTCATTTATACTCTGTATATTCTTGTATCTGATGGAATTGTTGTAATAACAATGAAATGTTCTTCTGTTTGTGTTCTGATTTGTCTTGTCCTCATAGTAATTCGTTCTTTCTCATCTCTTCGGAGACCGGGGAAGTTACGGGTCGCTTCATTTGGTATCAGAGCTTTGGTTTACAGAGCTCGAGAACAAGACACATTAGAACCATACGAAAGAATTCATCAGATATTGGATTAGTAATATCCAATTAGAATGACTCGTTAGAGATAGGATCAGTGGTATCCTAGAACGAGTGTGAAGAGTATATTTTTCAAATGAAAACAATTTGTTTTGAAAATTTAAATCGTTTTAAACGTATTTGATTATTTATTTATTTTGAATATGGACAATCCAATATATAAAGATTTTGCATATACGCGTCATGAACGTATATTCGAAGTTTTAATATACTGGATAGATATAGAATCATATTCTAGGCACCCGGAGATGATTCTGATGATTGATATATCATCATCAGAATTTGTGTTCGTGTTTCGAAGGTTTGATTTCTATATATTTCCATTAGGCTGGTGTGAGAACCAAAACTTATATAGTTAGAACACATTGTTGTGAATTGGCATCAAAACATGATTTTCTGTATATGTATCAAAATTATAAATTTGAAACTCTAATCCACTAATTGATTGATGTTTGTATTGTTTGTTTATTTGTTTGATAATTTTGAACCATTATGCCTAATTGTATCAAATATTGAACTATATTGAAAATTGGTCGCATTTGCTTGCATACATGTATATCATTGAACAGGTCATAGCAAGGAGGCTAGAGCAGAGAATAAAATTTGTTTGCCCGACAAATAGGTACATGTTTACCATAATTTACTGTTTTGTTTGGGTAATGATGATTTTATGAGCCGATTGGCTAGCCGCTTGGCTTTTTCTTTTTCTTTTTGAGATCAGAAGGCCTATATGGCAATTTCGGGATTTTCCCGTAGCTCCCGGTGCAGGGGAGGTTATGGCGAAATTTTTCGAAAATTCCGGGTGTTAGCCAAATTTTTGAAGAATTTGAAAATTCTCAAAAACTGAAAAGTTGGAGAATGGAAGCCAGATCAAATATAGAGTTGATTAATCAAACCACTTTCGACTTCATTCCTTTTCGGGGACGAAAAGTTTTAAGCGGGGGAGATTGTAACAACCCGAAAATCTGGGCCAGTTTAAATTTTTATTTCGGCAATTTTAGCGAATTTTGATTATTTAAAATGAATTATTTTAAATAAAAACGACGAGAAATTTATTTAGAATATAATTAGAACGTATATATTATATTCGTCGTCGTTAGAATATAAATAATTATATATAATTATTAATAGAATTGGAAATGGCGCGGTAGTTCGATAATTCGATTTCAAACTTCAATTGAATGTACCGGGTGCAAAATAATCCGGATTTTAGTGAAACCAAAAACATTAGGATCGATTTTAGAATATCTTTCCAGCGAATCCGAAAAATCAAGATTACATAGCGGGAATCAAAAGATATGTCCAGTTGAAAATTCTGAATAGTCGCTATGGAATTCAGGCCCTTAAAAATGGAAATTTTGCAAACGACCTCGGATTTCGACGAAACCACTTTTATTGGATCCGCAGTGTCAAATAATTGCTAGATTCCAAATTTCATAATTTTTCGAATCAATATGTGAGCGTGGCGAAGGGAAACGCGTTTGACCAGTTTCAGTTGTTTTTAATCGACTGGAAATTAGCCATTTTTCAAACTGTCTCAGAATTCGACGAAACTAGTTTTGTTAGGACCGTATCATCAATACGAAGCTAGAAAATATTTTTTGAGAATTTTTAGAGTTAGTATGTGACCCTGGTAATTTGAAATGTACGTTTAAAAATTCAATATAGTGATTTAAATGTAAATTTAACGGAAACTGATTGTAACAGCCGAATCAGCCTACGATACATATCCCATTGTGTTCGGAATGGGGGTAATTAGCTATGGGCGACAGGCGGTGGGCCTCGTTTCGAGGTCGCATGTGAAAGTCAACTTTTTACGAATTAAAATAATAAAAATAAAATAAAACTCTCATCTCCCTTATACGCTGGACCCCCCCCCCCTTCGTTCAATCAGATTGAACGAAAATGGGAAATAAAAAAAAATAAAAATGGCAGCGACGGAGACCCGCCGCCACCGATGGAGCGCGCCTCAGGCGCCAGCGCGCCGCCCTCACCTTCCCCGCTCTCTCTTCTCCCCTCTCTCCTCAGTCGCACGAGACACCGACCCCCCTCCCCCCCCCCCCCCGAAACCCCCTGCCTCACGATTCGAACCCCCCCCCTTTTTCGATCCGCCTCCGCCTGGCACCAGGAGCCACCGCCTTCCCCCTCCAATTGGACCACCGGGAAGCCGCCACGAACTCCCCTCCTCCAACCAACCTCAGCGCGAGACGCAGACCCTTCCCTCTTCCACTGAAATCAGTAAGTATTTCTATTTATTTTAAAATCATTGTTTTAAATGTTTATGCTTTTTATAAAATAGCAAAGTTAGATTTTTTAAAATAGCAAAGTTAGATTTTTTAAAATAGTAAAGTTAGATTTTTTAAAATAGCAAAGTTAGATTTTTTAAAATAGCAAAGTTAGATTTTTTAAAATAGCAAAGTTAGATTTTTTAAATTAGCAAAGTTAGATTTTTAAAATAGCAAAGTTAGATTTTTAAATATATGAGAGGATAATAAAAATATGATTTTTATATTTTTAAAGTATTAGAAATATAATCTTTACTATATAGAAGATGTAAAAATATGATTTTTATCATATGGGAAATATGTGAAGTATGATTTTTATAAAATAGAAGTTATAAAAATATAATCTTTTATGTTGTAGAAGTGTAAAAATGTAATTTTTATATAGGTAAGATAGTAAAAATATCATCTTTGTATATGTAGCGAAATAAAAATCTGATTTTTATTATATATACGTTGAAACAAAGAGGTGATTTTTATAATGGTGAAATCTTTATTTTTATAAAGGCGAACTCTTTATTTTTATAAAGGCGAACTCTTTATTTTTATAAAGGCGAAATCTTTATTTTTATAATGGCGAAATCTATATTTTTGAAATGGAATTTTTATCTATAGGACGTAGTATAATAAAAATTCGATTTTTATATATTGAATAGCGAAGTAAAAATTCGATTTTTATATATTGAATAACAAGATAAAAATTCGATTTTTATATATTGAATAGCGAAGTAAAAAAATTCGATTTTTACATATGTAGTGGCTACAACAACGAAGATGACAAAAATGCGATAACGATAAAGATTTCTATCAAAGAAGAGTCAAGATGATTGGATAGCTATCGGTGAGAATTTCTCACTCTTCAATTTATTTTCTAGTTATATATATACTAGGATGCAGACGGTGTTTAGTAGCACCCGACACAATCGTCCACAGACCATGGACTTGTTTGTTTGATTGCAAAAATTAGTTAGATTATTTGATTGAAATTGAATTGTTTGGTGAAATGAATGGATTTGATTGATGTGTGAATGGCGTGGGCCTTCACTAGACCGGGGATAAGGCTAGGCCTTGTCCCGTTTCTAGTATCGTGCCGTTATGCCACCGAAATTTTCTAAAATAAGTTAGAAAAATAAAAATATCATTTTTATTTGTAAATGAACGGAATAAAAATTCATGTGTGAAGATAAAATGTTTTATCGTTAAAAATATAATTTTTAACGTGAATGTGAATAAATAAATATTCATTTACAAACCGGACGGTTTGTTTATGTACACCTATTTGAAGGACATTGATTGGGACGATAAATTTTACACATCGCCCAACTGCACAAATAAAAATCTGTGTTTGTTGATTTGAAACCCCACACGGGTGTTGGGATGAAATTTGAAGTTCACTCATCCTGATTGATTAAATATGTCGATCGATTGATTGACAAGATGTTATAAGCGTTAGATACCTATATTTGATGCTTATACAGTGTAGTGCACTTTGGTCGATGGTTGATTATTTTTCAATGCTATTATATACATGTGTTGTATGAAAATCTGTAACACCCCACCTCCGCCAGGGTGGCTCTTGCAAGCACTCTGACTTTGGAGGGGCGTTTGAATCAGGTAAACATGCATAATGATATATCAAGGCAGAACAAGAACATATGTATATATGTAAACAGAGTAAATAACATAGATAAAACAGCGGAAGATTTAAACCATCTCAAAACAAGTCTGGTACAACATAATATCAATTTTCCAAATAAACAAGTCTAGATAAAACAACATCATCTGAAAACTGAAATACATAAATGCTATCCCCAAAATACGTGAGAACCATAGCTAGCTTCATGTAGAAAGCGTACATGAGCTGAAATCCCACAAGCAAGCAATCCAAAATCCAAGCTAAGCTCCTGTATTCCCTCCCTGAGAACCTGGGGGGGGGGGGGAAACGGAAGAAAAGAGGCGAAAGAAAACAGGTCAGTCAAAAAGACTGAGTAAGCCCTACTACAATCAATGTAAACTGATAAAGCTAACTGGTATGAGCAGCAGGATGAGGATAACCACATACTAGCATGATGATTAATTAACAAGGTAGATAAAGGTGTCATCGCATAATCAGGATTAAGGTTTTGCACCACAGGTGTACTAGCAAACTAACATGACTTGAATAACCAAGTATTGATCCCTTGGCCCAAGCTTTGGCCCAATAACATGAAGTGACCCTCATACAAGGTCCAATAACATAAAGTGACCCTGACACGAGGTCCAACCCAAACGGTCTAGTCGATCGGCTCCCTAAGCCTAACTCGTCACGTGTTGGTGTCAATACGGCCCAAACATAATTGTAGTCAAACTGTGCCGGGTCCACCCTTCGGGTGTATCAAGCCCTAGGGTGTCAACCCCTGGACACCATGAACATGAGTGCACAGTCCCGATCTACTGGTACCCGTGCATGTTTTCTCCGGCTACGGACTATGTGCACGACCAGAGTCCGCCCGGAACTACACCGGCGTACCGCCCTGCCGTCGTTTATTGGTCGCTTACCTCCAGTCCAGTAATCGTGCCCCCACCCTAGCCTAGTCCCTAGGGTCATGATGATACAAACTAGGGATTACTGCTGGAGTGGACCCCCATTGCTAGGATTTCTCTAGTAGGTTAAGTACGGTTTAACCCCTTCACTAATCATGGATTAACTTGGTTAAGTGTAATGGTGAGTTCACGACTTAACCCCGATTAATCTACCAAGCCCAAATTGGTTAAGTATTAAATGGTCCATGACTTAACCCTAATCATGAGGCATTAATTAATTAATGCGCCTTAACCTCTCACATTAGACTTTGTTGTGGTTACTAGTTAAGCCGGGCGGGTCCGGGTAGCTTTACACCACAACTTGGTCTAACCTCGGGTTCAAGGTACAACATGGCCAACTTCTCACATTGGGTCCTATTGTTTGTAGCAACTAGTTAGGCCGGTCGGTTCCGGGTAGGTTTACGCTACAAACTCAACCCAACCTCGAGTTGGTCACACTTATCTTTTCTAAGTGTCATGTCCATCATGTTTCCAAAACACATTACCATTTTTCAAGCAATTGGGTAGACCTAACTTAATAGGTAAATTCCCAATGGGTAGACCTAACTTAATAGGTAAATTCCCAAGCTTATATTTTTATGTCTTTTAAGTTTACCCAACCCCAAACGCAATCCCATCGCTTACATATCGCAATAGCGCATAAAGGATAGAAAGAGGGAACTTGGCATAATCATGACATAAAAGTGTTAAGCCACAAGTTTAACATGGTGGCATATGAAATATACATATGTTCATATACTTGCATTAGGCCTCAAAAGCATGCATAACATGATAGCATGAACAAAATGTTCAACCCAAACTTGCATAACATACTTGCATATCATAACATGACATACTTGCATATAAACTTGCATATTACAACATGACATACTTGCATATAAACTTGCATATTACAACATGACATACTTGCATATAAACTTGCATATTACAACATGACATACTTGCATATAAACTTGCATATTACAACATGACATACTTGCATATAAACTTGCATATTACAACATGACATACTTGCATATAAACTTGCATATTACAACATGATAAACTTGCATATCAAACTTGCATAACACAACTTGCATAACATATGACAACTTGCATATCAACTTGCATAACAAAACTTGCATAACATATGACAACTTGCATATCAACTTGCATAACAAAACTTGCATAACATATGACAACTTGCATAACAAAACTTGCATAACATATGACAACTTGCATATCATACATTTAACCTTAGAGTTTAAGTATGAAAAGAATAGGGCTTACAATGCTTATGCGGACTCAAACGAGTATAGCAAATGTAAGAAAACCCTTATGCAACCAATTAAACCCCAAAAATGCAAGCAAACTTGGTCAAAACTCTTTCTTTGTGGTGCAAATAGAGAAACTTGTCTTGAATGCAAGCTAAAGAGGATCATACAAGTCTAAAAACACTTGTATGCATGGATAATCTCTTGAAAACTTATTTAGGAATTTATGAAGAGAGTGGAGGCCATGAGAGGATTGATTTTGACATAGTTTAGTTGCTAGAATGAATAATAATGATTTTAGGGTAGGTTAGGGTCTTATTTATAGATTAGGCAAGTGATTTAGGCCATAGGATTAAACCCTAGTTCCAATCTCAGCCCTCAAAACCGAATCTGGCCCCCAAGCTCAACACAAACCCAAGATGGTGCACCAGGCTAAACAGCCCGGCTGAGCCAAGTCGACAGCCCAGTCGACAGGGCTGTCGACTTGGTCTAACCATGTCGACTCCCAAGTCAACAGGGCTGTCGACTTGGGGTATTCTGGCGGGAATTCTCCCGCCTGGCCCAAACTGGCCCAAATTCCCAAATTCAAACTTGAATTTGAAATCTGTTTTGAACTTGAAATTTTCTGAAAACTTCATTGGACCTTAACCAGGTCATACGGACTCCAATTTTCGAAAACTCGGACTCTATTTCGCGTATTTTTCCGAGACGAACGCAATGGCATAGCCCGTTTCCCTTGATTCAGATTTATAAATTAAATTCTGCCTCGATTTACGCTATTTCAGGTTATTGAAAATACGGGTTGTTACATTCTCCCCTCCTTAAAGGATTTCGTCCCCGAAATCTTCAAGTTAGGAAGAACGTATCCTACCATCCAATCATCCATCTACTCAAAACATCATCCACGAGCAATCATTGTCCTTACAAGATTCTAAATGTTGTATGAACATATGCAAAGGTGTGTGTATATGTACTTATCTAATGCAAATATCATCAATGCAAATTATGTTAGTGAAATGAATCCATATGTATGCAATTCCTAACATAATGTATAACATCTATATGTGTGCACATAACATACATCCACATGCAACATCCATGTGATAACATCAAAAAATTTCATCCATGAATAAGCATAAACACTCATGCATATGCAACATGAGGAGTGTGTGAGCCGATCTAGTGCCTAATGTGTATAATGCATCCACGAGTAACCACTTGCAACCACTTGCAACCACTTGCAACCATCAAGCATAACATGTTTCAAACACATGTTTCATCCAAAGGGTTTCCACCTAAGGTTCTCATGACAAGATTAACACGATAAACTAGATAATCATGGATAGCAAAGAGAAAGATATGCTAACAAAGAAAAGAGATGGAGAGTGTACCCTCAAAAAGGAATGGATAAAGCCCACGCATCTTCTCCTCGGTTTCCCAAGTTGCGTCTTCTTCGGCTTCACCCCATTGAACCTTCACCAACTTGACCTCTCGATTCCTTAGCTCCTTGGTCTCCGTCCCCAAGATACGAATCGGAGCTCTCCTCAAGGTAGCTTCTTTCTCCACTTCCACATCTTCCAGAACACTTGGCTTAACAACCTCTGCTGATTCATGCAAACACTTCCGGAGATGCGAGACATGAAAAACATCGTGTACTCCGGCAAGCTTCTCAGGCAACTTCACTCTATAAGCCATCTGCCCGATCCTCTCTATAATAGGGAATGGTCCAACAAACCTCGATGCTAACTTCCCAACGGCTCCAAATCGGACCACATTCCGCAAAGGAGAAACCTTCACGAAAACCATATCCCCAACATCAAACTCCAAATCAGTTCTTCGCTTATCAGCATAGGATTTCTGTCGGTCTTGGGCCGCTTTCATCCGTCTCCGAATCAACTCGACCTTCTCGGATGCATCTCTGATCATATCAGGTCCAAGTATAAGCTTATCTGTAGTCTCCCACCAACATGTAGGCGACTTGCACGGCCTCCCATATAAGGCTTCGAATGGTGCCATCCCTATGCTTGCCTGATAACTGTTATTATACGCAAACTCAACAAGAGGAAGATGGTCTTCCCAAGTACCACCAAAATCCAGAATACAAAGCCTCAACAGATCCTCGAGTACCCTATTCACCCTTTCGGTTTGACCATCCGTCTGTGGGTGATAAGCAGTACTTAGATTCAACCTCGTGCCCATAGCTTCTTGCAAGCTATTCCAGAACTGACTTGTAAAGATTGGGTCACGGTCACTGACTATACTAGAAGGGACTCCATGAAGTCTCACAATCTCACGAAGATATACCGACGCTAGCCAAGATGCGGTTCTCTTGCTCTTCACCGGAATGAAATGAGCACTCTTCGTAAGTCTATCCACAATAACCCAAATGCTCGTATTCCCTTTCCTTGACCTTGGTAGCCCATCGATAAAATCCATGGAAATACTCTCCCACTTCCAAAGTGGAACGTCTAGAGGATGCAATAGCCCACCGGGCTTCTTTGACTCGGCCTTAACTTGCTGGCAAATGATACATTTAGAGACAAACTCTGCCACATCCTTCTTCATCCCAGGCCAAAAGAAAATACGCTTCATATCTTTATACATCTTATCTCCGCCTGGATGTATAGTCAACTTAGAGCGATGCGCTTCCTCAAGAACTTTTCTTACTAAGTCTTCTACCCTTGGAACACATAACCTTCCGTCTCTTCTCAGCCAACCCTTGTCATCAATAGAATATCGAGCGAGATGACTAGACGCCTCTCCTCGAATCAGCTTATCCATAGTCTCAACTATCTGAGGGTCTTCTCTCTGAGAAGCCCCAACTTGATCAAGAAGGATAGGTCTGAGC
This sequence comes from Allium sativum, assembly GCA_030737875.1. Classification (NCBI taxonomy): domain Eukaryota; kingdom Viridiplantae; phylum Streptophyta; class Magnoliopsida; order Asparagales; family Amaryllidaceae; genus Allium; species Allium sativum. The sequence continues at coordinate 449,127,114 of CM060919.1, forward strand.
TCCAGAGATGCTAAAGAACCGGTCATCGACTCAATCGCCAAAGAGAAATCAAAGGTTGCCACATACTCTAAATTCTTCATCTCAACGAATAGAGGACTTAGGGTCAACCTTTTTCTACTCAATGCATCTGCTACCACATTCCCCTTGCCAGGGGTATAAGCTATCTCAAAATCATAGGATGCCAAGAATTCCATCCATCTTTGTTGCCTCAGATTCAGATCCTTCTGAGAAAAGAGATACTTCAATGACTTGTGATCGGTATAAAGTTCAAACCTTTCGCCCAGAAGATAATGGCGCCAAGCCTTGAGTGCATATACTATTGCTGCCAACTCTAGGTCATGAGTGGGATAATTCTTCTCATGCACCTTGAGTTGTCTACCGCCAAAGCATATCACTCTTCCTTCCTGCATCAGAACAGCTCCTAACCCCGTGCCACATGCATCGGTGTATACTGTAAATAACTTCCCTCCATCGGGCAAAGCTAGAACGGGTGCTGATGTGAGAGCTCTCTTGAGCTTCTGAAAAGCAAGCTCGCATTCTATGCTCCAAGCAAAAACTAAATTCTTCTTCGTCAATTTAGTGAGAGGAGCGGAAAGCTTCGCGAAGTCCTTGATGAACTTCCGGTAAAAACCCGCAAGACCTAGAAAACTTCTCACTTCAGTTGCATTCCTTGGAGTCTTCCAATCCTGAACTGCAACTACCTTAGCGGGATCCACCGCTAAGCCTTGCTTAGATACTATATGCCCAAGGAATCTAACTTCCTCTCTCCAAAAGTGACACTTGGAGAACTTGGCCTTCAACTGATGCGCTCTAAGCGTATCCATCACCTCCACGAGGTGCCTTGCGTGCTCTTCCTCATCCTTAGAGAAGATCAGAATATCATCTACGAAGACCACGACAAACTTGTTCAAGAACTCCCTGAACACCCTACTCATCAAGTCCACGAAATATGCGGGTGCATTAGTCAAGCCAAACGGCATGACAAGCCACTCGAAGAATCCATCTGGAGTTCTGAACGCAGTCTTGTCTATACTATCCTCAGCTACCCTGAGCTGATGGAATCCAGTAGCAAGATCAAGCTGAGAGAAAACAGAAGCACCGACAAGATGGTCAAAGAGATCATCAATCCTCGGTAACGGGTGTCTGTTCTTCTTAGTCAGCTTATTCAACTCTCGATAGTCAACACAAAGTCGGAGAGAACCATCTGCCTTGGTAGCAAATACCACAGGCGCTCCCCATTCAGATATACTTCGTCTAATGAAGTTCTTCTCAAGCAACTCCTTCACTTGCTTACTTAGCTCCCGCCTTTCACGCGGAGCCATGTGCCGAACGGGCAAAGAAACCGGCTTTGCATTATCCACCAGATAAATGCGGAAATCAATCTCTCGCTTAGGGGGCAACCCCCTAACTTCATCAAAAACATCCGGATAATCTCGAACCACTCTCACAGACTGAAGAGTCTCCACTGACGAGTCGAGTGATTCAAGATAGCACAACATGACGGGACCTCTCGGATCACAAGAAATCTCTAGGGTGTTCCCGAGGCGAGTCACGAGCCTCACAACCCTATGCTCACAATCAAGAATGGCTCCATATCTGGACAGCCAATCCATGCCCAATATCAATCCGTATCCCCTGAAACCAAGAACATAAGCACTGCACAAGAACTCTACACTCAGTATAGAGATCCTCAAATCCCCACATATCATAGACAAATGGGCGGAACCCCCAATAGGATTCGAGACACAGACGGGATCATCTACCAAGCTAGTACTAAGGTGCAAACTATCAACAAGATCAGATGAGATAAAGCTATGCGATGCACCAGAATCAAACAAGGTACGAACTGGAAAATCAAAAATATATACAAGGCTCTCAACAGAAATACTACCTCGATCGGGAACTGGAGCGGTATTGAGAGCATGAACTTGCCCTCCAGAAGGTCCAGCACGCTGAGTCTGACCCTGGCCTTGCCCTCGCTTCTTCGGGCAATCCTTGCTGAAATGTCCAGTCTCACCGCAGAAAAAGCATTCACCGTTCTTCCTTTTTCTCTTCTTACAATCCTTGATAAGATGCCCAGCTGAACCGCAGTAATGGCACTTCCCCTTGACGTTCTTGCCCTTGCTGTTGTTCCCCTTGTTGCCTTGGCTCTTGTTCTTGTTCTGATTGCCTTGACTGCTTTGGCCACTTGGATTACCCTGATTTCCTTTTCCCTGAGAATCAGCCTTCTTGGCTTGAGTATCATTTTTCTTGACATCTCCCTGAAGTAACGCCATATCAACCAAGCTCTCAAACGTGGCCCCATGGGGAATATGTGACATAGCCAATCCCTGCAACGGCTCATTCAATCCTCTAGCAAAACGAAGAGCCTTCTTCTGAGGAGTATTCACCATATCCAAGCCAAAACGAGCTAACTGATTAAACTTGTTCACATATTCTTTGACAGACATATCTCCTTGCTTCAAAGTTATGAACCTCTCCATTTGCAGATTCTCCTCAGCAGAAGATAAAAACTTAAGCATGAACCTTGCCCTGAAATCGGCCCAAGTCTCAACAGGCCTAGTACCATTGGTGACTTCCCACCAATAAGCGGCTTCATCCTTCATAAGCCAAACCGCCAACAAGACCTTCCTCTGATCGTCTAACCCAAAGATAGCAAATAAATCCTCGGTCTCTTTCAACCAATTTCTGGCCTCTACAAAAGTCTCAGTGCCTTGAAAGTTCTTGCCACCCATTGCTTTGAAATCTTTGCAAGTCTTTGCGAAGTCAGCCTGAGGATGCTGAGGGGGAGGAGGAAGAGGAACCTCAGCGACAGGAGGAGGAGGAATATTAGCCACTGGAGGAGGAGGAATATTAACTACTGGAGGAGGAGGAGGAGGGACATCCGCGGGGCCGGCTTCGGTCGCCCTAGCCTCCAAAAGTCTCCTATACCAAACAGGTACGTGCACTCCCTCCGGAATAGCAAAGTTATCGGCCATACTGAAAAAGAAATAGACAGATTCAAAATGGAGAAAAAACGAAGGGATTTTGCTAATGGCTTTTTGGGGAATAGCCTTTAAAATAAACTAGACTTTTCTTTGGAAAATACTTTATACTTGGTTTTGAAAATAGTTTTCCAAAAGTTTTCTAAAAACCTTTTTGTTCCTTCTCGTAAACCATATGCTCTGATACCAAATGTAACACCCCACCTCCGCCAGGGTGGCTCTTGCAAGCACTCTGACTTTGGAGGGGCGTTTGAATCAGGTAAACATGCATAATGATATATCAAGGCAGAACAAGAACATATGTATATATGTAAACAGAGTAAATAACATAGATAAAACAGCGGAAGATTTAAACCATCTCAAAACAAGTCTGGTACAACATAATATCAATTTTCCAAATAAACAAGTCTAGATAAAACAACATCATCTGAAAACTGAAATACATAAATGCTATCCCCAAAATACGTGAGAACCATAGCTAGCTTCATGTAGAAAGCGTACATGAGCTGAAATCCCACAAGCAAGCAATCCAAAATCCAAGCTAAGCTCCTGTATTCCCTCCCTGAGAACCTGGGGGGGGAAACGAAAGAAAAGAGGCGAAAGAAAACAGGTCAGTCAAAAAGACTGAGTAAGCCCTACTACAATCAATGTAAACTGATAAAGCTAACTGGTATGAGCAGCAGGATGAGGATAACCACATACTAGCATGATGATTAATTAACAAGGTAGATAAAGGTGTCATCGCATAATCGGGATTAAGGTTTTGCACCACAGGTGTACTAGCAAACTAACATGACTTGAATAACCAAGTATTGATCCCTTGGCCCAAGATTTGGCCCAATAACATGAAGTGACCCTCATACGAGGTCCAATAACATAAAGTGACCCTAACACGAGGTCCAACCCAAACGGTCTAGTCGATCGGCTCCCTAAGCCTAACTCGTCACGTGTTGGTGTCAATACGGCCCAAACATAATTGTAGTCGAACTGTGCCGGGTCCACCCTTCGGGTGTATCAAGCCCTAGGGTGTCAACCCCTGGACACCATGAACATGAGTGCACAGTCCCGATCTACTGGTACCCGTGCATGTTTTCTCCGGCTACGGACTATGTGCACGACCAGAGTCCGCCCGGAACTACACCGGCGTACCGCCCTGCCGTCGTTTATTGGTCGCTTACCTCCAGTCCAGTAATCGTGCCCCCACCCTAGCCTAGTCCCTAGGGTCATGATGATACAAACTAGGGATTACTGCTGGAGTGGACCCCCATTGCTAGGATTTCTCTAGTGGGTTAAGTACGGTTTAACCCCTTCACTAATCATGGATTAACTTGGTTAAGTGTAATGGTGAGTTCACGACTTAACCCCGATTAATCTACCAAGCCCAAATTGGTTAAGTATTAAATGGTCCATGACTTAACCCTAATCATGAGGCATTAATTAATTAATGCGCCTTAACCTCTCACATTAGACTTTGTTGTGGTTACTAGTTAAGCCGGGCGGGTCCGGGTAGCTTTACACCACAACTTGGTCTAACCTCGGGTTCAAGGTACAACATGGCCAACTTCTCACATTGGGTCCTATTGTTTGTAGCAACTAGTTAGGCCGGTCGGTTCCGGGTAGGTTTACGCTACAAACTCAACCCAACCTCGAGTTGGTCACACTTATCTTTTCTAAGTGTCATGTCCATCATGTTTCCAAAACACATTACCATTTTTCAAGCAATTGGGTAGACCTAACTTAATAGGTAAATTCCCAATGGGTAGACCTAACTTAATAGGTAAATTCCCAAGCTTATATTTTTATGTCTTTTAAGTTTACCCAACCCCAAACGCAATCCCATCGCTTACATATCGCAATAGCGCATAAAGGATAGAAAGAGGGAACTTGTCATAATCATGACATAAAAGTGTTAAGCCACAAGTTTAACATGGTGGCATATGAAATGTACATATGTTCATATACTTGCATTAGGCCTCAAAAGCATGCATAACATGATAGCATGAACAAAATGTTCAACCCAAACTTGCATAACATACTTGCATATCATAACATGACATACTTGCATATAAACTTGCATATTACAACATGACATACTTGCATATAAACTTGCATATTACAACATGACATACTTGCATATAAACTTGCATATTACAACATGACATACTTGCATATAAACTTGCATATTACAACATGACATACTTGCATATAAACTTGCATATTACAACATGACATACTTGCATATAAACTTGCATATTACAACATGATAAACTTGCATATCAAACTTGCATAACACAACTTGCATAACATATGACAACTTGCATATCAACTTGCATAACAAAACTTGCATAACATATGACAACTTGCATATCAACTTGCATAACAAAGCTTGCATAACATATGACAACTTGCATAACAAAAATTGCATAACATATGACAACTTGCATATCATACATTTAACCTTAGAGTTTAAGTATGAAAGGAATAGGGCTTACAATGCTTATGCGGACTCAAACGAGTATAGCAAATGTAAGAAAACCCTTATGCAACCAATTAAACCCCAAAAATGCAAGCAAACTTGGTCAAAACTCTTTCTTTGTGGTGCAAATAGAGAAACTTGTCTTGAATGCAAGCTAAAGAGGATCATACAAGTCTAAAAACACTTGTATGCATGGATAATCTCTTGAAAACTTATTTAGGAATTTATGAAGAGAGTGGAGGCCATGAGAGGATTGATTTTGACATAGTTTAGTTGCTAGAATGAATAATAATGATTTTAGGGTAGGTTAGGGTCTTATTTATAGATTAGGCAAGTGATTTAGGCCATAGGATTAAACCCTAGTTCCAATCTCAGCCCTCAAAACCGAATCTGGCCCCCAAGCTCAACACAAACCCAAGATGGTGCACCAGGCTAAACAGCCCGGCTGAGCCAAGTCGACAGCCCAGTCGACAGGGCTGTCGACTTGGTCTAACCAAGTCGACTCCCAAGTCGACAGGGCTGTCGACTTGGGGTGTTCTGGCGGGAATTCTCCCGCCTGGCCCAAACTAGCCCAAATTCCCAAATTCAAACTTGAATTTGAAATCTGTTTTGAACTTGAAATTTTCTGAAAACTTCATTGGACCTTAACCGGGTCATACGGACTCCGATTTTCGAAAACTCGGACTCTATTTCGCGTATTTTTCCGAGACGAACGCAATGGCATAGCCCGTTTCCCTTGATTCAGATTTATAAATTAAATTCTGCCTCGATTTACGCTATTTCAGGTTATTGAAAATACGGGTTGTTACAAAATCCATATAATTAATTTTATATGGTGATTGATTGGGCTTCATTCCAATTTAGAAGATAAAGAATAATATAATATAAAGGTTCAAGTGTTGACAGTACTCATCCGTTGAGATTAGTCATGTGTTGAACGAAATATTTTAATAATAAAATTTACATCTTTATCAATATAATATAAAGGTTCATGTGTTGACAGTACTCATCCGTTGAGATTAGTCATGTGTTGAACGAAATATTTTAATAATAAAATTTACATCTTTATCAATATAATATAAAGGTTCATGTGTTGACAGTACTCATCCATTGAGATTAGTCATGTGTTGAACGAAATATTTTAATAATAAAATTTACATCTTTATCAATATAATATAAAGGTTCATGTGTTGACAGTGCTCATCCGTTGAGATTAGTCATGTGTTGAATGAAATATTTTGATAATAACAAATATTTTGATAATAGGAAATATTTGAAAATAGAAGTATATGAAGCCGTGTTGATTAGATTGACGTCATTTTGACGTGAACGATATTTATATCTATTTTATTGATTTTGAAATGAATAGAATATAAAGTGATTTCGAAATGAATTGAATATAAAGTGATTTCGAAATGAATTGAATAGAAAACCGATTTTGAATTGAATCGATTAGAAAACAAATTTGATTTGAATTGATTAGAAAACAAATTTGATTTGAATTGAATAGAAAACCAATTCGATTTGAATTGATTAGAAAACAAATTTGATTTGAATTGAATAGAAAACCAATTCGATTTGAATTGATTAGAAAACACATTTGAATTGAATCGAATAGAAAACCAATTTGATTTGAATTGATTAGAAAACAAATTTGATTTGAATTGAATAGAAAACCAATTCGATTTGAATTGATTAGAAAACACATTTGAATTGAATCGAATAGAAAACCAATTTGATTTGAATTGATTAGAAAACAAATTTGATTTGAATTGAATAGAAAACCAATTTGATTTGAATTGATTAGAAAACAAATTTGGATTGAATCGAATAGAAAACTAATTTGATTTGAATTGATTAGAAAACAAATTTGATTTGAATTGAATAGAAAACGAACTTGATTTGAATTGATTAGAAAACAAATTCGATTTGAATTGATTAGAAAAGAAATTCGATTTGAATTGATTAGAAAACAAATTTGATTTGAATTGATTAGAAAACAAATTTGATTTGAATTGAATAGAAAACGAACTTGATTTGAATTGATTAGAAAACGATTTCGAAATGAATTGAATATAAAACGATTTCGAAATGAATTGAATATAAAACGATTTCGAATTGAATTGAATAGAAAACGAATTGAATTTAAATTGAATAGAAAAGAAAATGAATTCGAATCGAATTAAAATCGATTTGAATTAAAATCAAATAGAAATGAAAGTAAAAAGGATTTATAATAGAAAATTCAATTTCGATTTGAATTTGAAATAAAGGTTGAAATTGTTTTTGAAAACGAATTCAAAACTATTTATAAAATTCGTTTTAAATAGTAATCGACGAAATATATATTATATATATTATATATATAATATAATGGCCTGAATAGAACGCGCCGCGCCGCGACAGTTCGTGAATTTCGACCATTTATTTCAAACGGACATTACGGGAGATCCGACCGTCGGATTCTCCTAAAACCGGAACCGTTGGGTTTGTATCGAAAAGAGCTTTCTAACGAATATTAGAAATTTGAAATCTAACGGTTGGATTTGGAGATACGTCCAAATCAAATTTGAAAAAGGTCGCTATAAGTGCAGTTCGATGGCCGTTGTTGGAAATCGACTGTACGGGCCTTGATAAAATTATTAAAAATATCAATAATTTGTGTAAAATCATAAGAAATGATTTGGAAAAAATTGGGATGAAAAACTCCATATTTGAAAAGATAAAAATGGATTTTTATCGAAATGAACTAGTTTTGAACTAAATTTAAAACCCAATTATTTTTAAATAAATAAATTAGATTTAAAAAGGGGTTTTAAATAATCGGAATTTCTAATATATTTGATTGGATTTGAAATGGGTTTATCGTGAACGGTGTTTTAAATAACACTAGTTCTTTAACCCGATAACAAATAGAATGTGATTTGGGTTTGTCGTGAACTGTGTTTTAAATGACATTAGTTCTTTAACCCAGTAAAAGGAGTTTTAACGAATCTGCAATTAGGTTGAAATGTGAATCTATAATCTAAATTATCAAATTTAGAAATGAGCGAGAATGGAGTATCGCCAGTTTTGCTCCAAAGCGATAGTTAAATCTTTAATTAGATTTGAACGTGAAATGGTAATTAATTTTACCGATAACACCATAGTATTAGATATGGAGTATTACCAGTTTTGCTTCATGGGATGAATAGGTTGGGATTGGGAAATAAAATAAATAATTACTTCGTTGTGGTTCGCTAATCTCGACTAGTTTGGAAAACCATAATTTGGTTTGAAATGACATCCAAAGGAAGATTAAAGGATAAATTTTAAAGAATTTATCTTGGATAAAATTAATGGGAACTTTTCCCTGAGAATATGAATTGGAATGAGGCGTATGTTGTGTTTGTGTAACATTCGTTTTAATATACGCGGGTTGTTCGGAAAGGCCGGGTTTATACCCATTCTGAATAATCAATTCGACGATATGTCGAAGATGAAGACGGTGGTTGAAGACCGGAAGTCTTCACATCGTTGGGATAATTACTGACGATCCTGATTGGGCTGTACACCCAAGAGGATGGAAATAGTTGGTGGTCGTCCAGACGTACTTGGAGATGGATGGATATGCGAGGAAAGTGCCTCCGGTTTCGTTCAGACCTAGAACGGACTTGTAAATGGATGGTGTGTCTGACCTTGTATTCCTTTATATTGTATTTGTTGATATCTGCCAAAATATATATCTGTTTGGCGGCGGAGAATTTATTCTCTTGCTTAACGCCCTTCTCTGAGACATATGAGCTCAGAGGTTATATATTGGCAGAAATCAGTGGTACGATATGGATTGATAGTGTGGCATGCTGAGATGCAGTGATCCAGACTTTTGTTGAAAAGCAAAGTTTGGTGGTTGATGATCAAAGCGCAGCTGATATAGCATGGCTTTGTGTATAGCGTTGATCCGTGAGCCTCACACCCCGGTATGGTGGTAAACTGGTGGTTTGATCAGTATGCTTTTTAGTGGATGGGCACCTTAGTGGTGTCGTGGATTCGGTCGACCGAGATGAGCCTAGTGCTCAGGGATATATAGAGTAGGCAGTGTTTTCTCTCGCTGGGACGTAAGCCGCGGTGGTACTCTGGTCCCAAATGCGCGGATGTGCAGACGGTGTTTTCTCTTGTGGGGACGTAAGCCGTGGTGAATTGCATTACGCGATCGATCTTTCGAATCAGGAGCCACCATGATGGAAATCCAATTTCCAATACGTGTATTGCGGTTTTAATTGTAGAACTAGTATGGCGACATAGTAGATGGTAGCTATGCCGTCTATGATTTATATTTATGATTGAAATTGTTTTGACACTATACACATATTATAGTATCAAATGATTTGTTTTAAACGTACCAAGCATGTTTGGCTATTATAAGGGAAACCCCTATCCTCCGGCTTGCGTTGCATTGTGTGATGGGACCTGGGTCTTATAATAGCTTCATTTTTCGAAAAAGCATTGCGCTGTTTATTCTATGCACTAGTATTCTTGGGAGGAAACCCGTTTCCGTGTTATACGGCGTGGTCCCTTGAATTACTCTCTTTTAAAGTAAAGTTTTAAATAACTGTTTTAGTTCTCACACCAGTCCCATGACTGACCTGGAGTTTATTGTTTTAACCTAAACTCTGGGTGCCCCTATTTTCCGCACGGGCAGCTAGTAGTTTTGGTTTTGCAGATTTATATTCACAGGATCCTGGTTTACAGCTGGAATGATATCCGGAAAGCTCTGTATCCGTATATCACCTTCAGTTGTGCTTTGTATTATTTTCCGCTGTTATATAATTAATTGTAATTTCTGATATTTATTCGAATGTATAATATTCATTTATACTCTGTATATTCTTGTATCTGATGGAATTGTTGTAATAACAATGAAATGTTCTTCTGTTTGTGTTCTGATTTGTCTTGTCCTCACAGTAATTCGTTCTTTCTCATCTCTTCGGAGACCGGGGAAGTTACGGGTCGCTTCACCAAGCAATTACAAAACAGCCCTATAACTCTTCAATAGCACTTAATTCAGAGAGTAGAGAGTGTAGAGAGAAGAAGTTTGATCAATTCATAAGTGAATTCGGCAGTGTATAATTGTAAAAACCATAAAAATGGATAAGAATAATGGTAGGATGAAGATAAAGAAGAAGAGATGTTAGAAAAATCGGTTTTGGCCACTTTTTATAGAGAATGAAGGGTTGCAACATTTCTGAAACATTTCAAATAGTGAAAAGACAATTACCTTCAAAATTAAAAAACTAGCTGTTATATGTCGACATACATATTATGCTATGTCGGCATACCTATGTACAAAATTGATTTTCAAAGCATTTTCATGTGTTTTGATATAAAACAAATTCTGGAAATTCTTGAATAAAATTCTAATGTTGTAAATCAATATTATATGAAAGAAAAACATATGAAAACATATTATTTTTTAAAACTATATAAATATATTTACAAAATTATAAGGTTTTAAACCATAAAATATAAATAAAGTATATATAAAAACTTAAGTTCGGAAAACAAAGAAAAATAAAAATATAAGAACAAAATAGTGAGGATTGAGAATAAAATAGAAAAACAAAAATAGAGAGAATTGAGAAAAACTAAAAATAGAGAGGATTGAGAAAAGAATTGAAAAATCAGAATTTGGATTTGAACCTGGAGTGCTATTTAGAGTCTTAAAAAATCTAGACTCTATAAGTATATTAATCTTGAACTCTTGACATCTTGATATCTTGATTACTCATGAGTCTTAAATCTATTCTGAATTCTGAATCTCTAAAAGCTCTTAAACTGTACAGTCTTCAGTATTAATTCCTGTATACAAATCATGCATATATATACCAGATAAAGATGTTAGTATATATTTTATAATCAATGATAATTAAAATAAGGTTTTTGTCATCAAAACTCCATTCTCCAACAATCTCCCCCTTTTATATGATGACAAACTTAGTTTATAAAATATCGTACATGTATATACATGTTTGATGATGTTCCTCTTATACTCCCCCATCTAAAAGAATTCTATAAAATTATGCCTATATTTTATAATTTCTCCCCCTTTGGCAATATCAAAAAGAAAGATTAAAGATACTCCCCCTAAGTTAAACAATTGTAGAATCCAAGTAATAATCCTAAAAATACTCCCCCTTAATTTATTAACTAATTCTAATTAGATTACTTGTAATGCCCCAGATTTCTGACCAACTTCGTAGTCTACAAATCTTAGATTATGCTGATAATTAAATTCAGTTAAATAATATTGGATTTGAAGATTTTATATAATTATGAATAATCGCTAGTTTATAATCCTGTGTATATTTCTAACTAGTGTTTTATATGTATACACAGGTAAATGTTATTTTAAAATTTTCTTTTGCATTTAAAACTTATTTTAATTTATGTTAACATATAAATTGCTTAAGTAAAATTAGAGTTTATATTTGAGAAAATATAAAATAATCTTTTATGATCTTTAGTGTATGCATATATGTAAAACAAGATAGTAAGTTTTGCTTATACTTATGTAAACATTTTTAGTTTTTCTCATATGTACGTTTAAGATGGTGTGAGCAATTAATGAATAAGAAGCATATCATATAATAATCTAAATAGAGGCAAATTAATAAGAATATAGTGTTTTCACATTGTTTGGCCATTTGGCAGCACACTAGCATAATATGTTCACATCAAATCTTTATAACATGGACCGATTGCTTAAAGATGAGGCATGACTATTGGTAGCTAGGAAGTTATAGCCCATAACCTACAATCTAAAACATTTAATGAACATGTGTTGTTACACCATGACTTAGATTGAAAATAGAAAAGTATGTGAGCATTAAATGGATCAAATAACTTAGCAGCCAAGTCTTGAATCTGCACATGTATGTATACCCAAAAACTGATCAGCCGTGCCCTCTTTTCTTTGAAGCCTTGTCAAGAAATCCTTATCAATATCAAACCAAGTGTCATAGCCATACTTCCTTGTTATATCCCATCGAACAGCTATGAATACCTTATGTTGTCCCTTCCACTCAGCTAGCAAAAACAAGCTACAAACTTAGTTGATCTTCACTGTCAAACGTGCAAGTGTGTAGTCTTTTAATCAAACAAGATAACAGCACACATCAAGGCATGATTACCTATATACTACCTTGCAGAAACCTGTAGTCTATACACCTCATTCACTTATAAATACACTTCATTTTTCTATATGAATCCATACCTTAGAAATGGAAGACTTGAATGTTTTAAATTGGAAAGAGGAGTAGCCGAGACCAACTTAAAACAGAGAAGACAGAAACCTGGAAATGGCACGATATTTGTGAGTAAACAAACCCTTTGTTTTTCTATTCCTAGATAATTGTTTCAGGGTAATATGAGGCTATATATAAAGCATTTTACACATGGATTATATTTGACTACGCATGGGTGGTTATTGTAGAAAAATGACTAAAAGTTGTTGATAGTTGTTGAATGAAGGATTACTGGAAAAACTATAGGACAGTGGACAGTTTTGATGGTGAACTTCTCCTAAAATACTGAATCATGATCTGATATGAAGTCAGTGAATATTTACATAAATATATGACTTGTTGAATAATTTAAATTACGACAAAACGATGTAGGAATTAAAATATAAAATCTAGAAAGAACAAATGACAAATATATTTTAAAGTAATTCACCTAAACTTCCAAATTTTAACTACGATCTGAATTATATGATAAAATGTGAAGGTACATGTAACAACCCGGAAAATTGAAACCAATTTAAAATTTTCATTTTTGCAATTTTAATGGATTTTGAATATTTAAAATGACTTATTTTAAATATTAACGACTAAAAATTTATTTTTGATGAAGTTAGAACGTATAAATTTATTTTAATTATAAAACAAGTCAGAAATGGTGCGACTATCATGTAACGATCCAAACTTCCCCGTTAAGGAAAGAACGGGTTGAGTTGAGAACACGACAAATCAGAACACAAACAGAAGAATATTTCATTGCTTATTACAACAATTTACACAAGATTACAAGAATATAACAGAGTATGAATAAATTATATTACACAGAAAATATCAGAGATTAAAATACATTACAATGCAGTGGAAAATAATACATAAAACAATTGAAAGAAATACACGGATACAGATCTTTCCGAATATAGCTTCGGCTGTAAATCCAGGATCCTGGAAAATAATAATCTGCAAAACCCAACTACTAGCTGCTCATGTGGAAAATAGGGGCACCCAGAGTTTAGGTTAAAACAATAAACTCCAGGTCAGTCATGTGACTGGTGTGAGAACAAAAAATAGTTATTAACTTGATTTTTAAAGTTAAGTAAATCAATGGACCACGCCGTAAAACATGGAACGGGTTTCCTCCCAAGAATACCAGTGCATAAAACAAACAGCGCAATGCTTTTTGGAAAAATGAAGCTATTATAAGACTCAGGTCCCATCACACAATGCAACATAAGCCGAAGGATAGAGTTTTACCTTATAATAGCCAAACATGCTTGGTACGTTTCAAATCTAAGAAATAAATATTAATGATTATTCAAATCTAAGAAATAAATCCTGTCTTTACTAGGTTAATGAACTAATGTCATTTAAAACACAGTTCACGATAAACCAAAAATCACATTCCATTAATTATGGAATCTTCACGGAAAACGGATCAATATATATAATCGATACCCGTTTCCGTATTTGACTGATAATATAAGTGGAATAACGACAAAGCCTTTTAAATTCCATATATAGTAACAGTCTTCCTCCACAGAAGCTCACTTCGATTATTACCAAATCGAATTCCATTCAATTCCAATTTAATATATTAAATTGGAAAACTTTACTTTAGAAAATCTCATTAAATCCTAATAAAAGATTTATGTATTCCAAATCACATTTTACTGTAAATCGGGTTAAAAAACGAATGTCGTTAAAAACACAATTCACAATAAAGCCAATTCACATTCCATTTTATTCCAATTAAATGTTAATTAACTAGAAACTCTAATAATCTAAATTAAAAGATTTATTCCTTTCGTACGGGGTTAAAGAACAGTGTTATTTAAGACACCATTCACGATGAACCCAAAATCCAATTCTTTTATTCAATTCCAATTAAATATTAATTAATTTTAAAATTTCACTAAATCTTAACTAAAAGATTTATTCTTTTCTCAACTGGGTTTAAGAACAGTGTTAATGAAGACACCATTCACGACAACCTAAAATCCAATTTGATATTAAATACAAGGCTCTGAATAGAAATTATATCGGCTTATATTCAATATCAAATTCTGAAACCCACGGATATCATATTGGGAATAACGATATCTGTATCTTCCAAATTCCCATACAATATCCGTACAATCACGGAATCCAATACCGAAATATTCCGAAGATTATTTCCATTCCAAACCATTCCAATTTATTTATTGAAAATTTCTGGTTATCTTAAAACCATTTCAAATCCAATTTTTTTTTTTTAAAAAAAAACATTGGATTATTATTCTTGTTAATAACTAGTTCATTTAAATAAAAATATATTTTTATCTTTCCAATTGTGGATTTTTTCATCCAGATTATTTCCAAATCATTTATTATGATTTTACACAAATTATTAATATTTTTATTAAGGCTCTTTCGGTCGATTTCCATAAACGGTAATCGAACTGCACTTACATCGACATTTTCCAAATTTGATTTGGACATAACTCCAAATCCATCCGTTAGATTTCAAATTACTTATATTAATTGGAAAGCTCTTCTCGATACGAACCCAACGGTTCTGCTTTTAGGAGAATCCGATGGTCGGATCTCCCGTAGTGTCTATTCGAAGTCAATGGTCGAAATTCGCGAACGGTTGCAGCGCGTTCTATTCAGGCCATTTAATATATTAATATACATTTCATCGATTTCCATTTAAAACGTATTTTATAAATCGTTTATAAATTCGTTTTAAAACGATTCCAACTTCATATTCAATTTTAATCAAAATTAAATATCAGATTTTGAAATCACTTCTTTTCAATATTCATTATAAGAATAAATAAAATCGACATAAATATCATTCGCATCAAAATGGGGCAAATCTAATCAACACGGCTTAATATTTTTCTATATTTTCGTGTCCATCCAAAATAGGACTTCAAAATTATATTTTGATCATTTACTAAATATTATTTTAAAATATTCCTTATTTGGAAATATTCATTATTTTAAAATATTCGTTCTTTCTGAATTGAATCAGACATAGTCAATTACCATATATTGTTGTTTATATGGATTTCATACAACACATGTACATAACAGCAATGATAAACAGTCAACCGTCATCCAGAGTGCACTACACAACTGCATAAGCATTAAATATAAATAATTAACGCTTACAACAGCCTGTTAACCAATCGATTGACATACCACTAAATAATTGGGATTAGTGCACGTCAAATATTATCTCAATACCCGTGTGGGGTTTCAATCAACAAACACTGATTATTATTTGTGCAGTTGGGCAATGTATAAAATTTATCGACCCAATCCATATCAGATAAATGGGTGTACATAAATAAATCATCCGGTTTGTAAATGAATATTTATTTTATTAATATACACGTTAAAAATTATATTTTTAACTACAATATATTTATTTCAACACATGAATATTTTATTTTTCCATTTCACATCACAATTAATTGTCACAACACAATACCATCAAACAAGTCGTCCATGGTACGTGGACGACGGTGTTAGGAGCTACTAAGCCCCGTCTGCAACCTAGTATATATTTAACTATAAAACAAGATTAGAGTGAGAAGGTCCCACCTTTGGGATCTACTCCACCAGTTTTATTTCTGAATTTCTAAATAGTTTGGATTTGCCCGAAATTCCAACGCACTCTTTTTCACGTTGTTCATAGTTAAAATCACATTTTTAATGTGATTTTATATATTTAAGAATCGCATTTTTATACCGCTACAATATATATAAAAATCAAATTTTTATCTCATAACCGTATGCATAAAAATCATATTTTTATAGAGATGTTCATATCATAAAAATCAAATCTTTATAGCGATGTTCGTATCATAAAAATCAAATCTTTATAGCGATGTTCATATCATAAAAATCATATTTTTATAGCGATATTAATATCATAAAAATCAAATCTTTATAGCGATATTCATATCATAAAAATCATATTTTTATCTCGTGACATATATTATAAAAATCATTTTTTTATAGCGATGTTCATAAAATAAAAATCATATTTTTATATTCATAAAGATCCCATCTTTATATATAAAAATTGTATCTTTTCATATCAAAAAATCATATCTTTATGTAATTAAAAATCTAATCTTTATATGATTAAAAACCGTATCTTTATAACGCAACTTCATATATAAAGATCATATTTTTATTTTGAAACCATATACATAAATATCGTATTTTTATTTTGAAACCATATACATAAAGATCGTATTTTTATTATGAAACCATATGCATAAAGATCGTATTTTTATTTTGAAACTATATGCATAAAGATCGTATTTTTATTTTAACACTATATATGTAAAAATCATATTTTTATATATTTAAAAATATTTTCAAAGCATGGAATAAAATCAAAGGAAATCACCGATTTTATCCATTGTTTTCGATTGCCACATCCCAAATCGAAGCATCAGCAAGCCACACACTCGAGCATCAGAGAATCGATCAATTCGGAGGAAGGGGCTTAATCGCATATGGACTTTATATTAAAATTTGGATCTTAAGCCATGCCTGGCCTCGACTCATAGATGGAATCCAATTTATAATACGTGACATTCGATTTTATTTGTAGAGCCTAGTATGGCGACATAGTGGGATGGGGCACTATGCCGTCTATGATTGATACATTTATATTTTAAGTTGTTTTCCTACACTTTACACTTATAATAGTATCAAAATGATTTGTTTTAAACATACCAAGCATGTTTGGCTATTATAAGGTAAAACTCCATCCTCCTGCTTGCGTTGCATCGTGTGATCGAACCTGAGTCTTATAATAGCTTCATTTTTCCAAAAAGAATTGCGTTGTTTGTTTTATGCACTGGTATTCTTAGGAGGAAACCCGTTTCGAGTTTTACGGCGTGGTCCCTTGATTTACTTAACTTTAAAAATCAAGTTAATAACTGTTTTTAGTTCTCACACCAGTCACATGACTAACCTGGAGTTTACCGTTTTAACCTAAACTCTAGGTGCCCCTATTTTCCACACGGGCAGCTAGTTGTTGGGTTTTACAGATTATTATCTTCCAAGATCCTGGATTTACAACTAAAGCTATATTCGGAAAGCTCTGTATCCGTGTATTTCTTTCAGTTGTTTTATGTATTATTTTCCGTTGCATTGTAATATATTTTAATCTCTGATATTTTCTGTGTAATATAATTTATTCATACTCTGTTATATTCTTGTACTCTGATGTAAATTGTTGTAATAAGCAATGAAATGTACTTCAGTTTGTGTTCTGATTTGTCGTGTTCTCAACTCAATCCGTTCTTTCCTTTACGGGGAAGTTTGGGTTGTTACACGTGGTATCAGAGCTTTGGTATACAGAGCTCGAGAACAAGACACATTAGAACCAAACGAAAGAATTCATCAGAGATTGGATTAGCAATAACCAATGAGAATAACTCGTTAGAGATAGGATCGGTAGAGTCCTAGAACGAGTGTAAAGAGTGTTGTTTTTAAAATAAAAATGAAAACAAACTTTGTTTAGAAAATTTAAACCTTATTTTACTTATTTGATTATTTTATTTTAAATTGATTTTGGACAGTCCAGTATATGAAGATTTTGCATATACGCCTTGCAAACGTGTATACAAAGCCTCAAATATATTGGATAGATATAGAATCACACTATAGTTGCCCGAAGATGATTCTGTTGATGACTACGTAGCATCAGCAGTTTGTGTTCGAGTTTCAAAAGTGGGATATCTATATATTTCCAATTGACTGTTGTGAGAACCAAAACTAGATAAGATATATTGTTGTGTATTGGCATCAAAAATATGATTTTTGAATATATATATTAAAGATATATGTTTGAAACGATAATCAACTAATTGATTGTTGATTTTGTTGTTTGATTATTGGTTTGATTGATTAAAATTTTGAACCATTAAGCCAAATTGAATCAAAGATTGAACTGAATAGAAAATTGCTTGAAATTGCATGCATGTACATGTATATACATTAAAAAGTTCATTGCAAGGAGGCTAGAGAAGAGGAATAAAATTGTATGCCCGACAAATAGGAACATGTTTACTAATTTATTGTGTTTGGATGATTTTATGAGCCAATTGGCTTTTTCTTTTTCTTTTGGATTGATGAGGATCCTGCGTGGCTAGTTGCGGTTTTAAAGGTCTCCCCGTACAAAGGAGGTTATGGCGAAATTTTCCAAAAATTTAGGGTGTTAGCCAAATTTTTGAAGAATTTGAAAATTCTTAGAAACTGAAAAGTTGAAGAATGAACGCCAGAATGAAAGTTGAGTTGATTAGTAAAACAATTTTCAGCTCCGTTCCTTTTCGAGGACGAAAAGATTTTAAGTGGGGGAGATTTTTACAACCCGGAAAATCAGAACCAATTTTTTTTTTTTTTTGTAATTTTAATGGATTTTGAATATTTAAAATGATTTATTTTAAATAATAACGACTAAAAATTTATTTTCGATGAAGTTAGAACGTATAAATTTATTTTAATTATAAAACGAGCCTAAAATGGCGTAGTAGTTTGAAAATTTGATTTCTAATTTCAAATGAATATACAGAATTCAATTTAAGTTAGAATTGGACAAAACAAGAAATATTTGAATCTGTTTAGAAATATCTTTCTAACGGATGTAATAAACTGAGATTTCGTTTTATAAGTTGTAAGTTATGGCTAAATTAAAATTCAGAAAAGTCGCTGTAGAATTTATATATATTTTATATAATATAAAGCCCTTAAAAATAGCCATTTTGCAAACGATCTCCATTTTCGACGAAACCACTTTTGAAGGATCCGAAATGTCAAACTATTGCTAGATTCCAATTTTCATAATTTTTGGAATCAATATGTGAAAGTGGCAAAAGAAAACGTGTTTTGACAGTTTCAGTCAATTTGGATCGACCAAAAAATGACCTTTTTCAGATGGTCTCTAAATTCGATGAAATTAGTTTTGTTAGGACCGTATCGTCAAAACATAGCTAGATTTATTTTTCTGAAATTTTCGGAGTCAGTATGTGGCCTTGGTAAATTAAAATGTGCATTGAAATCAATTTTGAACGTTATATTAATTTATATTTAAATTTTGATGTAAACTAATCGAAAAGGTCGAACTGGCTTGCGGGACATATCCCATTGTGTTCGGAATGGGGTTATTTATCTAGGGGTGATAGTCGTTCGGTTCGATTTGGAGTTCGAATTTAAAAGTTACTTTTTAGAATTTAAAATAATAATATAAATTATTTTATAAAAAGTCAACCTCCCCTTTATATCCCCCCCACGTCTTGCATGAAAAAAAAAAAAGAAAAAAAAAATCGAAACCCGTTGCCCCACACCACCTATCACCATCGGCGAACCTTTCCCCCTCCCCTTCAGCCGCCGCCATCGGCGAACCTCTCCCCCCTCCTCTCGCTGTCAGCCCCTTCTCCTCCTCTCCCTTCAGAAAACCCTAGCCCCCCAAAGCCTTAAAACCATCGCAGCCACCGCCCTGGGCCGCCACTGCCAAGTCGCCGCCTCCACCGACCTGACCACCCACGGCGCCACCACTAAGACCACCAACTCCGACCCGGGGCCCCCCTCTCATAAAAGATCCAATTTTCAATATAAAGTCCGTATGCGATTAACCTCCTTCCTCTGAATTAATCGATTCTCTAATGCTCGAGTGTGTGGCTTGCTGATGCTTCGATTTGGGATGTGGCAATCGAAAACAATGGATAAAATCGGTGAGTTCCTTTGATTTTATTCCATGCTTTGAAAATATTTTTAGATAAATAAAAATATGATTTTTACATATATAGTGTTAAAATAAAAATACGATCTTTATGCATATAGTTTCAAAATAAAAATACGATCTTTATGCATATGGTTTCAAAATAAATATACGATCTTTATGTATATGGTTTCAAAATAAAAATACGATCTTTATATATATGGTTTCAAAATAAAAATATGATCTTTATATATGAAGTAGCGTTATAAAGATATGGTTTTTAATCATATAAAGATTAGATTTTTAATTATATAAAGATATGATTTTTCGATATGAAAAGATACGATTTATATATATAAAGATGGGATCTTTATGAATATAAAAATATGATTTTTATTTTATTAACATCACTATAAAAATATGTTTTTTATAATATATGTCGCGAGACAAAAATATGATTTTTATGATATGAACATCGCTATAAAGATTTGATTTTTATGATATGAACATCGCGATAAAAATATGATTTTTATGATATGAACATCACTGCAAAGATTTTATTTTTATGATATGAACATCACTATAAAGATTTGATTTTTACGATATGAACATTGCTATAAAAATATGATTTTTATGCATATGGTTATGAGATAAAAATTCGATTTTTATATATATTGTAGCAGTATAAAAATGCGATTTTTAAATATATAAACATCATATTAAAAATGTGATTTTTACTGTGAACAACGTGAAAAAGAGTTCATTGGAATTTCGGGCAAATCCAAACTGTTCAGAAATTCAGAAATAAAACTGGCGGAGTGGATCCCAAAGGTGAGAACTTCTCACTCTAATCTTGTTTTCTAGTTAAATATATTCTAGGTTGCAGACGGGGCTTAGTAGCTCCTGACATCGTCGTCCACAGACCATAGACGACTGGTTTGATTGTATTGTGTTGTGAAAATTGATTGTGGTGTGGAATGGAAAAATAAAATATTCATGTGACGAAATAAATATTTTATAATTAAAAATATAATTTTTAACGTGTATATGAATAAAATATATATTCATTTACAAATCAGACGATTTGTTTATGTACACCCATTTATCTGATATGGATTGGGACGATAAATTTTATACATTGCCCAACTGCACAAATAATAATCAGTGTTTGTTGATTGAAACCCCACATAGATATTGGGATAATATTTGATGCACACTAATCCCAATTATTTAGTGGTATGTCAATCGATTGGTTGACAGGCTGTTGTAAGCGTTAATTATTTATATTTAATGCTTATGCGGTTGCGTAGTGCACTCTGGATGATGGTTGATTGTTTATCATTGTTGTTATGTACAAGTGTTGTATGAAATTAATATAAACAACATTATATGGTAATTGACTATGTCTGATTCCAATTCAGAAAGAACGAATATTTTGAAATAAGGAATATTTTAAAATAATATTCAGTAAAGGATCAAAATTTGATTTTGATGTCCGATTTTGGATGGACACGAAAATATTAAAAAATATTAAGCCATGTTGATTAGATTTGCGCCATTTTGACACGAACGATATTTATATCGATTTTATTCATTCTTATAATGAATATCGAAAAGAAGTAATTTCAAAATCTGATATTTTAAAAATATTATCATTTATATATTAAATGATATGGAATATCTAATTTTGATTTAAATTTGAATATAAAGTTGGAATCGTTTTAAAACGAATCTGCAAACGATTTATAAAATACGTTTTAAATGGAAATTGATGAAAAATATATAATATATATATTATATATATTAAATGTCCTGAATAGAACGCGTTGCGACCGTTCGCGAATTCGACCATTGACTTCGAGTGGACATTACAGGAGATCCGACCGTCGAATTCTCCTAAAACCGAAACCGTTAGGTTCGTATCGAAAAGTGCTTTCCAACAAATATAAGAAATTTGAAATCTAACGGCTGGATTTGGAATTATGTCCAAATCAAATTCGGAAAAGGTCGTTGTAAGTGCAGTTCGATGACCGTTTGTGGAAATCAACTGAAATGGCCTTAATAAAATTATTAATAATTTGTGTAAGATCATAATAAATGATTTGAAAAGAATTTGGATGAAAAAACTCCACAATTGGAAAGATAAAAATATATTTTTATTGAAATGAACTAGTTATTAATTAGAATAATAATCCAATGTTTTTTAAATAAATAAATTGGATTTGAAATGGTTTTAAAATAACCAGAATTTTCCAATAAATAAATTGGAATGGTTTGGAATGGAAATAATCTTCGGAATATTTCGGTATTGGATTCCGTGATTGTACGGATATTGTATGGGAATTTGGAAGATACAGATATCGTTATTCCCAATATGATATCCGTGGGTTTCAGAATTTGATATTGAATATAAGCCGATATAATTTCTATTCAGACACTTGTATTTAATATCAAATTGGATTTTAGGTTGTCGTGAATGGTGTCTTCATTAACACTGTTCTTAAACCCAGTTGAGAAAAGAATAAATCTTTTAGTTAAGATTTAGTGAAATTTTAAAATTAATTAATATTTAATTGGAATTGAATAAAAGAATTGGATTTTTGGTTCATCGTGAATGGTGTCTTAAATAACACTGTTCTTTAACTCCGTACGAAAGGAATAAATCTTTTAATTTAGATTATTAGAGTTTCCAGTTAATTAACATTTAATTGGAATAAAATGGAATGTGAATTGGGATTATTGTGAATTGTGTTTTTAACGACATTCGTTTTTTAACCCGATTTACAGTAAAATGTGATTTGGAATACATAAATATTTTATTAGGATTTAATGGGATTTTCTAAAGTATAGTTTTCCAATTTAATAAATTAAATTGGAATTGAATGGAATTCGATTTGGTAATAATCAAAGTGAGCTTCTGTGGAGGAAGACTGTTACTATATATGGAATTTAAAAGGCTTTACCGTTATTCCATTTATATTATCAGTCAGATACGGAAATTGATATCGATTATATATATTGATCCGTTTTCCGTGAAGATTCCATAATTAATGGAATGTGATTTTGGGTTTATTGTGAACTGTGTTTTAAATGACATTAGTTCTTTAACCCAGTAAAGACAAGATTTATTTCTTAGATTTGAATAATCATTAATATTTATTTTTGAGAAGATTAAAACTAAGTGGAGTTTTAATGAATCTTTAATTAGATTGAAATGTGATAATTTAAATTATCAAATTTTGGAAATGATCGAGAATGGAGTACCACCAGTTTTACTCTAGGAGATAGTCAAATCTTTAATTAGATTTGAACGTGAAATGGTAATTAAATTTACCGATAACACCGTGGTGTTAGATATGGAGTATCAACGGTTTTATTCCAGGCGATAGTCAAATCTTTAATTAGATTTGAACGTGAAATGGTAGTAAAATTTACCGGCAACACCGTGGTGTTCGATATGGAGTATTACCAGTTTTGCTTCATGGGATGAATAGGTTGGGATTGGGAAATAAAAGAAATGATTACTTCGGTAAGGTGCACTAATCCCGATTAGTTTGGATAAACCTTAATTTGGTTTGAATTAATATCCAAAGGAAGGTTAAAGAATAAATTTAAAGAATTTATGTAACGTCCTGCTTTTTATCGGTTTTTATTTGGATATTTAAATCAGTTTAAATATTGATTTTGTAATATAAGTGGATTAAAATAAAGTTGAACGTATAAAAATATATATTAAATATAATCGAGCCCGAAATATCGCGGCAGTTCGTAAATTAACGTTCTGAACTTCAATTGAGCGTATAGGACCCATTATTAGTCGGATTTCGGCGAAACAAGAAATGTTGGAATCTGTTGAACTGTATCTTTCTAACGGCAGTGGAAAATCAAGATTTCGTATTATAAATAGGAAGTTATGTCCAAATTAAATATTTAGAAAAGCAGCGGCATATTCGTTTTTGGCCATAACGGTTTATTTGAAATAACTAGATATCGGATACGAATTTGGATAAGGTTCTTTTGAGACATAGTGATAATCTAATTTTTAGAATTTTACTGTAATTTTTAATTAATTATATACGAAATTTTTTATCTGAAGTATTTTGCACCCTGTATCGGTATTTTGGGATTTCACAATATAAGTTAATCTACCGATATTATTATATTTTTGGGACTGTGGCACCTCGCTGGACACGACTATGTTTTCATTTATGTCCGTACGTAAGTAGAATTGTAGGAATTGACGTAAACTAATCTTTAAACACATGAACGCTCATAATTTCCAATATACTTTTAACTATTTTGTTCTTTTTGGTTTAGTCCACACGTAAAGAACGAAATGGCAATCATTCAGCCTACATAAACCATCACCCTAATCTAATCTACCTATATAAAGGGAACGTGCAAAATCTAGACTAAACCATACCCTAAATATTGAAAGTAATTACCCTACACTAAATAGCGTACACTTCTGCAAGTACCAAAAATCAAATCTTCTATATAATATTTCTGTTCTTTCTTTTCTAAAAACAGTCTAAGCATGGTGCTCCTAAATTCAAGCTGTCTACCCACGTCTTAAGCACATGTCTCGTGCTTATAAGAAACGCAGACAAAAGAAAGGCTACTCTAAGCTAAAATAATATAGATTAAAATATCTCTGTACCTTTTCCATTTCCTTAGCTTCAAAGTAATATATATACAGTACGAATTCCTTAGCTATGAAGTAACACCCTAAGAACATGCCTAAGATCCATAAAGCCTACCCTAATGTTTAGACTAAACGCACACCAATCAATTCGTCCAGACCTATACCCACCTGCCTACGCTCCTATCCCTTAACAACGAAGGAATACAAAGTGTATAAAAACCCAACTGCACTTTTACAAAATTAATAAAACTAAAACAAAACGCGTACACAAAACTTTAGGGAAGAATAGTGCTGAGGGGTGTCGATACATTTACTGTCACTATGCCTCACACCGGTAATAAAATGAGGGGTGAGGACAAACTATGCCGCGACAGTAGGGGGTTTCGCAGTGGTATTGGGTGGAACAAAAGGTGGCATTGGAGTTTGTGTGCGAAGTTGAGAGGTGACGAGTTTGTTTTGTAATGGTGAGAATAGTAGAGGAGGCGCAAGGCTTGTAGAAGGAAGACTTGACGTGAGGAAGGGGTTCCAATGGATCGGAACTGTTGTGTTATGTGAGAATTGCAGGGGGGTTGGAGCATGGAAAATGCATGCGTGAAGCGTCGTAGTGCAGTAATAAGTGAAGTGGTGATCGTGTAGTGTGTAACTGATGGAGTGGACTAGACTTATAAAACATGAGGGGTGCATGCTGAGCGGTTTGCGTGGCATGAAGTTGTTTAGATGAAGGAGGAAAGTCTGAAGTACGTGAAGAGTAAATATGAAGTTTAGTGTAGCGTGTACTGCGAGTATGTGTATTGTGAACTGTGTGCGTGAGGAGGGGGCTTAACGTGAAGGAGATTTTACATATTGGTGTGTACATGAGTGTGGACGTCAGCAAGTAGGTGGGAAGAAACTTGCGGCTATGGTTTCAGAAGGGGAAGCAACATTTGAAACTTATGGGGAGAAAGAGAAGAAGTATAAAAGGCAAACAGTGGGTTGTTTTCATCATCCCTGAAGTGCCGAGGCAACATGGTTTTCTAAAGTCTGGAGTGTTTGCGTTCGCATACAGAGAGGAGCATCATGTTTTGTAAAGATGGAAGAAGGGACGAGTGTATATGGAAAGGATAGAAATACATGGGTGTACAGGCGTGTATGGCAATGGAGTTGAGTAGGTACAGGGTGTTATGTTAACTGGCCATGCATGGAAATAAAAGAAGTGGGCGATCTGAAGCAAGTTTCGTATTTTTAGTCAGAGAAGAAAGATGCGGGTTTTACTTATGGACCTGAATGGTGAAGAGCATTTAGTTGGAAACACTGGGATGTTTCAAACTTTACCAAGGAGCCGAATAATTTAAAACGTAAGCTACCTATAGGTAGTATGAGTGCATGTTTGTAGAAGAGGGTTTGTGAGTTTGGTGGCGTAAGACAACGTAGGTAGAGTTTGCTTGGGATGTGCTGTTGCGGAGATCGTGGGGCGGTGAAAAGTTTGCACAGCGTTTCGCTCACCAATGAGTAAATACGGCTAGCATCAATGTGATCGACAGCTTAGATTAGCAGAGAGAGGATTTCAGTTGTGGGAAAGGAGACGATAAAAAGGGGCGCATGAGCTAACGAGAAGATGTGGTGTTGGAGTTTGTGGTGATGTGGTCGATAGTGAAATACTATTCGAGTTCAGAAATGTATGGTAGTGAAGCATGGGAAAAAATCGAGAGGAGCTATGATGCGGACGAACTGTTATTCTTGGTTTCGGAGGAGGGGCTTCTAATGGGCGCAGATCCGAACTGACGCAAATCGTTATTTAACGGTTAACGCACCAAGGTGAGAAAAATTCACTAACTCTGATCTGTTTTAAAATATTATAATATTTAAATGTTGGTTGAATGCTGTGTGATGGTCGTATAGGTAGATTACAATTAAATTGGTTGAAATATATATATATCGTTGCATATGTTGGATATCGATTCCATCGATTAAAAATATTCCCTAGTATGGAATCAGTGTTAATTGTGTTGACTAACATCTGTGGATGCAGAAAACCGGTTGGAGGAATCCGACCGGATTCCTCGACATTTATATGTACTGTTTGTTTTATATGCACTGTTTGAACCCGAATTACATTTTATACCCCGTGTGAATATTGATGTTGAATGAAAATTCAACATTTGTTTCGATAAATCAATAAACCATAATCGATTAAGAAAGTGGTAACAGTCAACCGTAAAACCATTGTTTTGTTAAGAAGTTAATTGGCCGTCAGGCAAATCAACGAAGTTAATTATAAAAATTTTATTTTTATAATTAAAGTTAAGTTTTAAATTATAATAGAAGTTCTATTATAAACTGGTATTTTATAGTTATTAAGCTGTAATTATCCTACGAGTGAAAAATTTGGATAACTAATTTAAAGCAAACAATTAAGAAATATTATCAGATTAATTATATTAATCTAATGGTAAGAAGTAATTAAAATCAGTTAACGAATTAACTGATGTAATGAAGTTGATTAAATCAAATGTTTATTTAGAAAATGATTATTAGATTAATTGGTCTTCCATTAATCTAATGAAAATAAATTAATCAAAAATTAATAAGATTTAATTACTTTTTAATTAGTGAAGTTTAATAATATTGAACTAATGTAATTAGTATTATTCATTTATAATGAAGTAAACTGTTTTACTTCAACAAATGATCAAGTTTATCACTATTTGATTAAAGTAATTGGTTCTTAAATGGATTCCATTTAAGATAGTATTAAGTTTGAATTGAGATATTTATTTGAGTTGGGTATAATAATTCGAATAAGAAGTAAATTTGCCATAAAGACAAAGAACGTGATCGATTTTTGATAAGAGAAGTTTAAAAGAGAAATGTTTAAGGAAGATGAAGTGAAGAGTTAATGACCAATGTAAATAATTATAAACAACCGAGTTTTCAAATAAGGATATGGCGTCATAAACCCATATTTAAAATAAAGCAAGAAATACGGTTTAATTAATATTATTAGTAACAAGTTGTTTAGAGTTACAGACTTATATCTGTTCTAAGGTAAGAACGTTGTCGATCAAGGTCTGAGAGGTAAATAGAATACCACAACTTGAATGGCTTCACTATTATCGAGGAACGATATCAATTTGTAACGGAAAAAGATATCAAGATTAGCATAAAAGGAATATGGCAGCGTATTGCAATTCTTAGAACTATAGTGATAAAATAACGCTGTTGACTAGGCTTAAGTGTGGCTGTTATGTCGAGATTAGTTATAAAGGGGAATATTACAACGTATGACAAGTTTTCGAACTATAACGATAAATTAGCGTTGTTGACCAAACTTAAGCGTGATTTTTATATATAGCACTACTCCCTAGGGAATGTAAACAGTTTAGTTTGAAATCCACTTATTCGGAAGTAATAAATAACGATGTTTGTCCAAAGAAAATATAAGAATAAGTTTAGAAAGAGAAATTGGAGAATCGTGTTAGAAAACGATGATAGCATTTCGATGTTCGAAATGTGATTAGAATTAAACCATTAGGATTTGGAACTAGAATTCGACGATGTCGAATGTATTAAAAGTAAATTATTTTTAGGAATTATAATCTAATATGATAGTTAATATCTAGTTTAATCTAACAAATTATGATAGGATATGAAATCAATGTTTAGTTATACACTTGATACAAGAAGTGTGAAAAGGCTAAAAAAGGGATTTAAGAAATATCTGGTAAGATATGGGAATTCGAATAATAAAAACGAATGTTAAATAAAAAGTGCCCGTGGTTGTGTGATGTTTAGTGTACATTTGAATGAATGTTTGTTTTTACTTCGATAGTTAAATAACCGAATATCGAAGTGTTTTGATCATCGTTGTCAATACGGAGAGACCGGTTGGATATATTATCCGGAAACCACTCCGTATAAGCATAAGCGCTGCGAATTATATTATGCTGAAGAAAATTGAAGATGGAGTAAAATGCAAGGGTCGTCCTGTTCCAGAATGGTGTTTTCTGTTTGTCCAGTCCCAGGACAACTTGTATGGACGAGTGTCTGACAGAGTAATTCCAACGGTCACGCCGTTGATTTTTACGAATATACCAAGTTGGTGGGGAGAAGGTAACTTCTCTTTATTCTGCACTCAGTGTGCATTTGTGTAATCAATATGTGATTATGGATTTGACGATGTGTCATTCAAAGTGAATGGTGATCATATGTTCTAAAGATAGACGTAGCCTCTAGCCTCACAATCAGGAAGTAACAAAAGTTGGGCTAGGCAGCATGGCTAATTGGGTCATCCCCAAGCAGGGTGTATTGTCGCCGATCTAGAGAAAATTCATATTTGTTCTTCTTTTCGATTCTGTATCTTCGGATGATGGTTGGATGGCCAACAACCGTGGGTGGAAATATATTCGATACACTAAAGCTAAATGAGTGGTCGGTCATGTGTGGCCGGGTTGCAAGACGTTCTTGTTGAACCCAGGTGTATCCCCTCTAGAGTACACTGATCGGAAGGTGCTCCCATACCTTGTCTGTTGGAATCCAATCTCCAACAAGCAACCTACGGTTTTAGATTTTATACTATATATATGTGGAGCGTGAGATGCAAGCGTTCTGCTACTTGGATATTTATGTGTTTAGACATTATCATAATATCACCGGTTTTGATATCAAAGTATTTTGGATCATAGTAAGGTAATAACCGTCCATGTTTATGTGTGGGATGGTCTTACTATTATCTTCTTGTTTGAAAGGGATTTTTCAAGTTAAACAATAAGGTTGGAATTCACTCACACCAATCCCATGACTGACCCAGAGTTTATTTTGTTTGTTTTTTCCCTAAACTCTTGGGTGCCCAAATTTGTATGGGCAGTCAAGTGTTTCAGGCTTTTACAGATTCACTTGGAGGAGCTCAAAGCCGGAAGCTTCACCACTAGTTGTTTAGAGATTATTTCCGCTGTGATGTATATGAGTTATACTCTGATATGATATGTAAGTACAAATTCAGATTTTGTATTTCAAAGTTATGTTATAATACATGTTATTCATTCCGTTGTGAGTTTCGTGTTTACTCTGATTCTGGTGTTCTTCTTCTTCTATTCTATTAGTTCTATCTTATATATCTCATCCTCTAAATTCTTTCTATTAATGATTTGAACTTTTGTACACTTTGAGTTGAATGTGTAGTATATTAGTTAGCTCAAATTGGCACGAATTTTCGGGCCATCACAATTTATCTTTGATAAAATTAATGGGAGCCTTTCCCAAATGATATGAATATTTGAATAAAAGAATATTCAGAATTGGAATGAGGCATATGTTGTGTTTTATAGCACTTGTTTATTATATACGCGAGTTATTCAGAAAGGCCGGGTTTATACCCATTCCGAATAACTGATTCAGCGATAAGTCAACGATGAAGACGGTGGTTGAAGACCGGAGGTCTTCACATCGTTTGGATGATTACTGATGTCTTGATTGGGCTGTAGACCCAAGTCAAGGGAATAAGTGGTGATCGTCCAGACGTACTTGGAGATCGACCGGATATGTGAGGACCTCTCTCCTGTATTGGACATACGGGACGAGGAATAAGGTGCCTCCGGTTTCGTTCATACCTAGAACGAACTTTTAGATGGATGTGTGTCTGACATTGGATTTTATTCTGTGTTGATTGATTTCTATTAAATATATAGCTGTTTGGCAGTAGAAAATTTATTCTCTTGCTTAACGCCCTTCTCTGAGACGTACGAGCTCAGAGGTTATATATTGATAGATATCAGTCGCATGACATGAATTGCCTATGTGGCATGCAGAGATGTAATGATCAAGGCTTCTATTGAAAAGCAGAGTCTTGTGGTTGATGATCAAAGCACAGCCTTAAAGGGCATAGCTTTGTGTATAGCGTTAATTCGCGAGCCTCACACCTCGGTATGAGTCAAAAACGGGATCGGACCATTGGGAGAACATGACGTTTCTTTCTAGCAATGGGTGGTGGCAGGGTTTTGCAAGCCCTGACATTTTTATATTTTTACCTATGTGGTTGTTGGATTGCGAGGCGCCTCGGATATATCGGTCTCTACGGAGCCGATGGATATAGGTCCGATAAGACCGGGAAACATGTGTTCAGGAATAACTAATCCTCACATGTAAGGGAGGACCGGCCCAACCGAACCAAGGGTTGCCCAGAGTGTGTAGCCGTGAGACATTTGCTAGAGTGTCTCGAAGCGTTGAGTATCCATCCCTGGACTCGACTCATAGATGGAATCCAATTTCCATTACGTGACATTCAGTTTTATTTGTATAGCCTAGTATGGCGACATAGTGGGATGGAGCACTATGCCGTCTATGATTGATACATTTATATTTGAAGTTGTTTTCATGCACTTTACACTTGTGATAGTATCAAAATGATTTGTTTTAAACGTACCAAGCATGTTTGGCTATTATAAGGTAAAACTCTATCCTCCGGCTTGCGTTGCATTGTGTGATGGGACCTGAGTCTTATAATAGCTTCATTTTTAAAAAAAGCATTGCGTTGTTTGTTTTATGCACTGGTATTCTTGGGAGGAAACCCATTCCGTGTTTTACGGCGTGGTCCCTTGATTTACTTAACTTTAAAATCAAGTTAATAACTGTTTTTAGTTCTCACATCAGTCACATGACTGACCTGGAGTTTATTGTTTTAACCTAAACTATGGGTGCCCCCATTTTCCACACGGGCAGCTAGTAGTTAGGTTTTGCAGATTATTATTTTCTAGGATCCTGGATTTACAGTTGAAGCTATATCCGGAAAGCTCTGTATCCGTGTATTTCTTTCAGTTGTTTTATGTAATATTTTCCACTACATTGTAGTGTATTTTAATATTTTATATTTTCTGTGTAATATAGTTTATTCATACTCTATTATATTCTTGTACTCTGATGTAAATTGTTGTAATAAGCAATGAAATGTTCTTCAGTTTGTGTTGTGATTTGTCGTGTTCTCAACTCAATCCATTCTTTCCTTAACGGGGAAGTTTGGGTCATTACAGTACGCATGTTATTTGACTTGGTTGCTTGTTTTAACAGATGGAAGTCATTCAACAAAACCTGGGAACAAATTGAATGTGTAAAACCAGTCCCATATGAATCTGTTTTGTGTAAATTACTTGGTAGGAAAGCATAAATAGATTTAGGCTTGTATGCATCGGGGCGTATTAAATATAGTTGATGAAAATCTACATGTAAGCCCATATCAATTGAAACTGGAAAAGCATTAATAGTACCTGTAAACAAATGCTCTATTTGCATAATATCATTAGCGCACGCATCCAAGGGAATAAATCAAGAAAACAGGGGAAGAGGGGTATACCGAAAGTCTGTATTCACATTTAAGAAAAGGTTCTCGCTAGGAATAAACATAGCAAGCAAGTGGAGTGGTGTGTTTGATCAGCAGAGAAGTATGATTGGCTGGAATATATGCTCATGAGTATTCATGGGTTCATGCAAGAATCAGGATAAAGGGTGGGGATGGTTCAGTTAGGATTGAATTCAAGGAAAGGGAAAAAAGGGAATCTAGCTTGGTGAGGCTCGGCTTCTTCTTTTACCAGCATTATCTTGACTGCTATATATGCAGTAAAGACATACAACAATATCGAATTATTTTTTATTGTTGGTTATCCACTGCCCAACGTTTATAACACAAACTCACCTTTGCATCATAGTTGGAGCTAATCTAAAAAAATAGATTGCTCCATTTGTAGTTACTCTCCATGCTTGGTTTCATGTTTAGTTCACCTTATATAAGGCACGGTTTAAAACCAATTTAGTTGGAGTAAATTAGTGGAGCACGTATGTCTGTTGTATTTGAATTGTTGAACTATGATAGGTCAAATCTGTTGTATTTGATTTGTAAAGTTGATCTCAGTGTAATGCTGTGCCATAACCCAATTAACCTTTTTAGTCAAATCTTGTTTATATTGACTTATATAAACTACTGTTGAAATCGGGAATCTTGTATGTTAAATATTTTCAGTATATAAGTCTTGAAAATCAATTAAGGATATAGAAACACATATAAAATATATTGATCTGACTCCTTTGAGTAGCACTTGACCTTAAAAGTTGTTAACGTTCATCAATTCAAAGAGGCCGGGATTGGTTTTCTAAATGGAATCCAAATACCACTTTGTTTCGACCTAGGCATTGATTAATTTAAAATCAAATTGAAGACCATTGAAGACGTAGTTTACGCAAGGACTGTTCTATTTATAGGATAGTGCCTTCGGTTTGTCCAGACCTAGGACAACTTGTATGGACGAATGTCTGACGGAGTATACCTAACAGGTTTTGTAAATTGATCTCTTCAAAACTATGTTAGGTGGCGGAGGAATTCGTTTCTCTTAGCTTTATACCCGTGATTTTGGAGAAGTCAATTTGTGATTTGACGGGTTTGACGATGTGGCATTAAAAGTAAATGAAGATGTACTGTTCAAAAAGGAAAGTTATGACCTCAAGCCTCACAACCGGAAAATGACAAAAATCGGGCAGGCAACATGGCTATGTGGGTAGCTCCCATTAGGGTGTATTGTCATCATCTAGAGAATATTCATTTTGTTACTTCTTTCACTTCTGTATCTCCCAGGAATGGTTATGTTGCTAGCAACAGTAAGGTGACAATATATTCGATACACTCAAGTGAAATAAGTGGTCGGTCATGTGTGGCCGGGTTGCAAGACGTTCTTGTTGAACCCGGTGTATTCCTCTCTAGAGATACACTATCGGAAGGTGGTTACATACCTTTTCATAGTTGGAATCCATTATCCCTAAGCGCCAAGCGGTTTTGTTTGTATACTATATATGTGAAGCGTGAGATGCAAGCGTTCCGCTAGATTCAAATTTATTTATGGAAAACCTTAGACATTATTATAATATCAGAATAGTATGATTTCAAAATATTTCGGGTTATCATAAGGTAAAAACCATCCGTGTTTATATGTGGATCGGTCTTATGATTATCTTTTCTTTCAAAAGGAATTTTCCAAGTTAAGCAAACTATTTAAAATCATTTACTCACACCAGTCCCATGACTGACCCAGAGTTTATTTTTCTGTGTTCTCCCTAAACTCTTGGGTGCCCAAATTTGTACGGGCAGTCAAGTAGTTCAGGATTATTCATATAATCTAGAAGGAGCTTGGAGCAGGAGGCTTCAGTGTTAGATATATATGTAGAGTTTATTTCCGCTGTAGTATATATATGATGTACTCTGATGTTGTATGTAAGTTCAGGTACAGTTTTGTATTTTTCCAAAGCTTATATATATTATTTTTTTATTCCGCTACGATTGTGAGATACGATGTTATTCAGTTCTTTCTTCTACATTATTTCTTCTATTCTAATTTTCTATCTTTTCTATTTTTCACCCTCTAACTTCTTTCTATTAATGGTTCATATTTTCGTGCAATTTGGGTTGGACTTGTATTGTATTTAGTCGACTCGAAGGGTACGAATTTGCGGGTCGTTACAGTTGGTATCAGAGCTGAAGGTTGAGAATAACCTTGGCTCTATGGCGTAACTCGATAGAGATGGGGTAAGCAATACCCTAGATTGAGTTTGAGCATATATATATGAGCGTGTATTTGTAAGTTGATATAAAAACTGTTTTATATTGGGGTTATTGGTTTATCGAGTGGCTTAAGATTTTTTTTAAAACTCTTGAATAGAGTAATTCAACATAGTATTGTTTTAAAAGCTGAGTAAATGAAATAATTTTACTTAAAATTATATTTTGATATAAAGGAATAATTTTCTGAAATTACTATAAATAGCTGTGTTGATTTCTATAATAATCTGGTATAGGAAAATTAAGATAGCTATATAAAACCAAATTAAACCAGTATAAAAATGGAATATACAAATGAGACAAACCTGAAACGAAATTTTGAATTTCTGGGGAATTTGAATGAATTTTGAATAAAATTTGGATTTCCACCAAATAAATTCAGACTTGAATAATCAACTGGATATGAACTCATGAAAATTGAACAAATTAATTTTTGAAATTGAAATTTATTGGAACCTAACTGGAGATTGGCTAAGTTAAATGATTTTCTAAGTGTTGATCTAATGTTGATTTCGGTCTTCGGGATTAATACTTAGAGGATTATTTTCTTATCGATTTACGGTTAGAGACTGGTGAATGTTGAACAATACCAATGGGTTAATAAGAATGGAAATATTTTCCAATTTTAATAACAGATAATTCTGATTATACAAATAAATATGTTTGGATTTATGGATGCTTATAAATGAAAGTTAAACGCCGCCAGAAGATACAGGTAAATATTTTATTTGGATATGATAAGACTCTTTGGAAAACCAATTGGTTTTGTGGATTCTTGGATAATTAGAGAAAATATAAGGAGACGAATTTTGGAAGTTATACAATGAAGTCGTGCAAGAGAAACGCTATCGAATTTCTCAAAATTTAAGAATTTAATTCCAAAGAGAATTTTGATAATTAAAAGTAGATTTACTAAGAACCAGATATTTAAAAAGAGGTAAACAAATCCATTTGAATAAATACGGATTTCATCAATGATTTGCCAAGAACGAGGAAAGGAAATGAAGAAGCTTTGAGATGAGAAGTGACTGTGAAATAAGCTAATGATGCTGGCCAAGGAGAAATGGAATGAGACCCTAAAGACTGTTCAGGGGAAGCTGAAGATAGTGTAGGAGGAGTCTATCCGGAGTTTCGTTTGATACCTGATTGCTGAAGTATGTTGAATGCTTTGATTATTGTGAAATGTTTGATAACCAACTGATGTGATATGGACGTCTTTTTTATTGTAATTTATAGAGAATGACCCATGTTTGTGTGTTAATATAAGTCCATGATTTTAGTTATAACTGGACTTTTTTTCCGTTAATCTTTAATTTCGGGGACGAAATTCTTTTAAGGGGGTAGATTGTAATGTCCTGGATTTCTGACCAACTTTATAGTCTATAAATGTTAGATTATGCTGATAATTAAATTCAGTTAAATAATATTGGATTATGCTGAAACCTGTAGTCTATACACCTCATTCACTTATAAATACACTTCATTTTTCTATATGAATCCATACCTTAGAAATAGAAGACTTGAATGTTTTAAACTGGAAAGAGGAGTAGCCGAGACCAGCTTAAAACAGGGAAGACAGAAACCTGGAAATGGCATGAAATTTGTGAGTAAACAAACCCTTTGTTTTTCTGTTCCTAGATAATTGTTTCAGGGTAATAGGAGACTGTATATAAAGCATTTTACACATGGATTATATTCGACTAAGCATGGGTGGTTATTATAGAAAAATGACTAAAAGTTGTTGATAGTTGTTGAATGAAGGATTACTGGAAAACTATAGGATATTGGACAGTTTTGATGGTGAACTTATCCTAAAATACAGAACTATGATCTGATATGAAGTCAGTGAATATTCACATACTTATAGGAATTGTTGAATAATTTAATTTAGCACAAAATGATGTAGGAATTAAAATATAAAATCTGGAAGAACAAATGACAAATATATTTTAAAGTAACTTCACCTAAACTTCCAAATTTTAACTATGATCTGAATTATATGATAAAATGTGAAGGTACGCATGTTATTTGACTTGGTTGCCTGTTTTAACTGATGGAAGACATTCAACAAAACCTAGGAACAAATTTAATGAGTAAAACCGGTTCCATAAATAGAAAACGTTTAACCAATCAGGGTGGGCCTAATGGAGCTTGATTTGGATCTCTTTCTCTCTCTTTTGGAAGTGCTTAGATTGCTGAAAGTAAAGTTCAGCTTATCTCTTTTTATGGCTATTTATGTTGGGGTTATGCTTTTTGTTTTATGTACTTAGAAAATAATTTGTCAAGATGGATATTAAGTGTACTTGGTTTTATTGTTGGTTTTGGTGTTGTAACCAAACTATTTTTTCGCTGCAATGAAGTTGTTTTAAATCTTTAAAGTACCAATATATGTATCTATCTCGTTATATTCTGTTCTATACACTTATAATAATCCATGAAAGTTAATGCATTCCCTTTGTGAGTGACATTAATGGACATGGGATGTTACACATGGTATCAGAGCCGAAGGTTACCAGAACAGGTAAAAGATTTTGAAAAACCATTTTTATAAAGGAGTACTTTCAAAAACACGTTTTAAAGAGAGTATTTTCAAGAGGAAAAAGCTTATTATGAAAAACATAATCCCCAAAAGCCATATATCTTTCCTTCGATTCTCCATTTTGAATCTCTTCCTTTTTCTTTTCAGCATGTGTAGGGAACCCGATATACCCGAGGGCATACAGATACCTGGCTGGTTCAGAAGTTATCTGGAGGCTAGGGCTAATGCCACAGGCCCAGTAGACGTTCCTCCTCCCCCAGCTGCAGCCGCTCCTCCTCCTCCTCCCTGTGTAGATGCTTTTTCTAAGATATGCAAGGACTTTCGGGCGATGGGCGGAAAACCTTTTCATGGGACAGAGACATTTGTTGAGGCTCGAAATTAGCTCAAGGAGATGGAAGACTTATTTGGTATCTTTGAGATAGATGATGGAAGAAAGGTTCAACTAGCTGCTTGGTTAATGAAGGACGAGGCCTCATTTCGGTGGGAGGTCACAAATGGAGAACGTGCTGTAGAAACTTGGATGGATTTAAGACAGAGGTTCGAGTTGAAATTTCTTTCACGAGTAGAGGAGAGTTTATACATGGAGAGGTTCCTGGCTTTGAAACAGGGGAATTTATCTGTGAAAGAGTACATCAACAAGTTTAACCAATTAGCGAGATTCGGCCTAGAGTTGGTGAATACACCGCATAAGAAGGCCCTGAGATTTGCTAAGGGTTTGAATGAGACGCTACACGGATTGGCTATGTCCCACATTCCCATGGGGGCTACCTTCGAGAGACTGGTTGACATGGTGTTGATGTATGAAGAGGAGAAAGGTGCTAATGTTGATAAGGCACAGGATAAGAAAGTGGATCCAAAGAAGGCATAGCAACAGCAGAAGAAAGGTGGTAAGGATAACAAGGGTCAAGGGAAGAAAAGGTGTTTCAATTGTGGAACACCGGGCCACTTAAGCAAAGACTGTAGGAAGAAGAAGAAGACGGGTTGCTTCCAATGTGGTGAGGCAGGACATCTGATTAAAGACTGCCCGAGAAGGCGAGGACAAGGGAAAGGGCAGAGGACATGACCTACTACTGGAGGGCAGGTTCAGGCTCTCATGGCACTAGGACAGGCGAGAGGGCAGGTTCATGCTCTCATGGCACCAGGACAAGAGAGAGGTAGAAACATTTCTATTGAAAGTTTGGTTTTTCTGTTTGATCATCTTGTTCGTACTTTGTTTGATTCCGGCACTTCGCACTCATTTTTATCTGCTTCGTTAGTTGAAACACTGCACCTAAATACTAGTTTAGTCATGGATCCCATTGTAGTCTCAAATCCTATTGGTGGTTCGGCTCACTTATCTACGGTTTGTCGGGATTTGAGAGTGTCCATCTTGGGCGTTGGGTTTGAATGCAACGCCTTCGTTCTTGGTTTCACGGGCTATAGCTTGATTCTGGGGATGGATTGGCTAGCCAGGTATGGTGCCATTCTAGACTGCGAAAGGAGGGTAGTTAGATTGTTGACTCGCTGTGGGAGGACCCTTGATATTTCTTGTGACCCTAGAGGTCCGTTGATGCTTAGCTACCTAGAATCACTTGACACATCCATCGATGATTTGGAATCTATTCGTGTAGTCCATGAGTATGGTGAAGTCTTTGATGAGGTTTGGGGTTTACCCCCGAGGCACAAGATAGACTTTCATATATACTTAGTAGATAATGCAAAGCCAGTTGCATTACCAG
Source organism: Allium sativum (assembly GCA_030737875.1). Classification (NCBI taxonomy): domain Eukaryota; kingdom Viridiplantae; phylum Streptophyta; class Magnoliopsida; order Asparagales; family Amaryllidaceae; genus Allium; species Allium sativum. The sequence continues at coordinate 449,166,050 of CM060919.1, forward strand.
TGCACCACATGGCTTTGAGGGAGAGAAAGGAAATCAGTAAGCAAGTAAGAGAGTTGCTTGAAAAGGGTTCATAAGAAGAAGTATTTCGGAATGGGGTGCCCCAGTTGTTTTTGCTACAAAGGCTGATGGTGCTTCGGTTTTCTCGCAGTTGGATTTAGCTACAGGATTTCATCAGCTAAGGGTGGCTGAGGACAGCATAGATAAGACTGCATTTAGAACTCCCAACGTTTTCTTCAAATGGCTCGTCATGCCTTTTGGTTTGACGAATGCACCCGCATATTTCGTAGACTTGATGAATAGGGTGTTTAGGGAGTTTCTAAACAATTCATGGTAGTCTTTGTGGATGATATCTTGATTTTCTCTAGAAGCAAAGAAGAGCATGCCTTACATCTTAGGGAAGTCTTAGAGACCCTTCGAGCACATAAACTCAAAGATAAATTCTCCAAATGTCATTTTTGGAGGAAGGAAGTGAGGTTCTTAGGACACGTGGTCTCTAAGGAAGGGATAGCAGTGGATCCCGCGAAGGTGGTAGCAATTCAAGATTGGAAGATTCCTAAGAATGCAACAGAAGTAAGAAGTTTTCTGGGGTTGGCGGGATATTATAGAAAGTTCATTAAGGACTTAACGAAGATATCAGCCCCACTTACTCGGTTGACGAAGAAGAACTTGACTTTCTCTTGGGATGTTGACTGTGACAATGCTTTCCAACATTTGAAGAGGGATTTGATGGCAGCTCCAGTTTTAGTTTTGTCGGATGGGAGTAAGCCATTCACAGTTTATACCGATGCTTGCAGGGCTTGGCGCAGTTTTAATGCAAGAGGGAAGGGTGATATGCTATGGTGGAAGGCAGTTGAAGGTCCATGAGAAGAATTACCCTACCCACGACTTAGAGTTAGCCGCTATAGTTTTTGCGCTTAAGTCTTGATGTTGCTATTTTCTTGGTGAGAAGTTCGAGTTGTATACAGACCATAAGTCGCTAAAATACTTATTCTCTCAAAAAGATCTAAACTTAAGGCAACAGAGGTGGATGGAGATTTTAGCATCCTACGATTTTGAGATCGCATATACCCCTGACAAGGGTAACGTTGTGGCTGACGCCTTGAGTATAAAGAGGTTGACTTTGAGTCCTTTGTTCGTAGAGCGACAGAGTATGGAGTACATATCTAACTTTGATTTTAGACCCTCTATCGATTATGTGCCCGATTTGTTGGCATCACTAGAGGTGCAACCTACGCTTTTAGGTCGGGTTGGAGAGGCACAGCGAGATGACCCACGGTTAGTTGAGATAGTAGACAAGCTCATAGGAGGCGAGTCTTCGAGCCATCTGAGTAGGTATGCTATAGATGACAAGGGTTGGGTGCGTAGGGATGGTAGACTTTGTGTATCACGAGAAAAGAGTTTGAGGAAGACGATTCTTGAAGACTCACATCGTTCTAAGATGACCATACATCCCAGTGTTGACAAGATGTATAGGGATATGACGCGAGTTTTCTTTTGGGCAGGAATGTAAAAGGATGTGGCTGAGTTCGTTTCTAGATGCTTGGTGTGCCAGCAAGTCAAGGTAGAGCAAAAGAAGCCTAGCGGTTTGCTTCACCCATTAGAGGTTCCACTATGGAAATGGGAGAGCGTTTCCATGGATTTTGTTGACGGGTTGCCGAGATAAAGGAAGGGTAATACGGGGATTTGGGTAGTAGTAGATAGACTTACTAAGAGCGCCCATTCATTCCTGTTAAAAGTAAAAGAACCGCGGCGTGGTTAGCATCTGTTTACCTTCGAGAGATAGTTCGTTTGCATGGCATACCTTCTAGTATTGTGAGCAATCGAGATCCCATTTTCACTAGCGAGTTTTGGAAGAGCTTACAAGAGGCGGTAGGAACACAATTGTGTTTGAGCACCGCTTATCACCCTCATACGGACGGCCAGACCGACAGAGTGAATCGGATTTTAGAAGACCTTTTGAGGTTATGCATCCTTGGATCAGAGGTCAAGAAATTACACAACCGAGAGGTCAAGTTGGTCAAAGTGCAATGGGGAGATGATCAAGGAGACGCAACTTGGGAGGCGGAAGACAAGATGCATGCGTCGTACCCTTTCCTTTTTGAGGGTATGTTCTTAATTTCTCCTTTTTCTACCGCTTTGTTTATACTTGTTCTATCGTTTAGTATGTCCTCACGTTTACATCCTCGATCTTTAGATAGGAAAATCCTATGGTTGTAAACATGTGTTTGAGACATATTATGTTTGGTGGATGCAAGTGCATGCAAGTGTTTGCTAGTGGTTGTTCGTGGATGCATTTACACACACATTAGGCACTAGATCGGCTCAATCACTTGCATATTGCATATGAATAAGTGTGCATATTTTAATGGATGTATATTGATTGTGTTATCATATGATTGTTGCATTTGAATGAAATGATTGTGCACTCATGTAGAAATAATATGTATCACTAGGATTCTCTTGCATACATAATGGACGCATGGCACTATCATGATTTGCATTAAGGAGGTCGACTGAATCAGTAGACCGCCTGATTTTGCATTGGATAAGGAACATACACACATACTTTTTTGCATATTTTCATATGGCTTTAGAAATCTTTTAAGGACAATGGATGCCTGTGATTGATGGTTGAGTAGATGGCTTGACTTGAAGATTTCAGGGACGAAATCCTTTAAGGAGGGAAGAATGTAACACCCCGTAATTTAAAATATTAAAATTAACAAATTTATGGACACTTAATTTTTAGAATAATAATTAAGTGAAATGGGTTACGCCATTGCGTTCGTCTTGGAATTCTGCTTGAGATAGAGTCCGAGTTTGCATAAATTGGGCTCTGTATGAAGAAGTTACGGAGCTTAGAAGATTTCAAGTTTAAACAGAAATTAAATTAAAATAATAATTAATAATCTAAAACCAGCTCGAATTTCAAAACAGCAGAATTGGGCTGAGCGGAAATTTCCCGCTCTAGGGTGTCGACCCGCCTATAGGCGTGTCGACATAGGTATCGACCCCCCTATAGGGGAGTCGACCCCTGTCGGCCAGGTTAGGCTGACGTGTTTGGGTGACGATTTTTCTGATTTTAGGGCTTATGTGGCTTCTTTTGGTTGGCTAAGTGATGCGTCATTGTGAATTTGATGGTTTAGATTGATCCTAAACTAATCTAAGGGCTCTAATTAATCCTATACATCTATATAAGCACACATAAACCTAAACCCTAATCTAAACTAAGTTCATTCATAAGCCGCCATGCTACTGCATCCTAAACTAAGCTAGTCTCTTCTCCAATGAATTAAAGCTCAGGAATTGTGAAAAGGGATTCTAGAACAACAACAAACGAATCTATACTTTCTTCTATCACTGTGAGTACAGTTGCTTTCATAAGATAATTAATTAAAATAATTATGATAAGTTGTGATCTGGACTGTATGAATATGCATGTTGAATCATATGCTATTAGCCAGTTCTGTTATCATCTATTTTGTTAATATATGCCAGTTTGTTATCATATTTAATTAGATTCATTTTATGATGTTAATTCCTATGTCTAATTACATATGCTTGATTAGATTCATTCTATGCAAGTTATGTTCTATGCAAGTTTATATGCAAGTTATGTTCATCTATACAAGTTATGTTTATCTATGCAAGTTATGCAAGTTTATATGCAAGTTATGTTCATCTATGCAAGTTTATATTCAAATTATGTTCATCTATGCAAGTTTATGCTTATATGTTTAGATCCATGCTAGTTCATATGTTTAGATCCATGCTAGATCATATGTTTAGATATGTGTCAGTTCACATTGCCTATGTTAATTGGATCCATCTTATATGCTAGTTCACGTTTATATGCTTAATTAGATTTATGTTGTTATATGCCTAGTTTATATTACACATGCTTAATTAGATCTATATTGTTTTATGCCATTTTGGATGTCATATGTCTCTTTCTTTTCCTTTTCTTATGAGTTAGGCTAACAGCGAGCCGAACATATAAGTTGAATTACGTACGAACGACGTGGGAACGTTGGGGAATAATTTGGGAAATATTAAATATTGGATATTATGTAATTGGCTTAAATTGGTTAGTAACCATGTAATTAACTTGAGACATAAATTGGTATAGTTTATATACATGGAAATTATGGACATATTTAGATGATAATTATGAACATGGCTTGAATTGGAAATTATGGACAACTTGAAATAGGGACATTAATTCAAATTGGGGTTGAATAATAAAATGAGATAATGAACACCTAAGGCATGAGGTTAGACTTGGTTTGTGGTATAAGACTGCCCGGACCCGCCCGACAAATCCAGCAACCGCAAAGGGTAGTCTAATGGGAGAGGTCAAAGGAATAAATTAAATGCGTAATAATTGCAAAGACACGAGGTTAGATTCAGATTGAGGTATAAGACTGCTCGGACCCGCCCGACAAATCCAGCAACCGCAAAGGGAATCTATTGTGGGAGGTTTTGCAAGGTTACGGTTAAATTGAATTAAAGAACACTTAACCAAGATAAGACATGTAGTGGGACATGGGGTTAAGTGGTTGACATGGGTGACATGCGAAATATAATTAGAAACACTTAACCAAGTTGAAACATGTAAGAAGACATGAATAAGAAGGGGTTAAGTGGGAAATCCTAGTGGGGACCAAGCATAGGTGGAAAGCTTATGTCAAGTGTGGGGACCATTTTCAGCCAGTAACCCATTTAGTATCTAAGTGAGCTCGAATTAAGTTGAGGACGGGACACGCTTACAGGGTTTGATTTAAGAGGTCAAAACGGGTTAGCGGTGGCAACACAAGTCCAATGGGGTCATGAGCGTGTGTGGGCCCGGGTTAGTAGGTAAGATGCTGCTTGTGAAGACCCGTAACTTCCCTGGTAAGGAAAGAATGGATTCTCTGAGAACAACACTCATTGGAACGCAGATAGAAGAACATTTCATTGTTTGTTACAACAATTCCATCAGAATAAAAGAATATACAGAGTATGAATAAATATTATACAACAGAGAATATTAGAGATTTAAATACAACAATGCAGCAGAAAAATAATACAAAATATAATTGAAAGAAATACACGGATACAGAGCTTTCCGAGTATCACTTCAGCTATAAACCAAGATCCTGTGAATATAAATCTGTAAAACCCAACTACTAGCTGCCCTTGAGGAAAATAAGGGCACCCAGAGTTTAGGTCAAAACAATAAACCCCAGGTTAGTCATGTGACTGGTGTGAGAACTAAAACAGTTATAAATCTTTATTTTAAAGTTCGGTAAATAAAGGGACCACGCCGTATTGCACGGAACGGGTTTTTACCCCAAGAATACCAGTGCATTAGCAAACAGCGCAATGCTAAATAAAGAACAATGAAGTTGTTATAAGACCCAGGTCCCATCACACAATGCAACGCAAGCCAGAGGATAGGGTTTTACCTTATAACAGCCAAATATGCTTTATACGTGAAATTTCATCTTTTATTATAACTATAAGTGAAGAAAACAACTTCAATCATAAGTATAAATCATAGACGGCATAGTATCCCATGCTACTTTGTCGTCATACTAGGCTCTACAAATAAAGCCGAAATATCACGTATTGGAAACTGGATTCCATCATGAGTTGAGGTAAGGGGCAAGTTCCTCTCCGATTCGAGACACTCTAGCAAATGTCTCAGGACCCCACTATGATCCTTGGATCTTCAGGGCCGGTCCTCCGTTACGTTTGAGGATTGGCAATTCCTGAGCACACGTTTTCCGGTCCTATCGAACCTATATATATATAATGGTCAGTACGTCGGCTCACAAAGTGCCAGTTATCACCATATATATTCGAGGCGCCTCATTCCAACAACCACACAGGTGAAAAGTATATAAATGTCAGGGCTGGTAGGTCACTGACACCACCCATAGCTAGAAAGAAACGTCGTGCTCTCCCTGCAGTCACTATCCCATTTTTGACTCATACCGAGGTGTGAAGCTCGCGAATCCACGTTATACACAAAGCTAAGCCATGTAGGCCATGCTTTGATCATCAACCACAAGACTTTGCTTTTCAATAGAAGCCTTGATCATTTGCCACTTAGGCATGCCACACAGGCAATTCACGCCATGCGATTGATATCTATCGATATATAACCTCTAAGCTCGTACGTCTCGGAGAAGGGCGTTAAGCAAGAGAATAAATTCTTCGCCGCCAAACAGATATATATTTAACAGAAATCAATCACACAGAATAAAATCCAATGTCAGACACACAGTCCATTTACAAGTTCGTTCTGGGTCTGAACGAAACCGGAGGCACTTTCCTCGCATATCCATCGATCTCCAAGTACGTCTGGACGATCACCAACTGATTCCCTCCTCTTGGGTGTACAACCCAATCAAGATCATCAGTAATCACCCAAACGATGTGAAGACCCTCGGTCTTCAACCACCGTCTTCACCTTCGACATATCGTCGAATCGGTTATTCAGAATGGGTATAAACCCGGTCTTTCCAAATAACCCACGTATAAAATACACAAATGTTACACAAACACAACATACGCCTCATTCCAATTCATCAGTCACTAACCGTAAATTAGTAAGAGAACAATTCCCCAAATATTAACCCTGAAGGCTGAAACCAACATCAGATCAATACCTAGGAAACCATTCTTCTTAGCCAACCCACAGTTAGTTTCTAAATTTCACATTCTTAGGGAAAGGTTCCCATTAATTTTATCAAAGATAAATTCCTTTAAATTTATTCTTTAATCTTCCTTTGAATATCATTCCAAACTAGTCGGGATTAGTGAACCGCACCGAAGTAATTATTTATTTTATTTCCCAATCCCAACCTATTTATCCCATGGAGCAAAACTGGTAATACCCCATATCTAACACCACGGTGTTATCAGTAAAACTAATTACCATTTTCATGTTCAAATCTAATTAAAGATTTAACTACCGTTTGGAGTAAAACTGGTGATACTCCATTCCCGAACATTTCAATTTAATTAAAGATTCAATAAAACTCCACTTAGTCCTAATCTTTAACTGGGTTAAAGAACCAACGTCATTTAAAACACAGTTCACGACAAATCCAAAATCCCATTTGATATTAAATACAAGGCTCTGAATAGAAAATATATTGGCTAATATTCAATATCAAATTCTGAATATTTTTAAAACCACTTCAAATCCAATTCATTTATTTAAAGATATCGGATTTTGATTCTAGTTCATAATTAGTTCATTTTGATAAAAATATATTTTTATCCTTTCAAATCGGGAATTTTTCATCCTAGTTCTTTCCAATTCATATATTTTGATTTTTCACAAATTATAGATATTTTTAATAATTTTATCGAGGCCCGTACAGTCGATTTCCAATAACGGTCGTCGAATTGCACTTACAACGACCTTTTCTAAATTTGATTTGGACATAATTCCAAATTCAACCGTTAGATTTCACATTTCTAATATTCATTGGAAATCTCTTTTCGATACGAACCCAACGGTTCCGGTTTTAGGATAATCCGACGGTCGGATCTCCCGTAACGTCAATTCGAAGTCAATGGTCGAAATTCACGAACTGCCGCGGCGCGGCGCGTTCTATTCAGACCATTTAATAAATAATATATATATATTATATATATTTCATCGATTTCAATTCTAAACGTATTTTTATAAATCGTTTCAAATTCATTTTCAAAACGATTTCAACTTCATATTCAATTTCATATCAAAATTGAATATTCCATATCATCGATATATATATATATATATATAAATGATATTATTTTCAAAACATTATATTTTGAAATCACTTCTTTTCTTCAATATTCAAATAAAATCGATATAAATATCGTTCGCGTCAAAATGACTCAAATCTAATCAACACGACTTTAAATATTTCAATAACTTCGTTATTTTATTCAACGAATGAATACTTTCTTCAACACATGAATATATATATTTTTCAACACATGACTATTTTTTTTCAACACATGAATATATATTTCTGTCAACACATGAATATTTTCAACACATGAATATATATTTCTTTCAACACTTGAATATTTTGCTTATTCAACACATGAATTTTATTTATTTTCTAAATTGGATTGAGACCCAATCAATTACCATATAATGTTATTTATATGGATTCCACGCAACACATGTACATGATAGCAACGATAAATAATCAACCATCATCCAAAGTGCACAACACAACTGTCTGTCAACCTATCGATCGACATACAACTAATTATTGGGACTAGTGTACGTTAAATATCATCCCAATACCCGTGTGGGGTTTCACATCAACAAACACAGATTTTATTTGTGCAGTTGGGCGATGTGTAAAATTTATCATCCCAATCAATATCAGTCAAATCAGTGTACATAAACAAACCGTCTTGTTTGTAAATGAATATTTTATTTTATTCACATACACGTTAAAAAATATATTTTTAATGATAAAATATTTTCTTTCAACACATGAATTTCTATTCAACTCATTTATTCAATAAAATGATATTTTTATTTTTCTAACTTATTTTAGAAAATGTCGGCGGTATAACGGCACGATACTAGAAACGGGACAAGGCCTAGCCTTATCCCCGGTCTAATAATGGCCCACGCCATACACATATCAATCAAATCAATTTTATTATTCACACCACAAAATTCCAACAAATATTCTAATCAATCGCCAAACAACCAAACAACCAAACAAACAAGTCCATGGTCTGTGGACGATGGTGTCGGGTGCTACTAAACACGGTCTGCATCCTAGTATATATTTATAACTAGGAAAGAAAATTTAGAGTGAGAAGTTCTCACCGATAGCTAAACCAAACGCCACAACTCTTCATAAGTAGGAATTCTTTGTCGTGCTTCCAACGAGATCTGTTACACGCGGTTCACATTAAAAATCACATTTTTATTTCAACGCTGTAAAAATAACATTTTTATTCCACTATTTATATAATAAAAATCAAATTTTTATTTCGCTATATATATAAAAATTATATATTCTTACAATGCTTCCTTTTATATAAAGATTATATTTTTACATCGCTACTCCATATAAAAACCGAATTTTTATCTCGCTACAACATATATAAAAATCGCATCTTTATATTCTCTATCTTATAAAAATCATATTTTTATAATCTCTACTATATAAAAATCGAATTTTTATTATCTCTACTATATAAAAATCGTATTTTTATCCTTCACATATAATAAAAATCATATTTTTATCATCTCTATAATATAAAAATTATATTTTTATTCTCTACATTATATAAAAATTTCGCCTTTTCAAAAATAAAGGTTTCGCCCTTTCAAAAATAAAGGTTTCGCCCTTTCAAAAATTATATTTTTATACTTCTTTATTATATAAAAATTTAAACTTTTCTTGTATAAAAATTATATCTTTTCTCTTTCAAACATCATATATTTTCTTTTTCAAAAATCTCCTATTTTTATCTCATGAATAAATGCAAATGATTAAAACTTACAGCGGGAATGGGATTAGGGGGGTGGTGGCACGGTGCAGTGGGGCTGCGAGGTAGTAACGACATCCTTTGTTGATTTGGGGGTTAGGTCTTCTCGTCGGGGAAGGAGGGTGGCTGCTTCGCCGTTGTCAGGGCGCGGAGGCGGACTCAGGGCGTCAGGGTGGTGCGCGGCTAGGAGGATTGGGAGGAAGATGGGTGCAGTAGGGGGGGGCTCGCGTGGTTCTCGAATTGGGGGGGGGGGGGTCGACTTGCTGGAGGAACGAGGGGAGGTCGGAGGAGCACGAAGGGAGGGGGCGGAGGTCGGAGGTGGGGCGCGCTCGTCGGGGGCGCGGTGGCGCAGCTCGTCGGAGGAGCGACGGGCTCCTCCTTCTCTCTTTTTTTTACTTACGTTTTGAATGATTTAGAAAAGGAGGGGGTTGACCATTTAAGGGGAAGAGAGAGAAAGGAGTGAGGGGGGTAAGGGTTTTATTAATTTTTTATTTTATTTATTCTCCAAAAAGCAACTTTTATTTCCGAACTCGAAACGAAACCCACCGCCTATCGTCCCTAGCTAATTACCCCTATTCCGAACACAACGGGATATGTTACGAAGGCCAATTCGATCGTTTCGATCAGTTTTCGTCAAATTTACATTTAAATCATTATATTGAATTTTAAACGTACATTTCAATTTACCGGGGCCACATACGGATCCTAAAAATTACAAAAAATTTATTTCTAGCTTTGTATTGACGATACGGTCCTGACAAAACTAATTTCATCAAATTCTGAGACCGTTTGAAAAATGGCCAATTTCTGGTCGACCGAAATTGACTAAAACTGTTAAAACACGTTTAACTTCGCCAAGCTCACACATTGATTTAGAAAATTATGAATTTTGAAACCTAGCAATAATTTGACATTCCGGATCCAACAAAAGTGGTTTCGTCGAAAACCGAGGTCATTTGCAAAATTTCCATTTATAAGGGCCTTTATATATATTAATATATATATATATATATATAAATTCCACAGTGACTTTTCTGAATTTTAAACTGGACATATATCTCAACTTCTAAATTGAAATCTCAGTTTCTTGGCTTCGTTAGAAAGATATGATTAAACAGATTCAGATATTTCTTGTTTCGTTCAATTCCGACTTAAAACGAATTCTATATATTCATTTGAAATTCGAAATCGAATTTTCGAACTGCAGCGCCATTTCAGGCCCGTTAAATAATTAAAATAAAATATTCGTTTTAACTTCGTCAAAAATAAATTTACCGTCGTTATTATTTAAAATAATTCATTTCAAATATTCAAAATTCATAGAAATTACCAAAATAAAAATTTTAAACTGGCCCAGAATTTCCGGGTTGTTACAATCTCCCCCACTTAAAATCTTTTCGTCCTAAAAAAGGAACGAAGCTGAAAGTTGTTTTATAATCAACTCAACTTCCATTATTTTCATTACGGCTTAAGTTCTTCAACTTTTCAGTTTCTAAGAACTTTCAAATTTTTCAAAAATTTGACTAACACCCTAAATTTTCGAAAAATTTCGCCATAACCTCCCCTGCACCGAGAGCATCGGGAAAATCCCCAAACTGCCATACAGGCCCTCCCGTCTCAAAAAGAAAAAGAAAAAGCCAAGCGGCTAGCCAATCCGCTCATAAAATCATCATCACCCAAAGAAATACAATAAACCTGTATCTATTTGTCGGGCCAACAATTTTATTCCTCTTCTTTAGCCTCCTTGCTATGACCTGTTCAATGGATATACATGTATATGCATGCAATTTCAAATAATTTTCAATACAGTTCAATATTTGATACAATTGGCTAATGGTTCAAAATTTAAATTAATCAACCAAAAATCAAACAACACCATCAGCAATCAATTAGTGGATTAACGATTCAATTTCATAATTTTGATATATATACAGAAAATCATGTTTTTGATGCCAAATCACAACAAATAACCCTATCTAGTTTTGGTTCTCACACCAGTCTAAAGGAAACATATAGATATCTCACTTTCGAAACTCGAACATAAACTCTGATGATGGTGCACCGATCATCAGAATCATCTCCGTGCGACTAGAGTGTGATTCTATATCTATCCAGTATATAAAACTTCGAATACACGTTTGCAAGGCGTATACACAAAATCTTTATATATTGGATTGTCCAAATTCAATATAAAATAAATATTCAAATACGCATAAAATGGTTTAAATTTTCAAAACAAAATTGGTTTTTATTTTTATTTTAAAAGTAACACACTTTCGACTCGTTCTAGGATACTGCTGATCCCATCTCTAACGAGCCATTCTCATTGGATATTACTAATCCAATCTCTGATGAATTCCTTCGTTTGTTTCTAATGTGTCTTGTTCTCGAGCTCTGTAAACCAGAGCTCTGATACCAACTGTGAAGACCTGTAACTTCCTCGGTAAGGAAAGAACGGATTCTCTGAGAACAACACACATCGGAACGCAGATAGAAGAACATTTCATTGTTTGTTACAACTATTCCATCAGAATAAAAGAATATACAGAGTATGAATAAATATTATACAACAGAGAATATCAGAGATTTAAATACAATAATGCAGCGGAAAAATAATACAAAATATAACTGAAAGAAATACACGGATACAGAGCTTTTCGAGTATCACTTCAGCTATAAACCAAGATCCTATGAATATAAATCTGCAAAACCCAACTACTAGCTGCCCGTGAGGAAAATAAGGGCACCCGGAGTTTAGGTCAAAACAATAAACTCTAGGTTAGTCATGTGACTGGTGTGAGAACTAAAACAGTTATAAATCTTTATTTTAAAGTTCGGTAAATCAAGGGACCACGCCGTATAACACGGAATGGGTTTTTACCCCAAGAATACCAGTGCATTAACAAACAGCATAATGCTAAATAAAGAACAATGAAGCTGTTATAAGACCCAGGTCCCATCACACAATGCAACACAAGCCGGAGGATAGGGTTTTACCTTATAACAGCCAAATATGCTTGATACGTGAAATTTCATCTTTTATTATTACTATAAGTGAAGAAAACAACTTCAATCATAAGTATAAATCATAGACGGTATAATATCCCATGCTACTATGTCGTCATACTAGGCTCTACAAATAAAGCCGAAATATCACGTATTAGAAATTGGATTCCATCATGAGTCGAGGCAAGGGGCAAGCTCCTCTCCGATTCGAGACACTCTAGCAAATGTCTTAGGAGCCCACTATGATCCTTGGATCTTCAGGGCCGTTCCTCCGTTACGTTTGAGGATTGGCAATTCCTGAGCACACGTTTCCCGGTCCTATCGGACCTATATGTATATATAATGGTCAGTATGTCGGCTCACAAAGTGCCAGTTATCGCCATATATATTCGAGGCGCCTCATTCCAACAACCACACAGGTGAAAATATATAAATGTTAGGGCTGGGAGGTCACTAACACCACCCATAGCTAGAAAGAAAGGTCGTGCTCTCCCTGCAGTCACTATCCCGTTTTTGACTCATACCGAGGTGTGAAGCTCGCGAATCCAAGTTATACATAAAGCTAAGCCACGAAGGCCGTGCTTTTATCATCAACCACAAGACTTTGCTTTTCAATAGAAACCCTGATCATTTGCCACATAGGCATGCCACACAGGCAATTCACGCCATGCGATTGATATCTATCGATATATAACCTCTAAGCTCATACGTCTCAGAGAAGGGCGTTAAGCTAGAGAATAAATTCTCTGCCGCCAAAAAAATATATATTTAACAGAAATCAATCAAATAGAATAAAATCCAATGTCAGACACACAATCCATTTACAAGTTCGTTCTGGGTCTGAACGAAACCGGAGGCACTTTCCTCGCATATCCGTCGATCTCCAAGTACGTCTGGACGATCACCAACTAATTCCCTCCTCTTGGGTGTACAGCCCAATCAAGATCATCAGTAATCACCCAAACGATGTGAAGACCCTCGGTCTTCAACCACCGTCTTCACCTTCGACATATCGTCGAATCGGTTATTCAGAATGGGTATAAACCCGGTCTTTCCAAATAACCCATGTATAAAATACATAAATGTTACACAAACACAACATACGCCTCGTTCCAATTCATCAGTCACTAATCGTAAATTAGTAAGAGAACAATTCCCCAAATATTAACCCCGAAGGCCGAAACCAACATCAGATCAATACCCAGGAAACCATTCTTCTTAGCTAACCCACAGTTAGTTTCTAAATTTCACATTCTTAAGGAAAGGTTCCCATTAATTTTATCAAAGATAAATTCCTTTAAATTTATTCTTTAATCTTCCTTTGAATATCTTTCCAAACTAGTCGGGATTAGCGAACCACACCGAAGTAATTATTTATTTTATTTCCCAATCCCAACCTATTTATCCCATGGAGCAAAACTAGTAATACCCCATATCTAACACCACGGTGTTATCGGTAAAACTAATTACCATTTTCATGTTCAAATCTAATTAAAGATTTAACTACCGTTTGGAGCAAAACTGGTGATACTCCATTCCCGATCATTTCAATCTAATTAAAGATTCATTAAAACTCCACTTAGTTTTAATCTTTAACTGGGTTAAAGAACCAACGTCATTTAAAACACGGTTCACGACAAACCCAAAATCCCATTTGATATTAAATACTAGGCTCTGAATAGAAAATATATCGGCTTATATTCAATATCAAATTCTGAATATTTTTAAAACCACTTCAAATCCAATTCATTTATTTAAAGATATTGGATTTTAATTCTAGTTCATAACTAGTTCATTTTGATAAAAATATATTTTTATCCTTTCAAATCGGGAATTTTTCATCCCAGTTCTTTCCAATTCATATATTTTGATTTTTCACAAATTATAGATATTTTTAATAATTTTATCAAGGTCGGTACAGTCGATTTCCAATAACGGTCGTCGAACTGCACTTACAGTGACCTTTTCTAAATTTGATTTGGACATAATTCCAAATACAACCGTTAGATTTCACATTTCTAATATTCATTGGAAAGCACTTTTCGATACGAACCCAACGGTTCCGGTTTCAGGATAATCCGACGGTCGGATCTCCCGTAACGTCAATTCGAAGTCAATGGTCGAAATGCACGAACTACTGCGGCGCGGCGCGTTCTATTCAGGCCATTCAAAATGTATAATATATATATTATATTTATTTCATCGATTTCAATTCTAAACGTATTTTTATAAATCGTTTTAAATTCGTTTTCAAAACGATTTCAACTTCATATTCAATTTCAAATCAAAATTGAATATTCCATATCATCGATATATATAAATGATATTATTTTCAAAACGTTATATTTTGAAATCACTTCTTTTTCAATATTTGAATAAAATCGATATAAATATCGTTCGCGTCAAAATGGCGCAAATCTAATCAACTCGACTTTATATATTTCAATAACTTCGTTATTTTATTCAACAAATGAATACTTTCTTCAACACATGAATATATATATTTTTCAACACATGAATTTTTTTTTTCAACACATGAATATATATTTCTTTCAACACATGAATATTTTCAATACATGAATATATATATTTTTCAACACATGAATATATATTTCTTTCAACACATGAATATTTTCAACATATGAATATTTTGTTTATTCAACACATGAATTTAATTTATTTTTCTAAATTGGAATGAGACCCAATCAATTACCATATAATGTTATTTATATGGATTCCACACAACACAGGTACAAGATAGCAACGATAAATAATCAACCATCATCCAAAGTGCACAACACAACTGTCTGTCAACCTATTGATCGACATACAACTAATTATTAGGACTAGTGTACGTTAAATATCATCCCAATACCCGTGTGGGGTTTCACATCAACAAACACAAATTTTATTTGTGCAGTTGGGCGATGTGTAAAATTTATCATCCCAATCGATATCAGTCAAATCAGTGTACAAAAACAAACCGTCTGGTTTGTAAATGAATATTTTATTTTATTCACATACACGTTAAAAATTATTTTTTTAACGATAAAATATTTTCTTTCAACACATGAATTTCTATTCAGCTCATTTATTCAATAAAATGATATTTTTATTTTTCTAACTTATTTTAGAAAATTTCGGCGCATAACGGCACGATACTAGAAACGGGACAAGGCCTAGCCTTATCCCCGGTCTAATAATGGCCCACGCCATACACATATCAATTAAATCAATTTTATTATTCGCACCACAAAATTCCAACAAATATTCTAATCAATCACCAAACAACCAAACAAACAAGTCCATGGTCTGTGGACGATGGTGTCGGGTGCTACTAAACACCGTCTGCATCCTAGTATATATTTATAACTAGGAAAGAAAATTTAGAGTGAGAAGTTCTCACCGATAGCTAAACCAAACGCCACGACTCTTCATATGTAGGAAATCTTTATCGTGCTTCCAACGAGATCTGTTACACGTGGTTCACATTAAAAATCACATTTTTATTTCAACGCTGTAAAAATCACATTTTTATTCCACTAAATATATATATATAATAAAATGAGATTTTTATTTCGCTATATATATAAAAATTATATATTCTTACAACGCTTCCTTTTATATAAAGATTATATTTTTACGTCGCTACTCCATATAAAAACCGGATTTTTATCTCGCTATAACATATATAAAGATCGCATCTTTATATTCTCTATCTTATAAAAATCATATTTTTATAATCTCTACTATATAAAAATCGAATTTTTATTATCTCTACTATATAAAAATCGTATTTTTATCCTTCACATATAATAAAAATCATATTTTTATCATCTCTATAATATAAAAATTATATTTTTATTCTCTACATTATTTAAAAATTTCGCCTTTTCAAAAATAAACGTTTCACCCTTTCAAAAATTATATTTTTACACTTCTTTATTATATAAAAATTCAAACTTTTCTTGTATAAAAATTATATCTTTTCTCTTTCAAACATCATATATTTTCTTTTTCAAAAATATCCTATTTTTATCTCATGAATAAATGCAAATGATTAAAACATACAGCGGGAATGGGCTTAGGGGGGTGCTGGCACGGTGCAGTGGGGTAGCAACGACATCCTTTGTTGATTTGGGGGTTAGGTCTTCTCGTCGGGGAAGGAGGGTGGCTGCTTCGCCGTTGCCAGGGCGCGGAGGCGGACTCAGGGCATCAGGGTGGTGCACGGCTAAGAGGATTGGGAGGAAGATGGGTGCGGCAGGGGGGGTGGCTTGCGTGGTTCTCGAATTGGGGGGGGTTCGATTTGCTGGAGGAGCGAGGGGAGGTCGGAGGAGCACGAGGGGAGGGTGCGACGGCAGGCGGAGGTCGGAGGTGGGGCGCGCTCGTCGGGGGTGCGGTGGCGCAGCTCGTTAGAGGAGCGACGGGCTCCTCCTTCTCTTTTTTTACTTACGTTCTGAACGATTTAGAAAAGGAGGGGGTTGACCGTTTAAGGGGAAGAGAGAGAAAGGAGTGAGGGGGTAAGGGTTTTATTAATTTTTTATTTTATTTATTCTCCAAAAAGCAACTTTTATTTCTGAACTCGAAAACCCACCGCCTGTCATCCCTAGCTAATTACCCATATTCCGAACACAATGGGATATGTTACGAAGGCCAATTCGATCGTTTCGATCAGTTTTCGTCAAATTTACATTTGAATCATTATATTGAATTTTAAACGTACATTTCAATTTACCGGGGCCACTTACGAATCTCAAAAATTACAGAAAAAATATTTCTAGCTTCGTATTGACGATATGGTCCTAACCAAACTAATTACGTCAAATTCTGAGACTGTTTGAAAAATGGCCAATTTCTGGTCGACCGAAATTGACTAAAACTGTTAAAACACGTTTAACTTCGCCACGCTCACACAATGATTCATAAAATTATGAATTTTGAAACCTAGAAATAATTTGACATCCCGTATCCAACAAAAGTGGTTTCGTCGAAAACCGAGGTCGTTTGCAAAATTTCCATTTATAAGGGCCTTTATATATATATATTAAAATATATATAAATTCCACAGCGACTTTTCTGAATTTTAAACTGGACATATATCTCAACTTCTAAAGTGAAATCTTAGTTTCTTGGCTTCATTAGAAAGATATGATTAAACAGATTCAGATATTTCTTGTTTCGTTCAATTCCGACTTAAAACGAATTCTATATATTCATTTGAAATTCGAAATCGAATTTTCGAACTGCAGCGCCATTTCAGGCTCGTTATATAATTAAAATAAAATTATTCGTTTTAACTTCGTCAAAAATAAATTTCCCGTCGTTATTATTTAAAATAATTCATTTTAAATATTCAAAATTCACAGAAATTACCAAAATAAAAATTTTAAACTGGCCCCGAATTTCCGGGTTGTTACACTGTTGCATCATGTAGGTATAAGCCGTGCATTTTTAGTAGTATCGGGTTGCCACTTTGTGGAGTGATACACCCCACCATGGGACCTTCACGGGTATCTACGATTTAGGGAGCTGATCAAATGGGGAGTGTAGTGGGTACAACTAGTGGAGATAGGGGCAGGCGACACCTATGACAGCAGATAGGGTACACGAAACTACCATTATTATTATCATTATGATTAGTAAGAGGGATCAACTTTTAGAGTAAATAGGGTTGGTGCAGTGTAGTAGTTATCCTATAGTGATTAGAAGTGCAATCAACGTTTATCTTATTCATCTTGCTTACCTTGTCATACATGCTTATGTTACAGTCATTTCTTACTTTCCAGTTTATGTTCTTATCCTGTTACTTTAATGATTATATTGTTTAAGTTACTGGACTCGCCAAACATTATGTCTGACCTCATTTTTTCGCCTCTTTTCTTTTCGTTTCCCCCTCCCACCCAGGTTCTCAGGGTGGGCCTAATGGAGATTGATTTGGATCTCTTTCTCTCTCTTATGGAAGTGCTTGGATTGCTGAAAGTAAAGTTTAGCTTATCTCTTTTTATGGATATTTATGTTGGGGTTATGCTTTTTGTTTTATGTACTTAGAAAATAATTTGTCAAGATGGATATTAAGTGTACTTGGTTTTATTGTTGGTTTTGGTGTTGTAACCAAACTATTTTTCCGCTGCAATGAAGTTCTTTTAAAATTTTAAAGTACCAATATATGTATATGTCTCGTTATATTCTATTCTATACACTTATAATACTCCATGAAAGTTAATGCATTCCCTTTGTGAGTGACATTAATGGACGTGGGGTGTTACAATTTGAATCTATTTTGTGTAAATTACTTGGTAGGAATGCATATATAAATTTAGGCTTGTATGCATCAGGACATATTAAATATAGTTGATGAAAATCTACATGTGATCCCAGATCATTTGAAACTGGAAAAGCATTAACAGTACCTGTAAACAAATGCTCTGTTTACATAATATCATTAGCACATGCATCCAAGGGAATAAATCAGGAAAACAAGGGAAGAGGAGTTTGCCGAAAGTCTGTATTCACATTTAAGAAAAGGTGCTCGCTAGGAATAAATATAGAAAGCAAGCGGAGTGGTGTGTACGATCAGCAGAGAAGTATGATCGGTTGGAATATATGCTCATGAGTATTCATGGGTTCATGCAAGAATCGGGATAAAGGGTGGGTATGGTTCAGTTAGGATCGAATTCAAGGAAAAGGGAAAAAGGGAATCTGGTTTGGTGAGGCTTTGCTTCTTCTTTTACCAGCATTATCTCGATTGCTATATATGCAGTAAAGACATACAACAATATCGAATTATTTTTATTGTTGGTTATCCACTGCCCAGCGTTTACAATGCAAACTCACGTTTGCTTTATAGTTGGAGCTAATCTAACAAAATAGATTGCTCCATTTGTAGTTACTCTCCATGATTAGTTTCATGTTTAGTTCACCTTATATAAGGCACAGTTTAAAACCAATTTAGTCGGAGTAAATTAGTGGAGCACGTATGTCTATACGAATAATTTGTAGGACATCAGATCAGCCGTTGCATGTATTATAAAGCACACAAAAAGGACTTAAAATAGAAGCAAACTATATACTTGAACAATTCGGCTATATAGGAGCATGAGAAGGGAGCAATTGTAAATGGAACGGTGGTAGTCAGTTAGTGAGGACAAAGTTATATGCGTGTATTAAGGGGTTACGTTTTTGGTGAAATGGTGTGTGCATGTGCACACAACATGTACAAGTTGAAGAAGAAAAGTAGTAGCCAATTTAGAAGGGGAGGAAGAATAGGGTACTCCGTGAGTTTTTGGTCATTGAGTATCCACGTGGAAAAAAAAGGAAAAAGAGAAAAAAAAGAATAAAGGATATGGAGAGGATCGAAGTAGGTGGTTTGGGTATGGTTGAGAAGAACAGAAGGGAAACAAGCAAATGGGAGGATAAAAATTGGGAGCAGACAAAGGCACGACAAAAGGGAAAAAGAATAAAGAAAGAAGGAAAGTTGTGGACTTTGGGGTGGCGTTAGGCCTTATTGGGCCCCAAAAAAAGAAAAAAAGGGAATTAAAGAATAAAGGGAAAAAAGAAGGGGAGTGGGCTGGCGTTGGGCTTTATGAGGCCAATTAATAAGGGAAATGGGAAGAAATTAAGAAATGAAAAGCAAGTAAAAGAGGAGAATGGAAGGAAGTAAATAAGTTGAAATAAAAGAAGAAGGAAATAGTAGGAATGAGAAAAGAAAGTAGAAAATAAACTTTCTAGAAATAGGAATTTTAAGGAATAACATAAAAATAATTTCTTGAAATATAAATCTAGATATATAAGGAAGTAAAAAGGGAAACCAGATAGTATGGTTGATGGGATCAGTTGACAGATGAGCGGACAAGGATCGGAGTAAACAAAATTATACTTGTCAGTTTAAAATAAGTTATTTTATTTAAATAAATAAATATAATTAATTTATTTTCTTCCGAATTATTTAATGAAACTAAATATGGGTTTCTTACTTTAAAAATCCAGTCAAGTCCGAATAATTGAACTGTAATTTACGTTATGATGATAAACGTTAATGATATTGTTGAGATGGACTCAACCATTCGAAATGAACATTTAAATGTTATCTTAAATTAAATCGAAGTAGGTTGATAAATATATTTTAAATCAAGAAATGATTTAAAGGTGAATTTAATGATGGTTAAACGAAATAGGGAAAAATTATGTGAATAAGAACTAGATAAACATAATTTAACCCTGTCCTATTAATTATTAATGAAATCGAGTTGATGGGATAAACAAGTCCAAGAGGAATAATATTCACAATCCAAAGTGAATATCTTAAGAAGAAAGTGGTTTGCAGACGAGAATGGTGGTAAGGGATATCGGTAAAAAGGATTTTGATAAGACCAGTACCGATAAGATTATTCTGAAGTTCAAAAATAAATGGGATATAGAAATGAATCAAAAAGGGGTTCTGAATTGACAATCGATTCAGGGAAATACCATTTACTTTCCGCTGTAAATAAATATTTAAAACTAATTATTTTAATGAATAAATTATCCATCTAAGAAAATAAAATAGTAATTATACTTATAAGTGGTACATATTGAAGTATGGATGACATTAATACTGTTATGGTCAATAAAAATAAAATGGGATTCTTAAACGTAATTATATTGTAAATGTATATGATTTGGGAATAACTAATTTCCAATATCAATAAATTGGTGGACAATGTTTATTCAAAATGTTGAATTGTGATAGGTCAAATCTGTTGTATTTGATTTGTAAAGTTGATCTAAGTGTAATGTTGTGCCATAACCCAATTAACCTATTTAGTCACATCTTGTTTATATTGACTTATATAAACTACTGTTGAAATCGGGAATCTTGTATGTTAAATATTTTCGGTATATAAATCTTGAAAATCAATTAAGGATATAGAAACACATATAAAATATATTGATCTGACTCCTTTAAGTACCACTTGACCATAAAAGATATTAACGTTCATCGATTCAAAGAGACCGGGATTGGTTTTCTAAATGGAATCCAATTACCACTTTGTTTCGACCTAGGCATTGATTAATTTAAAATCAAATTGAAGACCATTGAAGACAGAGTTTATGCAAGGACTGTTCTGTTTACAGAATAGTGCCTTCGGTTTGTCCAGACCCAGGATAACTTGTATGGATGAATGTCTGACAGAGTACACCTAACAGGTTGCGTAAATTGATCTCTTCAAAACTATGTAAGGTGGCGGAGGAATTCCTTTCTCTTAGCTTTATACCCATGGTTTTAGATAAGTCAATTTGTGATTTGACGGGTTTGACGATGTGACATTCAAAGTAAATGAAGATGTACCATTCAAAAAGGTAAGTTATGACCTCAAGCCTCACAACCGGAAAATGATAAAAATCGGGCAGGCAGCATGGCTATGTGGGTCGCTCCCATTAGGGTGTATTATCATCATCTAGAGAATATTCATTTTGTTACTTCTTTCGCTTATGTATCTCCTAGGAATGGTTATGTTGCTAGCAGCCGTAAGGTGCCAATATATTCAATACACTCAAGCGAAATGAGTGGTCGGTCATGTATGGCCGGGTTGCAAGACGTTCTTGTTGAACCTAGTGTATTCCTCTGTAGAGATACACTATCGGAAGGTGGTTCCATACCTTATCATAGTTGGAAATCCATTATCCTTAAGCGCCAAGCGGTTTTGTTTGTATACTATATATGTGGAGCGTGAGATGAAAGCGTTCCACTAGATTCTAATTTATTTGTGGAAAACCCTAGACATTATTATAATATCAGAATAGTATGATTTCAAAATATTTCGGGTTATCGTAAGGTAAAAACCATCCATGTTTATGTGTGGATCGGTCTTACGATTATCTTTTCTTTCAAAAGGAATTTTCCGAGTTAAGCAAACTATTTAAAATCGTTTACTCACACCAGTCCCATGACTGACCCAGAGTTTATTTTTCTATGTTCTCCCTAAACTCTTGGGTGCCCAAATTTGTACGAGCAGTCAAGTAGTTCAGGATTTTTCAGATAATCTGGAAGGAGCATGGAGCAGGAGGCATCAGCGTTATATATATATATATATAATTTATTTTCGTTGTGATATATATATGATGTACTCTGATGTTGTATGTAAGTTCAGATACAGTTTTGTATTTTTCCAAAGCTTATATATATTATATTTTATTCTGCTGCGATCGTAAGAATCGATGTTATTCAATTCTTTCTTCTACCTTATTTCTTCGATTCTAATTTTCTATCTTTTCTATTTCTCACCCTCTAACTTCTTTCTATTAATGGTTCGTATTTTCGTGCAATTTGGGTTGGACTTGCATTGTATTTAGTCGACTCAAAGGGTACGAATTTGCGGGTCGTTACAGTTGGTATCAGAGCTGAAGGTTGAGAATAACCTTAGCTCTATGGCGTAACTCGATAGAGATGGGGTTAGTAATATCCTAGACTGAGTTTGAGCGTATATATATGAGCGCATATTTGTAAATTGATATAAAAACTGTTTTATATTGTGTTGATTGGTTTATCAAGTGGCTTAAGAATTCTGGTCGATATAGGAGTCGACACTATATTGAAAAGTGTTTTTAAACTCTTGAATAGAGTAATTCGACATAGTATTGTTTTAAAAGCTGAGTAAATGAAATAATTTTACTCAAAATTATATTTTGATACAAAGGAATAATTTTCTGAAATTAATATAAATAGCTGTGTTGATTTCTATAATAATCTGCTATAGGAAAATTAAGATAGCTATATAAAACCAAATTAAACCTGTATAAAAATGGAATATACAAATGAGACAAACCAGAAATGGAATTTTGAATTTCTGGGAAATTTGAATGAATTTTGAATAAAATTTGGATTTCCACCAAATAAATTCAGACTTGAATAATCAACAGAGTATATGTTCAGAATGCGCCATTGAATGTTAATTCTGGTAGAAAAAGTGATAACAACAATGGTTCTAACAAAAAATTAATGTCCCAACGTATATGGTTGAGGGAATCAAAGTTGGGTGTATAGTTGAGGGAATCACATTACAAATATAATGGATTAGATGATAATTTCAATATTTTGGACTTGTGTAATTTCACTGGACAACAATAATAGTGAAGGGCATATCGTGTCGATCAGCGTGTTTGCGTAATTTAACGGTAGTCGATCAGTGTGTTTGTGTACGACTAATTTCACTGGGAACCAATAACAACCTAGTCGAATCGACTAGTCGATTAGTCGACTAATTTCTACTCATGCAGCCTAAATTCATACAAAAAGCAAGTCCAGACTTTATGTCGATGGTTTGATCTCGATTAGTAGACTAGTCGACGACTAGTCAAGCGATGTCCATGTGTTTGTGTAGTCGATCAGTATATGTCTCAAAAATGAATGAACACACATTGTAAACTGGTTTTGCTATGACCATAGACATTTAAATGAAATTAACTGTACATAGGAGTGGAAAATTGATAGTCATTAAAAATGCAAACCCAAAAGAAGAATCACCTGAAGTGTAGTCCATCTGCAACACCGGTAGTTCGTACCCTAGCATACAGAACATCCTCTTATACACACAAAAAGGAACAAATAAACGAAAAAAATATTCAAGATGTGCACACAAGTACATGTCCATTCAATTCTTATGTAAGATACTACGTAGAGATAAGTGCAAAATGATATATACCTGCTCCAACGTCTAAAGATATCGAATCATCATCGTCGGATGACACACATACTTGACTTTCTGATTAAGAATTTACTGGGCGATCCACCAA
Source organism: Allium sativum (assembly GCA_030737875.1). NCBI lineage: Eukaryota > Viridiplantae > Streptophyta > Magnoliopsida > Asparagales > Amaryllidaceae > Allium > Allium sativum. Next base: position 449,190,338 of record CM060919.1, read on the forward strand.
GTGGATGCATTTTACCTCACGTGCAGGGTCAGTAATCCATGCTTATAAGCTTTATTCAAATGTCGAATGCCCCTTCACTAAACCTTTGGAAAAAGCTGGTTTCACTTGCAACTTTCAGTTTTTTTGAAGCAGACTGTGCAGTGCAAGATAACTTACAGTAATGTCTCTGCTACAAAGTAAGGGAAAGTTGCTAGTGAAAGCAGCTTTTTACTAAGGTTAAGTGCAGCAACATCCGACATTTTGATAAAGCTAATAAGCATGGATACCCGACCCTACACGTGAGCTAAAATGCATCCACCTGGTGGATCGCCTATTAAAATATTAACCAGAAAGTCTAGTAATCATCCATCTACCAAAATTTTAAACAAACCTGTTAAAATATTTTCAGTACACTTGTTAAAGCATCAAAACAGAGTAAACTTGTTATAAGACAACACAATTTAAATTTCAAGCATAAGGCAAACAAACAGTCAAGTGACGACAAAATCATGGCAAACTAACTCATTGTTATTTCTTTGTTTCATGGATATACCCCGCGATCTAAAATTATACCATACATCCAATGGAAATTCTAACACAAATTATACCGCAATCAACTTTGATTTCATTGTAATTTCTTTGTTTCATGGATATACCACAATCAACAAATTATACCATACATCCAATGGAAATTCTAACACAAATTTGATTTCTCTGATTTCAGGGTACAACCACAGATCCGTCCCTAACACACTTACACAAACACACTTACATAAACCAATTCAATCGAAACAACTAACATATGAAGTACTAACACAAAGTAGCAATCAATTATCATACAAAGATTTCAATTTGTTCCCTACTATCAGTCATGCATGCCAAAATTCAATTGAAACACATACCTGCGCTGTCGAAGGAAGGCTAGGGAGATGTAGGGTTGTTGCGTTTCCGCCGAAGGAGAGGTTTGTTCGTCCCTGTCGAAGGTCGAGGCACGATTTGGTGATCGAAAACCCTAATTTAGGTTTTCGGTCACCATTAAAGTAAAACAAATGGAAAAGGGAGCGGCCACAATTTTTATTCCAAGTGCCCAATGTGATGCACAATGTGATACGGATTTGGTTTGGCCCAAAGCCGTATCAAATTAACTAATCCGAGGCTTCGTTGATTGACGGACAGATTTAGGGCATTTGGGGTGGCGTGGATCGCAAAATGTAGTTTGATACGGATCTGAGCACCATCAAATATGATACGGCTTTTACCTGTATTACATCTCCGCATCCATCTGTGCCAAATTGGCTGATATGGTGTAGTGTAAACTCTTGGGTGCCCAAATTTGTACGGGCAATCAAGTAGTTTAGGATTTTTCAGATAATCTGGAAGGAGCTTGGAGTAGGAGGCTTCAGCGTTAGATATATATATATAGAGAGAGAGTTTATTTCCGCTGTGATATATATATATATATATATATATATATATGAAGTACTCTGATGTTGTATGTAAGTTCAGATACAGTTTTGTATTTTTCCAAAGCTTATATATATATATATTATATTTTATTCCGCTGCGATTGTAAGATTTGATGTTATTCAGTTCTTTCTTCTACCTTATTTCTTCTATTCTAATTTTCTATCATTTCTATTTCTCATCCTCTAACTTCTTTCTATTAATGGTTCGTATTTTTGTGCAATTTGGGTTGGACTTGGATTGTATTTAGTCGACTCAAAGGGTACGAATTTGCGGGTCTTACATTACTCCCCCTTAATCATATGTTTATGTTATAGAAGGTTAGAACAATATTAATCATAAACGACCATTTTATTAATGAAACACATGTACATATGCATGGATTTATACATATACAACAAATTATAAGAACGTAGTAAAGCGAAATCTAAACAACCCTTAAACAATAACTTATTTGACAATGGGAGATTTGTGAATTGGACGATTTGGATACTAGAGACAAAATTCTCCATTCTTTTCAATCACATTCCCATTTTCGTCAAATATAACTTCTCCTACGCATCAACGTTATCGTCTTCGTTCGCGTTGGTTGAGTGTAACAACCCGCATTCTACGTATCTAGGATCATAGAATATTTATTTCTTTTTCGTATGAAGTCGTGTGGTCATGTAACTTTGGGAGACGGCTATTGGGGTCATTTCCCATGTTCACGATTTTTGCCGATTTTTAAATGACCGTTTTGCCCTTAGCCGATACTGTTTTGGCCATAACTTTTGATTGGTAAGGAGTTTTGACACGGAACCACTTCCATTAGATTCGTTTGATGGTTTATCTTTCCGTAGAGTGGTCATATTAGCCAAAAGGACTTACCGTTTTGGAGATATGGCTGATTTAAGGTTTAGAAGGTGAAAAACAGCTCAAATGGGCTTAACGGAGTGATTAGCAGCTTGGCCCATAACCCATTTCGGGATTAGGGTTATGAGAGGGCTGAAAGGGTTAGGAAAATCATTTCATTTCAGTTTTCTCAGCCGCCACAAACCTTCCTTAAGCTCTAGCAATGACCTTCATCTTCTAAAACACTCCAAAACACCTTTTTGTCATCTCTAATCACATATTAGCCTAATCCACATCAAGTCAAGGCGGATTAGCATAAGGATTGGGATAGAGCTTCTGGAACACATAGAGATTGGATCCAAATCAGGGATTATTTCAGATCTATAGTTTACTTTGTGGCAAAGGTGAGTGATTTGCATTGTTTTTCACTAATTACGGCTAATTATGGTAATTAGCGAAGATTAGCGAAATTATGGCTCAGAAAAATCTAGAAAAATTCCTAAAATTCTAAAACATCATTTTATGTCTCTGATATGAATTTTGGTTAATTTCGACTAATTTTGCAAATCCCGGAATTTGGGGGATTAAGGGATGATTAGTGGAAATTAGCGAATTTATGCATGTTAAAAATCTGGAAAAATATGTATAAATTCTTAAATATTGTTTTATGCCTCTGTTAGAAAATTTGGCTCATTTGGATAAGTTTTGCTAATTGTATGCTTAAACATGATTAAGGGGGATTAAGGGAAAAACATGGGTTTTGGGTATGTTTGATCCATTTTATCCTATCAAGTTGTTGTTTTGATGTTTGTGGTCAATAATACATGTTGCTATGACTGTATGGTATGTTTGGTGATTGATTAGAATTGTTAGATTGGTCGAAAACGCCATCGAATGGCGTAAACAGTCGCTGGAAGAAGTTGCAGGATTTTGGCCGATCCGATCCGGATCGGAGGAAGGAGCCCGATCCGAACTACCTTCCATGAGAGCTGCTCACATCCGACCCGATCCGCCCTCGTGGGCATGGAGCTACTCCGACCCGAACCGATACACCATGGAGAGGCTTGAGAGACCCGACCCGATCCGGAGTGCTTGGGGAGAAGGATCCGAACCAATGGAAGGAAGACATCCGATCCAAACCGATGGGGAATGTCATCCGATCCGATCCGAAGAAGCTTGGCATGAATTGATGGGGGACACTGAAGACCGAACCGAACCGATGGCTGTGAGGAGATCCGAACCGACCCAGTGATGACCAATAACCCGAGATGCAAAGGTAGTCCAAATGGAAGTTAGAGCTCAGGATCCGGATGAGAACCAATGAGTTCACTTCATGATTGGGCTTTGCTGCGGGACGTGTGTAAAGGGGTTGTCGGTATTCATAACTTTGGTTCACCGCTGAGAGATGGATAGTGGGCTTGTAGTGATAGTTGTACGGGATTGGATTCCGTCATGGCCCAAAGGATTAGGTGACCAAGGTAGTGGATATCGTATGCTTTACGCACTGAGTGAGAGATGTGAGGATGGTTACTATGATTGATTGTTTGACATCACTATGACATGCACACCCCACCCCCGTATTTCTTACGCCATATGTTAGTGGCACCTTAGAGTATTGTACAGTATGTAGTGCTAACTCTTTGGTTGCAGGTCCAGGTTCAGGTATGATTGGATTATACCTGTTATTGTTTTGTTTTGTTGCTTATCGCTGACACCGGACTTTTGTCTGACCCAGAGTTTTATATATCTTCTTATTACTCTAGGTGCTCACACGAGCAGACTAGAGACAGGTTATCTGGTGATGCACGAGTAGCTGATCTGGAGGCGAGCACGAGGCTTCCACGTATGATATATATAGATATTCTCCCTGTGTCGTTGGTGGTCACTACTTGGGCATTAGTAGTGTACCTCCCTTATCATGCTTTTGCTTTTAGAGACAGTTTGAAAAGTTGTAATAATTAAATGATGTGGAACATAAGATGTATTTGGATTTTCCGCTGCTATGATAGTTGTTTTCAGCTTATTTACTGTCTCTCCTGTTTGTGTCAAGTATATGTTATGATTATATTTTATTCCATGCGCTGTGAGACATATTGCAGGTTCTTTGTTGATTGTTCATCTTCTTTCTTTTCTTCTGACGACCGTTCCGTGCTAACTGGACATGTGTACAACGTACTTTTGGAGTAAATGTCGGTTGGTGCAGGGCGGGCTGTCACATTTGGTATCAGAGCTCTAGGTTGCGTAGTTAACCTAGGGAAAGACACCAGGGAGAGATAGTATACGTATATGAGAGCGCGTATTTTTGATTATTTTGGTTTTCAAAAGCTATATATATATATATATATATATTTAGTATAACTAAGATGAAGTCGCACTGCACTAGCACCACTATAGAGATGGTTGATCGTTTTCTCTTTATAGATTGAACGATGAGCCGATACGCAAGAGGTGCCGGTAGAGGAGCCAATAATGGGAATGCTGCTAACATGAGGACGATGTTTACTGACCTCATGAGAGAAATGCTTAGGGATGTACAGAGGGCAACTCCCAATGGTGGTAATGGTGGTGGTCCAGTAGTGCAGGCGCCTAGGGCCGATTTCGCCAAGCTAAATAAGGATTATACTAGTCTTGGTGGGAAGCCGTTCCACGGAACAGAGTCGGCCACGGATGTTCAGGATTGGTTAGATAGTTGTGATCGTATCTTCGACAATGTGGGTATCGAGGATGCGATGAAGAGAAGGCTAGCGTCTCGTCAGCTGCAAGGGCGAGCGATGAATTGGTGGAATGCTGTTAAGACAGCCACTCCAGAAGATCAGGTTATTTGGGATCAGTTTAAGGCTCGCTTTAGCGACAAGTTTATCCCAGCTGCTCAGAAGTCAGAATTGTTTAGGAAGTTCTTGGAGCTTAAACAGAATGGTAGGGCAGTCTCGGACTATATTGCTGAGTTCGACACTTTGTCGAAGTATGGATTATCCCTTATCGATACTCCTGAGAAGAAGAACAAGAAGTTTATAACAGGCTTGGACCAGTACTTGGGGGAAAAGCTTATTAACCACATCGATGAGACGTTTGAATCGATTGTGGGGAAAGCATTGAGGTCAGAGAGTCTTTACCCTAAGCCAAAGACTGAGGTTGCTATTGCATCTGCAGAGGAGCCAAAGCCGCAAGCAGGCGGTGGAGGCAAGAATAATTCCCATAATAAGAGGAAACAAGACCAAACCATGGATGGTCAGAATAAGAAAAATAAGAAAGATGGCGAGTGCTTTAGCTGTCGTAAGAAGGGCCACTATGCCATAGATTGTCGGGAAAAGCCTGGGGAAAGGAAGTGCTTTAATTGTGGCCAAGCGGGACATCACAAGAATGAATGTCCACAACCTCCTAGGGAGAAGAAGATCGTGAGAGCATATGCTATCAACGTTGTTCCTTCTTCGTCGAATGCCCCAACTGCTGCGCAGAAGGAAAAAGGTGTCGTTATTCGAGGTATGCTTTCTATTTAAGATGTTTTGATCCAGTTTTGTTTGACAAAACCTGAGTTAGTCGATAGACCTTTAGTAGTGACGAACCCGATTGGTGGTTCGAATAGCCTCAGTATGATTTACCATAACGTGGTCTTATCGAGTCATGAATGTATGTTTGTTTGTGATTATTTTGTTTTGGGCTTTACTGGGTTTAGCATTATTTTGGGGAGTCAATCTACTCTAAAGGAATGGGGTGGTATTAGGTACCTACCTAGTGATGGTGGTAACAACTGGAGTTAGGGAAGCTGAGAGGTTATTGTTGTCTCTGGGAGGCAAATGAGTGCTCCAGTGCTTAGTTGTTTTGCTAGTATCACTTCACGTGGATTGTCCGAACTCGGAGGAGATGTTCCTTGGGTGCTTGTCTGATATTGGTTTAGGCCTTTGGGGCTTGTGCTTGGGGAATGTCGATTTCAACTAGGATGGTTTGCGTGAGGGGTAAATAGTTGTTGTGATTTTTCATTGGATGATATCTTGGTTTACTCGAGGAGTGATGGGCAGACGGAACATGATAAGACTGTTCAATGGTATAGACTGCCCAGAGTTAGACTCGATAGGGTTATGAGATGGCTCGACTGGGACTCGAGAAAGATGCAAAGTAATGGATTGTTTAGAACCCTATGTTGATGTTCTCTTTGGATAGTAGGACTTTGAAGGAATAGGATGTGTTCGTTGATCATGGAGGATACAACGAAGATTAGGGCGATTCAAGTTGGACTTGAACTCGTAAAAGAAAATAGGTATTCGTTGATCTAGGAGCTGCAACGAATAAGGGGAAGACTCATGTTGGACTAGGGTTTGTAGGTAATGGATACTCAAGACTGGGTCTGAGTTTATGGGTAATAGATTGACTCGAGTTGGACTCGAGAAGGCGGCAAGGAATTGGATTGGCTCGAGTTGGACTCGAGAGGGCAGCAAGATAATAGATAGACTTAGGTGGGACTCGAGTGTTTCAGGCAGACTAAAAGAAGGGGTATCTGGGGACGCCCGTTACCTTGGATCCGTTGGACATGATCTAGTTATCGTTGGAGGATAAACATACGTTGGACGTACGGTAGTCCGTTTGGAGGCAGAGTTTCCATTAGTTATTGATGTTGGTTGGACTAGACATACAGGTATTGACGTATTCATGGCTTTAGCAGGTGATAGACAAGATTTGTTTGATGGAAGCTATGGTTGTTATGTTTGTTCTTAGCTTTCTTCTCTTGAGTATCACCTGTAGGATCCTGTTGAATGGAAATAGATAAGTTCGTTTATCATGGTGATATGACGGGTGTAAGATACTTTACGTTAGACTTAAAGTATGTTGGGCATTGTGGAGCGTCCGTTGTATTGGAGATTCAACGGATATAGGAGTTTCAGTTGGACTTGGACTCGTAGGTAGAGTACCTAGATACATTGGATGAGTCTAGTTCACCTTTGGAAGGTGAATGTACGTTGGACGTACAGTACGGATATAGGTAGAGTACCTAGATTCATTGGATGAGTCTACTTCACCTTTGGAAGGCGAATGTACATTGGACGTGCAGTATGAATATTGTTAGGGTACCTGGGTTCATTGGATGAATCTAGTTCACCTTTAGAAGGTGAATGTATGTTAGACGTACAGTGCGGATATTGGTGTAGTGCCTAGGGTCATTGGATGGGTCTAGTCTGCCTCTAGGAAGTGAATGTACGTTGTACGTGCAATACGAATGCAAGAAGGACTCAAGTTGGACTTGAAAGGACATTTGGAATGTAGTTGAAAATTTGGCGTATAGGGTTGGATTACCTAAGAAAAGACAGTATAGACGAATGCCATAGTATCGGACTGGGTGCGATAGCTGATGCATTGAGTAAGAGACATGCCAGTTTAGAGGCTATTTTTCTGGAATGGAAGCAACTAGAGTATATCACGAGATATGACTTCAGACCTAAGTGTGAATTGGATTCAGAAACGCTGGTAAGCTTGACGATTAGATCGATCTTGATTAAGTGGATCGGTTCCAGTTAGAGGGACGATCCCAACTTATTAGAAGTTACCTCTAGGGTAGAAATGGGAATCGACGGCGAGAGAACGACTGTACTTGGGAAGTAGAGAATGACATAAGAAAGTCGTATCCAAAGTTCTTTGCCTGGGGAGATTTTAGCGGCGATGATTCTTCCCTTGTTAGTAAACCACATGTTAGGACAGAATGGTTCTGTTTGTTTTGCATGTTTGATTGTTGTATATGGTTGGTAAGCATGTGTGATCCTTTGTATGTTTTGGGTTAAGGAATTTCGAGGACGAAATTTCTTAAGTGGGGGAGAATGTAACAACCCGCATTCTACGTATCTAGGATCATAGAATATTTATTTCTTTTTCGTATGAAGTCGTGTGGTCATGTAACTTTGGGAGACGGCTATTGGGGTCATTTCTCATATTCACGATTTTTGCCAATTTTTAAATGACCGTTTTGCCCATAGCCGATAATGTTTTGGCCATAACTTTTGATTGGTAAGGAGTTTTGACCCGAAACCACTTCCATTAGATTCGTTTGATGGTTTATCTTTCCGTAGAGTGGTCATAATAGCCAAAAGGACTTACCGTTTTGGAGATATGGCTGATTTAAGGTTTAGAAGGTGAAAAACAGCTCAAATGGTCTTAACCGAGTGATTAGCAGCTTGTCCCATAACTCATTTCGGGATTAGGGTTATGAGAGGGATGAAAGGGTTAGGAAAATCATTTCATTTCAGTTTTCTCAGCCGCCACAAACCTTCCTTAAGCTCTAGCAATGGCCTTCGTCTTCTAAAACACTCCAAAACACCTTCTTGTCATCTCTAATCACATATTAGCCTAATCTACATCAAATCAAGGTGGATTAGCATAAGGATTAGGATAGAGCTGCTGGAACACATAGAGATTGGATCCAAATCAGATATTATTTCAGATCTATAGTTTACTTTGTGGCAAAGGTGAGTGATTTGCATTGTTTTTCACTAATTACAGCTAATTATGGTAATTAGCAAAGATTAGCGAAATTATGGCTCAGAAAAATCTAGAAAAATTCCTAAAATTCTAAAACATCATTTTATGTCTCTGATATGAATTTTGGTTAATTTCGACTAATTTTGCAAATCCCGGAATTTGGGGGATTAAGGGATGATTAGTGGAAATTAGCGAATTTATGCATGTTAAAAATCTGGAAAAATATGTATAAATTCTTAAATATTGTTTTATGCCTCCGTTAGAAAATTTGGCTCATTTGGATAAGTTTTGCTAATTGTATGCTTAAACATGATTAAGGGGGATTAAGGGAAAAACATGGGTTTTGGGTATGTTTGATCCATTTTATCCTATCAAGTTGTTGTTTTGATGTTTGTGGTCAATAATACATGTTGCTATGACTGTATGGTATGTTTTGTGATTGATTAGAATTGTTAGATTGGTCGAAAACGCCATCGAATGGCGTAAACAGTCGCTGGAAGAAGTTGCAGGATTTTGGCCGATCCGATCCGGATCGGAGGAAGGAGCCCGATCCGAACTACCTTCCATGAGAGCTGCTCACATCCGACCCGATCCGCCCTCGTGGGCATGGAGCTACTCCGACCCGAACCGATACACCATGGAAAGGCTTGAGAGACCCGACCCGATCCGGAGTGCTTGGGGAGAAGGATCTGAACCGATGGAAGGAAGACATCCGATCCGAACCGATGGGGAATGTCATCCGATCCGATCCGATCCGAAGAAGCTTGGCATGAATTGATGGGGGACACTGAAGACCGAACCGAACCGAACTGATGGCTGTGAGGAGATCCGAACCAACCTAGTGATGACCAATAACCCGAGATGCAAAGGTAGTCCAAATGGAAGTTAGAGCTCAGGATCCGGATGAGAACCAATGAGTTCACTTCATGATTGGGCTTTGCTGCGGGACGTGTGCAAAGGGGTTGTCGGTATTTATAACTTTGGTTCACCACTGAGAGATGGATAGTGGGCTTGTAGTGATAGTTGTACGGGATTGGATTCCGTCATGGCCCAAAGGATTAGGTGACCAAGGTTGTGGATAGCGTATGCTTTACGCACTGAGTGAGAGATGTGAGGATGGTTGCTATGGTTGATCGTTTGACATCACTATGACAAGCACACCCCCACCCCCGTATTTCTTACACCATATGTGTAATAACCCGGAAATCCGAGCCAATTTAAATTTTTTATTTTGGCTATTTTGATGAATTTTGAGTATTTAAAATGGATTATTTTAAATAAAAACGACGAGAAATATATTTTGAATAGAATTCGAACGTATATATTTATAAAGCTCGACGTTGGAATATAAATATTTATTTATATTTATAAAAGGAATTGAAAATGGCGCGGTAGTTCGATAATTCGATTTCAAAATTCAAATGAATGTTCTGGGTGCAAAATAAACCGGATTTTAGTGAAACCAAAAATATTAGAATCTAATTGAGAATATCTTTGTAACGAATCCCGGAAATCAAAATTTCATAGCGGGAATCAAAAGTTACGTCCAGTTGAAAATTTAGAATAGTCGCTATGGAATTTCGGCCCTTGAAAATGGCCATTTTGCAAACGACCTCGGATTTCGACGAAACCACTTTTGTTGGATCCGCGATGTGAAATCATTGCTAGGTTTCAAATTTCATAATTTTTTGAATCAATATGTGAGCGTGGCAAAGGAAAACGCGTTTGACCAGTTTTAGTTGATTTTAATCGACTGGAAAATGGCCATTTTTCAAACGGTCTCAGAATTTGACGAAATTAGTTTCGTTGGGACCATATCGTCAATACGAAGCTAGAAATAATTTTTCTGTAAATTTTATAGTTAGTATGTGGCCCCGGTAAATCGAAATGTGCGTTTAAAATTGAATATATAGATTTCAATTTTAATTTAAACGAAAACAGATCATAACGATCGAATTGGCCTCCGTGACATATCCCATTGTGTTCGGAATGGGGGTAATTAGCTAGGGACGACAGTCGGTGGGTTCGATTTTGAATTCGAAATAAAAAGTTGCTTTATAAAATAAATTAAATAAAAATAATATATAAATTTTCATTAAAACCCCCCTAGCCCTTCCTCCTTCCCCGTCACAATTCAGAAGTAAAAAAAAAACAGATCGTTGACATCGCGCCCCCCCTCAACGGCGCCGCCGTCCGCCACAGCCCCCCCCCCACCTCCGATCTTCCTCTCTCCTCCCTCCTCCTCCCCCACGCCACCTTCTCCTTCCCTCCCTTCATCCAAAACCGAACGCGAGCCCAATCCCCTCAGCCCCAAACCCTCGAACACCCCAAATTCCGCAGCGCCCTGCATGAGCACCTCCGGCGCCAACCACTGGCCCCCTCCGACGAACACTGCCGCCCCTCAGACCCTCAAAGACTGCCTTGCTCCCTCTTTGTTCGATAAAAAATGAGTTTTTACATTATTTATTTAAATTCTTTTCAGTTTGTATGATAAAAAAAATTAGATCCTTAATGTAGGTGGAGATTAGAGAAAAAACGTTTGAATTTTATGTTTGGTTTGAAAATAAATTTTTGATTTTTATATGTGAGAAGTGTCATAAAAGATGTGGTTTTTCATAACACAAAGATGTGGTTTTTTTATAACACAAAGATGTGATTTTTACGTAGTTAAAAATATAAATTTTATTTTGAAAGTTGCGGTATAAAGGTTAGATTTTTATTTGTTTAAAAAGATTTGATTTTTAAAAATTATCAAGGTATGATTTTTATTGTTTGAAATGTAATATAAAAATACAATTTTGATATATGTAAAGGAGGTATAAAAATCGAATTTTTATCATATAAGGAAAGGTATAGGATTTTTATACACATGGAAGCGTAGTAAAAATTGGATCTTTCATATGTAGGAAGCGAAGAAAGTTTGAAATGAGATTTTTACTTGTTCGAATAGCGAATAAAAATATGATTTTTATAATATAGAAAGGTTAAAAATATAATTTTTATACTAGTGACATATTAAAAATATGATTTTTACTTAGGTAGAGTATTAAAAATATGGTTTTTATTAAAGTAGAAATATAAAAATATAATTTTTATATAGTTATGATAATAAAAATTCAATCTTTATGTAAGAAGTAGAAATTTAAAAATATAATTTTTATATAGTTATGATAATAAAAATTCAATCTTTATATAAGAAGTAGAAATATAAAAATCTAATTTTTATATAGAAAGAAGCGTTGTAAATATGTGAAGTAAAATAAAAATCTGAACTTTATTTTTATCGTGAAGTAGAGACAATATAAAAATGTGATTTTTATATACATAGCAATAATATAAAAATGTGATTTTATATATGTAGTGAATACGGGCAACGAAAGTGATGAAGGGCGAGCACGGTGAAGATGTTCTACATAAGAAGAGTCGTGGCGTTGGTTTAGCTAGAATGTGAGAACTTCTCACTTTTGATTTTATTTTCTAGTTATATAAATATATACTAGGATGCAGACGGTGTTTAGTAGCACCCGACACCCGTCGTCCACAGACCATGGACGGCTTGTATGCTTGTTTGTATGATTTTGATGTGTAGTTGATTGTGTGTTGTGATGTGAAATGAAATAAAATATTTATATAGTTAAAAATATTTATAGTTAAAAATAGAATTTTAACGTATATATGAAATGAAATAAAAATAAACAAATCGGACGATTTGTTTATATACACACATTTGACTGATATTGATTGGGATGATAAATTTTACACATCGCCCAACTGCACAAATAAAATCTGTGTTTGATTGTTTGAAACCCCACACGGGTATTGGGATGATATTTGACGTACAATAATCCTGATTGTTTAGTTGTATGTCGATCGATTGATTGACAGACTGTCATAAGCGTTGAATATTTATATTTGATGATTATACAGTGTAGAACGCACTTTGGGTGATGGTTGATTATTCATCGTTGTTATTGTATACATGTATGGTAATTGACTGGGCCTCATTCCAGCTTTGAATAGAAATATTTGAAAAAGAAATATTTGAAAAAGAAATATTTGAAAAGAAATATTTGAAAAAGAAATATTTGAAAAGAAATATTTGAATAGAAATATTTGAAAAAGAAATATTTGAAATAGAATATTAGAAAATAGAAATATATGAAGCCGTGTTAATTAGATTTACGCCATTTTGACGTGAACGATATTTATATCGATTTTATTCATTTTATAATGAACATCGAAAGTGATTTCAAAATCTGATATTTTGAATAAAAATGAATTCGAATTGAAATTAAATAGAAATGAATTCGAATTGAAATTGATTCGAATTGAAATTGAATAGAAATGAATTCGAATTGAAATTGAATAGAAATGAATTCGAATTGAAATTGAATAGAATTGAAATTGAATAGAATTGAAATTGAATAGAAATGAATTCGAATTGAAAATGAATTCGAATTGAAATGAATTCGAATTGAATAGAATTGAAATTGAATAGAAATGAATTCGAATTGAAAATGAATTCGAATTGAAATTGAATAGAATTGAAATTGAATAGAATTGAAACTGAATAGAATTGAAATTCGAATTAGATTGAAATAGAATTGAAATTGTTTTGAATTGAGTTTAAAACGTATCGAAATTGAACTGAAAACCGATTTGAATTTAAATCAATTTGAAATGAAGTTAAAATGAATTTATGTTGAAAAATTCGATTTTGATTTGAATTTGAAAAGGAAGTTGAAATCGTTTTGAAAACAAATTTAAAATGATTTATAAAATACGTTTTAAAAGGAAATCGACGAAGTATATATTATATAATATATATATATATATATATATATATATATATATATAATATAATGGCCTGAATAGAACGCGCCGCGCCGCGGCAGTTCGCGAATTTCGACCATTGACTTCGAACGGATATTACGGGAGATACGACCGTCGGATTCTCCTGAAACCGGAACCGTTGGGTTCGTATCAAAAAGAGCTTTCTAACGAATATTAGAAATTAGAAATCTAATGGTTGGATTTGGAATTATGTCTAAATCAAATTTGGAAAAGGTCGCTGTAAGTGCAGTTCGATGGCCGTTGATGGAAATCGACTGTGCGGGCCTTGATAAAATTATTAAAAATAGTAATATTTGTGTAAAATCATAAGAAATGATTTGTGAAGATTTGGGATGAAAAACTCCATATTTGAAAAGAAAAAAATAGATTTTTATCGAAATGAACTAGTTTTGAACAAGAATTATAATTCTATTTATTTTTAAATAAATAAATTGGATTTGAAATGGTTTTGAAAATAACCAGAATTTCCAATAATTATATTGGAATGGATTTGAATCGAAATTGTCTTCGGAATATTTCGATGTTGGATTTAGTGATGATACAGATATTGTTATGGGAATTTGAAAGATATATTTATATTGTTATTTCCAATACGACTTGTTGGTCGTAGAATTTGATATTGAATATAAGCCGATATATTTTCTATTCAGAGCCTTGTATTTAATATCAAATGTGATTTTGGTTTGTCGTGAATGGTGTCTTCATTAACACTGTTCTTAAACCCAGTTGAGGAAAAGATTAAATCTTTTTATTTAGATTTAATGAAGTGTACCAATTAAATAATATTTAATTGGAATTGAACTCGAATTGATTCTTGGGTTTATCGTGAATGGTGTTTTAAATAACACTCGTTCTTTAACCCGATAATTAATAGAATGTGATTTTGGGTTGTCGTGAACGGTATCTTCAATAATACTGTTCTTAGACCCAAAGGAGTTAAGAAAATCAGAAACTAACTGGAGATTAGTTAAGTTGAATGGTTTCTGAGGTATTGATCTGATGTTGGTTTCGGCCTTCGGGGTTAATACTTAGGGAATGGCTCACTTGCTAATTTATGGTTAGGGTCTAATTGAAATGGAATGTGATTTTGGGTTTATCGTGAACCGTGTTTTAAATGACACTGATTCTTTAACCCAGTCAAAGATTAAAACTAAGTTGAGTTTTAATGAATCTTTAATTAGATTGGAAAGATCGAGAATGGAGTATCACCAGTTTTGCTCCAGGCGATAGTTAAATCTTTAATTAGATTTGAACGTGAAATGGTAATTGAATTTACCGATAACACCGTGGTGTTAGATATGAAGTATTACCAGTATTACTTCATGGGATGAATAGGTTGGGATTGGGAAATTAAAATAAATGATTACTTCGGTAAGGTTCGTTAATCCCGACTAGTTTGAATTGATATTCAAAGGAAGATTAAAGAATAAATTTAAAGGAATTTATCTTTGATAAAATTAATGGGAACCTTTCCCTAAGAATGTGAAATTTAGAAACTAACTGTAGGTTAGCTAAGCAGAACGGTTTCCTGGGTATTGATCTGATGTTGGTTTCGGCCTTTGGGGTTAATATTTGGGGAATTATTCTCTTGTTAATTTACGGTTAGTGACTGATGAATTGGAATGAGGCGTATGTTGTGTTTGTGTAACACTTGTTTATTATATACGCGAGTTGCTCAGAAAGACCGGGTTTATCCCATTCTGAATAACTGAATCGACGATAAGAAATCGAAGATGAAGACGGTGGTCGAAGACCGGAGATCTTCACCTCGTCTGGATGGTAACTGATGTCCTGATTGGGAGGCATCCCTAAATGTGGATAATGAGTGGTGATCGTCCAGACGTATGTGGAGATCGATGGGTTTGCGAGGTATATAGTGCCTCTAGTTTCGTTCAGACCAAGAACGGACTTGCAAATGGAATGTGTGTCTGACATTGGAATTCATTCTGTGTGATTGATAGCCATCAGTTGCACTGCGTGAATTGCCTGTATGGCATGCTAAGATGCAATGATCAGGACTTCTGTTGAAAAGCAAAGTCTTGTGGTGATGATCAAAGCATCGCCTATGTGGCGTAGCTTTGTGTATAATGTGAAATCGCGAGCCTCACACCCTGGTATGAACCAGAAACGGGAGATGACATCAGGGAGGGCCTGCGTTTCTTCCTAGCTAGAAGTGGCGTCAGTGGTTTTACACGCCCTAACGAGTTTGACTTATGTGATTGTTGCTGTTGCGAGGCGCCTCGGTTATATCGGTCGATCCGGGACTGATGGAGTCATTCGTTGGCTCATTTACGCCCCAAAGTGCAAAGAAACGTAGTGTTCATGAATTTTAATCCACTCCGTGTGGACCGGCCCTGACGATCCAAGGGTCGATGCGTTCTGATCCCGAGACTCGGGCTAGGCAGTCTCGAATTCGGTTAGGACTATCTTTTGCCTTGGTTCATGACGGAAATCCAATTTCCAAATACGTGATTTTGCGATTTTAATTGTAGAACTAGTATGGCGACATGACATATGGTACCCATGCCGTCTATGATCGATACTTATGATTTGAAATTGTTTTGACACTATACACCTATAAAGTATCAAATGATTTGTTTTAAACGTACTAAGCATGTTTGGCTATTATAAGGGAAAACCCTATCTCCCGGCTTGCGTTGCATTGTGTGATAGGACCTGGGTCTTATAATAGCTTCATTTTTCCAAAAAGCATTGCACTGTTTTGTTATATGCACTGGTATTCTTGGGAGGAAACCCGTTACGTGTTATACGGCGTGGTCCCTTGATATATCTGATTTAAAATAAAGTTTTAAATAACTGTTTTAGTTCTCACACCAGTCCCATGACTGACCTGGAGTTTATTGTTTTAACCTAAACTCTGGGTGCCCTTATTTTGACACGGGCAGCTAGTAGTTTTGGTTTTGCAGATTTATATTCACAGGATCCTGATTTACAGCTGGAACGATACTCGAAAAGCTTTGTATCCGCGTATTACTTCTAGTTTTGTATTGTATTATTTTCCGCTGCTATGTAATGTATTATAATCTCTGATATTTATCGAATGTATATCATTTGTTTATACTTTGTATATTCTTGTATTCTGATGAATTGTTGTAATATACAATGAAATGTTCTTCTGTCTGCGTCCTGATGTGGCCTGTTCTCGACTCAATCCGGGCTTTCCTCACCGGGGAAGTTCGGGTCGTTTCAGCGTGGTATCAGAGCTTTGGTTTACAAAGCTCAGAGGACAAGACACGTTAGAACCAAACGAAAGGATTCATCAGAAATTGGATTAGTAATATCCAATGGGAATGACTCGTTAGAGATGGGATCAGTAGTATCCTAGAATGAGTGTGAAGAGTATAATTTTTTTTTAAAATGAAACAAATTTTGTTTTAAAATTTTAATCAATTATTCGTATTTGATTATTTATTTTATACTGAATTTGGACAATCCATTATATAAAGATTTTGCATATATGTCTTGCAAATGTGTATTCGAAGTTTTAATGTATTGGATAGTTATAGAATCACACTCTAGTGCCCGGGGATAATTCTGGTGACGGGGCACCATCGCTAGTATTTATTTTCGAGTTTCGAAAGTGAGATTTCTATATATTTCCATTTGACTGGTGTGAGAACAGCGGCTAGATTGGGCTTATTGTTGTGATTTGGCATCAAAAATGTGATTTTTGACTATATATCAAAGTTATGAATTTGAATTGATAATCAACTAATTGATTGGTGGTTGTGTTGTTTGATTAATTAAATCTGAACCATATAGACAATTTGAACCAAATAGTGAATTGTATTGAAAATTAGTCGCATTTGCTTGCATATGCATGTACTTACATTGAACAGGTCATAGCAAAGAGGCTAGAGCAGAAGAATAAAATTGTTTGCCCGACAAGTAGGTACATGTTTACCATAATTTACTGTTTTGTTTGGGTGATGATGATTTTATGAGCCGATTGGCTAGCCGCTTGTCTTTTTCTTTTTCTTTTTGAGATCAGAGGGCCTGTATGGCAATTTCGGGATTTTCTCGGTGCTCCCGGTGCAGGGGAGGTTATGGCGAAATTTTTCGAAAATTTAGGGTGTTAGCCAAATTGTTTGAAAAATTTGAAAAGTTCTTAGAAACTGAAAAGTTGAAGAACTTAAGCCGTAATGAAAATATTGAAAGTTGAGTTGATTAGTTAAACAACTTTCGGCTTCGTTCCTTTTCGGGGACGAAAAGTTTTAAGTGGGGGAGATTGTAATAACCCGGAAATCCGAGCCAATTTAAAATTTTTATTTTGGCTATTTTGATGAATTTTGAGTATTTAAAATGGATTATTTTAAATAAAAATGACAAGAAATTTATTTTGAATAGAATTCGAACGTATATATTTATATAGCTCAACGTTGGAATGTAAATATTTATTTATATTTATAAAAGGAATTGAAAATGGCGCGGTAGTTCGATTTCAAAATTCAAATGAATGTACCGGGTGCAAAATAAACCGGATTTTAGTGAAACCAAAAATATTAGAATCTAATTGAGAATATCTTTCTAACGAATCCGGGAAATCAAAATTTCATAGCGGGAATCAAAAGTTACGTCCAGTTGAAAATTTAGAATAGTCGCTATGGAATTTCGGCCCTTGAAAATGGCAATTTTGCAAACGACCTCAGATTTCGATGAAACCACTTTTGTTGGATCTGCGATGTGAAATTATTTCTAGGTTTCAAATTTCATAATTTTTCGAATCAATATGTGAGCGTGGCAAAGGAAAACGCGTTTGACCAGTTTCAGTTGATTTTAATCGACCGGAAAATGGCCATTTTTCAAACGGTCTCAGAATTTGACGAAATTAGTTTCGTTGGGACCATATCGTCAATACGAAGCTAGAAATAATTTTCTGTAAATTTTATAGTTAGTATGTGGCCCCTGTAAATCGAAATGTGCGTTTAAAATTGAATATATAGATTTCAATTTTAATTTAAACGAAAACATATCATAACGATCGAATTGGCCTCCGTGACATATCCCATTGTGTTCAGAATGGGGGTAATTAGCTAGGGTTGACAGTCAGTGGGTTCGATTTTGAATTCGAAATAAAAAGTTGCTTTATAAAATTAATTAAATAAAAATAATATATAAATTTTCATTAAAACCTCCCAAGCCCTTCCTCCTTCCCCGTCACAATTCAGAAGTAAAAAAAAAACGATCGTTGACATCGCGCCCCCCCCTCAACGGCGCCGTCGTCCGCCACAGCCGCCCCCCACCTCCGATCTTCCTCTCTCCTCCCTCCTCCTCCCCCACGCCACCTTCTCCTTCCCTCCCTTCTTCCAAAACCGAACGCAAGCCCAATCCCCTCAGCCCCAAACCCTCGAACACCCCAAATTCCGCAGCGCCCCATATGAGCACCTCCGGCGCCCACCACTGGCCCCCTCCGACGAACGCTGCCGCCCCACAGACCCTCCAAGACCGCCTTGCTCCCTCTTTGTTCGATAAAAAGTTAGTTTTTACATTATTTATTTAAATTCTTTTCAGTTTGTATGATAAAAAAATAGATCCTTAATGTAGGTGGAGATTAGAGAAAAACGTTTGAAATTTATATGTATGGTTTGAAAATAAAGTTTTGATTTTTATATGTGAGAAGTGTCATAAAAGATGTGGTTATTCATAACACAAAGATGTGATTTTTACGTAGTTAAAAATATAAATTTTATTTTGAAAGTTGCGGTATAAAGGTTAGATTTTTATTTGTTTAAAAAAGATTTGATTTTTAAAAATTATCAAGGTTTGATTTTTATTGTTTGAAATGTAATATAAAAATACAATTTTGATATATGTAAAGGAGGTATAAAAATCGAATTTTTATCATATAAGGAAAGGTATAGGATTTTTATACACATGGAAGCGTAGTAAAAATTGGATCTTTCATATGTAGGAAGCGAAGAAAGTTTGAAATGAGATTTTTATTTGTTCGAATAGCGAATAAAAATATGATTTTTATAATATAGAAAGGTTAAAAATATAATTTTTATACTAGTGGCATATTAAAAATATGATTTTTACTTAGGTAGAGTATTAAAAATATGGTTTTTATTAAAGTAGAAATATAAAAATATAATTTTTATATAATTATGATAATAAAAATTCAATCTTTATATAAGAAGTAGAAATATAAAAATATAATTTTTATATAGTTATGATAATAAAAATTCAATCTTTATATAAGAAGTAGAAATATAAAAATCTAATTTTTATATAGAAAGAAGCGTTGTAAATATGTGAAGTAAAATAAAAATCTGAACTTTATTTTTATCATGAAGTAGAGACAATATAAAAATGTGATTTTTATATACATAGCAATAATATAAAAATGTGATTTTATATATGTAGTGAATACGGGCAACGAAAGTGATGAAGGGCGAGCACGGTGAAGATGTTCTACATAAGAAGAGTCGTGGCGTTGGTTTAGCTAGAATGTGAGAACTTCTCACTTTTGATTTTATTTTCTAGTTATATAAATATATACTAGGATGCAGACAGTGTTTAGTAGCACCCGACACCCGTCGTCCACAGACCATGGACGACTTGTATGCTTGTTTGTATGATTTTGATGTGTAGTTGATTGTGTGTTGTGAAATGAAAAAAATATATTTATATAGTTAAAAATATTTTATAGTTAAAAATAGAATTTTAACGTATATATGAAATGAAATAAAAATAAACAAATCGGACGATTTGTTTATATACACACATTTGACTGATATTGATTGGGACGATAAATTTTACACATCACCCAACTGCACAAATAAAATCTGTGTTTGATTGTTTGAAACCCCACACGGGTATTTGGATGATATTTGACGTACACTAATCTCGATTGTTTAGTTTTATGTCGATCGATTGATTGACAGACTGTTATAAGCGTTGAATATTTATATTTGATGCTTATACAGTGTAGAATGCACTTTGGGTGATGGTTGATAATTCATCGTTGTTATTGTATACATGTATGGTAATTGACTGGGCCTCATTCCAGCTTTGAATAGAAATATTTGAATAGAAATATTTGAAAAAGAAATATTTGAAATAGAATATTTGAAAATAGAAATATATGAAGCCATGTTAATTAGATTTACGCCATTTTGACGTGAACGATATTTATATCGATTTTATTCATTTTATAATGAACATCGAAAGTGATTTCAAAATCTGATATTTTGAATAGAAATGAATTCGAATTGAAATTGAATAGAAATGAATTCGAATTGAAATTGAATAGAATTGAAATTGAATAGAAATGAATTCGAATTGAGAATGAATTCGAATTGAAATGAATTCGAATTGAAATTGAATAGAATAGAATTGAAATTGAATAGAAATGAATTCGAATTGAAAATGAATTTGAATTGAAATTGAATAGAATTGAAACTGAATAGAATTGAAATTCGAATTAAATTGAAATAGAATTGAAATCGTTTTGAATTGAGTTTAAAACGTATTGAAATTGAACTTAAAACCGATTTGAATTTAAATCAATTTGAAATGAAGTTAAAATGAATTTATGTTGAAAAAATCGATTTTGATTTGAATTTGAAAAGGAAGTTGAAATCGTTTTGAAAACAAATTTAAAACGATTTATAAAATACGTTTTAAAAGGAAATCGATGAAGTATATATTATATATTATATATATATATATAATATAATGGCCTGAATAGAACGCGCCGCGGCAGTTCGCGAATTTCGACCATTGACTTCGAACAGATATTACAGGAGATCCGACCGTCGGATTCTCCTGAAGCCGGAACCATTGGGTTCGTATCGAAAAGAGCTTTATAAAGAATATTAGAAATCTAACAGTTGGATTTGGAATTATGTCTAAATCAAATTTGGAAAAGGTCGACGTAAGTGCAGTTCGATGGCCGTTGATGGAAATCGACTGTGCGGGCCTTGATAAAATTATTAAAAATAGTAATAATTTGTGTAAAATCATAAGAAATGATTTGTGAAGATTGGGGATGAAAAACTCCATATATGAAAAGATAAAAATATATTTTTATCGAAATGAACTAGTTTTGAACTAGAATTATAATTCTATTTATTTTTAAATAAATAAATTAGATTTGAAATGGTTTGAAAATAACCAGAATTTCCAATAATTATTTTGGAATGGATTTGAATCGAAATTGTCTTCGGAATATTTCGATGTTGGATTTCATGATGATACAGATATTGTTATGGGAATTTGAAAGATATATTTATATCGTTATTTCCAATACGATATTTGTTGGTCGTAGAATTTGATATTGAATATAAGCCGATATATTTTCTATTCAGAGCCTTGTATTTAATATCAAATGTGATTTGGGTTTGTCGTGAATGGTGTCTTCATTAACACTGTTCTTAAGCCCAGTTGAGGAAAAGATTAAATCTTTTTATTTAGATTTAATGAAGTGTACCAATTAAATAATATTTAATTGGAATTGAACTCGAATTGATTCTTGGGTTTATCGTGAATGGTGTTTTAAATAACACTCGTTCTTTAACCCGATAATTAATAGAATGTGATTTTGGGTTGTCGTGAACGGTATCTTCAATAATACTGTTCTTAGACCTAAAGGAGTTAAGAAAATCAGAAACTAACTGGAGATTAGTTAAGTTGAATGGTTTCTGAGGTATTGATCTGATGTTGGTTTCGGCCTTCGGGGTTAATACTTAGGGAATGGCTCACTTGCTAATTTATGGTTAGGGTCTGATTGAAATGGAATGTGATTTTGGGTTTATCGTGAACCGTGTTTTAAATGACACTGATTCTTTAACCCAGTCAAAGATTAAAACTAAGTGGAGTTTTAATGAATCTTTAATTAGATTAGAAAGATCGAGAATGGAGTATCACCAGTTTTGCTCCAGGCGATAGTTAGATCTTTAATTAGATTTGAACGTGAAATGGTAATTGAATTTACCGATAACACCGTGGTGTTAGATATGAAGTATTACCAGTATTACTTCATGGGATGAATAGGTTGGGATTGGGAAATTAAAACAAATGATTACTTCGGAAGGTTCGTTAATCCCGACTAGTTTGAATTGATATTCAAAGGAAGATTAAAGAATAAATTTAAAGGAATTTATCTTTGATAAAATTAATGGGAACCTTTCCCTAAGAATGTGAAATTTAGAAACTAACTGTAGGTTAGCTAAGAAGAACGGTTTCCTGGGTATTGATCTGATGTTGGTTTCGGCCTTCGGGGTTAATATTTGGGGAATTATTCTCTTGTTATTTTACGGTTAGTGACTGATGAATTGGAATGAGGCGTATGTTGTGTTTGTGTAACACTTGTTTATTATATACACGAGTTGCTCAGAAAGACCGGGTTTATCCCATTCTGAATAACTAAATCGACGATAAGAAATCGAAGATGAAGACGGTGGTCGAAGCCGGAGATCTTCACCTCGTCTGGATGGTAACTGATGTCCTGATTGGGAGGCATCCCTAAATATGGATAATGAGTGGTGATCGTCCAGATGTACGTGGAGATCGATGGGTTTGCGAGGTATATAGTGCCTCCGGTTTCGTTCAGACCCAGAACGGACTTGCAAATGGAATGTGTGTCTGACATTGGAATTCATTCTGTGTGATTGATAGCCATCAGTTGCACGACGTGAATTGCCTTTGTGGCATGCTAAGATGCAATGATCAGGACTTCTGTTGAAAAGCAAAGTCTTGTGGTGATGATCAAAGCACTACCTATGTGGCGTAGCTTTGTGTATAACATGAAATCGCGAGCCTCACACCCCGGTATGAACCAGAAACGGGAGAGGACATCAGGGAGGGCCTGCGTTTCTTCCTAGCTAGAAGTGGCGTCAGTGGTTTTACACGCCCTGACGAGTTTGACTTATGTGGTTGTTGCTGTTGCGAGACGCCTCGGTTATATCGGTCGATTCCGGACCGATGGAGTCATTCGTTGGCTCATTTACGCCCCAAAGGGCGGAGAAACGTAGTGTTCAGGCATTTTAATTGTAACAACCCGAAAATCTGGGCCAGTTTAAAATTTTTATTTTGGCAATTTTAGCGGATTTTGATTATTTAAAATGAATTATTTTAAATAATATCGACGAGAAAATTTATTTTGAATAGAATTCGAACGTATATATTATATACGTCGTCGTTAGAATATAAATATTTATATATAATTATAAATAGAATTGAAAATGGCGTGGTAGTTCGATAATTCGATTTCAAACTTCAATTGAATGTACCGGGTGCAAAACAATCCGGATTTTAGTGAAACCAAAAATCATAGGATCTATTTGATAGTATCTTTCCAATGAATCCGAAGAATCGAGATTTCACTTTAGAAATGATAAGATATGTCCAGTTTAAAATTCAGAAATAGCGCTGTGGAATTTATATATATTTTAATATATGTAAAGGCCTTAAAAATAGCCATTTTGCAAACGACCTCGGATTTCGACGAAACCAGTTTTGTTGGGTCCGTGGTGTTAAGTTATTGCTAGGTTTCAAATTTCATAATTTTTAGAATCAATATGTGAGCGTGGCAAAGGAAAACGCGTTTGACCAGTTTCAGTTGATTTTAATCGACTAGAAATTGGCCATTTTTCTAACGGTCTCGGAATTCGACGAAACTAGTTTTGTTAGGACCGTATCGTCAATACGAAGCTAGAAAATATTTTTCTGGAATTTTTCGAGTTAGTATGTGACCCCAGTAATTTGAAATGTACGTTTAAAATTCAATATAGTGATTTAAATGTAAATTTAACGAAAACTGATTGTAACAGCCGAATCAGCTTACGATACATATCCCATTGTGTTCGGAATGGGGATAATTAGCTAGGGGCGACAGTCGTTGCGTTGGATTTCGAGTTCGAATAAAAAGTCCACCTTTATAGAAAATAAAATAATATAATATAAATTATTAAATAAATAATGGTCAACCCCCACTCCCTCTTATCTCTCTCCTCCCCCTTCAGTTATTCGAAACCCGATAAAAAAAGAAAAAAAAAAGAAAGAAAAAAAATCCCTCCCCGGTCGCCAGCGATGACCGCTCCCCCCTTTTCCATGGCGGTGCGCGCCTCCCCAGCTCCCTCCACCACCTCCTCTTCCTGCTCTCCTCCCTCTCCTCTCCTTCTCCGAATAGAAGCCCTCGCCCGAACCCCCCATCTCCAATCGCGACACCCCTAGGCCCACACCACCACTTGCCGCCGCCCTCAGCTCCCCTCCGACCACCGTACCCGCCAATCGACCCCACACCGCCCCCCCCCCTCAGGCCGCAGAACCTCCCTCCAACCGTTAAGCGCCCTCTTCCCCCTGTAAGTTTTTTTTAATTTTATTTATTTATTTTATTTTATTTATTTTATATAATCAGTAAAAACTGATTTTGAAAAAGAAGTAAAAAACTAATTTTTTTTAGAATTAAAAACTAATTTTTTTAGATTTAAAAACTGATTTTTTAAGATTTAAAAACTGATTTTTTAAGATTTAAAAACTGATTTAAAAGAAATTTTAAAACTGATTTTATTCTAAAGGGTTTAAACTTCGAAATAGAAAAAAGGTTTAAACTTTAAAATAGAAAAGGCGGAATTTTTATTGGGTAGAAGAAGTAAAAATATGATTTTTACTTCGATAAAAATAGGATTTTCATTGATGTAGAATAATAAAAATATGATTTTTATATACTAGATAGTATAAAAATACGATTTTATATATATGAAGAAGAAATAAAAATACGATTTTATATATATGAAGAAGAAATAAAAATACGATTATATATATATGAAGTGAAGATAAAAATTTGATTCTTATAATGAAGAAGAGAATATAAAAATATGATTTTTATATGTGTAGTGAATACGGGCGACGAAAGCGACAAAAGGCGAGAGCGTTGAAGATTTCTATAAATGAAGAGTCAAGATGATTGGATAGCCATCTGTGAGAATTTCTCACTCTTCAATTTATTTTCTAGTTATATATGTATATACTAGGATGCAGACGGTGCTTAGTAGCACCCGACACAATCGTCCACAAACCATGGACTTGTTTGTTTGGTTGCATAGATTAGTTTGATTATGTGAAATGAATTGAATTGTTTGAGTGAAATTGAATGATTTGATTGATGTGTGAATGGCGTGTGTGAAAGCCCGCAACTTCCCCGTAAAGGAAAGCGTCGGATAGTTCGAGAACAAGCCACAACAGAACGCATACAGAAGAACATTTCATTGTATATTACAACAATGCATCAGATTTCAAGAATATACAGAGTATAAAAGAATATTACACAGAATTATCAGAGATTTAAATTACATTTAAATTTATAGCAGCGGAAAATAATACAATACTCAACTAGAAAGAGATATACGGATACAAAGCTTTCCGGATATCGTTCCAGCTGAAAACCAGGATCCTGTGAATATAAATCTGCAAAACCAAAACTACTAGCTGCCCGTGTCGAATAAGGGCACCCAGAGTTTAGGTTAAAACAATAAACTCCAGGTCAGTCATGTGACTGGTGTGAGAACTAAAACAGTTATAAATCTTTATTTTCAAAGCTAGGTAAATCAAGGGACCACGCCGTATAACACGGAACGGGTTTCCTCCCAAGAATACCAGTGCATAAAACAAACAGCGCAATGCTAAATAAAGAAAAATGAAGCTGTTATAAGACCCAGGTCCTATCACACAATGCAAACGCAAGCCGGGGGATAGGGTTTTCCCTTATAACAGCCAAAGAATGCTTGATACGTTTAAAACAAATCATTTGATACTATTATAAGTGCGTAGTGTATAAAACAACTTCAAATCATAAGTATCAATCATAGGCGGCATGGGTACCATATATCATGTCGCCATATATAGGTTTACAAATAAAACCGCAAATATCACGTATTTGGAAATTGGGTTTCCATCTATGAACCGAGGCTAGGGGCAAGATCCTCAACCGATTCGAGACAATCTAGCCCATGTCTCAGGTCCCAGACTCAGGTGGGCCTTGGATCGTCAGGGCCGGTCCACACGGAGTGGATTATTATGCCTGAACAATACGTCTCTCCGCCCTTTGGGGCGTAAACGAGCCAACTAAATGACTCCATCGGTTCGAGAACGACCGATCAATCCGAGGCGCCTCGCAACAGCAACAACCACATAAGTCAAACTCGTCAGGGCATGTAAAACCACTGACGCCACTTTTTAGCTAGAAAGAAACGCAAGTCCTCCCTGATGTCCGTCTCCCGTTTTTGGTTCATACCGGGTGTGAAACACGCGAGGTAAACGTTACACAAAGCTACGCCACAAAGGCCGTGCTTTGATCATCACCACAAGACTTTGCTTTTCAACAGAAGCCTTGATCATTTGCATCTTAGCATGCCACACAGGCAAACCATCCTATGCAACCGATATCAGTCACACAGAATGAAATCCGATGTCAGACACACAGTCCATTTACAAGTCCGTTCTGGGTCTGAACGAAACCGGAGGCACCTAGTACCCCGCATATCCATCGATCTCCAAGTACGTCTGGACGATCACTAACTGTTTCCATCTTCTTGGGTGTACAGCCCAATCAAGATCATCAGTTATCACCCAAACGACGTGAAGACCTCCGGTCTTCGACCATCGTCTTCATCTTCGACTTATCGTCGTATTAGTTATTCAGAATGGGATAAACCCGGCCTTTCTGAATAACTCGCGTATATATTATAAAAGTGTTACACAAACACAACATACGCCTCATTCCAATTCATTAGTCACTAACCGTAAATTAATCAAGAGAATAATTTCCCAAATATTAACCCCGAAGGCCGAAACCAACATCAGATCAATATCCAGAAAACCATTCTGCTTGGCTAACCGACAGTTAGTTTCTAAATTTCACATTCATAGGGAAAGATTCCCATTAATTTTATCAAAGATAAATTCCTTGAATTTATTCTTTAATCCATTTTTGAATATCAATTCAAACTAGTCGGGATTAGCGAACCTTACCGAAGTAATCATTTGTTTTAATTTCCCAATCCCAACCTATTCATCCCATGAAGTAAAACTGGTAATACTTCATATCTAACACCACAGTGTTATCGGTAAATTCAATTACCATTTCACGTTCAAATCTAATTAAAGATTTAACTATCGCCTGGAGCAAAACTGGTGATACTCCATTTTCGATCTTTTCAATCTAATTAAAGATTCATTAAAACTCCACTCAGTTTTAATCGTTAACTGGGTTAAAGAATCAGTGTCATTTAAAACACGGTTCACGACAAGCCCAAAATCACATTCATTAATTATCGGGTTAAAGAACAAGTGTTATTTAAAACACTGTTCACGATAAACCCAAAAATCAATATCAATTCAATTCCAATTAAATATTATTTAATTGGTACACTTCATTAAATCTAAATAAAAAGATTTAATCTTTTCTCCACTGGGTTCAAGAACAGTGTTAGTGAAGACACCATTCACGACAAACCCAAATCCCATTTGATATTCAATATAAGGCTCTGAATAGAAAATATATCGGCTTATATTCAATATCAAATTCTACGATTAACAAATGTCGTATTGGAAATAACGATATAAATATATATCTTTCAAATTTCCGTAACAACATCCGTATAATCACAAATTCCAACATCGAAATATTCTGAAGACAATTTCGATTCAAATCCACTCCAATGCAATCATTGGAAATTTTGGTTATTTTCAAAACCCTTTTCAAATTCAATTTATTTATTTTAAAAATAAATAGAATTATAATTCTAGTTCAAAACTAGTTCATTTCGATAAAAATCTATTTTTATCTTTTCAAATAGGGAGTTTTTCATCCCAATTCTTTCTAAATCATTTCTTATGATTTTACACAAATTATTACTATTTTTAATAATTTTATCAAGGCCCGTACAGTCGATTTCCATCAATGGCCATCGAACTGCACTTACAGCGACCTTTTTCGAATTTGATTTGGACATAATTCCAAATCCAACCGTTAGATTTCAAATTTCTAATTTTCATTAGAAAGCTCTTTTCGATACGAACCCAACGGTTCCGGTTTTAGGAGAATCCGACGGTCGGATCTCCCGCAATGTCCGTTTGAAATAAATGGTCGAAATTCGCGAACTACCGCGGCGCGGCGCGTTCTATTCAGGCCATTATATTATATATATAATATATATAATATATATTTCGTCGATTCCTATTTAAAACGGATTATATAAATAGTTTTAAATTCGTTTCAAATTCTATTTCAACTTCTATTTCAATTCAAAGCCAAAATTGAATTCTTCTTTATAAATTCGTTTTAAAATTCATTTCTATTCAATTCGAATTTCAATTCAATTTGAATTCATTTCAATTCGCTTTCAATTCCATTTGAATTCGTTTTCAATTCAATTCATTTCGAAATCGTTTTCAATTCAATTCATTTCGAAATCGTTTTCAATTCAATTCATTTCGAAATCGTTTTCTAAAATCGATATAAATATCGTTCACGTCAAAATGGCGTCAATCTAATCAACACGGCTTCATATATTCCTTTATTTTCAAATATTCTATTTCAAATATTTCTTTTTCAAATATTTCTTTTTCAAAACTGGAATGAGGCCCAATCAATTACCATATAAAATTAATTATATGGATTTTCATACAACACATGTATATAATAGCATTGAAAATAATCAACCATCAACCAAAGTGCACTACACTGTATAAGCATCAAATATAGATATTCAACGCTTATAACAGCCTGTCAATCAATCGATCGACATATTTAACCAATCAGGATGAGTGAACTTCAAATTTCATCCTAACACCCGTGTGGGGTTTCAAACAATCAAACACATATTTTATTTGTGCAGTTAGGCGATGTGTAAAATTTATCGACCCAATCAACGTCATTCAAATAGGTGTACATAAACAAACCGTCTGGTTTGTAAATGAATATTTATTTATTCACATTCACGTTAAAAATTATATTTTTAACGATAACACATTTTATTTTAACATATGAATTTCTATTCAGTTCACTCTTTAAATAAAATGCTATTTTTATTTTTCTAACTTATTTTAGAAAATTTCGGCGGCATAACGGCACGATACTAGAAACGGGACAAGGCCTAGCCTTATCCCCGGTCTAGTGAAGGCCCACGCCATTCACATATCAATCATATCAATTTCACTTTCGTTATGCAAACCACAAAATTTGGAGTAATGGTCTAACCTAGCCTTACTCCTTCGCCTTATAACGGCGCACGTCTAATCCTAACCAATTTATCGATTCGATTTTTCACACCACAAACCACATTCAAACCAATATCACAATCAATAACCAAACAGCCAAACAAACAAGTCCATGGTCTGTGGACGATTGTGTCGGGTGCTACTAAACACCGTCTGCATCCTAGTATATATATATAACTAGAAAAGTAAATTGAAAGGTGAGAAATTCTCACATATAGCTATCCTAGCTCCACGGCTCTTCCTTTGCAGAAGTCTTCGTCGTTTCGCCTTTTTGTCACCTTCGTTGCCCAAGGCCACTATATATATAAAATCGAATTTTTACTTCGCTATTCAATATATAAAAATCGAATTTTTATTTCAAAGTTAAATATATAAAAATCGAGTTTTTATTTCAAAGTTCAATATATAAAAATCGAGTTTTTTATTTCAAAGTTCAATATATAAAAATCGAGTTTTTATTTTACTTTAAACAAAATCAGTTTTTAAACATTAATTAAAATCAGTTTTTAAACAAAATGAAATTCAGATTTTAAACAAAATAAAATTCAGTTTTTAACCTAAACAAAATTCAGATTTCTAAACAAAAATAAAATCAATTTTACTGTAATATAAAATAAAAATATAAAAAATCAGTTTTTTTTTTTTACTTAAAATAAAAATCAGTTTATACTTAAAATAAAAATCAGTTTATACTTAAAATAAAAATCAGTTTATACTTAAAATAAAAATCAGTTTATACTTAAAATAAAAACCAGTTTATACTTAAAATAAAAATCAGTTTATACTTAAAATAAAAATCAGTGAAAAAAACAGTAAAATAAGAATCAGAAAAAAAAAAAAAACTTACAGGGGGCGCTGTCGAGTGGTCGGGGGGGGGGGGGGGGGATCTGGTGGCGCGCGTCGGAGGCTGAACGAGGGCTAGGGTTCGGTTTTGGCTCGATTTAGGGGAGGAGGGGCTCGCTGAAATGAAGCAGGGGGGGCGTCGCGCGGCGTCTTGGGTGAAGGAGGAGAGCAGGAAGAAGAAGGAGGCGGGGAGAGAGGGTGCGAGGCAGGGTGGAGGGCGGTGGCGGCGCTGGCCAGTCGAGGGTCTTCAGCGAAATTTTTTTTTTTTCCTTTTTCTGAATCGTATTGGAAATGGGGGGACCAGAAGGATTATAGGGGAGGAGGGAGGTAATTTATTTATTTTTTAATTTTATTTTAATTATTTAATTCGAAAAAAGTTGACCTTTGAATACGAACTCGAAACGAGGCCCACCGCCTGACGTCCTTAGCATTTTACCCCCATTCCGAACACAATGGGATATGTATCGCAAGCTGATTCGATCGCTTCGATTAGTTTCCATTGAATTTACATTTAAATCACTATATTGAATTTTAAACGTACATTTCAAATTACCGGGGTCACATACTAACTCGAAAAATTCCAGAAAAATATTTTCTAGCTTCGTATTGACGATACGGTCCTAACAAAACTAGTTTCGTCGAATTCTGAGACCGTTAGAAAAATGGCCAATTTCCAGTCGATTAAAATCAACTGAAACTGGTCAAACGCGTTTTCCTTTGCTACTCTCACATATTGATTCGAAAAATTATGAAATTTGAAATCCAGCAATAACTTAACATCACGGACCCAACAAAACTGGTTTCGTCGAAATCCGAGGTCGTTTGCAAAATTGCTATTTTTAAGGGCCTTATATATATAAAAATATATATAAATTCCACAGCGACTATTTCTAATTTTAAACTGGACATATCTTATCATTTCTAAGATGAAATCTCAGTTTGTTAACTTCGTTACAAAGATATAGTTATACAGATTCAAATATTTCTTGTTTCGTTCAATTCTGACTTATATTGAATTCTGTATATTCATTTGAAATTAGAAATCGAATTTTCGAACTACCGCGCCATTTTCAATTCTATTTATAATTATATATAATTATTATATATTCTAACGACGACGTATATAAATATATTCGTTCGAATTCTATTCAAAATAAATTTTTCGACGATATTATTTAAAATAATTCATTTTAAATAATCAAAATTCGCTAAAATTGCCAAAATAAAATTTTTAAACTGGCCCAGATTTTCCGGGTTGTTACAATCTCCCCCACTTAAAACTTTTCGTCCCCGAAAAGGAACAAAGTAGAAAGTGGTTTGATTATTCAGCTCTACGTTCGATCTGGCTTCCATTCTCCAACTCTTTAGTTTCTGAGAATTTTCAAAATTTCAAAAATTTGGCTAACTCCCTAAATTTTCGAAAAATTTCGCCATAACCTCCCCTGCACCGGGAGCATCGGGGAATTTCAAATAGCTTCCCCGGTCCTTCAGATCTCAAAAAGAAAAAGAAAAAGCCAAGCGGCTAGCCAATAGGCTCACAAAATCATCATCACCCAAACAAAACAGGAAATTATGTAGTAAACATGTACCTATTTGTCGGGCAAACAAATTTTATTCTCTGGCTCTAGCCTCCTTGCTATGACCTGTTCAATATAAGAATATGTATATGCAAGCAAATGCGACCAATTTTCAATACAGTTCAATATTTGATTCAATTAGGCTAAATGGTTCAAAATTATCAAACAATTAAACAAACAACACAAACATCAATCAATTAGTGAATTAGAGTTTCAAATTCATAACTTTGATATATAGTCAAAAATCAGATTTTTGATGCCAAATCATAACAATGTGTTCTAACTATATAAGTTTTGGTTCTCACACCAGTCTAATGGAAATATATAGAAAATCACACCTTCGAAACACGAACATAAATTCTGATGATGATATATCAATCATCAGAACCATCTCCGGGTGTCTAGAATGTGATTCTATATCTATCTAGTATATTAAAACTTCGACTATACGTTCATGACGCGTATACGCGAAATCTATATATACTCGATTGTCCACATTCAAAATAAATACATATTCAAATACGTTTAAAACGATTTAAATTTTCAAAACATAATTGTTTTCATTTGGAAAATATACTCTTCACACTCGTTCTAGGACACTACTGATCCTTTCTCTAACGAGTCATTCTCATTGGATATTACTAATCCAATATCTGATGAATTCTTTCGTATGGTTCTAATGTGTCTTGTTCTCTGCTTTGTAAACCAAAGCTCTGATACCAACTGTGAAAGCCCGCAACTTCCCCGTAAAGGAAAGCGTCGGATAGTTCGAGAACAAGCCACAACAGAACGCATACAGAAGAACATTTCATTGTATATTACAACAATGCATCAGATTTCAAGAATATACAGAGTATAAAAGAATATTACACAGAATTATCAGAGATTTAAATTACATTTAAATTTATAGCAGCGGAAAATAATACAATACTCAACTAGAAAGAGATATACGGATACAAAGCTTTCCGGATATCGTTCCAGCTGAAAACCAGGATCCTGTGAATATAAATCTGCAAAACCAAAACTACTAGCTGCCCGTGTCGAATAAGGGCACCCAGAGTTTAGGTTAAAACAATAAACTCCAGGTCAGTCATGTGACTGGTGTGAGAACTAAAATAGTTATAAATCTTTATTTTCAAAGCTAGGTAAATCAAGGGACCACGCCGTATAACACGGAACGGGTTTCCTCCCAAGAATACCAGTGCATAAAACAAACAGCGCAATGCTAAATAAAGAAAAATGAAGCTGTTATAAGACCCAGGTCCTATCACACAATGCAAACGCAAGCCGGGGGATAGGGTTTTCCCTTATAACAGCCAAAGAATGCTTGATACGTTTAAAACAAATCATTTGATACTATTATAAGTGCGTAGTGTATAAAACAACTTCAAATCATAAGTATCAATCATAGGCGGCATGGGTACCATATATCATGTCGCCATATATAGGTTTACAAATAAAACCGCAAATATCACGTATTTGGAAATTGGGTTTCCATCTATGAACCGAGGCTAGGGGCAAGATCCTCAACCGATTCGAGACAATCTAGCCCATGTCTCAGGTCCCAGACTCAGGTGGGCCTTGGATCGTCAGGGCCGGTCCACACGGAGTGGATTATTATGCCTGAACAATACGTCTCTCCGCCCTTTGGGGCGTAAACGAGCCAACTAAATGACTCCATCGGTTCGAGAACGACCGATCAATCCGAGGCGCCTCGCAACAGCAACAACCACATAAGTCAAACTCGTCAGGGCGTGTAAAACCACTGACGCCACTTTTTAGCTAGAAAGAAACGCAAGTCCTCCCTGATGTCCGTCTCCCGTTTTTGGTTCATACCGGGTGTGAAACACGCGAGGTAAACGTTACACAAAGCTACGCCACAAAGGCCGTGCTTTGATCATCACCACAAGACTTTGCTTTTCAACAGAAGCCTTGATCATTTGCATCTTAGCATGCCACACAGGCAAACCATCCTATGCAACCGATATCAGTCACACAGAATGAAATCCGATGTCAGACACACAGTCCATTTACAAGTCCGTTCTGGGTCTGAACGAAACCGGAGGCACCTAGTACCCCGCATATCCATCGATCTCCAAGTACGTCTGGACGATCACTAACTGTTTCCATCTTCTTGGGTGTACAGCCCAATCAAGATCATCAGTTATCACCCAAACGACGTGAAGACCTCCGGTCTTCGACCATCGTCTTCATCTTCGACTTATCGTCGTATCAGTTATTCAGAATGGGATAAACCCGGCCTTTCCGAATAACTCGCGTATATATTATAAAAGTGTTACACAAACACAACATACGCCTCATTCCAATTCATTAGTCACTAACCGTAAATTAATCAAGAGAATAATTTCCCAAATATTAACCCCGAAGGCCGAAACCAACATCAGATCAATATCCAGAAAACCATTCTGCTTGGCTAACCGACAGTTAGTTTCTAAATTTCACATTCATAGGGAAAGATTCCCATTAATTTTATCAAAGATAAATTCCTTGAATTTATTCTTTAATCCATTTTTGAATATCAATTCAAACTAGTCGGGATTAGCGAACCTTACCGAAGTAATCATTTGTTTTAATTTCCCAATCCCAACCTATTCATCCCATGAAGTAAAACTGGTAATACTTCATATCTAACACCACAGTGTTATCGGTAAATTCAATTACCATTTCACGTTCAAATCTAATTAAAGATTTAACTATCGCCTGGAGCAAAACTGGTGATACTCCATTTTCGATCTTTTCAATCTAATTAAAGATTCATTAAAACTCCACTCAGTTTTAATCGTTAACTGGGTTAAAGAATCAGCGTCATTTAAAACACGGTTCACGACAAGCCCAAAATCACATTCATTAATTATCGGGTTAAAGAACAAGTGTTATTTAAAACACTGTTCACGATAAACCCAAAAATCAATATCAATTCAATTCCAATTAAATATTATTTAATTGGTACACTTCATTAAATCTAAATAAAAAGATTTAATCTTTTCTCCACTGGGTTCAAGAACAGTGTTAGTGAAGACACCATTCACGACAAACCCAAATCCCATTTGATATTCAATATAAGGCTCTGAATAGAAAATATATCGGCTTATATTCAATATCAAATTCTACGATTAACAAATGTCATATTGGAAATAACGATATAAATATATATCTTTCAAATTTCCGTAACAACATCCGTATAATCACAAATTCCAACATCGAAATATTCCGAAGACAATTTCGATTCAAATCCACTCCAATGCAATCATTGGAAATTTTGGTTATTTTCAAAACCCTTTTCAAATTCAATTTATTTATTTTAAAAATAAATAGAATTATAATTCTAGTTCAAAACTAGTTCATTTCGATAAAAATCTATTTTTATCTTTTCAAATAGGGACTTTTTCATCCCAATTCTTTCTAAATCATTTCTTATGATTTTACACAAATTATTACTATTTTTAATAATTTTATCAAGGCCCGTACAGTCGATTTCCATCAATGGCCATCGAACTGCACTTACAGCGACCTTTTTCGAATTTGATTTGGACATAATTCCAAATCCAACCGTTAGATTTCAAATTTCTAATTTTCATTAGAAAGCTCTTTTCGATACGAACCCAACGGTTCCGGTTTTAGGAGAATCCGACGGTCGGATCTCCCGCAATGTCTGTTTGAAATAAATGGTCGAAATTCGCGAACTACCGCGGCGCGGCGCGTTCTATTCAGGCCATTATATTATATATATAATATATATAATATATATTTCGTCGATTCCTATTTAAAACGGATTATATAAATAGTTTTAAATTCGTTTCAAATTCTATTTCAACTTCTATTTCAATTCAAAGCCAAAATTGAATTCTTCTTTATAAATTCGTTTTAAAATTCATTTCTATTCAATTCGAATTTCAATTCAATTTGAATTCATTTCAATTCGCTTTCAATTCCATTTGAATTCGTTTTCAATTCAATTCATTTCGAAATCGTTTTCAATTCAATTCATTTCGAAATCGTTTTCAATTCAATTCATTTCGAAATCGTTTTCTAAAATCGATATAAATATCGTTCACGTCAAAATGGCGTCAATCTAATCAACACGGCTTCATATATTCCTTTATTTTCAAATATTCTATTTCAAATATTTCTTTTTCAAATATTTCTTTTTCAAAACTGGAATGAGGCCCAATCAATTACCATATAAAATTAATTATATGGATTTTCATACAACACATGTATATAATAGCATTGAAAATAATCAACCATCAACCAAAGTGCACTACACTGTATAAGCATCAAATATAGATATTCAACGCTTATAACAGCCTGTCAATCAATCGATCGACATATTTAACCAATCAGGATGAGTGAACTTCAAATTTCATCCTAACACCCGTGTGGGGTTTCAAACAATCAAACACATATTTTATTTGTGCAGTTAGGCGATGTGTAAAATTTATCGACCCAATCAACGTCATTCAAATAGGTGTACATAAACAAACCGTCTGGTTTGTAAATGAATATTTATTTATTCACATTCACGTTAAAAATTATATTTTTAACGATAACACATTTTATTTTAACATATGAATTTCTATTCAGTTCACTCTTTAAATAAAATGCTATTTTTATTTTTCTAACTTATTTTAGAAAATTTCGGCGGCATAACGGCACGATACTAGAAACGGGACAAGGCCTAGCCTTATCCCCGGTCTAGTGAAGGCCCACGCCATTCACATATCAATCATATCAATTTCACTTTCGTTATGCAAACCACAAAATTTGGAGTAAGGGTCTAACCTAGCCTTACTCCTTCGCCTTATAACGGCGCACGTCTAATCCTAACCAATTTATCGATTCGATTTTTCACACCACAAACCACATTCAAACCAATATCACAATCAATAACCAAACAGCCAAACAAACAAGTCCATGGTCTGTGGACGATTGTGTCGGGTGCTACTAAACACCGTCTGCATCCTAGTATATATATATAACTAGAAAAGTAAATTGAAAGGTGAGAAATTCTCACATATAGCTATCCTAGCTCCACGGCTCTTCCTTTGCAGAAGTCTTCGTCGTTTCGCCTTTTTGTCACCTTCGTTGCCCAAGGCCACTATATATATAAAATCGAATTTTTACTTCGCTATTCAATATATAAAAATCGAATTTTTATTTCAAAGTTAAATATATAAAAATCGAGTTTTTATTTCAAAGTTCAATATATAAAAATCGAGTTTTTTATTTCAAAGTTCAATATATAAAAATCGAGTTTTTATTTTACTTTAAACAAAATCAGTTTTTAAACATTAATTAAAATCAGTTTTTAAACAAAATGAAATTCAGATTTTAAACAAAATAAAATTCAGTTTTTAACCTAAACAAAATTCAGATTTCTAAACAAAAATAAAATCAATTTTACTGTAATATAAAATAAAAATATAAAAAATCAGTTTTTTTTTTTACTTAAAATAAAAATCAGTTTATACTTAAAATAAAAATCAGTTTATACTTAAAATAAAAATCAGTTTATACTTAAAATAAAAATCAGTTTATACTTAAAATAAAAATCAGTTTATACTTAAAATAAAAATCAGTGAAAAAAACAGTAAAATAAGAATCAGAAAAAAAAAAAGAAAAAGAAAACTTACAGGGGGCGCTGTCGAGTGGTCGGGGGGGGGATCTGGTGGCGCGCGTCGGAGGCTGAACGAGGGCTAGGGTTCGGTTTTGGCTCGATTTAGGGGAGGAGGGGCTCGCTGAAATGAAGCAGGGGGGGCGTCGCGCGGCGTCTTGGGTGAAGGAGGAGAGCAGGAAGAAGAAGGAGGCGGGGAGAGAGGGTGCGAGGCAGGGTGGAGGGCGGTGGCGGCGCTGGCCAGTCGAGGGTCTTCAGCGATTTTTTTTTTCCTTTTTCTGAATCGTATTGGAAATGGGGGGGGGGCCAGAAGGATTATAGGGGAGGAGGGAGGTAATTTATTTATTTTTTAATTTTATTTTAATTATTTAATTCGAAAAAAGTTGACCTTTGAATACGAACTCGAAACGAGGCCCACCGCCTGACGTCCTTAGCATTTTACCCCCATTCCGAACACAATGGGATATGTATCGCAAGCTGATTCGATCACTTCGATTAGTTTCCATTGAATTTACATTTAAATCACTATATTGAATTTTAAACGTACATTTCAAATTACCGGGGTCACATACTAACTCGAAAAATTCCAGAAAAATATTTTCTAGCTTCGTATTGACGATACGGTCCTAACAAAACTAGTTTCGTCGAATTCTGAGACCGTTAGAAAAATGGCCAATTTCCAGTCGATTAAAATCAACTGAAACTGGTCAAACGCGTTTTCCTTTGCTACTCTCACATATTGATTCGAAAAATTATGAAATTTGAAATCCAGCAATAACTTAACATCACGGACCCAACAAAACTGGTTTCGTCGAAATCCGAGGTCGTTTGCAAAATTGCTATTTTTAAGGGCCTTATATATATAAAAATATATATAAATTCCACAGCGACTATTTCTAATTTTAAACTGGACATATCTTATCATTTCTAAGATGAAATCTCAGTTTGTTAACTTCGTTACAAAGATATAGTTATACAGATTCAAATATTTCTTGTTTCGTTCAATTCTGACTTATATTGAATTCTGTATATTCATTTGAAATTAGAAATCGAATTTTCGAACTACCGCGCCATTTTCAATTCTATTTATAATTATATATAATTATTATATATTCTAACGACGACGTATATAAATATATTCGTTCGAATTCTATTCAAAATAAATTTTTCGACGATATTATTTAAAATAATTCATTTTAAATAATCAAAATTCGCTAAAATTGCCAAAATAAAAATTTTAAACTGGCCCAGATTTTCCGGGTTGTTACAGCGTGGGCCTTCACTAGACCGGGGACAAGGCTAGGCCTCGTCCCGTTTCTAGTATCGTGCCGTTATGCCGTCGAAATTTTCTAAAATATGTTAGAAAAATAAAATATCATTTTATTGAAGAAATGAACTGAATAGAAATTCATGTGTTGAAATAAAATGTTTTATCGTTAAAATATAATTTTGACGTGAATGTGAATAAATAAATATTCATTTACAAACCGGACGGTTTGTTTATGTACACCTATTTGAAGGACATTGATTGGGTCGATAAATTTTACTCATCGCCCAACTGCACAAATAAAATCTGTGTTTGATTGTCTGAAACCCCACACGGGTGTTGGGTTGAAATTTGAAGTTCACTCATCCTGATT
The DNA here is from genome assembly GCA_030737875.1 of Allium sativum. Taxonomy (NCBI): domain Eukaryota; kingdom Viridiplantae; phylum Streptophyta; class Magnoliopsida; order Asparagales; family Amaryllidaceae; genus Allium; species Allium sativum. Next base: position 449,229,871 of record CM060919.1, read on the forward strand.
GATTAAATATGTCGATCGATTGATTGACAGGCTGTTATAAGCGTTGAATATCTATATTTGATGCTTATACAGTGTAGTGCACTTTGGTTGATGGTTGATTATTTTCAATGCTATTATATACATGTGTTGTATGAAAATCCATATAATTAATTTTATATGGTAATTGATTGGGCCTCATTCCAGTTTTGAAAAAGAAATATTTGAAAAAGAAATATTTGAAAAAGAAATATTTGAAATAGAATATTTGAAAATAAAGGAATATATGAAGCCGTGTTGATTAGATTGACGCCATTTTGACGTGAACGATATTTATATCGATTTTGAAAGAGATTTCGAAATGAATTGAATTGAAAGTGATTTCGAAATGAATTGAATTGAAAGTGATTTCGAAATGAATTGAATTGAAAGTGATTTCGAAATGAATTGAATTGAAAACGAATTCAAAGTGAATTGAATTGAAAGTGATTTCGAAATGAATTGAATTGAAAGTGATTTCGAAATGAATTGAATTGAAAGTGATTTCGAAATAAATTGAATTGAAAACGAATTCAAATTGAATTGAAAGTGGATTCAAATTGAATTGAAATTTGAATTGAAGTGGAAATAGATTTTGAAACGAATTTTAAAACTATTTATATAATTCGTTTTGAATAGAAAATCGACGAAGTATATATTATATATATTATATATATAATATAATGGCCTGAATAGAACGCGCCGCGCCGCGGCAGTTCGTGAATTTCGACCATTGATTTCAAACGGACATTACGGGAGATCCGACCGTCGGATTCTCCTAAAACCGGAACCGTTGGGTTCGTATCGAAGAGAGCTTTCTAACGAATGTGAGAAATTAGAAATCTAACGGTTGGATTTGGAATTATGTCCAAATCAAATTTGAAAAAGGTCGCTGTAAGTGCAGTTCGATGGCCATTGATGGGAATCGACTGTACGGGCCTTGATAAAATTATTAAAAATAGTAATAATTTGTGTAAAATCATAAGAAATGATTTAGAAAGATTTGGGATGAAAAACTCCATATTTGAAAAGATAAAAATAGATTTTTATCGAAATGAACTAGTTTTGAACTAGAAATATAATTCTATTTATTTTTAAATAAATAAATTGAATTTGAAAAGGGTTTTGAAAATAACCAAAATTTCCAATGATTGCATTGGAGTGGATTTGAATCGAAATTGTCTTCGGAATATTTCGATGTTGGAATTCGTGATTATACAGGTGTTGTTATGGAAATTTGAAAGATATATATTTATATCGTTATTTCCAATACGACATTTGTTAGTCGTAGAATTTGATATTGAATATAAGCTGATATATTTTCTATTCAGAGCCTTGTATTGAATATCAAATGTGATTTGGGTTTGTCGTGAATGGTGTCTTCACTAACATTGTTCTTGAACCCAGTTGAGAAAAGATTAAATCTTTTTATTTAGATTTAATGAAGTGTACCAATTAAATAATATTTAATTGGAAATGAATTGATATTGATTTTTGGGTTTATCGTGAACAGTGTTTTAAACAACACTCGTTCTTTAACCCGATAATTAATGAATGTGGTTTTGGGTTTATCGTGGACTGTGTTTTTAAATGACACTGATTCTTTAACCCAGTTAAAGATTAAAACTAAGTGGAGTTTTAATGAATCTTTAAATAGATTGAAAAGATCGAGAATGGAGTATCACCAGTTTTACTCCAAGCGATAGTTAAATCTTTAATTAGATTTGAACGTGAAATGGTAATTGAATTACCGATAACACTGTGGTGTTAGATATGAAGTACTACCAGTTTTACTTCATGGGATGAATAGGTTGGGATTGGGAAAATAAAATAAATGATTACTTCGGTGTGGTTCGCTAATCCCGACTAGTTTGAATTGATATTCAAAGAAGATAAAAGAATAAATTTAAAGATTTTATCTTGGATAAAATTAATGGGAATATTTGGATAAAAGAATATTCTGAATTGGAATGAGGCGTATGTTGTGTTTGTGTAACACTTTTATAATATATACGCGAGTTATTCAGAAAGACCGGGTTAACCCATTCTGAATAACTGATTCGACGTGGTGTCGAAGATGAAGACGGTGGTCGAAGACCGGAGGTCTTCACGTCGTTTGGGTGATTACTGATGATCTTGATTGGGCTGTACACCCAAGAAGATGGAAACAGTTTGTGATCGTCCAGACGTACTTGGAGATCGATGGATATGCGAGGTACTAGGTGCCTCCGGTTTCGTTCAGACCCAGAACGGACTTGTAAATGGACTGTGTGTCTGACATTGGATTTTAATCTGTGTGATTGATCTCTATTAAATATATATCTGTTTGGCGGCGGAGAATTTATTCTCTTGCTTAATGCCCTTCTCTGAGACGTACGAGCTCAGGGGTTATATATTGATGGATATCAAACGCATGGAGTGAATTGCCTGTGTGGCATGCCTGAGTGGCAATTGATCGAGGCTTCTGTTGAAAAGCAAAGTCTCGTGGTGATGATCAAAGCACAGCCTGTGTGGCACAGCTTTGTGTAACGTGAATTCGCGAGCCTCACACCCCGGTTGTGAACCAAAAACGGGAGACGGACGTCAGGGAGGGCATGCGTTTCTTTCTAGCTAGAAGTGGCGTCAGTGGTTTTACACGCCCTGACGAGTTTGACTTATGTGGTTGTTGCTGTTGCGAGGCGCCTCGGTTATATCGGTTTCGGCCGATGCATTCTGGTCGGCTGACGGACCAGACTTACACCCCATAGGGTGGGGAGACGTAGTGTTCAGGCATAATAATCCACATCGGTGGACCGGCCCTGAGGATCCAGGGGGCAGTTGCGGCTGTTCCTGAGGGGCGGGCTAGAGCGTCTCGAATCGGTTGAGGACTATCTTTTGCCTCGGTTCGTAGACGGAAATCCAATTTCCAAATACGTGACATTTGCGGTTTTATTTGTAAACCTATATATGGCGACATAGTGGCATGGGACGCTCATGTCGCCTATGATTGATACTTATGATTTGAAGTTGTTTTATACACTATGCACTTATAATAGTATCAAATGTTTTGTTTTAAACGTATCAAGCATTCTTTGGCGGTTATAAGGGAAAACCCTATCCTCGGCTGCGTTGCATTGTGTGATGGGACCTGGGTCTTATAACAGCTTCATTTTTCTTTATTTAGCATTGCGCTGTTTGTTTTATGCACTGGTGTTCTTGGGAGGAAACCCGTTCCGTGTTATACGGCGTGGTCCCTTGATTTACCTAACTTTGAAAATAAAGATTAATAACTGTTTTAGTTCTCACACCAGTCACATGACTGACCTGGAGTTTATTGTTTTAACCTAAACTCTGGGTGCCCTTATTTTGACACGGGCAGCTAGTAGTTTTGGTTTTGCAGATTTATATTTACAGGATCCTGGATTACAGCTGGAAAGATATCCGGAAAGCTTTGTATCCGTATATCTCTTCTAGTTGAGTATTGTATTATTTTCCGCTGCTATGTATTTAAATGTAATTTAAATCTCTGATATTTCTGTGTAATATTCATTTATACTCTGTATATTCTTGTAATCTGATGCATTGTTGTAATATACAGTGAAATGTTCTTTTATATGCGTTCTGTTTTGTCCTGTTCTCAAACGATAGGGCGTTTCGAACGGTCTGGGTCGGTTTAGCGACTGGTTCGGACCGAGCGAAATTCCTTGCCGTCACAGTTGGTATCAGAGCTTTGGTTTACAAAGCTCAGAGAACAAGGCACATTAGAACCTTACGAAAGAATTCATCAGATATTGGATTAGTAACATCCAATTAGGATGACTCGTTAGAAATGGGATCAGTAGTATCCTAGAACGAGTGTGAAGAGTAAATTTTTAAAGTGAAAACAAATTTTTGTTTTGAAAATTTAAATCAATTATTCGTATTTGATTATCTATTTATATTGATGTGGACAATCCAGTATATATAGATTTTGCGTATACGTCTGATCCGCGTGTATTCGAAATTTTAATATACTGGATAGATATAGAGTCACACTCTAGTCGCCCGGACATGATTCTGATGATGGCGCGCCATCACCAGTATTTATTTTCGTGTTTCGAAGGTGTGATTTCTATATGTTTCCATTAGACTGGTGTGAGAACCAAAACTAATATAGTTAGAACACATTGTTGTGAATTGGCACCAAAACATGATTTTTTGTATATGTATCAAAATTATGAATTTGAAACTCTAATTCACTAATAGATTGATGTTTGTGTTGTTTGTTTATTTGGTTGATAATTTTGAACCATTATACCTAATTTGATCGAATATTGAATTGTATGGAAGATTGGTCGCATTTGTTTGCATATACATATACTTATATTGAACAGGTCATAGCAAGGAGGCTAGAGCGGAGAATAAAATTTGTTTGCCCGACAAATAGGTACATGTTTACTACATAATTTCCTGTTTTGTTTGGGTGATGATGATTTTGTGAGCCTATTGGCTAGCCGCTTGGCTTTTTCTTTTTCTTTTTGAGATCTGAAGGACCGGGGAAGCTATTTGAAATTCCCCGATGCTCCCGGTGCAGGGGAGGTTATGGCGAAATTTTTCAAAAATTTAGGGTGTTAGCCAAATTTTTGAGAATTTGAAAATTCTCAGAAACTGAAAAGTTGGAGAATGGAAGCCAGATCGAACGTAGAGCTGAATAATCAAACCACTTTCGACTTTGTTCCTTTTCGGGGACGAAAAGTTTTAAGTGGGGGAGATTGTAACAACCCGAAAATCTGGGCCAGTTTAAAATTTTTATTTTGGCAATTTTAGCGGATTTTGATTATTTAAAATGAATTATTTTAAATAATATCGACGAGAAAATTTATTTTGAATAGAATTCGAACGTATATATTATATACGTCGTCGTTAGAATATAAATATTTATATATAATTATAAATAGAATTGAAAATGGCGCGGTAGTTCGATAATTCGATTTCAAACTTCAATTGAATGTACCGGGTGCAGAACAATCCGGATTTTAGTGAAACCAAAAATCATAGGATCTATTTGATAGTATCTTTCCAATGAATCCGAAGAATCGAGATTTCACTTTAGAAATGATAAGATATGTCCAGTTTAAAATTCAGAAATAGCGCTGTGGAATTTATATATATTTTAATATATGTAAAGGCCTTAAAAATAGCCATTTTGCAAACGACCTCGGATTTCGACGAAACCAGTTTTGTTGGGTCCGTGGTGTTAAGTTATTGCTAGGTTTCAAATTTCATAATTTTTAGAATCAATATGTGAGCGTGGCAAAGGAAAACGCGTTTGACCAGTTTCAGTTGATTTTAATCGACTGGAAATTGGCCATTTTTCTAACGGTCTCGGAATTCGACGAAACTAGTTTTGTTAGGACCGTATCGTCAATACGAAGCTAGAAAATATTTTTTTGGAATTTTTCGAGTTAGTATGTGACCCCAGTAATTTGAAATGTACGTTTAAAATTCAATATAGTGATTTAAATGTAAATTTAACGAAAACTGATTGTAACAGCCGAATCAGCTTACGATACATATCCCATTGTGTTCGGAATGGGGATAATTAGCTAGGGGCGACAGTCGTTGCGTTGGATTTCGAGTTCGAATAAAAAGTCCACCTTTATAGAAAATAAAATAATATAATATAAATTATTAAATAAATAATGGTCAACCCCCACTCCCTCTTATCTCTCTCCTCCCCCTTCAGTTATTCGAAACCCGATAAAAAAAGAAAAAAAAAAAAGAAAAAAATCCCTCCCCGGTCGCCAGCGATGACCGCTCCCCCCTTTTCCATGGCGGTGCGCGCCTCCCCAGCTCCCTCCACCACCTCCTCTTCCTGCTCTCCTCCCTCTCCTCTCCTTCTCCGAATAGAAGCCCTCGCCCGAACCCCCCATCTCCAATCGCGACACCCCTAGGCCCACACCACCACTTGCCGCCGCCCTCAGCTCCCCTCCGACCACCGTACCCGCCAATCGACCCCACACCGCCCCCCCTCAGGCCGCAGAACCTCCCTCCAACCGTTAAGCGCCCTCTTCCCCCTGTAAGTTTTTTTTTATTTTTTTTATTTTATATAATCAGTAAAAACTGATTTTGAAAAAGAAGTAAAAAACTAATTTTTTTTAGAATTAAAAACTAATTTTTTTTAGATTTAAAAACTGATTTAATAGGATTTTTAAAAACTGATTTTTTAAGATTTAAAAACTGATTTTTTAAGATTTAAAAACTGATTTAAAAGGAATTTTAAAACTGATTTTATTCTAATGGGTTTAAACTTCGAAATAGAAAAAAGGTTTAAACTTTAAAATAGAAAAGGCGGAATTTTTATTGGGTAGAAGAAGTAAAAATATGATTTTTACTTCGATAAAAATAGGATTTTCATTGATGTAGAATAATAAAAATATGATTTTTATATACTAGATAGTATAAAAATACGATTTTATATATATGAAGAAGAAATAAAAATACGATTTTATATATATGAAGAAGAAATAAAAATACGATTATATATATATGAAGTGAAGATAAAAATTTGATTCTTATAATGAAGAAGAGAATATAAAAATATGATTTTTATATGTGTAGTGAATACGGGCGACGAAAGCGACAAAAGGCGAGAGCGTTGAAGATTTCTATAAATGAAGAGTCAAGATGATTGGATAGCCATCTGTGAGAATTTCTCACTCTTCAATTTATTTTCTAGTTATATATGTATATACTAGGATGCAGACGGTGCTTAGTAGCACCCGACACAATCGTCCACAAACCATGGACTTGTTTGTTTGGTTGCATAGATTAGTTTGATTATGTGAAATGAATTGAATTGTTTGAGTGAAATTGAATGATTTGATTGATGTGTGAATGGCGTGGGCCTTCACTAGACCGGGGACAAGGCTAGGCCTCGTCCCGTTTCTAGTATCGTGCCGTTATGCCGCCGAAATTTTCTAAAATATGTTAGAAAAATAAAATATCATTTTATTGAAGAAATGAACTGAATAGAAATTCATGTGTTGAAATAAAATGTTTTATCGTTAAAATATAATTTTGACGTCAATGTGAATAAATAAATATTCATTTACAAACCGGACGGTTTGTTTATGTACACCTATTTAAAGGACATTGATTGGGTCGATAAATTTTACTCATCGCCCAACTGCACAAATAAAATCTGTGTTTGATTGTCTGAAACCCCACACGGGTGTTGGGATGAAATTTGAAGTTCACTCATCCTGATTGATTAAATATGTCGATCGATTGATTGACAGGCTGTTATAAGCGTTGAATATCTATATTTGATGCTTATACAGTGTAGTGCACTTTGGTTGATGGTTGATTATTTTCAATGCTATTATATACATGTGTTGTATGAAAATCCATATAATTAATTTTATATGGTAATTGATTGGGCCTCATTCCAGTTTTGAAAAAGAAATATTTGAAAAAGAAATATTTGAAAAAGAAATATTTGAAATAGAATATTTGAAAATAAAGGAATATATGAAGCCGTGTTGATTAGATTGACGCCATTTTGACGTGAACGATATTTATATCGATTTTGAAAGTGATTTCGAAATGAATTGAATTGAAAGTGATTTCGAAATGAATTGAATTGAAAGTGATTTCGAAATGAATTGAATTGAAAATGATTTCGAAATGAATTGAATTGAAAACGAATTCAAAGTGAATTGAATTGAAAGTGATTTCGAAATGAATTGAATTGAAAGTGATTTCGAAATGAATTGAATTGAAAGTGATTTCGAAATAAATTGAATTGAAAACGAATTCAAATTGAATTGAAAGTGGATTCAAATTGAATTGAAATTTGAATTGAAGTGGAAATAGATTTTGAAACGAATTTTAAAACTATTTATATAATTCGTTTTGAATAGAAAATCGACGAAGTATATATTATATATATTATATATATAATATAATGGCCTGAATAGAACGCGCCGCGCCGCGGCAGTTCGTGAATTTCGACCATTGATTTCAAACGGACATTACGGGAGATCCGACCGTCGGATTCTCCTAAAACCTGAACCGTTGGGTTCGTATCGAAGAGAGCTTTCTAACGAATGTGAGAAATTAGAAATCTAACGGTTGGATTTGGAATTATGTCCAAATCAAATTTGAAAAAGGTCGCTGTAAGTGCAGTTCGATGGCCATTGATGGAAATCGACTGTACGGGCCTTGATAAAATTATTAAAAATAGTAATAATTTGTGTAAAATCATAAGAAATGATTTAGAAAGATTTGGGATGAAAAACTCCATATTTGAAAAGATAAAAATAGATTTTTATCGAAATGAACTAGTTTTGAACTAGAAATATAATTCTATTTATTTTTAAATAAATAAATTGAATTTGAAAAGGGTTTTGAAAATAACCAAAATTTCCAATGATTGCATTGGAGTGGATTTGAATCGAAATTGTCTTCGGAATATTTCGATGTTGGAATTCGTGATTATACAGGTGTTGTTATGGAAATTTGAAAGATATATATTTATATCGTTATTTCCAATACGACATTTGTTAGTCGTAGAATTTGATATTGAATATAAGCTGATATATTTTCTATTCAGAGCCTTGTATTGAATATCAAATGTGATTTGGGTTTGTCGTGAATGGTGTCTTCACTAACACTGTTCTTGAACCCAGTTGAGAAAAGATTAAATCTTTTTATTTAGATTTAATGAAGTGTACCAATTAAATAATATTTAATTGGAAATGAATTGATATTGATTTTTGGGTTTATCGTGAACAGTGTTTTAAACAACACTCGTTCTTTAACCCGATAATTAATGAATGTGGTTTTGGGTTTATCGTGGACTGTGTTTTTAAATGACACTGATTCTTTAACCCAGTTAAAGATTAAAACTAAGTGGAGTTTTAATGAATCTTTAAATAGATTGAAAAGATCGAGAATGGAGTATCACCAGTTTTACTCCAAGCGATAGTTAAATCTTTAATTAGATTTGAACGTGAAATGGTAATTGAATTACCGATAACACTGTGGTGTTAGATATGAAGTACTACCAGTTTTACTTCATGGGATGAATAGGTTGGGATTGGGAAAATAAAATAAATGATTACTTCGGTGTGGTTCGCTAATCCCGACTAGTTTGAATTGATATTCAAAGAAGATTAAAGAATAAATTTAAAGATTTTATCTTGGATAAAATTAATGGGAATATTTGGATAAAAGAATATTCTGAATTGGAATGAGGCGTATGTTGTGTTTGTGTAACACTTTTATAATATATACGCGAGTTATTCAGAAAGACCGGGTTTAACCCATTCTGAATAACTGATTCGACGTGGTGTCGAAGATGAAGACGGTGGTCGAAGACCGGAGATCTTCACGTCGTTTGGGTGATTACTGATGATCTTGATTGGGCTGTACACCCAAGAAGATGGAAACAGTTTGTGATCGTCCAGACGTACTTGGAGATCGATGGATATGCGAGGTACTAGGTGCCTCCGGTTTCGTTCAGACCCAGAACGGACTTGTAAATGGACTGTGTGTCTGACATTGGATTTTAATCTGTGTGATTGATCTCTATTAAATATATATCTGTTTGGCGGCGGAGAATTTATTCTCTTGCTTAACGCCCTTCTCTGAGACGTACGAGCTCAGGGGTTATATATTGATGGATATCAAACGCATGGAGTGAATTGCCTGTGTGGCATGCCTGAGTGGCAATTGATCGAGGCTTCTGTTGAAAAGCAAAGTCTCGTGGTGATGATCAAAGCACAGCCTGTGTGGCACAGCTTTGTGTAACGTGAATTCGCGAGCCTCACACCCCGGTTGTGAACCAAAAACGGGAGACGGACGTCAGGGAGGGCATGCGTTTCTTTCTAGCTAGAAGTGGCGTCAGTGGTTTTACACGCCCTGACGAGTTTGACTTATGTGGTTGTTGCTGTTGCGAAGCGCCTCGGTTATATCGGTTTCGCCCGATGCATTCTGGTCGGCTGACGGACCAGACTTACACCCCATAGGGTGGGGAGACGTAGTGTTCAGGCATAATAATCCACATCGGTGGACCGGCCCTGAGGATCCAGGGGGCAGTTGCGGCTGTTCCTGAGGGGCGGGCTAGAGCGTCTCGAATCGGTTGAGGACTATCTTTTGCCTCGGTTCATAGACGGAAATCCAATTTCCAAATATGTGACATTTGCGGTTTTATTTGTAAACCTATATATGGCGACATAGTGGCATGGGACGCTCATGTCGCCTATGATTGATACTTATGATTTGAAGTTGTTTTATACACTATGCACTTATAATAGTATCAAATGTTTTGTTTTAAACGTATCAAGCATTCTTTGGCGGTTATAAGGGAAAACCCTATCCTCGGCTGCGTTGCATTGTGTGATGGGACCTGGGTCTTATAACAGCTTCATTTTTCTTTATTTAGCATTGCGCTGTTTGTTTTATGCACTGGTGTTCTTGGGAGGAAACCCGTTCCGTGTTATACGGCGTGGTCCCTTGATTTACCTAACTTTGAAAATAAAGATTAATAACTGTTTTAGTTCTCACACCAGTCACATGACTGACCTGGAGTTTATTGTTTTAACCTAAACTCTGGGTGCCCTTATTTTGACACGGGCAGCTAGTAGTTTTGGTTTTGCAGATTTATATTTACAGGATCCTGGATTACAGCTGGAAAGATATCCGGAAAGCTTTGTATCCGTATATCTCTTCTAGTTGAGTATTGTATTATTTTCCGCTGCTATGTATTTAAATGTAATTTAAATCTCTGATATTTCTGTGTAATATTCATTTATACTCTGTATATTCTTGTAATCTGATGCATTGTTGTAATATACAGTGAAATGTTCTTTTATATGCGTTCTGTTTTGTCCTGTTCTCAAACGATAGGGCGTTTCGAACGGTCTGGGCCGGTTTAGCGACTGGTTCGGACCGAGCGAAATTCCTTGCCGTCACATTAATCCACTCCGTGTGGACCGGCCCTGACGATCCAAGGGTCAATGCGTTCTGATCCTGAGACTCGGGCTAGGCAGTCTCGAATTCGGTAACGACTATCTTTTGCCTTGGTTCATGACGGAAATCCAATTTCCAAATACGTGATTTTGCGGTTTTAATTGTAGAACTAGTATGGCGACATGATATATGGTACCCATGTCGTCTATGATCGATACTTATGATTTGAAATTGTTTTGACACTATACACCTATAATAGTATCAAATGATTTGTTTTAAACGTACTAAGCATGTTTAGCTATTATAAGGGAAAACCCTATCCCCCGGCTTGCATTGCATTGTGTGATAGGACCTGGGTCTTATAATAGCTTCATTTTTCCAAAAAGCATTGCGCTGTTTTGTTATGTGCACTGGTATTCTTGGGAGGAAACCCGTTCAATGTTATACGGCGTGGTCCCTTGATATATCTGATTTAAAGTAAAGTTTTAAATAACTGTTTTTGTTCTCACACCAGTCCCATGACTGACCTGGAGTTTATTGTTTTAACCTGAACTCTGGGTGCCCTTATTTTGACACGAGCAGCTAGTAATTTTGGTTTTGCAGATTTATATTCACAGGATCCCGATTTACAGCTGGAACGATACTCGGAAAGCTTTGTATCCGCGTATTACTTCTAGTTGTGTATTGTATTATTTTCCGCTGCCATGTAATGTATTGTAATCTATGATATTTATCGAATGTATATCATTTGTTTATACTTTGTATATTCTTGTATTCTGATGAATTGTTGTAATATACAATGAAATGTTCTTCCATCTGCGTCCTGATGTGGCTTGTTCTCGACTCAATCCGGGCTTTCCTCACCGAGGAAGTTCGGGTCGTTTCAATATGTTAGTGGCACCTTAGAGTATTGTACAGTATGTAGTGCTAACTCTTTGGTTGCAGGTCCAGGTTCAGGTATGATTGGATTATACCTGTTATTGTTTTGTTTTGTTGCTTATCGCTCACACCAGACTTTTGTCTGACCCAGAGTTTTATGTCTCTTCTTATTACTCTGGGTGCTCACACGAGCAGACTAGAGACAGGTTATCTGGTGATGCACGAGTAGCTGATCTGGAGGCGAGCAGGAGGCTTCCACGTATGATATATATAGATATTCTCCCTGTGTCATTGGTGGTCACTACTTCGGCATTAGTAATGTACCTCCCTTATCTTGCTTTTGCTTTTAGAGACAGTTTGAAAAGTTGTAATAATTAAATGATGTGGAACATAAGCTGTATTTGGATTTTCCGATGCTATGATAGTTGTTTTCATCTTATGTACTGTCTCGCCTGTTTGTGTCAAGTATATGTTATGATTATATTTTATTCCATGCGATGTGAGACATATTACAGGTTCTTTGTTGATTCTTCGTCTTCTTTCTTTTCTTCTGACGACCGTTCCGTGCTAACTGGACATGTGTACAACGCACTTTTGGATTAAATGTCGGTTGGTGCAGGGCGGGCTGTCACATGTCTCTTATTGTTCTTCCTCCTCCATCATTTCTTCCTCTTCCGGCTTTTCTTATAGTTCTTCCTCTTTTTCCATTGGTTGATTATCATCATTGATGATAATCGGATTGGTCTCATTATCCATTATAAACTTTAAGAGACTCATCATTACCTTTCCTTGTCTGTTTTGCTCTTGACTTAGTCTGATTTGAAGTACTTGCATCTCAGCCACCATTTGCAATAAGTACTCCATTTTCACTTCAATTTTGATCACTCTAGAGAGCGTAGATCATTGAAATGGACTCTCGGATGCTCCAGCGTATGAGTCGGAGTTATTTTGAGTATTTGGATTAGTGGAAGGCATTGTAATTTTTGATTTAGAGTTTTACAGAGAAGAAGAATGATATTGAAGAAGAAAAGACGAAAAAATTGATTTATATAGTTTAAATAACTAACTTTTGGTGGGAATTAATTTTAAAAACTTTTCAGTTATATGTCGACGTAGTATAAAATTCATGTCGACATAGTGTTGTTTTAAAATTTCATTATTTTAATTCCCTAGTTTATATATATATTATTACTTAATTATTCTAATTCACTAAATGAACATATACCTAATTCCCTTCTAAATTTAGTCAATATCATTTAATAGTTTTGTTAATATATCAGCTATTTGTTTATCTGTTTCTATAAATTCAAGTGAAATCCTTTCTTTTCTTACATTATCTCTTAGGAAATGATGTCACACATCAATATGTTTAGTTCTCGAATGATGAGTAGGATTTTTAGAAATATTTATAGCACTTGTATTATCACAGTATATAGATGATTTACTTATGTTTAAACCAAAATCGTTTAAAGTTTGTTGCATATAAATTACTTGTGAACTCGCCAAAGCAGCAGATATATATTCTGCTTCAGTTGTTGAAAAAGATACGGTGTTTTATTTCTTACTAAACCAAGATATAAGGGAATGTCCTAGAAAATGACATGTTCCACTAGTACTTTTACGATCGGATTTACACCCCGCATAGTCTGCGTCAAAGTACGAAACTAGATCGAACGAATCATTTTTAGAATAAAATAATCCAAAATCTGATGTATGCTTTACATATCTCAGAATACGTTTTACGACTATTAAATGAGTTTCCTTAGGCTATGATTAATATCTTGCACAAAGCCATACACTATGCATTATATCTGGTCTACTAGCAGTTATAAATAATAATGATCCTATCATTCCTCTATATAGTTTTTGGTCAACGTCTTTTGATGTATCATCTTTACTTAAAGCAATATTAGTTGCCATAGATGTTGGTCTACCATTAGTTATTGTTAGATTATATTTATTAATTAAATCGCTTGCATATTTTTCTTGATTAATAAATATTCCACTCTTTAGTTGTCGAATTTGTAAACCTAAAAAGAATGATAATTCTCCCATATGACTCATTTCAAATTCTATGGTCATAATATCTGAAAATTCTTTGTTCATTTTTTCATTTGTTGACCCAAAAATTATGTCATTAACATATATTTGTACTAATTGTATATCTTTGTTATTTTTCTTAATTAACAACGTATTATCTAGTTTTCCTATTTCAAAGTTTGATTGTAATAAATAATTTCGTAATCTATCATACCAAGCTCTAAGAGCCTGTTTTAATCCATATAAAGCTTTCTTTAGTTTATATACGTGATCTGGTAATTTTTCATCTTCAAATAGGGGTGGTTGCTCTACATATAGGTCTTCTTTGACAAATCCATTTAGAAATGCACTTTTAACATCCATTTGACATAATTTGAAATTATTATAGTTTGCAAAAGCAAGTAAAATTCTAATAGCCTCTAGTCTTGCTACGCGGGCAAAAGTTTCATCATAATCTGTTCCTTCTTCTTGAGTATATCTTTGTGCTACTAGTCGTGCCTTATTTCTTACTACCTCACCGTGTTCATTCATTTTATTTTTATAGACCCATTTGGTTCCTATAATTGTTTTATCCTCTGGTCTAGGAACAAGTTCCCATACTTCATTCCTAGTAAATTGATTCAATTGTTCTCGCATAGCAAGTATCCATGAATCATCGGAAGAAGCTTCCTTTGGATTTTTTTGGGTTCTATAGTTGATATAAATGCGGCATTACTCATATTATTTAATTGATTACGAGTTCTAACAACGGATTCAATATCCCCTAAGATATTTTCTACAGGATGATCTCTAAGTAATCTAATTCATTTATTTGGTTGGTTATTTTCATTATTAATTTCATCCTCACAATAATCTTTATTGTTTTGATTTATACTTTTATAGTTTTAATCGAAAGATACGTTTAATGTTTCTTCTATAGTGTTGTTTCGAGTATTAAAAACTCTATAAGCCTTGCTTCTTTCTGAGTATCCAATAAAACTTCCTTTATCTGATTTTGAATCAAATTTGTCTAAATAATCCTCTGTATTAAGTATAAACCATTTACTTCCAAATATTTTAAAATATGATACTTTTGGTTTCTTGTTATATAAAAGTTCATAAGGAGTTTTATGAGTCAAAGGTCTAATTGAAATTCTATTAATAATATAACAAGTTGTTGCTACTGCCTCAGCCCAAAAACTCCTTGGTAAGCTACTATCGGATAACATAGTTCTCGCACATTCTTGTATCGTTCTATTTTTACACAATTACTCCGTTTTGTTGAGGAGTTCTTGGAATTGAAAGTTTGCGAGTTATTCCCTTCTTATTACAATATTTTTCAAAATTCTCATTTTCGAATTCTCCACCATGATCGCTACGTATTATTTAATTTTTAGCGCTAATAAATTTTGAATCTTCTTAGATTTTTTTTGAATTGATCGAAAGCATCACTTTTATTTTTAAGAAACAAAGTCCAAGTGTATCTAGAAAAATCGTCAACTATTACAAACACATATCTGTTATGAGTTATTGATTGAGTTTGAGATGGACCAAATAAATCCATGTGTATTAATTCTAATTGTTTTGAAGTAGTGATTTCATCTTTTGATTTAAATGAACTCTTCTTTAACTTTCCGAATTGACAAGCATCGCATAAGTTATTAACTTTGAATTTCATTTTGGGTAATCCTCTAACCAAATCTAATTTAGAAATTCTAGATATATGTTTGAAATTTGTATGACCGGATCTCTTATGCCAAATCCAGGGATCACTTGTATTGGCCATAAGACATAATTATCGTTGGAAATTTTTATACTTAATACATAAATATTTTTCTTTCTATCTCCTTCAAATATAACTTTTGAATTCCTATCTTCAATGAAACATTTATTCTTTTCAAATTTTATTTTAAATCCTTTATCACAAAGTTGAATTATACTTAGTAAATTGTGTTTTGAATTCCTAACTAATAAAACATCAGAAATAGTAGGAGTTTCAGAATTACCGACATTGTCGATTCCAATGATGTGTCCTTTAGAATTATCTCCGAAGTTTACCAATCCACCATCTTCATACTTCAGATTATTGAGTAGTTCTGGATTTCCAGTCATATGTCTCAAACAGCCACTATCCAGTATCCATTTGTCCTTTTTCATTTCCACCAGTTGCTTTCTAGAATTTGAATTTTCAATAGCCATGTAACACACTAGTTCAAGGTTGTCATGCGCTAACAAAAAGCTGCAATCAATCGTTAATGGCGTCCTCTCTTCCTTCTTCTCCTCCTCATCTTTCGAATTATCCTTCTAAGTATAAACCTTTCCTTCTTCCTCGATCTGTTTCTTCTTCGTCTCCTTCCTCTCATCGCTCTCGTTCTAATCCCTCTTTCTCCAATCTTTTCCCTTCGTCTAAAACTGTTCGCCCATCTCCATCCCGTTCTGTTCGTTTTAATATTCCTCTCTCTTCTTCTCATGCCTCTTCTTCTCGTTATCCTTCTTATTGTCCTTCCATTCAATCGGATAAGAGTCAGGAGCAGTCTCGCTCTTCTCCTCGTCAATCTCATTCTTCTTTGAATTATTCTTCTAATCGTTTTGCTATTCTTTCTGATCATCATGCGGTAGTTCCTCCTAAGTCTTATGCTCAAGTGGTTACAACGAAACCATCAACGCCTTCGAACCCAACTCCCAAGATGAAAATTAAATCACCTTTGCCAGAGTTTGTTTCAGTTCATCAAACTATCACCCAGCTGAAGAAGGAGAAAAGATGTCTGAAATGTGCATGCAAAGGTTATGTGAGTTCCACGTGCAGAGACCCGACAATCTATTTCAAATGTGGTTCAATAGGTCACTCTGTGCAAAGATGTTTACGAAAAAATTTCTTCATTGGTAGCTCCTCGACTTCTACAATTTCAGCCAACAGTAAAAAATGTAATAATCATACTCGTTGGGTCTCGAAACAACTCAATTGTTTTGCCAACTCAGCTCATCAACAGTCACTTCGTAATGCCAGCCGTCAATTTACTCACCATGGAAATTTCAATTTTTCGAAACCAGCTAATTATAATTCACCTCACTCTTCCCCTACTGATTCACTTTCATCTCCAAAAACAGAATTTTCCGAAAAATGGATTCCTCAAAATGCATTGTAGCAAAAACACTCTTAGGAAAATGGAGCATATAAACCCTTCATCATGCCTTAGAAGTTAACCTTGAACATGATACTTGGCCAATGTCGATTATCACTAACAATTCATTCTTGGTTCATTGCCCTTCTTATGGTAAAAGAGATCATGCTCTTTTACTTAAAATCCTTACTAAGCCGGGAGCTGCGATTGGTTTGGAAGCATGGGATGAAGAAACAATGGAACCTGAACCTGCACTGGAAAACGAATCATGGGCTAGGGTAGAAGGATTCCCTGAATTCTTAAAGTACAACGATGAAGCGGTGAAGGAAATCCTTAAGCCGATGGGTAGAGTTTTAACAGTTGATGATTGCGACTGGTGCCGCATTGACCACAGAGAATTCTTGGTAAAATTACAATTTTTCAAAGGAATCGGCTCAAAAAACGAATTTGCAGCGTGTTTTAACAACAAAACTCACATCATCAAAGTCCAGCGTTGTAAGCAGAACATCCAGGTACAAGACCTGAACTCATATTCATAGGGAATAATGATGAGCAAGTGGTTCCGTGCATCCACAATGATCAAGATACAAATTCGGAGGATAGATTTGATGCAATGATTGAGGAGGCGATGATGTTACCTCCTTTTCCCTCGATTTGTGAACCCTAACTACCCAGAATTTGATGATCAAGAGATGGAACATGATGATCAGGAGGAAGTGAACCAAGAAGTAAAAGATGATCAGAACCACAATGTGCAAAACGTTGAAGACCCACCTATTAATCAGATTATCCCTTATGGTAACGATTTTTCTATGCTTCCTATTCAAGCCATTCCTTTTTACATCAGCTCTATTCCTCCTCCACAATCTCCTCCTCAGCAACCATGGTCTGATGACAATGATTGGTCTCAATTCCTTTCCCCCATCTTTGTTCATCGCAGTGGGAGACGCAACAATCCTGATGTAACAGGTAGTTTTCTTACTCCTGTGGTTTTTTCCACTTCAAATAAGCGTTTGAACAAAAAGATAGCAAACTGCATGGGTGTAAATTTACGTGACTCACACTATAAAGCCATGCAGGCATTAGAACAAGAGCGTATTAATAGACATCAATGAAAGTGGTCACATGGAATGTACGCGGTTTGGGGGACCATTCGAAATGTCATGCTATAAATCTAGTTTTGTCCCCACTTAAAATAGATATCCTTTTCCTTCAAGAAACAAAACTAGTTGAGCCATCTAATTATCATTTTAGATTGATTGGAGGGTCCTTCTTGAGAGGTTGGACCTATGTTAATTCTATTGATACAAGAGGTGCCCTTATTACTGCATGGAATGATGCTGAGTGGTCTCTGTATCAAACTTTCCCTTCTCAATTTGCTCTTCATGTTGATCTAAAAAATATTGCTTCTAATTCAATATATCTTTTTTCTAATATTTATGGTCCTCAAGATTATCATGAAAGAATTGCTATTTGGGAACATTGTAAACAAATGTCAAACAATGTTATTGGACCTTGGGTGATAGGGGTGATTTTAATACAGTGAGATATCCTGATGAGAGAAAATCTTTTTCTTTATCAGCTGATTCTGAAGCTTTTAACTCTTTTATCTTTGATTGTTGTCTTTTCGATCCCCCTATTTGCAATAGATCTTTTACTTGGTCAAGCAACAGAATGAACCCATCCCTCGCCAAACTGGACAGATTTCTTTTCAATGAAGCCTGGGAAGAATCTCACCCATATCCTTTGCTTCTGGCCTTGCTACCATTATTTCTGATCATTGCCCTGTTGTTCTTGATTCGGGTTCACTATCTAATTTTAAATGCCCATTTAGATTTGAGAGACTATGGTTACTTGAACCATCTTTTAAAGAATTTGTTCAAAAGGTTTGGGATAATCCTGTTCAATCCCAATCAGCCACTCACAGAATTGTTCTTAAATTGAGATCTTTGAGAAAACTGATAAAACCTTGGGCTAAATCAGTCTGGGGCTCAATTCGAACTCGTATTTCTAATACCCAAGATTTTATCTTAGATCTCAATATATTGGAGGAATCTCGTCCTCTTAATGATGTTGAACTAAACTCTCTCAATAATCTAGAATCTGAGTTGGACAGATTGTTTAAACAAGATGAAATGGGTTGGAAGCAGAGATCCAAAGCCAAATGGCTAAAGGAAGGTGATAGAAATTCAGCTTACTTTCATAGAATAGCTAATGGAAGAAGATGAGCATCACGCATTCTTGAAATAACCCATGAGGATCAAGTTTATTCAAACCCTAATGATATTCTTTCTCTTTTTTCCAATTATTATCGCACCATTCTGGGTTGCACATCCTCTGAAATTCCTCTTATTGATTGGTATTCTCTTTATCCTTCACCTGCTTCTATTTGTATAGATCAACCGTTCACTAAAGATGAGGTATGGGCTGCGTTAAGAGACATGGATGATGATAAAGCCCCTGGGCCTGATGGGTTTGGGCCTTCCTTTTTTAAATCATTTTGGGTTATTGTGAAAAATGATATAATGAATATGTGCAATGAGTTTTTAGAAAACCCTAGTCTCATATCTCGTCTGAATTACGCAAATATTGTGCTTCTTCCCAAATTTGCCGGCCCAAACTCTTTGTCTGATTTTCGTCCTATCGGTTTGCTTAATACCACTTTCAAAATTCTGACTAAAACTCTCGCGAATTGACTTCAATCTGTCATCGCTGATCTTGTTGGTGCTGAACAATCAGCTTTTATTCTTGGACGAAACATTTCTCATTGCATTGCAGCTACTCAAGAGGTAATCTCGTATTGTCACAATATGAAAATACCAGGTGTTCTTTTTAAATTAGACTTTTCAAAAGCATTTGACTCTATTAATTGGGAATTTTTATTGCAAATGTTTAAACATAGGGGATTTTCCCAACGTTGGTGTAATTGGATAGAGGCTATTCTTACAACAAATCATTCTTCAGTTTCAATCAATGGTGATATTGGGGGTTTATTTAAATCAAGAAGAGGTTTGAGACAAGGTGACCCCTTTTCCCCTCTGATTTTTGTATTAGTTGCTGATGTTTTTAACCAAATGGTTAAAAGAGTTATAGCCAACAACTACTTTGAAGGGATTCATCTGCCTAATTCCTCTCTGTCCATTTCTAACCTTCAATTTGCAGATGATACTATCATCTTTTCCTCTCCTAACTTTAATCACATTTCTTGTCTCAAAGTTGTTCTCTATACTTTTGAGATTATCTCAGGTTTGTCAATCAATTTCTCTAAGAGCTCGATAATAATGTTAGGTGGGGCTGATCATCTTGGTTCTTCTATCTCAGCCATCTTAAACTGTCCCGTTGATAAGTTCCCTTTTCAGTATTTGAGAATTCCTCTTAGACCCACCAAACTACACAAATTGGATTGGATGCCTTTTATTCAAAAAATTGAAAAGAGATTATCTTCATGGAAGGCTAATGCTCTTTCTTCAGCAGGTCGTTTAGTGTTGGTTAAGGCTGTCTTATCAGCATTACCAATTTATTGGATGTCTATCCATAAATTTCCTAGCTGGGTAATTTCAAAAATTGATTCAATCAGAAGCACGTTCCTATGGAATGGGAACAAGGTCAAAAAACTGATTAATTGGCAAACTTATTGCTTACACATTAGTTAGGGAGGTCTGGGTATCATTAACCTTTATAATTTTAATTTGGCTCTTTTATCTAAATGGTTATGGAGAATCGTTACTCCTAGCTCGTACCTTTGGAAGAATTGGACTCTTTCTCTCTACTATTCTAACAATCCTCATCTTGTTTTACACTCCTCTCCTCCTATCAAATCTTCTCTTTTCTGGTCTGAGGTTATTTCATGCTTATCTAGAATTAAAAACTTGTTTCAAGTCAAGGTGGGTAATGGGGGCTCTAGTTTATTTTGGTATGATATTTGGCATGGTCATCTTCTTCAAGTTTTCCCCATGCTTTTTCATCACATTATTAATAGATTCTCCTCTGTTGCAAACTTGTTGCTTTTGGGTCCTTCTGCATTGTGTCCATCTTCTATTTTTAGTGTGCATGTTTTTGATGAATTACTTCTTGCATCCAGATTGTTAATAAACTCTCATCTTTCCTCTAATGAAGACAGTTATTTTTGGGCTTTGTCTCCATCAAAAGGTTTCTCAGTCGCTTCGTTGTACAAATTCATTAATTTCTCTGGAAGGTTATTTTCTTTTCCTAGAATCTGTAAGATTCACCTACCCCCTAAGATTTTATTCTTCAATTGGTGTTTGATTCATGGTAAAATAAACACAAGGGCTAAATTGCATAGACTTAACTTGATTGAGGACTCCCGATGTGTTCTTTGTTCTATCCATGTTGAGACAATTGATCATCTTTTCCTGAATTGTGATTACTCATTTCCTGTCTTGGCAGCCACTAGTTCGATTTTACTTGGCTTTATTCCTGAGATTAATTCAGTTTTTGATCTCTGGGAATTTTCTGATGCAAATGCTGCTAGAGATTCATTCTTAGCAGTTTTCTGCTAGTGTATATGGAAACAAAGAAATGCTATGATATTCAACAAACCACTCAAGAGTTTTAGAGGATTATGTAATCATATAATTCATTGCTTTAAATCCTGGTCAGGTCATTCTGCTCCTCCAGTCAGATTTGCATTTGCTCTTCCAGCAGCTACTAGTCCAACGGAATCAGTGGGCTCTAATCACGGTGATTCTAGTCCAGACTTGCATTAAGAACCTTTCAGTTGCAGGATATCTTTTGCTATATAATGGTCGCAACTTTTGATTATGTATGATCAGTTTTATTTCTTTTCTACTGCTACGGATAGACTCTTTTTTTGCTGTGGTAATGTGGGTTGTGATGCTGCTTATTATGGCAGAACTTATTGTATAATTATTTCTCTTTTGTCACAAAACTTCACGCTACCAGTTGGGCTTGTCAACTGGGTTATATAATTATTTATATTATTATAATCGGCTGTGAAGTTGCGCGCTACACATCCGTCTTTCTCAAAAAAAAAGTTTTGAATTTCAAATAGACACCTCTTCAGAATTTGAATTGCCAATAGCCACTTTATCCATCTTTTCAATTTTTGAAAAAGTCATAGAATTCACCCTTTTTTGTATTGAACAATATTTCAGTAGATCATATGCTTCTTTAACGTTAATATGTGCAGACTCTCTTAACATTATAAGGGGACACTGTTGGAGTTTATGCCCTAGTGGCAATTCATTTGATGAGATTAATAACACTGTTGATGTTATTATTTAATTTGGAATAAAATAATATTCTATTTTATTATATTTACTACATCATATAATATTAATATAATAGAAGTCCTTAGAATTATAATACGGAAGTATATAGTTCAAGTAAGTGACTTGAACTTGAGATTATATAATATGCTAAGTATTGTAATTCTTAAATGTCCCTAGTCAAGTTTTATTGTTTATATAGGACAACAATAAAACGTAGAGACTAGTATGTTGATTGATTGATCATCACATCTCATTGATCATTAATATACGTGATATTAATGTCAAAACATAAATACGTATTGGAGAATATCATATTGGGCTGATCCACCGTGAGATAACTATATGGAATATAATTAACAGTATCATAAGTTATTCTCATAGTGACAGTGATGTAATGGTCCTTAGACCTAAAATCATTATAATTCTATTCGAGGATATTTGTGTTTTGATATCATCTAAAGTTATTCGTAATAGAGTAACGATAACAGTTATTACTGGATACATCTCGAATCGAATGAAAATTATGAACGATCTAGATGGAATTTAACTCAACAATATATTCATAGTGATATCCATGGGCCTATTGATTGAGTGAGACTGTGAAATGCATGGCTGTGCTCAAATATTGATTTATTTTAAACAGTCTACTCATCTATCAAGATAAACAGATTAAATTATAAAGAGGATGATACGATCCATGTCTCGAGTTTAATCCTGGATTATTGGTTAAAAGGATTATATTACATTGATACACTGGTCACGGAAAGGTTGTATCAAATCATTGATCTTATTATAACTTGGGTAGCAGCGACGTATTGCTAGATGCCAATCACTGTTTATGATTTAAAATACAATTTAAAATCATTTCCAACGTTGTACTAACGCATAGGGTCACACACTTAGAACATTATAAGGGGAAGGCTATTTTGATTTTGGATAAAATAAAATATCAACCGTTGATATTTGTGGTTGAAAGGGTATAAGGAAATTTTCCTTATTTCATGCACACGTGTACTTATTAAAAGGGGGTTTTTCTTCTTTTTGAAAACAACACGGGTATTCATTTAAAAAAAACCGACTCTTTTGAGGAAAAAGAAAACCCTAAATCAAATAGGAATGGCGGCTAATCGACTCATTTAAAAAAAACCGACTCTTTTTGAAAATGTTCTCATGGATACTTATAGAGGGACGATGCTTTATCGTGCTAAGATTCGATCATCCAACCACCGGCGAGATTCCAGATTCGAAGAAATTGGGGCTAATCGACTTCGGAAGAACCCTAGGTACACCTATTATTTATTTCAATCTATTGTTTTTGAAATAGATACATTTAGGGTTATTAATTCCGCTGCTAATTTGTTAGTAAAACCCTAATTGAAACCAGCAATGGTATCGGAGCAAAGGATTTATGAGATTTATAGATTGAGTTTAACTAGAATTATGCGTGAATCACTTGATTATTGAATCTGGTTTGGTGATTTAGGATTTTCGATTTAAACCAAAACCCAAATATTGACTGCAGATTTATTTTGTGATTCTGTGCATATTCATTGGACTTTCGAATTCTGATTTTGGTTTGTACTTGTTTGAATACCTGATTAATCGATTGTATTGCATATAAAATTTGTGAATTAGATTCTATGATGTTTGATTAAATCAGATGGATGAACTTATTTATGAATTAAAAGGCTTTCATTCAAATATGAATTAATATCAGATATTAATTCTATTCGAAGAATACTGGATTTCAGACTATTGAATCTTGAAAATATGGATTTGTCTAAAGCAATGTATTAATCTGTTTATACGATTAAACAGTGATAAACCTATTATCAAAGTGTTTGATTAATAAGTACTTGACTAGTATTTAACATGAATTTTCTTCTCTTGATTAAAATTGTTTTTACTGATTGATAAATCGGTAAGATAGAATTATGTGTAACTTTGATTTACTGAAATCAAATTTATGACAATTGTTTATACAATTCTTTCTTTTGATTTTGATCTACATACTTTGATTTAAAATCATAATCTTTAACAGATCTTGATTTTGAAACCAAGAGAATAAATTCAATTTTGAATTCAGATTATATTGGTAATCACTAGAATAATTTCTAGTCACAAAAAATGTATTATATTTTGTTGATCCTATAATTTCGGTTTGTGTTATAATTCATGATCATAATGCATATTTGTTATTGACATGTATGTAAAGATGTTTATGAATTATTATCTTACAAACCTAAATCTAAGATCTGATTTTAACATCACAGAAAATCTGATTTTCTGTTTTGTTTTATAATATTTATATATGATATAAGTTGTGTGATCTTAACTGGTTAAGGCATGTCATTAAATAGTATTCATTGAAAGTACTAGCTAATATACACTTGGTATATGTATATACATGCATATTAATATCCTATTAAATATGCAGTTACATATGAATATAATTGACTTAAAGATACCAACATTGTTTATTGATTAGGAGATATCCTAATATTTTCAAGTTCGGATCAGTATGACTGATTTAGATAACTATGTTTAAGTCAATGCAAACATATTCATATGAATGTATTTTCAAGTTTCTTTTCTGGTTGTATGTATATATATTAGATCATTAACTTTGAATTATGTCCATCTCAGAAATCGATTCAAAATATGTACTGCATATAAATATATCTGTTTAACTCATTTGAAATATTCATTCGAGTATACATTGGTAAATGTCATCTGTGAATATGATTTGCAGCTTTATATTGTCGATTTAAATATATGATATGATCAAAAATTTAGAAATGGGTTCTAATGTAAAGACATGGTTACTGATATAGATGGAATTGTTCTATATATATTGGAAACATGTTAATGACATTTGACATTGGTACCTGAATGAAAGAAAGCTTGCAACGCTGATTTTTATTTGCTTATTAACAATATATTTACTTCAATATATATATATATATACTGATATGTTCAGACTTTATATATGATATAATATTTTGATTCATAAAGTGTTATATATATATATGTATATTTGGTACACGTATAGAAATTACTGAATGATCAAATTTTTTTTAACAGCAAATTTGATTTGTATTAAGTACTTGAAAACTGCAAATTTGATTTGCATTAAGTACTCGAAAACAGCATATATGCTTTAACATGCATTTGCTTGACATGGTATGATAAGATGCAATTCGTCGTTAAGACACTCATCCTATGTTTATAGTGGTATATATATGTATCTGAATATATGTAATCATATTGCAATTAGTTTCAAATTATAGAAAATATGATTTTCTGCTTTGATTTAATACTATTTGTATTTATGTCGCTTGCTAGGATACGTGTGCATATGTATACACACATCTATGCCTATTGTATATAACAGCTTCAAATTGTTCATATAAACACACTGCAAATATGATTGCATTTATAATCCCCATGCTTCATATTTACTAGTCATAGTAGCTTGTTGCATCCTATAACAATTACATGTGTATATTGGATATACTAACTCTAACACATGTGATTCATTGTATATTGGTATATAAGATTAATCAGATTTAATAAAATCTAAGTGCATGATTTTGAATCATTGCAAAAGTTATTGAACCATACAATGATAATATGTAGGACTTAACTAAGCCTTTTGTATAATACTCCATCTGCCTGGTCTCAAATTATCCGAAATGCAATGGATTGGGTTTTCAATTATATTTAACCATGTTAATCACAAAATCAAATCCCCTCATTACTCTTAAGATACATGGTGATGTATCTGTGTAGTAGATATGATTTGCAGAATGAGATCTGCTTATACTTATATATATGTATATAATATGCCTCATTTTGTTTTGACATATGTATGTTGGGTATGCCTTTAATGTCACTGGTTTTATTTACCATTTTCATTAGAATTTACTGCATAAAAGTTATGCCCAATGAGTTTTATGAAAGCTGACTTACATTTTGGTATAATATACATATTTCAGTAACTGCCTTATATATATAACTGATATAAATCTAATAATTTCATATATATACTGTATAAATGAATTATAGAATTCGATAAACCCATATATGATTCAACCGTTGCTTCATATTATAACCCTATGGTGTTTAGTAAATGAACACCAGAGAGGGAGTTATCCACGAGTATGCAATCATTGCTATATGTATAATTGGATATACATGTATATCTATGTTTGACATAGATAACGAAGACAAGTTACATACAGTTTCTAACTTCAATAAATATTGTCTTGTTATGACAGGTCTGTATGAAGTGCTCAGATGTTGTGAACATTAAGGCGCGGGTTAGTTTGACTAATAATGAAGTTTGCATTTTGAAGGAATTGATGGTACAAATATGATTTGCAATCGCGTACCTTCAATAATGATGTCCTGTTATAGTTTAATTATATGAATTGTTTGTATAAATTATTGTGTATATGAATGTAATGGACTGAAACATATGTTTGTAATGACTGCATGCTGCAAGTAAATCTGTATGTATAGGTGCGGTCTAATTGTATTGATTTGAGTTGGACTAATCTAACTGGAAGTATGTCATATATGTGTTACTGTACTGGAAATATGGGTAATTAATTGTTATACAAGTTGATGGAATTATGTTTTAACTGTTTTATATGGTCTTGGTTTCAAATGCTCTTAAATCTGTTATATGGTATTGAAATGTAAATCTTAACTGTGTGGACTTTATAATACATAGGACTTTGTTGCTATTGTGTTCTGAAGATGTTTTGATCTTGTTTTATATGATAACCACGTGATTTGCACCATATATATATATATATATATATATATATATATATATATATATATATATATATGGAATACGGTTTTAATATGTCTTCATTAATTATTGTTAAATGAAGGGGAACACCAATGCAGCATATAAGATGTATGGTAATTATGATTACCAAGACTTAGTGTCGTGCCTTGCTATGTAGTTGAATTTATATTTCAATTAAATTCAGTTATTTATATAACTGTTATATATATATAATAGAATTGATTAAATTCATATTAGATTTGAATATGATTCATGATTCTAGGGTTAAGATATCCAATTGTTTTGAAATGTTCAAAAGAAAGTGTAGGAATTATTCTTATATATATATCACTCAATTTAAACACATTTATGGTTCACATATGTTATTTATGTTCAAATAAATTGTAAGAATATAAAATACATATATATTTGATATATGTAAATAACTATAATATTGTTTCCATTACAAATTATAAAATTCCCTTTAAAGCAAATTTTGTTATATTAAGTCAAGGTGATGTCTTCCAATAATACACTCATCAATGTCCAGAATCACTGGATATAGGTAATGCCAAAGCATTGTGCATCCTTTTATTTTGGTTATATGCGACGGAGTAAGAGTGATACTTGAACCGTATTATTGGGTCTGATTTAACTAAGCTGCATAATAAATTATGGCTTGGAGACAACAATATGAATTATTCTGTATTTGAGCAAATGAATAATACTGAACAAAATGTTCATCATGCGATCCAGGAATTATATATGCGATGTAATTGACATAAGATGTCTACCTAAAAGGTTGTGTTTTGGGAATTAGCCAAAGCTAGGTCAAGGCATGACTAGATATGGGTCTTGGAACACCATTATATATATATACACTGATATATGTATACAAACAAAGGGATGTTAATTTGAGTGAGAGCATATTTTAGTTTAAATTATACAATAATATAAATATAAAGTTTGATTATATAATAGAATCAGTTAATATTTATTATTCGCTGTAGATATTAAATAATAGATAACTCCGATAATTTAATTTTGTTCTTGAAAAGGATAAATTGAATTAAATCAAATTTCTTGACTAACATTGAAATTTGAGGATTGTCCTCAAACAAATTAAAACGTAATTGTTCTAACAGATATAGAGGATCTAAAATAAAACTGAAGTTTGACTTCAGTCGAATAAGATATAAATGTTATAACAATCTACTTATACATTTCTAGTATTAGATACTAGATATGAATTACATAAATGTATGTAAATTAATAGTAGTTACAAAATAAGTAGAAATTTTGGTAATAGGGCAAGTAGACTTAAATTGGAAATAAAGCAAATGTTGCTGCATTATCCATAGGAAGTTGATTCTTGTTGATTATACTGGCTTAATTAATTAAATAAGATAATTTTTATAATGAAATTCCACTTAGGATAAATGTTATAATAGATCTTGTTTAGACAAGTTTGAATTTCATTTGTCACAAAAGAACAATTGTTATTCATTTTGTTTAAATGAAATATCGTGTGGAATTTCACAAATAGTTAATGATCTTTGTAAATCCTTAACTACAATGTACTTGACATTAATAATGAGTGGATTAAATTTAGTGATTTAAATCCAATATACCTTTAGTATTACTGGTTAGCCCAATAAACAAGAAAGTATATCAAAACTCCATAATAATGGAATTTTGAGATCATTTGATTTTGAATTATATGAAGAATACAGATCTGGTTTATTAGGCAAAATAATTGAATCACCTTTAACTTGAAATAGTGAATGAGTGATAAGTATTGGGTCTCATACATAATGATGTATATGGAGCAATGAATACATAAACTAGAGGTAGGTTTTATTACTGATGATATCAGTAGATACAGATATGTGTATCTTATGAAACACATATCAGAATTCTTTGAAAAGTTCAAGAATTCAAAGTGGAGATAGAAACCAATTTTAATAGAAAATAAATACCTTTTGAACAGATCAAAAGGAATATTTAAGCCAATTATATAATGACCATCAAGATGAGTTTGAAATTGTTTTACAATTCACTCCATATAGAACACCATACTGAGATGGTGTGTCTAAAAGGAGGCATCGTACCTTATAAGATATAGTACAATTGATAAATCATGTAGATCTTTCAAATAAATTTAATTTAGAACAATTATATTAATCCACTAAAACAATTTTGAGGACGCCATATAAGATATGGACTAGGAAATGTCATAGTGTGTCCAATGCGAAGATTTGGGATGTAAGGCGTTTATTAAACGTCCTTCCTTTGATAAGATCGGGACCAAATCAAATAACTATTTTGTGTAATATCCACAGGAAACAAATGGATATTATTTCTATAAATTCTCTGAGAATAAAATGTTTATTTATCGAATTGGTATCCTTTATAAAGGAGAGCCAGTCTCTAAGATGCCGATGGATATGAAATAGAATTCGAAATGTTTCGAAAAACACAAAATGCCATTGAATCTTGTATAGACAAGGAATTGAGTGGGAGTATTGCAATAATTCTATTGTTATTTGATAATGTTAGTTTTAAAATAAGAAATATATATACTGATTCTGAGAAAGAAAATGTTTGGATTAAGAAGTTCATAATTGAACTTAATTAATTGTTGATCCAATGATTTGCATTGGGATAACAATATGGCTAATGCTCAGGCCTAAAACCTTAAACTCACTATTGATTCAAACATATATTTAAGAAATATAATCCTTATGTGAAACTGTTCACAGAGGAAATAAACATATCTGCAAAGTTGCAAAAGTTATAATGTTGCAGACCTACTGAATTAAACACTGTCGCAGCAGAAGTTTGATAGTCACACTAGTTTCATGAGTATACGATACATGAATGATTGACTCTAGTGCAAGTGGGAGATTGTTGGAGTTTATGCCCTAGAGGCAATTCATTTGATGAGATTGATAACACTGTTGATGTTATTATTATATTGGAATAAAATAATATTCTATTATATTATATTTACTGCGTAATATAATAGAAGTCCTTAGAATTATAATACGGAATTATATAGTTTAAGTAAGTGACTTGAACTTTAGATTATATAATATGCTAAGTATTGTAATCCTTAAATGTCCCTAGTCAAGATTTATTGTTTATATAGGACAACAATAAAACGTAGAGACTAATATGTTGACTGACTGATGATCACATCTCATTGATCATTAATATACGTGATATTAATGTCAAAACATAAATACGTATTAGACAATATCGTATTGGGATGACCCACCGTTAGATAACTACATGGAATATAATTAACAGTATCATAAGTTATCTCATAGTGACAGTGATGTAATGGTCCTCAGACCTAAAATCA
This sequence comes from Allium sativum, assembly GCA_030737875.1. Lineage (NCBI taxonomy): Eukaryota > Viridiplantae > Streptophyta > Magnoliopsida > Asparagales > Amaryllidaceae > Allium > Allium sativum. The sequence continues at coordinate 449,260,261 of CM060919.1, forward strand.
TTATAATTCTATTCGAGGATATTTGTGTTTTGATATCATCTAAAGTTATTCGTAATAGAGTAACGATAACGGTGATTATTGGATACATCTCGAATCGAATGAAAATTATGAATGATCTAGATGGAATTTAACTCTACGATATATTTGTAGTGATATCCATGAGCCTCTTGATTAAGTGAGACTGTGAAATGCATGGTCATGCTCAAATATTGATTTGTTTTAAACAGTCTACTCATCTATCAAGATAAACGGATTAAATTATAAAGAGAATGATACGATCCATGTCTCGAGTTTAATCCTGGATTATTGGTTAAAAGGATTATATTACATTGATACACTGGTCACGGAAAGGTTGTATCGAATCATTGATCTTATTATAACTTGGGTAGCAGCGACATATTGCTAGATGCCAATCACTGTTTATGATTTGAAATACAATTTAAAATCATTGCCAACGTTGTAATAACCCATAGGGTCACACGCTTAGAACATTATAAGGGGAAGGCTATTTTGATTTTGGATAAAATAAAATATCAACCGTTGATATTTGTGGTTGAAAGGGTATAAGGAATTTTTCCTTATTTCATGCATACGTGTACTTATTAAGGGGGGTTTTCTTCTTTTTAAAAACTACACGGGTATTCATTTAAAAAAAACCGACTCTTTTGAGGAAAAAGAAAACCCTATATCAAATAGGAATGGCGGCTAGCACCGCTGGCTTTCCCTTCTTCTTCGATCAGTTCGACGGTTGAAGATAATGTTCGCGTGGATACTTATAGAGCGACGATGCTTTATCGTGCTAAGATTCGATCATCCAACCACCAGCGAGATTCCAGATTCGAAGAAATTGGGGCTAATCGACTTCGGAAGAACCCTAGGTACACCTATTATTTATTTCAATCTATTTTTTTTGAAATAGATCCATTTAGGGTTATTAATTCCGCTGCTAATTTGTTAGTAAAACCCTAATTGAAACCAATAGACACAGACTCCTATCCCTTGATTTCACGGCTCAACAAGGGCACACCGACTCCTAAACATTGATTTCACGGATTCAAGGATAGAACCGTTTACTCTTGACTTACAAATTGGATCTTTCAATCCAAGCAATTACAAAACAGCCCTATAACTCTTCAATAGCACTTGATTCAGAGAGTAGAGAGAAGAAGTTTGATCAATTCAGAAGTGAATTCGGCAGAGTATAAGTGTAAAAACCATAAAAATGAATAAGAATAATGGCAGGATGAAAGGAGATGAAGATAAAGAAGAAGAGATGTTAGAAAATTCGGTTTTGGCCTCTTTTTATAGAGAATGAAGGGTTGCAATGTTTCTGAAACGTTTCAAATAGTGAAAAGACACTTCCCTTCAAAGTTAAAAAACTAGCTGTTATATGTTGACATACATATTATGCTATGTCGACATACCTATGTACAAAATTGATTTTCAAAGCATTATCAAGTGTTTTGATATAAAACTAATACTGGAAATTCTTGAATAAAATTATAATTTTGTAAATCAATATTATATGATAGAAAAACATATGAAAACATTTTTTTAAAACTATATAAATATATTTATAAAATTATAAGGTTTTAAACTATAAAATATAAATAAAGTATATATAAAAACTTAAGTTTGAAAAATAAAGAAGAATAAAAATATAAAAACAAAATAGAGAGGATTGAGAATAAAATAGAAAAATAAAAATAGAGAGAATTGAGAAAAATTAAAAATAGAGAGGATTGAGAAAAGAATTGAAAAATCAGAATTTGAATTTGAACCTGGAGTGCTATTTAGAGTCTTACAAAATCTAGACTCTATAATTATATTAATCTTGAACTCTTGACATCTTGATATCTTGATTACTCATGAGTCTTGAATCTTCTCTGAATTCTGAATCTCTAAAAGCTCTTAAACTGTACAGTCTTCAGTATTAATTCCTGTACATAAATCCTGCATATGTATATATATATATTCTAGATAAAGATGTTAGTATATATTTTATAATCAATGATAATTGAAATAAGGTTGTTGTCATCAAATTTTATTCTCCAACATTTACTAGGTCTACGGATAAACCTGCATAATAATCCCACGACATCGGCAGTGTCGGGTCTAATACAATCATTGGAAAACCGAAGGTTGTCATTAATGCTTGTATAGTTAGACTGTCGTTCTATGTTTTTCTAATAACTTTACACTAGGATCATATGGTACACCCATAGGTTTACAGTCAAAGTAATTGTGTTTCTTTAGAGTTTACTCAAAATAATGAGATTGATCCAAATAAAGTCCTTTTTCGGACCTAGTAATCTTAATACCATGGATTACATTCGCCTATCTTTCATATCGATGTTGACACTTAGTAAGCATATGATTGTAGAAATGTTTATGGCATGAATGTTTGACCCAAAAATAAGTAGGTTATCTACATACAGACATATGATAGTACAAATGTCATTTTCAGATTTATTATAAATGCATTTGTCAATTTCATTAACTTTAAATCCATGTGAGATTATTAAGTTATCAAGTTTTTCCTGCCATTTCTTAGGTATTTGTTTTAAACCATATAATGATATATCTAATTTGAAAATTTTAGTATCTTGACCATGAATTATAAATTATTCAAATTGGCACACATAAATTTCCTATTCCAATTCACCATTTAAAATTGCAATTTTAACATCCATTTTAAAATTATGAATATATGTAAGTGAAGTTAATGCTCAAATGGATGTAGTTCTGGCTACAAGTGAAAGGTGCCAATGAAGTCTATATTATGTCTTTTCTTACATCCTTTATCTATTAAATGGGCTACATATTTATCAGCTGTGCCATCATATTTTGATTTCTTTTAAGCATTCATTGATTTCCTAGATTTACACCAAGTGGTAAATATACTAAATGCCAAGTCTTATTAGATTCCAAAGAATCCAACTCATCATTTATAGCCCCTTGCCAAAGAATTGGCAATTAAGTAAGATAGGTCTCTTGTAGGTTTAAGGGGATTCTCCTTTATAGTTAAAGCACAAAAATATGAGCCAAGATCTTTTGCCTTTTTTCTCTTTTTATTCTTGTAACACCCCAAAATTTTAAATATAAAAATGACAAATTAAAGAATACTTAATTTTTAGAAGAAGAATTGAGTGAAATGGGTTACGCCATTGCGTTCATCTCGGAATTCTACTTGAGATTGAGTCTGAGTTTGCATAAAACGGACATCGTATGAAGAAGTTACGAAGCTCGGAGGATTTAAAGTTTAAAGCTGTAAAACAAGTTGACCGCCCATTTTTCACCATTCGACTGGTACAAGTCGACCGCCCATTTATCACCAGTCGACCGTTTTCAGACAGAAGTGAAAACTGTCGACTGGTTGAAATTGGCCACTCGACTGGTTGATTCTGGGCAGTTTCCTGATGACGTGTTTTTCTAATTTGAGTGGTTCAAATGGTTCATAATCAAATCTAAAGGCCCTTATACACCTAATACATCTATAAATAAACACCTAAACCTAACCCTAATCTCATTATGTTCATCCATGGCACCTCCATGCTGCTCTAATCTAAATTAAAACAAGCCTTTCTTCTCCATCAAGTCAAATTAGAAGATCAAATTCTGCAACAACGGTTTAGCTAATCAAATTCAGAATTCAGATCTATTCTCTCTCAATTCTCTAAACCTAACGCAGTGAGTTTCTAGATTACTTTTAGGTTTAGATAAATAAAAGTATGCTTTAATAGACAATGAATTGGATATGTTGTAAAGTATGATTCTGTGTTGATATGAAACTTTATCCTATGTCATGACAAGATCTAATTTCCTAGATCTAATATAATTGTGGTGATTCGATTATGATGTTTATATGGATCTTGACCTGTAACCATGTTATGATGGAAGTACATCTATTAATTTAGATAATTGTGATATTAGTTGGATCTAGACTTTTATGCTAATCACCTTTCACTTGTCATATTGTGATACATTGATATACGTTGTAAACTTGACATGTGAATTTACCTTTTGATCTAAACATGTTGCCATGACTATGCTAGACCTAGGTAATTGGACACCTAATGTCAGATCTAGATCTCATTATGCTTGCTTAAACATCATAGTAATTGCCACAAGTTATTAATTATGCCCACTTAGTTATGATGTTAATCACATGTCCATTCACTTTGTTACTATGCCAGTTTATGATCATGTTTATGTCATGACATGTTGAAACTATCACCCTCGTCATATTCCCTTTTAATTAATATAGCTAGGCTACTTTATAGCCTAGATGCCGCCAAAATACGTACGAATACGTTAGAAGAAAACGGGGAATAAGGGAATTAAAATTAGCATGATTTATGTAATGTTTAATAGGAAATGGGACATGTAAATCAAATGGGGAAAACATAGAAATAGTTGCCTATAATGACATAGGTAGATTTGGATTAATTTGGAATGTTTAGTAATTTACAATTAGGAATCATAAATTGTACTTATGACATGAGGTTAGGTTACATTAGTGGCGGAAGTCTGCCCGGACCCGACTGGCATATCCAGCAGCCACTAATGTTGGACCTAATGTGGGAGGTCTAAGTACGCAAATACGAATCGGGCTAAGACACGAGGTTAGGCCCAACTGTGGAATAAGACTGCCCGGACCTGACCGGCATATCACGCATCCACACGTTGTAGGCCTAATGTGGGAGGTCTAGCCCATTATAACCATAATTGGACATGGTAAAGAAATGGACTACTTAACCTAATTCAATATGAATATGGACTTAAGTTAGGGTTTAGTAAAATTGGATGGGTAGTGGGGGGTTAAGTAAGTTAGAGGGGATTGGTAATATATATAGGCCCACATACTTAACCCAATATGGTTATGTAATTAAAGACACATAGTGGTATACATAACCAGCAGATAGTGTAAAAGGGTTATGTAATTAAAGACACCTAAGTGGTGTACATAACCGGTAGATAATGTAAGAAAGTTATGTAATTAAAGACACCCTTTAGGGTAAGCATAACTAGTATAGGACTATGTAATTAAAGACACCTAAGGGTATACATAGTCAGTAGAAAAACCTAGCGGGGATACAAGACAAGGGGGAGAGTTTGTATCATATTGAGAGGGACCCATTTCAGTCAGTAACCCGAAGTGGTATCAAGTAATGACCTCTGTACTAGGCGGAGAAGGGGCACGCTTACTGATTGATTGTAAGAGATCCAAACGAGGCAGATGGTGTGGGCGGCGCAAACCGACTGGGGACATGTGCGTGCATGGGCCGGGCAATGGAGGCTAAGACGACCGTGACACCAGTAGATATAGTTGTGCACACCATGGGTTGCCACTTTAGGAAGTGATACCTCCTACTGTGGGGCCAACACAGGATATCTACAAGGTAGGGAGCCGATCAATTAGGGTAGTGGATAGGGTATACTTAGACGTATGACCTAAGCCTAGTAGCTTATAGTGGAATGGATCATTTCATTTCAGTTATACTAGTAATAATGCAAAGTTATCATTAGTAAGGCACATATACCTTAACTTGCTTATCTTGTCACACCTGCCATTTATGTAGTGATTTCTCTCGTATCCACTTTATATACCTATCATGTTGCTTTTAATTATCTACTGGCTAAAAGTAACTAGACTCGCAGGACTTTATGTCTGACCCTGTTGTTTCTCCTTCTTTCTTATGTTCCCCCGAGGTTCTCAGGGAGGAAATAATCAGACTTAATCAGGAATCAGATATCATCTTGCTAGGAGCTACTTCTGAAGTATGACTCAAGTTCTTGACTCTACTATGGCTTAACTCTTTTTTTTGGGGAAATGATGCTTTTTATTTACTTATGTATTCTGATGGTACAAGACAAAAGTATTTTTATTATAATGGTTTTTGTGACCTATGAAATTGTGGACCACGGAGTTATGACTTATGTTTGAAATAAAAATTTAAATTTTCCGCTGCTACCTTATTTATCTCTGTCTTGTAATTTTTTTGTGTCTGTTTACCTATAGCGCTTCACGAAAGTTAATGCATTCCCTTAGTGAGTGACATTAACGGACGTGGGTTGTTTCACTTGGTATCAGAGCTAAAGGTTACCAGATTAGTTAAAAGTTTTTGATTTTTTTTTTCAAAAAGGTTTTAAAGAAAGAATTTTCAAGAAGAAAAGTCATTTTGAAAAACATTCCCCAAAGAGCCATATGTAGTATCCTTCAGTCCTCTATCTAAATTTCTTCCTTTTCCTTTTTTCCAGCATGTCTATGGAATAAAACATCCCTAATATCCTAGAGGGCATCACTATACCCGGATGGTCCCGTAGGTATTTGGAAGCCACGGCGCCAGCTGAAGGCCAAAGAGACGTTCCTCCCCCAGCTGCACCAGTCATTCCTCCTCCTCCCCTTCCAAGAGCAGATAACTTCGCCAAGATCTACAAGGACTTCCGTGCTATGGGAGGGAATCCATTCCATGGGAACGAGACATTCGTAGAAGCTCAGAACTGGCTCAAGGAGACCGAGGACTTATTCCTAATCTTTGAAGTGGAGGACCGAAGAAAAATCCAATTAGCTGCTTGGCTATTAAAGGACGAAGCCTCATTTTGGTGGGAAGTCACCCAAGCTGGACGTCCGGTAGAGACTTGGGAAGACTTTAGACAGAGGTTCGAAATAAAATTTCTTTCCCAAGCGGAGCAAAGCACACAGATGGAGTCGTTCTTATCTCTCAAACAAGGAAATTTGACGGTGAAGGAATATGTGAAGAAGTTCAACCAGCTGGCAAGGTTCAGTTTAGAGTTGGTGGATACGCCGCACAAAAGGGCTTTGCGGTTTGCTAAAGGGTTGAATGAGTCTCTGTATGGCTAGAAATGTCCCATATTCCAATGGGGGCCACGTTTGAAAAGCTTGTTGATTTGGCCCTAATGCATGAGGATGACAAGCGAGGAAAGAAGGAAGTGAAAGCTAAGGGGACAACGCAGAATAAGAAGGTATGGCCCAAGAAGGGGCAGCAACATCAACAGCAACAACAGAAGAAAGGAGGAAAAGATGTTAAAGGCAAGGATAAGATAAAATGCCATAATTGTGGAAAGGACGGCCACCTGATCAAAGATTGCAAGAGAAGGAAGGCCAGTTTCTTTAATTGCGGAGAGGTCCGACACTTCTCTAAGGAGTGCCCGAAGAAACAGGGATCGCATGGACAAGGGCAAAGAGCAGGGACTTCTTTAGGACAGGTGCATGCTCTCGCGATCGGTGCTCGAATTTCCGTAGAAAGTTTAGTTTCTCTTTCAAACTTTTCGGTTAGAACACTTTTTGATTCTGGTGCTTCACATTTGTTTATATCTAGTTCTGTGGTTGAATCTCTACATTTAATTACTAGTATGGTAGTAGGTCCCGTAGTTGTTTCAAACCCCATTGGTGGTTCGGCTCATTTGTCGATGATTTGTCGGGGTTTGAAAATATCTATGTTGGGCGTCGAATTTGAATGCAACGCGTATGTGCTCGGGTTCATGGGCTATGGGTTGATTCTAGGAATGGATTGGCTTACCATGTATGGGGCCATTCTGGATTGTGAGAAGAGGGTTGTTAGACTCCTGACTCATTATGGAAAGACCCTCGAAGTTTCTTGTGACCCTCAAGGGTCTGTTATGCTTAGCTTCCTAGAGTCTCTAGATTCATCCATAGATGATTTGCAAACTGTTCCAGTGGTTCGAGATTATCCTGATGTTTTTGATGAGGTACGGGGTTTACCTCCAAGACGTGAGATCGACTTCCGCATATATCTGGTGGGTAATGCAAAGACAGTTGCATTACCAGTGCGCCACATGGATCCAAGAGAAAGGAGGGAGCTGAGTAAGCAAGTAGGTGAGCTACTTGAAAAAGGGTTTATCAGACATAGCATATCTGAGTGGGGTGCTCCAGTAGTATTCGCGACTAAAGCGGATGGTTCGCTTTGTTTGTGTGTTGACTATAGAGAGTTAAATAAGCTCACCAAGAAAAATAGGCACCCGCTTCCGAGGATTGATGATTTATTTGACCAGCTTGTTGGTGCATTGGTATTTTCTCAGTTAGACTTGGCTACGGGGTTCCATCAGCTGAGGGTGGCTGAGGACAGCATAGATAAGACTGCTTTCAGAACTCCAGACGGTTTCTTTGAATGGCTAGTTTAGCCTTTTGGGTTGACAAATGCACCTGCTATTTTGTTGATTTGATGAGTAGGATGTTTCGGGAGTTCCTAAACAAATTCATCATAGTCTTTGTTGATGATATTTTGGTCTTCACTAAGAGTGAAGAAGAGCATGCCCAGTATTTGGGAGAAGTTCTGAAAACTCTCTGTGACCATCAGCTAAAAGCAAAGTTCTCTAAATGCCATTTCTGAAGAAAAGAGGTGAGATTCTTGGGGTATGTAGTCTCCAAAGAAGGGATAGCTGTAGATCCCGCGAAGGTGGTTGCAGTACAAGATTGGCAGATTCCTAAAAATGCAACTGAGGTGAGAAGCTTTCTTGGGTTGGCAGGTTATTACAGGAAGTTCATTAAGGACTTCGCGAAGATATCATCCCCTCTCACCAGGCTGACAAAGAAGAATTTGACATTTTCATGGGATATAACTATGACGTTGCTTTCCAACGACTAAAAAGGGCTCTGACAACAACCCAGTCTTGACCTTGTCCGATGGGAGTAAAGTGTTTACTGTTTACACCGATGCGTGCGGTACAGGGCTTGGTGTGGTTCTGATGCAAGAAGGAAAAGTAATATGTTATAGGGGTAGACAGTTGAGAGTTCATGAGAAGAACTACCCCACGCATGATCTAGAGCTAGCGGCCATAGTATTCGCGTTAAAGACGTGGCGTCATTACTTACTTGGAGAGAAGTTCGAGTTATAGATCGATCATAAATCTCTCAAGTATCTATTCTCCCAGAAGGATCTAAACCTAAGGAAACAACGATGGATGGAGTTCTTAGCCTCATATGATTTTGAGATTGCTTATACCCCCGGCAAGGTTAATGTGGTGGCAGACGCACTAAGTAGGCAGAGGGTAGCCCTGAGTCCTCTGTTTATGGAAAGAAAGAACTTGGAGTTCATATCAACTTTTGATTTTAGACCCTCCATCGAAGTTTTGCCTGATTTATTTGCATCCTTGGAGATATGACCGACTCTTGTTGAGCAGATAAGAGCTTCGCAACAAGGTGACCCACAGATTCTAGACATCATGGATAAGCTCAGAAGAGGGGAGACTTCTAGTCACCTCAGTAGGTATGCCATAGATGAAAAGGGGTGGTTGTGACGAGATGGAAGGCTTTGTGTTCCTCAAACTGGAAGCTTGATAAAGGCAGTTCTAGAAGAAGCCCACCATTCTAAGATGACCATACATCTAGGCGGTGATAAGATGTACAGAGACATGAAGAGGTTTTTTTTGGGCTGGGATGAAGAAGGATGTGGCCGAATTTGTATCTCAATGTTTGGTTTGCCAGCAAGTCAAAGATGAGCAAAAGAAGCCCGGTGGATTACTTCATCCGTTGGAGGTTCCGCAGTGGAAATGAGAGAGCGTCTCTATGGATTTCATAGATGGTTTGCCTAGATTGAAGAAAGGTAATACCAGTATTTGGGTGATAGTAGACAGACTCACCAAGAGTGCTCACTTTATTCTAGTTAAAAGTAAAAGAACAACACCATAGTTGGCAGCAATTTATGTTCGTGAGATAGTTCGTCTCCACGGAGTTCCTTCAAGCATCGTGAGCGATCGTGACCCCATCTTTACCAGCGAATTTTGGAGGAGCTTGCAAGAAGCATTGGGTAAACAATTGTTTTTAGCACCGCTTATCATCCTCAAATCGATGGGCAGACGGAGTGGGTGAATAGAATTCTAGAAGATCTTTTAAGGCTGTGTATCCTCGACTTCGGAGGGACTTGGGAAGAGCATCTTCCTTTAGTAGAGTTTGCCTATAATAACAGCTATCAGGCTAGTATCGGTATGGCACCCTTCGAAGCATTGTACGGACGACCCTCTAGATCGCCAACTTGTTGGTGGGAATCTATAGAAAGATTATTGCTTGGACCAGATATGGTTAGGGAAACGTCCGAAAAGATTGACCTTATCCGACGACGGATGAAGTCAGCTCAAGATAGGCAAAAGTCCTATGCAGACAAGAGAAGGACTGACATCGAATTCGAAGTAGGAGACCTAGTTTTTATCAAAGTGTCACCTTTGAGGAATGTGGTTCGCTTCGGATCAGTAGGGAAGTCGGCACCTAGGTTTGTGGGACCATTTCCCATAACCGAGAGGATTGACCAAATGGCCTACAGAGTAAAGCTCCCAGAAAATTTATCCGGTGTTCATGATGTTTTCCATGTCTTTCATCTACGAAGTGCCTACATGATACCGCAGAAGTTGTTGAGCCGAGCATGTTGGAAGAAGTCGAAGTGGAACGGGAGGCAACAGTCAGACGGGTCCTCACCCGTATTCTTGGGTCAGAGATTAAGAAGCTGTGCAATAAGGAAATCAAGTTGCTAAAGGTTCAATGGGGAGATAACCTAGAAGATGCGACTTGGGAACCTAAAGATAAGATTCGTGCTTCGTACCCCTTTTCTTTTCGAGGGTATGTTCTTAACTCCTTTTTCCTAAATTTATCATTACTTGTTTCTGTCAATAGAGTATGTCTTATCCATGGTATTTTCGACTTTTAGATAGAAATCCTATGGATGTAAACATGTATTTGAAACATGTTATGTTTGATGGATGCAAGTGGATGCAAGTGTTTGCTTGTGGTTGTTTGTGGACGCATATACACACACATTAGGCACTAAGATCGGCTCAATCACGCTTATATTGCATATAAATGTGTGTGCATTTTCTTTTCTTTTATGGATAAAAATGGATGAACTGGCATATGGATGTCGCATTTGGACGAATGGGTGCGCACACATATAGAACTTATATGATACAATAGTTTATTTGCATACATATTGGATTCATGACACTAACATACATCGCATTAAGGAGGTCAACTGAATCAGTAGACCGCCTAATCTTTTGCATTAGCGTTGGGACATATACAAACACGGTTGCATACATTAATATAAGCATTAGAAAACTTTAAGGACAATGGATGCTTATGGATGTTGGATGAGTAGATGGATGGTAGGATACATTCTTCTTAACTTGAAGATTTCGGGGACGAAATCCTATAAGGAGGGGGGAATGTAACACCCCATAATTTTAAATAAAAAAATGAAAAATTAAAGAATAATTAATTTTTAGAAGAAGAATTGAGTGAAACGGGTTACGCCATTGCGTTCGTCTCGGAATTCTGCTTGAGATAGAGTCCGAGTTTGCGTAAAACTGACATCGTATGAAGAAGTTATGAAGCTTGGAGGATTTAAAGTTTAAAGCTGTAAAACAAGTCGACCGCCCATTTTTCACCATTCGAATGGTACAAGTCGACTGCCCATTTACCACTAGTCGATCGTTTTTAGACAGAAGTGAAAACTGTCGACTGGTTGAAATTGGCCAGTCGCTGGTTGATTCTGGGCAGTTTCCTGATGATGTGTTTATCTAATTTGAGTCATTCGGATGGTTCCTAATCAAATCTAAAGGCCCTTATACACCTAGTACATCTATAAATAAACACCTAAACCTAACCCTAATCTCATTATGTTCATCCATGGCGCCTCCATGGTGCTCTAATCTAAATTAAACAAGCCTTTCTTCTCCATCAAGCCAAATTAGAAGATCAAATTCTACACCAATGGTTTAGCTAATCAAATTCAGAATTCAGATCTATTCTCTCCCAATTCTCTAAACCTAATGCAGCGAGTTTCTAGATTACTTTTAGGTTTAGATAAATAAAAGTATGCTTTGATAGACAATGAATTGGATATGTTGTAAAGTATGATTCTGTGTTGATATGAAACTTTATCCTATGTCATGACAAGATCTAATTTCCTAGATCTAATATAATTGTGTGATTCGATTATGATGTTTATATGGATCTTGACTTGTAACTATGTTAAGATGGAAGTACATCTATTAATTTATATAATTATGACTTTACTTGGATCTAGACTTTTATGCTAATCACCTTTCACTTGTCATATTGTGATACATTGATATATGTTGTAAACTTGACATGTGAATCTACCTTTTGATCTAAACTTGTTGCCATGACTATGCTAGATTTAGATAATTGGAAACCTAATGTTAGATCTAGATCTCATTATGCTTGCTTAAACATCATAGTAATTGCCACAAGTTATTAATTATGCCCACTTAGTTATGATGTTAATCACATATCCATTCACTTTGTTACTATGCCACTGTATGGTCATGTTTATGTCACGACATGTTGAAACTATCACCCTTGTCATATTCCCTTTTAATTGTTATAGCTAGGCTACTTTATAGCCTAAATGCCGCCAAAATACGTACGAATACGTTAGAAAGAAAACAGGGAAAAAGGGAACTAAAATTGGCATGATTTATGTAATGTTTAATAGGAAATGGGACATGTAAATCAAATGGGGAAAACATAGAAATAGTTACCTATAATGACATAGGTAGATTTGGATTAATTTGGAATGTTTAGTAATTTACAATTAGGAATCATAAATTGTACTTATGACACGATGTTAGGTTACATTAGCGGCGGAAGTCTGCCCGGACCCGACCGACATATCCAGCAGCCACTAATGTTAAACCTAATGTGAGAGGTCTAAGTACACAAATATGAATCGGGCTAAGACATGAGGTTAGGCCCAACTGTGGAATAAGACTGCCCGGACCCGACCGGCATAGCCAGCATCCACACGTTTTAGGCCTAATGTGGGAGGTCTAGCCCATTATAACCATAATTGGACATGGTAAAGAAATGGACTACTTAACCTAATTTAATATGACTATGGACTTGAGTTAGGGTTAAGTAAAATTGGATGGGTAGTGGGGGGTTAAGTAAGTTAGAGGGGATGGGTAATATATATATAAATATATATATTTAGGCCCACATACTTAACCCAATAAGGTTATGTAATTAAAGACACCTAGTGTTATACATAACCAGTAGATAGTGTAACAGGGTTATGTAATTAAAGACACCTAAGTGGTATACATAACCGGTAGATGATGTAAGAAAGTTATGTAATTAAAGACACCCTTTAGGGTAAGCGTAACTAGTATAGGGCTATGTAATTAAAGACACCTAAGGGTATACATAGTCAGTAGAAAAACCTAGTGGGGATACAAGACAAGGGGAGATCTTGTATTACATTGAGAGGGACCCATTTCAGTAAGTAACCCGAAGTGGTATCAAGTAAAGACCTCCGTACTAGGCGGAGAAGGGGCACGCTTACTGATTGATTGTAAGAGATCCAAACGAGGCAGATGGTGTGGGCGGCGCAAACCGACTGGGGACATGTGCATGCATGGGCCGGGCAAAGGGGGCTAAGACGACCGTGACACCAGTAGATATAGTTGTGCACACCATGGGTTGCCACTTTAGGAGGTGATACCTCCTACTGTGGGGCCAACACAGGATATCTACAAGGTAGGGAGCCGATCAATTAGGGTAGTGGATAGGGTATACTTGGACGTATGACCTAAGCCTTGCAGCTTATAGTGGAAGGGATCATTTCATTTCAGTTATACTAGTAATAATGCAGAGTTATCATTAGTAAGGCACATATACCTTAACTTGCTTATCTTGTCACACCTGCCATTTATGTAGTGATTTCTCTCGTATCCACTTTATATACCTATCATGTTGCTTTTAATTATCTACTAGCTAAGAGTAACTAGACTCGCCGGACTTTATGTCTGACCCTGTTCCTTCTTTCTTCCGTTCCCCCCCAGGTTCTCAGGGAGGAAATAATCAGACTTAATCAGGAATCAGATATCATCTTGCTAGGAGCTACTTCTGAAGTATGGCTCAAGTTCTTGACTCTACTAGGGCTTAACTGTTTTTATTGGGGAAATGGTGCTTTTTACTTACTTATGTACTCTGATGGTACAAGACAAAAGTATTTTTATTGTAATGGTTTTTGTGACTTATGAAATTGTGGACCACGGAGTTATGACTTATGTTTGAAATAAAAGTTTAAATTTTCCGCTGCTGCCTTATTTATCTCTGTCTTGTAATCATTCTGTGTCTGTTTATCTATAGCGCTTCACGAAACTTAATGCATTCCCTTAATGAGTGACATTAACGTACGTGGGGTGTTTCAATTCTTCTAGATTCATCATAAAGAAAAATTAAAATCCATTTAGGGTGTTACAAAAGCATGGAAAGTAGCAAGTCAAATAAATACCTAAATAAATGTTATTCTCAAATAGTTGAAAGCAACCCCCACTATTAAAAGAAACCCCCATTATTTTTCTCAAATTAAAAACAACACTTTATGATTTTTCAACAGTGTATGTATTAGATTATAGAAAATTATCTCCCTTTTTTGTTGACTTTATAACAAAAATATACGCATGATTATTCAATCGATTTTCTTTACTTATACACTCGATCAATGTTATTTATTTCCAAAAGTTACCCATTTATTATTTATAAATTTTCTCCATCTATACATTCAACAAATGTCATTTGGTTTCATGACTACATAGTGAATGTTCGTTATTTATTCAATAATTGTCATTTAATGACATCTTAAAATATTTGCTTTGATTGTTAAATAAATGTCATTTAATTAATGTTATTTCCTATAACATTTTCTACATTTGCATTTAATTAATGTCAACTTTTATTAGAGACATCTTCAAAATTTGCATTTAATTAGTGCCGGTTCTAATGACACTTTCAAAAAAACATATCCCCTTTAATTATTGTTGTTCATAAGTTGTAAATTGCAACATTGGAACAATCATCAATAATTGTAATATGGTACTGATTTTGTGTACATGTAAATAAAACTCACTACTTCAATTGGATCACATGAAATAAATCTGAAATTCAATTTCTCTAATTAAAAGTAACCTCCAAAATCATCACATATGATCGAAAGTAAATAGCTAATCTTATACCAATATTTAAAGTCTATTACAACTTTAAATTCACTAATTGAATTTTACTATAATGTTAACAACCCATCAAATATAATTACTTTTCATTTACTATATCATTAAATGTTGTTTAATAACATTTATCATGCAATTAAATGTCCAATTACAAACATTTATTGCCTCATTTAAAATTCTCTAAGAAAGAAGGGCAAATTTCTAAATGTATGCTTCCTGTAAAAAAAAAATCTTTTGCAAATTTCATAGATTAGTAAATTGTTAATATGCACCTTAATAAATCATACAAGCACTTTCAAACGGTTCTCTAAAACAATTATTACAGCTTAACATGAATGAAATAAATATCAAATTATGATCTCTAGCTAATAATATAATTATACTTACATTGTTTTCTTAATCTTAATCATTCTCAGAACAAATTTATTCTATTCAAAATCAACTTCAGTACTTATAAGATTTACTATTGTTTTCGAAAAGTCTCTTAATTGATTTTTTTTAATTATCAAATTAATGCAAAATCCAAAATAATAATAGACAAATTCTTTCCAAACTGGGAGCACTTTGTCAATTAGAACAACAATAAAAAACTGTTCATCTAAAGCCATACCTTCGGAGATGATCTTAAAAGCTATTTTGAAGCTCATGTGATGCATGTCTTCTGACCTGTCATTCGTCAAAAAAAAATTGATGCTAATGTTTGAAGTGCGGTCCTTTAAATATGAAAAGTGCAGCGCCGACCATTGAAAGTTGAAACTTGGATAATGGAGCAACATCGTCTAGATTTACAGTCGAATCAATTATTTTCTGGCACCGTCTTCAAATTGTTGGAAACAATGGTTCGACTGAGTCGTGGACTAGGTGTAATAACCCGGAAAATCTGAGCCAGTTTAAAATTTTTATTTTGGCAATTTTAGCGAATTTTGAATATTTAAAATAGATTATTTTAAATAATATCGAAAAAATTTATTTTGAATATAGAAATCGAACGTATATATTATATACGTCGTCGTTAGAATATAAATAATTATATATAATTATAAATATAATTGAAAATGGCGCGGTAGTTCGATAATTCGATTTCAAACTTCAATTGGATGTACCGGGTGCAAAACAATCCGGATTTTAATGAAACCAAAAACATTAGGATCTAATTGGTGATATCTTTCCAACGAATCCGAAAAATCAAAATTTCATAGCGGGAATCAAAAGATATGTCCAGTTGAAAATTCTGAATAGTCGCTATAGAATTCAGGCCCTTAAAAATGGACATTTTGCAAATGACCTCGGATTTCGATGAAACCACTTTTGTTGGATCCGCGATGTCAAATTATTGCTAGATTCCAAATTTCATAATTTTTCGAATCAATATGTGAGCGTGGCAAAAGAAAACGCGTTTGACCAGTTTCAGTTGATTTTAATCGACTGGAAAATGGCCATTTTCCAAACGGTCTCAGAATTCGACGAAACTAGTTTTGTTAGGACCGTATCGTCAATACGAAGCTAGAAAATATTATTCTGGAATTTTCCGTGTTAGTATGTGACCCCGGTAATTTGAAATGTACGTTTAAAATTCAATATAGTGATTTAAATGTAAATTCAACGGAAACTAATCGAAACGATCAAATCAGCTTACGATACATATCCCATTGTGTTCGGAATGGGGGTAATACGCTATGGACGACAGGCGGTGGACCTCGTTTAGAGGTCGTATGTAAAAGTCAACTTTTTATAATTAAAATAAATTAAAAATTAAATCCTCTCTCCTCTCCCCTTAAATCACGTTGGCCCCCCTTTTTTATCAGTTGAAATCGATACCAGATAAAAGAAAAAAAAAACCGAAGGACGGAGGAGCCCGTCGCTCCTCCGATAGGAGCATCACCGCGCTCTGAGGCGCGCCGCCACTGGCGTGGCTTGCCCCCAATCCCCGCCTCCCTCTCCTCCGCCGTTCTCCTCTTTCCACCTCCCTCTAGAACCCCGAATCCACCCGCACCCAAACGCCTGAAGCTCATCGCCGTGGACGCCGAGCTCCAGCTCCGACCAGAGGAGCGTCATCACCCCCCCTCCTCCAGTAATGGCGCACCAGCAACGCCCTTTCCCCCCCAATCGATGGAAACCGCACCCCGTCAGTCGTGCACCCGCGAGCCCACTCGAACGCCACAACCTCGCTGCGTGGATCCACCCACCAGTCGATGCCAAGGTCGACAACAGTACACCCCCTGCTCTCCTTTGATCCAGACCCTAAAATGTAAGTTTTAATTATTTATTTTAGTACAGAAATTATTTATTTTAGTTCTGAAATTATATAATTTTAGTTTGGAAAAAAAATACGATTTTTATTGTTTAGGAAGATCCTATTTTGTTAATAGAAAGTTTATATTTTTACAAAAGGCGATGTAAAAATAAAATTTCTATTTTATATGAAGCACTGACATTTATTTTTACGTAAGGGAAATATATGATTTTTATAAAGTAGAGACAGCAAAAA
The DNA here is from genome assembly GCA_030737875.1 of Allium sativum. NCBI lineage: Eukaryota > Viridiplantae > Streptophyta > Magnoliopsida > Asparagales > Amaryllidaceae > Allium > Allium sativum. The sequence goes on from CM060919.1 coordinate 449,277,758, forward strand.
TATGAATTTTTACATATTCAAGTTGCGAATAAAAATTGGATTTTTCTTATATGAATGATGGCATAAAAATTGGATTTTTCTTATATGAATGATGGCATAAAAATTCGATTTTTACAATATGAAGTTAGCAATAAAAATTCGATTTTTTATATATTGAATAGCAAAGTAAAAATTCGATTTTTTATATATTGAATAGCAAAGTAAAAATTCGATTTTTATATATTGAATAGCAAAGTAAAAATTCGATTTTTATATATTGAATAGCAAAGTAAAATTTCGATTTTTATATATTGAATAGCGAAGTAAAAATTCGATTTTTATATATTGAATAGCGAAGTAAAAATTCGATTTTTACATATGTAGTGGCTACGAGCAGCGAAGGTGATAAAAAGGCGAGAACGATGAAGATTTCTCTAAATGAAGAGCCGTGGAAGTTGGATAGCTATTTGTGAGAATTTCTCACCTTTCAATTTCTTTTCTAGTTATAAATATATACTAGGATGCAGACGGTGTTTAGTAGCACCCGACACAATCGTCCACAGACCATGGACTTGTTTGTTTGGTTGCATAAATTAATTTGATGACTTGATTTGAATTGGTTGTTTGGTGAATTTGATTGATGTGTGAATGGCGTGGGCCTTCACTAGATCGGGGATAAGGCTAGGCCTTGTCCCGTTTCTAGTATCGTGCCGTTATGCCGCCGAATTTTCTAAAATATGTTAGAAAAATAAAAATATCATTTTATTGAATAAATGAACCGAATAGAATATTCATAGTTTGAATAAAATAGTTTGATCGTTAAAAATATAATTTTTAACGTGAATGTGAATAAATAAATATTCATTTACAAACCGGACGGTTTGTTTATGTACACCTATTTGAAGGACATTGATTGAGTCGATAAATTTTACACATCGCCCAACTGCACAAATAAAATCTGTGTTTGATTGTTTGAAACCCCACACGGGTGTTGGGATGAAATTTGAAGTTCACTCTTCCTGATTGATTAAATATGTCGATCGATTGATTGACAGGCTGTTATAAGCGTTGAATATCTATATTTGATGCTTATACAGTGTAGTGCACTTTGGTTGATGGTTGATTATTTTTCAATGCTATTATATACATGTGTTGTATGAAAATTCATATAATTAATTTTATATGGTAATTGATTGGGCCTCATTCCAATTTAGAAAATAAAGAATATTATAAAGTAAAGGTTCATGTGTTGACTGTACTCATCCGTTGAGATAAGTCATGTGTTGAACGAAATATTTTAATATAGAAATATTTGAATAGGAAATATTTTAATAAAAGAAATATTTGAAATAGAATATTTGAAAATAGAATGATATGAAGCCGTGTTGATTAGAGATGCGCCATTTTGATGTGAACGATATTTATATCGATATTATTCATTTTAAAATGAATATTGAAAAATGATTTCGAAATCGAATATTTTGAAATGAAATTTGAATCGAATTGAAAAGAAAACGAATTCGAATTGAATATATAACGAATTTGATTTCAATTGAATATATAACGAATTTGATTCGAATTGAATATATAACGAATTTGATTCGAATTGAATATATAACGAATTTGATTTCAATTGAATATATAACGAATTTGATTTGATTAGAAAATGAATTGAATTTGATTTGATTGGAAAACCAATTGAATTTGATTTCGAAATGAAATGAATTGAAAACGATTTCGAAATGAAATGAATTGAAAACGATTTCGAAATGAAATGAATTGAAAACGATTTCGAAATGAAATGAATTGAAAACGATTTCGAAATGAAATGAATTGAAAACGATTTCGAAATGAATTGAATATAGAACGAATTCGAAATGAATTTTAAAACGATTTATAAAGCACGTTTTGAATTGAAATCGACGAAATATATATTATATATATATATAATATAATGGCCTGAACAGAACGCGCCGCGCCGCGGCAGTTCGCGAATTTCGACCATTGATTTCAAACGGACATTACGGGAGATCCGACCGTCGGATTCTCCTAAAACCGGAACCGTTAGGTTCGTATCGAAAAGAGCTTTCTAACGAATATTAGAAATTTGAAATCTAACGGTTAGATTTGGAATTATGTCCAAATCAAATTTGAAAAGGTCTCTGTAAGTGCAGTTCGATGGCCGTTGATGGAAATCGACTGTACGGGCCTTGATAAAATTATTAAAAATAGTAATAATTTGTGTAAAATCATAAGAAATGATTTAGAAAGAACTGGGATGAAAAATCCCATATTTGAAAAGATAAAAATAGATTTTTATCGAAATGAACTAGTTTTGAACTAGAATAAAAATTCTATTCGTTTCTAAATAAATAAATTGAATTTAAAAAGGGTTTTAAAAATAACCAGAATTTCCAATGATTGCATTGGAATGGATTTGAATCGAAATTGTCTTCGGGATATTTCAATGTTGGATTTCGTGATTATACAAATGTTGTTATGGAAATTTGAAAGATATAGATATGTATATCGTTATTTCCGATACGATTTCTGTTGGTCGTAGAATTTGATATTGAATATAAGCCGATATATTCTCTATTCAGAGCCTTGTATTTAATATCAAATGTGATTTGGGTTTGTCGTGAATGGTGTCTTCAATAGCACTGTTCTTGAACCCAGTTGAGAAAAGATTAAATCTTTTTATTTATATTTAATGAAGTGTACCAATTAAATGATATTTAATTGGAATTGAATGGATATTGATTTTTGGGTTTATCGTGGACAGTGTTTTAAATAACACTCGTTCTTTAACCCGATAATTAATAGAATGTGATTTTGGGTTTATCGTGAACCGTGTTTTAAATGACACTGATTCTTTAACCCAGTTAGCGATTAAAACTAAGTGGAGTTTTAATGAATCTTTAATTAGATTGAAATGATCGAGAATGGAGTATCACCAGTTTTGCTCCCGGCGATAGTTAAATCTTTAATTAGATTTGAACGTGAAATGGTAATTGAATTTACCGATAACACCGTGGTGTTAGATATGAAGTAGGACCAGTTTTACTTCATGGGATTAATAGGTTGTGGTTGGGAAATTAAAACAAATGATTACTTCGGTAAGGTTCGTTAATCCCGACTAGTTGAATCGAAATTCAAAGGATAGATTAAAGAATAAATTTAAAGAATTTATCTTTGATAAAATTAATGGGAACCTTTCCCTATGAATGTGAAATTTAGAAACTAACTGTCGGTTAGCTGAGCAGATGGTTTCCTGGATATTGATCTGATGTTGGTTTCGGCCTTCGAGGTTAATATTTAGTGAATTATTCTCTTGATTAGTTTACGGTTAGTGACTGATGAATTGGAATGAGGCGTATGTTGTGTTTGTGTAACACTTATTTAAAATATACGCGAGTTATTCGGAAAGACCGGGTTTATCCCATTCTGAATAACTGATACGACGATAAGTCGAATATGAAGACGATGGTCGAAGACCGGAGGTCTTCACGTTGTTTGGGTGATTACTGATGATCTTGATTGGGCTGTACACCCAAGAAGATGGAAACAGTTGGTGATCGTCCAGACGTACTTGGAGATCGAGGGATATGCGGGGTACTAGGTGCCTCCGGTTTCGTTCAGACCCAGAATGGACTTGCAAATGGACTGTGTGTCTGATATTGGATTTTAGTCCGTGTGATTGATCTCTATTAAATATATATCTGTTTGGCGGCGGAGAATTTATTCTCTTGCTTAACGCCTTTCTCTGAGACGTACGAGCTCAGGGGTTATATATTGATGGATATCAAACGCATGGAGTGAATTGCCTGTGTGGCATGCCTAAGTGGCAATTGATCGAGGCTTCTGTTGAAAAGCAAAGTCTTGTGGTGATGATCAAAGCACGGCCTTTGTGGCGTAGCTTTGTGTAACGTTTACTTCGCGAGTTTCGCACCCCGGTTGTGAACCAAAAACGGGAGAGGACCTCAGGAAGGGCATGCGTTTCTTTCTAGCTAGGGTGGTGTCAGTGACCTACCAGCCCTGACATTTATATACTTTTCACATGTGTGGTTGTTGCTGTTGCGAGGCGCCTCGGTTAGATCGGACGATCCGGGTCCGATGGAGTCATTCGTTGGCTCATTTACGCCCCAAAGGGCGGAGAAACGAATTGTTCAGGCACTATAATCCACATCGGTGGACCGGCCCTGTCGCTCCAAGGGGCAGTTGCGGCTGTTCCGGAGACATGGGCTAGATTGTCTCGAATCGGTTGAGGACGATCCCTGGCCTCGGTTCATAGAAGGAAACCCAATTTCCAAATACGTACCATTTGCGGTTTTATTTGTAAACCTATATATGGCGACATAGTGGCATGGGACGCTCATGTCGCCTATGATTGATACTTATGATTTGAAGTTGTTTTATGCACTATACACTTATAATAGTATCAAATGATTTGTTTTAAAACGTATCAAGCATTCTTTGGCTGTTATAAGGGAAAACCCTATCCCCCGGCTTGCGTTGCATTGTGTGATAGGACCTGGGTCTTATAACAGCTTCATTTTTCTTTATTTAGCATTGCGTTGTTTGTTTTATGCACTGGTATTCTTGGGAGGAAACCCGTTCCGTGTTATACGGCGTGGTCGCTTGATTTACCTAACTTTAAAATAAAGATTTATAACTGTTTTAGTTCTCACACCAGTCACATGACTGACCTGGAGTTTATTGTTTTAACCTAAACTCTGGGTGCCCTTATTTTGACACGGGCAGCTAGTAGTTTTGGTTTTGCAGATTTATATTCACAGGATCCTGGTTTACAGCTGGAACGATATCCGGGAAGCTTTGTATCCGTATATCTCTTCTAGTTGTGTATTGTATTATTTTCCGCTGCTATGTTTTTAAATGTAATTTAAATCTCTGATATTTCTGTGTAATATTCATATATACTCTGTATATTCTTGTAATCTGATGGAATTGTTGTAATATACAATGAAATGTTCTCCCGTGTGCGTTCTGATTTGTCGTGTTCTCAAACGATAGGGCGTTTCGAACGGTCTGGGTCGGTTTAGCGACTGGTTCGGACCGAGCGAAATTCCTTCTCGTCACACTAGGTCACTTTCTTGAAGTCGTTTCGACGATCTACTCAAAGTGCAAAATAGGTCGTACTGTTCGTTGCCGCCTCTGGGATAAAACAACCTCTTCCTTGTTTTTTTTTAAATCAGATCATTTGCACATATGAAGACGATTCTATTTGTACTCTAAAATAATACTGCTAAAGTTTATTTCTTTTTAATTTGTATAAGAATGGTGGAGGAGAAGATAAAAAATATATGTTTTTTTCTGAGTACGAAGAAGAGAGAGTAGAGTTTTATTCTATGTTCTGTATGTATTTTTCTTGTCTAAGACCAACTTCTTATATAGAAGAAATGGTAGCTATGTGAGTGGGAGGAAAATTGGACCGCAATTAATGTCATATTAAATAAAAGAAACATTCAAAAAAAATCATTTTTTAATGTGTAAATTGCATACGTATCAAAAGAGATGAATGTTAACAAATATTAATTTATTATCATTCATAGCAATATTTTAATATCATGTATTAAAATAAAGAAAACGGACAAATGATTATAACTTATACAAGCATGTGTGTGTGTTTGCATATATATATATATATATATATACACACATAACTATTATGCAAATGTAACAACTCCCAAAAGAAAAGTACTGATACAAAATATAATACCGTTTGTAGCTTCCAACGGCTCTATGCATTAATGGATCATAAATTTATTGTCTGTGATAAAATTGCAACATCTCAAAATAATAATGGCCCAAAATATGTTACCGTTATTAACTTACAACGGCTCAATTTGTATTTATTCTTATTTTTTAATAAATTCACAAAATGTTCCAATAATTAGTGACATTTTTTGCTACTCAACAAACCGTATCATATTTACAATTTGTTTACTCTGCACTTCGTGCCCCCGAAGGTAGAGTGGAACAAAGAAAAGCATTATAGGGTCAATTTTCAGTAAATTATGCATCTGCCTCAAGAAATAAAGGTCGAAACAAAACAACCAATAACCAAACTAAAGCTGACAATACATACCAGAGGGGAAATCAACTTCAAAGAGATCGTGGAAGAGGCAGTGGAATAATAACAACAGAGTGAAATGTCAGATATGTGAAAAACCTAGACATATAGCCAAAGGTGTTACTATCGATTTGATTCTGAATATAATGTTCAATAACAAAGCCAGGGGATTCAAGGAGGAGTCAATGCAAATTTAGCCCAAGTCAGCAATCAAAGCAGAAATAGTAATTACAATACTAGATGATAAAATAACAGTGGTGATGACAGCATAAGGACTGAAGACATTAGCAGTGATGAATGGTTTCATATTCAGATGCAACCGACCAGATTACTAACAATTTGTAAAATTTAAATCTTAGCAAAATTTTTTGGTATGCATGCTTTATATATGTGTAATGGTGAAACTATTAGTATCTCACACATTGGCAGTGGCAGCATAAAAGAGAAAAAGCAGCTCTGTTTAAATAACCTATTAAGAGTGCCTGATATTAAAAGAAACTTATACAGTATGTCATAGATAGCCAGTGATAATCAAATATACTTCATGTTTCACCCAAAATCTTTCCTTGTTAAAGACTTACTATGTCAAGAAATGTTACTATAGGGTAAATTCGATAAAGGATTATAAAATTTCTGCAACATGAAGTCCGGAAATTCTAGTATAAAAGGAAACTGGTGCAATAATGTCAATAGTAATAATGCTTGTGAAAAGGATTCTAATGTGATTAACTTGTGGCATTGTAAACTAGGACACCCCAGTTTCAGTACTGTAAAACAAGTATTGAATGAAAATAAATTTTTCTATAAAATTTACCTATTTAACAAGTCTGCACACACTGTCAGCTTGGCTAAAGCCACAAGATGTCATTTAATAACTCTGTAAGTGTTTACCACAAACCCCTTGAGTTGATAGTTGCTGATCTATGGGGCCCAACACTACTGAATTAATGCATAGGATGCAGGCACTACCTTTATATTGTTGATGCTTACTCTTGATTCACATGGATATATTTCCTAAAAACAAAGTCAAAAACTTGTGATGTTGTAATATGCTTTATAACACAGATTGAAAATCAACTAAATTACTGTGTTTTGCAAACTGATGGTGGCGCTGAGTTCAATCACTAAAACAATTTCTCAATAAAAAGGGCATTATCCACAGAACTACATGTGCTCACACTTCAGAACAAAATGGCCTAGTTGAAAGAAAGCACAGACACATAATGGAGACTGGTCTCACATTGCTATCCCAAGCATCATTACCAATGAAATATCTGACTAATGCAATTGAAACAACAATGTCTTATCAATAAATTATCCATCAACGTGTTGAACCACATATGTCCACATGAGAAACTTTTTAGGCACAAACCTGGTTATAGTTATCTAAGAAATTTTAGATGTTTGTGCTTTCCATGTCTAAGGCCATTTAACAAACACAAATTGAACTTGAGATCTTTTTAATGTACATTGGGTTATGCCGATAACGGAAAAGGATACAAACGCCAAGATAATAAGAGTAACTTAACTATTTCCTGGTATGTAATGTTTAATGAAGGTGTTTTCCCTCATGCAAATAAATCTATCAGAGTTAAAAATGAAGGGAAACACTACACCAAGCTAATTGTGCCTGCAGTTCCAACACTACCAGAATGGTCTGATAGTGCTGACAAGCTGCCATAGAAAAATCATCTCAATGACAACAGTCCTGTGGCTAGCACAAGATCAGGTTATAGCTCAGATGAATCATATCAAGATAGTGTAAACCAACCACAAGACAGTACACCAGAAACAAGCAGAGATGAAGAAGACAACAGTGATCAACCTGACAATCAAGAATCAGAAGAGTCTCAACCTACTACTAAAACACAACATCACATGATCACCAGATCAAAAAAGGGAATTTTCAAACCAAAGGTATAAACAATCAGTTGGACTGACATTGAACCAAATACATATGAAGTAGTCAAATGTGAACAATGGAGAATAGCCATCGATGATGAATGTTTAAACCAAAATTGGTCTAAACACCAAAGGTGTGAGATCACACTAAACCAAACGGTAAGATTAAGGAAAATGGAGCCACGAAAAATAAAAGTAGGTAAAAAACACAAGAATTTTATAGCGGTTTGATCTAAGATAGACCTATGTCCACTTGGGAAGTGATTTCATTGTCATGGAGAAATTTACAAAATTCATCGTCTCATACATCTCATTTATATCACTTGTTCTCTCTCTTTATAATGATTTTCCGCTTTTTACTCTCTTTCTGCTTTAGATCTCACTTGAATTTGGGAAGGAATGGATTAGATCTCATGATTTGATGATCTTCCTTGATTCTATCATGAAATTAGTGTTAGATCCGAGTTTTAACGAGGAGTAATGGCGGTTTAGAAATCACTTGGATTGAACTTGATTGAGAATTAATGGTGTTTGGAGAAAATGAGATCCACTTGATGTTGGAGGAAGATGGAGTGAACTTAGGAAGCCATTAATGGAGCTTGGGAAGCTTGAGAATGGTGGAAAACGGAAAATGACAGCCCTTCAAGGTGGCAAAAATCGGTCCTTGAATGGTGGAGAAGTGGGCTATTTATAGGCGAAGTTGACACCAGGTGGTAATTCTGTAATTATGGTGTACATGGTAGGGGTCGAGCGTACACGTATTTACGGGACTGCCACTGGACAGCTGGAGCCAGTTGTCATGATTTGCACGACTAGCCAATAAAAGAGATGCACAAGCGACCCTGAAACCATTTGTACAAGCAAGCCTTCAGTAAACAAGCGACCGACCACTTTTAATGCATGAGCGAGTGACACCAATGAGCGAGCGACCCCAACTTTTACTGTCAATCCAAGTATTTGCTTTCACGTGCTCTATCATATTCCAACTGCCATGTGTACTAAGTTTTCACTTATTTACATGGCTTCATTTTATATAAATGGGATAAAAAGTTACAGGAAATTCTATTGTCTTGTTCTCTGAATGAGCGTCCTACCAGAGCCATTGTGCTCGATCCTTATGCTAGAAGTTGCTCGACCGTGACGTGGTGTTGGAGTATGCTGCTCGACCACGTAATTACATATTGTGCCACCGTACTATTTTAAAACCAGTTACGTATTGGCTTGCAATGCAATCCTCATGTTCTACTACATGTTTGTTCCATACGTGAATGCTATAACTGACCTACGTGCCATGTGGCTTTCCATACTTTTACGCTTGTTCCATCATACGTGAAGAGTCACTTGCATATTGTTTGTGCTGCACATAATATTCATATACATGGGAACAATAATCACAACTTTTCCATTTTTGTTTTGTTCCACCCTTCACATGCAGTGTCACCACGTGCACTTTTCTTTTGCTTTTACCATACACTCACATGGCATCGAATCATGCAAAGCTTGTATAAGGAAACAACATTTATATTTGTGTCATTATTCATATGAACTCATAACCGGCCAGAAAAGATATTGCATGTTCTATTGTGCTCGACCCTACTGAGATGTCGTGGCATGATGAAGTGAACGAGTCCTGAGTTCTTTGGTGATGCTCGACTAGACCTGCTCGATCGACCATAATGGTGTACGACTGACCCAATATCATGACGCACAACCGATCGCTTCACCAAAGATGTGACCAACCGTATAGAGTCCGACCGACCCCTGTACTGAGGTTCAGTCGTAGCTTTTGTTTGCTATGGTAAATCATGGTTTGACTTGTTGATTCCAAAAGATCCAAGTACAGAACTTGTTAGTTTGACTTATATGCTTCATGCCACCTGTTTTGTGATTAAAACAAATACTTGCATGATTCTGGACTTATACTTCACCATCAACCGTCCATATTGATAGCGGATTAGATAAATCATTAGAAAATGAATTATAGCGAATTTTATCTTGAATTGAATAAAGCTTTTGCACAGGACTATTCTAATCAATGGTTTATAACTCGTCGAATATTATTTGCACAAACACGATATTCTAATTCGAATTCGCGTTAACGCTAAAGATCAACTAATCGACTAAAGCCGACTGTGGATTTAAAGCGTCATTGTTTCAATGACTTATATGATAATATACGACATTTCTCATTTGGAAAATACGTATATATGATTTATTTTTTCTTCTTTTTGGAGAAGCCTTTAATATTAGTGCCCCTGTCTGGGAGGTCTTTATCCTTCACTAAGGGAAATATTTTGGATTTCGTGCCCCTGCTTGGGCTAAAATCTAACACTTGTCGCGTCTGGGGTATTCAGACACTACGCAAGTGAACTGGTTAATGTCCAACACCTGTCGCATCTGAGATATTCAAACACTACGCGAGTTAATTAGTTAATGCCCAACACTTGTCGCATCTGAGATATTCAGACACTATGCCAGTTAATTGGTTAATGTCCAACACTCATCGCATCTGAGATATTCAGACACTACGCGAGTTAATTGGTTAAGATCCAACACTTGTCGCATATGAGATATTCAGACACTATGCAAGTTAACTGGTTAAGATCCAACACTTGTCGCATTTGAGATATTCAGACACTATGCAAGTTAATTGGTTAAGATCCAACACTTGTCGCATCTGAGATATTCAGACACTACGCAAGTTAATTGGTTAAGATCCAATACTTGTCGCATCTGAGATATTCAAACACTACACAAGTTCATTGGTTAAGATCCAACACTTGTCGCATCTGAGATATTCAGACACTATGCAAGTTGATTGGTTAAGATCCAACATTTGTCGCTTGTGAGATATTCAAACACTACGCAAGTTAATTGGTTAAGATCCAACACTTGTCGTATCTGAGATATTCACAAACTACGCAAGTTAGTTGGTTAATATCCAACACTTGTCGCATATGAGATATTCAAACATTATGCAAGTTGATTGGTTAATTTAGATCCAGCACTTGTCGCATCTGAGATATTCAGACACTACGCAAGTTAATTAGATGGTTGCTGTATCGTTTCCCGGGGCTTGCACCAATTCCTTGTCGGAAGCTTGACTTGGCGAGCTATCTCGGTTTAGGAACTGGGGCTTTGACCTTCCCACGTGGGGAAGTGCCCCTTCAACGAAAGTTATGACCCTCATGTTTGTATGTCGTGACACTTGTTCGTTGTCTGAATCTTTGCGACTCTTCTCGTTCACTTTCCAAGGCGGTGCTTTTCTATTTTGCATTTGTGCATGTTGATATATATAGCCTTTGGCACTTGAACTAGCGTTGTTGGGGTCGCTATGTTCGTCAGATTCTAAAGGAACAAGCGCTCGATTGATATCCTGCAATATGAAATTACTTTTAATCAAGTTGATTTAACATAAAATTCTGCAGGCAAGGGATTCATTCAAGTAGATATGCTCTTAGTCATAGAGCTAATGTTCAGAACAATGTTTGTAAAATATTACAGACTGTTTACAGGAATTCTGAAAATATCAGTAAGAAAGCATGAAGTAAAATAATGGCGATAGTGATCGCTTCTTCTAAGCCATTGATATTAGAGCACCATTGGCTGCCAATAGATGATTGGCTTTGGTTTGGTTGGAGTAGGAGCTCCGTTGCTTGGACCAAACTGTTTGTTTGATGCCCCCTGCCCCTGGGGAGTTGGAGCAACATTTGAGAATTGTGGATTTTTCAATATGCAGACGATTATTCCTTATCAACTCTTCGATCAGTGATTTCATATGCCTAAATTCGGCGGTATTGTGGCCTGGTTGATTGTGAAACCGGCAGAACTTTTCAGAGTTCACTTGATCGTCACCTACTCTCTAAGGTTTTGGTATTGGATAATCTTTGAAGTCTTTAGTCGCAGTAAAGATGTTTTCTGGAGTTTCTGTCAAAGGGGTTAATTCGAAACTTTTGAATAAGCGGGGCTACTTACGGTTCCGGTCATCCCTCCCGTCATTTCCCCTTTTTTGACCACCCCCGGGATTCTTCTGATTGTATTAAGTAGCAGCATTTTTAGAAGCTTCAAGAAGTTGGTTAGCATCAATAATCTGAAGAGGCACAGGATTATTGTCCACTCTCATATACTCCTCGGCTTTTTTATAGAATTTTTCAAGCATGTTTGGTTCTTTCATTTTAATCCATCTACCAAATTCTCTCTTCTCATCTATGGCACCGATTAGAGACATGAAGATTATACGAGGTTCTGGATTCCTCACCTCGAACAAAGAAACATTGAATCGACTGAGAAAATCTTTAATGGATTCCCCTGGATTCTGCTTCATTGTTGAAAGTGTTATAGCATCCTTGGCTTTAGTAGCATACAAGCGGAACTGCTCCTTGAACTTTTTGGTCAAGTCAGAGAACCGGTCTACGGAATTAGGTGGTAGCTTTGTGAACCATACTGACACAGCACCTTCTAAGTATAGAGGGAAATATAAGCATCTCATCTCATCTGTTGCCTTTGATGCGCTCATATGCCACTCGTACTTGAACATAAAGTAGTTAGGATCAACAAGGCCGTTGTACGAAGGCAAAGTTGGAGGATTGAACTTCCTTGGCCATTCTGTTTCTCGGATTCTCTCGGCAAACGGAGTACTATCAAGAGAGAAATCCCAATCTCTTTCATCATCATTGTGAGCTTGATTCCTCTTGATTATTTGTTCTATCATATCCGAGATGTATTCTTCAGTGTTATGTCGTTCTGCGAAGTTGAGCTCTTTACCAAATATTTGTCTAGGCATGTGATCCTAGTTAGAGAGCTTATTTCCTTTACCTTCCCGACGAGGAGGTTTCCCCGTGATGGGACTGGTAACCCTTCGAGCTTTCATCTTGGAATGATTCTTAGCTTTTGGCTTCGAGTCTCCGATGTTAGCCTTGTCTTTGTCCCATAACCATTCATTATCATCTTCCATGTTGTCGTTGTGATTACAGTCAGAAGCGGATGAATTGGCATTCTCTTCGAGATCAACATGGACCTTTTCAGGTGGTGGATTTTATCGAGTGTTAAGGATGGCGTCAAGTTTTTCCATCATAGCTTTGGTAGAGGCATCCATTTTTGGTTCATATTGGCAACGACAGCGTCTAGTTCAGCTTTAGTCACTCTGTCCCCACTTATTGAGTTTTTGCCAACTTCAAACGATTAGTAAGTGGTGCAGCTTCGTTGTTAGCAACGTTGTTGGTTTCTCCAACAGTCTTACTAGTGGTCTTCTTAGATTTATCCATGATCTTAGATTTAGAGAACTAGAAGCATACTTAGAACTTCAATGCAAGGCTCTTAAGATTGAGAGAAGTGCGAACGTGGCCTCACGGTGGGCGCCAAATATTTAAACCAAAATTGGTCTAAACACAAAAGGTGTGAGATCACACTACACCAAACAGTAAGATTAAGGAAAATGGAGCCACGAAAAATAAAAGTAAGTAAAAAACACAAGAATTTTGTAGTGGTTCGATCTAAGATAGATCTACATCCACTTGGGAAGTAATTTCATTACTATGGAGAAATTTACAAAATTCATCGTCTCATACATCTCACTTATATCACTTGTTCTCTCTCTCTCTCTTTAATGATTTTCCACTTTTTACTCTCTTTCCGCTTTAGATCTCACTCGAATTCGGGAAGGAATGGATTAGGTCTCATGATTAGATGATCTTCCTTGATTCCAACATGAAATTAGTCTTAGATCCGAGTTTTAAAGAGGAGTAATGGCAGTTTGGAGATCACTTGGATTGAACTTAAGTGAGAATTAATGGTTTTTGGAGAAGATGAGATCCACTTGATGTTGGAGGAAGATGGAGTGAGCTTAGGAAGCCATTAATGGAGCTCGGGGAGCTTGAGAATGGTGGAAAACCGAAAATGACAGCCCTTCGGGGTGGCCAAAATCGGTCCCTTGAATGGTGGAGAACTGGGCTATTTATAGGCGAAGTTGACACTAGGTGGCAATTCTATAATTATGGTGTATAGGGTAGGGGTCGAGCATACACGTATTTACGGGACTACCACTGTAACAGCGCGATTTTCGATGCCTCGAAAGTCGTGTCATTATTGGAAGAATTTAGAAGATGAGATAGAAAAGATAGAACTAATAGAAGAGTAAGGAAATATCAGAATCTCACAGCAGAATTTCAAAAATACATAATATATAATAATAATACTGGGTCTACTATATCATAGTACATCATCATAATACATTATCATAGTACAACAGCATCATTATACATCATGACTAAGATAATACAGATAACTGAACTGGATACATAGGTATAGATATACTACTGGTCTTGACTTGAACTTCATAGGTTCCACTTGCCTACTTGGAGTACTTGTCTACTCATAACAAATATTATGAGTACCCAAGAGTTTAGGAAACACAAAAAACAAACTCTGGGTCAATCAGGGGACTGGTGTGAGTAAAGATAGTTAAAAGATGTAAATAGGGAAGTAAGAAATAAGGTTTTCCAGATTTATTTACTTTCGAAATCTTTAGACCAATCCATAACTAATATATGGATAATGACCCAAGTATTTTATATCAAAACGTTTGATATTATGATAGTTTTTATCAAATAAATAATCATTTAGTGAAACGCTTGCATCTCACGTTTCACGTAATAGCATAAAATCAAAAATCGCAGAGCGTTTATTGGAAATTGGATTCCAACAGACAAGGTAGGGGAGCACCTGCCGATCAATGTACTCTAGAGAGGATACACTGCGGTTCAACAAGAACGTCTTGCAACCCGGCCATACATGACCGTCCATTCATTTAGCTTGAGTTTAACGAATATATTACCACCTCTACAGTTGGTACCAACATAACTGTTGCCGGGAGATATAGAATTGAAAAGAAGTAACAAATATGAATATTCTCTAGATGGTGATAATATACCCTGTTTGGGTATGACCTAACTAGCCATGCTGCCTAGCCCAACTTTTATTACTTCCTGGTTGCGAGGTTTTGAGTTCGTGTTTATTCTTCTAACAGATTTATTTCTTCAATTACTTTGAATTCCACATCGTCATATCCGTCAGAAACACTCATTCGATTACTCAAATATATTACGGACAATAAAGCTAAGAGAAACGAATTTCTCCGCCACCAACGTAATATACTTACGTAAATTCGATATGTAGAATCTAACTGGTATACATTGCCAAATACTCGTCTATTCGGGTTTGTCCTGGGACTGAACAGACCGAAGGTACTATTTAAAATAGTCCTTGCATATCTCCGTCTTCAATGTCCCTGACATCGTCGTTTAATTCGAGTCGAACTGGAATATTTATTCCGGACTCTTCGAAACGATGTACGAAATGTTTTTTTATAGTCGATAAATAATTGTCAGCTTAATCTGATTATTATTCAGTTTATACGTCCTGCATTTATGGGTTTCAGTTAACATAACGGTATATGTTTATCTTCTTCATGTCTGGATATTTTTAATATCTTTTATAAATGAATAGTTAAAGTGTGTGCGTCGCACATGGTATTTTGCTTTGTTTTTCATCAATGTTTAATGCTCCAGTTCTTTTGGTAAATTATTTTATTACTCCTAATTTAACTTAAATAAATTAATTTAATAATTTATTTAAATTATTTTCTTTATATTTTAAAGTTTTAAACTCGTTGAACTTCTTCGGTCAACTTCTGTGCTTGATCTTCTTGCCATTTTCCTCCTTCCACTTGCCTATGCCAAATTTAATAAAAATTCCATTTTTATTTAATTATCAATTTACTCTTTAATTTTATTTTATTTTTTTCATTTTAATTAAAACAAATTTTAATTAAAAACTTCGTTCAGAAACTCATTTTCAAGAGTATTGGCCGAAGTACCAGACTGCCAAAGTACCAGCTTTAAAACGCCATGATTTCGCTTGCCAAACCGCTCCAGCCACCGCTCGTTCTGAAAGTGCCAAAGTACCACTTGGTACTTTGCAAAGTACCAAAGTGCCAGGCCTTCAGTCACCGTCCGTTCCTTCAAAATTTCCATGCCACGACTGTATTTTCCTACTGTGCCAAAGTACCACCTAGTACTTTGCCAATTTACCAAAGTACCACTTCTCCAGTTATTGTCCGTTCCTTTAAATTTTCCTTGCCACGACCGTATTTTCCAAAGTACCACCTGGTACTTGGCAAAGTGCCAAAGTACCAGGCCTTCAGCTCTCATGATTTCTCCTCCAAAACTAATGCCACGACCATGATTTCTTCACCGCCCAAATAAGTCGGCCCAAATTCCTCACTTCTCTTCTAGCCCATGCGTACACCATTGGTTCAGTCCCCTTCTTCAATTTTTCTTTTTCTGCTACTCCTATTTTACCTCACCGATCCTCTTCCTACGACCTATACCACCGACCCATCCACTCTTTAATTTCTTTTCATTGTTTCGAATCAACTTCAGTCTGGTTAACATGGCCTAGACCATCGAACCCAACATTTTACCCTGTTTCACACCTTTCTTCTTCTTCTTGGTTTACTGGAGCTTCCATCTGCACGTATATGCACACGGTGCACATGCATAGGAGCTCCGCTGGTTTTCCCTTTCTGCTGACTGTTCTCGCAAACCAAAATGCACTCACCCTTCCCATTTCTCCGTTCAGATCCGCCCACCTCTGCCTTGATCAGATTCTCACCGTACAACTTATTTTTACCGAATTCCTGTTTATCCAAGAATGAGGCTACTTCTTCCTCCTCAGACAATCGGATCATGCCAGCCTTCAACTGATCTTAGATGACCACCTACGCCATGATTTCCCTCCCTGGGCAACCTTCTAGAAGTACGGTGGTGGTGTAGTTCCACTGCGAATCAGCGGTCACACCATATAACCCAAAACCCTATTTCGGTTTTTGATCACACAAATCACGATATATAAAAATTATTTACTATTTACCCCCCACTCACCTACTCGCCATGCTCCTTCAGTCTTCTTCGCATTGAACTCGGTAGCTTAGATCGCCAGAATTAGCCTAAAGAACGGATTCCGTTCATCCCTTAATAACTCAGCAACCTGAAGCTTAAAAATCACGAAATAACCCTTAAAAATCATCATTTCAGATAGCGATCACATCTATGTTATCAACACCCGATTTCAGGTGACTTGAAAACTCTATGTTTTTGTTTGGAACGGGGAAAATGAGTTTAATTCTTACCACACCAATCTATAAATCCTAAATTCATTTTTGTTGTATTCTGCGGACTTAGATGAACAACTTTCGTGAATAAATCAAATCTTAAAACTGGTTTGAAATTAGGTTACAGGTTTGTGACAATGGGTACTACCTGCTACTGTCTTATACATGCGTACAGAGTATGCTTCTGAATGAATTTCAATGCGTTTAACATACTGCGCCTCAATATATAAAACTACATAAAGTATAACACACATGATTCACACAACCATACATCATGTAGTTGTAATTTAGATTTTAAATTAAGTGGATTTGCTCACTAAAGTAATTCCCTGTCATTTTCTTATTTTTCTGCCTTTATTTTGCCTTTTCTTGTTATAGGCTATTCCCTTTGTTGATAAATCAATTTTTACTTCACAGTTCTTACCCTCTCCACTATTTCAAAGTTTACATGCTATCATCTATATTCTTATAAATGAAATAACAAAGGGTATACCATTGTCAGTATATATGTATAGATATAGGCTCATGCATTTAGATTTAAACAGCTTAATCATTTCACAAAGATTAAACATCAAGAAATCTAATGGAGTTTACTCACTGTCCTTATTTTTCCAGTGTTTGTTTTCACAGGAACTAGTTTAACATGTTTACAGTGAGTTTAACAGAAAAATCATGAGTAATTATTAAACATACAAAACACTGGCAATATTCTGATCAAATGATAATCCAAACATGGAAGACTTGAAAATTAGGTTTACTCACTGATCTTGCTTTCTTTTTTCCTAGAAATGCTCCTGCTAAGACTTCTTCTTGAACTTAACATTTTTCTTACAATAGTTTGCTTGAATTCAAAATTTTGGTATGGGGAAATGGTATGGTTTCTAGTGTTATTTATAGGGACATTTTATTATTTAATAATTTGCTTACATTTTAAGCTATAGCATTAGACTCTTTAGGTTAGACTTACCTTACCCCTTTCCTTTAGCTTCTATATGCTACAATTTGCTCACGAAGAAATTAATAATTTACTTAGATATTTTACCAATCATTTTGTCATATAATTCTCTTCTAGAAGCATGATCTCCAAAACCATACTTCCATTTACTTGCTGCACATGGTTTAGATTTCATTAGATTTCATTTGCCATATAAAATGGTTTGCTTACCTTCTAAGAATTTAGATATTTTGCTAATATGAATTAAATATTTGCAAGTTGCTATTGCTAGTTCCTAGGTGATGACTTTTGCCTATATTAGCATACTATTTACTTGTTTAATCACATTAATGATCTTGAATTTACTCCTCTTTTGTTTTGTCTCAACATGTAATTCTCTTGATATTTTCATTTGAGAAATTATATCATACACATTGTGTTCACGTCCATATATGTTTAAGGTTTCTTTGTTACATATGTTATGTTGAACCTCTTTGTTGCAAACTTACATCATGTTTTCAACATTTACAACATATGTACATTAGTATATTCATACACTTATCTTTACACATACATGTATACGTGTTTAAGTTTGTTAAGTAGCATATTTTATGATTTAATTTCCTCATTAAATCCATATTTATCATTAACAAGTACTAGCTAAAAACCGGGACATTACAGTCCACCCCCCTTAAAAGAATGTCGTCCCCGAAATTAAAGTGTCACGCGTAGATTTTAGTTTTAACTAAAGTTAAATTAATACACATTTGTAACTATTTACCAGATGGATTCCTAACTTAATTTGAATTCTAGTTAACTATTTCTAAAATCAAAAATTTCTGATTTTTATTACAGAATCAGTTAGTTAACTCACATGGGTCTATATCAGCTAATAACTCAAGTCTAGTCTTTATTATCGGGAAAATACTAATTTTATTCATTGGATATTTTTCTAAAATTAATACAACGTTATTTTATCTTATCCTGAGGACTGGCCCTATTCATTTAACTTGTTCCCTTGGTTGTTGTGGTGGTCCTACTCGCTCTTCGGTCTCTTCTTCCTTGTGAACTCATTTCCAACTTTCTGAGTATACGGTTTGATAGTTAATACTCAATCGGAAGATAGTCTTAGGGATAATCCTAAGTCAATAACTAAGGTTGATAGCTAAGGACGTCCTATACTATAATAGTTTTTTTTATAAAAATATGCTTTCTCAACACTAACCCAAAGCTCAGGTTTTTGAAAAATCTAAGCTCTGATACCAACTATAACGGCGTGATTTTCGATGCCTCAAAAGTCGTGTCATTATTGAAAGAATTTAGAAGATGAGATAGAAAGATAGAACTAATAGAATAGAAGAGTAAGGAAATATCAGAATCTCACAGCGGAATTTCAAAAATACATAATATATTACAATACTGGGTCTGCTATATCATAGTACATCATCATAATACATTATCACAGTACAACAACATCATTATAAATCATGACTAATGTAACACCCCACCTCCGCCAGGGTAACTCTTGCAAGCACACTAGCTTCGGAGGGGTGTTTAAACGAGGTAAACATGCATGCAGATATCACAAGACAGAACATATAAGTAAAACAGAGTATTAAAGCAGCGGATAAAACTACCATTTCAAAACCATAGTTAAGTTACAACAAAGTACTTGGTCATTATTTTCCAACACACAAAGTCTAGATAAAAGCATAAACTGAAAAACTGAAATACATAAAGTACTATCCCCAAAATGAAGTGATAAACCATAGCTAGCTCAATGTCCAAAACCGTAAATGAGCAAATCCAGTAAGCAAGCTGTAAAGATCCAAGCTAAGCTCCAATGTTCCCACCCTGAGGACCTTGGGGGGGGGAGGGAAACGGAAGAAAAGAGGCGAAAGAAAACAGGTCAGTCAAAAAGACTGGTAAGCCCTAACTACTATCTGTCCATGAACTAGTAAAGCTAACTGGCATGAGAAGCAGAGATGAACATAAGGATAACAGCATGATGATTAACTAACAAGATAGATAAAGGTGTCATCGCATAATCAAGGTTAAGTTTTGCACCACGGGTGTACTAGCATTCTAACATGTCAAGTAAAAACAAGAGTTGATCCCTTGGCCCAAACTTGGCCCAACATCATGAGGTGACCCAAATCAAGGTCCCACTACACGGTTCTAGTTGATCGGCTCCCTATAAGCCTAACTCGTCAAGTGTCGGTGTCATACGGCCCAAACATGCAATGTAGTTAAACTGCGCTAGGTCCACCCTAGGGTGTATCAAGTCATAGGGTGTCAACCTCGGACACAAATCAAGTATGCACAGTCTAGATCTACTGGTACCCGTGCCTGATTTTCCAACTCCGGACTATGTGCACGACCATAGTCCGCCTGGACCTACACCGGCGTACCTACTCAGCCGTCGTTTTGGTCGCTTACATGTCAGCCCAGTAATCGTGCCCCACCCTAGCCTAGTCCTAGGGTCTTATCATACTATCAAGAGGGTTACTGCTGAAAAGGGCCACGCAACTAGGGTTTCCTTAACGGGTTAAATGTGGTTAACCCGATCCAAACGTGGATTAAATTGGTTAAGTGTACCCAAGGTTCATGACTTAACCCCGATTAACCCATCGAGCCCAAATTGATTAAGTATTAAGTGGACCATGACTTAACCCTAATCAGGAGGCATTAATTAACTTAATGTGCTTTAACCTCTCACATTAGACCTTGTTGTGGTTACTAGTTAAGCCGGGCGGGTCCGGGTAGCTTTACACCACAACTTGGTCTAACCTCGGGTTCGAGCATAACATGACCAACTTCTCACATTGGGTCCTATTGTTTGTAGCCACTAGTTAAGCCGGGCGGGTCCGGGTAGATTTATGCTACAAACTCAACCCAACTTCGAGTTGGCCACACTCATATTTTCTAAGTGTCATGTCCATTATGTTTCCAAAACATAATTACAAGTTAACATATCACGTCATGTTATAAAAATCATGTTCATGTCATAATTTTACCCAACCCCAACGTAATCCCATCGTTTACATACTCGCAACAACGCATAAAGGATAAAATAGGGAACTTGGCATAATCATGACAAAAAGGTGTTGAAGCCACAAGTTTATCATGGTGGCATATGAAATGTACATATGTTCATATACTTGCATATTGCATTATTAGGCTTCAAAAGCATGCATAAAACCAAACTTAGCATATGAGTGATACATGGTGATAAATGACATGTAGAAGTTTCTAGAAGTTCGCATTTAGCCTCACATGCAAGTTATCATAAGGGATATGATAACTTCCATGTTGCCAAAATGCAACCTTTAATATAAAGCTTGGAGCTTTATGCTCACAACCTCAAGTTTAACTTGCATAACATGATAACATGTGTATAATGATCAACCCAAACTTGCATAACATAGCAACATGTGTCATACATAATGATTAAACCAACTTGCATAACATAATGATCAACCAAACTTGCATATCACAATGATCAACCCAAACTTGCATCATTCATTTAACTTTAGAGTTCAATAAAAAGAAAGTAGAAAAGGGCTTACAATGCTATGAAGACACAAATGAATATTTATTATAAAACCCTTGAGCCATATCAATAAAAACCCTTGCTTTGTAATAGAAATGTTGCAACTTGACTTGAATGCAAACTAAGAACACTCATACAAGCTTGAATACACTTGTATGAACTCAAAATCTCTCATATAAATAAACTTAAGAATTTTAACATGAGAGTGGAGGCCATGAGAGGAACAAATTTGACATAGTTTAGTTGTAGGATTGAATAATGGTGATTTAGGCTAGGCTTAGGGGTCTTTTTATAGAAGATTAGGGTAGTATTAGCCATAGGATTAACCCTAGATTCAATCAGAGCCATCAAATCCCGTCACTAGCCAACAAAACAGGTCAAAACAGCCAAAATGGTGCACCTGGTTGCCAGGGTCCGACCAGGCAGGTCGACCCCCAGGTCGACCCTGGGGTCGACTCCCCAGTCGACCTGGCCCCACCCACGTCGACTCCCAGGTCGACCCCCAGGTCGACCTGGTCTGGGCGGGATTTTTCCCGCCTACCCCGAATTTTCTGAAATTTGAATCTGTTTTGAATTTGAATTTTTCGTGAAACTTCGCGAGGCCATATCTCGGTCATACGGACTCCGATTTTCGAAAACTCGGACTCTATTTCGCGTATTTTTCCGAGACGAACGCAATGGCAAAACCCCTTTCCCTTGATTCAGATTTTACAGTTTAATTCTGCCTTGATTTATGTTATAACATGTTATTTAAAAATACGGGTTGTTACATCCTCCCCTCCTTAAAGGATTTCGTCCCCGAAATCTCCAAGTTAGGAAGAACGTATCCTACCATCCATCATCCATCTACTCAAAACATCATCCACGTGCAGTCATTGTCCTTAAAGGATTCTAAATGTCGTATGATCATTTGCAAAGGTGTGTGTATATGTACTTATCTAATGCAAAAATCAGGCGGTTACTGATACAGTAAACCTCCTTAATGCAAAGTATGTTAGTGAAATGAGTCCATATGTATGCAAATTCCTAACATAATTTATGAGTGCACATAACATTCATCCATATGCAACATCCACGTGATAGCATAACAAGTTTAATCCATGAATAAGTATAAGCACTCATGCATATGCAACATGAAAGTGTGTGAGCCGATCTTAGTGCCTAATGTGTATCATGCATCCACGAGTATCCACGTGCAAACACTTGCAACCACTTGCAACCATCAAGCATAACATGTTTCAACCAAGGGTTTCTACCTAAGGTTCTCATGACAAGATCTACGAAACAAGATAAACTAGGTAAACATGGATAAAAAGAAAGATAGGCTAATTAGGAAAGAGGTCGAGAATGTACCCTCAAAAAGGAATGGATAAAGCCCACGCATCTTCTCCTCGGTTTCCCAAGTTGCGTCTTCATCGGCTTCACTCCACTGAACTTTCACCAACTTGACCTCTCGATTCCTTAGCTTCTTGATCTCTGTTCCCAAGATACGAATCGGTGCTTTTCTCAAGGTTGCTTCTTTCTCTACCTCAATGTCTTCAAGAATGCTTGGTTCAACCACCTCAGCGGACTCATGTAGGCACTTTCGGAGATGCGAGACGTGAAAGACATTATGCACTCCGGCTAGCTTTTCGGGCAATTCCACCTTATAGGCCATCTTTCCAATTCTCTCTATGATAGGGAAGGGTCCAACGAACCTTGGTGCCAGCTTCCCAACTGCTCCAAAACGAACCACATTACGTAAAGGAGAAACCTTCACGAAAACCATGTCTCCCACTTCGAATTCCAAATCTGCCCTTCGCTTGTCAGCATAGGATTTCTGTCTGTCTTGGGCCGCCTTCATCCGTCTTCTCACCAATTCAACTTTCTCGGATGTGTCCCGTATCATATCGGGCCCAAGTATAAGTCTATCTGTTGTCTCCCACCAACAAGATGGTGACCTACCCGGCCTCCCATACAAAGCTTCAAATGATGCCATCCCTATGCTGGCTTGATAGCTATTATTATAAGCAAACTCTATAAGAGGAAGGTGGTCTTCCCAAGTACCACCAAAGTCAAGAACACAGAGCCTCAAAAGATCTTCTAGCACTCTATTCACCCTTTCGGTTTGGCCATCTGTTTGGGGGTGATAGGCCGTACTCAGATTCAATCGTGTACCTATCGCTTCTTGCAAACTGTTCCAGAACTGGCTAGTGAAAATTGGGTCACGATCGCTAACTATGCTAGAAGGAACTCCATGCAACCGCACTATCTCTCGAAGATAAATAGATGCCAGCCCTGATGCGGTCCAATTGCTCTTTACTGGGATGAAGTGAGCACTCTTCGTAAGTCTGTCAACTACGACCCATATGCTCGTGTTCCCTCTCCTTGACCTAGGCAATCCATCCATGAAATCCATAGAAATACTCTCCCACTTCCATTACGGGACCTCCAATGGATGTAATAGCCCACCTGGTTTCTTTGACTCGGCTTTCACTTGTTGGCACACCATGCACTTTGAAACATACTCCGCCACATCCTTCTTCATTCCATCCCAAAAGAAAATGCGCTTCATATCCCTATACATCTTGTCCCCTCCAGGATGTATAGTCATCTTCGAGTGATGTGCTTCTTCAAGAACTCTATGGACTAAATCTCCCACTCGAGGAACACATAATCTCCCATCACGCCTTAGCCAACCTTTATCATCAATAGTATATCTGGCAAGGTGACTAGACGTCTCACCACGAATCAACTTGTCCATAACTTCGACTATCTGTGGATCTTCCTTCTGCGAAGCCCCAACTAGATCAAGAAATGTGGGTCTAAGCTCAAGGGATGCTAATGAACCCGTCATCGACTCAACAGCCGTCGTGAAATCAAAGGTTGCCAAGAATTCTAAGTTCTTCATCTCAATGAACAAGGGGCTCAAAGTCAATCTCCTTCTGCTTAGTGCATCCGCCACAACATTACCCTTGCTAGGGGTATAAGCTATCTCAAAGTCATAAGATGCCAAGAATTCCATCCACCTTTGCTGCCTTAGATTCAGATCTTTTTGCGAGAAGAGGTATTTGAGTGACTTGTGATCAGTATACAACTCAAACCTTTCGCCTAAAAGATAGTGGCGCCAGGATTTGAGTGCAAAGACGATCGCTGCTAACTCCAAATCATGAGTGGGATAGTTCTTCCCATGAACTTTAAGTTGTCTACCCCCATAACATATCACTCTTCCCTCTTGCATCAGAACGGCACCTAACCCCGTGCCACATGCATCTGTGTACACGGTAAACATCTTACCACTATCGGGTAATGCCAAAACTGGAGCTGAGGTAAGGGCTCTCTTGAGCCTTTGAAAAGCAAGCTCACATTCCAAGTCCCATGCAAAGACTAAGTTCTTCTTCGTCAACTTAGTAAGAGGGGCCGAAATCTTAGCGAAGTCCCTGATGAACTTCCTATAGTAGCCCGCCAGACCAAGAAAGCTTCTTACTTCGGTTGCATTCCTAGGAGTCTTCCAGTCTTGAACCACAACCACTTTCGCGGGATCCACCGCCATGCCTTGCTTAGAAACTATATGTCCAAGAAACCGAACTTCCCTTCTCCAAAAATGACATTTGGAGAACTTGGCTTTCGACTGATGCGCTCTAAGCGTATCCATCACTTCCTTGAGATGCCTAGCATGCTCTTCCTCATCCTTTGAGAAGATCAGAATATCATCCACGAAGACAACAACAAACTTGTTGAGGAACTCCCTGAACACCCTACTCATCAAGTCTACGAAGTAGGCGGGTGCATTAGTCAATCCGAATGGCATGACAAGCCATTCAAAGAATCCATCTGGAGTCCTAAACGCAGTCTTATCGATACTATCCTCAGCCACTCTAAGCTGATGGAATCCGGTGGCTAGGTCGAGCTGAGAGAAAACAGAAGCACCAACCAACTGATCAAAGAGATCATCAATCCTCGGTAAAGGGTGTCTATTCTTCTTTGTCAGCTTGTTCAACTCTCGATAGTCAACACATAGACGAAGCGAACCATCCGCCTTAGTAGCGAATACCACCGGAGCACCCCATTCAGAAATGCTTCGTCTAATAAAATTCTTCTCAAGCAACTCCTTGATTTGCTTACTGAGCTCTCTTCTTTCACGTGGGGCCATGTTCCTAACGGGCAATGATACTGGCTTGGCATTATCGACTAGATAAATGCGGAAATCTATCTCTCGTTTAGGGGGCAACCCTCTAACTTCTTCAAAGACATCAGGATAGTCTCGGACCACCCTTACAGATTGCAGATCATCGATGGACGAGTCGAGAGATTCAAGATAACATAACATGACGGGACCTCTAGGGTTACAAGAAATTTCTGGGGTATTACCGAGGCGAGTCGCGAGCCTCACCACCCTATGTTCACAATCGAGGATGGCTCCAAAACTGGACAACCAATCCATGCCCAAGATCAACCCATATCCCGTGAACCCGAGAACATAAGCATTACACGTGAATTCTACGGTCAAGATAGAAATCTTCAAATCCACACAAATCATAGATAGATGGGCGGAACCCCCAATTGGATTTGAAACACAAACGGGATCCTCAACTAGGCTAGTACTTAGGTGCAAACTTTCAACAATGTCAGAAGAGATAAAACTATGCGATGCGCCAGAATCAAATAAGGTGCGAACAGGATAATCAGAAATATAAACAAGACTTTCTACAGAAATACTACCTCGATCCTGAACTGGAGCAGCGTTGAGAGCATGCACTTGCCCTCCAGAAGATCCTGCACGCTGATTCTGCCCTTGCCCTTGTCCTCGCTTCTTGGGGCAATCCTTGCTAAAATGTCCGGTCTCTCCACAATGAAAGCATTCTCCCAGCTTCCTCTTCTTCTTCCTACAATCTTTGGCTATGTGCCCAACTATCCCACAGAACTTGCACTTCCTTGTTTTTCTTGCCTTGTTGTTATAGCGATTGTTGTTGCCCTTGTTCCCCTTCTTGTTGTCCTTGTCTTGGGACTCATTTGCCTTGACCTCCTTCTTGCCACTCTTATCTTCCTCTTGAAGTAGGGCCATATTCACCAAACTCTCGAAGGTTGCCACCAGGGGTATATGAGACATGGCCAAACCGCGCAATGGCTCATTCAATCCTAGAGCAAAGTGTAGGGCCTTCTTCCGAGCTGTGTTTACCAATTCTAGACTGAACTGAGCAAGTTGATTAAACATATCCATGTATTCCCTAACTGTCATGTCCCCTTGCTTTAGAGATAGGAACCTCTCCATCCGAATGTTCTCTTCCGTTGATGATAGAAATCTCAATCTGAACCTTCTCCTAAAGTCATCCCAAGTTTGAATTGGCTTAGTAGTGGTGGTGACCACCCACCAATATGCAGCTTCCCCTTTCAGTAGCCATACCGCTAACAGAACTTTCCTACGGTCTTCTATATCAAAGATAGCAAAGAGGTCTTCAATTTCCTTCAACCAGTTTCTTGCCTCAACAAAAGTCTCCGTCCCGACAAAATTCTTGCCACCCATCGCCTTAAAGTCCTTGCAAACTTTTGCGAAATCCTCTTGCGGATGCTGAGGAGGAGGAGGAACCTCAGCTACGGGAGGAGGAGAGATGTTAGCGACGGGGGAAGGAGGAGGAATGTTCGCGGGGCCGGCTTCATTCGCCCTTGCCTCCATAAATCTCCGGAACCAGACGGGTACTTGTACGCCTTCCGGGATCTTAAAGCGATCGGCCATACTAAAATGAAGAAAAAGATAGATTCAGAACGAAGAAACGAAGGATAGTGCTATGGCTTTTGGGGAATAGCCTTTTTAAAATAACTAGACTTTTCTTGGAAAATACTTAATTGGTTTTGAAAATAGTTTTTCAAAAGGTAAGTTTCAAAAACACTTTTGCTCAAATCTTGTAAACCTTATGCTCTGATACCAAATGTAACACCCCACCTCCGCCAGGGTAACTCTTGCAAGCACACTAGCTTCGGAGGGGTGTTTAAATGAGGTAAACATGCATGCAGATATCACAAGACAGAACATATAAGTAAAACAGAGTATTAAAGCAGCGGATAAAACTAGCATTTCAAAACCATAGTTAAGTTACAACAAAGTACTTGGTCATTATTTTCCAACACACAAAGTCTAGATAAAAGCATAAACTGAAAAACTGAAATACATAAAGTACTATCCCCAAAATGAAGTGATAAACCATAGCTAGCTCAATGTCCAAAACCGTACATGAGCAAATCCAGTAAGCAAGCTGTAAAGATCCAAGCTAAGCTCCAATGTTCCCACCCTGAGGACCTAGGGGGGGGGGGAAACGTTAGTAAAGAGGCGAAAGAAAACAGGTCAGTCAAAAAGACTGGTAAGCCCTAACTACTATCTGTCCATGAACTAGTAAAGCTAAGTGGCATGAGAAGCTGAGATGAACATAAGGATAACAACATGATGATTAACTAACAAGATAGATAAAGGTGTCATCGCATAATCAAGGTTAAGTTTTGCACCACGGGTGTACTAGCATTCTAACATGTCAAGTAAAAACAAGAGTTGATCCCTTGGCCCAAACTTGGCCCAACATCATGAGGTGACCCAAATCAAGGTCCCACTACACGGTTCTAGTTGATCGGCTCCCTATAAGCCTAACTCGTCAAGTGTCGGTGTCATACGGCCCAAACATGCAATGTAGTTAAATTGCGCTAGGTCCACCCTAGGGCGTATCAAGTCCTAGGGTGTCAACCTCGGACACAAATCAAGTATGCACAGTCTAGATCTACTGGTACCCGTGCCTGATTTTCCAACTCCGGACTATGTGCACGACCATAGTCCGCCTGGACCTACACGGGCGTACCTACTCAGCTGTCGTTTTGGTCGCTTACATGTCAGCCCAGTAATCGTGCCCCACCCTAGCCTAGTCCTAGGGTCTTATGATACTATCAAGAGGGTTACTGCTGAAAAGGACCACGCAACTAGGGTTTCCTTAACGGGTTAAATGTGGTTAACCCGATCCAAACGTGGATTAAATTGGTTAAGTGTACCCATGGTTCATGACTTAACCCCGATTAACCCATCGAGCCCAAATTGATTAAGTATTAAGTGGACCATGACTTAACCCTAATCAGGAGGCATTAATTAACTTAATGTGCTTTAACCTCTCACATTAGACCTTGTTGTGGTTACTAGTTAAGCCGGGCGGGTCCGGGTAGCTTTACACCACAACTTGGTCTAACCTCGGGTTCGAGCACAACATGACCAACTTCTCACATTGGGTCCTATTGTTTGTAGCCACTAGTTAAGCCGGGCGGGTCCGGGTAGATTTATGCTACAAACTCAACCCAACCTCGAGTTGGCCACACTCATATTTTCTAAGTGTCATGTCCATTATGTTTCCAAAACATAACTACAAGTTAACATATCACGTCATGTTATAAAAATCATGTTCATGTCATAATTTTACCCAACCCCAACGTAATCCCATCGTTTACATACTCGCAACAACGCATAAAGGATAAAATAGGGAACTTGGCATAATCATGACAAAAAGGTGTTGAAGCCACAAGTTTATCATGGTGGCATATGAAATGTACATATGTTCATATACTTGCATATTGCATTATTAGGCTTCAAAAGCATGCATAAAACCAAACTTAGCATATGAGTGATACATGGTGATAAATGACATATAGAAGTTGCTAGAAGTTCGCATTTAGCCTCACATGCAAGTTATCATAAGGGATATGATAACTTCCATGTTGCCAAAATGCAACCTTTAATATAAAGCTTGGAGCTTTATGCTCACAACCTCAAGTTTAATTTGCATAACATGATAACATGTGTATAATGATCAACCCAAACTTGCATAACATAGCAACATGTGTCATACATAATGATTAAACCAACTTGCATAACATAATGATCAATCAAACTTGCATATCACAATGATCAACCCAAACTTGCATCATTCATTTAACTTTAGAGTTCAATAAAAAGAAAGTAGAAAAGGGCTTACAATGCTATGAAGACACAAATGAATATTTATTATAAAACCCTTGAGCCAAATTAATAAAAACCCTTGCTTTGTAATAGAAATGTTGCAACTTGACTTGAATGCAAACTAAGAACACTCATACAAGCTTGAATACACTTGTATGAACTCAAAATCTCTCATATAAATAGACTTAAGAATTTTAACATGAGAGTGGAGGCCATGAGAGGAACAAATTTGACATAGTTTAGTTGTAGGATTGAATATTGGTGATTTAGGCTAGGCTTAGGGGTCTTTTTATAGAAGATTAGGGTAGTATTAGCCATAGGATTAACCCTAGATTCAATCAGAGCCATCAAATCCCGTCACTAGCCAACAAAACAGGTCAAAACAGCCAAAATGGTGCACCTGGTTGCCTGGGTCCGACCAGGCAGGTCGACCCCCAGGTCGACCCTGGGGTCGACTCCCCAGTCGACCTGGCCCCACCCAGGTCGACTCCCAGGTCGACCCCCAGGTCGACCTGGTCTGGGCGGGGTTTTTCC
Organism: Allium sativum; assembly: GCA_030737875.1. Classification (NCBI taxonomy): domain Eukaryota; kingdom Viridiplantae; phylum Streptophyta; class Magnoliopsida; order Asparagales; family Amaryllidaceae; genus Allium; species Allium sativum. The sequence goes on from CM060919.1 coordinate 449,307,886, forward strand.
CGCCTACCCCGAATTTTCTGAAATTTGAATCTGTTTTGAATTTGAATTTTTCGTGAAACTTCGCGAGGCCATATCTCGGTCATACGGACTCCGATTTTCGAAAACTCGGACTCTATTTCGCGTATTTTTCCGAGACGAACGCAATGGAACAGCCCGTTTCCCTTGATTCAGATTTTACAGTTTAATTCTGCCTTGATTTATGTTATAATATGTTATTTAAAAATACGGGTTGTTACAACTAAGATAATACAGATAACTGAACTGGATACATAGGTATAGATATACTACTGGTCTTGACTTGAACTTCATAGGTTCCACTTGCCTACCTGGACTACTTGTCTACTCGTAACAAATATTATGAGTACCCAAGAGTTTAGGAAACACAGAAATCAAACTCTGGGTCAGTCAGGGGACTGGTGTGAGTAAATATAGTTAAAAGATGTAAATAGGGAAGTAAGAAATAAGGTTTTCCAGATTTTTTTACTTTCGAAATCTTTACACCAATCCATAACTAGTATATTGATAATTACCCAAGTATTTTATATCAAAACGTTTGATATTATGAGAGTTTTTATCAAATAAATAATCATTTACTGAAACGCTTGCATCTCACATTTCACGTAATAGTATAAAATCAAAAATTGCAGAGTGCTTATTGGAGATAGGATTCCAAAAGACAAGGTATGGGAGCACGTGCCGATCAGTGTACTCTAGAGAGGATACACTGGGGTTCAACAAGAACGTCTTGCAACCCGGCCACACATGACCGTCCACTCATTTAGCTTGAGTGTAACGAACATATTACCACCTCTACGGTTGGTACCAACATAACCGTTCCCAGGAGATACAGAACTGAAAAGAAGTAACAAATATGAATATTCTCTAGATGGTGATAATATACCCTGCTTGGGTATGACCCAACTAGCCATGCTGCCTTGCCCAACTTTTGTTACTTCCTGGTTGTGAGGTTTTAAGGTCACATTTATTCTTCTGACAGATTTATTTCTTCAATTACTTTGAATGCCACATCGTCATATCCGTCAGAAACACTCATTCGATTACCCAAATATATTGCGGGCAATAAAGCTAAGAGAAACGAATTTCTACGCCACCAACGTAATATACTTACGTAAATTCGATGTGTAGAATCTAACTGGTATACGTTGTCAGACACTCGTCTATTTGGGTTTGTCCTGGGACTGAACAGACCGAAGGTACTATTTAAAATAGTCCTTGCATATCTCTGTCTTCAATATCTCTGACATGCTTCGTATAATTCGAGTCAAAGTGGAATATTTATTCTGGACTCTTCGAAACGATGTACGAAATGTTTTTTTATAGTCGATAAATATTTATCAGCTTAATCTGATTATTATTTAGTTTATATGTCCTGCATTTATGGGTTTCAGTTAACGTAATGGTATATGTTTATCTTGTTCATGTCTGGATATTTTTAATATCTTTTATAAATGAACAGTTAAAGTGTGTGCGTCGCACAAGGTATTTTTCTTTGTTTTTCATCAATGTTTAGTCTATGTTTAATGCTCCAGTTCTTCTGGTAAATTATTTTACTACTCCTAATTTGACTTAAATAAATTAATTTAATAATATATTTAAATTATTTTCTTTATATTTTAAAGTTTCAAACTCGTTGAACTTCTTCGGTCAACTTCTGTGCTCGATCTTCTTGCCATTTTCCTCCTTCCACTTGCCTATGCCAAATTTAATAAAAATTCCATTTTTATTTAATTATTAATTTATTCTTTAATTTTATTTTATTTTTTTCATTTTAATTAAAACAAATTTTAATTAAAAACTTTGTTCAGAAACTCATTTTCGAGCGTATTGGCCAAAGTACCAGATTGCCAAAGTACCAGCTTTAAAACGCCATGATTTTGCTTGCCAAACCACTCCAGCCACCGTTTGTTCTAAAAGTGGCAAAGTACCACCGGGTACTTTGCAAATTACCAAAGTACCAAAGTGCCAGGCCTTCAGTCACCGTCCGTTCCTTCAAATTTTCCATGCCACAACCGTATTTTCCTACTGTGCCAAAGTACCACCTGGTACTTTGCCAATTTACCAAAGTACCACTTCTCCAGTCACCGTTCGTTCCTTCAAATTTTCCTTGCCATGATCGTGTTTTCCAAAGTACCACCTGGTACTTGGCAAAGTGCCAAAGTACCAGGCCTTCAGCTCTCATGATTTCTCCTCCAAAACTGATGCCACGACCATGATTTCTTCACCGCCCAAATAAGTCGGCCCAAATTCCTCACTTCCCTTCTAGCCCATGCGTACACCATTGGTTCAGTCCCCTTCTTCAATTTTTCTTTTTCTGCTACTCCTATTTTACCTCACTGATCCTCTTCCTATGACCTATACCACCGACCCATCCACTCTTTAATTTCTTTTCATTGTTTCGAATCAACTTCAGTCTGGTTAACATAGCCTAGACCATCGAACCTAACATTTTACCATGTTTCATGCCTTTCTTCTTCTTCTTGGTTTACTGGAGCTTCCATCTGCACGTATATGCACACGGTGCACATGCATAGGAGCTCCGCTGATTTTCCCTTTCTGCTGACTGTTCTCGCAAACCAAAATGCACTCACCCTTCCCATTTCTCCGTTCAGATCGGCCCACCTCCGCCTTGATCAGATTCTCACCGTACAACTTATTTTTTCCGAATTCCTGTTGATCCAAGAAAGAGGCTACTACTTCCTCCTTAGACCATCGGATCACGCCAGGCTTCAACTGATCCTAGATGACCACCTACGCCATGATCCCCCCCTCCGCAACCTCCTAGCAGTACGGTGGTGGTGCAGTTCCACTGTGAATCAGCGGTCACACCATATAACCAAAAACCCTATTTCGGTTTTTGATCGCACAAATCACGATATATAAAAATTATTTACTATTTTTCCCCCACTCACCTACCCGCCACGCTCCTTCAGTCTTCTTCGCGTTGAACTCGGTGGCTTAGATCGCCAGAATTAGCCTAAAGAACGGATTCCGTTCATCCCTTAATAATTCAGCAACCAGAAGCGAAATAACCCTTAATAATCATCATTTCAGATAGCGATCACATCTATATTATCAACATCCGATTTCAGGTGACTTGAAAACTCTGTGTTTTTGTTTGGAACGGGGAAAATGAGTTTAACTTTACCACACCAATCTATAAATCCTAAATTCATTTTTTTTGTATTATGCAGGCTTAGATGAACAACTTTCGTGAATAAACCAAATCCTTAAACTGGTTTGAAATTGGGTTACAGGTTTGTGACATTGGGTACTACCTGCTACTGTCTTATACATGCGTACAGAGTATGCTTCTGAATGAATTTCAATGCGTTTAACATACTGCACCTCAATATATAAAACTGTATAAAGTATAATACACATGATTCACACAACCATACATCATGTAGTTGTAGTTTAGATTTTAAATTAAGTGGATTTGATCACTAAAGTATTTCCCTGTCATATTCTTATTGTTCTGCCTTTATTTTTCCTTTTCTTGTTACAGGCTATTCCCTTTGTTGATAGATCAATTTTTACATCACAGTTCTTACCCTCTCCAGTATTTCAAAGTTTACTTGCTATCATCTATATTCTTATAAATGAAATAACAAAGGGCATACCATTGTCAGTATATATGTATAGATATAGGCTCATGCATTTAGATTTAAACAGCTTAATCATTTCAAAAAGATTAAACATCAAGAAATATAATGGAGTTTACTCACTGTCCTTATTTTTCCAGTGTTTTTTTTCACAGGAACTAGTTTAACATGTTTACAGTGAGTTTAACTGAAAAATCATGAGTAATAATTAAACATACAAAACACTGGCAATATCTTGATCAAATGATAATCCAAACATGGAAGACTTGAAAGTTAGGTTTACTCACTGATCTTGCTTTCCTTTTTCCTAGAAATGCTCATGCTAAAACTTCTTCTTGAACTTAACATTTTTCTTACAATAGTTTGCTTGAATTCAACATTTTGGTGTGGAGAAATGGTATGGTTTCTAGTGTTATTTATAGGGACATTATATTATTTAATAATTTGCTTACATTTTAAGCTATAGAATTAGACTCTTTAGGTTAGACTTACCTTACCACTTTCCTTTAGCTTCTATATGCTACAACTTGCTCATGAAGAAATTAATAATTTACTTAGATATTTTACCAATCATTTTGTCATATGATTCTCTTCTAGAAGCTTGACCTCCAAAACCATACTTCCATTTACTTGCTGCACATGGTTTAGATTTCATTTGCCATATAAAATGGTTTTCTTACCTTCTAAGAATTTAGATATTTTACTAATATGAATTAAATATTTGCAAGTTGCTATTGCTAGTTCCTAGGTGATGACTTTTGCCTATATTAGCATACTATTTACTTGTTTAATCACATTAATGATCTTGACTTTACTCCTCTTTTGTTTTGTCTCTACATGTAATTCTCTTGATATTTTCATTTGAGAAATTATATCATACACATTGTGTTCACATCCATATATGTTTAAGGTTTCTTTGTTACACTTATGTTATGTTGAACCTCTTTGTTGCAAACTTACATCATGTTTTCAACATTTACAACATATGTACATTAGTATATTCATACACTTATCTTTACACATACGTGTATACGTGTTTAAGTTTGTTAAGTAACATATTTTATGATTTAATTTCCTCATTAAATCCATATTTATCATTAACAAAGACTAGCTAAAAACAGGGACATTACAACCACTGGACAGCTGGAGCCACTGTATACGGCTGTACACAGCTGTCATGGTTTGCACGACTGGCCTATAAAAGAGATGCATGAGCGACCCTGAAACCATTTGTATGAGTGAGCCTTCAGTAAACAAGTGACCGACCACTTTTATTGCATGAGCGAGAGTGACACCAATAAGCGAGCGATCCCAGCTTTTACTATCAATCCAAGTATTTGCTTTCATGTGCTCTACCATATTCCAATTGCCACGTGTGTACTCATTTTGTCACTTATTTACCTGGCTTTATTTTACATAAATGGGATCGAAATTTACAGGAAATGCCATTGTCGTGTTCTCTGAATGAGCATCCTACCAGATCCGTTGTGCTCGATCCTTGTGCGAGAAGCTGCCCGACCATGACGTGGTGTTGTAGTATGCTGATCGACCACATAATTACATATTGTGCCACGTACTATTTTAAAACCAGTTACGTATTGGCTTGCAATGCAATCCTCATGTTTGACTACATGTTTGTTCCATACGTGAATGCTATAATTAACCCACGTGCCATGTGGCTTTCCATACTTTTATGCATGTTCCTTCATACATGAAGAGTCACTTGCATATTGTTTGTGCTGCACATAATATTCAAATACATGGGAACAATAATCACAACTTTGCCATTTTTTTTTGTTCCACCCTTCACATGCTATGTCACCACATGCACTTTTCTTTCACTTTTGCCATACACTCACGTGGCATCGAATCATGCAAAGCTTGTATAAGGAAACAACGTTCATAATTGTGCCATTGTTCATATGAATTCATAACCGACCAGAAAAGGTGTTTCACGTTCTATTGTGCTCAACCCTGCTGAGGTGTCGTGGCATGATGAAGTGACGAGCCGTGAGTTCTTTGCTGATGCTCGATCAGACCTGCTCGACCGACCAGAATGGTGTACGACCGACCCAATATCATGACGTACGACCAATCGCTTCACCAAAAATGTGACCGACCGTATAGAGTCCGACCGACCCTTGTAGTGCGCGATCACATTGTGCTCGTATGCTTTGAGATGTGTCCGAACCATTGTTTTTCAAATCGCGTTTCACAACGGGGTTAACAATGAATTCAATGCACTAATCAGAAATCAAACATAGAGGTTGTCTGAACCTCCAAAACACAAAAATATCATAGGAAGCAAATGAATATATAAAATCAAAAGGAATAGTGATGGGAGTATATCAAAGCACAAGGCTAGACCGATGGAAAAGGGGTATTCACAACAATTTGGATTGGATTTTACTGAGACCTTTTCACCAGTTTCAGATCCACTACTATTCGCATAATGTTATGCATAGCATTACATAAAAACTGAAGGATAAGACAATTAGATGTCCAGAATGCATTTCTAAATGGTGAGCTACGTGAGGAAGTATCCATACATGCAGCAACCAATTGGATACTATAATGAAAGAGATAAGGGAAAGGTGTGTAAACTACATAAATCAATATATGGACTCAAACAAGCCTCAAGGGCATGGTATGATAAACTATAGCTCACACTAAACAAATTGGGGTATGCATCCACAAAATCAGATAATTCCCTATACATGAAAATGCATAAGGAGAGCACCACATACATTCTAATGTATGAGGATGATATACTCATCACAGGTAATAATGACATGGAAGTAGACAAAGTCATACAATATCTTGATAAGAGTTTTTCCATAAAGGACATGGGAGAATTGAATTATTTCCTAGGGATTCAGATTAACAGAACATCAAGCAATGGAATGTTCCTATCACAAAAAAATACATAAATGAAATTCTTATTAGAGCTAATATGGATAAGGCCAAACCTTTACCTACTCCTATGGTGAGCAACTTGCAATTATCAAAGTATAAAGGAGAAGCCACTTAAAATATCAAATAGTATAGAAGTATTGTGGGTGCTTTGCAATATGTGACGATAACCAGACATTTTCAGTAGTGCTAACAAGGTATGCCAACATATAAAGAAGCCATTAAGTGACCATTGGAGAGAAGTAAAGCACATTTTAAGATATTTAAAAGGGACAATAAACTATGGAATGTCAGTCAAATCATGTAAAGAATTAAATTTACAAGCTTACAATGATGTCGATTGGGCCAATGATCCAGATGATCGTAGATCCATATTTGAATACTGTGTGTTCCACGGCCAGAACCTCATTTCCTGGTGTATGAAGAAGCAAACCACGATCTCACGTTCAGCACGGAGGCAGAATATCACTGCATTGCAAGTACAATAGCTGAAATAACCTGGATCAAAACCCTAATTAAGGAATTAGGATTTGATATGCCAAGGAAGTTGATCGTATGATGTCATTATTCAAGTGCCATTTCTCTCTATGTCAACCCAACAAAGCACTCTCGAACGAAACATATAGAAGTTGACCTCCATTTCAATAAAAAAATAGGAATGAGGGATCTAACTATGAATCATATGCTTGCATTCTACAAGAAAGCCGATGTTCTGATAAAGTCGTTGTCTTTTAAGAATTTCGACAGATTAAGAAGAGAATTAGAAGTTGAAAGTGAAGGCAGCGTAGTGGAGAAGAGTGGGAAACTCTAGCTCATATCGAATGAGGGTATTAGAATATGAGATAACCCTAGTTCTGTTTATATCTGTTTTTCACTTTGTTTACATGTCGTTTGGACTGTGTTATCCCGTCATCATTTGTACATTATTTCGGCCCCTTTTGCGTATAAATACATGGGCTACCAATGAGAAATGTATCTATCATTCATTCTAAACATTTTTACATTGGATAATTAACAAATGTAGACTAGTTTTAAAAAGATATAACTGATATAAGCCTGTTTCAAAAGTTATTACAAACATAGACCTGTTTTGTCCAGATGCGTATGTAGGCGAGTTTTGAAAACTACATTCACCACTTCCATAGAAGAATATGTCACCCCACTACATTCACCACTTCCTTCATCTAGCCAATATTCTGTACCAAGCTTATGAAGAAAGATGAGAAGTATTCAGGAACTATATGATGTCACTGATGAAGTTGAATCAAACAATGTTTTGTTCTTTGTCTTTTTTGTTTTATAGGGGAAGATACAATTTCTTTCAATGATGCACGTCAAGAAAAAAAAAGAGAAAATCCATAAAATGTGATATTGACTCGATTGAAAACAATGATACATGGGAGCTTACAAATTTGCCTCCACACAAGCATTCTATTGAAGTAAAATAGGTGTACAAAACAAAGATGAATCCAAATGGCACTATTAACAATCACAAAGCAAGATTAGTCGCAAAATGGTATGAACAAAAAGAAGAAGATTTTACAGAGGTGTTTGCTCCCGTTTCAAGACTTGAGACCATTCATTTGCTTATTTCTCTAGCTACTAAAAAAACTGAAAGATGTTTCAAATGGATGTAAAATCGGCATTTGTAATTGGCGTTTTTAAGGAAGAAGTATATGTTGATCAAGCACATGGGTTCGTGAAGAAAGGAGAAGAGAATAAAGTATACAGGTTAAAAAAGGCTTTGTATGGGCTGAAGCAATAACCTCGAGCTTGGTACAGCCACATTAATTCATATTTTGAAAAATATGGCTTTCAAAAATGTACATATGAGCCCACACTATACATCAAAAGTAGTTTAGAAGGAAAATTAGTGGTTGTCAGTCTTTACGTCGATGATCTAATTTTCACAGGAAATGATGAGAAGATGTTGCACGACTTTAAGCAATCGATGATGATAGAGTTTGAAATGACAGATTGGGAGAACTTCATCATTTTCTTGGCATTGAAGTTCAAAGATCTAAGGAAGGAATTTTTTATTACACAAGATGCTTATGCAAAAGAAGTACAAAAGAAGTTCAAAATGGAGAATGCTAATCCAGTTTCATCACCATGCATCACGGGACTGAAACTATCCAGAGGAGGTGAAGGAAAGCTTGTTAATCCTACCATGTTTAGAAGCCTTGTCGGAAATTTGATGTATCTAACTTCTACAAGGCCTGACATTATGTATGTGGTTGGCTTGGTGAGCAGATTCATAGAAAAACCATACTTTAACCATTGGGAAGCTACAAAGAGAATATTGAGATATGTGAAAGGAACCATCAACTATGAAATATTTTATGAAGCTAACATTCCAGTCAATCTCATTGGTTATATGAATAGCGATTTGCAGGAAGTATTGATGATAGCAGAAGCACTTCGGGTTATATTTTTCATCTTGAAAGTGGTGCAATTTCATGGAGCTCTAAGAAGCAATCAATCGTCGTGCTTTCTACTACAAAATCAGAGTACATTGCAGTATCTTATGCAAAATGTCAATTAATTAGGTTGTGTGGAATTCTGGAAAGTTTTAAACAACAACAAAATAAACCAACAATACTATTTTGTGATAATATTTCTACTATTTCAGTCACAAAAGATCTAGTGCTCCATGAAAGGACAAAACACATCCGCATTCGATGTCATTTCTTAAGGGAACTAGTGAAAAAATATAACATTACTGTTGAATATTGCAAAACAAGTGATCATATGGCTAATATTTTGATAAATGCACTTAGCAGACAAGTCTTCAAAGGCAGTGCAGAAGATTTTGGAATAAAAACAAGTTTAATTTAGGAGAAGCATTGTCATCAATAAATTAAATTGCAATAAAAGTTGATATATGTTGCCTTTATTGAATTACATTGATTTGGGTTTATATTGGGTATTGAATTATTCATTATAATAGACCTAAATATATTCTAGAATTTTCTTTTAGATAAGGATAAACTGTGTATAAATAGCAGCGAGGATTAGCAATGTATGTATTTTAGATAAGGATATCATTGTCAAATCAAGTAATAAAAAATTCTCTTATTCTAAACTTTCTCCATCTTTCTTCTCTAATATCCTATGGTTTTTTATTTCTTCCTTCTCCATTCATTCAACATCTAACCGGCCACCTTCTCCTGACCATCAGTTTGCTATTTTTAAATGTATCCTCTTGGTTTCTCCTCTTTCTTTCTATTGAAATTGAATAAATTTCCCTCTATCAAAACGGCATGATTTGACTTTACCTATGTGCATTGTATTAATCTACAAAGCGGGAATTCAAATCTTAAGGAAATGCCTTAGGATCAACTAAAGAGGTTTAAAAGGTTAAGACGAAAATCTACACCCTTAATTCTCAACTCATCGATCTGAAGATCTGACCACTGCAAAGGAGAAGATCAAAGGAAAGGGGAAAAAGAAAAAGAAAGTTTTTTCTTCGACTATAAAAGTGGTTGAGACTTCTCTTGAAGATATGTTGAAGGCTAATGCAGATTTAAAGGAAGAAGTAAAGTCTTTGAATGAAAAGCTTTCGGTTGCGGGTTGTGTTATAGTTAAAAACACACACCATATGAAATACCTAAAGAGAAACTCTAGAAAATATGAAAATGCTATCAAAACTAGCAAAGGTAATTAAAGATGCTAAGGGGAAGGCCTCCAAATTTTTGGATGATTCTCCGAATATCATTGTCAATAGAGCTATGAGCAGGCTCTATTTTTTTTCCTATTGCTGCAGACACTGATTTCCCTTTGTTCCACCAAAATGAGGAATTTAAGTAATTAAAATCAACAATGGCAAGTGCATCGAATGAGGAAATGGATATTGAGGCATCATCTCTTCTCACCATTAGCAATCCCCCCTTAAAATGATGAGAATGATTGTGGGGATGAGGATGAAGACGAAGAGGTTATAAAGGATGGTGGCAACAATAGAGGTAGTAATGATCGTGATGACAACAATGACGATGATGAAGGCTGGCCTAAAGGCAATGGTGCGGATGGTGGTCGATATGGAGGTGATCACAATGTGGGTGGTGAAGATGATAGTGGAAAGAAAACTCTAGAGTCTTAAGATGGACAAGGCAAAGCTAAACCTCCTAAAGCTTCTGAATCTCGCTCAAAAAACGCCCCTCTAAAGAGTAGAGAAAAGGATAAAATATAGGAAGATTGTTAGACTAAGGTGAAGTTGGGATACAATCGTTAGAATTCACTTAAGAAGAAGAAAACAAAGATTCGAATAAACAAATAATAGAGTTTAATAAACTACTAGAAAAAATATTGGAAAATTTCATTGCATGCCTTTTACTTTAAGAATAACAAAGAGAAAGAAGTTATTCCTTGATTAATAAAAGCCCATCTCCACTAGGTTATGAAGGAAGATGAAAAGCTAATATCATTATTTTTTATGCCCTACTTGTTATAAATTGGAGACTATTAGAGGAAACTCCATGCACGAAATATTTTGGCACCTTATATACCAACTACTCCTATTGGGGAAACGAATGTGCTGGTTTGATTAAAAGTTCCATAAAAGATATGTGTATAAGTATGGAAGTGATCCTTGTCATGAAGCATGCTCAAATCATCCTCGAGTTAAACTTATTCCTCTTATCGGCTAACCACTTCCCTCTGAAAGCCTTAAGTATTATAGGGAAAAGTTAATTACTGAGTTTAATGATTCATTTTGTATGAGTCCTATGACTTGTTTTGTATGAATCAAATTGCTTTGTGTCTTTTGAATACTCTCATTTATGTGTTTAGCTTACTTATTGTACTTACGACACAGACTTGTAAAGCCTCGAATAGTCCCATGCCCATAAACGTTTTAACAAATATGTGAAATTAAATAGAGAATTTAAGGGAAATATTTATTTTTTTAAGCATTAAGATTGGTCATACATTGTTTCATTAGGGATCTATAAGAAATTCACATGCAACTCCCTCAGTTCAGGTTCAACTTTCTAGGTGATGAAAAAGGAAGAATGTTTTAGCAAAATACACAATTTTCATGCTAATAGCCTATGTAACCAAACTGCTAATTAGAAAATATGACGGCTTTGCATTATACATATTGTATATTATGTAATATGCCGCTTAGGCCATATGGGCTTAGCCCATTTTCTCCTACTAATTCTCTATAAATATTGATGTTGTATGTAACATTATAGTTAACGTTACATTTTGTACATTGATGAAATAATAATACAAAATAGAATTCATCTTCTTCAATTTCCTTTCTACACCCAATCATTCTGAATTCTTGACTTGGTATCAGAGCAAGGATTCACTTTTGTGTATTGATCATCAGTAGTGTTGGTCAATCGTTTATCCATCAGAGTGATTTCATCATTTGGATCACCCTTCATCAAAGCTTCAGCCTCTCATTTGAAGGTTGTTGCCTTATTCATAAAATTAAGTGCCTCGCCTACAACCTTTTATGGCTGCATCTTAATTTCAGAATAAGGTGTGCAGAGACAGATCTGTTTTCTCAAGAAACTGGTCAAAGCATATCAAGAAATCATCAATATTGCATCAGTGCCGTCAAAAGATTGCCAATCAGAATTTGTATATGTTCTTTCAGAAGCTAAGTAGTTATTTTTTCACTTTGGCAATCTGAGTTGCATCTTTCAACAATATTGAAATCTCTTGATCTATCTCAATTCAAAGCTCAAGAGATTAGATCTTACCTATGTCCTGCATTTGTTTCTTTGATAAGTCATCATGGTTAATCCTATAGACGAATCAAGCCCACAAGTTTCTAGCAACATGAGTCACCAATCTCAGACAGATCCCATCCAATAATCGATGAAGACCATCATAAATCCTCAAAGCTAGTTAATCTCAATTCATCTTGATGAATCCAATTGCATGTTACGGAAATTACAGGTAGAAACTGCTGTTAGAGCATATGGTTTTGAGGATTATATCCTTGGAACAAAGATTGTTCCACCTAAGTTTGTTAAAGATAGTGAAGGAAAATTGGTGAGTAATTCTGAATACATCATGCATTAGAGACAAGATGGTCTTGTATGTGCATGGATGATGTCCTCTATTGGATAGGCTATTTTAACCCAATTAATAGGGGTCAAGACTGCCCAAGAAGTTTGGAAAACAGTTTAGATAAACTTTTCTAATCAATCTTCTTCTAGAGTTATGCATCATTGAAGACAATTGCATAGCATACGGAAAGGTGATTCATTAATGAATGAATATTTTCTCAAAGTAAAAAATATTTGTGATCAATTAAGTTCTGCAGGCCAAAGAGTACCTGAGTCTTAATAGGTAATAGCTATTGTGAATGGTTTAGATTATGAGAATGAAGCTGTCGCTGCAATTATTCTCTCAATGGATCCAACACCCTCTTTACAATATGTGTATTCAACACTATGTCTCATGAAGTTAGAATTGAACATAAAAATGTTAATTCTAATATGTAAGGTAATTACACTTCCTATGGTAGAGGGAAAAGTCAAGAAAAAGGAATTGGTTCAAGAAATCAGTATAACAACCAAAGAGGGGGTTGGTCAGGCAGAGGAAGAAGAGGTGGTAGGAGCAACAATAATAATAACAGAATCAGGTTGTCAAATTTGTGAAAAAGTGGGGCATAGTGCTAGCAAGTGCTATTTCAGGTTCAATATTAATTACACTCCTCCTCAACAAAATAACAGTGCTAGCGCAAATATGGTGAATACTGCTAAAGAAAGAAATAAAACACAAGCAAAAGTCCTTAATACTGAAGCTTCTACCAGTGATGATGTGTCAGATGACTATTGGTACCCTGATTATGTGCAACCAACCATGTCACCAACAATTTAAACAATCTAAATTTAGGAAACCAGGAGTACAAAGGTACATAAAATCTTATTGTCGGGAATGGTAAAACTGCACATATCACACATACTAGAAATGCAAGTATTGATGGAAATAAACAGCTAATTTTTAAAAAATTGCTAAGAGTTCAATCAATTAAGAAAAATTCAATGAGTGTTTCCCAATTTTCCAAGGACAATAATGTTTACTTTGAATTTTACCCTAATGCATGTATGGTAAAAGACATACCGACTCAAGAAATTATTTTGTAGGGTAAATAGAATAGGGGATTATACAGACTTGATTTCAGTCATTCAAAAAGTTCTGTTATTAGAAATAATCCTTGTGTAATGTCTGTAGTAAACAATTCTGAGTGCCTTAAGGAGTTTGATATGTGGCATTGTAAACTGGGTCATCCCAGTATTAAAATTACTAAGCATGTCATGATGAATAATTGTCTTTTTGTTAGTTAAAATTTTGCTTCCTATTTTTGTACTGATTGTCAATGGGGAAAGAGTCATAAACTTGCATTTCCAGACTCACAAACCAGTTATTCTAAACCACTTGAACTAATAGCCATAGATTTGTGGGGGCCTACACACATTAGTTCTAATTATGGACACAGATATTATATATCCTTCATTGATGCATATTCTAGATTTGTTTGGAATTACATGGTTAAATCTAAATCTGAAACCAGTGACGTGGTCATAAAGTTTATTAATAAAGTGGAAAACATTACTGGTAATAAAGTTAACACTTTCCAAACATACGGTGGCAGAGAATTTTTACCCTTGAAAACCTTCTTTGAGAAAAGAGGCATTAATCACAGATATACTTGCCCTTATACATCTGAACAAAATGGAATTATTGAAAGGAAACACAGACATATTGTTGAAACTGGTATAACTTTGTTAGCTTAAGCTTCTATGCCTTTTAAATATTAGGCCGGTGCTTTTGATACTGCTGTGCATTTAATTAATTTAATGCCTACAAAGGTGTTAAATTTTAAATGTCCACAAGAGATGCTAACAAAAATTAAACCAGACTATAAACATTCAAAAAAATTTGGATTTCAATGTTTTCCTTATATAAGGCCTTATAATAGTCATAAGTTAGACTACAGATCTACTATATGCACTTTTTTGGGGTACTGTAACAAACAAAAAGGATATAAATGTTTGGATAGCAAAGGAAGAATTTATATCTCTAGACATGTCAAATTTAATGAGCATGTTTATCCTTTTAGTAAAACTAATTTAAGTACTACAGAAAATACTGTAAGTAATAGACAAGTTAGATATGATATACCTGATGAGGATGAAGTATTGGTGCCTGTTCATCATAATGAACATAACACCAATGCTAACTCTCAACACACTGTGCCTTAAAGTAGGCCAGGTCAAGAGCAATCCTCGCCTCGCTCCACTACCGCCGTTTCTAGGACCGATCGACGAAGGGAGCATCCCGGTTGTCCCCACTTCACTCGCCTCACCTGCACAGGAGACAACCAACAAGGCGACCAACGGGAGGTCGCACATTCATAATAACGTTTGGACTCATGTGCCTTCCAGAACCATGGGAGTTCCCTTGCTTTTGCTGCGTACGATTAGCCAGCCTTGCGGGGAAAGAGTGAATCTAACTTCTTCTCCCCAGGAGTATCATTCAGAGGAGTCCAAGCTTTTCCATCATTCCCCTTATATCGTTTTTGTTACCTCCGGCTCTATCATTTTTCTGCCCCTTCCGCTTGGGATTTTCCCATTTTTGAAAGTTCGGAACAACAAAGTCAAATGTCAGTGAAACGTATGGTGAGAAATAGTAGATAATAATGTTTTATCTGAGGAACAAGCTACAAATGTCAGAGATGCAGGTAATCAGCATCCAATGCTTACAAGAGCTAAGTTTGGCATTTACAAGCCAAAAAATTACAATACCGCTATTACTTTAGATGAACCAACATCTTATGATGAAGCAACTCAAAATGTTAACTGGAACTCAATTATGCAGGATGGATATAGTGCTTTAATTAAGAAAAGGACTTGGACACCGGTTAATAAACCAGAAAATAAGAATATTATAGGCTGAAGAGGGATTTATAAATTAAAAAAAATGCAGATGGTTCAATTTCTAAATACAAAGCAAGATTGGTTGCAAAAGGGTATCCACAACAGTATTGTTTTGATTTCTCAGAAACATTTTCACCTGTTGTGAAACCAACATCAATCAGAATTATCTTAACAATTGCTTTGTATAGAAATTAGATTATCAAACAAATAGATGTTAATAATGCATTCTTAATGGTGAATTGCAGGAAGAAATATACATGGAGCAGCCTCAAGGATTTATTCAACATGCAAACAAAATTTGGTGTGCAAGCTTAATAAGGCCATCTATGGGTTAAAGCAGGCTCCAAGGGTTTGGTTTGACAAGTTGAATTCAACACTTGTCAACCATGGATATAAATCATCTAAATCTGATAACTCTATTTTTATAAAAATTTATGATTATGCCGTAACATATATTATAATTTATGTTGATGATTTTATCATTACAGGAAGCAATGATGCTGAGATTAAAGCTATTACAATTTTGCTGGACTCTAAATTTCTATTAAAGATCTAGGAGATTTGCATTACTTTCTAGGTGTTGAAATCAACAAATCATCTTGTTCTGATGCATCTTAGTCAGAGGAAATTTATTTCAGAAATTTTGGTTAGAGCTAAAATGGATAGAACAAATCCGTTACCTACACCAATGATCACCAATGTTCAATTGTCAAAGCATAAAGATGAACAATTTGAGAATGGAAAATTCTACAAAAGTATTGTAGGTGCTTTATAATATACTACAGTAACCAGACCAGATATTGCTGAGAGTGTCAATAAAGTTATTCAGTATATGCAGAATCTAATGGACGATCGTTGGAAGGCTGTTAAAAGAATTCTTAGATATCTCAAGGGCACCATAGACCGTGGACTCATTTTAAAATGCAGCAATACCCTAAATATCAATGCATATGCTGATGCAGACAGAGGTACAGATAGTGATGACTGGAAATCTACATCAGGTTATTGTATCTATCTAGGTAAAAATCATGTTTCATGGTGTGATAAGAAACAAAATACTATTTCAAGATCTAGTACAAAGGCAGAATTTAGAAGTGTAGCTAGTGTACAGCTGAAGTTATGTGGATTAAATCTCTATTAAGTGAATTACACGTTAATTCAACAAAACAAGCTATTGTGTGGTGTGATAATGTCAGTGCTATTGCATATCTTCTAATCCTATCTTACATTCTGAGACCAAAAATATAGAATTAGATCTGTATTTCATCAGAGAACAAGTAATCAAAAACAGGCTAAAAGTCGGATAAATACCATCAGCAGACCAAAAGGTAGACATTCTCACAAAGCCTCTGTCAAACCGTGCTTTACATGACTCAAAGAAGAATTAAACATAGATGCTGCAGATTTTCCTTAGAGATCAAAGAGGAAGATTTTTATACCAGAATGTTGATAGTTCGCATCTCCTGTGTTGCTATTCTCCTAATCGGTGATGAATCAGGCTTGCTCAGCTAGGGCTTACGCAGATTTACTCTAAAAATCTACTCTTGCCCAATTTAACCTCTCTCGATGAACAACAAGTCGCCTCAAGCTCGAAGCTCAAGATCAACTTGCAATTCATCTATCGTGGAAGGCCTGAGAAAGTGTTTCAATCATCAATTAGGTTTTTTCTGAGATAGAGGAGCCGCCTTTATTTTTCTTTTTCTATTTCTCTCGAAACCCTAGTTAGGTTTCAGAAAGGGAATTAGAAAATATGACAGCTCCGCATTATACATATTGTATATTATCTAATAAGACGCTTGGGCCATATAGGATTAGCCTATTTTCTCCTTCTAATTCTCTATAAATTTTGTTGTCGTATGTAACATTATTGTTAACGTTTCATTTTGTACATTGATGAAATAATAATACAAAAGAGATTTCATCTTCTTAATTTCCTTTCTGCACCCAATTATTCTGAATACTTTTGTAATGACCTAGATTTTGGCGACTTTGGTTATCGACATAAACATGCTGACGACTAACCAAACATCGAAAAATCCCGGTAATTAATGAAAGAAATTAGAGGGTGAGGATAGATAAGATAGAAACTTAGAATAGAAGAAGAAGAAGAACACAACATCAGAGTAACACGAATCTCACAGTGGAACAAATAACATATAATAGATAACATATCCTTGAAATAAAATCAGTATATGTATACAATAATATTATCAAAGTACAACACTTACAACACAACGGAAATAACTATAGCTATATGATCCTGAAGCCTCCTTCTCCAGTTCTTCAAGTATCTGTAAATCCCGACTACTTGACTGCCCGTACGAAATTGGGCACCCAAGAGTTTAGGGAAAATAAAACAAAATAAACTCCGGGTCAGTCATGGGACTGGTATGAGTAAAACAGATTTAAAACAGTTGAACAAGTAAACGATATCTCATAAGACCACGCCGTATAACGGAACAGGTTTTTCTCTTATGAGAATCCAATATATCTTTATGTGACGGCAAGGAATTTCGCTCGGTCCGAACCAGTCGTTAAACCGATCTAGACCGTTCGAAACCCCTGAACGTTGAGAACAGGACAAACCAGAACGCAAACAGAAGAACATTTCATTGTATATTACAACAATTCCATCAGATTACAAGAATATGCAGAGTATAAATGAATAAATATTACACAGAAATATCATTTCACAACATAATAATCACAATGTAACATATAATACATTTCTAAATCACTTTAGAAATCATCGGGTTTTGGGCCTCGAAATCCTTTCTGTTTTATAAAACATTTTTATAAAACATTCCCTGTCCAAAATCGGGAATACATTTCTTTTCACTTAAGAAAAATATCATTTCACAATCATTCGTTAAATTTGAAATGAACACAACATCGCTAAACACCTTATCGTCAAATCGTGAAGTGTTTCACAAGGCGTTAGCACACAGATATTTTCAACCCAACCCAATGCTAAATGTAAAAGCATATTCTGCTCATAAACTGGTCGAGCACAATCCAAACCATCAATCAATCAAATTTAACATATGATTGTGAAATGATATTTTTCTTAAGTGAAAAGAAATGTATTCCCGATTTTGGACAGGGAATGTTTTATAAAAATGTTTTATAAAACAGAAAGGATTTCGAGGCCCAAAACCCGATGATTTCTAAAGTGATTTAGAAATGTATTATATGTTACATTGTGATTATTATGTTGTGAAATGATATTTCTGTGTAATATTTATTCATTTATACTCTGCATATTCTTGTAATCTGATGGAATTGTTGTAATATACAATGAAATGTTCTTCTGTTTGCGTTCTGGTTTGTCCTGTTCTCAACGTTCAGGGGTTTCGAACGGTCTAGATCGGTTTAACGACTGGTTCGGACCGAGCGAAATTCCTTGCCGTCACATTTGGTATCAGAGCTTTGGTTTACAGAGCTCGAGAACAAGACACATTAGAACCATACGAAAGAATTCATCAGATATTGGATTAGTAATATCCAATTAGAATGACTCGTTAGAGATAGGATCAGTAGTATCCTAGAACGAGTGTGAAGAGTATATTTTTCAAATGAAAACAATTTTGTTTTGGAAAGTTAAACCATTTTAAACGTATTTGATTATTTATTTATTTTGAATATGGACAATCGAGTATATAAAGATTTTGCATATACGCGTCATGAACGTATATTCGAAGTTTTAATATATTAGATAGATATAGAATCATACTCTAGTGGCCCGAAGATGATTCTGATGATTGACTAGTCGTCATTAGTATTCATGTTCGAGTAACGAAGGTGTGATTATCTATATATTTCCATTAGACTGGTGTGAGAACCAAAACTAATATAGATAGAACACTTTGTTGTGAATTGGCATCAAAAACAAGATTTTCTGTATATATATCAAAAATTATGAATTTGAAACTCTAATCCACTAATTGATTGATGTTTGTGTTGTTTGTTTAATTGTTTGCTAATTTTAACCATTTATGCCTAAGTAAACTAATAATTGAATCGTATTGAAAATTGGTCGCATTTGCTTGCATATATATATATACTTATATTGAACAGGTCATAGCAAGGAGGCTAGAGCCAGAGAATAAAATTTGTTTGCCCGACAAATAGGTACATGTTTACTACATAATTTCCTGTTTTGTTTGGGTGATGATGATTTTGTGAGCCTATTGGCTAGCCGCTTGGCTTTTTCTTTTTCTTTTTGAGATCTGAAGGACCGGGGAAGCTATTTGAAATTCCCCGATGCTCCCGGTGCAGGGGAGGTTATGGCGAAATTTTTCGAAAATTTAGGGTGTTAGCCAAAATTTTGAAATTTTGAAAATTCTCAGAAACTAAAGAGTTGGAGAATGGAAGCCAGATCGAACGTAGGGTCGAATAATCAAACCACTTTCGACTTTGTTCCTTTTCGGGGACGAAAAGTTTTAAGTGGGGGAGATTGTAATAACCCGGAAAATCTGGGCCAGTTTAAAAATTTTATTTTGGCAATATTGGCGAATTTTGAATATTTAAAATAGAGTATTTTAAATAATATCGACGAGAAAATTTATTTTGAATATAATTCGACGTATATATTATATACGTCGTCGTTAGAATATAAATAATTATATATAATTATAAAAGGAATTGAAAATGGCGCGGTAGTTCGAAAATTCGATTTCTAATTTCAAATGAATATACAGAATTCAATATAAGTCAGAATTGAACGAAACAAGAAATATTTGAATCTGTATAACTATATCTTTGTAACGAAGTTAACAAACTGAGATTTCACTTTATAAATGATGAGATATGTCCAGTTGAAAATTAGAAATAGTCGCTGTGGAATTTATATATATTTTAATATAATATATAGCCCTTAAAAATAGCCATTTTGCAAATGACCTCGGATTTCGACGAAACCAGTTTTGTTGGGTCCGCAGTGTCAAGTTATTGCTAGATTCCAAATTTCATAATTTTTCGAATCAATATGTGAGCGTGGCAAAAGAAAACGCGTTTGACCGGTTTCAGTTGATTTTAATCGACTGGAAATTGGCCATTTTTCAAACGGCCTCAGAATTCGACGAAACTAGTTTTGTTAGGACCGTATCGTCAATACGAAACTAGAAAATATTTTTCTGGAATTTTTCTAGTTAGTATGTGACCCCGGTAATTTGAAATGTACGTTTAAAATTCAATATAAAGATTTAAATGTAAATTCAACGGAAACTGATTGTAACGATCGAACCAGCTTGCGATACATATCCCATTGTGTTCGGAATGGGGGTGGAACGCTATGGACGACAGGCGGTGGGCCTCGTTTCGAGGTCATATATAAAAGTCAACCCTAATGCAAATTTAAATAATTAAATAATAATAATAAAAAAAAAAAATATCCCTTCTTTTCTCCTTCAATTGGCCCCCCCCCCGATCATTTATCAGTGAGAAAAAAAAAAAAAAAAAAAAAAAAGAAAACCTAGAGACTAAATCAAGCCGCCCTCCGATCTTCGAACCGCCGCCTGATCTTCGAAGCCCACCGCCAGATCGCCGAAGCCCGACCGACCTCCTCCTCCCTTCAGGCACCGAACGACACCTCGGAGTCCCCACTACCCTCGCGACATCCAATCGAGCAACCCCCTGAACCACCGCCGCACCCTGCCGCGAACGCCTCATCGCGACACCACTGGACCACCTCGAAGCCGCCGACAACCCCTCCTCCGACGATGCAGGAAGACCCCCCCCCCGATCACTGTAAGTTCTGTCCTTTTTTTTTTTATTTTTATTTTTGCTTTTATTTATTTTCATTAAAACTGATTTATAATGATTTTTAAAACTGATTTTTAATTTTAGTTTAAAAACTGTTTTATTTATTTATTTTTAAAAACTGAATTTTCTTTAGTTTTAAAAACAGAATTTAGGAAAAAGATAAAAACTGCATATTTTTAAAAGAGTTTTAAAAATAGAATTTTTGAAAAGAAAAATAAAAACTGAATCTTTTAAAAGATTTGAACTTGCAAAAATAAAGATCATATCTTTAAAATAGGAAAGATGGGATTTTTATTGAGTAGAAGAGGTAAAAATATAGTTTTTATATTTTTAAAGGATTAAAAGTATAATCTTTACTATATATAAGTATTAAAAATATGATTTTTATATTTTTAAAGTATTAAAAATATAATCTTTATAGGATAGAGAATATAAAAATATCATCTTTGTATATGTAGCGAAATAAAAATCTGATTTTTATTTTATATACGTTGAGATAAAGTGGTGATTTTTAAAGGCGAAAACTTTATTTTAGAAATGGCGAAATCTTTAAGTGGAAAATAGCGTGATAAAAATATAATTTTTAACTATTTGACATATTGATAGAAAAATAGAATTTTTATATATTGAACTTTGAAATAAAGATTCGATTTTTATATATTGAACTTTGAAATAAAAATTCGATTTTTATATATGTAGTGGCTACGGGCAACAAAGGCGATAAAAAGGCGAGTTGGCGAAGATTTCCTGCGTTAGAAGTGCCGTGGAGCTAGGATAGCTATATGTGAGAATTTCTCACCTTTCAATTTTATTCCTAGTTATATTTATATATATATATACTAGGATGCAGACGGTGTTTAGTAGCACCCGACACCCGTCCACATACCATGGACTTGTTTGTTTGGATGTTCGGTGATTGATTGAGATATTGGTTTGAATGTGGTTTGTGGTGTGAATAATCGAATCGATAAATTGATTAGGATTAGACGTGCGCCGTTATAAGGCGAAGGAGTAAGGCTAGGTTAGACCCTTACTCCAAATTTTGTGGTTTGCATAACGAAAGTGGATTTGATTGATGTGTGAATGGCGTGGGCCTTCACTAGACCGGGGATAAGGCTAGGCCTTGTCCCGTTTCTAGTATCGTGCCGTTATGCCGTCGAAATTTTCTAAAACATGTTAGAAAAATAAAAATAACATTTTATTTAAAGAATGAACTAAATAGATATTCATATGTCGAAATAAAATATTTTATCGTTAAAAATATAATTTTTAACGTGAATATGAATATAGTGAAAGTGAATAAAATAAATATTCATTTACAAACCGGACGGTTTGTTTATGTACACCTATTTGATTGATATTGATTGGGTCGATAAATTTTACACATCGCCCAACTGCACGAATAAAATCTATGTTTGATTGTTTGAAACCCTACACGGGTGTTGGGATGAAATCTAAAGTTCACTCATCCTGACTGATTAAATATGTCGATCGATTGATTGACAGGCTGTTATAAGCGTTAGATATCTATATTTGATGCTTATACAGTGTAGTGCATTTTGGTTGATGGTTGATTATTTTTCAATACTATTATATACATGTGATGTATGAAAATCCATATAATTAATTTTATATGGTGATTGATTGGGCCTCATTCCAATTTGAAAAATAAAGAATATATAAAATAAAAGTTCATGTGTTGACGGTACTCATTCGTTGAGATTAGTCATGTGTTGAACGAATTATTTTTATAATAAAATTTACATCTTTATCAATATAAAATAAAGGTTCATGTGTTGACTATATTCATCCGTTGATATTAGTCATGTGTTGAACGAATTATTTTTATAATAAAATTTACATCTTTATCAATATAAAATAAAGGTTCATGTGTTGACGGTACTCATTCGTTGAGATTAGTCATGTGTTGAACGAAATAATTTAACAAAAATAGTCACACATGGACGGTACTCATTCGTTGAGATTAGTCGTGTGTTGACAAAAAGAAATATTTGAAATAGAATATATAAAGCCGTGTTGAATAGTGATGCGCCATTTTGACGCGAACGATATTTATATCGATTATAACGATTTCGAAATGAATTGAATATATAACGATTTCGAAATGAATTGAATATATAACGATTTCGAAATGAATTGAATATATAACGATTTCGAAATGAATTGAATATATAACGATTTCGAAATGAATTGAATATAAAACGATTTCGAATTGAATGGAATAGAAAACCAATTTGATTTCAAATTGAATATATAATGAACTTGATTCAAATAGAAAACGAAACGAATTTAATTTGAATAGAAAATGAATTTGAATCGAATAGAAAATCAATTTGAATTGAATTGAATTGAATTGAATTGAGAAACGAATTCGAATTGAATTTAAAATGAAGTGAAATGAATTCAAATTAAATTGAAATTTGAATTGAATAGAAATGAATTTTAAAACGAATTTATAAAGAAGAATTCAATTTTGATTTGAATTGAAATAGAAGTTGACTTTGTTTTTGAAACGAATTCAAAACTAAATATATAATTCGTTTTAAATAGAAATCGACGAAATATATATTATATATATATTATATATATAATATAATGGCCTGAATAGAACGCGCCGCGCCGCGGCAGTTCGTGAATTTCGACCATTTATTTCAAACGGACATTACGGGAGATCCGACCGTCGGATTCTCCTAAAACCGGAACCGTTGGGTTCGTATCGAAAAGGGCTTTCTAAAGAATATTAGAAATTCAAAATCTAACGGTTGGATTTGGAGATACGTCCAAATCAAATTCGAAAAAGGTCGCTGTAAGTGCAGTTCGATGGCCATTGTTGGAAATCGACTGTACGGGCCTTGATAAAATTATTAAAAATATCAATAATTTGTGTAAAATCATAAGAAATGATTTGGGAAAAATTGGGGTGAAAAACTCCATATTTGAAAAGATAAAAATAGATTTTTATCGAAATGAACTAGTTTTGAACTAATTTAAAACCCAATCATTTTTAAATAAATGAATTAGATTTAAAAAGGGGTTTTAAATCATCGAATTTCTAATATATTTGATTAAATTTGAAATGGGTTTATCGTGAACAGTGTTTTAAATAACACTAGTTCTTTAACCCGATAACGAATAGAATGTGATTTGGGTTTGTCGTGAACTGTGTTTTAAATAACACCTAGTTCTTTAACCCAGTAAAAGGAGTTTTATTGAATCTGCAATTAGATTGAAATTCGAATTGATAATCTAAATTACCAAATTTAGAAATGAGCGAGAATGGGGTACCGCCAGTTTTGCTCCAAAGCGATAGTTAAATCTTTAATTAGATTTGAACGGGAAATGGTAATTAATTTTACCGATAACACCACGGTGTTAGATATGGAGTATTACCAGTTTTGCTTCATGGGATGAATAGGTTGGGATTGGGAAATAAAATAAATAATTACTTCGTTGTGGTTCGCTAATCTCGACTAGTTGGAAAACCATAATTTGGTTTTAAATGACATCCAAAGGAAGATTACAGGATAAATTTTAAAGAATTTATCTTGGATAAAATTAATGGGAACATTTCCCTAAGAATGTGAAATTTAGAAACTAGTTGTAGGTTGGCTAAGAAGAATGGTTTCCTGGGTATTGATCTGATGTTGGTTTCGGCCTTCGGGGTTAATGTTTGGGAAATTGTTCTCTTGCTAATTTGCAGTTAGTGACTAATGAATTGGAATGAGGCGTATGTTGTGTTTGTGTAACATTTGTTTTCAATATACGCGGGTTGTTCGGAAAGTCCGGGTTTATACCCATTCTGAATAACCGATTCGACGATAAGTCGAAGATGAAGACGGTGGTCGAAGACCGGAAGTTTTCACATCGTTTGGGTAATTACTGACGATCCTGATTGGGCTGTACACCCAAGAGGATGGAAATAGTTGGTGGTCGTCCAGACGTACTTGGAGATGGATGGATATGCGAGGAAAGTGCCTCCGGTTTCGTTCAGACCCAGAACGGACTTGTAAATGGATTGTGTGTCTGACATTGGATTTTATTCTGTGTTGATTGATTTCTATTAAATATATATCTGCTTGGCGGCGGAGAATTTATTCTCTTGCTTAACGCCCTTCTCTGAGACGTACGAGCTTAGAGGTTATATATCGATAGATATCAATCGCATGGCATGAATTGCCTGTGTGGCATGCTGAGTTGCATGGATCAAGGCTTCTGTTGAAAAGCAAAGTCTTGTGGTTGATGATCAAAGCACGCCTACGTGGCAGCTTTGTGTATAGCGTGTATTCGCGAGCCTCACACCTCGGTATGAGTTAAAAACGGGATACGGACTGCAGGGAGAGCGCACGTTTCTTTCTAGCTTTGGTGGTGTCAGTGACTTACCAGCCCTGACATTTATATACTTTTCACCTTTGTGGTTGTTGGATGAGGCGCCTCGATTATAGGTCTGTAAGGACCGGGAAACGTGTGTTCAGGAATTGCCAATCCTCTAACGTAAGTGAGGACCGGCCCTGAAGATCCAGGGGTTACCCAGTGTGCGTAATCCCGGGGACATTTGCTAGAGTGTCTCGAACGCGGAGAGGAGCTTGCCCCTTGCCTCGACTCATGACGGAATCCAATTTCCAATACGTGTATTACGGCTTTATTTGTAGAGCCTAGTATGGCGACATAGTAGCATGGGATACTATGCCGTCTATGATTTATATTTATGATTGAAATGTTTTGACACTATACACTTATTATAGTATCAAATGATTTGTTTTAAGCGTACCAAGCATGTTTGGCTATTATAAGGGAAAACCCTATCCCCCGGCTTGCGTTGCATTGTATGATAGGACCTGGGTCTTATAATAGCTTCATTTTTCGAAAAAGCATTGCGTTGTTTATTCTATGCACTGGTATTCTTGGGAGGAAACCCGTTCCGTGTTATGCGGCGTGGTCCCTTGAATTACTCTCTTTCAAAGTAAAGTTTTAAATAACTGTTTTAGTTCTCACACCAGTCACATGACTGACCTGGAGTTTATTGTTTTAACCTAAACTCTGGGTGCCCCTATTTTCCGCACGGGCAGCTAGTAGTTTTGGTTTTGCAGATTTATATTCACAGGATCCTGGTTTACAGCTGGAATGATATCCGGAAAGCTCTGTATCCGTATATCACCTTCAGTTGTGCTTTATATTATTTTTCCGCTGCTATGTAATCTAAATCTCTGATATTTCTGTGTAATATTTATTCATTTATACTCTGCATATTCTTGTAATCTGATGGAATTGTTGTAATATACAATGAAATGTTCTTCTGTTTGCGTTCTGGTTTGTCCTGTTCTCAACGTTCAGGGGTTTCGAACGGTCTAGATCGGTTTAACGACTGGTTCGGACCGAGCGAAATTCCTTGCCGTCACACTTTATATCAAAAACCTTTTGATATTATAATAATGTCTATCAACCACAATATAATAATCATTTAGCAGAAACGCTTTCATCTCACGTTCTACATATATGGTATACAATCAAAACTGCAAGCACCTATTGGGTAATGGATTTCCAACTATGACAAGGTATGGAACCACCTTCCGATCTGTGTACTCTAGGAGCGATACACTGGAGTTCAACAAGAACATCTTGCAACTCAGCCACACATGACCGACCACTCATTTCGCTTGAGTGTATCGATTGTATATCACCAACGGTTGGGATCAGCAACCGTTTCCCGTATGTATATGGGACAACATTGATAGATTTAAGAAGCAAATGAATATTCTCTAGATAGGTGATTATACACCCTACTTGGAGTGACCGACTTAGCCATGCTGCCTGCACGATTTTTGTCATTTCCTGGTTGAGAGGTTACGCTTTATCATCACATTAGATTCACTTCGAATGCCACATTGTCAGATCCATTGAAAATCACTAATTGACGTCTGCAACAGTACATTATGTGTTAGCTAAAGAAGTTTCCTTCTCCGCTTCCACTCTTGGTACGGTTGAAAAAAACAATGTACGTGACCTTTCTGGAAATACTCTGTCAGACATTCATCCATACAAGTCATCCAGGAACAGGATGAACCGAAGGCACTATTCAGTACATCCATCTTAAGCACTGTTATCTAAGACTTATACAATAGCCCTTGCACTTTACTCCGTCTTCAATTATCTTTGGCATATATGATTCGCAACGCTTATGCCAATACAGAGTGGTTCTTTGGATAATAATCCAACCGGTCTCTCCATATTAACAACGTTAAAATGGTCAAAAACTCTGATAGTCGATGAGTTAACTATCAAAGAAAAACACGTGTGCAAACAACGATATTATTTCCAGATGGAAATTCTATCAATCAATCATCAATCATATATATATCTATAGATATACATATTCATATTTCCTTATTTTCTATGTTTAGAAAATATACGTTAACACTGGAAAACATTTCCATTTCTAATCCATATTCCCAATTTCAATATTTGATTACGTTTCTGATTCTATTTGGAAAACATTTCCAAATCCTTTTTACTTGGATTTAAACAGACGTTTAAATCAGCATCGCGACGATAACTCGAACCTCTATACTTATTTACTAAATTCACTTAACCACTTTCATTCTCGAACCTTAACCATTTCTAAATTAAAAAAGAAGTCAATCAAGTTGGGGTATAACTACCTCTCAGACCTTAACTGAACAACGTTTCTAACCTTAAAATAGACAAAGTTCATCCTTTTAATTCTTTAACAAACTTCCTTACGTAACTCTCCTTCGAATCATCTCTATTCGATAATTCTTTCCTTCGAATAAGGTATATTCGATAACTCTATTCAATTTACTCTATTTGATTAACCCTTATCAATTAACTCTATTGGACTAACGCTATTGGATTAACTCTACTGGACTAACGCTAATTGATTAACTCTATTCGATTTAACTCTAATCGTTTTACTCGTTTCACTTAACTCCTTTCGAATAAACTATATTCGATAACTCCTTTCGAATAACTAGATTCGATAACTCCTTTTGATTCGAATAACTAATATTCGATAACTCCTTTTGATTCGAATAACAAATATTCAATAACTCCTTTTGATTCGAATAACAAATATTCAATAACTCCTTTTGATTCGAATAACAAATATTCAATAACTCCTTTTGATTCGAATAACAAATATTCAATAACTCCTTTTGATTCGAATAACTATAATCGATTTATTCTAATTTGATTAACTCTATTTAATTGCTTTATTAGTTAACTCTAACTCTAACTGGTTAACTCTAACTGATCAACTCTAACTGGTCAACCCTAACTAATTAACTCTGACTGGTTAACTCTAATTGATTAACTCTGACTGATTAACCCTAACTCAAATCGATTATCTCTAACTGGTTAACTCTATTTATTTAACAAATAAATATTTCCTTTCAATTCCATTTATTTAACCAACAAATATTTCCTTTTTATCTTTCTATTTATTTTCCAAATAAATATCTCGTTTTTATAACTTCCATTTGTTCCACAAATATTTTCTTTTATATTTGTTTTACAAATATTTCCCCTTTGATTTCATTTGTAAATATTTTACAAATATTTCTCTTTCGATTTATCTATTTATTTTCTAAATAAATAAATCCTTTTATACTTCTATTTATTTCTTAAATAAATATCCCATTTCAATTCTATTTATTTATCAAAAAAATATCTCTTTTATATTTGTTTTACAAATATTTATATTTCAATTCTATTTGACTTGCCAAATATTTCCTCTATAAAATCCTATGATTTTATAAATAGTTTTCTTTTACAAATTCTATTTATTTCATAACAAATACCCTTTATAACTTATTTATTTACCAAATAAATAATCCATTTAAAATGTCTTACTTATTTGTCTAATTCACTTTATAAATATTCCATTTATAAATATCCTTTTTATAAATAATTCCTATTTATAAATATTCCTTTTTATAAAATCTTCTATGAATTTATAAATATTTTTCTTTTATAAAATCCTTTGATTTTATAAATATTTTATTTTTAAATATCACTTTGAAAATTCCCTTATCAACGTTCCGGTATGTTTTGGTATTTAACATACCATATAACAATGATCAGTACCATTCACACATATAAAATCATCAATAGGTTTCATATCACATCGTATAACACAATATATAAAACAAAACAGTATTTATATATTGAGGAACCCAGTTGGGTCCCTCCAACCTGTTTCCCTGCATCACAGATGTTAGACAATATGAGTATTGTTGGTACTAATATTTTTGTTTGATGATAACAAATAGATTTTTGTTACTGGAGTGTTTGATTGTGGAATATCTAGTATTATTGGAAAATAAAATAACACAGAATTTACACAGAATATAGAAAAACAAATCAAATAAATTTTATTTCCAATAATATTATTTATCTTACAATTCATTTACACACAAGACTTTACAAATCACTTTACAAGTAATTTCAGTACATACAATTTTTTTTACAAGCACTTCATTTTTTTTTCTTCTTCTCATTTCTAGCTGGATTATTCTTGTTGAGAACACCTTAGCTGCCCAAAGCATCATCCTGTAACCTGTCACAAAAGAAAGAAAAATACACAGTACACTGGAACTAAAACAAATACTTTTGACAAAATTGATTCTCTGTGTGATTGATTCAATTTTTTTTGTCTCAGCTTTCTGTGTGTTTTTCTCATCATATTTCAGACTTAAACAGCCACATCAAAACCATACTGGTTTGCTGATCAGAACCAACTGATTCTGACCAGCCTCAACACAGTACAGTTTGACTGCTATTTTTTTTTTGTTTCAGGGTCACAAGACAAAATCAAAGTCAAAAGAAAATGAGCAAGAAATTGAAATCATGGTTCAAATACAAAGTCAGAGTACAAGCCAAAACAGCAAAAACAAGGGTGATAAAGGCTAAATGGTCAAGCCGTGTACATGAACAAGTTGAGCACACAAATGCAACAAAAACAAGTGAAGACAACCATCTCGAGTATGACAAGTGTATTCAGTCAAGCTCAACAGCATAGTCGAGCTAGTATAAACTTAAACATGTAAGACAAGGTGAAAATTTGATGTTTCAGCAAATTACAAATGCATGAACTTGAGACAAGTCAGCAAAATAAAAGTGTGCTTATGGAACAACTCAAATGACAAGTGGTCGAGACATATACATAAGCAAGGAACACATGCAGTTTTCATTTTGAAGCTCAAATGTCGAGATAGACAGTTACATTGGAGAAACAGCATGCATGAATGGGTGATCAATGTTCAGGGGGACAAAATTCAAAAATGCATAACTCAACAGTTGCAACAAGCTCAATGGGCCAAGCAGAAATGGTGAATGAACAGTCTACATGGTGTCACATTTACTAGTATGGAAGAACACATAAGCATGCACAAGCATGAATGTAATGACACACACAGAAATGGTCATGATGCAAACTCATATATACATATGAACACAGCAACAAATTCAAAGCAGTACAGCAGTATACACAAATTCAGGCATGATGTAGCTCAGATACTAAACTACAAGTGGACTGCAAGTACAAAAATGAGGGTGCAATGTCATGGTTTCAAGTCAGGGATCAAAGCAAACCCAAGTGTACATATGGAAGTGGACAAGTGCTGCTGAAACAAGTGATGGCATCAGCAAAGTGAAACAAGTTTTTTTTTTCACAGCAATAAAATGATGAGTGTAGTGTAAGTATGAATGTGCGAGAAAGTCAGTAAAAATGATTTGAACATGCCAAAACTGAAATCCCTTGTTAGTGCTAATCAAGTCAGACAGAAAAATAAAGATCAAAATCCGGCAAAGGGGTTTAAAATTATTCAATGCAGTGTAGGAATCACACTATGAAAAGAATGCAACAAATCAGGAAGGAAGTTTTTCTTCCTTTCCTTTTTTTTTATCTCAATCGGATAATGACTAGGCAGAATTTAACACAACAAAATTATTGGATTTCAAATTGATTTTTAACCGAGTTATTTGAAGAAAGTTTTTTTAAAAACAGTTTTTTTTTTTGGTTATTTCAATCAGTGAAATAGATCAATCAGGAAATTCAAACAAGGAAAGAGGAATCTGTCACATTCATTCAAGGCCAGGATTATTTCAATCAAAGCCGAAGCTCTTCAATCAAACAAGACAAAGCAAGACAATTTTTAATGCTCAAAGCAAAAAATTCAAAAGGGATTTCCACAAAACTCTCAAGGGCCGATTCAATCAAGGCCGTACAGACAGCAAATCAAATTCAAGGAATTCCAAAATTCAAATCGAGCAAGTCATTAACGAAATCAGAGCACCAGGGTGTAGAAACCCTTATAAAAGCACACAATTCATCATCGACATCTTTATAAATTCACACAAAAAGAAATCCGAAACCCTAAATTGCAAGAGTTAATAAAACTCACTCAGATTGATCGCAAGAACGAAGGAGACATACTGGAGAAGCAAAAACAAGCTTCTAGAAATCCATTATACACTTCACCGAGATTGATTTAGGGAAAAATCACTGAAACCCTAAATCGCCGCCGCCATTTTTTGTTTCAGAGAGAAAGGAAGGATCGGGCTAAAGAAAACACAAGGGAGCACCACAAAATAGAAGTGGCCCGACCACTTTTGGCTTGTGCAAAGAAAAGGGGATGACCCCCCACTTTTAACTCCTTCTTTATTTCCTTTAAGTTTTTTTTTGAATTTTTTTTAGTTTATTGTAAAACTAGGGAGCACAGAGTATTGAAGTGTAATCTGAAAAATCTAGTCTAGGGTATACAGACTAGTCTAGGATTTTGAGCTTAGGGATAAACAGGAGCAGGAGTTGCGAGTTTACATAGGATTGTAAGCGGGATCTGTTTGTATCTCCTAGTAAAAATCTTAGAAAGGCAGTAGTAGGCACAGTTTGCCGAAGCTGGGTATATCCGCGTGTGATTTTTACTGCATTTCTTTATTACTGTGTTTAGTTTAAATTTATTGTTAAAAACCCTATTCACCCCCCCTCTAGGGTTATTATCGATCCTACAATTGGTATCAGAGCAGGTGTTTGAACCCTAGAATCATGACTTCAATGAACAATGCTTTTTCTGAAGTTCAATCTATTGCTAGACCACCCATGTTCAATGGTAGTGATTACGCGTATTGGAAAGCTAGGATGAAAATTTATCTAGTGTCTGTTGATTATGATGTCAGGGATATCATTGAAACTGGATATACACCTCCGACTGAAACTGTTAATGGTATTGTAACACCTAAACCAAAAAGTAGGTGGGATGCAAATGATAAAAAATTATACTCTATAGATTCTAAAGCTATGAATGCTCTGATTTGTGCTCTTGATAAAACAGAATATAACAGAATTTCTCATTGTAATACAGCCCAGGAAATTTGGCATACTCTGGAAGTCACACACGAAGGAACTTCTCAGGTTAAAGAATCCCGTCTTGCCATGTTCAGTAATGAATATGAAAACTTCAACATGCAGAAGGACGAGAGCATCAAGGACATGTATGGTCGCTTCTCCGTACTAGTTTACAATGCCAGAGCCCTTGGAAAGGTCTATACAGAAGTGGAGCTTGTGAGGAAGATTCTGCGTGTTCTGCCCATGAAATTTGAAGCAAAAGTCACAGCCATTCAAGAATCCAAAGATCTGAGCAAGCTGAGCATGGAAGAGCTTATCGGAAATCTGATGACATATGAAATGTAGCTGAAAGCAAGAGAAGATCGCAACAACTCAGATCTGAAAAAGAAGTCAATAGCTTTGTCCAACACTGTCACTAGCGATAGTGAAGATCCCATTGAACAACTTGCCATGGCAGTCAGACAACTCACGAAGTGGAGAAAATTCAAACCTCGAAGAAATAAACCAAAGAGCAACAATTCAGAAGACGAACCACTCTGCTACAACTGTCAAAAGCCTAGACACATAAAACCAAATTGTCCACTTCTCCAAAGAAACAAGAAGAAAAAGAAAGCTTTTGCCGTAACTTGGGATGACGAGGAAGGAGAAGAAGATTCAGACAGCAGTGAGGAGGAAAGCAATTTGTGCTTCATGGCAAAATCAGACCTAGAAGATACTGACGAGGAAACCACTGAGGTATACAGTTATGATGATCTGGTTTTAATGTGTAAACATCTTTCTGAAATTATTGACACGTTAGAATCAGACGCAGAGAAACTAAAAGCGGAAAACTTCAACCTTGTTCACAATAATAAGAAGTTGGAATCTGAGATTAAAAATGCTTCAAAAACCAATAACCTAGATTGTGAAATGTGTAAAGTTGTGAATCTAGAAATTTTAACACTCAAGAGCACCATTGAGAATCTTGAAAAAGAAAACTTGACTCTAAAAGTTGAAGATGACACTAAAAGAAAGAACTACATTAAACGATGCACTTCACTTGTGAATGAGAACACAATCTTAAAAACAAGAGTCCAAGATCTAGAAGTCACATTGAACAAATTCTCAATCGGTCAAACATCTTTTAAAATGTTACTTGGAAACCAATTGGTTGGGAATAATAGAAAAGGACTAGGTTTTGGGAAGATACAAGAAATAACTGGAAGTGACAATGCTAAAGGTAAAGGTATTTTTCCCAAATGTGTAAAATGTGGGGTGATTGGTCACAGTCATGAAAATTGCAAGTTTAGCAGTAAAATTCAGAAGTTCAAAAAGGTATGGGTCCCTAAACACTTGGCACACAATTATCACAAAGATTGGAACACAAAGAAAAATCAAATTTGGATTCCAAAAGAATCTTATGACTATCATTCTTCTACTACTGATATGATTAGGCCTAGAAGTTTCTCTAGGTCATCTCCTTCTCTGTTTGTGTAGGTATGTTGGCGGGCTAAGGAGCAACAAAAATGGTACTTGGATTCAGGTTGCTCCAGACATATGACAGGTAATAAAAGACTGTTCCTTAGCCTGGAAAAACATAAAGGTGGGAATGTGACGTTAGGTGACAACAGCAAATGTAAAATTATTGGTAAGGGAAAGGTAGGTAACAGTATCTTTGCCTTAACTGATGTTTTATATGTTGATAATCTCTTTCACAATCTTATCTCCATCAGTCAGCTTTGTGATAAAGGAATGAATGTTGTGTTTGATAGTAATAGTTGCAAAATCATTGAGATCTCCTCTGGAAAGGTTGTGTTTACAGGGAAAAGAAAAGGAAATGTCTATACTCTCTCATTCGATGATGTAACAGTATCTAGGTGTTTGGTAGCAATAGAAGAGGAGGCAATCTTATGGCACAGAAGATTGGCACATGCAAGTATGGGTCTTCTTGAAAGACTAAAAACAAATGAACTTGTCAGGGGTTTACCACATCAGAATTTCAAAAATAACAAAGTATGTAAAGCTTGTACCATGGGAAAACTTAGTCGTTCATCTTTCCGTCCAAAAAATGTTGTTAGCACTTCACGAGTGCTTGAATTGATTCATATGGACTTGTTTGGACCTACTGATACTACTAGTTTAAATGGTAAACGTTATTGTTATGTATTGGTTGATGATTACTCTAGGTTTACATGGGTTTACTTTCTAGCCAAAAAGTCTGAAGCTTTTGATTATTTTTTAAAGTTTTCAAAACTTGTCCAAAATGAAAAAGGGGTTTCAATTAAAACTTTAAGAAGTGATCATGGAGGTGAATTTGAAAACTTAGACTTTGAAAATCTTTGTGAAGAAAATGGTTTCAAACATGAATTTTCCGCTCCTCGAACACCTCAACAGAATGGGGTGGTTGAAAGGAAAAATCGTACATTACAAGAAATGGCTAGATCTATGTTATGTGAATATCAATTGCCTCAAACTTTCTGGGCTGAGGCAGTTAATACTTCGTGCTATGTAATGAACAGAGTTATGATTAGACCAATACTTAATAAAACGTCATATGAACTGTGGTCTAACAAAAAGCCTAACATCTCATATTTTAGAGTGTTTGGATGTCCTTGTTATATTTTGAACACAGGTGAACAGCTTGGGAAATTTGAGTCAAAAACGGTTGATGGAATCTTCATGGGTTATTCATCAAGAAGTAAGGCTTACAGAATCTTCAATAAACAGTCAAGAACAATCGTGGAAACCGTCAACGTCAAGTTCAATGAATCAGATATGGATACGATACCTGAAGATGATAAAGATGATGCTGGTGGACAAGAAATTGAACAAGAAAACAATGATGTTGAGACAAACAATGAAAAAGCCACTGAAGCAGCAACAGATATCGAAAGACTAAAATTCAAGCCAAGTCATCCTCCAGATTTGGTAATTGGAAGTCCAACTGCTGGTGTTCGTACACGATCCTCTCTCAATAGGGAAGTTTGTACCCTTTGTATTCATAATGCCTTTGTATCTGAAATAGAACCAAGTTCTTATGATGTTGCTCTTAATGATGAATTTTGGTTGTTAGCTATGCAGGAGGAACTTAACCAGTTTGAGAGAAACAGAGTCTAGAACTTGGTACCCAGA
Organism: Allium sativum; assembly: GCA_030737875.1. Classification (NCBI taxonomy): domain Eukaryota; kingdom Viridiplantae; phylum Streptophyta; class Magnoliopsida; order Asparagales; family Amaryllidaceae; genus Allium; species Allium sativum. The sequence goes on from CM060919.1 coordinate 449,343,582, forward strand.
CCAAAAGACTACCCAGTTGTAGGAACAAAATGGGTATTCAAAAATAAGCTTGATGAATCTGGAAACGTAACAAGAAACAAAGCTAGGTTGGTCGCTAAGGGATACAATCAAATCAAAGGTGTTGACTTTGATGAAACTTTTGCCCCAGTTGCTAGGCTTGAAGCAATCAGAATTTTGTTAAGTTTTGCGTGCTTTAAGGGGTTCAAATTAAAGCAAATGGATGTGAAGAGTGCTTTTCTGAATGGAGAACTGAAAGAAGAAGTGTATGTTGAACAACCCCCTGGATTTGAGAGTCACGATTATCCAAATCATGTATACAAACTGGAAAAAGCATTGTATGGCCTTAAGCAAGCTCCTCGAGCTTGGTATGACTGTCTGTGTACATATCTCTTGGAAAATGGTTTTAAAAAGGGAAGTGCTGACACAACCTTGTTTTTATCTCATGATGGTGATGATTTTTTAATTGTCCAAATTTATGTTGATGATATCATATACGGTGCTACTAATGATGTCTTGTGTGAACAATTTGAAAAAGTTATGCAGGGCAAATTTGAGATGAGTTTGGTTGGAGAGCTGAAATTCTTCCTTGGTTTCCAAATCAAACAAAGTAGCAAAGGGATCTTTATCTCTCAAACGAAGTACGTGATGGAGTTGTTAAAGAGATTTGGAGTTCAAGATGCAAAGCCAATGAAAACACCGATGAGTCCAACAACCAAACTTGACAAAGATGAAAAAGGTGTTGCTGTGGATCAAAAGAAATATCGCGGTATTATCGGTTCACTTCTTTATCTTTCTGCTTCTAGACCCGATATTATGTTTTCTGTTTGTTTGTGTGCTCGTTTTCAATCAAATCCCAAAGAATCTCATCTAAAAGCCACAAAACGGATTCTAAGATATTTGTTACACACACCAAATTTGGGCTTATGGTATCCTTCTTGTGATAACTTTAATTTAGTTGGGTTTACTGATGCTGATTATGCTGGTTCACTCACTGATAGAAAAAGTACTAGTGGAACGTGTTTCATGCTAGGTCATTCACTTGTGTCGTGGTCAAGTAGAAAACAAAACTGTGTTGCTTTATCCACCACTGAGGCTGAATATATTGCTTTAGGAAGTTGTTGTGCACAGATTTTATGGATGATGCAGACTTTATCTGATTTTGGACTTTGTTATAAACGAGTTCCTTTAAAATGTGACAGTAAGAGTGCAATTGACTTATCAAATAATCCAGTACATCACTCACGCACAAAACACATTGATGTAAGACACCACTTTCTTAGAGACCATATTGCTTGTGAAGATATTTGTATAGAATTTATTCCAACCGAATCTCAACTTGCTGATATTTTTACAAAACCCCTTCCTGAAGACAGATTTTGCAGATTACGTTTGGATTTGGGAATTATAGAAATAAATTAATCTTTTAGCATTTTTGGATAAATTTTCTCTTAAGATGTTCTGTTGGCAATTATCTTTCTGACAAATAATCCATGCTTCAAATCATCAAGAAAAGACCAGTTTGTTTTTGGACATTTATGATAAATTTGTGACTGTGTAAGTTTTCAGAATATGAGATGTTTGAAAATTTGTAGCTCTGATACGATCAAATATGCTTTATAATATGAGTAATTGAAGAACTTTCTGTTCACTTTCATCTTCTGTCTCTATCACCCTTCTATCAATCATTATTATTTTATATATATCAAAGGGATTTAAGTACAAAAAAAAAAAAAAAAAGAAGAAGATATTTCTCTAATCTCATTTAAAAATCCAAGCTCTGGTCATGCATGGTTATGAGAATACTTATTTTTTCATGCTATCACTGATTCCATTTAAAAATCCAAGATCTGGTTATGCGTGGTCAGTATAGTATTGATTTTTTTTTTTCCATGTTGCAGCTAATTCCATTTAAAAATCCAAGCTATGGTCATGCGTGGTTAGTTTGCTATTGAAATATCCCTGATATATATTAAATATTTCATCATTCCATTTTCTGTCTTGTGAAATGTGTTCTTCTTTTACAGATTATTCTAATCTTTTTGTGTGATTATTCGGAGTGTTTGAATCTGATAATGTCAAATGACTTGATTACTATTTACAGTCCATACTCTTTAAAATGTCCAGAATTGTTATTCTTTTGATGATTACAAAGGGGGAGAAGATGTTAAGATTTTGTGCTGTTTACAGACGTCTATAGATTTTATTTTGCCATTGATGCTAAGTGTTTAATTTGTTTTTCATTTTCAAATTCTTTACTCATGTCTGTTTACAACTGATACAACTGATAGGGGGAGCTCAAATGTAGGGGGAGCTCTTGTTCAAACACATCTCGTTATTCACAAAAATCTTAAGTCTGTTAGTCATCATCAAAAGGGGGAGTTTGTTGGTACTAATATTTTTGTTTGATGATAACAAATAGATTTTTGTTACTGGAGTGTTTGATTGTGGAATATCTAGTATTATTGGAAAATAAAATAACACAGAATTTACACAGAATATAGAAAAACAAATCAAATAAATTTTATTTCCAATAATATTATTTATCTTACAATTCATTTACACACAAGACTTTACAAATCACTTTACAAGTAATTTCAGTACATACAATTTTTTTTACAAGCACTTCATTTTTTTTCTTCTTCTCATTTCTAGCTGGATTATTCTTGTTGAGAACACCTTAGCTGCCCAAAGCATCATCCTGTAACCTGTCATAAAAGAAAGAAAAATACACAGTACACTGGAACTAAAACAAATACTTTTGACAAAATTGATTCTCTGTGTGATTGATTCAATTTTTTTTGTCTCAGCTTTCTGTGTGTTTTTCTCATCATATTTCAGACTTAAACAGCCACATCAAAACCATACTGGTTTGCTGATCAGAACCAACTGATTCTGACCAGCCTCAACACAGTACAGTTTGACTGCTATTTTTTTTTGTTTCAGGGTCACAAGACAAAATCAAAGTCAAAAGAAAATGAGCAAGAAATTGAAATCATGGTTCAAATACAAAGTCAGAGTACAAGCCAAAACAGCAAAAACAAGGGTGATAAAGGCTAAATGGTCAAGCCGTGTACATGAACAAGTTGAGCACACAAATGCAACAAAAACAAGTGAAGACAACCATCTCAAGTATGACAAGTGTATTCAGTCAAGCTCAACATCATAGTCGAGCTAGTATAAACTTAAACATGTAAGACAAGGTGAAAATTTGATGTTTCAGCAAATTACAAATGCATGAACTTGAGACAAGTCAGCAAAATAAAAGTGTGCTTATGGAACAACTCAAATGACAAGTGGTCGAGACATATACATAAGCAAGGAACACATGCAGTTTTCATTTTGAAGCTCAAATGTCGAGATAGACAGTTACATTGGAGAAACAGCATGCATGAATGGGTGATCAATGTTCAGGGGGACAAAATTCAAAAATGCATAACTCAACAGTTGCAACAAGCTCAATGGGCCAAGCAGAAATGGTGAATGAACAGTCTACATGGTGTCACATTTACTAGTATGGAAGAACACATAAGCATGCACAAGCATGAATGTAATGACACACACAGAAATGGTCATGATGCAAACTCATATATACATATGAACACAGCAACAAATTCAAAGCAGTACAGCAGTATACACAAATTCAGGCATGATGTAGCTCAGATACTAAACTACAAGTGGACTGCAAGTACAAAAATGAGGGTGCAATGTCATGGTTTCAAGTCAGGGATCAAAGCAAACCCAAGTGTACATATGGAAGTGGACAAGTGCTGCTGAAACAAGTGATGGCATCAGCAAAGTGAAACAAGTTTTTTTTTTCACAGCAATAAAATGATGAGTGTAGTGTAAGTATGAATGTGCGAGAAAGTCAGTAAAAATGATTTGAACATGCCAAAACTGAAATCCCTTGTTAGTGCTAATCAAGTCAGACAGAAAAATAAAGATCAAAATCCGGCAAAGGGGTTTAAAATTATTCAATGCAGTGTAGGAATCACACTATGAAAAGAATGCAACAAATCAGGAAGGAAGTTTATCTTCCTTTCCTTTTTTTTTTATCTCAATCGGATAATGACTAGGCAGAATTTAACACAACAAAATTATTGGATTTCAAATTGATTTTTAACCGAGTTATGAAGAAAGTTTTTTTAAAAACAGTTTTTTTTTTTGGTTATTTCAATCAGTGAAATAGATCAATCAGAAAATTCAAACAAGGAAAGAGGAATCTGTCACATTCATTCAAGGCCAGGATTATTTCAATCAAAGCCGAAGCTCTTCAATCAAACAAGACAAAGCAAGACAATTTTTAATGCTCAAAGCAAAAAATTCAAAAGGGATTTCCACAAAACTCTCAAGGGCCGATTCAATCAAGGCCGTACAGACAGCAAATCAAATTCAAGGAATTCCATAATTCAAATCGAGCAAGTCATTAACGAAATCAGAGCACCAGGGTGTAGAAACCCTTATAAAAGCACACAATTCATCATCGACATCTTTATAAATTCACACAAAAAGAAATCCGAAACCCTAAATTGCAAGAGTTAATAAAACTCACTCAGATTGATCGCAAGAACGAAGGAGACATACTGGAGAAGCAAAAACAAGCTTCTAGAAATCCATTATACACTTCACCGAGATTGATTTAGGGAAAAATCACTGAAACCCTAAATCGCCGCCGCCATTTTTTGTTTCAGAGAGAAAGGAAGGATCGGGCTAAAGAAAACACAAGGGAGCACCACAAAATAGAAGTGGCCCGACCACTTTTGGCTTGTGCAAAGAAAAGGGGATGACCCCCCACTTTTAACTCCTTCTTTATTTCCTTTAAGTTTTTTTTTGAATTTTTTTTTAGTTTATTGTAAAACTAGGGAGCACAGAGTATTGAAGTGTAATCTGAAAAATCTAGTCTAGGGTATACAGACTAGTCTAGGATTTTGAGCTTAGGGATAAACAGGAGCAGGAGTTGCGAGTTTACATAGGATTGTAAGCGGGATCTGTTTGTATCTCCTAGTAAAAATCTTAGAAAGGCAGCAGTAGGCACAGTTTGCCGAAGCTGGGTATATCCGCGTGTGATTTTTACTGCATTTCTTTATTACTGTGTTTAGTTTAAATTTATTGTTAAAAACCCTATTCACCCCCCCCCCTCTAGGGTTATTATCGATCCTACAAGTATAACATATTCTGATAAACAGAATCAATATTCGATTAACGATATATATATATATATATGTATATCGTTATCTATAATTTCAGTCAATACATAATCAATTCAACCAAACAGTTAACACACAGCAATCAGTCATCATTTATCAGTTCTTAACATACGTTATAAAAAATAGAACTATTCAGAGTTGGTGAGTTTTACTCACATTATCCGTAATCGTTAACTAACGATTTACGATCGTCAATCCAGATCGGACGTTTTTCGCCTTAAATTCCCATAGCTCTGTCATCCGCCCCATCAGTTCTACAACGTAGATTCCCCGTTATAATTCTGATGCGATTTGTTTTCATCTGATTCTGATTTCCATATGCACAAGCTATACATAATTAAATAGATGATTTTAAATCACTTAACTAACTTCTTAACTATAATTAAATTATTATACAATTAAATTTAAATTAAACTTAACTTTAGTTTAATTAAAACTGGGCTTTTACCTATATACACTCAGCCCATCTTCCTTCTCTCCAACGTGGCCCAACCCGCTCCACTACTCCATGTTCCCTCAACAAACAACACGCCACCAAACTTCACCCTATTTCACGCATACACCTTGCTCCACCCCTCTTCTAAAACGCACAGACCAAACCAGAATGAGCCCAGCACTTCATAAGACCGCATCCATCCACTACACTCCTACATCCATAACCCACGAGAAATCAAACTGAAGTTCTCAAATCAAACTGCACCCCACGCCGCTCCCGACTCCACTGACACGCCACCACGTTCTGACCGCAACCCCCTGGCTTGCTCACGCACCGTACATCAGAGACCCCGACCCAAACTTCCAACGAACTCCTTCTAACCAGCGCCAAACTCACCCTCCCGCAACCACGAACTCAACGATATCATCAAGTAGACCTCCTCCACCTCCTAGCCTTGCCTACGCCCAGCCATAGCTTCAACTGTGAAATTTCGAGACCTAACAACACATGATCGAACTCACATCTGTGCACACCCCATCGAAGCACACCATCGTGCGATCATAATTGATCCAAGAACACTCGATTTCATTGAGTAAATGTTTTAATTTAATTTCCCGAAGGATTTGTTTGTGGCGGCCGTTATTTCGTGAGTAAGCAGAAAATAGAAAAGAGGGATTAGGTTTTAGTGGTTAGGGGGGTTATTTATAGGATTTGGGGTAGGAATATTCCTTGGTATATTCTATTTTTATTCTTACCGCTATGTGTTCTTATCATAATTAATTTCTTATGATCGCATACAATACCCAAAAATCACCAAACTGGACATACTGCTAGAGTTTGACATTGCGGACCCAACAAAACTGGTTTCGTCGAATTCCGACTCTGTTTGCTCATACAACATATTTTTAACCGTCTAAATACTGACTATTTTTCACTCTATAAATCCGTACGGCCACACAGTGACTCTAAAAATCACGGAACTTGGAATCTAGCAAAAATTTAAAATTGTGGATCCAACAAAATTAGTTTCGTCGAATTCCGACTTCGTTTGCAAAACCGGCTATTTTTAAAGCTCTGAATGACACATTTAAATATAAATATATTTAAATATACTTAAATTAAATATTTAAAAATAAATATTATCGTCTATATTCACAGTGGAATACCATACAGCTCTAGAATATTCCTATATGAATTTCTAACTTGATATTTCAAATCTGGGTCAACCCAATATTTGATTTATATTGAAATTCCTTTTTAAAATATAAATAATCACTTTATAAATTATAAGGAATTCCACAGTGACTTTTCTAAAATTTGATTTGGACGTAAATCAAAATCTACACGATGAAATCCCGATTTTTCACTTCCACTAGAAAGATATACTCCACCAGCTCCACACGTTTCTTGTTTCGCAGAAATCCGGCTTAAAACGAATCTTGTACATTCAATTGAAGTTCAAATCGCCAAATAACGAACTGCCACACCATTTCAAGCTCGATTTTAATTATAATATAATTATACGTTCAAACTGTCATTCAAATAATATATTCGTTATTCTAATTCAATTCTAAACTGACTTAAATATCATAGATGATCCAGTTCACACCATATCGCCATTTCAGCCAATTTTGATTATTTCAGAATTAAATATATTATTTAATTTATTATTTTAATTAAATATTCACCATTATTTAATTAAACCACCATTTAATTCACTATATCACTATTTATATAATTAAATTAATTTTAATACCTCTGCAAATGCGGGTCATTACAACTTTACTCTGCTTCTTCTATTGAAAATAGGACTATCATAGATTTCCATCTGTTTCACCCTAGAAGGGATGAAAATTTCTTTTGGATCTATGGTTAATTTAGACCTAATATTTTAAGTAAAGTGAAATCTAGCATTTCAAATTTGTGAACGTTCGTTGTATGAAACGTACTTCGTAGGTTGTTATCATGAAATAAAGAACTTCATTCATTTTTGGTATTTTCTTTTATTATATTATCTTTTAATATTAAAGCAATTATACTTAGCTTTGATTGGCCCGACTATTTAATCTCAAATTAGTATTATAAGGGAAAAGCTAAGTACTATCATCCAGAAAAGATCATCTTCCTGATCATGCTTTCCGGATAATCCTTTAATGCAGTATTAGCACAACAAACATTACAAGCAAAGCTATGTTATGTCGGAACTTAATAAAATGATCGATGAGCTGGAAAAGAATTTCATGGATAAGGATATCAAAATTTTATAATTGCTATAGAGGATCAATGCAATTATAATTCCTCCTCTACATTCTTCTAAATGTGTAAAAATAGAAACTGATTTTGAATAATTCCATGAGCGAGTTATGAATCTTAAAGTTGAATCACTTATGGCATAAGCTAGTTACCAATATTTAGATTTGATCGCAAGGGAAGGAGATATTGGACTCCCTAGCTTCATTAATAAGGATCAATTTTTAAACCATGCAAAATCCTTCAAAGAGCTTGAATGGTGCAAAACTTGGAAATCGGTGCTCGTAGAGAAAGGAAGAAAACTAAAGTAGATACTTCATGAAGCTATTCACCACATTACTAATTTCTCGCTAGAGGCCCAATGTTTAAGGAAGATGGATCAAGACTTACGCCTTAAGAAGCATCTTGCATAAGGATGTATAATTGTAACATATTATATTATAGAAACGTACCTATTGCAAAACGTTGTAAGTTATTTTAGTATAAATATTTTGCTGGTATCACACATTATTGTAGATTTTCACATCTCGATCGAATGTCTATTTTGTCTTGCATCTATCCTTTATTTGATGTGTTGATCATAGGTGCTTAATTATTAGCTGTTAGAATTATCTTCTTTGTTTGGTAAAGACAGTACATCACAAAAGATTAGGAAGTTTAATTGATCCTCTAGTGGCATAAGTCTGAAAAATAACTTTTGCAAATGATGATAGAAGTCCAGGAACTCTTATCTGAAAATTATAGATTCAAGTCGTAAAGGGTGACAAAACAACTAAAAGACGAGAATCTCATCCAATAAGAACATAAAACAAGAAATCTTTATTTAGTTATAATAGAACACTAGAATTACATATCTATTAAGTAATAGTAAAGTAGAACCTTTTAAAGCTTTCTCTCCTTAATTTCAGGAGTTTTCCATCTTCTACTTAACTCTCTCCAGATATTTTAGTTTTAAATTAATGCATCACTTTATACTTATTTACTATTTCACTAACATTATTTTACTTCTTTTGTCATTTTACATTTTGATATAAACATTTCAAAGTTTATACAATTATTTATTAACGGTTAGCTTCTAACATTTTAAATCTAAGTACACATATTAAATTAATTACAAAATTAAAAATTTAAGTAATTTAAATAAATTTAATCAACTAATATTTCTTTTAAATGCTTAATTGACAAAATTGTATTTTTTTAGCTCCATGTACCTACATTTCAAATTCCTGTAATCATTTAAGTCTCTTTCAATTATTTTCTAACATTATACATTTAGTACTATATTTTACAATTAACTACGTAATATTAAAATTATTTAAATAACTTTAGCAAACCATTATTTACTGATTTGTCTAATAAATTACATCAAGGCTAACAATATTCATATTTGTTAGAGTTTATGCCCTAGAGGCAATTCATTTGATGAGATAGATAACACTGTTGATGTTATTATTTTATTTGGAATAAAATAAAATATTCTGTCATGTTATATTTACTGCGTAATATAAATATTAGCATAATAGAAGTCCTTAGAATAATAATACAGAATTATATAGTTCGAGTAAGACTGAACTTGAGATTATATAATGTGATAAGTATTATAATTCTTAAATGTCCCTAGTCGAGTTTTATTGTTTATATAGGACAACAATAAAGCGTTGAGACTAGTATATTGATTGACTGATGTTCACATCTCATTGATCATTAATATACGTGATATTAAAGTCAAGATATAAATACGTATTAGAGAATAACGTATTGGGCTGACCCACCATGAGATAACTACATGGAATATATTCAATAGTATCATAAGTTGTTCTCATAGTGACAATGATGTAATGGTCCTCAGACCTAAAATCATTATAATTTTATTCGAGGGTATTTGTGTTTTGATATCATCTAAAGTTATTTCGTAACAGAGTAATGATAACAGCGATCATTGGATATATCTTGAATCGAATGAAAATTATGAATGATCTAGATGGAATTTAACCCTACGATATATTCATAGTGATATCCATGGGCCTCTTGATTGAGTGAGACTGTGAAATTCATGGCCGTGCTCAAATATTGATTTGTTTTAAACAGTCTACTCATCGATCAAGAAAACGAATTAAATTATAACGAGGATGATACGATCCATGCCTCTAGTTTAATCCTGGATATATTGGTTAAAAGGATTATATTATATTGATACACTGGTCACAGAAAGGTTGTATCGAATCGTTGATCTTATTACAACTTGGGTAGCAGCGACGTATTGCTAGATGCCAATCCCTGTTTGTGATTTTAAATATGATTTAAATTCATTGCCAACGTTGTAGTAACCTATAGGGTCACACAATTGAACGTTACGAAGGAGAAACTATTTTCTAGACAAATAAAACATCAATTTGTTGATATTTTATTTTGGGTTTGAATTGGTATTTAGTTGGTTCCTATTTCTATGGTCAAAGCCTGATTTTAAAGGGGACATTTGATTTCCCTTTTAATAGATGATACTTGGCATTACCGTAAATATATAAAAATATCTCAAAGAAAATATGGGGCTGACTCGATAGAAATATATATACCCTAACCCTAGAAAATGAGTCATGGCGGCTGGCAACGCTTCTCATTCTCTCTTCTTCAATTCAGATCGAAGGAGTGGCGTTCAAGTGGATACTTATGGAGGTGCGACAATTGACGCGCTGTTAGATTCGATTAATCCCCAATCCACATCTCAAATCCGCGGATTCGACTTGAATTATGTATGATTTTAATTCGATCTGTTAATTTTGTAATAGATCCTTTTAGGGTTTAGTTTTACCGCTGCTAAATCGTTCTGAAAACCCTAATTAAAACTTTCAATGGTATCGGAGCCAGGTTTTACGATATTAATAGATTGGGTTTAACTGGAATCATGCGTGAATCACTTGATTATTAAATCTGGTTGGTGATTAAGGACTTTCAATTTTTAATTTAAGCTTTAGTGAATACCCCTTTAAATTCTCATCTTAAATTGTTATGGTAATGACCATAATATTGAAATTTCAATGCTTTGATTTAAGATGTGCTAGACACACTTCTATGATTCACTAAAGGACATAAAACACAGTTTTGTTCTGACTTGAACTGTGTCACCCAGAATAAGATTTGAATATGGTTTAAATTCGAAAACCTTTCAAGATTGATATTTGATATCGATACCAATTCAAATGTCTGTTTTGCTATTTTTTTTCCAAAGTGTATTAATTGTTTTATTAAAATTAGTTTTGTGGGTTTAATTTTGAATTGAATCTCTTGTGACGAAATACAGTTATATGATCATCTCTGTAATGATTGATTTCTGAAATCAATAAAATTTCTTATTTAATCAAACACATGTTGATATAAAATATATCTATGAATTAAAATTGTTAATTCTATAGATATTTAAAATGTGTTTGAATCTGAAATTATCAGCTATGTCACAACATGGATCAAAATTTTTTCGCTGATTAGGAGAGTAGTTCAATACCTTAAGATTATATATAAAATGATCATTCAAATCAGAATTAAAATTTGATTTTGATTCTATTTGAACTGTATTGGTATTAAAACTATCAAATTCTGTATACATTGATTTTGATTAATATAGTATACTGGACTGTTTATTCGTACTAAAACCACAATCAAAGTGTTTGATTAATTAGTTCGTATGTCCAGATTTTATTATATTTTTTTGATAAAATTGTTTTCACTGATTAATGAATCAGTAAGAATGAATTTTCATATAATGAAATCATCCATATAGAGATTTGTTAAGACAAGTTTTAGATTCGATCTTGATATTTGGAAATGAAACCAAAACCAGTTTGGTTTTTTGAGCATTATGATCCTAATTCTGTTATGTATATATACATTGATCTTAAGAGATAAATGATTGATAAAAGATTTGATTGAATAAAAGATTCATTGTCATACATTCTGTTTTTGCATTCTCATGATATTGCTCATGAATACTTAATGTTCCATAATGATAAATATATATATATATATATATAATGATATATACCTTTTAGTCCTTTATTCGATCTATATATATGTATATCAAAACTGAATGATTAACTAGGAATTAGTTCATTGTTAATCTGAAATCTTTTCACTGTTAATATGAAATTGTTTCATGATTAATCTGTGAAAAATATTTCACATGTTATAAGGCAGTTTGTATTTGATACATAATACAAAATTGTTTTATAATATATATTTTTTATATGATATAAGATCATATAAAATACAGGTCAGAAATATTAACTTAGTTAACATTTCTAATTGATGAACCTTATAATCAGGTAGAATAATCAAAAATCTTGTTTTGACTTGTCAGGCAAACCAAATCATTTTGATCAGATTTAATGATACTTTTTAAATCTGTTAATTTATATAATTACATTATAAATGGATTTAATGTAAAAATCCGTAACTTCCCCGTGAAGGAAAGCGCAGATAGTTCGAGAACAAGCCACAGAAGAACGCAGACGGGAGAACATTTCATTGTATATTACAACAATGCATCAGATTACAAGAATATACAGAGTATAAATGAATATTACACAGAAAATATCAGAGATTACAATGAATTACATAGCAGCGGAAAATAATACAAAACACAACTGAAGGAGATATACGGATACAAAGCTTTCCGGATATCGTTCCAGCTGTAAACCAGGATCCTGTGAATATAAATCTGCAAAACCAAAACTACTAGCTGCCCGTGTTAAAATAGGGGCACCCAGAGTTTAGGTTAAAACAATAAACTCCAGGTCAGTCATGGGACTGGTGTGAGAACTAAAACAGTTATTAATCTTTATTTTTAAAGTTGGGTAAATCAAGGGACCACGCCGTATAACACGGAACGGCTTTCCTCCCAAGAATACCAGTGCATAAAACAACAGCGCAATGCTAAATGAAGAACAATGAAGCTATTATAAGACCCAGGTCCCATCACACAATGCAACACAAACCAGAGGATAGGGTTTTACCTTATAATAGCCAAAGAATGCTTGATATGTTAAAACAAATCTTTTATTATCGCTATAAGTGAAGAAATCAATTTCAAATCATAAGTATCAATCATAGGCGGCATGAATGCCCCATACCACTATGTCGCCATATATAGGTTATACAATCAAAATCGCAAAGTCAAGTATTTGGAAATTGGGTTTCCATCTGTGAATGAGGCAAAAGATAGTCCTCTACCGATTCGAGACAATCTAGCCTACCATGTCTCAGGAACAGCCGCAACTGCACCTAGGAGCCACAGGGCCGGTCCACCGATATGGATTAAAATGCCTGAACACTGCGTTCCCCGCCCTTTGGGGCGTAAATGAGTCCAATGACCCCATCGGTCCCGGATCGACCGATATATCCGAGGCGCCTCGCAACAGCAACAACCACACAGGTGAAAAGTATATAAATGTCAGGGCTGGTAGGTCACTGACACCACCCTAGCTAGAAAGAAACGCATGCCCTCCCTGGATCCTTCTCCCGTTTTTAGTTCACAACCGGGGTGTGAGGCTCGCGAATCAACGCTACACAAAGCTATGCCACACAGGCCGTGCTTTGATCATCAACTACAAGACCCTGCTTTTCAACAAAAGCCTTGATCATCTGCCACTTAGGCATGCCACACAGGTAATTCACTCCATGCGATTGATATCCATTAATATATAACCCCTGAGCTCGTACGTCTCAGAGAAGGGCGTTAAGCAAGAGAATAAATTCTCCGCCGCCAAACAGATGTATATTTAATAGAAATCAATCACACAGACTAAAATCCAATGTCAGACACACAGTCCATTTACAAGTTCGTTCTAGGTCTGAACGAAACCGGAGGCACCTAGTACCCCGCATATCCATCGATCTCCAAATACGTCTGGACGATCACCAACTGTTTCCATCTTCTTGGGTGTACAGCCTAATCAAGATCATCAGTAATTGCCCAAACGACGTGAAGACCTCCGGTCTTCAACCACCGTCTTCATCCTCGACACTACGTCGAATCAGTTATTCAGAATGGGATAAACCCGGTCTTTCCGAATAACTCACGTATATTTTAAATAAGTGTTACACAAACACAACATACGCCTCATTCCAATTCAGAATATTCTTTTATTCAAATATTCTTATACATTGGGAAAGGTTCCCATTAATTTTATCAAAGATAAATTCTTTAAATTTATTCTTTAATCTCCTTTGAATATCAATTCAAACTAGTCGGGATTAGCGAACCACACCGAAGTAATCATTTATTTTAATTTCCCTATACCAACCTATTCATCCCATGAAGTAAAACTGGTCATACTTCATATCTAACACCACGGTGTTATCGGTAAATTCAATTACCATTTCACGTTCTAATCTAATTAAAGATTTAACTATCGCCTGGAGCAAAACTAGTGATACTCCATTCTCGATCATTTCAATCAAATTAAAGATTCATTAAAACTCCACTTAGTTTTAATCTTTAACTGGGTTAAAGAATCGGTGTCATTTAAAACACGGTTCACGACAACCCAAAATCACATTCTATTAATTATCGGGTTAAAGAACAAGTGTTATTTAAAACACTGTTCACGATAAACCCAAAAATCAATATCAATATCAATTTAATTCCAATTAAATATTATTTAATTGGTACACTTCATTAAATCTAAATAAAATGATTTAATCTTTTCTCAACTGGGTTCAAGAACAGGGTTAATGAAGACACCATTCACGACAAACCTAAATCACATTTGATATTAAATACAAGGCTCTGAATAGAATATATATCGGCTTATATTCAATATCAAATTCTACGACCAACAAATATCGTATTGGAAATAATGATATAAATATATCTTTCAAATTTACAGAACAGTATCTGTAAAATCACGAAATCCAACATCGAAATAATCCAAAGACAATTTCGATTCAAATCCATTCCAATTCAATTATTGGAAATTCTGGTTATTTTCAAAACCATTTCAAATCCAATTTATTTATTTAAAAATAAATAAATTATTATTCTAGTTCTAAACTAGTTCATTTCGATAAAAAACTATTTTTATTTTTCAAATATGGAGTTTTTCATCCCAATTCTTCACATATCAATTCTTATGATTCTACACAAATTATTACTATTTTTAATAATTTTATCAAGGCCCGTACAGTCGATTTCCATCAACGACCATCGAACTGCACTTATAGCGACCTTTTCCAAATTTGATTTGGACATAATTCCAAATCCAACCGTTAGATTTCAAATTTCTAATATTCGTTAGAAAGCTCTTTTCGATACGAACCCAACGGTTCCGGTTTTAGGAGAATCCGACGGTCGGATCTCCCGTAATATTCGTTCGAAGTCAATGGTCGAAATTCGCGAATTGCCGCGGCGCAGCGCGTTCTATTCAGGCCATTATATTATATATAATATATATATAATATATACTTCATCGATTTCAATTCAAAACGTGCTTTATAAATCGTTTTAAATTCATTTTCAAAACGGTTTCAACTTCATATTCAATTTCAAATCAAAATTGATTATTCCAACATAAATTCGTTTTAAATTCATTTCAAATTGATTTCAATTCAATTTCAATTTAATTCAGATGCAATTCCTTTCGATTTCAATTCGAATTCAATTCTATTCAATTTCAATTCGAATTCATTTCTATTCAATTTCAATTCGAATTCACTTTTATTCAATTTCAATTTGAATTCATTTCTATTCAATTTCAATTCGAATTCATTTCTATTCAATTTCAATTCGAATTCATTTCTATTCAATTTCTATTCGAATTCATTTCTATTCAATTTCAATTCGAATTCATTTCTATTCAATTATTTCTTTTTTCAAATATTTCTTTTTCAAATATTTCTATTTCAAATATTTCTACTTCTAAACTGGAATGAGGCCCAATCAATTACCATATAATGTTAATTATATGGATTTTCTACAACACAGGTATATATCAACAACGATGAATAATCAACCATTATCCAAAGTGCTTTCCACACTGTATAAGCATCAAATATAAATATTCAATGCTTATAACAGTCTGTCAATCAATCGATCGACATACAACTAAACAATCGGGATTAGTGTACGTCAAATATCATCCCGATACCCGTGTGGGGTTTCAAACAATCAAACACAGATTTTATTTGTGCAGTTGGGCGATGTGTAAAATTTATCGTCCCAATCAATATCAGTCAAATGTGTGTATATAAACAAATCTCCGATTTGTTTATAAATGTTTATTTTATATACACGTTAAAAATTCTATTTTCAACTATAAAATATTTTTAACGATATAAATATTTTATTTCGTTTCACCTCACACAATCAACTACACATCAAAATCAAACAAACAAGCATACAAGCCGTTCATGGTCTGTGGACGACGGGTGTCGGGTGCTACTAAACACCGTCTGCATCCTAGTATATATTTATAACTAGAAAATAAAATTAAAAGGTGAGAAGTTCTCACAGATTAGCTAATCCAACGTCACGACTCTTCTTATGTAGAAATCTTCGCCGTTCTTGTCTCTTATCACTTTCTCTGCCCGTGTTCTCTACATATGTAAAAATCGAATTTTTACTTTGTTATTCAATATATAAAAATCGAATTTTTTCTTTGCTATTCAATATATAAAAATTGAAATTTTTTCTTTGCTACTCAATATATAAAAATCGAATTTTTACTTCGTTATTCAATATATAAAAATCATAATTTTACTTCGTTATTCAATATATAAAAATCATAATTTTACTTCGTTATTCAATATATAAAAATCTCGCCTTTTCAAATATGAAGATTTAATTTTTATTTCATCACTATAAAAATCACCTCTTTATTTCAACATATATACAATAAAAATCAGATTTTTATTTTGCTATATTTATAAAGATGATATTTTTACAAACTTGCCTATATAAAAATTATATTTTTATACTTCTACAATATAAAAGATTATATTTTTATATTTCACATATGATAAAAATCATATTTTTTGTTTATAAAAATTAAACCTTTTTATATAATATATATATAAGCCGTATATTCCTAACGTAATGTCATTCAAAAATAAAGATACGATTTTTATTACGCCCGCATACACACAAAACTGAAAATAAAATTAAATGTAATTAAAAATAAACACTTACAGGGTTCTAACTCGGACGAAGGGGAAAAGAGGAGGTCGGAGGAGCCGTGGGGGTTGCTGGAGGGGGTCGCCGGCGTCAGAGGGTTAGGGCAGGCGGCGGGCTTCGCGATGGAGGGTCGGAGGTCGGATCGGAGGAAGAAAAGAAGGGGGAGGGAGGAAGAATGGAGCTGCTGCAGTGGAGGGGAGCGGGAAGATGAGGGGGAGGAGGACGCGGAGGAGAACGGGAGGTGAGGGGGCCCCGCGCCAGAGGCGGCGGTGGTGGATTGCGCGGGTTCACGGCTCCGGCGAGATTTTTTCTTTTTTCTTTAAAATCGATTTGAACGATAAATGAGGTAAGTGGGTTGACCTTAGGGAATATAATATATATATATATATATATTAATTAATTAATTCAATTAAGTAACTTTTTCCTTCGAACTCGAAACGAGACCCACCGCCTGTCGTCCCTAGCGTTCTACCCCCATTCCGAACACAATGGGATATGTATCGTAAGCTGATCTGATCGTTACGATCTGTTTTCGCCAAATCAACATATAACTCCATATATTGAATTTGAATGTGCATTTCAATTTATCGAGGCCACATACTAACTAGAAAAATTCCCGAAAAATATTTTCTAGCTTCGTATTGATGATACGGTCCTAACAAAACTAGTTTCGTCAAATTCTGAGACCATTTGAAAAATGGCCAATTTCCAGTCGATTAAAATCAACTGAAACTGGTCAAATGCGTTTTCTTTTGCCACGCTCACATATTGATTCGAAAAATTATGAAATTTGGAATCTAGCAATAATTTGACATCACAGATCCAACAAAAGTGGTTTCGTCGAAATCCGAGGTCGTTTACGAAATTTCCATTTTTAAGGGCCTGAATTCCATAGCGACTATTCAGAATTTTCAACTGGGCATATCTTTTGACTCCCGCTATGAAATTTCAATTTTTCGGGTTCGTTGGAAAGATATTATCAATTAGATTCAAATATTTTTGGTTTCACTAAAATCCGGCTTATTTTGAATCCTGTACATTCATTTGAAGTTTGAAATCGAATTATCGAACTACCGCGCCATTTTCAATTCCTTTTATAAATATAAATAAATATTTATATTCTATCGACGATCTATATAAATATATTCGTTCGAATTCTATTCAAAATAAATTTCTTGTCCATATTATTTAAAATAATTCATTTTAAATAATCAAAATTTGCTAAAATTGCCAAAATAAAATTTTTAAACTGGCCCAGATTTCCGGGTTATTACATTTAATGTAGTTTTATATGAACAAACCAATTTGATTGGATCTGTGTAGCTGTATGAATCTTGATATTTGTACATGCAGGGTTGTAACATCTTTTGAATGTCAAACATGTTATAGTTTTGCCAATTATGTTAGGCATGTATTGTATATATACATATATAGAAGCACATCCGATTGAATATGTCACTGGATATAAATCTATTTACGAAACAGATTCAAAACAGATTACATGAATCTGTAGTATTGTGATACGGTGTGTGTATATATATATATACAACTTGGCAAATATGATCTGCCTTAACCTTACATGTTTATTCAGAAATATGGGCACAAATTTATTCATATTAATATGATTTATATTCAAATGACATATGAATGCTATTATTTGTATATATTTCATTTTAAAATACACCAGTGCAAGCATATATAGTGTAAGACCTATACATTGTTCAAAGTGGCATGAGAGTCATGCCAGAAATCACTATAGAATAACCTATGTTCTGAAAAACTGTGTGTTCAAATTCTTACCCCATTAAATGTGTTATACAGTGACAAAATTATTTTGTAAGTTTACATAGGAGGTTGGCAATTGATCATGAATTGATTCTATAAAACTTACATATTAGATGTATGACCTTATTTTATTGATAGTGATGTAAGATTGTTACGCAGTAAATTATACAAATAATGTATTTGGGATCAGTTTGTATATATATAAAAGTCAATATACACATTGGTGATATGTGGCATTTAAATCATCATTATATATATATATATCAAATGTGGCTTGTATATAATGATATAAAAGATGTACCTCATACTTCAAACTGTATCAAGTGTCTTGGTAAGTATATACTTGTTTTGCTTTAAAACTGTTAGTGTAAATTGAATATTCTTGATAAATTTACAGCATGAAATCTATGTTATTAAATCCATAATAGAATATGAAAATAGCTCATAAGTAGTTGTTTGCATTCCTGAATCATATGTTGATTTATTTAACTTATTTTATAAATTTCTAATATTTATTTCATGCTACAAGACTGTGTGAAAGCAAAAACAAGACAGACTTGTTTACAGCTTTAATGATACCAATTTGAAATGTAACATCTGAATGTATTTGTTTATGGCTATGATGCTTAGCTAATTGAACCAGTGTTGAAATTGTTTCAGCAGATGGTGGCAACAATATACTCAAAAGTTGAGACTACTAGCCACTGCAGTGAGCACAAGTTCAAGGAAAAACAAGTGTGACTTGTTTTAATCTTAAAATTTTGGTTTATATGTATATGTAATTCACAGTTTACATCTGATGTAAATGTGTAGGTATAAGACAGCTAAAAATAAATGAAAAGTTATCTCGTAGGATTTAGCAGTGTAAAATATGTTATTGTAGAATACCATTTTATATTTGCTTATTTGCCTGTGTAATTCATTATTTGATAATGGATCTATTTTGGTGTGGACTTTTAGCTTATGTAACCCATAAGGTTTTGTATGCTGTAAAATTGATAAACTGTATGTATATACACACAGACAGTCTTGTACGCTTTTTAATTAAACTGTGTAGATTAAAATGTGTGTGTGTACATATAGGTATATATATTGTCTGGCAATTATTCTTAATGTATTACTGAGTAATTATAGTACAGATAATACATTAATAGTTGTGATAGGGTCTGACCCTTTCTTGTAATTTCTTTAACCAATATTGTGTTTCAGTAATATTTAATCTTAGTTCTTATAGAAAGACTACAAATGAATATATGTTTGATATATCCATAATTCATATTGTTCCAAATACGAACTGAGATGTGTTATAATAGGTTTATTGGGCCTTTAAGGTTGAGTCTATATGTATACATGATATAGAGCGAAGCCAAAATTGTGTTGCACAATTTTATGAGCTCCATTATAACCATAATTTTGAAATGTTCAAAAGAAAATATGTATATATATGATATATATATATATATATGTATATGTATATGTATATGTATATTTGATACATATATTTTATTTAAATTTATATTATGAATATAAAATACATATTATGACATATGTAAATAACTCTAATATATTTTCCACTACGAATTATAAATTCCCTCTAAAAGCAAATTTTGTTATATTAAGTCATGGTGACGTCTTCCAATAATATACTCATCACTGTCCAAAATCACTGGATGTAACTAACGCCAAAGCGTTGTGCACCTTTTATTTTGGTTATATGCGATGGAGTAAAATGTGGTGCTCCAACCTATTATTGGGTCTGACTTAACTAGGCTGCATAATACG
This sequence comes from Allium sativum, assembly GCA_030737875.1. NCBI lineage: Eukaryota > Viridiplantae > Streptophyta > Magnoliopsida > Asparagales > Amaryllidaceae > Allium > Allium sativum. Next base: position 449,364,202 of record CM060919.1, read on the forward strand.
ATTATGGCCTTAGAGACAATAGCATGAATTATTCTATATTTTGAGCAAATGAATAATATTGAACAAAATGTTCATCATACGATCCAAGAATTATATACGATATAATTGACATAAGATGTCTACCTAAAAGGTTGTGTTTTGGGTTTAGCCAAAGCTGGGTCAAGGCATGACTAGATATGGATCTTGGAACACCGTTATATATGTATACCGATATGTATATATAAACAGAGAGATGTTAATTTGAGTGGGAGCGTATTTTAGTTTAAATATTATATTTATGTTAATATAAATTTTGATTGTCAAAATTTTGAATTTATATTAAATGATTATTATAGAATTAGTTTTTTTCATCTACTGTAGATATTAAATAACAAAATAACTCCGATAATTCAAATTAATCCTTAAGAAGGACAAATTAAATTAAATAAAATTTCTTGACTAACATTAAAATTTGTGGATTGTCCTCAAACAAATTAAACGTAATTGTTTTAGATATAAAGAGAGGATCTAAAATAAGTTAAAGTATGACTTCAACTGAATAAAATATAAATGTTATAATAATCTACTTATACATTTCTAGTATTAGATACTAGATATAAATCACATAAATGTATGTTGATTTACAGAATAAGTAGAAATCTAATAAAAGAATAAGTGGACTTACAATTGGAAATGAAGAAAATGTTGATATATTATCCATAGTAAGTTGATTCTTGTTGAATATACTGGCTTAATTAAATAAACAAGATAATTGTTATTACGAAATTCCACTTAAAATAAATGTTATAATATATCTTGTTTAGACAAGTTTGAATTTCATTTGTAATAAAAGAATAATTGTTATTCATTTTATTTAAATGAAATATCGTATGGAATTTCACAAATAGTTAATGATATTTGTAAATCCTTAACTATAATGTACTTGACATTAATAATGACTGGATTAAATTTAGTGATTTAAATCCAATATACCTTTAGTATTACCAGTTAGCCCAGTAAACAAGAAAGTATATCAAAACTCCATAATGATGAAATTTTGAAATCAATTGATTTCGAATCATACAAAGGATGCAAATCTTGTTTATTAGGCAAAATAACCGAATCACCTTTCACTTACACAGTGATTGAGTGATAAGTATTGGGTCTCGAACATAATGATGTATATGGAGCAACGAATACATAAGCTAGAAGTAGGTTCTATTACTTCATTATATTTACTGATGATATTAGTAGATATAGATATGTATATCTTATGAAATACATATCAGAATCCTTTGAAAAGTTCAAAGAATTCAAAGCGAAGTTAGAAACCAATTTTAATAGAAAATGAATATTTTTCGAACAGTTCGAAAGAGAACATTTAAGCCAATAAATTTAATGACTATCTGAATGTGTTTGGAATTGTTTCACAACTCTGTCCACCTAGAACACCATATTAGAATGGTATGTCTGAACGGAGATATTGAACCTTATAAGATATAGTACGATTAATGATAAGTCATATAGATCTTCCTATAAGTTAAATTTAGTACAATTATGTTAAATCCCACTAAAACGATTTGAAAACGTCCTTCCTCTGATAAGATCGTACCCAAATCAGATAACTATTTTATGGATATAAATTCTCTGAGAATAAAATGTTTATTACTTGATTTGGTATCCTTGTGAAGGAGAGTCAGTCTCTAAGATATCGATGGGAATAAAATAGAATTTGGGATATATCGAAAACTACAAGATACCATTAAATCTTGTATAGACAAGAAATTGAGTGGGAGTTACACAATAACTCTAATTTTATTTGATAACACATTGATTATTGTAAATAATATTAGTTTAAAAACAAGAAATAGATATTGATTCTAAGAAAGAAAATGTTTGGATTAAGAAGTTCGTGATTGAACTTAATTCATTGTTGATCGAATGATACACATTGCGATAACAATATGGCTGTTGCTCAGGCCTAAAACATTAAACTCATCATCTATCCAAACATATATTTTAAGAAATATAATTCTTATGTGAAGCTGTTCACAGGAGAAATAAACATATCTACAAAGTTACAAAAGTTGTAATGTTGCAGACCTACTGAATTAAACTCTGTCGCAGCAGAAGTTTAATAGTCACACTAGTTTCATGAGTATACGATACGTGAATGATTGACTCTAGTGCAAGTGGGAGATTGTTAGAGTTTATGCCCTAGAGGCAATTCACTTGATGAGATAGATAACACTGTTGATGTTATTATTTTATTTGAAATAAAATAAAATATTATGTCATGTTATATTTACTGCGTAATATAAATATTAGCATAATAGAAGTCCTTAGAATAATAATACGGAATTATATAGTTCGAGTAAGACTGAACTTGAGATTATATAATGTGATAAGTATTATAATTCTTAAATGTCCCTAATCGAGTTTTATTGTTTATATAGGACAACAATAAAGCGTTGAGACTAGTATATTGATTGACTGATGTTCACATCTCATTGATCATTAATATACGTGATATTAAAGTCAAGATATAAATACATATTAGAGAATAACGTATTGGGCTGACCCACCGTGAGATAACTACATGGAATATATTCAATAGTATCATAAGTTGTTCTCATAGTGACAGTGATGTAATGGTCCTCAAACCTGAAATCATTATAATCTTATTCGAGGATATTTGTGTTTTGATATCATCTAAAGTTATTTCGTAACAGAGTAATGATAACGGTGATCATTAGATATATCTTGAATCGAATGAAAATTATGAATGATCTAGATGGAATTTAACCCTACGATATATTCATAGTGATATCCATGGGCCTCTTGATTGAGTGAGACTGTGAAATTCATGGCCGTGCTCAAATATTGATTTGTTTTAAACAGTCTACTCATCGATCAAGAAAACGAATTAAATTATAACGAGGATGATACGATCCATGCCTCTAGTTTAATCCTGGATATTTTGGTTAAAAGGATTATATTATATAAATACACTGGTCACAGAAAGGTTGTATCGAATCATTGATCTTATTACAACTTGGGTAGCAGCGACGTATTGCTAGATGCCAATCACTGTTTGTGATTTTAAATATGATTTAAATTCATTGCCAACGTTGTAGTAACCTATAGGGTCACACAATTGAACGTTACGAAGGAGAAACTATTTTCTAGACAAATAAAACATCAATTTGTTGATATTTTATTTGGGGTTTGAATTGGTATTTAGTTGGTTCCTATTTCTATGGTCAAAGCCTGATTTTAAAGGGGACATTTGATTTCACTTTTAATAGATGATACTTGGCATTACCGTAAATATATAAAAATATCTAAAAGAAAATATGGGGCTGACTCGATAGAAATATATATACCCTAACCCTAGAAAATGAGTCATGGCGGCTGGCAACGCTTCTCATTCTCTCTTCTTCAATTCAGATCGAAGGAGTGGCGTTCAAGTGGATACTTATGGAGGTGCGACAATTGACGCGCTGTTAGATTCGATTAATCCCCAATCCATATCTCAAATCTGCGGATTCGACTTGAATTAGGTATGATTTTAATTCGATCTGTTAATTTTGTAATAGATCCTTTTAGGGTTTAGTTTTACCGCTGCTAAATCGTTCTGAAAACCCTAATTAAAACTTTCAATATTAACAAAAAAAAAATCAAACATATAAATACATCAATCATATAACATAAATTATACACATAAATAATTATCACAAGTTCAAAGTTGAACTCATTTACGTCAATATATTTACCGTATATTGTTGTAATATTAACGTCAAATACCTACATTTTAAAATTTATTTAGTTCTTTACAAAACACCGTACAATATCATTTAACATTGTACATTTAAGTTGACACGTTTAAATTAATTATATGATGTTGAATTTAACAAATGAATTCAATCAATAAATTGTTGTTCATTCATCTAATTAACGCTAAATGTGTGATGTTTTAAAATGTACACCATGTTCATATCAATAAAAATGGAAAAAATAGTTTTTCTTTTTGAATATAAAGTTAAATAAGTCACGCGGTTTAAATAATATATGTAAACAATAATAAAAAAATAATATATTATAAACTTATCTCAACAAATTTAAGAAAACAATTTCCGCTTTAAATAACCACATTTTAACATTTCTACAATTATTTGTCAGACCTTCTCTATTTTCTAATGATATTTTATATTTCAATCTACATGTTTAAACTACTCATGAAATCTTAAATTATAATTACTTAAATATCTCACCAAGTATTTATTCCATTTTTCTAATAGCTCTCAATAATATACGTCAATTTTACTATATATATTCATATTAAAAAAAAGTATTTTTTTTCCGTATAACTATAAAGATTTATAAATCACATAACACGAACTATAACTATGTATACCAGCAATAATGGGAAAATTAATTTGTAAATTAGCTATTATTCATTTATATCAAGAATTTACAATATATTCTATTATAAAGTTCATTTTGAAAATCAGTAACTCCAAAACATTTTTTTTGCAAATTTCTTTTCAATTTTTACTACTATGCTATACAGTTAAACTAATTTTGTAATTTTACATTTAACTTATTTAAACAAATTTTATTAAATAATATTTACTAATTCATCGAATAAACTACTAACGTACATCAATTTCAATATGTGTATGTGTGTGTATATTAACAAAAATGATTTAAAAAATATTAAATACACACACACACATATCTATTAAATAGTAGTAAAGTAGAACTTTTTAAAGCTCTCTCTTTAATTTCAAGATTTTTCCATCTTATGCTTAATTATTCTCTCCGGATATTTTATTTTTAAATTAAAGCATCACTTTACACTTATTTACTATTTCTCTCATGTTGTTTTATTTCTTTGTCATTTTACATTTTGATATAGACATTTCAAAGTTTATACAATTATTTATCAACGGTTAGCTTCTAACATTTTAAATTTAAGTCCACATATTAAATTAATTACAAAATCAAAAATTTAAGTGATTTGAACAAATTTAATCAACTAATATTTCTTTTAAATGCTAATTAAAAAGACAAAATTGTATTTTTTTAGCTCCAAATACCTACATTTCAAATTTTTGTAATCATTTAAGTCTCTCTCAATTGTTTTCTAACATTATACATTTAGTACTATATTTTACAATTAACTACATAATCTTAAAACTATTTAAATAATTTTAGCAAACCATTATTTACTTATTTGTCTAATAAATCACATCAAGGTTAACCGTATTCATGTTAACAAAAATGAAACCAATCAAATGCATCAATCTTATAACATAAATTATACACATAAATAAATATCACAAGTTCAAAGTTATCCCATTTACGTCAATGTATTTATCGTATATTGCATTGTAATGTTAACGTCAATTGCCTACATTTTAAAATTTATTTAGTTATTTACAAAACACCGTACAATATCATTTAACATTGTACATTTAAGTAGATATGTTTAAATTAATTATGTTACTTTGAATTTAATAAATGAATTCAATCAATAAATGGTTGTTAATTCATCTAATTAACGTTAATGTGTGATGTTTTAAAATGTACACCATGTTCATATCAACAAAATGGAAATTTTAGTTTTCCTTGCGAATACAAAGTTAAATAAGTCACACGGTTTAAAAATTATATGTAAACAATAGTAAAAAAATTATAAACTTATCTCAATAAATTTATTCTAAATTAAAGAAAACAATTTCCGTTATAAATAACCACATTTTAGCATTTCTACAATTATTTGCCAAACCTTCTCAATTTTTTAATGATATTTTATATTTCAATCTATATGTTTAAACTACTCATGAAATCTTAAATTATAATTATTTAAATATCACATTGAATATTTAGTCCATTTTCCAATAGCTCCCAATTAATATACGCTAATTTTACTACGTATATTTATATTAAATAAGTTTTTTTTCATACAACTATAAAGACGTGTAAATCACATAACATGAACTATGTATACCAACAATATTAAGAAAGTTAATTCGTAAATTAGCTATGATTCATTTATATAAAGATTTTACAATATATTATATTATAAATTCATTTTGGACATCAGTAACTCCAAAGCAAATTTATATTTTTTTTTTTGCAAATTTCTTTTCAATTCTTACTGCTATGCTATTCAGTCAAACTAACTTTGTAATTTTACATTTAACTTATTTAAACAAATTCTATTAGATAATATTTGCTAATTCATTGATAAACTACTAACATACATCAATTTCAACATGTGTTTGTGTGTGTGTGTATGTAATAACCCGGAAATCTGAGCCAGTTTAAAATTTTTATTTTGGCAATTTTAGCGAATTTTGATTATTTAAAATGAATTATTTTAAATAATAACGACAAGAAATTTATTTTGAATAGAATTCGAACGTATATATTATATAGATCGTCGTTAGAATATAAATATTTATTTTAAATTATAAAAGGAATTGAAAATGGCGCGGTAGTTCGTTAATTCGATTTCAAACTTCAAATGGATGTACAGGATTTAAAATAAACCGGATTTTAGTGAAGCCAAAAATATTTGAATCTAATTGAGAATATCTTTCCAACGAATCCGAAAAATCAAAATTTCATAACGAAAATCAAAAGATATGTCCAAATGAATTTTCAGAATAGTCGCTATGGAATTTCGGCCCTTAAAAATGGAAATTTTGCAAACGACCTCGGATTTCGACGAAACCACTTTTGTTCGATCCGCAATGTCAAGTTATTGCTAGATTCCAAATTTCGTAATTTTTCGAATCAATATGTGAGCGTGGCAAAGGAAAACGCGTTTGACCAGTTTCAGTTGATTTTAATCGACTGGGAAATGGCCATTTTTCAAATGGTCTCAGAATTCGACGAAATTAGTTTTGTTAGGACCGTATCGTCGATACGAAGCTAGAAAAGATTTTTCTGGAATTTTTCGAGTCCGTGTGTGACCCTAGTAAATCGAAATGCGCGTTCAAATTCAATATATAGAGTTATATGTTGATTTTGACGGAAACTGATCGAAACGATCGAATCGGCCTATGATACATATCCCATTGTGTTCGGAATGGGGGTAATTAGCTATAGATGATAGGCGGTGGGCCTCGTTTCGAGGTCGAAATAAAAGTCAACTTTTTTTTGAAATAAAATAATATAAAAATAAAACCTCTCCCCCTTACTTCCTCTCAGGCCCTGTAACGACCCGTGTTCTACACATCATAGAATTGTAGAATATTTATTTCTTTCCCGCGTGAAGTTGTATGGTCATGTAACTTTGGGAAACATTTATTAGAGTCATTTCCCCTGTTCATGATTTTTGTCGATTTTTAAATGACCATTTTGCCCCTAGTCAGCACTGTTTTGGCCATAACTTTTGATAGGGAAGGAATTTTGACCTGAAACCACTTCCATTAGATTCGTTTGATGGTTTCTCTTTCCGTAGAGTGGTCATAATAGCCAAACGGACTTACCGTTTGGGAGATATGGCTGAAACAAGGTTTGGAGGGTGAAAAACTGCTTAACCGGGCCAAATCGGGTGATTAGTGAGTAGGCCCATAATCCATTTCGGGATTAGGGTTATGGGAGGGCTGAGATGAGATGGAGAATCATTCCATTTCAGTTTTCTAGCCTCCACTTAGTCCCCAAGAAACCTAATAATGGCCTCCACTCTCTAAAGTCTCCAAATCACCCCCAAACCACTCCAACTTGAAGAAAAAGAGATTAGCAAGACCAAATCAAGAAGATCTCCACCTAATCAACCTTGGAGCTGCTGTTAGCATTGGGATTCGCATCAAATCAGAGAATTATTTCAGATCTTAGTTTGTTTTGTGGCTAAGGTGAGTGATTAGCTTGCTTTTTGCACTAATTATGGCCAAATTGGGGTGATTAGTGCTAATCAGCGTTTTTAAAGGAAAATAAATTTCGGAAAAATGTTTATAAAATCATAAACAATGTTTTAGACCTCTGATATGAGTTTGGGTTAATTTGGTTAAGTTTTGCTAATCATACCATTAGTTATGCTCACATATGCTTAAGGGAAAACATGGGGTTTTGGGCATGTTTGATCCATTTTACCATGTCATATTGTTGTTTTGGTGTTTGAGGTCACTTGTATGTGTTGCTATGACTCTATGACATGCTTTGTGATTGATTGCAATAGTTAGAATGGTCAAAAACGTCGTCGAGTGGCGTAAACAGTCGCTGGAAAAGTCAGTGCAGGAAATCGGATCGGATCGCCCCCTACCCGATCCGAACCGCCCATTTCCCTTCACCACGAATCGATGGTGCACTCCGATCCGATCCGAGGTAGCAGTCACGAACCGAGACGATGAAGGCCACGATCCCAATGATGATGAAAGGGATCCGAACCGATCCAATGGAGATCCATAACCCGAAATGCAAAGGTAGTTCAAGTGGAAGTTCGAGCTCAGGATCCAGACGGGAACCAATGAGTTCACTTCGTGATTGGGCTTTGCTGCGGGACGTGTGCTAAGGAGTTGTCGGTGCCTATGACTTTGGATCACTATGTATTAGAGGTGTATGGACGGACTCGGGCTTTGGATATGGTGCGACTAGGGAGCTACCTACCAATGGAGTGGGATCATGGATACGTTGGGCGTGATTCCATAGGTTTGGCGTTGGTGGTAGTAGGAATGGACATAGTCGTACAAAGTCGAGTTCTGTCGTTTTCTTGAAGGGTTATGGTGATCAAAGAAGTAGATACCGTATGCTTTACGCACTGAGTGAGAGTTGTGAGGATGGTTGCTATGCTTGATTGTTTGACATACACATCCCCACCCCCGTATACTTATATTATGTGGTTGTGAAATCACAGAGTATTGTACCGTGTAGTACTAACTCTTTGATTGCAGGTCCAGGTTCAGGTATGACTTAGTATACCTGCTATTATTCTGTTTATGCTTGCTACCACTCATACCAGACTGATGTCTGACCCAGAGTTTTATGTTTCTTCTTATTACTCTGGGTGCTCACACGAGCAGACTAGAGACAGGGATAGCTGGTAGTGCGCTTGGTAGATGGACTGAAGACGAGCAGGAGGCTCCACGTATGATATATAGTTATTCTCCCTGTGTCGTGATCGGTATCTACTTTGGGCATTAGTAGCATACCTATTTTGTTTATCTTAGAGACAGTATTTTGAAGTTGTAATAAGCTGTATTTGATATTTCCGCTACTCTGATGATGTTAGTTCAAGTTTTCAGCTTATGCACTGTCTCATCTGTTTTATGTCAAGTATATGTTGGTTATTATATTTTATCCCATGCGCTGTGAGACATATTACAGGTTCTTTATTTGGTTCATCTTCTTTCTTTCTCATTCTTTGGCGACCGTCCCATGCCAATTGGACATGTGTACAGCGCACAATTGGAGTAAATGTCGGTTGGTGCGGGGCGGCCGTCACATTTGGTATCAGAGCTCTAGGTTGCGTAGTTAACCCAGGGAAAGACACTAGGGAGAGTTAGTACGTATATGAGAGCGCGTATTTGTGATTACTTTGGTTTTCAAAAGCTATGTATATATATACTATTAGTAGTATAAGAATGAAGTTGCACTGCACTAGTACCACTATGGGGTCGTTAATCGTTCTTCTTTTTACAGATTGACGATGAGCCGATATGTGAGAGGTACTGGTAGAGGGGCCAATAATGGAAATGCCGCTGACATGAGGGCGATGTTTACCGACCTCATGAGAGACATGCTTAGAGAAGTGCAAGGGACGGTTCCTAACCCCGGAGTTGGTGGTGGCCCAGTAGTGCAAGCGCCTAGGGTCGATTTCGCCAAGTTGAGTAAGGATTACACTAATCTTGGTGGAAAGCCGTTTCACGGAACAGAGTCGGCCACGGATGGATTGGTTGGATAGCTGTGATCGAATCTTCGATGACTTGGGTATCGAGGATGCGATGAAGAGAAGGCTAGCGTCTCGTCAGCTGCAAGGACGAGCGATGAATTGGTGGAATGCTATTAGGGCAGCCACACCAGAAGATCAAGTTACTTGGGATCAGTTTAAAGCTCGCTTTAGCGACAAGTATATCCCAGCTGCCCAGAAGTCGGAATTGTTTAGGAAGTTCTTGGAGCTTAAGCAGAATGGAAGGGCAGTATCGGATTATGTTGCTGAGTTCGACACTTTGTCGAAGTATGGTTTATCTCTAATCGATACTCCCGAAAAGAAAAATGAGAAGTTCATCACTGGCTTGGATGAATACTTAGGGGAGAGGCTGATTAATCACATCGATGAGACATTTGAGTCGATTGTGGGAAAAGCTTTGAGGTCAGAAAGTCTTTACCCTAAGCCGAAGACTGGGGTTGTTGCTGCATCTGCTGAAGAACCAAAGCCGCAAGCAAGCGGTGGAGGCAAGAATAACTCTCAGAATAAGAGGAAGCAGAACCAAGCTAAGGATGGCCAGAAGAAAAGCAGGAAAGAAGTCGAGTGCTTCAAATGTGGAAAGAAGGGCCATTATGCAAGGGAATGTAGGGCCAAGATAGTGGGAAAGAAGTGCTTTAATTGTGGCCAGGAGGGACATTTTAAGGATAAGTGCCCGCAGCCTCTGAAGGAGAATCAGATTGTGAAAGCATATGCCATCAATGTTGTTCCTTCTTCGTCGAATGCCCCAACTGCGGCGGAGAAAGGAAAGGGAGTCGTCATTCAAGGTATGCTTTCCATTTATGATCTTCCTGTTAGAGTTTTGTTCGATACCGGAGCTTCCCATTCCTTCATATCTAGTGACCTGGTAGATAGGTTGGGATTGGAACCCGAGTTAGTCGATAGACCATTAGCTGTGACGAACCCGATTGGTGGTTCAACAAACCTCAGTATGATCTGTCGTAATGTGGTCTTATCGAGTCATGGATGTATGTTTGTTTGTGATTGCTTTGTTTTGGGATTTACTGGGTATGGCATTATTTTGGGGGTCGATTGGCTCCAAAGATACGGGGTGGTGGTAGACTGTGAGGGCTTTTTGGTGACAGTTAGGGCGGATGATGGGCGGAGGGTAGTGTTTGGTAATCTACCCTGTGATGGGGTAATGGCTAGTTTTGTAAATTCCCTCGACATCCCGCATGATGAGTTATCAGGTTTGCCCGTGGTTGGCCAGTACCCGGACATCTTCGAGGAAGTGACCGGACTTCCACCACACCGAGAGATTGAGTTTCGTATTGATTTAGTGAAAGATGCCAGACCTATAGTGATGCCACTTCGTCGTATGGCACCACGAGAACAGAGAGAGCTCGAGGTGCAAGTTAGCGATCTTTTGAAGAAGGGATTTATTAGAAGAAGTGTTTCCGAGTGGGGAGCACCAGTTGTGTTTGCTACTAAGGCAGATGGTTCCCTTCGATTGTGTGTGGACTATCGCGAGTTAAATAAGGTGACGAGGAAGAATAAGTATCCTCTACCACGGATAGATGATTTGTTTGATCAACTGGAAGGAGCTAGAGTGTTCTCCCAGTTGGACCTCGCAACAGGATTTCATCAGCTCCGTGTAGCAGCTAATAGTATAGCTAAAACGGCATTTAGGACGTCGTCTGGGTTTTATGAGTGGTTGGTCATGCCATTCGGGTTGACCAATGCACCAGCATACTTCGTGGATCTTATGAATAGATTATTCAGAGACCAATTGAATAAGTTTGTTCTTGTGTTCGTAGACGATATCCTTGTTTACTCGAGGACAGAAGAGGAACACAAGGAACATTTGAGAATTGTGTTGGAGGTGTTGAGAAGACACCAATTGAAAGCGAAGTTTTCTAAGTGTCACTTCTGGAGGAGAGAAGTGAGATTCTTGGGCCATGTTGTTTCAGAGAATGGTATTGCCGTGGACCCTGCGAAGGTGGCTACGGTACAAGATTGGTCTACGCCCAAGAATCCAAAAGATGTAAGAAGTTTCTTGGGGTTAGCTGGATATTATCGTAAGTTTATCAAAGACTTCTCCAAGACAGCGGCACCGTTGACTCAGTTGACTAAGAAGAATCAAGCCTTCATTTGGGACGGAGGGTGTGAAAAAGCATTCAAGAGTCTAAAGGAAAAGTTGACGCGTGCGCCAGTGTTGGTCGTTCCTAAGGGAAATGAAGAGATGACGGTATACACGGATGCTTGTGGTACCGGACTGGGTGCGGTATTGATGCAAGGAGGTAGGGTTGTAGCTTATGCTAGTCGACAGCTAAAGCCACATGAGAAGAAGTATCCTACCCATGATTTGGAATTGGCAGCGATTGTATTTGCGCTGAAGATGTGGAGACATTACCTCTTGGGAGAAAGATTTGAGCTGTTTACCGATCATAAATCGTTGAAGTATCTCTTCTCTCAGAAAGATCTGAATCTCCGTCAGCAGAGATGGTTAGAGTTCTTGGCTTCGTATGATTTTGATATCGCATATACACCTGGGAAGGGTAATGCGGTAGCCGATGCCTTGAGTAGGAGACATGCCAGCTTAGGGGCAATGTTTCTTGAATGGAAGCAGCTGGAGTTTATCGCGGGATTTGATTTCAGACCAAGGTGCGAATTGGATCCAGTTATGCTAGCTAGTTTGACGATCAGACCCACTTTGATTGAGAGGATTGGTTCCAGTCAAAGGAACGACCCTAATTTATTGGAAGTCATCTCCAAGTTGGAAATGAATGTCGATGGGGAGATGGACAAGTATGGGCTTGATCGAGATGGATGGCTTCGGAAGAATGGAAGACTAGTTGTACCCAACGTGAATGGTTTGAGAGATGAAGTGCTTAGAGAATGTCATCACTCGAAACTGACTATACATCCCGGTGGTAATAAAATGTATAGAGACATGAGACAGACTTACTACTGGGAAGGGATGAAAAGAGACGTTGGGAAGTTTATATCCAAATGCATGAATTGCCAGCTAGTTAAAGCCGAGCAAAAGAAGCCTAGTGGGTTGTTGCAACCATTAGAAATTCCCGAATGGAAATGGGAACAAGTTTCGATGGATTTCATCGATGGTTTACCGAGGACCAGATCGGGACATGATAGCATTTGGGTAATTGTGGATCGACTGACCAAGAGTGCAAGATTTATACCAGTTAAGTCGAACAGAACTGCAGCTAAGTTAGCGGAACTATATATGAAGTGGGTAGTGAGATTTCATGGAGTACCCAAAGGCATTGTGAGTGACCGAGATCCGTTGTTTACTAGTGGATTTTGGAAGAGCTTACAAGAGGCTTTAGGATCAGAATTACATCTCAGTACCGCATATCATCCTCAAACCGATGGTCAGACAGAGAGGGTGAATCGTATATTGGAAGATCTCTTGAGAGCTTGTATATTGTATTTTAGTGGATCATGGGATGGCCATTTGCATCTAGTGGAGTTTGCATATAATAATAGCTACCAATCCAGTATCGGTATGGCTCCATATGAAGCTTTGTACGGAAGACCGTGCAACTCACCATCCTGTTGGATAGAGACTGGCGAGAAGTTTGTGCTTGGACCAGATGTGGTGAGAGAAACTTCCGATAAGATCAAGATCATTCAGCAACGAATGAAAGCTGCTCAGGATAGGCAGAAAAGCTATGCTGATAAAAGGAGAAGAGGCTTGAAATTCTCCGTTGGTGACTTGGTGTTTGTCAAGATCTCTCCGTTGAAAAGAGTGATACGATTTGGCAGGAGAGGCAAGTTGGCACCAAGATTTGTGGGTCCTTTCCAAGTTCTCGAGGAAGTTGGGAATTTGGCGTATAGAGTTGGCTTACCAGAGAAAATGGCAGGAGTTCACAATGTGTTTCATGTTTCCCAACTAAGGAAGTTCGTTCACGACTCAAATGTGACTATTTCAACTGATCAGTTAGAGGACTTCGAAGTAGAACCCGAGGCGGTTGAGAACCGCAAGCCGATTCGTATTGTGGGGCATGATACGAAGCAACTTCGAAGAAAGTCGGTGAAGCTAGTCAAAGTTCAGTGGGGCGAGGACGAAAATGATTGTGCTTGGGAGACAGAAGAGAGCATTAGAAAGGCTTATCCAGAACTCTTTGCCTGGTAAGATTTACTTTGCGATTTAGTTATTCCGCATGCTAGGATAGACTTGTTTTGCTTGTTTTGCATGTTTGATGGTTGTTTTATGATTGATAGGCATGCGGGACCCTCGTGTGTGTTTTGATTAGGGAATTTCGGGGGCGAAATTTCTTAAGGGGGGGAGAGTGTAACGACCCGTGTTCTACACATCATAGAATTGTAGAATATTTATTTCTTTCCCGCGTGAAGTTGTATGGTCATGTAACTTTGGGAAACATTTATTAGAGTCATTTCCCCTGTTCATGATTTTTGTCGATTTTTAAATGACCATTTTGCCCCTAGTCAGCACTGTTTTGGCCATAACTTTTGATAGGGAAGGAATTTTGACCTGAAACCACTTCCATTAGATTCGTTTGATGGTTTCTCTTTCCGTAGAGTGGTCATAATAGCCAAACGGACTTACCGTTTGGGAGATATGGCTGAAACAAGGTTTGGAGGGTGAAAAACTGCTTAACCGGGCCAAATCGGGTGATTAGTGAGTAGGCCCATAATCCATTTCGGGATTAGGGTTATGGGAGGGCTGAGATGAGATGGAGAATCATTCCATTTCAGTTTTCTAGCCTCCACTTAGTCCCCAAGAAACCTAATAACGGCCTCCACTCTCTAAAGTCTCCAAATCACCCCCAAACCACTCCAACTTGAAGAAAAAGAGATTAGCAAGACCAAATCAAAGAAGATCTCCACCTAATCAACCTTGGAGCTGCTGTTAGCATTGGGATTCGCATCAAATCAGAGAATTATTTCAGATCTTAGTTTGTTTTGTGGCTAAGGTGAGTGATTAGCTTGCTTTTTGCACTAATTATGGCTAAATTGGGGTGATTAGTGCTAATCAGCGTTTTTAAAGGAAAATAAATTTCGGAAAAATGTTTATAAAATCATAAACAATGTTTTAGACCTCTGATATGAGTTTGGGTTAATTTGGTTAAGTTTTGCTAATCATACCATTAGTTATGCTCACATATGCTTAAGGGAAAACATGGGGTTTTGGGCATGTTTGATCCATTTTACCATGTCATATTGTTGTTTTGGTGTTTGAGGTCACTTGTATGTGTTGCTATGACTCTATGACATGCTTTGTGATTGATTGCAATAGTTAGAATGGTCAAAAACGTCGTCGAGTGGCGTAAACAGTCGCTGGAAAAGTCAGTGCAGGAAATCGGATCGGATCGCCCCCTACCCGATCCGAACCGCCCATTTCCCTTCACCACGAATCGATGGTGCACTCCGATCCGATCCGAGGTAGCAGTCACGAACCGAGACGATGAAGGCCACGATCCCAATGATGATGAAAGGGATCCGAACAGATCCAATGGAGATCCATAACCCGAAATGCAAAGGTAGTTCAAGTGGAAGTTCGAGCTCAGGATCCAGACGGGAACCAATGAGTTCACTTCGTGATTGGGCTTTGCTGCGGGACGTGTGCTAAGGAGTTGTCGGTGCCTATGACTTTGGATCACTATGTATTAGAGGTGTATGGACGGACTCGGGCTTTGGATATGGTGCGACTAGGGAGCTACCTACCAATGGAGTGGGATCATGGATACGTTGGGCGTGATTCCATAGGTTTGGCGTTGGTGGTAGTAGGAATGGACATAGTCGTACAAAGTCGAGTTCTGTCGTTTTCTTGAAGGGTTATGGTGATCAAAGAAGTAGATACCGTATGCTTTACGCACTGAGTGAGAGTTGTGAGGATGGTTGCTATGCTTGATTGTTTGACATACACATCCCCACCCCCGTATACTTATATTATGTGGTTGTGAAATCACAGAGTATTGTACCGTGTAGTACTAACTCTTTGATTGCAGGTCCAGGTTCAGGTATGACTTAGTATACCTGCTATTATTCTGTTTATGCTTGCTACCACTCATACCAGACTGATGTCTGACCCAGAGTTTTATGTTTCTTCTTATTACTCTGGGTGCTCACACGAGCAGACTAGAGACAGGGATAGCTGGTAGTGCGATTGGTAGATGGACTGAAGACGAGCAGGAGGCTCCACGTATGATATATAGTTATTCTCCCTGTGTCGTGATCGGTATCTACTTTGGGCATTAGTAGCATACCTATTTTGTTTATCTTAGAGACAGTATTTTGAAGTTGTAATAAGCTGTATTTGATATTTCCGCTACTCTGATGATGTTAGTTCAAGTTTTCAGCTTATGCACTGTCTCATCTGTTTTATGTCAAGTATATGTTGGTTATTATATTTTATCCCATGCGCTGTGAGACATATTACAGGTTCTTTATTTGGTTCATCTTCTTTCTTTCTCATTCTTTGGCGACCGTCCCATGCCAATTGGACATGTGTACAGCGCACAATTGGAGTAAATGTCGGTTGGTGCGGGGCGGCCGTCACAGGCCCCCCACCCCACGTTCATTTCTAAAATGAATAAGAAAAAAAAACCGCAGTAGCCTCCGCCCCCCCCCTCCCCCCCCCCGTCCAGCTCCACCGCCGATCAACACCTCCTGCCGCTGCCCCTCTTCTTCTTCTCCACCTCGCCTCCTCCTCCCATTTCCTTCCCCCTCGCGATTGGAAGCCGCGCCTGAAACCCTAGCGCACCCCCCTGGACCCCGGTGCCACCTCCGCCCCCCCATCCAGCTCCGCCGCCAAACAGCAAACCCCCCTCCTCTGGAAGAATCTCGTTTTATTGTAAGTTTTTTTTATTACCCTTTTTATATTTATTTGGTTTACTTATTTAAAGTAACTACTTATTAGAAGATAGGATTACTACTTATTCAAAGATTGGATTTTTATTTTAACATAAACAAAAGTGTGATCTTTCTATAAACAAAATGTTTAGCTAGAGAAAAAGATAGCGTTTTTATACGAAGAAAGATATGATTTTTCATCATACAAAAATATGATTTTTATATGATGTGAAGGATAAAAATATAATTTTTATAAAGTAGAAGTAATAAAAATATAATTTTTTATAAAATAGAAGTATTAAAAATATGATTTTTATTATATATACGTTGAAGTGGAAAAGTGATTTTTATAGCAAAGTAAAAATTCGATTTTTATATATTGAATAGCAAAGTAAAAAATTCGATTTTTATATATTGAATAGCAAAGTAAAAATTCGATTTTTATATATTGAATAGCAAAGTAAAAATTCGATTTTTACATATGTAGAGAATATGGGCAAAGAAAGTGACAAGAGGCAAGAACGGCGAAGATTTCTGTGAAAACCCGTAACTTCCCCGTAAAGGAAAGCGTCGGATAGTTCGAGAACAAGCCACAGCAGAACGCATATAAAAGAACATTTCATTGTATATTACAACAATGCATCAGATTACAAGAATATACAGAGTATGAATAAATATTACACAGAAATACCAGAGATTTAAATTTCATTTAAATACATAGCAGCGGAAAATAATACAATACACAACTAGAAGGAGATATACGGATACAAAGCTTTCCGGATATCATTCCAGCTGTAAACCAGGATCCTGTGAATATAAATCTGCAAAACCAAAACTACTAGCTGCCCGTGTCGAAAATAGGGGCACCCAGAGTTTAGGTTAAAACAATAAACTCCAGGTGAGTCATGTGACTGGTGTGAGAACTAAAACAGTTATTATTCTTTATTTTAAATCATTAGGTAAATCAAGGGACCACGCCGTATAACACGGAACGGGTTTCCTCCCAAGAATACCAGTGCATAAAACAAACAGCGCAATGCTAAATAAAAAAAATGAAGCTGTTATAAGACCCAGGTCCTATCACACAATGCAAACGCAAGCCGGGGGATAGGGTTTTCCCTTATAACAGCCAAAGAATGCTTGATACGTTTAAAACAAATCATTTGATACTATTATAAGTGCATAGTGTATAAAACAACTTCAAATCATAAGTATCAATCATAGGCGGCATGGGTACCATATATCATGTCGCCATATATAGGTTTACAAATAAAACCGCAAAGTCACGTATTTGGAAATTGGGTTTCCATCTATGAACCGAGGCAAAAGATAGTCCTCAACCGATTCGAGACAATCTAGCCCATGTCTCAGGATCAGAGCTCGAGTGACCCTTGGATCGTCAGGGCCAGTCCACCGATGTGGATTAAACTTAAACCCTGAACATGCGTTTCCCCGCCCTTTGGGGCGTAAATGAGCCAACTAAATGACTCCATCGGTTCGAGAACGACCGATCAATCCGAGGCGCCTCGCAACAGCAACAACCACATAAGTCAAACTCGTCAGGGCGTGTAAAACCACTGACGCCACTTTTTAGCTAGAAGGAAACGCATGCCCTCCCTGAGGTCCGTCTCCCGTTTTTGGTTCATACCGGGTGTGAAACTCGCGAAGTAAACGTTACACAAAGCTACGCCACAAAGGCCGTGCTTTGATCATCACCACAAGACTTTGCTTTTCAACAGAAGCCTCGATCAATTGCCACTTAGGCATGCCACACAGGCAATTCACTCCATGCGTTTGATATCCATCAATATATAACCCCTGAGCTCGTACGTCTCAGAGAAGGGCGTTAAGCAAGAGAATAAATTCTCCGCCGCCAAATAGATATATATTTAATAGAGATCAATCACATGGACTAAAATCCAATGTCAGACACACAGTCCATTTACAAGTCCGTTCTGGGTCTGAACGAAACCGGAGGCACCTAGTACCCCGCATATCCATCGATCTCCAAGTACGTCTGGACGATCACTAACTGTTTCCATCTTCTTGGGTGTACAGCCCAATCAAGATCATCAGTAATTACCCAAATGACGTGAAGACCTCCGGTCTTCGACCATCGTCTTCATCTTCGACTTATCGTCGTATCAGTTATTCAGAATGGGCTAAACCCGGTCTTTCCGAATAACTCGCGTATATTTTAAATAAGTGTTACACAAACACAACATACGCCTCATTCCAATTCATCAGTCACTAACCGTAAATTAATCAAGAGAATAATTCCCCAAATATTAACCCCGAAGGCCGAAACCAACATCAGATCAATATCCAGAAAACCATCCTGCTTAGCTAACCGACAGTTAGTTTCTAAATTTCACATTCATAGGGAAAGGTTCCCATTAATTTTATCAAAGATAAATTCTTGAATTTATTCTTTAATCTTCTTTTGAATTTCGATTCAGCTAGTCGGGATTAACGAAACTTACCGAAGTAATCATTTGTTTTAATTTCCCAATCCCAACCTATTAATCCCATGAAGTAAAACTGGTAATACTTCATATCTAACACCACAGTGTTATCGGTAAATTCAATTACCATTTCACGTTCAAATCTAATTAAAGATTTAACTATCGCCTGGAGCAAAACTGGTGATACTCCATTTTCGATCATTTCAATCTAATTAAAGATTCATTAAAACTCCACTTAGTTTTAATCGTTAATTGGGTTAAAGAATCCGTGTCCTTTAAAACACAGTTCACGATAAACCCAAAATCACATTCATTAATTATCGGGTTAAAGAACGAGTGTTATTTAAAACACTGTCCACGATAAACCCAAAAATCAATATCAATTCAATTCCAATTAAATATCATTTAATTGGTACACTTCATTAAATCTAAATAAAAAAGATTTAATCTTTTCTCAACTGGGTTCAAGAACAGTGTTAGTGAAGACACCATTCACGACAAACCCAAATCACATTTGATATTAAACACAAGGCTCTGAATAGAAAATATATCGGCCTATATTCAATATCAAATTCTACGATTAACAAATGTCGTATTGGAAATAACGATATAAATATATATCTTTCAAATTTCCATAACAACACCTGTATAATCACGAATTCCAACATCGAAATATTCCGAAGACAATTTCGATTCAAATCCACTGCAATGCAATCATTGGAAATTTTGGTTATTTTCAAAACCCTTTTCGAATTCAATTTATTTATTTAAAAATAAATAGAATTATAATTCTAGTTCAAAACTAGTCCAATTCGATAAAAATCTATTTTTATCTTTTCAAATATGGAGTTTTTCATCCCAAATCTTCACAAATCATTTCTTATGATTTTACACAAATTATTACTATTTTTAATAATTTTATCAAGGCCCGTACAGTCGATTTCCATCAATGGCCATCGAACTGCACTTACAGCGACCTTTTTCGAATTTGATTTGGACATAATTCCAAATCCAACCGTTAGATTTCTAATTTATCACATTCGTTAGAAAGCTCTTTTCGATACGAACCCAACGGTTCCGGTTTTAGGAGAATCCGACGGTCGGATCTCCCGTAATGTCCGTTTGAAATAAATGGTCGAAATTCACGAACTGCCGCAGCGCGGCGCGTTCTATTCAGGCCATTATATTATATATATAATATATATAATATATATATCGTCGATTTCTATTTAAAACGAATTATATAAATAGTTTTGAATTCGTTTCAAAAATCCATTTCAACTTCCATTTCAATTCAAAGCAAAATTGCATTCTTCTTTATAGATTCGTTTCAAAGCTCATTTCTATTCAATTCAAATTTCAATTCAATTTGAATTCATTTCAATTCACTTTCAATTCAATTCGAATTCGTTTTCAATTCAATTCATTTCGAAATCGTTTTCAATTCAATTCATTTCGAAATCGTTTTCAATTCAATTCATTTCGAAATCGTTTTCAATTTATTTCATTTCGAAATCATTTTCAATTTATTTCATTTCGAAATCGTTTTCAATTTATTTCATTTCGAAATCGTTTTCAATTCATTTCATTTCGAAATCGTTTTCAATTCATTTCGAAATCGAATAAAATCGATATAAATATCGTTCACGTCGAAATGGCGTCAATCTAATCAACACGGCTTCATATATTCCTTTATTTTCAAATATTCTATTTCAAATATTTCTTTTTCAAAATAGTTGTTATTATCAAAATATTTCGTTCAACACATGACCAATCTCAATGGATGAGTACTGTCAACACATGAACTTTTATTTTATAATATTCTTTATTTTCAAACTGGAATGAGGCCCAATCAATTACCATATAGAGTTAATTATATGGATTTTCATACAACACATGTATATAATGACATTGAAAATAATCAACCATCAACCAAAGTGCACTACACTGTATAAGCATCAAATATAGATATTCAACGCTTATAACAGCCTGTCAATCAACTGATCGACATATTTAATCAATCAGGATGAGTGAACTTCAAATTTCATCCCAACACCCGTGTGGGGTTTCAAACAATCAACCGCATATTTTATTTGTGCAGTTGGGCGATGTGTGAAATTTATCGACCCAATCAATATCAGTCAAATCAGTGTGTATACAAACAAATCGGCCGATTTGTTTATAACTATTCATTTATTCACATTCACGTTAAAAATTATATTTTTAACGATAAAACATTTTATTTCAACCTATGAATTTCTATTCAATTCATTTACACAATAAAATGATATTTTTATTTTCTAACATATTTTAGAAAATTTCGGCGGCATAACGGCACGATACTAGAAACGGGACAAGGCCTCGCCTTATCCCCGGTCTAGTGAAGGCCCACGCCATTCACACATCAATCAAATCAATTTCATCTCACCCAACAATTCAATTCAAACAAATAATTCAACTAATCTATGCAACCAAACAAACAAGTCCATGGTCTGTGGACGATTGTGTCGGGTGCTACTAAGCACCGTCTGCATCCTAGTATATATATATAACTAGAAAAAGAATTGAAAGGTGAGAAATTCTCACAGATAGCTATCCTAGCTCCACGGCACTTCATTTGCAGAAGTCTTCGTCGTTTCGCCTTTTTGTCATCTTCGTTGCTGCTTTCACTACATATGTAAAAATCGAATTTTTACTTCGCTATTCAATATATAAAAATCCATTTTTCTATCGAAGTTCAATATATAAAAATTCTATTTTTCTATCGAAGTTCAATATATAAAAATTCTATTTTTCTATCGAAGTTCAATATATAAAAATCGACTTTTTCTATCGCTATGTCAAATAGATAAAAATTATATTTTTATCAAGCTATTTTCCACATAAAGATTTCGCCTTTTCTAAAATAAAGATTTAGCCTTTTCAAAAATAAAGTTTTCGCCTTTATAAAAATAAAGTTTTCGCCTTTATAAAAATAAAGTTTTCGCCTTTATAAAAATTACCACTTTATCTCAACGTATATAAAATAAAAATCAGATTTTTATTTCGCTACATATACAAAGATGATATTTTTATATTCTCTATCCTATAAAGATTATATTTTTAATACTTTAAAAATATAAAAATCATATTTTTAATATTTCTATATAGTAAAGACTATATTTTTAATTCTTTAAAAATATAAAAACTATATTTTTACTTCTTCTACTCAATAAAAATTCCGCCTTTTCTACTTTAAAGTTTAAACCCTTTTTTTTCTATTTCAAACCTTTAAAATAAAAATCAATTTCAAAATTCCTTTTTAAATCAGTTTTTAAAAACAAAATAAAATTCAGATTTTAAGATAAAATAAAATCAGTTTTAACTTCATATAATTTCAGTTTTAACTTAATATAAAAAAAACAGTTTTAACTTAATATAAAAAAACAGAAATAAAATATTAATAAATAATAAAAAAAAACGAACACTTACAGCCGAGGGGGGGTTCGGCAGTGGTCTTCGTCGAAGGGGGGAGCTGGAAACAGAGGAGGGGGTCGCGCGAGCGGTGGCGCCAGTCAGTAGGCGGTGCTGGAGTTCGACGAGGGGGGGGGGTTCAGGGCTTGGGTCGTGACCTGGAGGAGGTCGGAGCAAAGGGGGAGCGGTGGGTTCGGCGATCTGAGGGGAGGCGGCGGCGATGGCTACGGGGGGGGGGGGGGGGGGGATCGGCGTTAATCGCCTGAGCGATTTAGTTAGTTTTTTTTTTCTTTTTGATTTTGATTTTGAAATAAACGAACGGGGGGGCCTATTATAAAGAAGGATATATTAATTTATATTTTTAATTTAATTTTATTTTCAAAAAGTTACTTTAGAAATTCGAACTCCTTTTTGAGCCCACCGACTGTCGTCTCTAGGGTAATACCCCCATTCCGAACACAATGGGATATGACACGCAAGCTGATTCGGCTGTTACAATCAGTTTCCGTTTAAATTTACATTTAAATCACTATATTGAATTTTAAACGTACATTTCAAATTACCGGGGTCACATACTAACCCTAAAAATTCCCGAAAAATATTTTCTAGCTTCGTATTGACGATACGGTCCTAACAAGACTAGTTTCGTCGAATTCTGAGACCGTTAGAAAAATGGCCAATTTCCAGTCGATTAAAATCAACTGAAATGGTCAAAACACGTTTTCCTTTGCTACGCTCACATATTGATTCGAAAAATTATGAAATTTGGAATCTAGCAATAACTTAACATCACGGACCCAACAAAACTGGTTTCGTCGAAATCCGAGGTCGTTTGTAAAATTGCTATTTTTAAGGGCCTTATATATATAAAAATATATATAAATTCCACAGCGACTATTTCTAATTTTAAACTGGGCATACCTTATCATTTCTAAGATGAAATCTCAGTTTGTCAACTTCGTTACAAAGATATAGTTATACAGATTCAAATATTTCTTGTTTCGTTCAATTCTGACTTATATTGAATTCTGTATATTCATTTGAAATTAGAAATCGAATTTTCGAACTACCGCGCCATTTTCTATTCCTTTTATAATTATATATAATTATTATATATTCTAACGACGACGTATATAATATATACGTCGAATTCTATATTGAAAATAAATTTCACGTCGATATTATTTAAAATAATTCATTTTAAATAATCAAAATTCGCTAAAATTGCCAAAATAAAAATTTTAAACTGGCCCAGATTTTCGGGTTGTTACAATCTCCCCCACTTAAAACTTTTCGTCCCCGAAAAGGAACAAAGTCGAAAGTGGTTTGATAATTCAACTCTACGCTCGATCTGGCTTTCCTTCTCCAACTTTTCAGTTTCTGAGAATTTTCTAAATTTCAAAAATTTGGCTAACACCCTAAATTTTTGAAAAATTTCGCCATAACCTCCCCTGCACCGGGAGCATCGGGGAATTTCAAATAGCTTCCCCGGTCCTTCAGATCTCAAAAAGAAAAAGAAAAAGCCAAGCGGCTAGCTAACAGGCTCACAAAATCATCATCACCCAAACAAAACAGTAAATTATGTAGTAAACATGTACCTATTTGTCGGGCAAACAAATTTTATTCTCTGCTCTAGCCTCCTTGCTATGACCTGTTCAATGTAAGTATATGTATATGCAAACAAATGCGACCAAATTTCAATACAATTCAATATTTGATTCAATTGGGCATAATGTTTCAAAATTATCAAACAAATAAACAAACAACACAAACATCAATCAATTTGTGAATTTAAAGTTTCAAATTCATAATTTTGATACATATACTAAAAGCGTGTTTTTGATGCCAATTCACAACAAAGTGTTCTAACTATATTAGTTTTGGTTCTCACACTAGTCCAATGGAAATATATAGAAAATCACACCTTCGAAACACGAACATAAATACTGATGATGCACGTGCTATCATCAGTACCTTCTCCGGGCGACTAGAGTGTGATTTTATATCTATCCAATATATTAAAACTTCGAATACACGCGGATCAGACGTATACGCAAAATCTATATATACTGGATTGTCCACATCAATATAAATAAATAATCAAATACGAATAATTGATTTAAATTTTCAAAACAAAATTTGTTTTCACTTTAAAAATTTACTCTTAACACTCGTTCTAGGATACTACTGATCCTATCTCTAACGAGTCATTCTCATTGGATATTACTAATCCAATATCTGATGAATTCTTTCGTACGGTTCTAATGTGTCTTGTTCTCTAGCTTTGTAAACCAAAGCTCTGATACCAACTGTGAAAACCCGTAACTTCCCCGTAAAGGAAAGCGTCGGATAGTTCGAGAACAAGCCACAGCAGAACGCATATAAAAGAACATTTCATTGTATATTACAACAATGCATCAGATTACAAGAATATACAGAGTATGAATAAATATTACACAGAAATACCAGAGATTTAAATTTCATTTAAATACATAGCAGCGGAAAATAATACAATACACAACTAGAAGGAGATATACGGATACAAAGCTTTCCGGATATCATTCCAGCTGTAAACCAGGATCCTGTGAATATAAATCTGCAAAACCAAAACTACTAGCTGCCCGTGTCGAAAATAGGGGCACCCAGAGTTTAGGTTAAAACAATAAACTCCAGGTCAGTCATGTGACTGGTGTGAGAACTAAAACAGTTATTATTCTTTATTTTAAATCATTAGGTAAATCAAGGGACCACGCCGTATAACACGGAACGGGTTTCCTCCCAAGAATACCAGTGCATAAAACAAACAGCGCAATGCTAAATAAAAAAAAATGAAGCTGTTATAA
This sequence comes from Allium sativum, assembly GCA_030737875.1. NCBI lineage: Eukaryota > Viridiplantae > Streptophyta > Magnoliopsida > Asparagales > Amaryllidaceae > Allium > Allium sativum. The sequence goes on from CM060919.1 coordinate 449,389,659, forward strand.
GACCCAGGTCCTATCACACAATGCAAACGCAAGCCGGGGGATAGGGTTTTCCCTTATAACAGCCAAAGAATGCTTGATACGTTTAAAACAAATCATTTGATACTATTATAAGTGCATAGTGTATAAAACAACTTCAAATCATAAGTATCAATCATAGGCGGCATGGGTACCATATATCATGTCGCCATATATAGGTTTACAAATAAAACCGCAAAGTCACGTATTTGGAAATTGGGTTTCCATCTATGAACCGAGGCAAAAGATAGTCCTCAACCGATTCGAGACAATCTAGCCCATGTCTCAGGATCAGAGCTCGAGTGACCCTTGGATCGTCAGGGCCAGTCCACCGATGTGGATTAAACTTAAACCCTGAACATGCGTTTCCCCGCCCTTTGGGGCGTAAATGAGCCAACTAAATGACTCCATCGGTTCGAGAACGACCGATCAATCCGAGGCGCCTCGCAACAGCAACAACCACATAAGTCAAACTCGTCAGGGCGTGTAAAACCACTGACGCCACTTTTTAGCTAGAAGGAAACGCATGCCCTCCCTAAGGTCCGTCTCCCGTTTTTGGTTCATACCGGGTGTGAAACTCGCGAAGTAAACGTTACACAAAGCTACGCCACAAAGGCCGTGCTTTGATCATCACCACAAGACTTTGCTTTTCAACAGAAGCCTCGATCAATTGCCACTTAGGCATGCCACACAGGCAATTCACTCCATGCGTTTGATATCCATCAATATATAACCCCTGAGCTCGTACGTCTCAGAGAAGGGCGTTAAGCAAGAGAATAAATTCTCCGCCGCCAAACAGATATATATTTAATAGAGATCAATCACATGGACTAAAATCCAATGTCAGACACACAGTCCATTTACAAGTCCGTTCTGGGTCTGAACGAAACCGGAGGCACCTAGTACCCCGCATATCCATCGATCTCCAAGTACGTCTGGACGATCACTAACTGTTTCCATCTTCTTGGGTGTACAGCCCAATCAAGGTCATCAGTAATTACCCAAACGACGTGAAGACCTCCGGTCTTCGACCATCGTCTTCATCTTCGACTTATCGTCGTATCAGTTATTCAGAATGGGCTAAACCCGGTCTTTCCGAATAACTCGCGTATATTTTAAATAAGTGTTACACAAACACAACATACGCCTCATTCCAATTCATCAGTCACTAACCGTAAATTAATCAAGAGAATAATTCCCCAAATATTAACCCCGAAGGCCGAAACCAACATCAGATCAATATCCAGAAAACCATCCTGCTTAGCTAACCGACAGTTAGTTTCTAAATTTCACATTCATAGGGAAAGGTTCCCATTAATTTTATCAAAGATAAATTCTTGAATTTATTCTTTAATCTTCTTTTGAATTTCGATTCAGCTAGTCGGGATTAACGAAACTTACCAAAGTAATCATTTGTTTTAATTTCCCAATCCCAACCTATTAATCCCATGAAGTAAAACTGGTAATACTTCATATCTAACACCACAGTGTTATCGGTAAATTCAATTACCATTTCACGTTCAAATCTAATTAAAGATTTAACTATCGCCTGGAGCAAAACTGGTGATACTCCATTTTCGATCATTTCAATCTAATTAAAGATTCATTAAAACTCCACTTAGTTTTAATCGTTAATTGGGTTAAAGAATCCGTGTCCTTTAAAACACAGTTCACGATAAACCCAAAATCACATTCATTAATTATCGGGTTAAAGAACGAGTGTTATTTAAAACACTGTCCACGATAAACCCAAAAATCAATATCAATTCAATTCCAATTAAATATCATTTAATTGGTACACTTCATTAAATCTAAATAAAAAAGATTTAATCTTTTCTCAACTGGGTTCAAGAACAGTGTTAGTGAAGACACCATTCACGACAAACCCAAATCACATTTGATATTAAACACAAGGCTCTGAATAGAAAATATATCGGCCTATATTCAATATCAAATTCTACGATTAACAAATGTCGTATTGGAAATAACGATATAAATATATATCTTTCAAATTTCCATAACAACACCTGTATAATCACGAATTCCAACATCGAAATATTCCGAAGACAATTTCGATTCAAATCCACTCCAATGCAATCATTGGAAATTTTGGTTATTTTCAAAACCCTTTTCGAATTCAATTTATTTATTTAAAAATAAATAGAATTATAATTCTAGTTCAAAACTAGTCCAATTCGATAAAAATCTATTTTTATCTTTTCAAATATGGAGTTTTTCATCCCAAATCTTCACAAATCATTTCTTATGATTTTACACAAATTATTACTATTTTTAATAATTTTATCAAGGCCCGTACAGTCGATTTCCATCAATGGCCATCGAACTGCACTTACAGCGACCTTTTTCGAATTTGATTTGGACATAATTCCAAATCCAACCGTTAGATTTCTAATTTATCACATTCGTTAGAAAGCTCTTTTCGATACGAACCCAACGGTTCCGGTTTTAGGAGAATCCGACGGTCGGATCTCCCGTAATGTCCGTTTGAAATAAATGGTCGAAATTCACGAACTGCCGCAGCGCGGCGCGTTCTATTCAGGCCATTATATTATATATATAATATATATAATATATATATCGTCGATTTCTATTTAAAACGAATTATATAAATAGTTTTGAATTCGTTTCAAAAATCCATTTCAACTTCCATTTCAATTCAAAGCAAAATTGCATTCTTCTTTATAGATTCGTTTCAAAGCTCATTTCTATTCAATTCAAATTTCAATTCAATTTGAATTCATTTCAATTCACTTTCAATTCAATTCGAATTCGTTTTCAATTCAATTCATTTCGAAATCGTTTTCAATTCAATTCATTTCGAAATCGTTTTCAATTCAATTCATTTCGAAATCGTTTTCAATTTATTTCATTTCGAAATCGTTTTCAATTTATTTCATTTCGAAATCGTTTTCAATTTATTTCATTTCGAAATCGTTTTCAATTCATTTCATTTCGAAATCGTTTTCAATTCATTTCGAAATCGAATAAAATCGATATAAATATCGTTCACGTCGAAATGGCGTCAATCTAATCAACACGGCTTCATATATTCCTTTATTTTCAAATATTCTATTTCAAATATTTCTTTTTCAAAATAGTTGTTATTATCAAAATATTTCGTTCAACACATGACCAATCTCAATGGATGAGTACTGTCAACACATGAACTTTTATTTTATAATATTCTTTATTTTCAAACTGGAATGAGGCCCAATCAATTACCATATAGAGTTAATTATATGGATTTTCATACAACACATGTATATAATGACATTGAAAATAATCAACCATCAACCAAAGTGCACTACACTGTATAAGCATCAAATATAGATATTCAACGCTTATAACAGCCTGTCAATCAATCGATCGACATATTTAATCAATCAGGATGAGTGAACTTCAAATTTCATCCCAACACCCGTGTGGGGTTTCAAACAATCAACCGCATATTTTATTTGTGCAGTTGGGCGATGTGTGAAATTTATCGACCCAATCAATATCAGTCAAATCAGTGTGTATACAAACAAATCGGCCGATTTGTTTATAACTATTCATTTATTCACATTCACGTTAAAAATTATATTTTTAACGATAAAACATTTTATTTCAACCTATGAATTTCTATTCAATTCATTTACACAATAAAATGATATTTTTATTTTCTAACATATTTTAGAAAATTTCGGCGGCATAACGGCACGATACTAGAAACGGGACAAGGCCTCGCCTTATCCCCGGTCTAGTGAAGGCCCACGCCATTCACACATCAATCAAATCAATTTCATCTCACCCAACAATTCAATTCAAACAAATAATTCAACTAATCTATGCAACCAAACAAACAAGTCCATGGTCTGTGGACGATTGTGTCGGGTGCTACTAAGCACCGTCTGCATCCTAGTATATATATATAACTAGAAAAAGAATTGAAAGGTGAGAAATTCTCACAGATAGCTATCCTAGCTCCACGGCACTTCATTTGCAGAAGTCTTCGTCGTTTCGCCTTTTTGTCATCTTCGTTGCTGCTTTCACTACATATGTAAAAATCGAATTTTTACTTCGCTATTCAATATATAAAAATCCATTTTTCTATCGAAGTTCAATATATAAAAATTCTATTTTTCTATCGAAGTTCAATATATAAAAATTCTATTTTTCTATCGAAGTTCAATATATAAAAATCGACTTTTTCTATCGCTATGTCAAATAGATAAAAATTATATTTTTATCAAGCTATTTTCCACATAAAGATTTCGCCTTTTCTAAAATAAAGATTTAGCCTTTTCAAAAATAAAGTTTTCGCCTTTATAAAAATAAAGTTTTCGCCTTTATAAAAATAAAGTTTTCGCCTTTATAAAAATTACCACTTTATCTCAACGTATATAAAATAAAAATCAGATTTTTATTTCGCTACATATACAAAGATGATATTTTTATATTCTCTATCCTATAAAGATTATATTTTTAATACTTTAAAAATATAAAAATCATATTTTTAATATTTCTATATAGTAAAGACTATATTTTTAATTCTTTAAAAATATAAAAACTATATTTTTACTTCTTCTACTCAATAAAAATTCCGCCTTTTCTACTTTAAAGTTTAAACCCTTTTTTTTCTATTTCAAACCTTTAAAATAAAAATCAATTTCAAAATTCCTTTTTAAATCAGTTTTTAAAAACAAAATAAAATTCAGATTTTAAGATAAAATAAAATCAGTTTTAACTTCATATAATTTCAGTTTTAACTTAATATAAAAAAAACAGTTTTAACTTAATATAAAAAAACAGAAATAAAATATTAATAAATAATAAAAAAAAAACGAACACTTACAGCCGAGGGGGGGTTCGGCAGTGGTCTTCGTCGAAGGGGGGAGCTGGAAACAGAGGAGGGGGTCGCGCGAGCGGTGGCGCCAGTCAGTAGGCGGTGCTGGAGTTCGACGAGGGGGGGGGGGTTCAGGGCTTGGGTCGTGACCTGGAGGAGGTCGGAGCAAAGGGGGAGCGGTGGGTTCGGCGATCTGAGGGGAGGCGGCGGCGATGGCTACGGGGGGGGGGGGGGGAGGGGGGGGGCGATCGGCGTTAATCGCCTGAGCGATTTAGTTAGTTTTTTTTTTCTTTTTGATTTTGATTTTGAAATAAACGAACGGGGGGGGCCTATTATAAAGAAGGATATATTAATTTATATTTTTAATTTAATTTTATTTTCAAAAAGTTACTTTAGAAATTCGAACTCCTTTTTGAGCCCACCGACTGTCGTCTCTAGGGTAATACCCCCATTCCGAACACAATGGGATATGACACGCAAGCTGATTCGGCTGTTACAATCAGTTTCCGTTTAAATTTACATTTAAATCACTATATTGAATTTTAAACGTACATTTCAAATTACCGGGGTCACATACTAACCCTAAAAATTCCCGAAAAATATTTTCTAGCTTCGTATTGACGATACGGTCCTAACAAGACTAGTTTCGTCGAATTCTGAGACCGTTAGAAAAATGGCCAATTTCCAGTCGATTAAAATCAACTGAAATGGTCAAAACACGTTTTCCTTTGCTACGCTCACATATTGATTCGAAAAATTATGAAATTTGGAATCTAGCAATAACTTAACATCACGGACCCAACAAAACTAGTTTCGTCGAAATCCGAGGTCGTTTGAAAAATTGCTATTTTTAAGGGCCTTATATATATAAAAATATATATAAATTCCACAGCGACTATTTCTAATTTTAAACTGGGCATACCTTATCATTTCTAAGATGAAATCTCAGTTTGTCAACTTCGTTACAAAGATATAGTTATACAGATTCAAATATTTCTTGTTTCGTTCAATTCTGACTTATATTGAATTCTGTATATTCATTTGAAATTAGAAATCGAATTTTCGAACTACCGCGCCATTTTCTATTCCTTTTATAATTATATATAATTATTATATATTCTAACGACGACGTATATAATATATACGTCGAATTCTATATTGAAAATAAATTTCACGTCGATATTATTTAAAATAATTCATTTTAAATAATCAAAATTCGCTAAAATTGCCAAAATAAAAATTTTAAACTGGCCCAGATTTTCGGGTTGTTACAATTTCTACATAAGAAGAGTCGTGGGATTGGATTAGCTAATCAGTGAGAACTCCTCACCTTTTATTTAATTTTCTAGTTGAAATATATACTAGGATGCAGATCGTGTTTAGTAGCACCCGACACCCGTCGTCCACAGACCATGGACGGCTTGTATGCTTGTTTGTTTGATTTTGATGTGTAGTTGATTGTGTGATGTGATGTGAAATGAAATAAAATATTTATATAGATGAAATAAAATATTTTATAGTGGAAAATAATTTATAGTTAAAAATAGAATTTTTAACGTGTATATGAAATGAAATAAAAATAAACAAATCGGACGATTTGTTTATATACACACATTTAACTGATATTGATTGGGACGATAAATTTTACACATCACCCAACTGCACAAATAAAATTTGTGTTTGATTGTTTGAAACCCCACATGGGTATTGGGATGATATTTGACGTACACTAATCCCGATTGTTCAGTTGTATGTCGATCGATTGATTAACAGACTGTTATAAGCGTTGAATAATTATATTTGATGCTTATACAGTGTAGAATGCACTTTGGATGATGATTGATTATTCATCGTTGTCATTGTATACATGTGTTGTAGAAAATCCATATAATTAACATTATATGGTAATTTATTGGGCCTCATTCCATATTTGAAAAAGAAATATTTGAAATAGAATATTTGAAATAGAATATTTGAAAATAGAAATATATGAAGCCGTGTTAATTAGATTGACGCCATTTTGACGCGAACGAGATTTATATTGATTTTATTCATTTTTCAATGAATATTGAAAAGAATTGAAATTCGAATTATATTGAAAAGAATTGAAATTCGAATTATATTGAAAAGAATTGAAATTTGAATTAGATTGAATTGAATATAAAACGAATTCGAATTGAAATTGAATATAAAACGAATTCGAATTGGAATTGAATATAAAACGAATTCGAATTGAAACTGAATAGAAATGAATTCAAATTGAAATCGAATAGAAATGAATTCGAATTGAAATTGAATTGAATTGAAAACGAACTGAAATTGAATTAGAAATCAATTTGAATTGAAATCAATTTGAAATGAATTTAAAACGAATTTCGACCATTGACTTCGAACGGATATTACGGGAGATCCGACCGTCGGATTCTCCTAAAACCGGAACCGTTGGGTTCGTATCGAAAAGAGCTTTCTAACTAATATTAGAAATTAGAAATTTAACAGTTGGATTTGGAGTTATGTCCAAATCAAATTTGGAAAAGGTCGCTATAAGTGCAGTTCGATGGCCATTGATGGAAATCGACTGTACGGGCCTTGATAAAATTATAGAAAATATCAATAATTTGTGTAAAATCATAAGAAATGATTTGTGAAGAATTAGGATGAAAAACTCCATATTTGAAAAGATAAAAATAGATTTTTATTGAAATGAACTAGTTTTGAACTAGAATAGTAATTTATTTATTTTTAAAATAAATAAATTGGATTTGAAATGGTTTTGAAAATAACCAGAATTTCCAATGATTGCATTGGAATGGATTTGAATCGAAATTGTCTTCGGAATATTTCGATGTTGGATTTCGTGATTATACAGATGTTGTTATGGAAATTTGAAAGATATAGATATATATATATATAGATCGTTATTTCCAATGCGATATTTGTTGGTCGTAGAATTTGATATTGAATATAAGCCGATATATTTTCTATTCAGAGCCTTGTATTTAATATCAAATGTGATTTCGGTTTGTCGTGAATGGTGTCTTCATTAACACTGTTCTTTAACCCAGTTGAGAAAAAGATTAAATCTTTTTATTTAGATTTAATGAAGTGTACCAATTAAGTAATATTTAATTGGATTTGAATTGGTATTGATTTTTGGGTTTATCGTGAATAGTGTTTTAAATAACACTTGTTCTTTAACCCGATAATTAATAGAATGTGATTTTGGGTTTATCGTGAACCATGTTTTAAATGACACTGATTCTTTAACCCAGTTAAAGATTAAAACTAAGTGGAGTTTTAATGAATCTTTAATTAAATTGAAAAGATCGAGAATGGAGTATCACCAGTTTTACTCCAGGCGATAGTTAAATCTTTAATTAGATTTGAACGTGAAATGGTAATTGAATTTACCGATAACACCGTGGTGTTAGATATGAAGTATGACCAGATTTACTTCATGGGATGAATAGGTTGAGATTGGAAAATTAAAATAAATGATTACTTCGGTGTGGTTCGCTAATCCCGACTAGTTTGAATTGATATTCAAAGGAGATTAAAGAATAAATTTAAAGAATTTATCTTTGATAAAATTAATGGGAACCTTTCCCAAAATATAAGAATATTTGAATAAAAGAATATTCTGAATTGGAATGAGGCGTATGTTGTGTTTGTGTGACACGTGGTTATTATATATATACGCGAGTTGTTCAGAAAGACCGGGTTTATCCCATTCTGAATAACTGATTCGACGTGGTGTCGAAGATGAAGACGGTGGTTGAAGAACGGAGGTCTTCACGTCGTTTGGGTAATTACTGATGATCTTGATTGGGCTGTACACCCAAGAAGATGGAAACAGTTGGTGATCGTCCAGACGTACTTGGAGATCGATGGATATGCGGGGTACTAGGTGCCTCCGGTTTCGTTCAGACCCAGAACGGACTTGTAAATGGACTGTGTGTCTGACATTGGATTTCAGTCTGTGTGATTGGCTTCTATTAAATATATATCTGTTTGGCGGCGGAGGATTTATTCTCTTGCTTAACGCCCTTCTCTGAGACGTACGAGCTCAGGGGTTATATACTGATGGATATCAAACGCATAGAGTTAATTGCCTGTGTGGCATGCCTAAGTGGCAAATGATCAAGGCTTCTGTTGAAAAGAAAAGTCTTGTGGTTGATGATCGAAGCACGACCTTTGTGGCATATCTTTGTGTAACGTTTACTTCGCGAGTTTCACACCCGGTATGAACCAAAAACGGGAGAAGGACCTCAGGGAGGGCATGCGTTTCTTTCTAGTTAGAAGTGGCGTCAGTGGTTTTACACGCCCTGACGAGTTTGACTTATGTGGTTGTTACTGTTGCGGGGCACCTCGGTTTGATCGGACGATCCGGGTCCAATGGAGTCATTCGTTGGCTCACCGACACCCCATAGGGTGGGGAAACGCATTGTTCAGGCATTTTAATCCACATCGGTGGACCGGCCCTGACGATCCAAGGGCCCACCTGTGTCTGGGTCCTGAGACACGGGCTAGAGCGTCTCGAATTGGTTGAGGACTATCTTTTGCCTCGGTTCATAGATGGAAATCCAATTTCCAAATACGTGATTCTACGGTTTTATTTGTAGAGCCTAGTATGGCGACATAGTGGGATGGGGCACTTATGCCGTCTATGATTGATACTTATGATTTGAAGTTGTTTTATACACTATGCACTTATAATAGTATCAAATGATTTGTTTTAAACGTATCAAGCATTCTTGGCTATTATAAGGTAAAAACCCTATCCCCCGGCTTGCGTTGCATTGTGTGATAGGACCTGGGTCTTATAATAGCTTCATTCTTCTTTATTTAGCATTGCGCTGCTTGTTTTATGCACTGGTATTCTTGGCAGGAAACCCGTTCCGTGTTATACGGCGTGGTCCCTTGATTTACCTAACTTTAAAATAAAGATTAATAACTGTTTTAGTTCTCACACCAGTCCCATGACTGACCTGGAGTTTATTGTTTTAACCTAAACTCTGGGTGCCCTTATTTTGACGGGCAACTAGTAGTTTTGGTTTTGCAGATTTATATTCACAGGATCCTGATTTACAGCTGGAACGATACTCGGAAAGCTTTGTATCCCGTATTACTTCTAGTTGTGTACTGTATTATTTTCCGCTGCTATGTAATGTATTGTAATCTCTGATATTTTCTGTGTAATATTTATTCATTTATACTCTGTATATTCTTGTATTCTGATGGAATTGTTGTAATATACAATGAAATGTTCCTCCATCTGCGTTCTATTTTGTGGCTTGTTCTCGAACTATCCGCGCTTTCCTCACCGGGGAAGTTGCGGGTTTTTACATTTGGTATCAGAGCTTTGGTTTACAAAGCTCAGAGAACAAGACACATTAGAACCAAATGAAAGAATTCATCAGATATTGGATTAGTAATATCCAATGGGAATGACTCGTTAGAGATGGGATCAGTAGTATCCTAGAACGAGTGTGAAGAGTATATTTTTAAGATGAAAAAAAACAAGAATTGTTTTGAAAATTTAAATCGTTGTATACGTATTTGAATATTTATTTTATATTGAATTTGGACAATCCAATATATAAAGATTTTGCATATGCTCCTTGCAAACGTATATTCGAAGTTTTAATATACTGGATAGATATAGGATCACACTCTAGTCGCCCAGAGATGATGTTGATAATGACCATGGCATCGTCAATATTTATTTTCGAGTAACGAAAGTGAGATTTCTATATATTTCCAATTGACTGGTGTGAGAACCGAAATTAGATAGGGCTTATTGTTGTGATTTGACATCAAAAATCTGATTTTTTTTGACTACATATCAAAGTTATGAATTTGAAAAGCTAATCAACTAATTAATTGATGGTTGTGTTGTTGATTATTGGTTGATTAATTAAAATTTGTACCATATAGCCAAATTGAATCAAATTGTGAATTGTATTGAAAATTAGTCGCATTTGCTTGCATATACATGTACTAACATTGAACAGGTCATAGCAAAGAGGCTAGAGCAGAAGAATAAAATTGTTTGCCCAACAAATAGGTACATGTTTACTATAATTTACTGTTTTGTTTGGGTGATGATGATTTTATGAGCCGATTGGCTAGCCGCTTGGCTTTTTCTTTTTCTTTTTGAGATCAGAGGGCCTGTATGGCAATATCGGGATTTTCCCGTGCTCCCAGTGCAGGGGAGGTTATGGCGAAAATTTAGGGTGTTAGCCAAATTTTTGAAATTTTTGAAAAGTTCTTAGAAACTGAAAAGTTGAAGAACTTAAGCCATAATAAAAATTATGAAAGTTGAGTTGGTATTTAAAAGAACTTTCGGCTTCGTTCCTTTTCGGGGATGAAAAGTTTTAAGTTGGGGAGACTGTAATAACCCGGAAATCTGAGCAAGTTTAAAATTTTTATTTTTGCAATTTTAGCGAATTTTGATTATTTAAAATAAATTATTTTAAATAATAACGACGAGAAATTTATTTTGAATAGAATTCGAACGTATATATTATATAGATCGTCGTTAGAATATATATATTTATTTTAAATTATAAAAGGAATTGAAAATGGCGCGGTAGTTCGATAATTCGATTTCAAACATCAAATGGATGTACAGGATTCAAAATAAACCGGATTTTAGTGAAACCAAAAATATTTGAATCTAATTGAGAATATCTTTCCAACGAATCCGAAAAATCAAAATTTCATAATGGGAATCAAAAGATATGTCCAAATCAATTTTCAGAATGGTCGCTATGGAATTTCGGCCCTTAAAAATGGAAATTTTGCAAATGACCTCAGATTTCGACGAAACCACTTTTGTTGGATCCGCGATGTCAAGTTATTGCTAGATTCCAAATTTCGTAATTTTTCGAATCAATATGTGAGCGCGGCAAAGGAAAACGCGTTTAACCAGTTTTAGTTGATTTTAATCGATTGGGAAATGGCCATTTTTCAAACGGTCTCAGAATTCGACGAAATTAGTTTTGTAAGGACCGTATCGTCGATACGAAGCTAGAAAATATTTTTCTGGAATTTTTCGAGTCCGTGTGTGACCCCAGTAAATCGAAATGCGCGTTCAAATTCAATATATAGAGTTATATGTTGATTTTGACGGAAACTGATCGAAACGATCGAATCGGCCTATGATACATATCCCATTGTGTTCGGAATGGGGGTAATTAGCTATGGACGACAGGCGGTGGGCCTCGTTTCGAGGTCGAAATAAAAAGTCAACTTTTTTTTGAAATAAAATAATATAAAAATAAAACCTCTCCCCCTTTCTTCCTCTCAGCCCCCCTCACGTTCATTTCTAAAACGAATAAGAAAAAAACGCGCAGTGGCCTCTGCCCCCCCCGTCCAGCTCCACCGCCGATCAACAACTCCTGCCGTCGCCCCTCTTCTTCTTCTCCACCTCGCCTCCTCCTCCCACTTCCTTCCCCCTCGCGGTTGGAAGCCGCGCCTGAAACCCTAGTGCACCCCCCTGGACCCCGGTGCCGCCTCCGCCCCCCCATCCAGCTCCGCCGCCAAACAGCAAACCCCCTCCTCTGGAAGAATCTCGTTTTATTGTAAGTTTTTTTTATTATTACCCTTTTTATATTTATTTGGTTTACTTATTTAAAGTAACTACTTATTAGAAGATAGGATTACTACTTATTCAAAGATTGGATTTTTATGTTAACATAAACAGAAGTGTGATCTTTCTATAAACAAAATGTTTAGCTAGAGAAAAGATAACGTTTTTATACGAAGAAAGATATAATTTTTTATCATATAAAAATATGATTTTTATATGATGTGAAGGATAAAAATATAATTTTTATAAAGTAAAAGTAATAAAAATATAATTTTTATAAAATAGAAGTAATAAAAATATGATTTTTATTATATATATGTTGAAGTGGAAAAGTGATTTTTATAGCAAAGTAAAAATTCGATTTTTATATATTGAATAGCAAAGTAAAGAATCGATTTTTATATATTGAATAGCAAAGTAAAAATTCGATTTTTATATATTGAATAGCAAAGTAAAAATTAGATTTTTACATATGTAGAGAATACGGGCAAAGAAAGTGACAAGAGGCAAGAACGGCGAAGATTTCTACATAAGAAGAGTCGTGGGATTGGATTAGCTAATCAGTGAGAACTCCTCACCTTTTATTTAATTTTCTAGTTGAAATATATACTAGGATGCAGACGGTGTTTAGTAGCACCCAACACCCGTCGTCCACAGACCATGGACGGCTTGTATGCTTGTTTGTTTGATTTTGATGTGTAGTTGATTGTTTGATGTGATGTGAAATGAAATAAAATATTTATATAGATGAAATAAAATATTTTATAGTGGAAAATATTTTATAGTTAAAAATAGATTTTTTAACGTGTATATGAAATGAAATAAAAATAAACAAATTGGATGATTTGTTTATATACACACATTTGACTGATATTGATTGGGACGATAAATTTTACACATCGCCAACTGCACAAATAAAATCCGTGTTTGATTGTTTGAAACCCCACACGGGTATTGGGATGATATTTGACGTACACTAATCCCGATTGTTTAGTTGTATGTCGATCGATTGATTGACAGACTGTTATAAGCATTGAATATTTATATTTGATGCTTATACAGTGTAGAATGCACTTTGGATGATGGTTGATTATTCATCGTTGTTATTGTATACATGTGTTGTAGAAAATCCATATAATTAACATTATATGGTAATTGATTGGGCCTCATTCCATATTTGAAAAAGAAATATTTGAAATAGAATGTTTGAAAATAGAAATATATGAAGCCGTGTTAATTAGATTGACGCCATTTTGACGCGAACGAGATTTATATTGATTTTATTCATTTTTCAATGAATATTGAAAAGAATTGAAATTCGAATTATATTGAAAAGAATTGAAATTCGAATTGTATTGAAAAGAATTGAAATTCGAATTAGATTGAATTGAATCGAATATACAACGAATTCGAATTGAAATTGAATATAAAGCGAATTCGAATTGACATTGAATATAAAACGAATTCGAATTGAAACTGAATAGAAATGAATTCGAATTGAAATCGAATAGAAATGAATTCGAATTGAAATTGAATTGAATTGAAAACGAACTGAAATTGAATTAGAAATCAATTTGAATTGAAATCAATTTGAAATGAATTTAAAACGAATTTATAAGGAAAATTTCAATTTTGATTTGAATTTGAAAAGAAGTTAAAATCGTTTTGAAAACTAAATTAAAAACGATTTATATAATATGTTTTAAAAGGAAATCGACGAAGTATATATTATATATTATATATATAATATAATGGCCTGAATAGAACGCGCCGCGCCGCGGCAGTTCGCGAATTTCGACCATTGACTTCGAACGGATATTACGGGAGATCCGACCATCGGATTCTCCTAAAACCGGAACCGTTGGGTTCGTATCGAAAAGAGCTTTCTAAAGAATATTAGAAATTAGAAATCTAACGGTTGGATTTGGAATTATGTCCAAATCAAATTTGGAAAAGGTCGCTATAAGTGCAGTTCGATGGCCGTTGATGGAAATCGACTGTACGGGCCTTGATAAAATTATTAAAAATATCAATAATTTGTGTAAAATCATAAGAAATGATTTGTGAAGAATTGGGATGAAAAACTCCATATTTGAAAAGATAAAAATAGATTTTTATCGAAATGAACTAGTTTTGAACTAGAATAGTAATTTATTTTTAAAATAAATAAATTGGATTTGAAATGGTTTTGAAAATAACCAGAATTTCCAATGATTGCACTGGAATGGATTTGAATCGAAATTGTCTTCGGAATATTTCGATGTTGGATTTCGTGATTATACAGATGTTGTTATGGAAATTTGAAAGATATAGATATATATATCGTTATCTCCAATGCGATATTTGTTGGTCATAGAATTTGATATTGAATATAAGCCGATATATTTTCTATTCAGAGCCTTGAATTTAATATCAAATGTGATTTGGCTTTGTCGTGAATGGTGTCTTCATTAACACTGTTCTTAAACCCAGTTGAGAAAAAGATTAAATCTTTTTATTTAGATTTAATGAAGTGTACCAATTAAGTAATATTTAATTGGAATTGAATTGGTATTGATTTTTGGGTTTATCGTGAGCAGTGTTTTAAATAACACTTGTTTTTTACCCGATAATTAATGGAATGTGATTTTTGGTTTATCGTGAACCGTGTTTTAAATGACACTGATTCTTTAACCCAGTTAAAGATTAAAACGAAGTGGAGTTTTAATGAATCTTTATTTAAATTGAAAAGATCGAGAATGGAGTATCACCAGTTTTACTCTAGGAGATAGTTAAATCTTTAATTAAATTTGAATGTGAAATGGTAATTGAATTTACTGATAACACCGTGGTGTTAGATATGAAGTATGACCAGTTTTACTTCATGGGATGAATAGGTTGAGATTGGGAAATTAAAATAAATGATTACTTCGGTGTGGTTCGCTAATCCCGACTAGTTTGAATTGATATTCAAAGGAGATTAAAGAATAAATTTAAAGAATTTATCTTTGATAAAATTAATGGGAACCTTTCCCAAAATATAAGATTATTTGAATAAAAGAATATTATGAATTGGTATGAGGCGTATATTGTGTTTGTGTAACACGTGTTTATTATATATATACGCGAGTTGTTCAGAAAGACAGAGTTTATCCCATTCTGAATAACTGATTCGACGTGGTGTCGAAGATGAAGACGGTGGTTGAAGACCGGAGGTCTTCACGTCGTTTGGGTAATTACTGATGATCTTGATTGGGTTATACACCCAAGAAGATGGAAACAGTTGGTGATCGTCCAGACGTACTTGGAGATCGATGGATATGCGGGGTACTAGGTGCCTCCGGTTTCGTTCAGACCCAGAACGGACTTGTAAATGGACTGTGTGTCTGACATTGGATTTCAGTCTGTGTGATTGACTTCTATTAAATATATATCTGTTTGGCGGCGGAGGATTCATTCTCTTGCTTAACGCCCTTCTCTGAGACGTACGAGCTCAGGGGTTATATATTGATGGATATCAAATGCATAGAGTGAATTGCCTGTGTGGCATGCCTAAGTGGCAAATGATCAAGGCTTCTGTTGAAAAGCAAAGTCTTGTGGTTGATGATCGAAGCACGGCCTTTGTGGCGTTGCTTTGTGTAATGTTTACTTCGCGAGTTTCACACCCAGTATGAACCAAAAACGGGAGAAGGACCTCAGGGAGGGCATGCGTTTCTTTCTAGTTAGAAGTGGCGTCAGTGGTTTTACACGCCCTGACGAGTTTGACTTATGTGGTTGTTGCTGTTGCGAGGCGCCTCGGTTTGATCGGACGATCCGGGTCCGATGGAGTCATTCGTTGGCTCACCGACACCCCATAGGGTGGGGAAACACATTGTTCAGGCATTTTAATCCACATCGGTGGACCGGCCCTAACTATCCAAGGGCCCACCTGTGTCTGGGTCCTGAGACACGGGCTAGAGCGTCTCGAATCGGTTGAGGACTATCTTTTGCCTCGGTTCATAGATGGAAATCCAATTTACAAATACGTGATTCTGCGGTTTTATTTGTAGAGCCTAGTATGGCGACATAGTGGGATGGGGCACTTATGCCGTCTATGATTGATACTTATGATTTGAAGTTGTTTTATACACTATGCACTTATAATAGTATCAAATGATTTGTTTTAAACGTATCAAGCATTCTTGGCTATTATAAGGTAAAAACCCTATCCCCCGGCTTGCGTTGCATTGTGTGATAGGACCTGGGTCTTATAATAGCTTCATTCTTCTTTATTTAGCATTGCGCTGTTTGTTTTATGCACTGGTATTCTTGGGAGGAAACCCGTTCCGTGTTATACGGCATGGTCTCTTGATTTACCTAACTTTAAAATATAGATTAATAACTGTTTTAGTTCTCACACCAGTCCCATGACTAACCTGGAGTTTATTGTTTTAACCTAAACTCTGGGTGCCCTATTTTTACGGGCAGCTAGTAGTTTTGGTTTGCAGATTTATATTCACAGGATCCTGATTTACAGCTGGAACGATACTCGGAAAGCTTTGTATCCGCGTATTACTTCTAGTTGTGTATTGTATTATTTTCCGCTGCTATGTAATGTATTGTAATCTCTGATATTTTGTGTGTAATATTTATTCATTTATACTCTGTATATTCTTGTATTCTGATGGAATTGTTGTAATATACAATGAAATGTTCCTCCGTCTGCGTTCTATTTTGTGGCTTGTTCTCGAACTATCCGCGCTTTCCTCACCGGGGAAGTTGCGGGTTTTTACATTTGGTATCAGAGCTTTGGTTTACAAAGCTCAGAGAACAAGACACATTAGAACCAAACGAAAGAATTCATCTGATATTGGATTAGTAATATCCAATGGGAATGACTCGTTAGAGATAGGATCAGTAGTATCCTAGAACGAGGGTGAAGAGTATATTTTTAAAATGAAAAAAAACAAGAATTGTTTTGAAAATTTAAATCGTTGTATACGTATTTGAATATTTATTTTATATTGACAATTCAATATATAAAGATTTTGCATATGCGCCTTGCAAACGTATATTCGAAGTTTTAATGTACTGGATAGATATAGGATCACACTCTAGTCGCCCGGAGATGATGTTGATAATGACCATGGCATCATCAATATTTATTTTCGAGTAACGAAAGTGAGATTTCTATATATTTCCAATTGACTGGTGTGAGAACCGAAATTAGATAGGGCTTATTGTTGTGATTTGGCATCAAAAATCTGATTTTTTTTTACTACATATCAAAGTTATGAATTTGAAAAGCTAATCAACTAATTGATTGATGGTTGTTTTGTTGATTATTGGTTGATTAATTAAAATTTGTACCATATAGCCAAATTGAATCAAATTGTGAATTGTATTGAAAATTAGTCGCATTTGCTTGCATATACATGTACTTACATTGAACAGGTCATAGCAAAGAGGCTAGAGCAGAAGAATAACATTGTTTGCCTAACAAATAGGTACATATTTTCTATAATTTACTGTTTTGTTTGGGTGATGATGATTTTATGAGCCGATTGGCTAACCGCTTGGCTTTTTCTGTTTCTTTTTGATATCAGAGGGCCTGTATGGCAATTTCGGGATTTTCCCGTGCTCCCGGTGCAGGGGAGGTTATGGCGAAATTTTTCGAAAATTTAGGGTGTTAGCCAAATTTTTGAAATTTTTGAAAAGTTCTTAGAAACTGAAAAGTTGAAGAACTTAAGCTATAATAAAAATTATGAAAGTTGAGTTGGTATTTAAAACAACTTTCGGCTTCGTTCCTTTTCAGGGACGAAAAGTTTTAAGTGGGGGAGATTGTAATAACACGGAAATCTGAGGTAGTTTAAAAATTTTATTTTGGCAATTTTAGCGAATTTTGATTATTTAAAATGAATTATTTTAAATAATAACGACGAGAAATTTATTTTGAATAGAATTCGAACGTATATATTATATAGATCATCGTTAGAATATATATATTTATTTTAAATTATAAAAGGAATTGAAAATGGCGCGGTAGTTCGATAATTCGATTTCAAACTTCAAATGGATGTACATGATTCAAAATAAACCGGATTTTAGTGAAACCAAAAATATTTGAATCTAATTGGGAATATCTTTCCAACGAATCCGAAAAATCAAAATTTCATAATGGGAATCAAAAGATATGTCCAAATGAATTTTCAGAATGGTCGCTATGGAATTTTGGCCCTTAAAAATGGAAATTTTGCAAACGACCTCGAATTTCGATGAAACCACTTTTGTTGGATCCACGATGTCATGTTATTGCTAGATTCCAAATTTCGTAAATTTTCGAATCAATATGTGAGCGCGGCAAAGGAAAACGCGTTTAACCAGTTTTAGTTGATTTTAATCGACTGGGAAATGGCCATTTTTCAAACGGTCTCAGAATTCGACGAAATTAGTTTTGTAAGGACCGTATCGTCGATACGAGGCTAGAAAATATTTTTCTGGAATTTTTCGAGTCCGTGTGTGACCCCAGTAAATCGAAATGCGCGTTCAAATTCAATATATATAGTTATATGTTGATTTTGACGGAAACTGATCGAAACGATCGAATCGGCCTATGATACATATCCCATTGTGTTCGGAATGGGGGTAATTAGCTATGGACGACATGCGGTGGGCCTCGTTTCGAGGTCGAAATAAAAAGTCAACTTTTTTTTTTGAAATAAAATAATATAAAAATAAAACCTCTCCCCCTTACTTCCTCTCAGGCCCCCCACGTTCATTTCTAAAACGAATAAGAAAAAAAACCCGCAGTAGCCTCCCCTCCCCCCCCCCCCGGTCCAACTCCACCGCCGATCAACGCCTCCTGCCGCCGCCCCTCTTCTTCTTCTCCACCTCGCCTCCTCCTCCCACTTCCTTCCCCCTCGCGGTTGGAAGTCGCGCCTGAAACCCTAGCGCACCCCCTGGACCCCGGTGCCGCCTCCACCCCCCCATCCAGCTCCGCCGCCAAACAGCAAATCCCCCCCCCTTTGGAAGAATATCGTTTTATTGTAAGTTTTTTTTATTATTACCCTTTTTATATTTATTTGGTTTACTTATTTAAAGTAACTACTTATTAGAAGATAGGATTACTACTTATTCAAAGATTGGATTTTTATTTTAACATAAACAAAAGTGTGATCTTTCTATAAACAAAATGTTTATCTAGAGAAAAGATAACGTTTTTATACGAAGAAAGATATGATTTTTCATCGTATAAAAATATGATTTTTATATGATGTGATGGATAAAAATATAATTTTTATAAAGTAGAAGTAATAAAAATATAATTTTTATAAAATAGAAGTATTAAAAATATGATTTTTATTATATATACGTTGAAGTGGAAAAGTGATTTTTATAGCAAAGTAAAAATTCGATTTTTATATATTGAATATCAAAGTAAAAATTCGATTTTTATATATTGAATAGCAAAGTAAAAATTCGATTTTTATATATTGAATAGAAAAGTAAAAATTCGATTTTTATATATTGAATAGCAAAGTAAAAATTGGATTTTTACATATGTAGAGAATACGGGCAAAGAAAGTGACAAGAGGCAAGAACGGTGATGATTTCTACATAAGAAGAGTCGTGGGATTGGATTAGCTAATCAGTGAGAACTCCTCACCTTTTATTTAATCTTCTAGTTGAAATATATACTAGGATGCAGACGGTGTTTAGTAGCACCCGACACCCGTCGTCTACAGACCATGGACGACTTGTATGCTTGTTTGTTTGATTTTGATGTATAGTTGATTGTGTGATGTGAAATGAAATAAAATATTTATATAGATGAAATAAAATATTTTATAGTGGAAAATATTTTATAGTTAAAAATAGAATTTTTAACGTGTATATGAAATGAAATAAAAATAAACAAATCGGTCGATTTGTTTATATACACACATTTGACTGATATTGATTGGGACGATAAATTTTACACATCGCCCAACTGCACAAATAAAATCTGTGTTTGATTGTTTGAAACCCCATGTAACGACCCAGAAAATCTGAACCAATTAAATTTTTTCAAATTGGCTAAAACAATGGATTTTAAATATTTAAATAAATATTTTAAATAATAGAGATGAAAAGTGAGTTGAATCGACAGTTGAAAACGAATATAATTAATTATAATTATAAACAAGGCCTGAAAAGGCGCTGTAGTTTCAAAAATTGAATTCAAACTTTGTCGGACTGTACCGGGTGCAAAACAAAACGGATTTGAGTGAAACCAAAAATATTTAAATCTGTTAGTGAATACCTTTCTAACGAATCTGAAAAATCGAATTTTCATAGCGGAAAGCAAAAGTTATGGCCAAATGAATTTTCAGAAAGGTCGCTATGGAATTTATATAGCCCGTGAAATTGGCCATTTTGCAAACGACCTCGGAATTCGACGAAACCACTTTTGTTGGATCCGGGATGTGAAATTAATGCTAGGTTTCAAATTTCATAATTTCATAATTTTTGAAGCTAGTATGTGGGTGTGGCAAAGGAAAACGTGTTTTGGTCAATTACAGTTAAATTGGATCAACCAAAAATGGGCCTTTTTGCAAACGGTCTCAGAATTCGATGAAACTAGTTTTGTTGGGACCGTATCGTCAAAACATAGCCAGATTTATTTTTCTGGAATTTTTCGAATCAGTTTGTGGCCCTGGCAAATTGAAATGTACGTTCAAATTGAATATTGAATGTTATATATTTTAAATTGAATGGAAACTGACTGAAACAGTCGAATTGGCCTACGAAACATATCCCATTGTGTTCGGAATGGGGGTAAAACGCTAATGACGACAGTCGTTGGGTTTGGATTGGGGTTCGTTAGTGAAAGAGGATATTTTCGAAATTTAAAAGTATAAAAATAAATAAAATATTCTCATTGGTCCACAACTCTTTCTCTCTTCCGCTATTCTGCGATATACGGCGGAGGCGCTTCAATTCTTC
Source organism: Allium sativum (assembly GCA_030737875.1). Taxonomy (NCBI): domain Eukaryota; kingdom Viridiplantae; phylum Streptophyta; class Magnoliopsida; order Asparagales; family Amaryllidaceae; genus Allium; species Allium sativum. The sequence goes on from CM060919.1 coordinate 449,411,057, forward strand.
CCCTCCGATTATCTTCCGATCCACGCACCATGGTCGAACGCCCCAGTTAAACTTTTTGAAGATCCCAGCCCACTCTTCAAATCCACACCAGTCTCGCCCCTTCTGGTTTCGTATCCTTCGAGAATCGCCCTCCTGAAGTTCCGTCGTTCAAGCCCCAATTTCCCCCTCGATTCGCGTGCGAGATCGCCATCCAGGGGTGGCGTAGGAGCGCCGTTCCAAGCCCTTCCAGGTGGTGCCACCCAATCGCCTTCTCGTTTCACGGATTTGCAGAAAATTGCTGACCTAGTTTTGAAGATCCAGTGAGGTAATCGGCTGTGTATATTTAAATCTGTTTTTAACAGTTTAAAACCGTTGCAAACTTTTAAAAATCATATCTTTTTGCTATGTTGACGAAATTCAGTGAAACAAGAGACAATGGACTCGTGTGGACGTCTTCTACATTATAGAAGAGACCGCATATTTTTCTGAGCCTTCTGCTATTTTTGGTGGAGTGGAACCCAATGTGAGATTTCTAATTTATAAACGATATGGAAAACGACGATGTATAAATTATATAGTCGATGTATGGGTTATATAAGCGTTGTACACCTCATGTATAAGCATTGTATAAGTTGTACGTTCGATGTATAAGTTATATATGCGTTGTAAAAATTATATATGTGTTGAAATAGAAGTGAATTGCTATATATAAATATATATATCTATATATATACGCCCCTCGTCCACAAACCATGGACGATATTTATTGGTTGTGATTAGTGTGAAAATTGATTGATAGCGAATGGTTGATTGGAATTGTTTATGGTTGATATTGATTGGTTGTGGTTGAAAAAAATACCCATTGGTGATTGAAATGAATTGGAAATATTTGTGGAAATAAAAATAAAACATGCCGCCGGCATGCGAATTAGATGCATGAATCCCCATTGTCAAAAACCACGAGGTTTTAAGGTAGAGCGAGGAGCCGTACTAGGGACAGTGCCGGTTTTAACTACCCTGCCGTTATGCTGCCGAAATTTTGAATAATCTTTATGTGTTAGAATAATTTTCATATGTTGAAATTATTTTCATGCGTTGAAATTAAAGTCATATGTTGAAACTATATCCATGTGTGGAAATGTTCATGTGTTGAAAAGTGATGTGTGAAAATTAAATTCATTTGTGAATGAATGAAGTGTCTAAACAATAAAAATCACATTTTTATAATATATATGAAGTATGTAAAATATTCGCCTTATATATAAATAGTTTCAACAACAAAAATTCTATCTTTCTTATATGAACAACATAAATAAAATATCCATGTGTGGAAATGCTCATGTGTTGAGAAGTGTGTGTAGTGGAAAAGTTCATGTGTTGAATAAAAAGATCGAACAATAAAAATTACATTTTTATTGAAACTATGAAGTGTTGAAAACATCTATTTGTCGAATAAATATTTTAAATGATAAAAATATCATTTTTATCATCTATGTGATATGCTTAAGATATGCGGATGTTGAAATAGATATTTGTGAAGAAATATCATTTTCAACATGCATAGGAACTAAAGAAAATAGTCATGTGTTGAAATGTGTTTTAGTTCGCCAAAATTATCATCTTTGAAATGTGAAGTGTTAAAAATAGCCACTTGTTCAAATAAAATATGCATGAGTTGAAATATACATTAATTAGCTAATGATATGATTTTAGCCTATGCATGCAACATTAGAATGAATGGTGCTTTTAAAACCAAAGTAAATCAAATATGAAGTTGAATGGAAAATGATAAGTGATAAAAATTGTATATATGTACGTGCATATTTATTGAACAGGTTATAGCAAAGGGGCTAGAGAAGAGGAATAAAATTTTGTGCCCGACAAATAAGTACACATTTACTGTTTTATTTGGGTGATGATTTTATGAGCCTGTTGGCTAGCCGCTTGGCTTTTTCTTTTTCTTTTTGACATGAGACGCCCGTGTGGCTATTTGGGAATTTTCCCAGCCCCTCCCGTACAAAGGAGGTTATGGCGAAATTTTCCAAAATTTAAAGGCGTTAGTGAAATATTTGAAGTGAAAACGATATTTAAATTGTTGAATGAACTATATTTATATAAATATATAAATATAAATAAAATTAAAACGAAACGTGGCCGTGCAGTTCGTGTTTTGAAACTGTGATTTCAAACAACTAGTGCGGGAAATCCGACCATTGGATTTTCTCGAAACCGCAACCGTTGGGTTCGCCTTGGAAATATCTTTCCAACGGCACCAACTTTGTAAAAATCCAACGGTTGGATTGTCTGGAATGTTTAATTCAAATCTGAAGAAAAACAGCGTCAGAAACGATTATATTTATATATATATATATATATATATTTAATCGAATAACGACGCTGTAGTTCGTATTTTGAAATCGAAACTTCAAATGATGATACCGGGAGATCCGACCGTCGGATTTTCCCGAAAGTGGAACCATTGGATTCGTTTTGAAAAGATCTTTCTAATGATGTAAATTTTGTGAAGATCCAACGGTTAGATTTTCAGATGTGTGTAAATCAAATCTGAAGAAAAACAACGCCACGGCCGCGTTATGGCCCGAAGCGTCGTTTTGAATAAATTGGCTATTTTAAAATAAATAAAAATAGCTATAAATCGTTATAAAATATCATAAACGATATGGAATGGAAATAAACTGAATTTGCTCGATTTATGTGGTATTTGATGGTTGAATGTGTTTGGTGTGAAAATTACATTAAAGAACAAAATTGGTGTTGTCGAATGATTTAACCATTGAAATAAATTGATTTGAAATTCTAAATATCGGTGAATTATTTGAAAAGGCCGAGTTAATTCTCATTTTAAATAATTGACCGACGATTGAAAGTCGAAGATGAAGACGGTGGTCGAAGACCGGAGATCTTCACCTCGTTTGGATGGTAACCGAGGTCCTGATTGGGAGGCATCCCGAAATATGGATAATGAGTGGTGATCGTCCAGACGTACGTGGTGATCGATGGGTTTGCGAGGTATATAGTGCCTCCGGTTTCGTTCAGACCCAGAACGGACTTGTAAATAGACTGTGTGTCTGACATTGGATTTTATTCTGTGTTGATTGATCTCTATTAAACATACATCTGTTTGGCGGCGGAGAATTTATTCTTTTGCTTAACGCCCTTCTCTGAAACGCATGAGCTCAGAGGTTGTATATCGATGGACATCAGTCGCATGACATGAATTGCTAGTGTGGCATGCCTAAGTGGAAAATGATCAGGGCTTCTGTTGAAAAGCAAAGTCTTGTGGTGATGATCAAAGCACCGCCTGTGTGGTGTAGCTTTGTGTATAATGTGAATTCGCGAGCCTCACACCCCGGTATGAACCAAAAACGGGAGAAGTACCTCAGGGAGGGCATGCGTTTCTTTCTAGCTAGGGTGGTGTCAGTGACCTACCAGCCCTGACATTTATATACTTTTCACCTGTGTGGTTGTTGCTGTTGCGAGGCGCCTCGGTTAGATCGGACGATCCGGGTCCGATGGAGTCATTCGTTGGCTCGTTTACGCCCCATAAGACGGGGAAACGCATTGTTCAGGCATTTTAATCCACATCGGTGGACCGGCCCTGTCGCTCCAAGGGCCCACCTGAGTCTGGGTCCTGTGGCTCGGGCTAGAGAGTCACGAATTCAGTAAGGACTATCTTTTGCCTTGGTTCATGACGGAAATCCAATTTTCCAAATACGTGACTGTGCGGTTTTGATTGTATACCTATATATGGCGACATAGTGGTATGGGGCATTAATGCCGTCTATGATTGATAGTTATGATTTGAAATTGTTTTCAAAACATATAACACTAGCAATAATATCAAAAGCCTTTGTTTTATTCGTATCAAGCATATTTTGGCCGTTATAAGATAAAAACTTTATCCTCCGGTTTGCGTTGCATTGTGTGATGGGAACTGAGTCTTATAATGGCTTCATTTTTATAAAAAGCATTGCGATGTTTAAAAGAATGATTTGTTTTAAAGCACTGGCAATCCAATGGAGTAAACCCGTTCCACGAAAGTGGCGTGGTCCTGTGATTAGCTATATTTTAAATGTGTTGAGTAGATTTCTCATACCAGTCCCATGACTGACTCGTAGTTTGTTTCACTTTCAAACTCGGGTGCCCCTTTTTCTACATGGGCAGCCTTGTATTCAGGTTTAGCTGGTTCTTTCTGGATAGCTGGAGCTGAAGATGGATTCTATCATTTATCTCTTTTTATGCTGTTCAGCTCCTATTGTACATTATGTTTGTTTTCCGCTATAGACATATATGTATAGTTGAACTGTAATTGTACTAAGTAAGATCCTGTATACTGTGTAACTCTGATGATTACTTTTATCCAGTATATTCTATTGTTCATTATCTGGTGTATTTATTTAATTTTGTTCTGCTGTTATCCGTTTCTGTGTTATATTCCAAAGATTACCCTTGTCTCCGTCTGTACGGGAAATGGGGTCGTCACAACGTGGTATCAGAGCTTTGGTTAAACTTATTTCTGGAATATAACAGATTAACGAACTCGTCAGAAATAGAACCAGAAGTGTTCTAGGACGGGTAACTCATTACAGATAGGATCAGTAATATCCTAGTATGAGTAAAGCGGAAGGAAATTACACCTCGATAGACACATTTACATTTGAAGTATATGTTTCTATGTTCTAAAATACCTTTTCTTTGACCTGACACTTGATCTGCCATTTGCAGAAGTACTAGAAAAATGAGTGTCAGAAACAGGAGAAATGCAGAACCCGATCTAGAGGCTCTATTAAAGAGATATCGAAATCTGAACGGAGCACAGTTCTCGGGCAATGAATCTATTATTCAGACTCAAGCTTGGATGAGTTCTATCGAAAGAATCTTTGAGCGTATCCAGCTGAGAGATGACCAGAAACGGTTAGTAGCATCTTGGGCGCTCAAAGAAGAAGCTTTAATCTGGTGGGAAACAATCATCAAAGATAATCCAGAAGGTGATATCACCTGGGACAGATTCAAAGTGATTTTCCTAGAAAGATTTACTCCTCCTGAAGCGACGGAGCGATTATGTGATGAATTTTCTTATCTAATTCAAGGTGATATGACCATCCCAGAATATCATAAGAAAGTCAACGAACTTGCTCACTTTGCTCCTCATCTGATTCAAGATCCTAAGAGGAAAAATCTAAGATTTATTCATGGCCTGCAAAGGAGATATCAGAATAGTGTACTGAGGAATGTAAAACTTCCTTTCTCTGAAATGATTTATATGGCTTATCAGTATGAAGATCTCCATAAGAAAGGAATGTTGCGCGACGAAGAAGAAGTCTGTTGTAGTGACAAAGAAGAGTCGGAAACTGATATTCCTGAAGCCAGTACGAGGTCTGAGGTCAGTGAGAAGCCCAGTGCTAAGAGGAAAAGGGCTGAATCTGGGAAAGAACCTGTAACGACAGCGGTATGCAGTAACTGCAATAGGCAAGGACGTCTCTCGATAAGTTGCAGATCTCTAAAGAAACAAGTAAAGGATGGGTCTAAATCCGGTAAGAGGTTACAAGAGAAAAGAGGATGCCATAAGTGCCATCAGGCTGGGCATATTGCGAAAAACTGCCCGCTATCTCAGAAATCTGAAGCAGTACAAGTGAATGAAGTGGCAGAAGTGCCTGCATCTTCATTTGCTCAGGAAAGGTCTGATGTTTTAGAAGGCACGCTCAATGTCAAGAACATTCCAGTTAAAGTACTGTTTGATACTGGTGCGTCACGAAGCTTTATTGCAAAGTGTGCAGTCAAGAAATTGGATTTGAAATTGAAGAAGCTCAAAGAACCAATGACTGTCCAAAATCCAGTTGGGGTTCCATCGGTCTCAGTTGGGTTTGTGGGGTGCCTATCTCTTTTTCCTGCTATAAATTCCCTACTATCTCTATCGTTATGAATTTTAATGAATTCGATCTTATTCTAGGATTGGATTGGCTAACCAAATATGAAGCAGAGGTTAGATGCGCCGAGAGAGTTGTTAAGGCAAAGGCCCAATCAGGGAGTTATATAACCATACCATGTGAAGGCCCGAATTCAAATAGAAAAGACTTTTGGTCGGCTCTAAATGTTTCTCCAGCCCAAATAGAAAATATCCCTGAAGCTACAGAGAATATTCCTGACCTCATCAAAGATATTCCTGTCGTCAAGAACTATGCGGATGTGTTCAAGGAAGTTGTTCGCTTACCTCCGCAGAGAGAAATAGATTTCAAGATCGCTTTGATTCCCAATGCAAGGCCGGTAGTTCACGCTATTCAAAGAATGTCTTTGAAAGAGAAAGAAGAACTTGACAATCAAACACGATAGCTGGTATGGAAGGGTCTGATCAGGCCTAGTTTCTCTGATTGGGGTGCAGCAGTGGTGTTTGTCCCAAAATCTGACGGTACTCTACGTCTATGTGTGGATTATCGTGATCTGAACAAACAGACAATAAAGAACAAATATCCATTGCCGCAGATTGATGATTTGTTGGATCGATTAAATGGCGCACAAGTATTTTCACGAATGGACCTAGCTACAGGCTTCCATCAACTTCGAATCGCCGAAGAGTGTGTTCCAATGATAGCATTCAGAGGTCCCGACTTATTCTACGAGTGGTTAGTAATGCCGTTCGGCTTATGTAACGCTCCAGCCTATTTCGTCGATCTAATGAACAGAGTATTCAGAGGAGTTTTGAATAAATTTGTTTTGGTTTTTATTGATGATATTCTAATCTACTCTAAATCAAAGGCCGAACATGAAAAGCATTTGGAATAGGTTCTGGAAATTCTCAGAAGGAACGTATTGAAAGCAAAGTTTTCCAAATGTATATTCTGGCAGGATGAAGTGAAATTTCTAGGCCATGTCATATCGAGAGAGGGAATTGCTGTGGATCCAAGTAAAATCATAGCTATTCAGAATTGGAAACAGCCCAGTACCCCCACCGAAGTCCGCAGTTTTCTCGGATTGGCTAGTTATTACCGGAAGTTCGTTAAAAACTTTTCGAAGATATCTGGCCACTTAACGAAGCTTACGAAGAAGCACTCTAAATTCAAATGGACTCCAGAAAGTGAAGAGGCTTTTGAAGAGCTAAAGTTAAGATTAACGACAGCTCCAGTGTTAACCATCATCGATGGCAATCAGGATTTAAAAGTCTGGACTGATGCTTCTAGAGAAGGCCTTGGGGCAGTGTGCAAAGGGGCCAAGTGATTGCTTATGCTAGCCGTCAACTGAAGCCACACGAGAAGAACTACGTAACTCATGATCTTGAGTTATTGGCTATAGTATTCGCCTTGAAAATCTGGAGACACTATCTTCTGGGTGAGAGATTCGAACTGTTTACAGATCACCAGTCGCTAAATTATTTGTTCACCCAGAAAGACCTGAATCTGAGGCAACAACGTTGGCTGGAGTTTCTTGCAGCATATGACTTTGAAATTATATATACTCCAGGGAAAGCCAATGTCGTGGCCGATGCGCTGAGCCGAAAGAATGTAATGATCGCCAGCTTTATTATCACAACTTCATTGATTGACAAAATATCTATTCTTCAGAAGGAGGATAACTTTATTAAGGATATGATTACAAGGATTCAGAAAGGCGAACCCTCGTGTTTTCAAATAGATAATGACGAGACCTTGAGGTTGAAAGGAAGGATTTGTGTTCCTGATTTCCCAGAGTTAAAAAGGGAAGTGTTAGACGAGTGTCACAAGTCCAAGCTGAGTATCCATCCTGGTGTGGCCAAAATGTATAACGATCTCAAACGAACGTTCTGGTGGAAGGCTATGAAAAGGGACGTTTCAATATACGTTAGCCGATGCCCTACTTGCCAGCTAGTCAAAAGCGACCAACAGAAACTTGCTGGATTGTTACAACCGCTGGACGTTCCAGGCTGGAAGTGGGAACATATTTCCATGGACTTCATTGATGGTTTGCCCAGAACCAGAAAAGGAAATGACAGTATTTGGGTGATCGTAGATCGCTTCACGAAGACCGCCCACTTCATACCTGTCAGATCAAACAGAACTGCTCAGAGTCTGGCGCAGATTTACTTCAAGGAAATAGTTAGACTACATGGAGTGCCGCTCAGTATAGTCAGTGATAGATATACGATATTTACTAGTAAATTCTGGGAGGCATTTCAAGTAGAGCTGGGAACGAAGCTGAACTTGAGCACCGCTTATCATCCTCAGACAGACGGTCAGACTGAGAGGGTGAATCGTATTTTAGAAGATCTATTGCGGGCTTGTGTTCTAGATTTTGGTGGGTCATGGGAAGACCATCTACATTTGGCTGAATTCTCATATAACAACAGCTACCAGGCGAGCTTGACAATGTCGCCATTCGAAGCGTTGTATGGTAGACCATGCCGATCTCCTGCTTGTTGGGTCAAACCTGGAGATAGACTTGTGTTAGGGCCCGATATGATCCGAGAAGCTGCCGACAAAGTCGATTTTATTAAGAAACGATTATTGGCCGCTCAAAGCCGGCAAAAGAGCTATGCCGATAGAAGAAGAAGAGATATATCCTTTGCTGTTGGTGATTATGTACATTTGAAAGTATCGCCGATGAGAGGAGTAATCCGTTTTGGTAAAACTGGAAAGTTGGCGCCCAAATTCATTGGTCCGTTTCCTATTCTGGAACGGATCGGAACTCTCGCTTATAGGGTCAAACTGCCTGATTGGTTGCCTGGAGTTCATGATGTATTTCACATATCTCAACTTCGAAAGCACATTCATGATCCAGACTTGATCGTGGAAGAAGCAGCTCAACAGGATATTGAAATTACCCCAGAATTAGCTGTGAGAAGAGAGCCGCTAAAGATTATCGTCAAAGAAATCAAAGAGCTGAGGAACAAGAAAGTTCACTTAGTCAAAGTGCAATGGAGTGGAGATCCGCGAGATTGTACTTGGGAAACTGAGGAGAGCATTCAGAAAGCTTATCCTAGATGCCGAGTGGATATCTCTGATTGACTCCGGTGCAAGGTACATTTACCATACTTTGCATTACCAATTAGTGCTCTATTCTATTGTTATTTTCTTTCCATGGATGTGCACTTTTAACTCTATAGTCTGAATGACTTTAAAGGAGAATAGGAATTAATTTGTATGATTTTGAAAAGTTAAAAACAATTTGATTGTTGGTTGTGTTGGGTGACTGTAGATTTGATTAATTGAATTATTGAAACAATAGTTAATTTAATCAACGATAGAATTATGGCGAAATTTTTCGAAAATTCCGGGTGTTAGCCAAATTTTTGAAGAATTTGAAAATTCTCAGAAACTGAAAAGTTGGAGAATTGGAGCCAGATTGAACGTAGAGTTGATTAATCAAACCACTTTCGACTTTGTTCCTTTTCGGGGACGAAAAGTTTTAAGCGGGGGAGATTGTAACGACCCAGAAAATCTGAACCAATTTAAAAATTTTAAATTGGCTAAAACAATGGATTTTAAATATTTAAATAAATATTTTAAATAATAGAGATGAAAAGTGAGTTGAATTGACAATTGAAAACGAATATAATTAATTATAATTATAAACAAGGCCTGAAAAGGCGCTGTAGTTTCAAAAATTGAATTCAAACTTTGTCGGACTATACCGGGTGCAAAACAAAACGGATTTGAGTGAAACCAAAAATATTTAAATATGTTAGTGAATACCTTTCTAACGAATCTGAAAAATCGAATTTTCATAGCGGAAAGCAAAAGTTATGGCCAAATGAATTTTCAGAAAGGTCGCTATTGAATTTATATAGCCCGTGAAATTGGCCATTTTGCAAACGACCTTGGAATTCAACGGAACCACTTTTGTTGGATCCGGGATGTGAAGTTATTGCTAGGTTTCAAATTTCATAATTTTTGAAGCTAGTATGTGGGCGTGGCAAAGGAAAACGTGTTTTGGTCAATTACAGTTAAATTGGATCGACCAAAAATGGGCCTTTTTGCAAACGGTCTCAGAATTTGACAAAACTAGTTTTGTTGGGACTGTATCGTCAAAACATAGCCAGATTTATTTTTTTGGAATTTTTCGAATCAGTTTGTGGCCCTGGCAAATTGAAATGTACGTTCAAATTGAATATTGAATGTTATGTATTTTAAATTGAATGGAAACTGACTGAAACAGTCGAATGAGCCTACGAAACATATCCCATTGCGTTCGGAATGGGGGTAAAACGCTAGGGACGACAATCGTTGGGTTTGGATTGGGGTTCGTGAGTGAAAGAGGATATTTTCAAAATTTAAAAATATAAAAATAAATAAAATATTCTCATTGGTCCACAACTCTTTCTCTCTCCCGCTATACTGCGATATACGGCGGAGGCGCTTCAATTCTTCCCCTCCGATTATCTTCCGATCCACGCACCATTGTCGAACGCCCCAGTTAAACTTTTTGAAGATCCCAGCCTACTCTTCAAATCCACACCAGTCTCGCCCCTTCTGGTTTCGTATCCTTCGAGAATCTCCCTCCTGAAGTTCCGTCGTTCAAGCCCCGATTTCCCCCTCGATTCGCGTGCGAGTTCGCCATTCAGGGGTGGCACAGGAGCGTCGTTCCAAGCCCTTCCAGGTGGTGCCACCCGATCGCCTTCTCGTTTCACGGATTTGCAGAAAATTGCTGACCTAGTTTTGAAGATCCAGTGAGGTAATCGGCTATGTATATTTTAAATCTGTTTTTAACAGTTTAAAACCGTTGCAAACTTGTAAAAATCATATCTTTTTGCTATGTTGACGAAATTCAGTGAAACAAGAGATAGTGGACTCGTGTGAACGTCTTCTACATTATAGAAGAGACCACATATTTTTCTGAGCCTTCTGTTATTTTTGGTGGAGTGGAACCCAATGTGAGATTTCTAATTTATAAACGATGTGGAAAACGATGATGTATAAATTATATAGTCGATGTATGGGTTATATAAGCGTTGTACACCTCATGTATAAGCATTGTATAAGTTGTACGTTCGATGTATAAGTTATATATGCGTTGTAAAAATTATATATGTGTTGAAATAGAAGTGAATTGCTATATATATATATATATATATATGCCCCTCGTCCACAAACCACGGACGATATTTATTGGTTGTGATTAGTGTGAAAATTGATTGATAGCGAATGGTTGATTGGAATTGTTTGTGGTTGATATTGATTGGTTGTGGTTGAAAAAAATACCCATTGGTGATTGAAATGAATTGGAAATATTTGTGGAAATAAAAATAAAACATGTCGCCGGCGTGCGAATTAGATGCATGAATCCCCATTGTCAAAAACCGCGAGGTTTTAAGGTAGAGCGAGGAGCCGTACTAGGGACGGTGCCGGTTTTAACTACCCTGCCGTTATGCTGCCGAAATTTTGAATAATCTTTATGTGTTAGAATAATTTTCATATGTTGAAATTATTTTCATGCGTTGAAATTAAAGTCATATGTTGAAACTATATCCATGTGTGGAAATGCTCATGTGTTGAAAAGTGATATGTGAAAATTAAATTCATTTGTGAATGAATGAAGTGTCTAAACAATAAAAATCACATTTTTATAATATATATGAAGTATGTAAAATATTCGCCTTATATATAAATAGTTTCAACAACAAAAATTCTATCTTTCTTATATGAACAACATAAATAAAATATCCATGTGTGGAAATGCTCATGTGTTGAGAAGTGTGTGTAGTGGAAAAGTTCATGTGTTGAATAAAAAGATCGAACAATAAAAATTACATTTTTATTGAAACTATGAAGTGTTGAAAACATCTATTTGTCGAATAAATATTTTAAATGATAAAAATATCATTTTTATCATCTATGTGATATGCTAAAGATATGCGGATGTTGAAATAGATATTTGTGAAGAAATATCATTTTCAACATGCATAGGAACTAAAGAAAATAGTCATGTGTTGAAATGTGTTTTAGTTCGCCAAAATTATCATCTTTGAAATGTGAAGTGTTAAAAATAGCCACTTGTTCAAATAAAATATGCATGAGTTGAAATATACATTAATTAGCTAATGATATGATTTTAGCCTATGCATGCAACATTAGAATGAATGGTGTTTTTAAAACCAAAGTAAATCAAATATGAAGTTGAATAGAAAATGATAAGTGATAAAAATTGTATATATGTACGTGCATATTTATTGAACAGGTTATAGCAAAGGGGCTAGAGAAGAGGAATAAAATTTTGTGCCCGACAAATAGGTACACATTTATTGTTTTATTTGGGTGATGATTTTATGAGCCTGTTGGCTAGCCGCTTGGCTTTTTCTTTTTCTTTTTGACATGAGACGCCCGTGTGGCTATTTGGGAATTTTCCCAGCCCCTCCCGTACAAAGGAGGTTATGGCGAAATTTTCCAAAATTTAAAGGCGTTAGTGAAATATTTGAAGTGAAAACGATATTAAAATTGTTGAATGAACTATATTTATATAAATATAAATAAAATTAAAATGAAACGTGGCCGTGCAGTTCGTGTTTTGAAACCGTGATTTCAAACAACTAGTGCGGGAAATCCGACCATTGGATTTTCTCGAAACCGCAACCGTTGGGTTCGCCTTGGAAATATCTTTCCAACGACACCAACTTTGTAAAAATCCAACGGTTGGATTGTCTGGAATGTTTAATTCAAATCTGAAGAAAAACAGCGTCAGAAACGATTATATTTATATATATATATATATATATAATTATATTTAATCGAATAACGACGCTGTAGTTCGTATTTTGAAATCGAAACTTCAAATGATGATACCGGGAGATCCGACCGTCGGATTTTCCTGAAACTGGAACCGTTGGATTCGTTTTGAAAAGATCTTTCTAATGATGTAAATTTTGTGAAGATCCAACGGTTAGATTTTCAGATGTGTGTAAATCAAATCTGAAGAAAAACAGCGCCACGGCCGCGTTATGGCCCGAAGCGTCGTTTTGAATAAATTGGCTATTTTAAAATAAATAAAAATAGCGATAAATCATTATAAAATATCATAAACGATATGGAATGGAAATAAACTGAATTTGCTCGATTTATGTGGTATTTGATGGTTGAATGTGTTTGGTGTGAAAATTACATTAAAGAACAAAATTGGTGTTGTCGAATGATTTAACCATTGAAATAAATTGATTTGAAATTCTAAATATCCGTGAATTATTTGAAAAGGCTGAGTTAATTCTCATTTTAAATAATTGACCGACGATTGAAAGTCGAAGATGAAGACGGTGGTCGAAGACTGGAGATCTTCACCTCGTTTGTATGGTAACCGAGGTCCTGATTGAGAGGCATCCCGAAATATGGATAATGAGTGGTGATCGTCCAGACGTACGTGGTGATCGATGGGTTTGCGAGGTATATAGTGCCTCCGGTTTCGTTCAGACCCAGAACGGACTTGTAAATGGACTGTGTGTCTGACATTGGATTTTATTCTGTGTTGATTGATGTCTGTTAAATATACATCTGTTTGGCGGCGGAGAATTTATTCTTTTGCTTAACGCCCTTCTCTGAAACGCATGAGATCAGAGGTTGTATATCGATGGACATCAGTCGCATGGCATGAATTGCTAGTGTGGCATGCCTAAATGGCAAATGATCAGGGCTTTTGTTGAAAAGCAAAGTCTTGTGGTGATGATCAAAGCACCGCCTGTGTGGCGTAGCTTTGTGTATATTATGAATTCGCGAGCCTGACCCCCCGGTATGAACCAGAAACGGGAGAAGGACCTCAGGGAGGGCATGCGTTTCTTTCTAGCTAGGGTGGTGTCAGTGACCTACCAGCCCAGACATTTATATACTTTTCACCTATGTGGTTGTTGCTGTTGTGAGGCGCCTCGGTTAGATCGGACGATCCGGGTCCGATGGAGTCATTCGTTGGCTCGTTTACGCCCCATAGGGCGGGGAAACGCATTGTTCAGGCATTTTAATCCACATCGGTGGACCGGCCCTGTCGCTCCAAGGGCCCACCTAAGTCTGGGTCCTGTGGCTCGGGCTAGAGAGTCACGAATTCGGTAAGGACTATCTTTTGCCTTGGTTCATGACGGAAATCCAATTTTCCAAATACGTGACTGTGCGGTTTTGATTGTATACCTATATATGGCGACATAGTGGTATGGGGCATTAATGCCGTCTATGATTGATAGTTATGATTTGAAATTGTTTTCAAAACATGTAACACTAGCAATAATATCAAAAGCCTTTGTTTTATTCGTATCAAGCATATTTTGGCCGTTATAAGGTAAAAACTCTATCCTCCGGTTTGCATTGCATTGTGTGATGGGAACTGAGTCTTATAATGGCTTCATTTTTATAAAAAGCATTGCGATGTTTAAAAGAATGATTTGTTTTAAAGCACTGGAAATCCAATGGAGTAAACCCGTTCCACGAAAGTGGCGTGGTCCTGTGATTAGCTATATTTTAATTATGTTGAGTAGATTTCTCATACCAGTCCCATGACTGACTCGTAGTTTGTTTCACTTTCAAACTCGGGTGCCCCTTTTTCTACACGGGCAGCCTTGTATTCTGGTTTAGCTGGTTCTTTCTGGATAGCTGGAGCTGAAGATGGATTCTCTCATTTATCTCTTTTTATGCTGTTCAGCTCCTATTGTACATTATGTTTGTTTTCAGCTGTAGACATATATGTATAGTTGAACTGTAATTGTACTAAGTAAGATCCTGTATACTGTGTAACTCTGATGATTACTTTTATCCAGTATATTCTATTGTTCATTATCTGGTGTATTTATTTAATTATGTTCTGCTGTTATCCGTTTCTGTGTTATATTCCAAAGATTACCCTTATCTCCGTCTGTACGGGAAATGGGGTCGTCACACCCCACACGGGTATTGGGATGATATTTGACGTACACTAATCCCGATTGTTTAGTTGTATGTCGATCGATTGATTGACAGACTGTTATAAGCGTTGAATATTTATATTTGATGCTTATACAGTGTAGAATGCACTTTGGATGATGGTTGATTATTCATCGTTGTTATTGTATACATGTGTTGTAGAAAATCCATATAATTAACATTATATGGTAATTGATTGGGCCTCATTCCATATTTGAAAAAGAAATATTTGAAATAGAATATTTGAAAATAGAAATATATGAAGCTGTGTTAATTAGATTGACGCCATTTTGACGCGAACGAGATTTATATTGATTTTATTCATTTTTCAATGAATACTGAAAAGAATTGAAATTCGAATTATATTGAAAAGAATTGAAATTCGAATTATATTGAAAAGAATTGAAATTCGAATTAGATTGAATTGAATCGAATATAAAACGAATTCGAATTGAAATTGAATATAAAACGAATTCAAATTGAAATTGAATATAAAACGAATTCGAATTGAAACTGAATAGAAATGAATTCGAATTGAAATCGAATAGAAATGAATTCGAATTGAAATTGAATTGAATTGAAAACGAACTGAAATTGAATTAGAAATCAATTTGAAATGAATTTATAAGGAAAAATTCAATTTTGATTTGAATTTGAAAAGAAGTTGAAATCGTTTTGAAAACGGGATTAAAAACGATTTATATAATACGTTTTAAAAGGAAATCGACGAAGTATATATTATATATATATTATATATATAATATAATGGCTTGAATAGAATGAGCCGCGCCGCGGCAGTTCACGAATTTCGACCATTGACTTCGAACGGATATTACGGGAGATCCGACCGTCGGATTCTCCTAAAACCGGAACCGTTGGGTTCGTATCGAAAAGATCTTTCTAAAGAATATTAGAAATAAGAAATCTAACGGTTGGATTTGGAATTATGTCCAAATCAAATTTGGAAAAGGTCGCTATAAGTGCAGTTCGATGGCCGTTGATGGAAATCGACTGTACGGGCCTTGATAAAATTATTAAAACTATCAATAATTTGTGTGAAATCATAAGAAATGATTTGTGAAGAATTGGGATGAAAAACTCCATATTTGAAAAGATAAAAATAGATTTTTATCGAAATGAACTAGTTTTGAACTAGAATAGTAATTTATTTATTTTTAAAATAAATAAATTGGATTTGAAATGGTTTTGAAAATAACCAGAATTTCCAATGATTGCATTGAAATGGATTTGAATCGAAATTGTCTTTGGAATATTTCGATGTTGGATTTCGTGATTATACAGATGTTGTTATGGAAATTTGAAAGATATAGATATATATATCCTTATTTCCAATGCGATATTTGTTGGTCGTAGAATTTGATATTGAATATAAGCCGATATATTTTCTATTCAGAGCCTTGTATTTAATATCAAATGTGATTTGGGTTTGTCGTGAATGGTGTCTTCATTAACACTGTTCTTAAACCCAGTTGAGAAAACGATTAAATCTTTTTATTTAGATTTAATGAAGTGTACAAATTAAGTAATATTTAATTGGAATTGAATTGGTATTGATTTTTGGGTTTATCGTGAACAGTGTTTTAAATAACACTTGTTCTTTAACCCGATAATTAATGGAATGTGATTTTGGGTTTATCGTGAACCGTGTTTTAAATGACACTGATTCTTTAACCTAGTTAAAGATTAAAACTAAGTAGAGTTTTAATGAATCTTTAATTAAATTGAAAAGATCGAGAATGGAGTATCACCAGTTTTACTCCAGGCGATAGTTAAATCTTTAATTAGATTTGAACGTGAAATGGTAATTGAATTTACCGATAATACCGTGGTGTTAGATATGAAGTATGACCAGTTTTACTTCATGGGATGAATAGGTTGAGATTGGGAAATTAAAATAAATGATTACTTCGGTGTGGTTCGCTAATCCCGACTAGTTTGAATTAATACTCAAAGGAGAGTAAAGAATAAATTTAAAGAATTTATCTTTGATAAAATTAATGGGAACCTTTCCCAAAATATAAGAATATTTGAATAAAAGAATATTCTGAATTGGAATGAGGCGTATGTTGTGTTTGTGTAACACGTGTTTATTATATATATACGCGAGTTGTTCAGAAAGACCGGGTTTAACCCATTCCGAATAACTGATTCGACGTGGTGTCGAAGATGAAGACGGTGGTTGAAGACCGGAGGTCTTCACGTCGTTTGGGTAATTACTGATGATCTTGATTGGGCTGTACACCCAAGAAGATGGAAACAGTTGGTGATCATCCAGACGTACTTGGAGATCGATGGATATGCGGGGTACTAGGTGCCTCCGGTTTTGTTCAGACCCAGAACGGAATTGTAAATGGACTGTGTGTCTGACATTGGATTTCAGTCTGTGTGATTGATTTCTATTAAATATATATCTGTTTGGCGGCGGAGGATTTATTCTCTTGCATAACGCCCTTCTCTGAGTCGTACGAGCTCGGGGGTTATATACTGATGGATATCAAATGCATAGAGTGAATTGCCTGTGTGGCATGCCTAAGTGGCAAATGATCAAGGCTTCTGTTGAAAAGCAAAGTCTTGTGGTTGATGATCGAAGCACGGCCTTTGTGGCATAGCTTTGTGTAACGTTTACTTCGCGAGTTTCACACCCGGTATGAACCAAAAACGGGAGAAGGACCTCAGGGAGGGCATGCGTTTCTTTCTAGTTAGAAGTGGCGTCAGTGGTTTTACACGCCCTGACGAGTTTGACTTATGTGGTTGTTGCTGTTGCGAGGCGCCTCAGTTTGATCGGACGATCCGGGTCCGATGGAGTCATTCGTTGGCTCACCGACACCCCATAGGGTGGGAAACGCATTGTTCAGGCATTTTAATCCACATCATTGGACCGACCCTGACGATCCAAGGGCCCCACCTGTGTCTGGGTCCTGAGACATGGGCTAGAGCATCTCGAATCGGTTGAGGACTATCTTTTGCCTCGGTTCATAGATGGAAATCCAATTTCCAAATACGTGTTTCTATGGTTTTATTTGTAGAGCCTAGTATAGCGACATAGTGGGATGGGGCACTTGTGCCGTCTATGATTGATACTTATGATTTGAAGTTGTTTTATACACTATGCACTTATAATAGTATCAACTGATTTGTTTTAAACGTATCAAGCATTCTTGGCTATTATAAGGTAAAAACCCTATCCCCCGGCTTGCGTTGCATTGTGTGATAGGACCTGGGTCTTATAATAGCTTCATTCTTCTTTATTTAGCATTGCGCTGTTTGTTTTATGCACTGGTATTCTTGGGAGGAAACCCGTTCCGTGTTATACGGCGTGGTCCCTTGATTTACCTAACTTTAAAATAAAGATTAATAACTGTTTTAGTTCTCACACCAGTCCCATGACTGACCTGGAGTTTATTGTTTTAACCTAAACTCTGGGTGCCTTTATTTTGACGGGCAGCTAGTAGTTTTGGTTTTGCAGATTTATATTCACAGGATCCTGATTTACAGCTGGAACGATACTCGGAAAGATTTGTATCCGCGTATTACTTCAAGTTGTGTATTGTATTATTTTCCGCTGCTATGTAATGTATTGTAATCTCTGATATTTTCTGTGTAATATTTATTCATTTATACTCTGTATATTCTTGTATTCTGATGGAATTGTTGTAATATACAATGAAATGTTCCTCCGTCTGCGTTCTATTTTGTGGCTTGTTCTCGAACTATCCGCGCTTTCCTCACCGGGGAAGTTGCGGGTTTTTACAGTGTGTATATATATATACATATTAACAAAAATGATCTAAAAAATCTCAAATACACACACATATATTGTTTATGTAAGCTATAGAACATAAATCACACACACAAATAGTAATAATAATTTTAATTAACAGTTTGTGTATTTCACGCCAAAATTTATCACATATTGCATGACAAAGTTCTCATTTTAATTAACATTTAAATAATAAATACTATTTTTAATAGTATTATCGTGTGCAAGCACGGGTTACACACTAGTAAAAAATTAATAGAAGATCGGGATTCCACAACTTTTACTAATATATATCAAAAAATTCATCATAAAAGATTATAAATTCATATTTGGCAATAATAGAAGAACAGGAATCCTATTCTAATGACAATAGAAGAGAAGATCATAAAATATATGTGGCATAATAGAAGATCAGGAATCTTTATCTGGTAATAATATAATAGAAGTACAAAAATCCATGTTTGGAAAAAATGAGCATTAACTTGAAACTTCTAACTGGAGAAAAAGAGTTTGGACATGAAATTTCTATCTAGTGATAATAAGTTCAAACCAGGAACTTCTATCTGCATGAATGAGTTTAGATCGATAGTTTTAACCTAATGTGGATGGGTTTATACAGTAACTTCTATTTGGTACGATGGACTAATGGAACAAAAACTTCTATGCAGTATAATGGATTTACAAAATAGAAACTTCCATATGGTATGATGGATTGGCAAACCAGAAATTTCTATCTAGTTTGATGGATCAAAATTCTGTATATGGAATAATGTCTTCCATTTGAGAGGTTCTCCAATGAGTTTATAACAGACGTTGAATGCTTCTTGCCTTGAAACAGGTCAAGGACTTCCTATCTCTATGAGTTACTTTAATGAAGCCATGCCGATGACACTAAATGGTTTGTGCTTGAGATGTGTCCAGGACTTCTCTCTCTAGGGAGTGCTCAAATGTTCCATGACTTTTTATTGAAGTCGGATAAATGGTACGTTTCATAGCTACTTGAATGTTTATTTCCTGAGAATGCTTTCTCTTCCTCCAAAGCTGCTTCTCTTGATTTATCGTTCATGGATTCTCAATTCCATTCATTTGCTTTTGCGTCTATGCTAGACAATATTTTATGATCTTTTATACATTACATTATATACTTCTGACAATTTTAAAATGAATCTAAACTATGTTGGATGTTAAAACATATGTCAGTTCTAAATGCCGACATACTAAGGTCAGCCAATTACATAATTGTAAGGTTATTAACTCGCCAATGATAATCGAATACAAAATAATAATAATGTAATTATGTTTTTTCATATAATTGGAAAAAAAGATATTAACAAAGTTACTCGCATTTCTTGTCATTATGATAATTATAGTAATAGTAGCAGTGATGGTGGTTGTAGCGATTGTAAGAGTATTTGTAGTAGTAGTTATTGCAGTTTGATATACAAAAAAACAAAAAACCATAAAATAAAGAAAAGATGCGCCATTTATGTGTCGCGTGCCATTTGCGCCATTTGGCGTGCCTTTTCATATGCGGTGCACCACAAGCAAAAATGATGCAAACGCTGCGCTACGCCATGCGCAATGGTGCGCCTTTCACAACTATGGCGTGGTCATTAGTTTAGGTATGCACTATTCTTCCTTATATTATGAATTATCACACTATCAACATTAAACTATGCTAATATTATTTTTAATCTTATTTAAATTGAAGGTGTGAGAAAATTTGAAGTACTGCTTTCTACTTAAAATCCTTTTGCTGCTTTCCTAAAACCGACCCATATTTTAGAAGTTAACTATGTTTGCACCTCTCTTCCATTTATACAAAGTAACTTTGGTACCCAAATCTCCCTATTTCCACTCATTGTTCACTTGAATTATAGAGTTATAGAGGAGTTAGTAAGATTGGTTCGAACCTTTTCTCACTATTTTTTAATAACTTATATTACAATATAACTTTCATACAGTACCACACTTTAAGTTGTCTGAAAGTGAAAAAATATTCTCAGTTGCATTCACGTGATTACTTTTGCTGCAACATGCCACTAACTATTTCATTCTACGTTCTTATTTTATATTTATCATTTCTGTTTGTTCATACCGTCCCTTCATTCTTCCATTGGAAAACCAATATATTTTCACCTTCAATTAGTTATAAAATTTCTTTATATACCATTTATTCACTGTAATAACCCGGAAATCTGGGCAAATTTAAAATTTTTATTTTGGCAATTTTAGCGAATTTTGATTATTTAAAATGAATTATTTTAAATAATATCAACGAGAAATTTATTTTGAATAGAATTCGAATGTACATATTTATATAGATCGTCGTTAGAATATAAATATTTTATTTTAATTATAAAAGGAATCGAAAATGGCGCGGTAGTTCGATAATTCGATTTCAAAATTCAAATGAATGTACTGGATTCAAAATAAACCGGATTTTAGCGAAACCAAAAATATTAGAATCAAATGGAGAATATATTTCCAACAAATCCAAAATTTGAAATTTCATAGCGGGAATCAAAAGATATGCCCAGTTGAAAATTCAGAATAGTCGCTATGGAATTCTGGCCCTTAAAAATGGAAATTTTGCAATCGACCTCGGTTTTCGACGAAACCACTTTTGTTGCATCCGTGATGTCAAGTTATTGCTAGATATCAAAATTCGTAATTTTTCGAATCAATATGTGAGCGTGGCAAAGGAAAACGTGTTTTGTCAATTTCTATCGACCTGAAAATGGCCATTTTTCAAACGGTCTCAGAATTCGACGAAATTAGTTTTTTTAGGACCGTATCGTCAATACGAAGCTGGAAAATATTTTTCGGGAATTTTTAGTGTTCGTATGTGACCCCAGTAAATTGAAATGCGCATTTAAATTCAATATATAGTTATACTTTGATTTTGACGAAAACTGATCGAAACGATCGAATCAGCCTACGATAAATATCCCATTGCGTTCGGAATGGGGGTAATTAGCTAGGGACGACAGGCGGTGGGTCTCGTTTTGAGATCGAAATTATAAGCTACTTTTTGGGAGAATAAAATAATAATTAATTAAATTATATAAACCAAGGCCCTTCTCTCCTTTCCCAAAGTCAAACCCTCAGACCCGAAATCAAATAAAAAAAAGAAAACCGCTCAATCTCCCCAGTCCGCCCCCTCATTGCGATTAGCCTCCGACCTTCCCCCAATGTCGCGCCGCCCCCCCTCTTACTCCTTGTAACGACCCGGAATTTTGGGACCAATTTAAAATTTTTATTTTATAAATTCTAATGGATTTCAATGTTTAAAATAATTTATTTTAAATAAGAACAACCAAAAAATTTATTTTAATCGAAGTTAAAACGAATAAATTTAATTTAATTATAAAAGGAGTTTAAAACAGTGCTGTAGTTTGAAAATTTGAATTTGAACTTTGACCGACTGTACAGAATTCATTTTAAATCAGAATTGAATGAAACAAGAAATATTTAAATCTGTTTAATCATACCTTTCTAACGAATCTGAAAAACTGAAATTTCACTTTATATTTTGAAAGTTATATCCAGTTTAAAATTTTGAAAAGTCGCTGTAGAATTTATATATGTTTTAATATAATATATTGCCCTTAAAAATAGCCATTTTGCAAACGACCTCGGTTTTCGACGAAACCACTTTTGTTGGAACCGGAATGTCAAATTATTGCTAAGTTTCAATTTTCATAATTTTCCGAATTAATATGTGAGCGTGGTGAAAGAAAATGTGTTTTGTCAGTTTAAGTCAAATTTAATCGACTTGAAAAAGGCCATTTTTCAAACAGTCTCAGAATTCAACGAAATTAGTCTCGTTAGAACCGTATCATCAAAACATAACTAGAAATAATTTTTCTGTAATTTTTAAAGGTCGTATGTGGCCCCGGTAATTTAAAATGTACGTTTAAATTAAATATATATTGTTTTATATTTTAATTTTGAGAAAAGTTGGTCATAACAGCCGAATTGGGTTGCGAAACATGTTCCATTGTGTCTGGGATGGGGGTTATTAGCTAGGGGTGACACTCGTTGGGTTCGATTCGGAGTCCGGGATATTAAACAGGTAATTTACGAATTAAAAGAATTAATTAATAAATAAAAATACGGTATAAATATACACTATACAGTACAATTCGAAAACCCTAATACCCTTATTACACCAGCCGCCTCCTACAGAGTGAATGGCCGATATGTACTGAACGTCAATCCACCAAATCTCCTTATTTTAGCAATGAAATCCGATAATCTTTGAAGCAAATCGAAGAGCTAAGAGAGCTGCACAAGATCAATGGGTATGATCTTAAATGGGTTCGTAAATCGAGAGAATTTGGACTCCAAATTCTCTCGATTTACGAACCCATTTAAGATCATACCCATTGATCTTGTGCAGCTCTCGTAGCTCTTTGATTTGCTTCAAAGATTATCGGATTTCATTGCTAAAATAAGGAGATTTGGTGGATTGACGTTCAGTGCATATCGGCCATTCACTATGTTGGAGGCGGCTGGTGTAATAAGGGTATTAGGGTGAGACGACCCGATTTCCCGATCTCACGGAAACAAGGTTATCTTTGGAATATAACACAGAAACATATAATAGCAGAACAAAATTAAATAAATACACCAGAATGAACAACAAAATATACTGGATAAAAGTAATCATCAGAGTTACACAGTACACAGGATCTTACTTAGTACAAATACAGTTCAGCTATACATAAATGTCTACAGCGGAAATAAACAAAATATGTACATTAGGAGCTGAACAACATAAAAAGAAATAAATGATAGAATCCATCTCCAGCTCCAGCTATCCAGAAAGAACTAGCTAAACCTGAATACAAGGCTGCCCGTGTAGAAAAAGGGGCACCCGAGTTTGAAAGTGAAACAAACTACGAGTCAGTCATGGGACTGGTATGATAAATCTACTCAACACATATATAATATGGCTAATCACAGGACCACGCCACTTTCGTGGAACGGGTTTACTCCATTGGATTGCCAGTGCTCTAAAACAAATCTTTCTTTTAAACATCGCTATGCTTTTTATAAAAATGAAGCCATTATAAGACTCAGTTCCCATCACACAATGCAACGCAAACCGGAGGATAGAGTTTTACCTTATAATGGCCAAAATATGATTGATACGAATAAAACAAAGGCAATTGATATTATTGCTAGTGTCTATATGTTTTGAAAACACTTTCAAATCATAACTATCAATCATAGACGGCATGGGTACCATATATCATGTCGCCATATATATATACAATCAAAACCGCACGATGTCGTATTTGGAAATTGGATTTCCGTCATGAACCAAGGCAAAAGATAGTCCTTACCGAATTCGAGACAATCTAGCCCATGTCTCAGGTACAGCCGCAACCATACCCTGGATCGTCAGGGCCAGTCCACACGAAGTGGATTATAATGCCTGAAAAATGCGTTTCTCCACCCTTTGGGGTGTAAATGAGCCAACGAATGACTCCATCGGACCCGGATCGTCCGATCAAACCGAGGCGCCTCGCAACAGCAACAACCACATAGGTGAAAAGTATATAAATGTCAGGGCTGGTAGGTTACTGACACCACCCTAGCTAGAAAGAAAACGCACGTCCCCCCTGAGGTCCTTCTCCCGTTTTAGGTTCATACCGGGATGTGAGGCTCGCGAATTCACGTTATACACAAAGCTACGCCACACAGGCGGTGCTTTGATCATCACCACAAGACTTTGCTTTTCAACAGAAGCCCTGATCACTGCATCTTAGCATGCCACACAGGCAATTCATACCGTGCAACTGATGGCTATCAATCACACAGAACAAATCCCAATGTCGGACACACAGTCCATTTACAAGTCCGTTCTGGGTCTGAACGAAACCGGAGGCACTAAATACCTCGCAAACCCTTCGATCACCACGTACGTCTGGACGATCACCACTCATTATCCATATTTCGGGATGCCTCCCAATCAGGACCTCGGTTACCATCCAAACGAGGTGAAGATCTCCGGTCTTCGACCATCGTCTTTATCTTCGACTTTCAATCGTCGATCAATTATTCGAAATGAGAATTAACTCGGCCTTTTCAAATAATTCACGTATATTTAGAATTTCAATTCGATTTATTTCATTGGTTAAATTATTCGACAACACCAATTTTGTTCTTTAATGTAATTTTCACACCAAACACATTCAACCATCAAATATCACATAAATCAAGCAAATTCAGTTTATTTCCATTCCATATCGCTTATGATATTTTATAACTATTTATCGCTATTTTTATTTATTTTAAAATAGCTAATTTATTCAAAACGACGCTTCGGGCCATAAGGCGGCCGTGGCGCTGTTTTTCTTCAGATTTGATTTACACATATCTGAAAATCTAACCGTTAGATCTTCACAAAATTTACATCATTAGAAAGGTCTTTTCAAAACGAACCCAACGGTTCCAGTTTCGGGAAAATCCGACAGTCGGATCTCCCGGTACAATCGTTTGAAATTTCGATTTCAAAATACGAACTGCAGCGTCGTTATTCGATTAAATATATAATTATATTTATATATATATAAATATAATCGCTTCTGGCGCTGTTTTTCTTCAGAATTGAATTAAACATTCCAGACAATCCAACCGTTGGATTTTAACAAGGTTGGTGCCGTTGGAAAGATTATTCCAAGGCGAACCCGACGGTTGAGGTTTCGGGAAAATCCAATGGTCGGATTTCCCGCACTAGTCGTTTGAAATCATGGTTTCAAAATACGAACTGCACGGCCTCGTTTCGTTTTAATTTTATTTATATTTATATATTTATATAAATATAGTTCATTCAACAATTTCAATATCGTTTTCACTTCAAATATTTTTCTAACACCTTAAATTTTGGAAAAATTTCGCCATAACCTCCCCTGCACCGGGAGCATCGGGAAATCGCAAATAGCGTTCCCGGTCCTTCTAATCTCAAAAAGAAAAAGAAAAAGCCAAGCGGCTAGCCAACAGGCTCAAAATCATCACCCAAACAAATCAGTAAATGTGTACCTATTTGTCGGGCACAAAATTTTATTCCTCTTCTCTAGCCTCTTTGCTATAACCTGTTCAATGAATATTGCATGTACATATATATACAGTTCTTATCATTTATCAATTTCTATTCGACTTCATATTTGATTTCTATTTGGTTTAAAAACTCCATTCATTCTAATGTTACATAAATAGGTGCAAATCATTTCATTAGCTAATTAATGAATATTTCAACTCATAAATGTTTATTTTGAACAAGTGGCTATTTTTAACGCTTCACATTTCAACGATTTATGCATACAATAAAAATGTGATTTTTATTGTAAAACGATTCATTTCATAACACTATTTTATATATAGTTCATATAGTCGATAAAAGGTGATTTTTATTATCAAACAATTTATTTCAAAATATGAATACCATTCAACACATGAATTTCTAATCAACGAATGAATATCAATTCAACACATGAATGTTTTCTATAGTTTCTATACATAGATAAAAATGTGATTTTTACTATTAAACGATTCATTTCAAAATATGAATACCATTCTACACATGAATTTCTAATCAACGAATGAATATCAATTCAACACATGAATGTTTTCTATAGTTTCTATACATAGATAAAAATGTGATTTTTACTATTAAACGATTCATTTCAAAATATGAATACCATTCTACACATGAATTTCTAAACAACGAATGAATATCAATTCAACACATGAATGTTTTCTATAGTTTTTATATATAGATAAAAATGTGATTTTTATTATTAAACGATTCATTTCAAAATATGAATACCATTCAACACATGAATTTCTAAACAACGAATGAATATCAATTCAACACATGAATGTTTTCTATAGTTTTTATATATAGATAAAAATGTGATTTTTATTATTAAACGATTCATTTCAAAATATGAATACCATTCAACACATGAATTTCTAAACAACGAATGAATATCAATTCAACACATGAATGTTTTCTATAGTTTTTATATATAGATAAAAATGTGATTTTTATTATTAAACGATTCATTTCAAAATATGAATACCATTCAACACATGAATTTCTAAACAACGAATGAATATCAATTCAACACATGAATGTTTTCTATACAATGAATAAATATAGTTTAAGCATATGAAAATAATTCAAACACAAGAATATTATTCAAAATTTCGGCAGCATAACGGCAGGGTAGTTACACCGGCACCGTCCCTAGTACGGCTCCTCGCTCTACCTTAAAACCTCGCGGTTTTTGACAATGGGGATCATGCATCTAGTTCGCACGCAGGCGGCATGTATATATTTATTTCATTTCCACAAACTAATCCTATGTGGTTTCAACCAAATATTTCACAACCACAAATGGGTATTTTTCAACCACAATCAACCAATATCAATCACAAACAACCCCAAACAATCAATCGCTATCAATCAATTTTCTCAACAATTTCAACCAATAAATATCGTCCATGGTTTGTGGACGAGGGGCGTATATATATATATTTATATATAGCAATTTATATATAGCTATTCACTTTCATTTTCAACACATATATAATATATAATTTTTAAATCAGAAATCTCACCAATAGCTATCCAACTACGATTCTTCCTTTAGAGAAATCTTCGCCTTTTGTCGCTTTCGCCCGTATTCTCTACATATGTAAAAATCAAATTTTTACGATGTTATTCAATATATAAAAATATGATTTTTACTTCGACTTTCAATATATAAAAATATGATTTTTACTTCGACTTTCGATATATAAAAATATGGTTTTTACTTCGACTTTCGATATATAAAAATATGGTTTTTTTTACTTTTCTGCAAATCTGATCTTTTTAAAGTTTAAACCTTTTGCTTTTAACTTAAAACTAAAATCGGTTTTAAAGTTCAAACCCTTTTCTTTTGACTTAAAATTAAAATCAGTTTTTACTAGGGATTTTCATTTTCATGGCGACGTCATGGCGATCGCTTTTTGAAAATTCAAAACACGCTTTTTCTTCTCTCAAATCGTCTCTCTCCTCACAAATCTCTTCTTTACACGTTGATCAGGTTGACAACGCTAAAAACGTTCCTGCTAATCCATCTTTTAAGGATATTCTGCTCAGGCCAGCTGTAAAGCGAAATCCAGATCCGATTTTTCTAAATAATAAAAGACCTTTGTCAAAACCGTCTCCTCGCATCCTTCGCAGTTATAATGAAAATCTCAATAACATCAAATCAAAAAATGGCTGCTTCAGATGTGGTTCGACAGATCACTGGGCGAGATCATGCCGTAATCCAGTTATTTGTTTTAAATGTCATAAGACAGGGCACAAGGGTTTTAATTGCAAATCTTTTCGTTCTCCTCCCCCAAAAATGGCTGAAAGTTCCAAAAAACAAATTTCCGCTAATCGCTTCCAAAATTCTTTTGATTGGGCTCGATCGATGGTAATCATCTCTATTGTGAGTGGATCTTTCTCGATACGGCAGATTGAGGAGATTTTGAAAGCCAGATATGGTCGTCGTGCCCCATCCTGGGACTGGAACGTCAAGCGAATGGGTGATGTCTTTGTTGTGCGGTTCCCACAACATCTGCTGACAGTAAACTTCCAATATAACTTCAATTTTACCATGGGGAGAATTAACCTGAGGCGGTGGAGTCCGCGTTTTGGCAGTGTCTCGAGGGAGAAGGAAACCTTTTGGATCCTATTGAAAAATGCTCCGCTTGTATGTCGTAAACTTGACGTCCTTCAAACAGCTCTAGAAGATTATGGAGAAGTGGAGAGAGTCCAGTACGGTGCAATTCATGATGTGGATTATACTTGTTTGCGTGCCAAATTTACGAAGGAGGTGGGCACCCCATTGCCGAATTCAGTGGCAATTCCAATTGATGGTTTTTCCCATGTTGTGCAGATTGAAAGATGCGAGGAAGATTCGCCACCGAAAATCAATGTTCCTCTTTTCAAGCAGAGGGTGTTTGCAACTGATGGAGAGGGGAAGCTTAAAAATTTGAGTAGTAAGGATGGGGGTGCCAAAATGCATGTGGAGGATGTGATTGCTTCGGTGGCAGATTCAGTTATTGAAGGAGAAGGGGATGTTTTTGCAAGAAGGAATAATGATAATTATGTGGTTCGATTTGATGATGGGGTGGCAGTAGAGGTTGACGAGGTTGGCAATATTGTGGGTGTGGGTGCCAATTCCAGAGAGATCATTGTCGTTGACGAAAATGAGGGAGTAGGTTTACAGGATCTTGGGGAGGAAGGCAACATGCAAGGCGCCAGAGAGGCGGTGGATGAACAAGTCATGGACAACGAATCACAAGACTTAAATTTGGCTGGGGATTTGGCGCTGGCTCCAACCAGCTCAGGGGAATGCTCGGCTACAGGTGGTAAAGGCAAGAGTGCATCGGATCATGGTGTGGTCATGCTACGTCGCAGTGCACGTGGGATGGGTCACCCTTTGGCAGGTAGCATTTTTGTTCCTGCTATACTTAATACTTTGTCTAGTGATCAACTTCATGATATTGCAAGTAAATCTGGTTTTGTGTTAAATGATGATGTGATAAGTGATATTAAGAATAAAGAAAATGAGAGGGTTAATGGTTCAACATGATTATCGTCACTTGGAATGTTAGAGGCCTAGGAACTTTTGATAAGTGCCTTAGGGTTAAAAATTACCTCAAGTCTGTAAAACCTGACATCATCATGCTTCAAGAGACCAAGCTTGAGAATCCTGAACCATTAATTTTTAAATGTCTGGGGTGGGGTGTCATTGATGACTGGGCTTTTATACCTGCTGTGGGAACCTCTGGTGGCATTTTTACTGGTTGGAATAGTAATTCTTGGTTGCTTAAGCAAGAAATCAAACAAACTTACTGTCTGCATTTAGCCCTGGAATGTAAATCTACAAATGTACTTTACTTCTTTTCTAATGTTTATGGACCCAATACAAGACGAGAAAGAATGACATTATGGGCCGAGGGCTTGGACTTTTATAAACTTATGTATGGTCCCTGGGTAATTGGTGGTGACTTTAATGTTACAAGATTTATGTCTGAACGTAATGTTGTGAAAAACGCTGGCTTGGGTGACATGAACGATTTTAGTGACTTTGTTGGAAACTGTGGCCTCATTGACCTACCCATGACTAATAGAAAATATACGTGGACTGACGGTAGGACCCCTCCTACTTTAGTTCGACTTGATCGCTTCTTCATTAATTCTGCTTTTGATGACTTGCACCCCCTAACTCTTCAAAGAGGTCTTACTTCCCTTATTTCTGATCACTGCCCGGTTGTTCTTAACACTAATGTCGATTATAGAAGGAAATCTTTTTTTAAGTTCGAGAATATGTGGTGTATTGAACCAAATTTTGATGTGATGTTGCGGGAGAAGTGGATAGAGTTTCGCAACTTTGGTGATGCAGCTAGTAATTTTTGTAGGAAAATGAGACTTTTGCGTAAATTTTTAGCCAAATGGAATAGAGAAGTCTTTGGAAACATCAGAGTCAAGAAGCAGAGACTTGAATCTGAGATTATGGAGCTCAATGTGCTTGAGGAAGGGCGTAACCTATGTGAGGCCGAGCGTGCCTTGTTAAAATCAAAAGAAAAGGAGCTTCTAACGGTGATTGATCAAGAAGAGATCTTTTGGAAACAGAGGTCGAGAACTCAGTGGCTTAAGCTTGGTGATAGTAACACAAGTTATTTCCACAAAGTAGCGAACGGTAGACGGCGTACTAACACAATATGTAGCATTTGGAAAGACGGAGTTGAAATTTGTGATCATCAAAGGATAGAGGAGGTTTTTACTGAATTTTATAAGGGAATCTTTGGTGAACGCATTGAGAATCGAGTGAATGTTGATTGGAAGAAGCTGTATCCTTCGTCTGTTGATCTTAGTGGCATTGATTCGGAGTTCTCAGAAGAGGAAATCGTCGCGGCTTTAAACGAAATGCTTGGTGATAAAGCCCCTGGCCCTGATGGTTTTCCAAATTTCTTCTATAAGAAATATTGGGATGTGATTAAAGAGGATGTTATTAACATATTCAAAGAATTTCATTCTGGTTCCTTGAGATTGGACATGTTGGGATACGCTAATGTAGTTTTGATCCCTAAGAAAGGAGGAAATGTCTCGGCTGCGGATTTCCGGCCTATTAGTCTCTTGAACAGCAGTTTCAAATTGATCACGAAGGTTCTCGCAAACAGACTGAAAGTGAAGATGGACAACCTGATTGATGTTTCGCAGACAGCATTTATTAGAGGAAGATTCATTCTTGATGGTGCGGCTCTTGTCCAGGAAGTTATCTCCCATAGTGATAGACATAATGTGCCTTGCGCAATCCTGAAGTTGGACTTTGCTAAGGCCTTTGACACAGTTGACTGGAGGTTTATCATGGATCTTCTAAGCGCGAGAGGCTTTCCGTGTAAATGGCTAAACTGGATTCATTGCATTTTAACTTCAAGTAGATCCAATATTTGTGTGAATGGAGTGGCTGGCAAAACTATTGTATCCAAGCGTGGGCTGCGACAGGGTGACCCACTTTCCCCACTCCTCTTTGACTTGGCTGCCGATGTATTTTGTCGGATCCTTCAGGTGGCGAGTTCTAATGAGATTATTCAAAGCTTTGGGCGTGATCACATCATTGGGGGTATTAATTCTCTACAATATGCTGATGACACCATTATTTTTTGCAACCCTGATTGCAAGAATATTGCCTCTTTAAAATTTTTGCTTTATGCTTTTGAAAGTTTATCTGGCTTAAAGATTAATTTTCACAAGAGCAGTGTTTACACTTTGGGTTGTAGCGTTGATGTGCACAGGAATTGCGCTGAAATGCTCAACTGCATGGCTGATTCTTTCCCTCTCAAATACCTTGGTGCTTATATCCGTCCAAAGAGATTGATGAAGAGTGATTGGCAATATGTGATTGATAAAGTGGACAGGCGATTAGCGAGATGGAAAGGAAATTGTCTATCAAAGGCTGGACGCCTGGTGCTGGTGAATTCTGTTCTGGCGGCTATCCCTTTGTACTGGCTCTCTTTTTATTCGTGCCCGGGTTGGGTTGTTCAGAAGATTGATGCTGTTCGTCGGAATTTTTTTTGGACCGGTACGAAGGACACGCGCAAAACCTGCTGTCTAGTGTCGTGGGATCAGGTGTGCAAGTCCAAAGATCAAGGAGGCTTAGGTGTCATCAATTTGAAGAATATGAATCATGCATTACTTTGTAAATGGCTTTGGATTATGCTTAGCGAAAAGAAAGTTCTCTGGAAGGAGTGGATCTTAAACACTTGCTATGGTGGTAGATTTGACTGGAATGCGGACATTTCCCATTGCTCAACATTCTGGCGTGGTGTTATGGCAAATGTTCACTGGATGAAGATTGGGACTGAGATTGTAGTTAAAAACGGCCGAAGCGTCTCTTTCTGGTATGACTGTTGGTTGCTTCCTATCCCCTTGCGTAATGAATTTGCCGATCTGTTTGCTATTGCATGCAACAAAGGTGCTTCAGTCTGTGAAATGTTTAATGCGAATTCTGCCAACTTTAAATGGAACCTGTCCTTTAGTCGTATTGTGGCTGGTAATGCTCTGCTTCAACTTTGTGGACTGATTCGTTTGCTTGAAGATGTTCACCTTCATAGCAATGAGGAGGATGACTTTGTGTGGAAGATTGGTGGTAAATTTTGCGTCAGTGCACTTTATAAGTTGGTGAATTTCTCAGGAAGAAAGTACGATGGATTCATGAGAATGTGGAGTTTTAAAGCTGTACCTGCTAAGGTCAGGATACATATGTGGACGATCATGCACAACAAGCTCAATACAGTGAAAAGATTAAGGCTAAAAGGTGTTCATGTTACTGGGGGTTGTGTTTTCTGCAATGACGATGACGAGGATTATATGCATCTTTTTCTTGATTGCGATTTCGCCTTTTACGTGTGGACGAAGTGTTTAGTTAGCCTTAATATCTGCTTAGACTGGTCTCACTTCATCTCTGACCAATTTCTCTTCTGGAATAGCATTATTATTACATTACCTGACATTGACATGTGCCATATGTTTGCTCTTTTGAACTTTGCTTATGTTTGGATCCTCTGGCATGAACGCAACTCACGAAAGTTTAAATGCAAAATGAAACAGCCCAACTCAGTTATTTTTCGCATACTTAATTTTGTTTCTCTTTGGTCAGGCAAGGAAGAAATCAGGTTTGTTGACACAATCGGAGCTAGAGTGATGGACAGGGCCCGTGGTAGCAGAGCTTGATGTTGCCATGCTTCACTTTATTGGGTTTGCATGCTGTTTTTTGCTGCAGTTTCATAAAATTTTTTGAACTCTATGTAAACATGCCTGCGTGCATGTATTTTGATTGTACATATGTATGTAAATATATGTAACTATTGTAACTAGTAGATAGCTCTATGTATGCTGAACACGATGTACTTGCTCTATGCTTAATGAATGAATGAAGGCGTGAATCTAGCGATTCACTACCTTTTTTGCATCAAAAAAAAATCAGTTTTTACTTTTAAAACAAAATCAGTTTTAATTCTTTTTATAAAATCATTTTTTTTTTCTTTTTTTAAAAAAATCAGTTTTATTTCTTTTTTAAAAAAAATCAGTTTTATTTCTTTTAAAAATCAGTTTTAATACATCTTAAAAAAAACAGTTTTTAATATTCTTAAAAAAAATTCAGTTCTTAAATCTTTTAAAAATTCAGTTTTCTTTTCTATAATAAAATCAGTTTTAAAAATTCTTTTCAAATCAGTTTTCTTTTCTAAAATAAAATCAGTTTAAAAAAAATCTTTTCAAAACAGTTTTTACTTTTACAGAATAATAAATGAAAATAAAATAAAACGACTTACAGAGGGGGGGTTTTCTGGTGGCGGTCGGCGGTGGAAGGATCGTCGGCTGGGGGGTTTTCTGGTGGCGGTCGGCGGCTTCAGCTTCGCGAGCGAGGGGGGCTTCAACGGAGCTCGAGCGATCGGGGGGGGCTCAGGCGGAGGCGGGCTTGGAGGAGGAACAGGCGGTGGCGTCGATGTCTGGGGCGGCGGAGATTTGATTTAGGGTTTTTTTTTTTTTTTTTTTTTTGTTCTTCCGTTTTCTGATAACTGAATCGGGGGGGGGGGGGGGGCAAGCAGGAGATATAGGAGGGAAAGTATATATATATATATATATATTTTATTATTTAATTATTTAATTTCGCAAATAGGTTGACTTTTACATACGACCTCGAAACGAGGCCCACCGCCTGTCGTCCATAGCGTTTCACCCCCATTCCGAACACAATGGGATATGTATCGCAAGCTGATTTGATCGTTACAATCGGTTTCCTTTTGAATTTTCATTTAAATCATTATATTGAATTTTAAACGCACATTTCAAATTACCGGGGTCACATACTAACTAGAAAAATTCCAGACAAATATTTTCTAGCTTCGTATTGACGATACGGTCCTAAAAAAACTAGTTTCGTCGAATTCTGAGACCGTTTGAAAAATGGCCAATTTCCAGTCGATTAAAATCAACTGAAACCGGTCAAACGTGTTTTCCTTTGCCACGCTCACATATTGATTCGAAAAATTATGAAATTTGAAACCTAACAATAACTTGACACTGCGGATCTAACAAAAGTGGTTTCGTCGAAATCCGAGGTCATTTGCAAAATATCCATTTTTAAGGGCCTGAATTCTAAAGCGACTATTCAGAATTTTCAACTGGACATATCCTTTGACTCCCGCTATCAAATTTCGATTGGTCGGATTCGTTAGAAAGATATTACCAATTAGATTCCATTATTTTTGGTTTCACTAAAATCCGGATTGTTTTGCACCCGGTATATTCAATTGAAGTTTGAAATCGAATTATCGAACTACCGCACTATTTTCAATTCTATATATAATTATAATTAATTATATTCGTTTTCAAATGTCGATTCAACTCAGTTTTCATCGCCATTGTTTAAAATATTTATTTTAAATATTTAAAATCCATTATTTTAGCCAATTTTAAAAATTTTAAATTGGTTCAGATTTTCCGGGTCGTTACATAAGGTTTTCGAATTGTACTATACGGTGTATATTTATACCGTATTTTTATTTATTTATTAATTCTTTTAATTCGTAAATTACCTGTTTATTATCCCGGACTCCAAATTGAACCCAATGAGTGTCACCCCTAGCTAATAACCACCATCCCAGACACAATGGAACATTTTTCGCAACCCAATTCGACTGTTACGACCAACTTTTCTCAAAATTAAAATATAAAACAATATATATTTAATTTAAACGTACATTTTAAATTACCGGGGCCACATACGACCTTTAAAAATTACAGAAAAATTATTTCTAGTTACGTTTTGACGATACGGTTCTAATGAAACTAATTTCGTTGAATTCTGAGACTGTTTGAAAAATGGCCTTTTTCAAGTCGATTAAATTTGACTAAAACAGACAAAACACATTTTCTTTCACCACGCTCACATATTAATTCGGAAAATTATGAAAATTGAAACTTAGCAATAATTTGACATTCCGGTTCCAACAAAAGTGGTTTCGTCGAAAACCGAGGTCGTTTGCAAAATGGCTATTTTTAAGGTCAATATATTATATTAAAATATATATAAATTATGCAGCGACTTTTCAAAATTTTAAACTGGATATAACTTTCAAAATATAAAGTGAAATTTTAGTTTTTCAGATTTGTTAGAAAGGTATGATTAAACAGATTTAAATATTTCTTGTTTCGTTCAATTCTGATTTAAAATGAATTCTGTACAGTAGGTCAAAGTTCAAATTCAAATTTTCAAACTGCAGAGCTGTTTTAAACTCCTTTTATAATTAAATTAAATTTATTCGTTTTAACTTCGATTAAAATAAATTTTTTAGTCGTTCTTATTTAAAATAAATTATTTTAAACAGTGAAATCCATTAAAATTTCTAAAATAAAAATTTTAAATTGACCCCAAATTTCCGGGTCGTTACACTCCTCGTCCCCCCTCGTCGCACCCCCTCCTCCTCATCGCTGACCAAACCGCCCCCCTCCGTTCTTCTTTAAATCGAGGCCCCTGCTCCGTCAAGGACGAATGCAGCACCCCTCCCACCGCCTCCTGACATCAGCGCGCCTCCCCCATCCCCTTTCCGACGAACCTCCGCCGGCGGAGGAAGACTCCCCCCCCTCTCTCGATTTTTATTGTAAGTCTTCTTCTTTTTATTTATTATTTTAATTTGTTTTGAATGGTGTGGTTTTCATAGAAGAAAAGTATGGTTTAAACTATAAAAGATCCGATTTTTATTTAGTTAAAAAGTTCGATTTTTATTTATTTAAAAGATTCGATTTTTAATGATGAAAAGAGTTGATTTTTATTTATAGAAAGATAAGGCTTTTATGATAGGAAAGACTAGATTTTTATTATAGAAAAGATGTGATTTTTGTAATGCAAACGAAGTGATAAAGTTATGATTTTTATCTAGGAGAAGAAGTGATAAAAATGTTATTTTTATCTAAGTAGAGTTTAAATTAAAATATAATTTTTATTTAAAATAGAAAAAGATTTTATTTTTGAAATAAAAAGATATGATTTTTATAATATATAGATAATAAAAATTCGATCTTTTTATAAATAGAAGGGATAAAAATATGATTTTTATATCATAAGAAGTATAAAAATATGATTTTTATTCATGTAGAGTAATAAAAATATAATTTTTATTATATTACTAGTGGTGTAAAAATAGAAATTTTTATCTATATAGTAGCAGTATAAAATTAGATTTTTTTTATATACATAGCAACAATATAGAAATGTGATTTTTATATATGTAGTGGCTACGGGCAACGAAAGTGACAAAAGGAGAGAACGGCGAAGATTTCTACATAAGAAGAGTCGTGGCGTTTGGTTTAGCTATTCGGTGAGAACTTCTCACTTTTAATTTAATTTTATAGTTAAAATATATACTAGGATGCAGACGGTGTTTAGTTGCACCCGACACCCGTCGTCCACAGACCATGGACGGCTTGTATGCTTGTTTGTTTGATTTTGATGTGTAGTTGATTGTGTGATGTGATGTGAAAGGAAATAAAATATTTTATAGTGGAAAATATTTTATAGTTAAAAATAAAATTTTTAACGGGTATTTAAAATGAAATAAATATAAATAAATCGAATGATTTGTTTATATACACACATTTGACTGATATTGATTGGGACGATAAATTTTACACATCGCCCAACTACACAAATAAAATCTGTGTTTGATTGTTTGAAAACCCCACACGGGTATTGGGGTGATATATGACATACACTAATCCCAATAATTAGTTGTATGTCAATCGATTGATTGACAGACTGTTATAAGCGTTGAATATTTATATTTGATGCTTATACAGTGTAGGGTGCACTTTGGATGATGGTTGATTATTTGTCATTGTTGATATATACATGCGTTGTATGGAAATCCATAGAAATAAAATCTATGGTAATTGATTGGGCCTCATTCCAGTTTTGAATAGAAATATTTGAACAGAAATATTTGAAAAAGAAATATTTGAAATAGAAATATTTGAAATAGAATATTTGAAAATAGAAATATATGAAGCTGTGTTGATTAGATTGATGCCATTTTGACGTAAACGATATTTATATTGATTATATTCGTTTTTGTAATGAATATTGAAAAGTGATTTCAAAATCGAATATTTTGAAAATGAATTCGATTCGAATTGAAATTGAATAGAATTGGATTCGAATTGAAAATGAATTCGAATTGAAATTGAATAGAATTGAAATTGAATAGAATTGAAATTGAATAGAATTGAATTCGAATTGAAATTGAATAGAAATGAATTCGAATTGAAATTGAATTGAATTGAAAACGAATAGAATTAAAAATCGATTTGAATTGAAATCAATTTGAAATGAATTTAAAACGAATTTATAAGGAAAGTTCAATTTTGATTTGAAATCGAATAAGAAGTTGAAATCGTTTTGAAAACGAATTTAAAAGATTTATAAAATACGTTTCAAAAGGAAATCGATGAAATATATATAATATATATATTATATATATATATAATGGACTGAATAGAGCGCCCGCGCGGCGGCAGCTCGCGAATTTCGACCATTGACTTCGAATTGACGTTGCGGGAGATCCGACCGTCGGATTCTCCTAAAACTGGAACCGTTGGGTTCGTATCGAAAAGAGCTTTCTACTGAATATTGGGAATTTGAAATCTAACGGTTGGATTTGGAATTATGTCCAAATAAAATTTGGAAAAGGTTGTTTTAAGTGCAGTTCGATGGTCGTTGATGGAAATCGACTGTACGGGCCTTGATAAAATTATTAAAAATAGCAGTAATTTGTGTAAAATCATAACAAATGATTTGTGAAGAATTGGGATGAAAAACTCCATATTTGAAAAGATAAAAATAGATTTTTATTGAAATGAACTAGTTTTGAACTAGAATTATAATTCTATTTCTTTTTAAATAAATAAATTGAATTTGAAAAGGGTTTTAGAAGTAACCAGAATTTCCAATAATTGAATGGGAATGGATTTAAATCGAAATTGCCTTTGGAATATTTCGATGTTGGATTTCGTGCTTATACGGATAGCATTATGGAAATTTGAAAGATATATAGATATCGTTATTT
Organism: Allium sativum; assembly: GCA_030737875.1. Classification (NCBI taxonomy): domain Eukaryota; kingdom Viridiplantae; phylum Streptophyta; class Magnoliopsida; order Asparagales; family Amaryllidaceae; genus Allium; species Allium sativum. Next base: position 449,449,355 of record CM060919.1, read on the forward strand.
CCAATACGATATTTGTTGATCGTAGAATTTGATCTTGAATATAAGCTGATATATTTTCTATTCAGAGCCTTGTATTTAATGTCAACTGTGATTTGGGTTTGTCGTGAACAGTGTCTTCATTAACACTGTTCTTAAGCCCAATTGAGAAAAAGATTAAATCTTTTTATTTAGATTTAATGAAGTGTACCAATTAAATAATATTTAATTGGAATTGAATTGGTATTGATTTTTGGGTTTATCGTGAATAGTGTTTTAAGTGACACTGATTCTTTAACCCAGTTAAAGATTAGAACTAAGTGGAGTTTTAATGAATCTTTAATTAGATTGAAATGATCGAGAATGGAGTATCACTAGTTTTGCTCCAAGCGATAGTTAAATCTTTAATTAGATTTGAACGTGAAATGGTAATTGAATTTACCGATAACACCGTGGTGTTAGATATGAAGTATTACCAGTTTTACTTCATGGGATGAATAGGTTTTGGTTGGGAAATTTAACAATTGATTACTTCGGTAAGGTTCGTTAATCCCGACTATTTTGGATAAACCAAAATTTGGTTTGAATTGATTTTCAAAGGATGATTAAAGAATAAATTTAAAGGAATTTATCTTTGATAAAATTAATGGGAACCTTTCCCTAAGAATGTGAAATTTAGAAACTAACTGTAGGTTAGTTAAGCAGAACGGTTTCCTGGGTATTGATCTGATGTTGGTTTCAGCCTTCGGGGTTAATATTTGGGGAATTATTCTCTTGTTAATTTACTGAAACGACCCGAACTCCCCCAGTCTCCGAAGAGAAGAGAAAGAACGGATTGTTTTGAGAACACGACAAAATAGAACGCAGACGGAAGAACATTTCATTGTATATTACAACAATGCATCAGATTACAAGAATATACAGAGTATAAATGAATCAATATTACACAAAAATATCAGAGATTTAAATTACATTTAAATACATCGCAGCAGAAAATAATACAATACACAACTAGAAGAGATATATGGATACAAAGCTTTCCGGATATCATTCCAGCTGTAAACCAGGATCCTGTGAATATAAATCTGCAAAACCAAAACTACTAGCTGCCTGCGTCAAAATAAGGGCACCCAGAGTTTAGGTTAAAACAATAAACTCCAGGTCAGTCATGGGACTGGTGTGAGAACTAAAACAGCTATTAATCTTTATTTTAAACTTAGGTAAATCAAGAGACCACGCCGTATAACACGAAACGGGTTTCCTCCCAAGAACACCAGTGCATAAAACAACAGCGCAATGCTAAATATAGAAAAATGAAGCTATTATAAGACCCAGGTCCCATCACACAATGCAACACAAACCAGAGGATAGGTTTTTACCTTATAATAGCTAAAGAATGCTTGATACGTTAAAACAATTCTTTTATTATTGCTATAAGTGAAGAAATCGATTTCAAATCATAAGTATCAATCATAGGCGGCACGGGTACCATATATCATGTTGCCATACTAGGCTCTACAATCAAAACTGCAAAGTCAAGTATTTGGAAATTGGGTTTCCATCTATGAACCGAGGCAAAAGACTGTCCTCTACCGATTCGAGACGCTCTAGCCCGTGTCTCAGGATTAGAGCTCGAGTGACCCTTAGGAGCCACAGGGTCGGTCCACCGATGTGGATTAAAATTCCTGAACACTGCGTTTCCCCACCCTTTGGGGTGTAAATGAGTCCAATGACTCCATCGGTCCCGGATCGACCGATATATCTGAGGCGCCTCGCAACAGCAACAACCACATAAGTCAAACTCATCAGGGCGTGTAAAACCACTGACGCCACTTCTAGCTAGAAGGAAACGCATGCCCTCCCTGGATCCTTCTCCCGTTTTTGGTTCACAACCGGGGTGTGAGGCTCGCGAATCCACGCTACACAAAGCTATGCCACATAGGCCGTGCTTTAATCATCACCACAAGACTTTGCTTTTCAACAGAAGCCTTGATCAATTGCCACTTAGGCATGCCACACAGGCAATTCACTCCATGCGTTTGATATCCATCAATATATAACCCCTGAGCTCATACGTCTCAGAGAAGGGCGTTAAGCAAGAGAATAAATTCTTCGCCGCCAAACAGATATATATTTAATAGAAATCAACCACACATACTAAAATCCAATGTCAGACACACAATCCATTTTCACGTTCGTTCTGGGTCTGAACGAAACCGGAGGCACCTAGTACCCCGCATATCCATCGATCTCCAAGTACGTCTGGACGATCACCAACTGTGTAGCGACCCGAACTTCCCCGGTCTCCGAAGAGATGAGAAAGAACGAATTACTGTGAGGACAAGACAAATCAGAACGCAGACGGAAGAACATTTCATTGTTATTACAACAATTCCATCAGAATACAAGGATATACAGAGTATAAATGAATAAATTACATTCGATAAATATCAGAGATTACAATAAATTACATAGCAGCGGAAAATAATACAAAGCACAACTGAAGGTGATATACGGATACAGAGCTTTCCGGATATCATTCCAGCTGTAAACCAGGATCCTGTGAATATAAATCTGCAAAACCAAAACTACTAGCTGCCCGTGTCGAAAATAAGGCACCCAGAGTTTAGGTTAAAATAATAAACTCCAGGTCAGTCATGTGACTGGTGTGAGAACTAAATCAGTTATTTAAAGCTTTACTTTAAAAGAGGGTAATTCAAGGGACCACGCCGTATAACACGGAACGGGTTTCCTCCCAAGAATACCAGTGCATAGAATAAACAGCGTAATGCTTTTTCAAAAAATGAAGCTATTATAAGACCCAGGTCCCATCACACAATGCAACGCAAGCCGGAGGATAGGGTTTTCCCTTATAATAGCCAAACATGCTTGATACGTTTAAAACAAAACATTTGATACTATAATAAGTGTATAGTGTCAAAACAATTTCAATCATAAATACAAATCATAGACGGCATAAGTGCCCCATACCACTATGTCGCCATACTAGGCTCTACAAATAAAGCCGAAATACACGTATTGGAAATTGGATTTCCGTCATGAGTCGAGGCAAGGGGCAAGCTCCTCTCCGCTTCGAGACACTCTAGCAAATGTCTCAGGACTACACACTCTGGGAAATCCTGGATGCTTCAGGGCCGGTCCTCTCTTACGTTTGAGGATTAGTTATTCCTGAACACACGTTTCCCGGTCCTTACAGACGTAAAATCGAGGCGCCTCATCCAACAACCACATAGGTGAAAAGTATATAAATGTCAGGGCTGGTAAGTCACTGACACCACCAAAGCTAGAAAGAAACGTCGTGCTCTCCCTGCAGTCCGTATCCCGTTTTTAACTCATACCGAGGTGTGAGGCTCGCGAATTCACGTTATACACAAAGCTGCCACATAGGCCGTGCTTTGATCATCAACCACAAGACTTTGCTTTTCAACAGAAGCCTTTATCCATGCATCTCAGCGTGCCACACAGGCAATTCATGCCATGCGATTGATATCTATCGATATATAACCTCTAAGCTCGTACGTCTCAGAGAAGGGCGTTAAGCAAGAGAATAAATTCTCCGCCGCCAAATAGATATATATATATATATATATATATATATATATTTAACAGAAATCAATCAACACAGAATAAAATCAAATGTCAGACACACAATCCATTTACAAGTTCGTTCTGGGACTGAACGAAACCGGAGGCAATTTCCTCGCATATCCATCGATCTCCAAGTACGTCTGGATGACCACCGACTATTTCCATCCTCTTGGGTGTACATCTAATCAGGATCATCAATAATTATCCAAACGATGTGAAGACTTCTGGTCTTCAACCACCGTCTTCATCTTCGACATATCGTCGAATCGGTTAATCAGAATGGGTATAAACCCGGCCTTTCCGAACAACCCGCGTATATTAAAAACAAATGTTACACAAACACAACATACGCCTCATTCCAACTCAGCAGCCACTAACCGCAAATTAGCAAGAGAACAATTTCCCAAATATTATCCCCGAAGGCCGAAACCAACATCAGATCAATATCCAGGAAACCATTCTTCTTAACTAACCTATAGCTAGTTTCTAAATTCCACATTCTTAGGGAAAGGTTCCCATTAATTTTATCCAAGATAAATCCTTTAAAATTTATCCTTTAATCTTCCTTTGGATGTCGTTTCAAACCAAATTATGGTTTTCCAAGCTAGTCGAGATTAGCGAACCACACCGAAGTAATTATTTGTTTTATTTCCCAATCCCAACCTATTCATCCCATGAAGCAAAACTGGTAATACTTCATATCTAATACTATGGTGATATCGGTAAAATTAATTACCATTTCACGTTCAAATCTAATTAAAGATTTACTATCGCTTTGGAGCAAAACCGGTGATACTCCATCCTCGCTCATTTGCCAAATTTGATAATTTAGATTATCAATTCACGATTCAATCTAATTGCAGATTCATTAAAACTCCTTTTACTGGGTTAAAGAACTAATGTCATTTAAAACACAGTTCACGATAAACCCATGAATCAATTCTATTTAAACCCATTTCAAATCCAATTTATTTATTTAAAAATAAATGGGTTTTAATTTCGGTTTAAAACTAGTTCATTTCGATAAAAATCTATTTTTATCTTTTCAAATATGGAGTTTTTCATCCCAATTTTTCCCAAATCATTTCTTATGATTTTACATAAATTATTAATATTTTTAATAATTTTATCAAGGTCCGTACAGTCGATTCCCATCAACGGCCATCGAACTGCACTTACAACGACCTTTTCTAAATTTGATTTGGACGTATCTCCAAATCCAACTGTTAGATTTCAAATTTCTAATATTCGTTAGAAAGCTCTTTTCGATACGAACCCAACGGTTCCGGTTTTAGGAGAATCCGACGGTCGGATCTCCCGTAATGTCCGTTCGAAGTTAATGGTCGAAATTCACGAACTGCAGCGGCGCGGCGCGTTCTATTCAGGCCATTATATTATATATATATAATATATATAATATATATTTCGTCGATTTCTATTTAAAACGAATTATATAAATAGTTTTAAATTCGTTTCAGAAAAAAATTCAACCTTTATTTCAAATTCAAATCAAAATTGAATTTTTCCTTATAAATCCTTTTTACTTTCATTTCTATTTGATTTCAATTCCAATCGATTTTAATTCGATTCGAATTCATTTTCAATTCAATTCAATTCGAATTCGTTTTCTTTTCAATTCGAATTCGTTTTCTTATTCAATTCAATTCGAATTCGTTTTCTTTTCAATTCAATTCAATTCGAATTCGTTTTCTTTTCAATTCAATTCGAATTCGTTTTCTTATTCAATTCAATTCGAATACGTTTTCTTTTCAATTCAATTCGAATTCGTTTTCTTTTCAATTCAATTCAATTCAATTCGAATTCGTTTTCTTTTCAATTCAATTCGAATTCGTTTTCTTATTCAAATTCAATTCATTTTCTATTCTGTTCAAATTCAATTCATTTTCTATTCAAATCGAATTCATTTTCTATTCTGTTCAAATTCAATTCATTTTCTATTCAAATCGAATTCATTTTCTATTCTGTTCAAATTCAATTCATTTTCTATTCAAATCGAATTCATTTTCTATTCTGTTCAAATTCAATTCATTTCAAATTTAAAAACGAATATAATCGATATAAATATCGTTCGCGTCAAAATAGCGCATCTCTAATCAACACGGCTTTATATATTTCAATAATCCCGTTATTCTATTCAACAAATGAATATTTATTCTTGTCAACACATGACTAATCTCAACGAATGAGTACTGTCCACGTGTGACTATTTTTGTTATTTAATATATTCTATGAGAATTAAGGTATCTATCGTTTGATATTAAATCAGACTCCAACCGTAAATTAGTAAGAGAACGATTCCCTGAATATTAACCCCGAAGGCCGAAACCAACATCAGATCAATACCCAGGATACCACTCATCTTATCTATTTTCCAGTTGATTTCTAATTCTATATATGATAAAGATGTAAATTTTAATTGTTAAAATATTTCGTTCAACACATGACTAATCTCAACGGATGAGTACTGTCAACACATGAACCTTTATTTTATAATGATAAAGTTGTAAATTTTATTGTTAAAATATTTCGTTCAACACATGACTAATCTCAACGGATGAGTACTGTCAACATATGAACCTTTATTTTATAATGATAAAGATGTAAATTTTATTGTTAAAATATTTCGTTCAACACATGACTAATCTCAACGGATGAGTACTGTCAACACATGAACCTTTATTTTATAATATTCTTTATCTTCTAAATTGGAATGAGGCCCAATCAATTACCATATAAAGTTAATTATATGGATTCCATACAACACATGTATATAATAGCAACGATAAACAATCAACCATCATCCAAAGTGCACTACACTGTATAAGCATCAAATATAGATATCTAACGCTTATAACAGTCTGTCAATCAATCGATCGACATACAACTAATTATTGGGATTAGTGTATGCCGTATTTCATCCCAATTTTTCCCGTGTGGGGTTTCAAACAATCAAACATAGAATTTTTATTTGTGCAGTTGGGCGATGTGTAAAATTTATCGTCCCAATCAATGTCCTTCAAATAGGTGTACATAAACAAACCGTCCGGTTTGTGAATGAATATTTATTTATTCACATTCACGTTAAAAATTATATTTTTAACGATAAAATATTTTATTTTAACACATGAATTTTTATTCAGTTCATTTACAAAATAAAAATGATATTTTTATTTTTCTAACATATTTTAGAAAATTTCGGCGGCATAACGGCACGATACTAGAAACGGGACAAGGCCTAGCCTTATCCCCGGTCTAGTGAAGGCCCACGCCATTCACACATCAATCAAATCCATTCCATTTCACCAAACAATTCAATTCAAACCAAATAATCTAACCAACTACACAACCAAACAATTAAACAAACAAGCCATCCATGGTCTGTGGATGACGAGTGTCGGGTGCTACTAAACACCGTCTGCATCCTAGTATATATATATATATAACTAGAAAAAGAAATTGAAGAGTGAGAAGTTCTCACCGATAGCTATCCCAATTCCACGACTCTTCTTTTGTAGAAGTCTTCGTCGTTCTCGCCTTTTTGTCACCTTCGTTGACCGTAGCCACTACATATGTAAAAATCGAATTTTTACTTTGCTATTCAATATATAAAAATCGAATTTTTACTTTGTTATTCAATATATAAAAATCGAATTTTTACTTTGTTATTCAATATATAAAAATTGAATTTTTATTTTGCTATATAGATAAAAATCCTAATTTTCTAATGCTACTATATAGATAAAAATTATACTTTTATCACGTTCTTCTATACATAAAGATTTCGCCTTTTCAAATATAAAGATTTCGCCTTTTCAATTTTAAAAATCTAATCTTTTCTGTTTTAAAAAAAATATAATCTTTTCTTATTTTAAAAATCTAACCTTTTCCTTCATAAAAATATTTCTAACTTATGATAAAAAATCCTACTTTGCTTTTTGAAATCAAACACTTTATCATTAAAAATTATAACTGAAAATATAAATAATAAAAGACTTACGGTTTTTTTTCTGAAGAGGGCGCGTCATCGTCGAGCGGGGGGGTCTCTGGTGTGCAGCAGTCGGAGAAAGGGGGGTATCGCGACCGAGGCAGAGGGTAGGGGGGTTTGGCGTCGGTCAGCAACAGGAAGGGGGGGGGGTTCGATCGCGAGGCAGCAGAGAGGGGGGGATTCAATCGAGGCTGAGGAGGAGGCGTGGAGCGGCGGAGGGGTGCTGCGTTCATCAGTGGGGGTGAGGAGGAGCTCTGGCGTCGTGGGTGGCTTGCTGGCGAAGGGCTCGGATTGGTGGTGTGGTTTGGGGGTTGAACGGCGAAGGGGAGAGGAGAATCGAGGGGATGGGGAAGGCGGAAGGAGGTGCGGCGCGAGGTGGGGCCTAGCGCCAGTAGCGGCGGCGCGGTGGTCCGCTTGGGGGGGGGGCGACGGGATTTTTTTTTCTTTTTTTTTTCATTTCATCTGAAATCGATTTTGAAGGGGGGGGGGCAGATTATGGAAGGAGAGAGAGAGAGAGAAAGTTTTAATTTATTATTTTATTATGAAAATGTTGACTTTTACATACGACCTCTAAACGAGGCCCACCGCCTGTCGTCCATAGCGTTTTACCCCCATTCCGAACACAATGGGATATGTATCATAGGCTGATTCGATCGTTTCGATCAGTTTCCGTCAAAATCAACATATAACTCTATATATTGAATTTGAACGCGCATTTCAATTTACCGGGGTCACATACTAACTCTAAAAATTCCCAAAAAATATTTTCTAGCTTCGTATTGACGATACGGTCCTAACAAAACTAGTTTTGTTGAATTCTGAGACCGTTAGAAAAATGGCCATTTTCCAGTCGATTAAAATCAACTAAAACTGGTCAAACGCGTTTTCCTTTGCCACGCTCACATATTGATTCGAAAAATTATGAAATTTGGAATCTAACAATAATTTGACATCACGGACCCAACAAAAGTGGTTTCGTCGAAATCCGAGGTCGTTTGCAAAATTCCCATTTTTAAGGGCCTGAATTCCATAGCGACTATTCAGAATTTTCAACTGGACATATCTTTCAATTCCCGCTATGAAATATCAATTTTTCGGATTCGCTGGAAAGATAGTCACAATTAGATTCCATTAATTTTGGTTTCACTAAAATCCTGTTTATTTTGCACCCGGTATGTTCAATTGAAGTTTGAAATCGAATTATCGAACTACCGCGCCATTTTCAATTCTATTTATAATTATATATAATTATTTATATTCTAACGACGACGTATATAATATATACGTTCGAATTCTATTCAAAATAAATTTCTCGTCTATATTATTTAAAATAATCTATTTTAAATATTCAAAATTCGCTATAATTGCCAAAATAAAAATTTTAAACTGGCTCAGAATTTCTGGGTTGTTACAATCTCCCCCACTTAAAACTTTTCGTCCCCGAAAAGGAACAAAGTCGAAAGTGGTTTGATTAATCAGCTCTACTTTCGATCTGGCTTCCATTCTCCAACTTTTCAGTTTCTGAGAATTCTCAAATCTTTCAAAAATTTAGCTAACACCCTAAATTTTCGAAAAATTTCGCCATAACCACCCCTGCACCGGGAGCCACGGGAAAATCCCGAAATTGCCATATAGGCCTTCTGATCTCAAAAATAAAAAGAAAAAGCCAAGCGGCTAGCCAATAGGCTCATAAAATCATCATCACCCAAACAAAACAGTAAATTATAGTAAACATGTACCTATTTGTCGGGCAAACAAATTTTATTCTCTGCTCTAGCCTCCTTGTTATGACCTGTTCAATGTAAGTACATGTATATGCAAGCAAATGCGACTAATTTTCCATACAATTCAATATGTGATTCAATTAGGCTAAATGGTTCAAAATTATTAAACAAATAAACAAACAACACAAACATCAATCAATTAGTGGATTAACGTTTCTAATTCATAATTTTTTGATATATGTACAAAAATCACATTTTTGATGCCAATTCACAACAAATGAATCTATCTATATTAGTTTTGGTTCTTACACCAGTCTAATGGAAATATATAGATATCCCACCTTCGAAACACGAAAATAAATACTGGTGATGGCGCGCCAACATCAGAATCATGTCCGGGCGACTAGAGTGTTGTTCTATATCTATCCAGTATATTAGAACTTCGAATATACGTTCATGACGCGTATATGCAAAATCTTTATATATCGGATTGTCCAAATTCAAAATAAATAAATATTCAGATACGTATAAAACGGTTTAAATTTTCAAAACAAAATTGTTTTCATTTGAAAAATATACTCTTCACACCCGTTCTAGGACACTACTGATCCTATCTCTAACGAGTCAATCTAATTGGATATTACTAACCCAATATCAGATGAATTCTTTCGTATGCTTCTAATGTGTCTTGTTCTCGAGCTCTATAAACCAAAGCTCTGATACCAACTGTAGCGATCCGAACTTCCCCGGTCTCCGAAGAGATGAGAAAGAACGAATTACTGTGAGGACAAGACAAATCGGAACGCAGACGGAAGAACATTTCATTGTTATTACAACAATTCCATCAGAATACAAGGATATACAGAGTATAAATGAATAAATTACATTTGATAAATATCAGAGATTACAATAAATTACATAGCAGCGGAAAATAATACAAAGCACAACTGAAGGCGATATACAGATACAGAGCTTTCCGGATATCATTCCAGTTGTAAACCAGGATCCTGTGAATATAAATCTGCAAAACCAAAACTACTAGCTGCCCGTGTCGAAAATAAGGGCACCCAGAGTTTAAGTTAAAACAATAAACTCCAGGTCAGTCATGTGACTGGTGTGAGAACTAAAATAGTTATTTAAAGCTTTACTTTAAAAGAGGGTAATTCAAGGGACCACGCCGTATAACACGGAATGGGTTTCCTCCCAAGAATACCAGTGCATAGAATAAACAGCGCAATGCTTTTTCGAAAAATGAAGCTATTATAAGACCTAGGTCCCATCACACAATGCAACGCAACCCGGAGGATAGGGTTTTCCCTTATAATAGCCAAACATGCTTGATACGTTTAAAACAAAACATTTGATACTATAATAAGTGTATAGTGTCAAAACAATTTCAATCATAAATATAAATCATAGACGACATAAGTGCCCCATACCACTATGTCGCCATACTAGGCTCTACAAATAAAGCCGAAATACACGTATTGGAAATTGGATTTCCGTCATGAGTCGAGGCAAGGGGCAAGCTCCTCTCCTCTTCGAGACACTCTAGCAAATGTCTCAGGACTACACACTCTGGGCAATCCTGGATGCTTCAGGGCCGGTCCTCTCTTACGTTTGAGGATTAGTTATTCCTGAACACACGTTTCCCATTTCTTACAGACCTAAAATCGAGGCACCTCATCCAACAACCACATAGGTGAAAAGTATATAAATGTCAGGGCTGGTAAGTCACTGACACCACCAAAGCTAGAAAGAAACGTCGTGCTCTCCCTGCAGTCCGTATCCCGTTTTTAACTCATACCGAGGTGTGAGGCTCGCGAATTCACGTTATATACAAAGCTGCCACGTAGGTCGTGCTTTGATCATCAACCACAAGACTTTGCTTTTCAACAGAAGCCTTGATCCATGCATCTCAGCGTGCCACACAGGCAATTCATGCCATGCGATTGATATCTATCGATATATAACCTCTAAGCTCGTACGTCTCAGAGAAGGGCGTTAAGCAAGAGAATAAATTCTCCGCCGCCAAACAGATATATATTTAACAGAAATCAATCAACACAGAATAAAATCCAATGTCAGACACACAATCCATTTACAAGTTCGTTCTGGGACTGAACGAAACCGGAGGCACTTTCCTCGCATATCCATCGATCTCCAAGTACGTCTGGACGACCACCGACTATTTCCATCCTCTTGGGTGTACATCCCAATCAGGATCATCAGTAATTATCCAAACGATGTGAAGACTTCTGGTCTTCAACCACCGTCTTCATCTTCGACATATCGTCGAATCGGTTATTCAGAATGGGTATAAACCCGGCCTTTCCGAACAACCCGCGTATATTAAAAACAAATGTTACACAAACACAACATATGCCTCATTCCAACTCAGGAGCCACTAACCGCAAATTAGCAAGAGAACAATTTCCCAAATATTAACCCCGAAGGCCGAAACCAACATCAGATCTATATCCAGGAAACCATTCTTCTTAACTAACCTATAGCTAGTTTCTAAATTCCACATTCTTAAGGAAAGGTTTCCATTAATATTATCCAAGATAAATCCTTTAAAATTTATCCTTTAATCTTCCTTTGAATGTCGTTTCAAACCAAATTATGGTTTTCCAAGCTAGTCGAGATTAGCGAACCACACCGAAGTAATTATTTGTTTTATTTCCCAATCCCAACCTATTCATCCCATGAAGCAAAACTGGTAATACTCCATATCTAATACTATGGTGATATCGGTAAAATTAATTACCATTTCACGTTCAAATCTAATTAAAGATTTACTATCGCTTTGGAGCAAAACTGGTGATACTCCATCCTCGCTCATTTGCCAAATTTGATAATTTAGATTATCAATTCACGTTTCAATCTAATTGCAGATTCATTAAAACTCCTTTTACTGGGTTAAAGAACTAATGTCATTTAAAACACAGTTCACGATAAACCCATGAATCAATTCTATTTAAACCCATTTCAAATCCAATTTATTTATTTAAAAATAAATGGGTTTTAATTTCAGTTTAAAACTAGTTCATTTCGATAAAAATCTATTTTTATCTTTTCAAATATGGAGTTTTTCATCCCAATTTTTCCCAAATCATTTCTTATGATTTTACACTGTTAGATCAAAATTTGGACCTAACACCCAAATTGTTCTGAAGCTTATAGAGTTTCAACTGAAGAATGAAAAAAAAAAGAAATAACACACAGAATTTATAGTGGTTCGGCGTTAACGAGCCTACGTCCACTTTATATATTATTGATTATACTTCGAAAGCTAATACAATCAAGGATCTCTCTCAATATTTCAGTATTTTAAAAACAATGGCGGATTCAGTCCTCAATATTGCCAAAAAGATCCCAAAAAATGCCAAGCTCCGGGCTACTTATAGCTGATTTTGTCAGGCGGGTCGTGGTTACACGTGGCACGAATCCCGAGAACATCGGATCGCATCGCCACCGTTGAGGAAATAGTCAAATTAGCCGTTGTGGACAGGTGTCGCGATCTGCTTGAAAATCGGATCGTGCAGATGGGGAGAATTGGTCCAAATGACAGTTAGGGACACGTGTCGCTAGATCCGTGCGTCTCGGATCGCTGAAGACTTGCTCATGCTTGAACGGGTCAGAGGGTTCGCCACGCACCAGGGGATCGGATCGATCAATACTGGGCAACAACATATGCATGGATCGGATCGCATAGAGATGTCGTTTCGCTGGTGAAATAGGAGCGATCCGTCGAGACGCGATCCGATGGTGGGCGAGTCAATAGCGTGCGATCCGTCAATGGGCGAGTCGATAGCGTGCGATCCGTCAATGGGCGAGTCGATGATGCGATCCATTCCTTCATATTCTTAGAGAACGTGTTTTCATGCTTTCTTCTTATTAATGATCCTAGGTGGCTTGGTCAAAAAGAGAGCCAACATTTTGCCCCCTCGAAGTATGTTTTATCGATGATGGAACATGCTTCGAAGCTATAGAATCGTCTTTTCTCAACGAGTCGCGGATCAGAGAACGATTCTCTTTCTGGGATTTTTCAGAATCCTCATTCCTGAATTTATCGATTCCTATCGCGGGCTCGAGTCGTGGTCCGCTAGCGAGACATTCGTTCCGTTCTTGGGTGTGCACTTGGGCCTCGGAACGAAACGGGCTCCTCCTCGAATCGTGGTGGGCTTTTGGTTTGCGGCCCGCCGGTCTTTCGTGGATCGAATAGGACAAAGAAGGGGAGACAAACGGTCGCCCTCTTTGTCTATATAAGCCGACCCTCCCCTCTTCACTTTCCTTCTTCTTTCTTTCTGCCGTATCGTTTCGCCTGCACTGTCGAGGAACGAACCCAAGTTTTTCAAACCTTCGAAAATCCGAGCATTCCCTCAATATTTAGAAAGGTAACTCCACAAAAAGCATTCTTATTCGTGAACGCTGCTCTTTCATGAACTTTTTCGACTAATTTGAGGGAGAAACGATGGAAATTTGCGATTTTCTGAAGAAATCATCAAGACGCCATGGCTGACTGGCGTAGAGCTCGGAGTTCGAGGATGGGAAGGAGAAGAGGGAAGGCCGGTTCGGATCGTGGGCAAGGAGAGGAGAAGATGAAGGCGAGTGGCGAGACGGAAGATCGTGGTGACAGCAAAGGCGCGTATCGTTGGGGGCTGCAACGATTCGTAAAGGAGCGATCCCTTTGCCCTGCGATTCGATGGGGGGCGATCCCTCTGCCTTGCGATCCAAAAAGGGGGCGATCCCTCTGCCTTGCGATCCGACTCATAGCTGGCGATGCGAAGAAATTTCAAACTTTAATCAACGCCTTGTCACCATAAAATTCTGAACAGTTAGGCTAGAGCCTTGACGTTGGACTTTCTGGACTAAATGACCACATAATTTGACTGCATATGACGACTAATATTTTGATGATCTTGATTGCTTTCACGCTTTATCTTTAATGCACACACAAGCACACTCATCGGCACTTGCACACACGGGGGACGGGTAGTGTTAATCTCATTGTTCATATTTTCTCGTCCTAGCAGCAATGTCGAATGATCACTCTTCTTCAAGATCCGCAACAGAAGCGGAATCCGAGGTTCCTGAGCAGTACAACCCTGAAATTCCTCCAATTAATCCAGGAGGTGAAGATTCTGGATTTGAGTACGAGGCCACAGAGTTAGATCCGTCCGAAAGTACTTCATCTAGCGATGATTCTGAGATAGATGGGCGAGCTCCCGACGAGATTCCTGGCGCTCTCGGGATAGATAAATTTTCCGATTCTCTAGCATCTAAGCTCGACGATATAAAGCTTAAAAGAATCTGCTTGAGACACGGGATTACTTGGGATGATGTCTTGACGCCCGGAAGCAAAGATAGACCCCACCTAGCTCCGGAAGGATATATGGCGATCAGCTGAACCATGTGCTTGGTAGGAGCTATTCCTCCGTTCCCTCCGATCGCCATCAAAACTTTAAGACGACTGGGAATTGCTCCGATGCAACTCCATCCGAACGCCTACGCATCACTATATACCCTATACATTGCATACGCGGAGATCTTACATGCCGAACTTAAATTCAAAGATTTGACATTCTTCTTTCTTTTCAAGCACTGTTCTTCGGCAACTCCAAATTTCTCTTTCTTTGGATCGGTGGCGAATAGGAAGGTTCTGTACGATGGATATAGCAATATAGGGGATCCTAAGTCTGATTGGTTTTACATAAGGAAACAGGCCGGATGCTCACAAAGATGGCTCAAATCAAGTAAACTTTTAAGCTTCTAATCGAATATCTTGTTCAAGAAGTTTAGGCATTAACATTCTCCCCCCTTTCTCTTTGTCTCAAACAGATCATGTCTTCCCGAAAACGGAGGGTCCACTATACAACAATCGATTATCCATTCTTTTACAAAGCAGATCCGACTTTCTAAGGATCAAAAAATGCATTACTGATGACAATCTTCATAAGCATCGTCTTCTAGATAGAAGATTTGGACTTGGCACTGGCGGCAAACCTTATAAGTACGTGCCCCCAACAGAGGGAGAGGGAACTTCACAAGCGATAGAAACAACTAAATTTCGCAAGAGTCCTTCTCCGATAGTCATCCAAGACGATGAAGACCTGAACATATACAGAGGGGATGAGGTCCGCGGTGACGTGTCCAAGGAAATTCCTATCTCTACTCCAATCGAAACCGTTGCTCCCGATGATTTGACAGAAGAGCAGTTATTTGACGAGCTGAATAAAATCCCTCTACCCGATGATGTATATACAGAGAAGGACTTTGAAGAGGGGCCTTTCTTCCCTGCTCCTGAAGAGACCAGTGCTCCAACTAGAGGACGAGAAACTGGTCAGATGAGCCTGTCTTTGGGCCCGGGTCTGTTAGGGGGAATTATATGGGATGCACGCATCACACACACTATCTGACCCTGCACTCTTATATCGTGGGTATTCAAAGTTTTAATATGATCTTTTCTTTTTTGTAGGAACGATGTCCCGCAGGAAATCTTACTCGTATCGCTCTCTTCGT
This sequence comes from Allium sativum, assembly GCA_030737875.1. Classification (NCBI taxonomy): domain Eukaryota; kingdom Viridiplantae; phylum Streptophyta; class Magnoliopsida; order Asparagales; family Amaryllidaceae; genus Allium; species Allium sativum. The sequence goes on from CM060919.1 coordinate 449,465,195, forward strand.
GAGGGCACACCCAGCCTTCGCCCGGATACTGAGCGCTCTCGCGGTCCTTCTCACAGGCCGACTTCCTCGCAACCTCGGTCTCCACCAAAATCGACCTCTACCAAGCCTTCCAGCTTCCCGGCAGTTCCTACAGGGGGAAAGAAACTTCCTAAAGAGTTAACTCCTCCAAAGAGTGCACCTTCCCACAGCCGGTCGTCAAAAAGGCATTACGAATCTAAAGATAAGGGCAAGGATGCATCCAAAGAATCTGAAAAGGAGAGGAGTGACATCGTCCCCTCCAGCCAGCCAGAGTTGGCTGCTCCAGGGTCACGGGATTATATGCACGGTCCCGAGATTCAAGGCAGGCTGGAAAAGCTGCGGAAACAATTCCCAGACATATTCTTTGACCGAATGACATTTGTTCCAGCCTTGAAACCGGTCCCCAAGAACTGGGATGGCGAAGTTGTCGGGCATATCCGCCATGTTGCCAGGCAATATGAGATGATGAAAAAACATGCCGTTAACCTTTCTGAAGTCATCCGATCGCTTGAAATAGAAGCACACAGATCCAAGGCGAAACTTGAGAACAACGAGAGGGCCAGGACCAAGATGGAGAAGGACCTGGAAGATGCTCAATCCCAGCTTGCTTTAGCACGGAGGGACGCTGAAAATTATAAGATTGAATTAGAAAATGCTAAGCAGCGCTTCCATTTGGAACTTGACTCCAATAGCCAAGAAAAAATGGCCTTAAAGAAGGAGGTTGAAGATCTCAAAATGGCCAACATCGAGTTGAAAACAGTACAAGGCCATTTTGAAGCTGAGAGAGCCGCTTGGGAGGCAGAAAAGGCAAATTTAAAAGAAAGTTTGGCTTTGGCTAAAGCAGAAAAGGTGATTTTAAATGACCAGGTCTCGGATGCGGAGAGAAGGGCAGCTCTCGCCGAAAAGAACGTTGAAAGTGCCATCGAATTGGCCACTGCTTGTAACAGCAAGCTCCTCGCAAGAGAGAAGGAGATTGAGGGGTTTGAAGAGATGATTTTCGATTTCCTTGGCCAGGTTCTCAAAACTCGCAACATCTCGTGGATCCCGGATTACCATGTTACTTTGGCCAATTTATGGGATGCCATTGTGGAGGGTGAAAAACATAGATTGGGGGTCGAAGAAATCGATGAGGATGAGTTGATGAAGAGAATCTTAAGGGACAATGAGCCTGAGGACCTGGCAGAGGGTCGTTGCTTGATTCTAGCAAAGATGGAAAAGGAGAGGGCCCTGGCTAAGGGTAAAGGCAAAGCTGATGAGGGCTCGAGTTCGGCTGTGGAGCCCAAGACCTCCGGGGTTGAGGAATACCATCCCGATGATCCATTAATCCCTTTGGGTCGAACTCCCATGGTCATTGGAGCCTCTGCAACTACTCAAGAAGGAGCATCTGCTGAAGGTATTTCTCTCTCTTCCCCACAATTTGTCAAAGCAATTGTGAATTATCGTCATCTGGTAGAACAACCAATTGAATTAGTAATGTGTGTTCCTTCTGATACAGGTGGCGAGCCCGTCGACAAGGGTGCTGAAAAAGAGAAAGAAGTGGAGAAGGAGGTTGTCTTGCCAAGTGCTGGTATTGATGTATCAAAGCAGGCCGAGGTCGCAACAACAGAAAGAAGCATCCCGGCACCTAGCGCTGATGTTCCCAAAGATGCTGAGACCATCAAAGCTTTGAAAGACATGGATGGGCGCCATGTAGATGACGAAGAAGACATTATCGGCACCAAAAAGGCCGATGATGATGACGACGAAACCTTGGCCAGCCGAAAAGCCAGGCAGGAGAAAGAGTTGTCTTCGAAGAAGGTGGGCGATGAGGCTTTGGACGTAGTCCCTCTTACAGAATTCGATCCCAAAACTGGGATGATTGTGAAGATTCAGCCCAAATCCATCAGCCGACAGCTTCACTTTGCAAACCCCGATGATTTCCCAGCTTCCCTCTCTGGTAGAAGTAAGAGAAAAGAGGTGGAAGAGGAATCTTCAGAGGAGTCGGATGTTCCCCTCATAGACAAAAGGAAGAGGAAGAAAGGGGATCCATCTGATGCCGACAAGGAGAGGCTGGAGAGGCAGAAGCAAGAGAAGAGGCCAAAGCGTAAATAGGATGTTTGTTGATATTTTGTCTTTAGGTTTTCCACTGGCCAGGAAGTGTAATTGTGAGACTGGCCCTCACTTTCTTTTCTAGGCTGTTTTTCACTTTGTTGGTTCACGGTATATAAATGAAAGTTTATCTCTTTTTGCATCCTTATGTACCTGTATTCAAATAAATTTTCCATGTTTAGTCATAGGCCATCTAATTACAAATCAGTCGAACAACAGAAAGGAAAATATTCGTGCTGCGTTGCTATATTAAAGTTCAGTATATGTGTATGAGTATATGTGCCCCCAGTCAGTTGTTATCATGGCACCTGACTAGGGTTTACTAAGGATTGGTTAGTTTTGTCAGCAGGTTGCTCCCCTATTTCTGAATATGGGGGACTTAGAAGATTTCATTGGATGACTGTTCGAATGGTACCGAATTTTTGGCACCTTTCGCAGTGCTTAATCATAGACTTCTTTGTACTCTCTTGACGGTTGCCAAGGTTATAGTTGGAATTCAGTAGTTCAGTCGGTCCCCGATCCTTTAGCAGGGAAGAAGTTCTTTCTCAGCGCTCAATTGGAGACGCTTTTATACTCTCTCTCTCTCTGGAGAGTTAGAGTTCGAGCTCAGCGATCCACTCGCTCCTCGATCCTTCAGCGGGGAAGGAGCTCTTTCTCAGCGCTCAATCGGAGACGCTTTTATACTCTCTCTCTCTCTCTGGAGAGTTAGAGTTCGAGCTCAGCGATCCATTCGCTCCCCGATCCTTCAGCGGGGAAGGAGCTCTTTCTCAGCGCTCAATCGGAGACGCTTTTATACTCTCTCTCTCTCTCTGGAGAGTTAGAGTTCGAGCTCAACGATCCATTCTCTCCCCGATCCTTTAGCGGGGAAGGAGCTCTTTCTCAGCGCTCAATCGGAGACGCTTTTATACTCTCTCTCTCTGGAGAGTTAGAGTTCGAGCTCAACGATCCATTCGCTCCCCGATCCTTTAGCGGGGAAGGAGCTCTTTCTCAGCGCTCAATCGGAGACGCTTTTATACTCTCTCTCTCTCTCTGGAGAGTTAGAGTTCGAGCTCAACGATCCATTCGCTCCCCGATCCTTTAGCGGGGAAGGAGCTCTTTCTCAGCGCTCAATCGGAGACGCTTTTATACTCTCTCTCTCTCTCTGGAGAGTTAGAGTTACGGATCAAGCAGTCTGCAATCATGTATGTTCATCAAACTCGTCCTAGGTGTATATTTTAATCCAAGCTCCGAGGATTGAAACCAGTCGGACAAGCAGTTGGAGCTCTTGCCAAGGCTTTGAGTTCCCCCAATCAGTCTACGGGGGGAACGGTTGGCAACAGACTTCGGGTACCTGCATTATTCTTTTGATTTCCATAAAAATAAATAGGCAGATAAATAAAGATGCAATAAAGGTAAATAACACACAATATTTTATAGTGGTTCGGTCAAATCATGACCTACGTCCACTTTATAATCTTTTGCTTTAAGGAATCAGACTATTCTAGGCAAGTCATGCCTTGTACATGGTTTTCTAACAAAGCAAAAGAATAAATTTGAAACTTTCATGTTAAATATGGCCGTAAATGTTGGGCATTCCACACTCTGGGGATTTCCTTTCCATCTACGGTTGCCAGCTTGAAGGTTCCATTATCAAGCTTGCTCAGAATGGAGTACGGTCCTTCCCACTTCGCTCCCATATGAGTTGGGGGTGGGAAGACACGTTTTAGAACCAAGTCTCCGGGTTCCCATGTTCGGGCTCGAACCTTTTTGTTGTAATATCGGGCGACCTGTTGTTTGCATCTCAAGGCACGCAGGTCTGCTTCATCCCTCTTTTCTTCGATCATATCCAGGGACTCAAGGAGCAATTCATTATTGGTCATTGGATCATAATAAGTCACCCGGTGAGAAGGTACCTTTATCTCAACCGGGATGACTGCTTCCGTTCCAAAAGCAAGGGAGAACGGGGTATGTCCTGTTGCCGATTTATAGGTTGTCCTGTAGGCCCATAGTGCCAAGGGCAATTCGTCAGCCCACATGGCTCTAGCCCGCTTCATTCTTCTTTTCAGAATGGACTTAATTACTTTATTTGCCGCTTCGACTTGTCCGTTCGATTGTGGGTGCGCCACAGAGGTGTATCGATTCTCGATGTGGTATTTTTGGCAGAAGTTTCTGAATTCAGCACTATCGAACTGAGTTCCGTTATCTGTTATTACAATCTTTGGAATCCCAAATCGACAGATGATGTTTCTCACGATAAAGTTGATCACTCGTTTGGTTGTGATTGTAGTTAGTGGTTCAGCCTCGACCCACTTAGTGAAATAATCTACGGCCACAATAGCGAACTTTGCTCCGCCCCTTGCTATGGGGAGACTTCCAATGATTTCAATTCCCCACATAGCGAAAGGCCATGGACTCATCATCGTTTTTAACTGATTAGGAGGTGCTCTAGGTATCTTTGAAAATCTCTGGCACGCATCACACCGTCGTGCGTATCTTGCTGCATCCTTGTTTATGGTAGGCCAGAAATAACCATGCCGCAACACCTTTTTTGCCAAAGTTTGCCCTCCAGTGTGGTCGCCACATTCGCCTTCGTGGACTTCTTGCAGCACACGTTTGATGTCATCGTGGGCTACACACCGAAGGAGGGGCATTGAAAACCCTTGTCTGTAAAGAACTCCGCCTTGCAGAACGTATCGGGCGGCTTTACGAATTACTTTACGCCTCTCTCTTTTCTTGGTCGGAAGCGTTCCGTTCATCAGGAAATTCTTTAGAGGGGTCATCCAGGACTCCCTTTCTGGTTCCGTCTCTAGTACTAAGTCGATTTCCATTTGATCTATGCTAGGGGACCGAAGTACTTCAACGGGGGCTAACCCAGTCACTTCAGGATCGTCGGAACTAGCCATCTTTGCCAACTTGTTTGCCTGCTGATTCTCTGACCGCGGAATATGAGATATGCTATAGTGATCAAAATTGTTCAGCAATTCTTTCACTTTCTTTAAGTATAAAATCAATCTTGCACTTTTAGCTTGGAATTTTCCAGTGACTTGGTTCACAACTAACTTGGAGTCGCAGAAGATGTTCAGCTTTGTGACTTCTAGTTCCTTTGCAATCTTTAATCCGGCTATCAGAGCTTCATATTCGGAATCGTTGTTAGTGGCATGAAACTCCATTCGGATTGCATAGGTTATTAATCGTTTCTCGGGGGTTTCAAGCACTATCCCAGCGCTGGATCTTTCGTCATTCCTAGCGCCATCAGTATACAATCCCTAGGCATTGGGATCGAAAAGTAATTTTGAGGGATTGTCCTCTTCATTGGCTATATCTTCCTCTGGTACGGTAAACTCCGCTATGAAGTCGGCTATCACTTGCCCTCGAATCGATCGTCTGGGCTGAAAGTTCAAATCAAATTGACTCAACTCAATATTCCATTTAAGTAATCTTCCAGATGCCTCTGGTCTCTGTAAGACTTTCTTGAGTGGATGATCGGTGTATATGGTGATAGGATGCGCCTGAAAATAATGTCGAAGCTTTCTAGAGGCGATCAGCAAACTATACGCCAACTTCTCTATCCGTGGATAATTACGCTCTGCTGCTGTCAATTTTTTGCTCACATAATACACAGGTCTTTGGACCTTATCCTCTTCCCTTACCAATGCTGAGCTGATCGCATGGGATGACACCTCCAAATACACGAATAAGTCCTCGTGATCTATTGGCTTAGATAATATCGGAGGTTTCTCCAGGTGCCTGAGTAAATTCTGAAATGCTTCTACGCAGTCGGGTGTCCATTTGAAGTGGCGTTTTCCTCGCTTTATTAATTCGAAGAATGGGATGCACTTATCTGTAGCCCTGGAGATAAATCTGCTTAGTGCGGCCACTTTTCCGGCAAGGCTTTGCACATCCCTAATTTTCCTAGGTTCCTGAATGTCTCTGATTGCCGCGATCTGATCTGGATTAATCTCAATACCACGGGAACTGACGATGAATCCCAAGAATTTTCCAGAGGCAACACCGAACGAACATTTGGTTGGGTTGAGTTTCATTCCGTACTTTCGAAGAATGCCGAACATCTCTGCCAAGTCAATAGTGTGTTGAGAAGATTGCTTGGACTTAACCAACATATCGTCGACGTATACTTCCATTGTTTTCCCGATCTGGTTATAAAACATTCTGTTGACTAAGCGTTGATATGTAGCGCCCGCATTCTTCAAGCCAAAGGGCATCACCACATAACAATATAATCCCAGATCCGTGATAAAACTAGTGTGCTCTTGATCTGGAACATGCATCGGAATCTGGTTATATCCTGAATAAGCATCCATAAATGAGAGAAGCTCATGACCTGCCGTCGAGTCTACCAACTGGTCAATCCGGGGCAACGGGAAACTATCTTTTGGACAGGCTTTGTTCAAATCCGAGAAGTCGATACACGTTCGCCACTTCCCGTTGGCCTTCTTTACCAGGATTGGATTCGAAATCCAGTCTGGGTAGGTCGAGTCTCTGATAAATCCATTACTCTTTAGCTTTCCAACTTCTTCTTTCAAGGCAGTGGACCTCTCTGGGCCCAACATTCACCTTTTTTGCTTTACTGGAGGATGTTTAGGGTCAATGCTTAAGGAATGGCTCATGATTGATGGGGATATCCCACACATGTCCGCGTGGGTCCAAGCAAATACATCCAAATTGTTTTTTAAGAAATCCGTCAATTCTTTAGCGAGATTCGGATTTAACTGGGATCCAATCTTAAGGACCTTCTCCGGGTCACTGTCATCGATCGGTACATCCACAGTTGTCTCGTTGGGAGTCGCCATTCTGCCCCCGGGTTCTTGATCCTCTCTGGGATCTATATCCTCGGGCATCTCTCTGGGCGACTCTCCAACGACTATCCTCTTTGGTTGCTATAAGGTCTCCGCCCCCGAAGGGGGAGAGGTGCCTTTAGTTTCAATATCCCCACCATTGCGAAGTAACTTTAGTTCGGCAACATAACATGCTCGCGCAGCAACTTGATCCCCTCTGACGATACCAATGCCAGCTTCTGTGGGGAATTTCAATAACAAGCACCAGGGGGCTATACAGGCTCTAAACTTTGTGAGGGCCGGTCGGCCCAAAAAGGCATTGTAAGGCGATTCAACATCCAAAACCACGAAGGGAAGGATTCTCACTCTCTGGCGTTCTCCTTCCCCAAGTGTAACTGGTAACTCTACATAATCCATTGGAGCGGTAGATGCTCCGTTGAATCCACGGATCCATCCTTGGCAGGGCTTCAAGTCTTTTATTTCGAGGTTCATCTGGTCAAATGTCCTTTTGAAAAGAATGTTGACAGAACTCCCGTTGTCCACTAAAACCTTATGGACAGTGGCTGGACCAATAGGTACTGTAATTACAAATGGATCTTCTGTCGGAGCATGGACTCCAATGCTTTCTCATTCTCAGAAGACGACATCGTCGGTCATCATCTTTTGCTGCTTCACCGGGATACTGTCCTCAGGGTTGCTACACTCCCCTACCTCGAGGTGTTGTTTGGCTGCATTGACGTATTGATCCATGCCTTGGAACTATGCCCGGCGAGATAAAGTACTCCGATTACGGTATTGATAACAATGTTCTTTCCCTTTTGCTGGGCAGTCGGCCTAGCAGCAAGTTGATTCTGGTTCTGATTTGGGGCCTGCACTGCTTGCCCCTGTCTCTGGGCGTTACTCTGTATTCATCTAGCTTTCCTTCTCGAAGCAGCCTTTCGACTACATCTCTTAGGTGACGGCATTCATTTGTCGAATGGCCGTGAATCTGATGAAAGGGACAAAACTTCCCTGTTTAACGCTCTTTCTCCGTCGACTCTCTGGGAGGTGGCCTCTTATTCTGGAGGACTTCATACACATCCATGAAGATATTTTCCAGAGTATCATTTATTGGTGTATAACTTTCAAAGGCCCTGGGACGAGTCCTTCTCTGGGAGTCGTTCCCTCGATTCCTCTTCCGTTTGTTGCCGTTACCATTATTATTGTTGTTACCTGGCTGACGACCACCCTGATTCTGATTTCCGACATTTACTTCAACTTTCCCCGAGCTGTCTCCCGTCTGCTTAATGGCGACATTGCTCTGGATTTCCTCCTTATTGGTCGTTTTTGCCTTTCGGTTAGCATATACCTCTTCCCGGCGTAAATGTACGTTGGCTTTCTCGTAGAATAACTCTCTAGTGTGGGGCGGTTTGCCTGCCAGGTACCTCCCGAATTCAGTGTCGTTATCTACTCCGTCAATCAGTGCTGCGACAACAGTCGGTTCATGGGGATCTTTAACCTCAGTAGCAGCCAAATTGAAACGATCTAGGTACACCTTTAAACTCTCGCCTCGTCGCTGCTTGACAAGAAACAAATCGATCACACTTTTTGTCTTCTGTGCGTAGATACGGAATTGTTCTACGAACTTCTCACTCAACTCCCTGAAGCTAGAAATCGATCTCGCCGGCAAGCGAGTAAACCATAACAAAGCCACATCCTCTAGGAATATGGGAAACGCTTTGCACTTAACAGCGTCAGAGGCTGCGGCAGCGGTCATTGACCAAGAGTATCTCATCAGATGCTGGACAGGATCAGACCTACCCGCATATCGGTTCATTTGTGGCATGTTGAAATGCCTTGGAAAAGTCGCATCCAAAATATCATCAGTGAAAGGGGTGTGACTGCGGTCGATCCCCCAATCTTCATTCCGTTGTCCACGGCTATCTGCCAGAATCTGGTGGATCATGGCTGCAACATTTGCACTAGTCAAAGGAGGTTCAGGGTCAGTGCCTCTGGCTCGACGAGGTTCTCTAATTTCTCTTCCGGGAGCAGTCACGAAATCTAGGGCTCGGATAGGGCTTCGTTGTCCCCTGTTATCATGAGTATGTGTGCGGCGATGGGGCTGAGGTGGTCTGTTACGTACGGGACTGCCCACATCTCGAGCCCTGGGAGCTGCGGCTTGATTGTTCACATTACGATTTGAGGGCCCCGCCCCCAGTGCTTCTTCTTCCTGTGATGGCAGGGTTCCGAACCGAAGCTGCTCTATGTTTTCGGCTCTCTCATACGGTCGTCGCGGAGGTCTCGGCGATTCTTCAGACGAAGAAGAATATACTGGGGTGAGTGGACGAACCGGCGGTGTTCTTTGCCTTGCTAGCTCATCAAGTCTTCTATCCATAGCAGTCAGATTTTGTCGCAGGACGGAGCTTTCCTGCCTTTGGGCGACTAATTCATCAAACAACCTCTCCCACATTTCCGAAAAGCGAGAGAGATCCCCCTCAGTAACAGGAGCAGCAGGATCATATTGATCGTCATCACCTTCTCTTATGCGCAAAGAACTTGAGCCGGGTCGAGCAGAGGGGCCAGGACGATAGGAGCGAGCCATAGGCTCCTTTCCAGGTCGAGTTGTGGTCTGATCATCAATTCGGATCGCCGCGGTTCGTGGGTGGCGGCTCGCAGCACCCCCTTGAGGTCGATTCGCGGTCGCAGTGTGCGGAGGGTGCGAGGCGTTTCCTCGGGATCGACTAACAACCCCTTCAGCAGTCCGGATCGCTTCGTTCTCATCGACTCGGAGCGTGGTGTCTTCATCGGATCGGTTCGCCCCCTGTGCCCCGCGATCCAAAGTTTCTTCATTGCCCTGCTCATGCACACTCTCTTCAATTGTTTCGTTGGTTTGCGAAGCTCGTGCTTCCTTAGATCTTTTTCCAGCCATGATATCCGAATCGCTGGAACCTTCAAAGAACCGAATAGTGAAACTTTAGGATTGTCCTCTCAATGAAAGCACCAAAATGTTAGATCAAAATTTGGACCTAACACCCAAATTGTTCTGAAGCTTATAGAGTTTCAACTGAAGAATGAGAAAAAAAGAAATAACACACAGAATTTATAGTGGTTCGGCGTTAACGAGCCTACGTCCACTTTATATATTATTGATTATACTTCGAAAGCTAATACAATCAAGGATCTCTCTCAATATTTCAGTATTTTGACAACAATGGCGGATTCAGTCCTCAATATTGCCAAAAAGATCCCAAAAAATGCCAAGCTCTGGGCTATTATAGCTGATTTTGTCTGGCGAGTCGTGGTTACACGTGGCACGAATCCCGAGAACATCGGATCGCATCGCCACCATTGAGGAAATAGTCAAATTAGCCGTTGTGGACAGGTGTCGCGATCTGCTTGAAAATCGGATCGTGCAGATGGGGAGAATTGGTCCAAATGACGGTTAGGGACACGTGTCGCTAGATCCGTGCATCTCGGATCGCTGAAGACTAGCTCACGCTTGAACGGGTCAGAGGGTTCGCCACGCACTAGGGGATCGGATCGATCAATACTGGGCAACAACATATGCATGGATCAGATCGCATAGAGATGTCGTTTCGCTGGTGAAATAGGAGCGATCCGTCGAGACGCGATCCGATGGTGGGCGAGTCGATAGCGTGCGATCCGTCAATGGGCGAGTCGATAGCGTGCGATCCGTCAATGGGCGAGTCGATGATGCGATCCATTCCTTCATATTCTTAGAGAACGTGTTTTCATGCTTTCTTCTTATGAATGATCCTGGGTGGCTTGGTCAAAAAGCGAGCCAACATACACAAATTATTAATATTTTTAATAATTTTATCAAGGTCCGTACAGTCGATTCCCATCAACGGCCATCGAACTGCACTTACAGCGACCTTTTCTAAATTTGATTTGGACGTATCTCCAAATACAACCGTTAGATTTCAAATTTCTAATATTCTTTAGAAAGCTCTTTTCGATACGAACCCAACGGTTCTGGTTTTAGGAGAATCCGACGGTCGGATCTCCCGTAATGTCCGTTCGAAGTTAATGGTCGAAATTCGCGAACTGCCGCGGCGCGGCGCGTTCTATTCAGGCCATTATATTATATATATAATATATATTTCGTTGATTTCTATTTAAAACGAATTATATAAATAGTTTTAAATTCGTTTCAAAAACAATTTCAACCTTTATTTCAAATTCAAATCAAAATTGAATTTTTCCTTATAAATCCTTTTTACTTTCATTTCTATTTGATTTCAATTCCAAACGATTTTAATTCGATTCGAATTCATTTTCTTTTCAATTCAATTCGAATTCGTTTTCTTTTCAATTCAATTCGAATTCGTTTTCTTATTCAATTCAATTCGAATTCGTTTTCTTTTCAATTCAATTCAATTCGAATTCGTTTTCTTTTTAATTCAATTCGAATTCGTTTTCTTATTCAATTCAATTCGAATTCGTTTTCTTTTCAATTCAATTCGAATTCGTTTTCTTTTCAATTCAATTCGATTCGAATTCGTTTTCTTTTCAATTCAATTCGAATTCGTTTTCTTATTCAAATTCAATTCATTTTCTATTTTGTTCAAATTCAATTCATTTTCTATTCAAATCGAATTCATTTTCTATTCTGTTCAAATTCAATTCATTTTCTATTCAAATCGAATTCATTTTCTATTCTGTTCAAATTCAATTCATTTTCTATTCAAATCGAATTCATTTTCTATTATGTTCAAATTCAATTCATTTCAAATTTAAAAACGAATATAATCGATATAAATATCGTTCGCGTCAAAATAGCGCATCTCTAATCAACACGGCTTTATATATTTCAATAATCCCGTTATTCTATTCAACCAATGAATATTTATTCTTGTCAACACATGACTAATCTCAACGAATGAGTACTGTCCACGTGTGACTATTTTTGTTATTTAATATATTCTATGAGAATTAAGGTATCTATCGTTTGATATTAAATCAGACTCCAACCGTAAATTAGTAAGAGAACGATTCCCTGAATATTAACCCCGAAGGCCGAAACCAACATCAGATCAATACCCAGGAGACCACTCATCTTATCTATTTTCCAGTTGATTTCTAATTCTATATATGATAAAGATGTAAATTTTATTGTTAAAATATTTCGTTCAACACATGACTAATCTCAACGGATGAGTACTGTCAACACATGAACCTTTATTTTATAATGATAAAGATGTAAATTTTATTGTTAAAATATTTCGTTCAACACATGACTAATCTCAACGGATGAGTATTGTCAACACACGAATCTTTATTTTATAATGATAAAGATGTAAATTTTATTGTTAAAATATTTCGTTTAACACATGACTAATCTCAACGGATGAGTACTGTCAACACATGAACCTTTATTTTATAATATTCTTTATCTTCTAAATTGGAATGAGGCCCAATCAATTACCATATAAATTTAATTATATGGATTCCATACAACACATGTATATAATAGCAACGATAAACAATCAACCATCATCCAAAGTGCACTACACTGTATAAGCATCAAATATAGATATCTAACGCTTATAACAGCCTGTCAATCAATCGATCGACATACAACTAATTATTGGAATTAGTGTATGCCGTATTTCATCCCAATTTTTCCCATGTGGGGTTTCAAACAATCAAACATAGATTTTTTATTTGTGCAGTTGGGCGATGTGTAAAATTTATCGTCCCAATCAATGTCCTTCAAATAGGTGTACATAAACAAACCGTCCGGTTTGTGAATGAATATTTATTTATTCACATTCACGTTAAAAATTATATTTTTAACGATAAAATATTTTATTTTAACACATGAATTTTTATTCAGTTCATTTACAAAATAAAAATGATATTTTTATTTTTCTAACATATTTTAGGAAATTTCGGCGGCATAACGGCACGATACTAGAAACGGGACAAGGCCTAGCCTTATCACCGGTCTAGTGAAGGCCCACGCCATTCACACATCAATCAAATCCATTCCATTTCACCAAACAATTCAGTTCAAACCAAATAATCTAACCAACTACACAACCAAACTATTAAACAAACAAGCCATCCATGGTCTGTGGATGATGAGTGTCGGGTGCTACTAAACACCGTCTGCATCCTAGTATATATATATATATATATATATATATATATATATAACTAGAAAAAGAAATTGAAGAGTGAGAAGTTCTCATCGATAGTTATCCCAATTCCACGACTCTTCTTTTGTAGAAGTCTTCGTCGTTCTCGCCTTTTTGTCACCTTCGTTGACCGTAGCCACTACATATGTAAAAATCGAATTTTTACTTTGCTATTCAATATATAAAAATCGAATTTTTACTTTGTTATTCAATATATAAAAATCAAATTTTTACTTTGTTATTCAATATATAAAAATCGAATTTTTATTTCGCTATATAGATAAAAATCCTATTTTTCTAATGCTACTATATAGATAAAAATTACACTTTTATCACGTTCTTCTATACATAAAGATTTCGCCTTTTCAAATATAAAGATTTTGCCTTTTCAATTTTAAAAATCTAATCTTTTCTGTTTTAAAAAAAATATAATCTTTTCTTATTTTAAAAATCTAACCTTTTCCTTCATAAAAATATTTCTAACTTATGATAAAAAATCCTACTTTGCTTTTTGAAATCAAACACTTTATCATTAAAAATTATAACTGAAAATATAAATATAAATAATAAAAGACTTACGGTTTTTTTTGAAGAGGGCGCGTCATCGTCGAGAGGGGGGGGTCTCTGGTGCGCAGCAGTCGGAGAAAGGGGGGTATCGCGACCGAGGCAGAGGGTGGGGGGGTTTGGCGTCGGTCAGCAACAGGAAGGGGGGGGGGTTCGATCGCGAGGCAGGAGAGAGGGAGGGGGTTTCGATCGAGGCTGAGGAGGAGGCGTGGAGCGGCGGAGGGGTGCTGCGTTCATCAGTGGGGGTGCGGAGGAGCTCTGGCGTCGTGGGTGGCTTGCTGGCAAAGGGCTCGGATTGGTCGTGTGGTTTGGGGGTTGAACGGCGAAGGGGAGAGGAGAAGCGAGGGGAGGGGGAAGGCGGAAGGAGGTGCGGCGCGAGGTGGGGCCTAGTGCCAGTAGCGGCGGCGCGGTGGTCCGCTTGGGGGGGGGGGCGACGGGGTTTTTCATTTTTTTTCCATTTCATCTGAAATCGATTTTGAAGGGGGGCCAGATAATGGAAGGAGAGAGACAGAGAGAGAGAAAGTTTTAATTTATTATTTAATTATTTTATTATGAAATAGTTAACTTTTATATACGACCTCTAAACGAGGCCCACCGCCTGTCGTCCATAGCGTTTTACCCCCATTCCGAACACAATGGGATATGTATCGTAGGCTGATTCGATCGTTTCGATCCGTTTCCGTCAAAGTCAACATATAACTCTATATATTGAATTTGAACGCGCATTTCAATTTACCAGGGTCACATACTAACTCTAAAAATTCCCGAAAAATATTTTCTACCTTCGTATTGACGATACGGTCCTAACAAAACTAGTTTCGTCGAATTCTGAGACCGTTAGAAAAATGGCCATTTTCCAGTCGATTAAAATCAACTAAAACTGGTCAAACGCGTTTTCCTTTGACACGCTCATATATTGATTCGAAAAATTATGAAATTTGGAATCTAACAATAATTTGACATCACGAACCCAACAAAAGTGGTTTCGTCGAAATCCGAGGTCGTTTGCAAAATTCCCATTTTAAGGGCCTGAATTCCATAGCGACTATTCAGAATTTTCAACTGGACATATCTTTCAATTCCCGCTTTGAAATCTCAATTTTTCGGATTCGTTGGAAAGATAGTCACAATTAGATTCCATTATTTTTGGTTTCACTAAAATACGGTTTATTTTGCACCCGGTATGTTCAATTGAAGTTTGAAATCGAATTATCGAACTACCGCGCCATTTTCAATTCTATTTATAATTATATATAATTATTTATATTCTAACGACGACGTATATAATATATACGTTCGAATTCTATTCAAAATAAATTTCTCGTCTATATTATTTAAAATAATCTATTTTAAATATTCAAAATTCGCTATAATTGCCAAAATAAAAAATTTAAACTGGCTCAGAATTTCCGGGTTGTTACAAACTGATTCCCTCCTCTTGGGTGTACGGCCCAATCAAGATCATCAGTAATTATCCAAACGATGTGAAGACCTCCGGTCTTCGACTACCGTCTTCATCTTCGACTTATCGTCGTATCAGTTATTCAGAATGGGATAAACCCGGTCTTCCCGAATAACTCGCGTATTCTTTATACAAGTGTTACACAAACACAACATACGCCTCATTCCAATTCAGAATATTCTTTTATTCAAATATTCTTATACTTTGGGAAAGGTTCCCATTAATTTTATCAAAGATAAATTCTTTAAATTTATTCTTTAATCTTCTTTGAATATCAATTCAAACTAGTCGGGATTAGCGAACCACACCGAAGTAATCATTTATTTTAATTTCCCAATCCCAACCTATTCATCCCATGAAGTAAAACTGGTCATACTTCATATCTAACACCACGGTATTATCGGTAAATTCAATTACCATTTCCCGTTCAAATCTAATTAAATATTTAACTATCTCCTGGAGTAAAACGGGTGATACTCCATTCTCGATCATTTCAATCTAATTAAAGATTCATTAAAACTCCACTTAGTTTTAATCTTTAACCGGGTTAAAGAATCAGTGTCATTTAAAACACGGTTCACGATAAACCCAAAATCAAATTCCATTAATTATCGGGTTAAAGAACAAGTGTTATTTAAAACACTGTTCACGATAAACCCAAAAATCAATACCAATTCAATTCCAATTAAATATTACTTAATTGGTACACTTCATTAAATCTAAATAAAAAGATTTAATCTCTTTCTCAACTGGGTTTAAGAACAGTGTTAATGAATACACCATTCACGACAAACCCAAATCACATTTGATATTGAATACAAGGCTCTGAATAGAAAATATATCGGCTTATATTCAATATCAAACTCTGCGACCAAAAAATATCGTATTGGAAATAACGATATGTATATATATATCTTTCAAATTTCCATAACAACATCTGTATAATCACGAAATCCAACATCGAAATATTCCGAAGACAATTTCGATTCAAATCCATTCCAATGCAATTATTGGGAATTCTGGTTATTTTCAAAACCATTTCAAATCCAATTTATTTATTTTAAAAATAAATAAATTACTATTCTAGTTCAAAACTAGTTCATTTCGAAAAAAATCTATTTTTATCTTTTCAAATATGGAGTTTTTCATCCCAATCCTTCACAAATCATTTCTTATGATTTTACGCAAATTATTACTATTTTTAATAATTTTATCAAGGCCCGTACAGTCGATTTCCTTTTCAAAACGATTTTTAATTCAATTTCAATTCAACATGAATTTCAAATTAATTCAGTTTCAATTCAAATTCCAATTCTTTTCAAAATATCAGATTTTGAAATCACTTTCGATATTCATTAAAAAATGAATAAAATCGATATAAATATCGTTCACGTCAAAATGGCGTCAATCTAATCAACACGACTTCATATATTTCTATTTCCAAATATTCTATTTCAAATATTTCTATCTCAAATATTTCTTTTTCAAATATGGAATGAGGCCCAATCAATTACCATATAATGTTAATTATATGGATTTTCTACAACACATGTATACAATAACAACGATGAATAATCAACCATCATCCAAAGTGCATTCTACACTGTATAAGCATCAAATATAAATATTCAACGCTTATAACAGTCTGTCAATCAATCGATCGACATACAACTAATTATTGGGATTAGTGCATGTCATCTATCATCCCAATACCCGTGTGGGGTTTCAAACAATCAAACACAGATTTTATTTGTGCAGTTGGGCGATGTGTAAAATTTATCGTCCCAATCAATATTAGTCAAATGTGTGTATATAAACAAATCGTTCGATTTGTTTATATTAATTTATTTCATTTCATATACACGTTAAAAATTCTATTTTTAACTATAAAATATTTTCCACTATAAAATATTTTATTTCGCTTCACATCACACAATCAACTACACATCAAAATCAAACAAACAAGCATACAAGCCGTCCATGGTCTGTGGACGACGGGTGTCGGGTGCTACTAAAAACCGTCTGCATCCTAGTATATATTATTAACTAGAAAACAAAATTAAAAGGTGAGAAGTTCTCACAGATTAGCTAATCCAATCCCACGACTCTTCTTATGTAGGAATCTTCGCCGTTCTTGCCTCTTGTCACTTTCTTTGCCCGTATTCTCTACATATGTAAAAATCGAATTTTTACTTTGCTATTCAATATATAAAAATCGAATTTTTACTTTGCTATTCAATATATAAAAATTGAATTTTTACTTTGCTATTCAATATATAAAAATCGAATTTTACTTCGCTATTCTCTACATAAAGATTTCGCCTTTTCAAATATAAAGATTATATTTTTATATTCTCTATTGTATAGAAATTTTATTTTCAATACACTACTTATATAAAAATAGTATTTTTATATCTTCTACTATATAAAGGTCATATTTTTAATACTCTGCATATATAAAAATCATATTTTTTTTATATTTACTTGGTTATAAAAATTATATTTTTATACTTCTACAATATAAAAGAATATATTTTTATACTTCTACATGAATAAAAATCATATCTTTCCTTATTTCAAAATCTCACCTTTTCTAATTTAACAATCAAATCTTTTTGCCATGAAAAATCTATTCTTTTTACTAGGAAAAATCATTTCTTTTCTCGCTATTCTAATCATGTAAAAATCATATTTTGAACAACGCTAAATATAAATACAAAAACTGATTTTATAAATACACTTTAACATATAAGAAAAATCGGTTTTTAAAATAAAAACAAAGCAAAAACTCACTGTTAATTTTTGAGAGGGGGAGAGTGGAGTTGTTCGCTGATGGTGGTTCCAGAGGGGGAAGGCGGCACCTCGCAGTGTCGGCTCGGGCAGTGGGCCCTAGGGCGCGGCGGCTCAGGGAAGAAAAGGGGGGATTGCTGTTGGCGCGCATGTCAGGGAGGAGGTGGAAGAAGAAGCAGCTGAGGCGGCAGCAGGATGAGGCGGCGACGAGGGCTGGTGGTGCTCTGATTTGGGTGTGCGGATTCTACGATTGAGCGGAGGCGGATTGGGATGGAGGAGAAGGGGGAGAGGGGCGGAGGACCCCTGGGTGTCGGCGTCAGGGCGCGGCGGCCCTAGTGGCAGCAGCGGCGGCGGTCTGGCCCCTCCGTCGTTCGCTGTCTTCTTTCTTTGTTTTTCGTTCGATCTGAATAGAGGAGAGAGAGAGAGAGAAAGAGGGGTGAGGTGTTATTATATTTAATTATTTAATTATTTTTAATTCTCCTTTAAGTTGACTTTTAATAGGAACTCGAAACGAGGCCCACCGCCTGTCGTCCATAGCGTTTTACCCCCATTCCGAACACAATGGGATATGTATCGTAAGCTGATTCGATCGTTTCGATCAGTTTTCGTCAAAATCAACATATAACTCTATATATTGAATTTGAACGCGTATTTCAATTTACTGGGGCCACATACAGACTCTAAAAATTCCCAAAAAATATTTTCTAGATTCGTATTGACGATACGGTCCTAACAAAACCAATTTCATCGAATTCTGAGACCGTTTGAAAAATGGCCATTTTCCAGTCGATTAAATTCAACTGAAATGGTCAAAACACGTTTTCCTTTGCCACGCTCACATATTGATTCGAAAAATTATGAAATTTGGAATCTAGCAATAATTTGACATCACGGATCCAACAAAAGTGGTTTCGTCGAAATCCGAGGTCGTTTGCAAGATTTCCATTTTTAAGGGCCTAAATCCCATAACGACTATTCAGAATTTTCAACCGGACATATCTTTTGATTCCCGCTATGAAATTTCAATTTTTCTGGTTTGTTGGAAAGATAGTCACAATTAGATTCCATTATTTTTGGTTTCACTAAAATCCGGTTTATTTTGCACCCGGTATGTTCATTTGAATTTTGAAATCGAATTATCGAACTACCGCGCCATTTTCAATTCCTTTTATAAATATAAATAAATATTTATATTCTATCGTCGGTTCAAACTAATATATACGTTCGAATTATATTCAAAATAAATTCCTCGTCGATATTATTTAAAATAATTCTTTTTAAATAATCAAAATTCGCTAAAATTGTCAAAATAAAAATTTTAAATTGGCCCAGATTTCCGGGTTATTACATTTACGGTTAGTGACTGATGAATTGGAATGAGGCGTATGTTGTATTTGTGTAACACTTATTTATTATATACGCGAGTTATTCAGAAAGACCGGGTTTATCCCATTCTGAATAACTGATTCGACGTGGTGTTGAAGATGAAGATGGTGGTTGAAGACCGGAGGACTTCACGTCGTTTGGGTGATTACTGATGATCTTGATTGGGCTTACAGCCAAGAGGAAGGAATCAGTTAGTGGTCGTCCAGACGTACTTGGAGATCGATGGATATGCGAGGTACTAGGTGCCTCCTGTTTCGTTCAGACCCAGAACGAACTTGTAAATGGACTATGTGTCTAACATTGGATTTCATTCTGTGTGACTGATATCGGTTGCATAGAGTGGTCTGGCTGTGTGGCATGCTAAGATGCAAATGATCAAGGCTTCTGTTGAAAAGCAGAGTCTTGTGGTGGATGATCAAAGCACAGTCTATGTGGCATAGCTTTGTGTAATGTTGATTCGCGAGCCTCACACCCCGGTTGTGAACCAGAAACGGGAGAGGACATCAGGGAGGGCATGCGTTTCCTTCTAGCTAGAAGTGGCGTCAGTGGTTTTGCACGCCCTGACGAGTTTGACTTATGTGGTTGTTGCTGTTGTGAGGCGCCTCGGATATATCGGTGACTATGTGAAGCCGATGGAGTCATTTGTTAGCTCATTTACGCCCCAAAGGATGGGGAAACGCAGTGTTCAGGCATTTTAATCCACATCGGTGGACCAGCCCTGACGAACCAAGGGTCACTCGAGCTCTGATCCTGAGGCTCGGGCTAGAGAGTCTCGAATCGGTAGAGGACTATCTTTTGCCTCGGTTCACAGATGGAAATCCAATTTCCAAATATGTGATTTTGCGGTTTTAATTGTAGAACTAGTATGACGACATCATATATGGTAACCATGCCATCTATGATTGATACTTATGATTTGAAGTTGTTTTATACACTATGCACTTATAATAGTATAAAATGATTTGTTTTAAACGTACTAAGCATGTTTGGCTATTATAACGGAAAACCCTATCCCTCGGCTTGCGTTGCATTGTGTGATAGGACCTAGGTCTTATAATAGCTTCATTTTTCCAAAAAGCATTGCGATGTTTTGTTATATGCACTGGCATTCTTGGGAGGAAACACGTTCTATGTTATACGGCTTGGTCCCTTGATATATCTGATTTAAAGTAAAGTTTTAAATAACTGTTTTAGTTCTCACACTAGTCACATGACTGACCTGGAGTTTATTGTTTTAACCTAATCTCTGGGTGCCCATATTTTCTACACGGGCAACTAGTATTTTTGGTTTTGCAGATTTATATTCACAGGAACCTGGCTTACAACTGGAATGATATCCGGAAAGCTCTGTATCCATATATCTCTTTCAGTTGTGTTTTGTATTATTTTTCCGCTGCAATACTGTATTTAAATCTCTGATATTCTTTGTTGTATAATATTTATGCATACTCTGTATATTCTTGTAATCTGATGGAGTTGTTGTAATATACAATGAAATGTTCTTGCATCTGCGTTGTATTTTGTCGTGTTCTCAACTCAATCCGTGATTTCCCGTATGGGGGATTTCGGGTCGCTTCAGTTAGTATCAGAGCTTTGGTTTACAAAGCTCAGAGAACAAGACACATTAGAACCATACGAAAGAATTCATCAGATATTGGATTAGTAATATCCAATTAGAATGACTCGTTAGAGATAGGATCAGTAGTATCCTAGAACGAGTGTGAAGAGTATATTTTTAAAAATGAAAACAATTTTTGTTCTAAAAATTTGAATTCAATTATTCGTATTTGAATATTTATCTATATTGATTCGGACAATCCAGTATATATAGATTTTGCGTATATGTCTGATCCGCGTGTATTTGAAGTTTTAATATACTGGATAGATATAGAATCACTATAGTCGCCCGGAGATGATTCTGATGATGTTGCGGCGTCATCAGCATTTATATTCGAGTGTCGAAGGTGAGATATCTATATATTTCCATTAGACTGGTGTGAGAACCCAAAATTAGATAGGGCTTATTGTTGCGATTTGGCATCAAAAATCTGATTTTTAGACTATGTATCAAAGTTATGAATTTGAAAAGCTAATCAACTAATTGATTACTGATTGTGTTGTTTGATTATTGTTTGATTAATTAAAATTTGAACCATTTGGCCAAATTGTACCACATAGTGAATTGTATTAAAAATTAGTCGCATTTGCATGCTTGTACTTGTACTTACATTGAACAGTTCATAGCAAGGAGGCTAGAGCAGAGGAATAAAATTGTTTGCCCGACAAATAGGTACATGTTTACCATAATTTACTGTTTTGTTTGGGTGATGATGATTTTGTGAGCCGATTGGCTAACCACTTGGCTTTTTCTTTTTCTTTTGGATTGAAGAAGGCCATGGGAGGCTATATGAAATATCCTGAAGTCCCCGGTGCAGGGGAGGTTATGGCGAAATTTTTCGAAAATTTAGGGTGTTAGCCAAATTTTTGAATTTTTTTGAAAAGTTCTTAGAAACTGAAAAGTTGAAGAACTTAAGCCGTAGTGAAAATACTAGAAGTTGAGTTGATTTATGAAACAAATTTCGGCTTTATTCCTTTTCGGGGACGAAAAGTTTTAAGTGGGGGAGATTGTAATAACCCGGAAATCTGGGCAAATTTAAAAATTTTATTTTGGCAATTTTAGCGAATTTTGATTATTTATAATGAATTATTTTAAATAATATCGACGAGAAATTTATTTTGAATAGAATTTGAACGTACATATTTATATAGATCGTCGTTAGAATATAAATATTTTATTTTAATTATAAAAGGAATCGAAAATGGCGCGGTAGTTCGATAATTCGATTTCAAAATTCAAATGAATGTACAAGATTCAAAATAAACCGAATTTTAGCGAAACCAAAAAATATTAGAATTTAATGGAGAATATCTTTCCAACGAATCCGAAAATTTGAAATTTCATAGCGGGAATCAAAAGATATGCCCAGTTGAAAATTCAGAATAGTCGCTATGGAATTCTGGCCCTTAAAAATGGAAATTTTGCAAATGACCTCGGTTTTCGACGAAACCAATTTTTTTCGATTCGTGATGTCAAGTTATTGCTAGATTCCAAAATTCGTAATTTTTCGAATCAATATGTGAGCGTGGCAAAGGAAAACGTGTTTTGTCAATTTCGATCGACCTGAAAATGGGCATTTTTCAAACGGTCTCAGAATTCGACGAAATTAGTTTTGTTAGGACCGTATCGTCAATACGAAGCTAGAAAATATTTTTCGGGAATTTTTAGTGTTCGTATATGACTCCAGTAAATTGAAATGCGCATTTAAATTCAATATATAGAGTTATATTTTGATTTTGACGAAAACTGATCGAAACGATCGAATCAGCCTACGATGAATATCCCATTGTGTTCGGAATGAGGTTAATTAGCTAGGGACGACAGGCGGTGCGTCTCGTTTTGAGATCGAAATTATAAGCTACTTTTTGGGAGAATAAAATAATAATTAATTAAATTATATAAACCAAGGCCCCTCTCTCCTTTCCCAAAGTCAAACCCTCAGACCCGAAATCAAATAAAAAAAAGAAAACCGCTCAATCTCTCCAGCCCGCCCCCTCATCACGATTAGCCTTCGACCTTCCCCCAACGTCGCGCCACCCTCCCTCTTACTCCTCCTCCCCCCTCGTCGCACCTCCCTCATCCTCATCGCTGACCAAACCGCCCCCCCCCCCTCCGTTCTTCTTTAAATAGAGGCCCCTTCTCTGTCGAGGACCAACGCAGCACCCCTCCCACCGCCTCCTGACATCAGCGCGCCTCCCCCATCCCCTTTTCGATGAACCTCCGCCAGCGGAGGAAGACTCCCCCCCCCTCTCGATTTTTATTGTAAGTCTTCTTCTTTTTATTTATTATTTTAATTTGTTTTGAATGGTGTGGTTTTCGTAGAAGAAAAGTATGGTTTTAACTATAAAAGATCCGATTTTTATTTAGTTAAAAAGTTCGATTTTTATTTATTTAAAAGATTCGATTTTTAATGATGAAAAGAGTTGATTTTTATTTATAAAAAGATAAGGCTTTTATGATAGGAAAGACGAGATTTTTATTGTAGAAAAGTTGTGATTTTTGTAATGCAAACGAAGTGATAAAGTTATGATTTTTATCTAGGAGAAAAAGCGATAAAAATGTGATTTTTATCTAAGTAGAGTTTAAATTAAAATATAATTTTTATTTAAAATAGAAAAAGATTTTATTTTTGAAATTAAAAAGATATGATTTTTATAATATATTGATAATAAAAATTCGATCTTTTTATAAATAGAAGGAATAAAAATATGATTTTTATATCATAGGAAGTATAAAAATATGATTTTTATTCATCTAGAGTAATAAAAATATAATTTTTATTATATTACTAGCAGTGTAAAAATAGAATTTTTATCTATATAGTAGCGGTATAAAATTAGATTTTTTTTATATACATAGCAACAATATAAAAATGTGATTTTTATATATGTAGTGGCTACGGGCAACGAAAGTGACAAAAGGCGAGAACGGCGAAGATTTCTACATAAGAAGAGTCGTGGCATTTGGTTTAGCTATTCGGTGAGAACTTCTCACTTTTAATTTAATTTTCTAGTTAAGATATATACTAGGATGCAGACGGTGTTTAGTAGCACCCGACACCCGTCGTCCACAGACCATGGACGGCTTGTATGCATGTTTGTTTGATTTTGATGTGTAGTTGATTGTGTGATGTGATGTGAAAGGAAATAAAATATTTTATAGTGGAAAATATTTTATAGTTAAAAATAGAATTTTTAACGGGTATTTAAAATGAAATAAATATAAACAAATCTAACGATTTGTTTATATACGCACATTTGACTGATATTGATTGGGACGATAAATTTTACACATCGCCCAACTGCACAAATAAAATCTGTGTTTGATTATTTGAAAACCTCACACGGGTATTGGGGTGATATATGACATAAACTAATCACAATAATTAGTTGTATGTCGATCGATTGATTGACAGACTATTATAAGCGTTGAATATTTATATTTGATGCTTATACAGTGTAGGGTGCACTTTGGATGATGGTTGATTATTTGTCATTGTTGATATATACATGCGTTGTATGGAAATCCATAGAAATAAAATCTATGGTAATTGATTGGGCCTCATTCCAGTTTTGAATAGAAATATTTGAATAGAAATATTTGAAAAAGAAATATTTGAAATACAAATATTTGAAATAGAATATTTGCAAATAGAAATATATGAAGCCGTGTTGATTAGATTGACGCCATTTTGACGCAAATGATATTTATATCGATTATATTCGTTTTTATAATGAATATTGAAAAGTGATTTCAAAATCGAATATTTTGAAAATGAATTCGATTCGAATTGAAATTGAATAGAATTGGATTCGAATTGAAATTGAATAGAATTGAATTCGAATTGAAATTGAGTAGAAATGAATTTGAATTGAAATTGAATTCAATTGAAAACGAATTGAATTAAAAATTGTTTTGAATTGAAATCAATTTGAAATGAATTTAAAACGAATTTATAAGGAAAATTCAATTTTGATTTGAAATCGAATAAGAAGTTGAAATCGTTTTGAAAACGAATTTAAACGATTTATAAAATACGTTTTGGAGGGAAATCGATGAAATATATATATTATATATTATATATATATAATGGCCTGAATAGAGCACGCCGCGAATTTCGACCATTGACTTCGAATTGACGTTGCGAGAGATCCGACCGTCAAATTCTCCTAAAACTAGAACCGTTGGGTTCGTATCGAAAAGAGCTTTCTAGCGAATATTGGAAATTTGAAATCTAACAGTTGGATTTGGAATTATGTCCAAATCAAATTTGGAAAAGGTCGCTGTAAGTGCAGTTCGACGGCCGTTGATGGAAATCGACTGTACGGCCCTTGATAAAATTATTAAAAATAGTAATAATTTGTGTAAAATCATAAGAAACGATTTGTGAAGAATTGGGATGAAAAACTCCATATTTGAAAAGATAAAAATAGATTTTTATCGAAATGAACTAGTTTTGAACTAGAATTATAATTCTATTTCTTTTTAAATAAATAAATTGAATTTGAAAAGGGTTTTAAAAGTAACCAGAATTTCCAATAATTGAATGGGAATAGATTAGAATCGAAATTGTCTTTGGAATATTTCGATGTTGGATTTCGTGATTATACGGATAGCGTTATGGAAATTTGAAAGGTATATAGATATCGTTATTTCCAATACGATATTTGTTGGTCATAGAATTTGATATTGAATATAAGCCGGTATATTTTCTATTCAGAGCCTTGTATTTAATATAAACTGTGATTTGGGTTTGTCGTGAACGGTGTCTTCATTAACACTATTCTTAAGCCCAGTTGAGAAAAAGATTAAATCTTTTTATTTAGATTTAATGAAGTGTACCAATTAAATAATATTTAACTGGAATTAAATTGGTATTGATTTTTGGGTTTATCGTGAACAGTGTTTTAAATGACACTGATTCTTTAACCCAGTTAAAGAATAGAACTAAGTGGAGTTTTAATGAATCTTTAATTAGATTGAAATGATCGAGAATGGAGTATCACCAGTTTTGCTCCAGGCGATAGTTAAATCTTTAATTAGATTTGAACGAGAAATGGTAATTGAATTTACCGATAACACCGTATTGTTAGATATGAAGTATTACCAGTTTTACTTCATGGGATGAATAGGTTGGGGTTGGGAAATTTAACAATTGATTACTTCGGTAAGGTTCGTTAATCCCGACTAGTTTGGATAAACCAAAATTTGGATTGAATTGATTTTCAAAGGATGATTAAAGAATAAATTTAAAGGAATTTATCTTTGATAAAATTAATGGGAACCTTTCCCTAAGAATGTGAAATTTAGAAACTAACTGTTGGTTAGCTAAGCAGAACGGTTTCCTGGGTATTGATCTGATGTTGGTTTCGGCCTTCGAGGTTAATATTTGGGGAATTATTCTCTTGTTAATTTACGGTTATTGACTGATGAATTGGAATGAGGCGTATGTTGTGTTTGCGTAACACTTATTTATTATATACGCGAGTTATTCAGAAAGACCGGGTTTATCCCATTCTGAATAACTGATTCGACGTGGTGTCGAAGATGAAGACGGTGGTTGAAGACCGGAGGTCTTCACGTTGTTTGGGTGATTACGTTTGGCTATTATAAGGTAAAAACCCTATCCCCCGGCTTGCGTTGCATTGTGTGATAGGACCTTGGTTTTATAATAGCTTCATTTTTCCAAAAAGCATTGCGCTGTTTTGTTATATGCACTGTTATTCTTGGGAGGAAACCCGTTCCGTGTTATACGGCGTGGTCTTTTGATATATCTGATTTAAAGTAAAGTTTTAAATAACTGTTTTAGTTCTCACACCAGTCACATGACTGACCTAGAGTTTATTGTTTTAACCTAAACTCTGGGTGCCCATATTTTCTACATGGGCAGCTAGTAGTTTTGGTTTTGCAGATTTATATTCACAGGAACCTGGTTTACAGCTGGAATGATATCCGGAAAGTTCTGTATCCATATATCTCTTTCAGTTGTGTTTTGTATTATTTTTCCGCTGCAGTACTCTATTTAAATCTCTGATATTCTTTGTTGTATAATATTTATGCATACTCTGTATATTCTTGTAATCTGATGGAATTTTTGTAATATACAATGAAATGTTCTTGCGTCTGCGTTGTATTTTGTCGTGTTCTCAACTCAATCCGTGATTTCCCGTAAGGGGGATTTCGGGTCGCTTCATTCACTTTGTATAGTCATCCTTCATAACAATTACAATCCTTATTCACTATTAGTTTGGCATGTCGAATTGGTTTTGTAGTTCAAAATTTTCAAACTCTCATTTGGCGATAAATTTGTTGGGTTATTTATTATCTAGGTTTTGAATTAGTTTTTTTTTTTTTGAACCAGGTTCACCTAAAAGGTGAAGTTATGGAAAATAAAATTGTAATTTATTACCAATTATAATTTTCTGACTGTCACTGCAAAAAAAAATCATGCTTAACTTTCATTTTTCTTTCAAAATTTGATATCTTCTTACTTGTATTTGGTAGAAGCATATTAGTTACATAAGTAATTTGCATCTCTTACTACGTCTGTCAAGTTCAGCATATGAGAAATTCATTATGTTCTCCTTTGTTTAATGTTCGTCCTGTAGCAAGGCTGTCATATGCCTTATTCCCCATAACCGGCTGATAGAATTACAAATTGCCAGGGAAATTAGTTATATTCCTTATATTACAATTTTTTTCCATAGATTCATTGTTTGTATTCACTATGTATAGGGGTCTTGTAAAATATTATGGTGCATCCGTATAAGAAATTGTTATAATTAACAAAAAAGCTCTATCCACTGTCCGTTTGTCATGTTAAAATAATTTTATATTTCCAAATTTTAAAACTGTAACGGCCCAGGTTTTCAAACTAGTTTATGATAGGTGGATTATACTGGTAATTTAATTTAATTAAATAAATAAGATTTATATATTTGAAAAATACGGGGAAAATTCCAATATATTTGGTGATTTTTTTTGTATTCGGTAATCAATGAATGCAAGCACATAAACAAGTAATTATTATTTTATCGCTTCTATGGATTTTATCTCAGGTGAATATAAAATTTCTTATTAACTTGTGTAAAATGTGATTTTTCTTCATAATCGTAGTATTAATTTGATAACATGAATAATATCATATCCATTTAAATATGTAATCATTTTTCTATCTATATATTAACTAGTTATATATATGAACAAGTATTTGTTGTTTTAACATGTTTGGTTGTATTAATTTTGCTTTGAAATTCATAAAGACAAAGCTATATGGTGAGTAACTAATGAGGTCAACTTCACATATAAATATGCAGGGAGATATAGTTATACCTGGACATTTATTGTAACACCCCGTAATTCTGTAACACTAAGTTTCACAAATTAAAGAATAGTTAATTCTAAATGTGGGAATTAAGGGAAACGGGTTACGTCGTTGCGTTCAACTCGGAATTCTGCTTGAGATAGAGTCCGAGTTTGCGTAAATCGGACTCCGTATGAAGGAGTTATGGCCTTCCGAAGTTTCAGAATTCAGTTTAAAATTCAAAACAGTTCAAAATGAAGTTGATAATTCAAAAACAGACCCAAACTGGGCTGGGCGGGAAAATTCCCGCCCAGGGACCAGGTTGACCTGGGGGTCGACCTGGGTACCCAGGTCGACCATGGTGTCGACCGGGGGTTCGACTTGTAGGTCGACCTGCCTGGTCGGCCTGGTTTGTCTGGTTGGGTCCTGGCTCGAATATCTGGGCCTGGTCTTGTCACTGGGGCTGAGTTGTCTTCTTTTGATTGGCTTCTCTTTAGAACGGATGGCTTTGATTAACCCTGGCTTCATCGACGACTCTAATTAACTTGCAACTCTATAAAAACACCCTAGGTCTCCAACTAAAATTCACACAAAAATAAGAACATGAGCCGCCATGCTGTCAAAAGAAAACTAAGGAGAGCCTCCGCTTGAAAAGAGACGAACAACGAATCAACTCAAGCTAATTCAAATTTTAGATTAAAGCTACTAATAAAATCAAAACAACAACGTCTACCCAAAGGAACGCATCTCAATTTCAGAACCTCAGATCTCCGAAAACAAGACCATCTTGCGTTGTAAGTATAGTGGCTCTTTAGATGGGAATGCGATTAAGACATGATTTGTTGTAAATTGTAATATGGAATTATATCAGTATTAACGGTGTTGTTTTATATTTGTTATTTGTGATAATTTAAATGGTTGTGGTGATTGAATCTTTTATGTATTGTGAATCAAACAATCAACACCTTATGCGAATTGTATGTATACAGTTAGATCTAAATATATGCTTATGCAAGTTAGATTTACACAAATATCTATATCATTCATGTAGGCTCTATGTATATATGTTTAAACCAATTGTGCCAACATGACTAGAATAGATCTATATTCACATGTTTTTATGCAAGTAAGAACTTATAATCAGATCCATGTCAAGATCCGTTTAGGATTCATATGAAAGTTTGTTGTTAGATCTATGTTTATACATATGTGTTGCAAGTTCACACCCTTAAGTGGTTGTCAAAGTTATACATATAGTCTTGTCTTACACCAGTTTTATGTTTGAGGCTATGCCTAGACTTATGCATTAACATGTTATACCATGTTTTAGTGGATTCATATGACACCTATTAGGTTATACTATGTTATACCTTTATATTAGGCTAAAACTATATGATTCATGTGACACCTATTTAACTAGGCCCAATATTTATATGCAAGTTTGTGGCATGTTATGCAATGATATGATATTCATGTTGATTATTTTGCATTCACACCTATGATGTTCATATTGACTATGTCGAGAATGCCAAGTTTACACCTATGACATGTTTATGTTAATGAATTATTTTTTATGCCAATTTTGTGTATGCTAAATTAGGCTAAGTTTTTAGCCTAATATTATATGTCAAAATCATGCGGACGAAAAATTAGGCTAAGATTGTTAGCCTAATATTTAGACGGGGTAACGTTGGGTAAAATTGGTAATTATAGGAAACTTGACATAAATTGGCCAATAATCACATAGGTGATTTATGGCATGAAACGGTATAAATTATATACCTAAATTAATGAACTTGGTTAGAAATAAATTTGGGCAATGACAAGAATTTAGGATAATTTACATAAATAAAATGTAAATTTAGACAATACGAATATGCTTAACCCGAGGTTGGATTGAGTTGTGATGTAAACCTGCCCGGGCCCGCCCGGCTGTCCAGTAATCACAACAATACCTATCCAATGTGAGAGGTTAAGGCATTGAGCCCAATAAAGACCTGAGGTTAGACTGAGTTGTGGCGTAAGACTGCCCGGAACCGACCGGCATACAGGCAGCCACAACAATACCTGTCTAATGTGAGTGGTTGGTGCTTTAATAAGACAATTAAAGCTAAGTTAGGATTGGTAGGGTTAAGTTAACTAAAACACTTAACCAACTCAACATATTAACTAGACTAGAGGGTGAGGTTCAGTAAATTCAGGACACTTAACCGTTATAACCTGATAATTAGATAAGTGGGTGAGGTTAAGTAAGTTTAGAATACTTAACCATTATAACACGTTAGCTAGATAAGTGGGTAAGGTTAAGTAAATACACTTAGCCAATTTAATATGTTAGTTGTACTAGAGGGTAGGGTTAAGTAAACTTAGAACACTTAACCATCATAGTGTGATGAATTGAAAAAGGTTAAGTTGAAACATGAAGGGACAATACTTAACCATTAGAACGTGTTAATTAAACAGATGTTAGGGTTAAATTAACTAAGGGAACACTTAACCGTTATAACATGTTAGTTAAAACAGGTGGGCAAGGTTAGGTTAAAAGGGACATTTAACCAATACAAGATGAATGGGTAGGGTTAAGTAATAAGAAATACTTAACCAATATAACTTGGTTTGTGATAGGGTTAAGTCAACATGAACTACTGATAACACTTAACCAGTTTAATATGACAAAGGAATGGGTTAAGCTAACTTGAATTGACTAATGACACTTAACCAATCCAACTTGACGAGAAAGAGGGCTAAGTAGTAAACCTTAGTTAAGAAAACGAAGATTCAGGAAACTAAGTGGTAAACCTTAGTTAGGAAAACTAAGTAGTAATTCTTAGTATAAAATGAGGAGGAGCGAACGTCCATCTGATCTAAAAGAAGGCTCCCACGAATTGGGTTACGAAGCCCGAGGATTCGAGGGGACGTGAGGGTTCTCTTGGTATCCCTCTGTGATGCTGCAGATGATCCTCCTGGGCTCACAGAGGTTAAGGTCTGTGTTAGGAGAACCAAGGGTATGCCTTGGTTGCAATATAAGGCAACCTAAAGACTAGGGTGGACCAGCATGATTCGGCGAGACCAGTAGCCCTGTGATAGCAACTCGTCGTCTACCTACCATCTTGAGTCAATCGAGATACGTGAAGCGGAAAGGCGGAGAACTCCAACAGACCATATACTCGTTATCTAGTTATGGTTGCGGATGGCCATAGGTTAGTAGGGCATAGGGGGGCCTGCGTATAGTTCTCATTTTTCAAGGTGTGCCTTTCATTAGTTGAGGGAGGGGTCAGGTGGGACCATAGCCACTGGAAAAACAGACCTTAGAATCTGCATCGGCGGATATCTGAAAGCTCCCGACCATGTTTCGTGTTTCTTAAATTTGCCCTGCCACGAGACTCGGGTCGCATATATAGAGGACATGTGCAACTAGATATATAACACGTTTACGATACGATTGGGACGTCAAGTATAGGAACACTTATCACTCTGGGTAGTGTGTCCTAGACTGAGGGGCATCGTTCGACAGGTAGCATAATCCCTAGTTGGACCTAGGTGGCATAAACCCTGAATCCGAGAAGCGTTCAATAGGTAACATAAACCCTAGTTGGATCTAGGTCGTGTAAACCCTGGTTAAGTCTAGAAAGCACTCGATAAGAAAACCCTAGATTAGATCTAGGTAATAAATAATAGATGTACACCTAAAGGCAACCACAATTATAGGGATTGGGATCACGTTATCATCTTTATACAGATTACTAGTTAGGATACTAGTTAGGTGGTGCAGAGATATATAATGGGGTGTGATAGTATATTTGGTTTAAACTGTCTTGCTTTGGTTTATATTAGTCTGTTATTCTGGTACTGTCCCATTTTCCAGTTTACTCCTGTAATGAACTTTATCCTGTTCGCATGCTAAAAGCCACTAGACTTACTCAGGCTTTATGTCTGACTCTGTTTTTCTTTCGTCTTCTTTTTCTTTCGTTCCCTCCCCCCAGGTACTCAGGGAGGGAATAGCTCTACTTAGTATGGACTGTTACTCTTTCCAAGCTTGAAGACTCTTGGATATATCGCTTCAGACTCTCTTTTCCGCTGCTATGGCTGGCTTATGCTACATTGGGGAATATAAATGTTATTTTATGCTTCTGTATTTTGTAAGACAGATGATACTCTGGTATTGGAAAGCAATTGTTGTACAAACTATTTTATCAATAAAGTAAAGTTTTATTTTCCGCTGTTTTAATTTTGTCTGTCTTGTAATTTATCTGCATCTTTTACATTAAATGCTCCACAGAACTTAGTGCATTCCCTTTGTGAGTGACACTAACGGATGTGGGGTGTTACACGTGGTATCAGAGCTGAAGGTTACCAGATTAGATAAAAGATTTGAAAAAATATTTTCAAAACGGGTTTAAAAGAAGCATTTTCAAAAGAAAAGTTTTGTTTTAAAGGCATATTCCCCAAAGCCATATGCACTATCTTTTGATTCTCTGTTTGAGTCCTTGTTTCCTTCTTTCTTGAGTCTCTGGGGCTCCTGGCTTTCTGGGAGGTAACCTCATCGAAGGGCGAAGTAGTGCCCGACTTCCATCTATAGCCGTAATAGTTTCACATGCGGCTATTTTTCTTTCAAGTTTTGTAGGGTTTTCTGTACGATGGAGGTAGTTTTCGAGAGATTTGTCAACATGATTACACAAGGAATAGGATGACGAGTTTGGCTAAGGGGCACAACCCAAGGATGAGGAATTCATGGATATGGACTTGGCTCACGAAGGAGGAAGGAATTATAAAACCTAAGACAAGAGGAAATAGCTTTTCTATGGTATAATAGGGCATATAATTAAGGACAAGGGCAAGGACAAGAAAGGATTTTCAGGAGGACGAGTGCGTGATTTCACCACCAGAATACCTGGGAGAGAGATATTAAAAGTCTCCATTGGAAAAGTTTAGCTTTTCATTTGATCAACCTGTTAGTACTCTTTTGATCTTAGCGCTTCACATTCGTTTATACCTGCTTCCATAGTTGAGTCTCTGCACCTAGGTACTTGTATAGTAGAAGATCCCAATTAGTCTCAGATCCAAATTGGTGGTTCGGCCCGTTTACCTTTGGTTTGTAGGGATTCGAGAATGGCCACATTAAGTGTTGAGTTTAAGGGTAATGTTTTGGTTCCATGGGCTATGAGTTGATCCTAGGCATGGGTTGGTTGGCAAGTAATTCTGAAAGTTAGACTTTTTGATTTGCCTTGGAAATACCCTCGAGATTTCGTGATCCTAAAAGGATCAGTTAGGCTTAGCTATCTAGAATCGCTTAATACATTTATCGACGATTTGCAGTCCGTTAGAATAGTCCATGAGTACGCAGATGTTTTGATTAGGTTTGGGGTTTACCCCTAAAACGCGGGATATACTTCCGCATGTATCCAGTTGACAATGAAATGCCAGTTATCCGATCAATGAAAGTTTTGGAAATGGAGATCAAGAAGCTTCACAATTGTGAAGACTAACTAGATAAGGTACGGTACAGAGAAGCTCAAGAAGATGCGACTTAGAAGACTGAAGACTAGATACGTGCATCATACCCTTTTTTTAAGGGTATATCCTTTCTCTAGGAGTTTTATGCCTACTTGTTTCTAGCTTTTAAGGTATATCCTCTAGGATGTATCATCGATGCTTAGGTAGAAGCCAATGGATGTAAATGTGTATTTGAAACATGTATTTGAAACATGTTATGATTGATGGTTGCAAGTGGTTTCTCGTGGATGCATATACACACCATATGCGCTAGAACGACTTAGTCACTTTCATATTGCATTCGCATATATGTATTTGCTTAACGGATTTAACTTGATATGTTATCATATGGATGTTGCATATGAATGAATGGCTATGCACACATGTAGTATTTACATAACTAGGGACGCTTGCATACATGATTGGACGCATGGCACTGACATAATTCGCATTAAGGAGGTCAACTGAATTAGTAGACCGCTTGATTTTGCATTAGATAAAGACATATACACACACTATGCATATGAATATGAAAGCATTTAGAAATCTTTTTAAGGACAATGAATGCCTGTGATTGAATGGTTGAGTAGATGGGTGATTGGATGGTAGGACATATTCTTCCTAACTTGAAGATTTCGGGGACGAAATCCTTTTAAGAAGGGGAGAATGTAACACCGCGTAATTCTGTAACACTAAGTTTCACAAATTAAAGAATAGTATATTCTAAATGTTGGAATTAAGGGAAACGGGTTACGCCGTCGCATTCGTCTCGGAATTCTGCTTGAGATAGAGTCCGAGTTTGCGTAAATCGGACTCCGTATGAAGGAGTTATGGCCTTCCGAAGTTTCAGAATTCAGTTTAAAATTCAAAACAGTTCAAAACGAAGTTCGAAATTCAAAAACAGACCCAAACTGGGCTGGGAGGGAAAATTCCCGCCCAGGGGGTCGACCTGGGAGTCGACCTAGGGGTCGACCTGGGGGTCGACCTGCCTGGTCGGCCTGGTTTGTCTAGTTGGGTCCTGGCTCGAATTTCTGGGCCTGGTCTTGTCACTGGGGCTGAGTTGTCTTCTTTTGATTGGCTTCTCTTTAGAATGGATGGCTTTGATTAACCCTGGCTTCATCGACGGCTCTAATTAACTTGCAACTCTATAAAAACACCCTAGGTCTCCAACTAAAATTCACACAAAAATAAGAACTTGAGCCGCCATGCTGTCAAAAGAAAACTAAGGAGAGCCTCCGCTTGAAAAGAGACGAACAACGAATCAACTCAAGCTAATTCAAATTTGAGATTAAAGCTACTAATAAAATCAAAACAACAACGTCTACCCAAAGGAACGCATCTCAATTTCAGAACCTCAGATCTCAGAAAACAAGACCATCTTGCGTTGTAAGTATAGTGGCTCTTTAGATGGGAATGCGATTAAGACATGATTTGTTGTAAATTGTAATATGGAATTATATCGGTATTAACGATGTTGTTTTATATTTGTTATTTGTGATAATTTGAAT
The DNA here is from genome assembly GCA_030737875.1 of Allium sativum. Classification (NCBI taxonomy): domain Eukaryota; kingdom Viridiplantae; phylum Streptophyta; class Magnoliopsida; order Asparagales; family Amaryllidaceae; genus Allium; species Allium sativum. The sequence continues at coordinate 449,500,343 of CM060919.1, forward strand.
GGTTGTGGTGATTGAATCTTTTTTGTATTGTGAATCAAACAATCAACAGCTTATGCGAATTGTATGTATACAGTTAGATCTAAATATATGCTTATGCAAGTTAGATTTACACAAATATCTATATCATTCATGTAGGCTCTATGTATATATGTTTAAACCAATTGTGCCAACATGACTAGAATAGATATATATTCACATGTTTTTATGCAAGTGAGAACTTATAATCGGATCCATGTCAAGATCCGTTTAGGATTCATATGAAAGTTTATTGTTAGATCTATGTTTATACATATGTGTTGCAAGTTCACACCCTTAAGTGGTTATCAAAGTTATACATATAGTCTTGTCTTACACCAGTTTTATGTTTGAGGTTATGCCTAGACCTATGCATTAACATGTTATACCATGTTTTAGTGGATTCATATGACACCTATTAGGTTATACTATGTTATACCTTTATGTTAGGCTAAAACTATATGATTCATGTGACACCTATTTAACTAGGCCCAATATTTATATGCAAGTTTGTGGCATGTTATGCAATGATATGATATTCATGTTGATTATTTTGCAAGTTCACACCTATGATGTTCATATTGACTATGTCGAGGATGCCAAGTTTACATCTATTACATGTTTATGTTAATGAATTATTTTTTATGCCAATTTTGTGTATGCTAAATTAGGCTAAGTTTTTAGCCTAATATTATATGTCAAAATCATGCGGACGAAAAATTAGGCTAAGATTGTTAGCCTAATATTTAGACGGGGTAACGTTAGGTAAAATTGGTAATTATAGGAAACTTGACATAAATTGGCTAATAATCACATAGGTGATTTATGGCATGAAACGGTATAAATTATATACCTAAATTAATGAACTTGGTTAGAAATAAATTTGAGCAATGACATGAATTCTGGATAATTTACATAAATAAAATGTAAATTTAGACAAAAAGAATATGCTTAACCCGAGGTTGGATTGAGTTGTGATGTAAACCTGCCCGGACCCGCCCGACTGTCCAGTAATCACAACAATACCTATCCAATGTGAGAGGTTAAGGCATTGAGCCCAATAAAGACCCGAGGTTAGACTGAGCTGTGGCGTAAGACTGCCCGGAACCGACCAGCATACAGGCAGCCACTTAACCAACTCAACATATTAACTAGACTAGAGGGTGAGGTTAAGTAAATTCAGGACACTTAACCGTTATAACCTGATAATTAGATAAGTGGGTGAGGTTAAATAAGTTTAGAATACTTAACCATTATAACACGTTAGCTAGATAAGTGGGTAAGGTTAAGTAAATACACTTAGCCAATTTAATATGTTAGCTGGACTAGAGGGTAGGGTTAAGTAAACTTAGAACACTTAACCATCATAGTGTGATAAATTGAACAAGGTTAAGTTGAAACATGAAGGGACAATACTTAACCATTAGAACGTGTTAATTAAACAGATGCTAGGGTTAAGTTAACTAAGGGAACACTTAACCGTTATAACATGTTAGTTAAAACAGGTGGGCAAGGTTAGGTTAAAAGGGACACTTAACCAATACAAGATGAATGGGTACGGTTAAGTAATAAGAAATACTTAACCAATATAACTTGGTTTGTGATAGAGTTAAGTCAACATGAACTACTGATAACACTTAGCCAGTTTAATATGACAAAGGAATGGGTTAAGCTAACTTGAATTGACTAATGACACTTAACCAATCCAACTTGACGAGAAAGAGGGCTAAGTAGTAAACCTTAGTTAAGAAAACGACGATTCAGGAAACTAAGTGGTAAACCTTAGTTAGGAAAACTAAGTAGTAATTCTTAGTATAACACTGTAATGTCCCGTATTTTCTGACCATTTATTTGGAATATTTTATTTATTTAAAATATTTATTTGAATTTAAATAAGGGGAGTTAGCCATTTTAAATTGAATATTTAATTTATATTAATAATATAATAATAATTTATTTTTGGAATATTGAGAAAATGTCGAACTTGCTGTATAAGGTGAACGAGCGATTTAAAGTGGTTTAAATATTGTTTATATAAATATATTTGTTATTAAAACAATGTCGGAACGTTTAATATATAATTATAATATAAATGGACTAGAAACGACGCGGTAGTTCGTAAATTTCGTTTTGAACTTCAAATGAGAGTACAAAATTCATTTTAAGTCGAAATTCTGTGAAACCAGAAACGTTGGAATCGATTTAATTTTATTTTTCATATGAAGGAAAAATATCGAGATTTCGTGTTATAATTTGTTAGTTATGTCCAGTTGAAAATTTGAAATAATCGCTATGGAATTCGTTAATAAACGATAACGTTTATTTTATAAATTTAAAAGGATTTATTTTAACATGAACCCCGTTTTAACTTGAAATTTCTGTTACCAAATAATATAATACATATAGTTTATATGTGAAGAGGTAGGTATATCTTATTTGGACATTTACGATTATTGTAATTTATTTTTAGTTAATTGAATTATTTGGAAATTTATTTATAGTTAGATAATTGAACATGAATGGACAAACACAGCTGTTTCCAACCCAAATCAAACAATAATATACTGTTTGAAATTTTCTACAAGAATCAGAAATGAACATCAAAACTGTACAACAATCTATTTCGAATTTCAATATCAACATGTATTGTTCTTTCAACAAACAGAAAAATGCAAATTCCCAATACAACGACAGAGCATGAAATATACATTTGAATATACATTTGTCCACCAGATTTAAAACAGTAAATCAACAGTGACTAAACAGCTTTTATAGATCCATGGATGTAGAAATTTCATGAAAACATCACTGTTTTCATATATAAAAGAGAAAAAAAAATATCCAATGGCACATGGAAGAAAATCTACAAGGAAATCTTCTCACAACAGCAAAATCTTCATCACATGCAATCCATCCTGTAAAGAAAGAAGAAAGGAACAGCTATAAGTAGCTAATAGGTAAATAGATTTCCAGTTGTAAAGAAGAAAAGGTGAGACAGTGAATCAACAGTGTAACAACAGATAAGAAATAGTGATGCAACAACTCAAGAACGATAGGATACACAGCTAGAGAGGCTATAAGTTAAATAGGATAACAATACATGATGCCTCCATTGTAAACAGTAACTATAGCTAGAAATCAGAGTAGGAAACAACCATAAATTATACTATAAATTTACAGAATCAAAACAGATTTATATATATACATATTCAGAAATTTCTATGAAAACCTATGGCTGTCTCACTTTTATATCACCATTTAAAATCGGAATCGAATGTGAAAGTGTACTCAAACAGTACATACGAACCAGACAGGACAACATAAACTACTGAATAGCTGAATCAAATCTACACAGGAGCAGTTCGATATTAGCATATTTCGGATCAGAGACAGTACAAATCTATCACAAAAACTGCCGTTCTTCGTTCCATCAATAACAGTGATGATACAACTAAGATAGAAGACGTAAGCACCTAGGGTTAGACACAACTAAGTCTAAGAAATCTATGATTCAAAATCACAGTAAAACCGCAAGTATAAATACGCATGTCCTCAGAACAGACCAGATGAACACAAGCAAAAGGTAAAACCGAAAGAAATCAAAACAGAAAATTAATTTGAGTAAAACACTTAGCTTTGTCGTGGTGGTATGGGTTCGGCCTGGGCTTGAGGATCGAAGGATGGAAGGAAGGGGTGGAGGGACAAGGCTCGGCTCGAAGTACTGTTGGCGGCGGCGAATCTTTGAGCAGCTGCCATTGGCCGATGAAATGGGGAAGTAGGGTTTTGCTTCTGATTTATTTTGTGGCGGCGGATGTAATGAGAAAAACGGATCCGATGTTTGGAATGAGCAAGGGTTTCAACGTTTTTATGGAATAAAGGGGATGCGGGCCTAGTTATTTTGGTTGGGCTGAACGTTTATATCAGGTATGGCCCAATTGTTTTATATATTAGTTTAGTTTAAATTTAATGAAGGCTTAAGTTAGTATATTAGTTGATTTATTAAATAATTTTAATTAAGGTAAGTTAATTTAATTAGCGAAACTTAAAACCATTTCATTGTTAAGTCAAATTGGTCGTGTTATTTTCGTTAATCAATTTCCAAATGTAATTAGTTATTTGGTTAATATAATTTAGTTGTTAACAAATGAGATTAGTGTTTTAATTAACATAATTAATTTAATTAGAGTATAGGAATTGAAGGAAATTAGTTAGGATATGTATAACGAGGTAATTAGTTTAATTAAATAGAATTAGTTTATTTAAATTATAACTAAGGATTAAATTAATTTAACAAAGGCATTAATATTCAAATATTTATAACTCGTTCATATATGGGCAGAAATGGGACAAAACAACTCGTGTTACGATCGTGACTACAAACAGAACAAAACCAGGACAAAGATGGAGACAGTGAGAATCAAAGGTGAGTTAAACTCACTCAGTTATTCCCGCTTATATGTTATAAGTTGGGTTTTTATTTTGTATGTTATGGTTGCTAGTGTTTTCACTGGTTGTTGATATATATTCATATATTGTTGAACTGATGAGATTAAACGTTGTTTAATTTCAGAGAAACCCATATCGTTATTTTTAACGATTGGTTCCAATTAAGGTAAGTTACCTTATTGGTCACGTTTATGAGATAAACGTGTTTTAATTGTTTTGATTTACTGTTGTGGTTGATATTGAATTGTCGTTATAGACTGTTATGAGGCCATTATTGAATTGTTTTGATTTAATGGTTGAATATTGACCTGAAATTCACCATTTGTCTATTTTAAACCAATGGGTGCTGTTGGATGAAGTGATCGACAGTACATGGCCATGAATTAACTGTGTCATTAATAATCTACCGTCAGGTAAATCAGCGAGATAAAGTTATAGAATTTATTTTATAATTAAAAATAGATTTTTAAAAATCTATTATTTGAATTAAAGTTTGGAAAAAGAAATTAAATAATTATTATTTATTTATTGAGTTTATAATTGGTTTCAAATTAATTTATAAAGGAAATTCATGATATATATTAGAATTATAAGTGAATAAGCAAAAGATTAACTAAATGTGGTAAATTCGAATAATCGCTTTGAGAGATAAAGGAAAGAAATTTATTTAAATTAATTAATTTAAATAAAGGATTGTTTGGAAACTGGTAAATGAGATAATCATATTTGGATTGGCAAAGTCAATTATTTAACTAAGTAAATTTTTAAACCAATTGTTTGAATTGATCCAACGAGATGGAATAACGAATCATAGTTTAGTTTTAATAAGAATTTAAAAAGGAAAATTCATTGTTTATTAGCCAATAAACAAGTTAATGGTGAAGTGAATCATAAATTTAATTTAAGAGATTACCATTTAAATGAGAATGATTTTGAAGAATGATTCGGAGTCGAAATGGAATATGGTTTCGTGGTGAGGGAATTCATGAACGGGTCTATATAAAACCAAGTTTTTGTAACAAAATGAAAGATGAAAATTTAAGCAAATATGACAGTAGGTTTGCTTAATGTTTGAACTTAGTAAAAGAAGGAAATCAAATGACAAAAGGGTTATATTAAAACATGATTTATAAACCAAGTTTATAAAAAGGGAAGTGAGGTGTAAAGCGTCAATTGATGTTACTTAATAGGGGAATTGAGTAAAGTAGGTGAAAGAAGATGAGTCGTTTACCCGATATGGATAATGGGAGATAAATGGTGATTGATTTCGAAACAAATGTTGGAATAAAGGGTTGAATATGATTTTAGAATATTTTCTTAAACGTGAAAATGGAATGGTTGAAATAAGAACCTTACGTCAAATATGTTATATTTGAAATGTTTAAGGGATAGAGATTAACCATCGTTAATCGTTTTAATTAAAGAGGCCATGTGGTGTTGGTACTAAACTGGTAGACTCATGTCATTCACACTACTATTATTTGATAGTTAAAAACACCGACTATCAAAACCTGACCAATACGATTATTGGTATGGAAAGACCGGGATCGAATTTATATTTGAAAACCATTCCGACCAACAAATACGTGAAGATATCAAAAGATGGTCGAGATGGAGCATTGAAGACCGTGGATCTTCAAAAGCGGAAGGATTACTAATAATCTCTGGTTTAGCGGCCAGAGATAAACTGTGGCCCTGTCGTGGTTGAAATCCACGGGTTGCAAGGACTTCTCGCTACTGATCCTTGGGGTGATTCCTATATGAGATGCGGTAGGAGGGTGCCTTCGGTTCATCCTGTTCCTGGATGACTTGTATGGACGAGTGTCTGACAGAGTATTTCCAAAGGGGATTACGTACGTTGATTTCTTCAAACATGCCATAGTTGATGGCGGAGAAACGGTTTTCTCTAGCCAAATAACTAGAGTATTTTTGTGGAAGTAAATTAGTGGTACCCAGAGGATCTGACGATGTGGCATTCAAAGTGGATGGTGGCCAGGTGTTCGAAAAGAAGTTCTAGCCTCAAGCCTCATCAACCGGGAAATGACAAAAATCGGGCAGGCAGCATGGCTATGTGGGTCGCTCCCATTAGGATGTATGATCACCTATCTAGAGAAATTCCATTTGCTTCTTTAATCTGTATTCGATGCTGTCCCTTTTCGGGCAGGCGGTTGCTGATCCCAATCGTCGGTGATATACATTCGATACACTCAAGCGAAATGAGTGGTCGGTCATGTGAGGGCCGGGTTGCAAGACGTTCTTGTTAAACCCAGTGTATTCATCTCTAGAGATACACAGTCGGAAGGTGGTCCCATACCTTGTCAAGTTGAAATCCAATATCCAATAAGCGCCTGCGGTTTTGGTTTGTATACTATATATGGGGAGCGTGAGATGCAAGCGTTCCTCTAGTTTGTTATTTATCTGTATTTAGACATTATGATAATATTAGAGCAAGCTATGATTTCAAAACCGTTTTGGGCTATCGTAAGGTAAAAACCGTCCGTGTTTATGTGTGGGTTCGGTCTTACGATTATCCTTTTCTTTGAAAAGATTTCGAACTTTAAAATCATGATTGGATGATTTACCCTTAGTACTGTACGAGTTTATCTCACTCTGGTTCACCAGACTGACCCGGTATTTTGTAAATGCTCGGGTTAGCCCGGATTTGCAGGTTCAGGTTATTGAACACCACGAAAGGCGTGCTGGAGAAGTCCAGACACATTTAGTGTTATTCCGCTGAGTTATTTATAAGGGCAGATTATTATAACTATCCAGATGTGTTCATGTACTCTGATGATTGTAAGTTTCTATTTAAAGCTCTCAATAAAGATTTATTTCTATATTATATTTTGTTCCGCTGCGATGTGAGACTCTGTGTTGTGTTCTTCTTCTTCTCCTATTCTTATATTTCTTTCTCTCTTATCTCACCCTCTAAATTCTTTCATTGACAATCCGGTGTTCTCGGTGTTTGAAAGGTCGGCATGAGATACAGTTAAGGTATTTATGTCGATTTTCGAAGCCGAAAACCCTGGGTCGTTACAAACACGAGGAGGAGCGAACGTCCATCTGATCTTAAAGAAGGCTCCAACGAATTGGGTTACGAAGCCCGAGGCTTCGAGGGGACGTGAGGGTACTCTTGGTATCCCTCTGTGAGGCTGCAGATGATCCTCCTGGGCTCACAGAGGTTAAGGTCTGCGTTAGGAGAACCAAGGGTATGCCTTGGTTGCAATATAAGGCAACCTTAAGACTAGGGTGGACCAACGTGATTCAAAGAGACCAGTAGCCCTGTGATAGTAACTCGTCGTCTACCTACCATCTTGAGTCAATCGAGACACGTGAAGAAGAAAGGCGGAGAACTCTAACAGACCATATACTCGCTATCTAGTTAAGGTTGTGGATGGCCATAGGTTAGTAGGGCATAAGGGGGCCTGCGTATAGTTCTCATTTTTCAAGGTGTGCCTTTCATTAGTTGAGGGAGGTGTCAGGTGGGACCATAGCCACTGGAAAAACAGACCTTAGCATTTGCATCGGCAGATATCTGAAAGCTCCCGACCGAGTTTCATGTTTCTTAAATTTGCCCTGCCACGAGACTCGGGTCGCACATATAGAGGACATATGCAACTAGATATATAGCACGTTTACGATACGATTGGGACATCAAGTCTAGGAACACTTATCACTCTGGGTAGTGTGTCCTAGACTAAGGGGCATCGTTCGACAGGTAGCATAATCCCTAGTTGGACCTAGGTGGCATAAACCCTGAATCCGAGAAGTGTTCAACAGGTAACATAAACCCTAGTTGGATCTAGGTCGTGTAAACCCTGGTTAAGTCTAGAAAGCACTCGATAAGAAAACCCTAGATTAGATCTAGGTAATAAATAATAGATGTACACCTAAAGGCAGCCGCAATTACAGGGATTGGGATCACGTTATCATCTTTATACATATTACTAGTTGGGATACTAGTTAGGTGGTGCAGAGATATAGAATGGGGTGTGATAGTATATTCGGTTTAAACTGTCTTGCTTTGGTTTATATTAGTCTGTTATTCTGTTATTCTGGTACTGTCCAATTTTCCAGTTTACTCCTGTCATGAACTTTATCCTATTCGCATGCTAAAAGTCACTAGACTTACTTAGGCTTTATGTCTGACTCTGTTTTTCTTTCGTCTTCTTTTTATTCCGTTCCCCCCGGTAGTCAGGGAGGGAATAGCTCTGCTTAGTATGGATTGTTACTCTTTCCAAGCTTGAAGACTCTTGGATATATCGCTTCAGACTCTCTTTTCCGCTGCTATGGCTGGCTTATGCTACATTGGGGAATATAAATGTTATTTTATACTTCTTTATTTTGTAAGACAGATGATACTCTGGTATTGGAAAGCAATTGTTGTACAAACTATTTTATCAATAAAGCAAAGTTTTGTTTTCCGCTGTTTTAATTTTGTCTGTCTTGTAATTTATCTGCATCTTTTACCTTAAATGCTCCACATAACTTAGTGCATTGCCTTTGTGAGTGGCACTAACAGATGTGGGGTGTTACATTTATATATGGACTGATTGTCTTGGATGTTCAGTTAGGCTGGTTGGTATATGAAGTGCATACACATGTACCTAGGTGCCGCAAAATCATAGACTGTTTGCATAGGAACCATGCTTGAAAACATTTTATTTGAATTGTATAACTAAAAACATCACCTCACATATAGCTGCAACAATATCACATCTCTTAGAATCGGCTGCTGCATATATGTGCATATGAACCTAGGTTTTAGCTAAGAACATGGCATATGCTTACTTTTGGACAAGACTTGAAAACAAGTGCACATTCACATCACATAAGGCTGCACCATACACACACACCTAGTCTAAATAGGCTGTTGCAAGTTCCAACACAAATCAGCATATATATGCAAGTGTACATGGGATTGTTATTTCAAATCAATACACATATGTGCACATGTGAAATTTTCCAGCAAGGTCATAGGGTATTACTTAGGAGCTAAGAGAATGCATTTATATGTATTGTAAAATCAAACACATCATCTCGTTTTCACTTGTCTGAACCACACATACATTCACTTGATGTCGAGACAGCCTGCGCACATCTACCCTACACAAATCTTAATTTTTAAAAGCAGGATTCACATGGTTGTACACACATTGGTGCACATCATAGCCTGGAAACTTGATAGATAGCTAATGACTTAGCACCATTTCCTTTTCTAATCACTTGTGGGAACTTAAACCTATCATGTCACCTAGTAATTGCTGCATGTATACACCTTCCCACCTTAAAACCTACCTTACTTAAACCTACTGGTTACTCATCTATAAATACACATACATGTTTTACAAACCCACACATCAGCCCACTAGAAACAAGTAAACATATCAAAGGAAACCTGTAAAGCAACAGGAGAAAATAGTGAGAATCAGAGAGCAAGACTGAAAATAGAATGGCCGAGAACTTAGAGTATAAACCTGAAACAGAGCATATATCTGGATCTGAAAACCAAGGCAATGACCATATTTGGGTGAGTAAACATCCTGTTGAAATCTCTTTACTGTTATTAAATTCTTGGTAGATTTATATGTTGATATGAACCCAGCATCCTTGAGTTAATATTGATGGATAATTTCTAGTTTGATTTGTATTAGGAAGTTTGACAAAAACCTGGAAAGAAAAGAAAATAATATAATAGACAAATAAAAAAATGTTTTGTGAATAAACCCTTTACAAATCTCTTTCCTCTATAAATTCGTGAAACCTTTGCTATGATTCAACTTATACCCGTATGTGTATACAAGTGATTGTGCCTTTATTCATGTGATTGAATATCATGAATATACATCGACAAACACCATGTCATGTATTGTGAGTAATACACTTGAAAATCTCTTGGCTGTTATAATTTATCATAATAGATTCAAACTAGTTGTGTGTTTATATATATTTATCATATTCGATTCAAATATTTATGTTGTTAAAGATTAAATTAGAACAGAGGGTGTTTTGATAAACAAAACAGCAGCAATATTAAGTAAATAAGTTTTAAAGTATTTTATTGGCAAAATAGATACAACCTTGCTTTATTCGGCATCTTAGAGCATCTCCAACAGTGTTACGGGCCGTAACGTTACGGCCCGTAACATTACGGGAGATATCTTTGATATCTCCCAACAGGCGCGAGCTGATTTTATCAGCTCGCAGACTGCGAGCTGATTTTATCAGCTCGCGAACTCGCGAGCTGATAAAATCAGCTCGCGCCTGTTCCCGAGCCTATATATGGCTCGGGAGGGGTGGGGTGTTTGGTTATATTCATTTAATTTTAATTTCCTCCTTTTTAATTTCTTTTTTAATCGTTCCAACGTCGGGATGCCGCCACGCGTGACGAAGAGCGGGAGACACACAGTTAGAGTTATGCCAGACGACATGTCTGGTCCAGTACACCTTCCTCCACCAGAGGGGACGACGATTGAGGACTTACGTATCCTCCACGAGATGCCACAGGGATTCACCCATCGATCAGTTACCGTGCTGGACACCGTTCAGGTATTAGTTTTACTTTATAGTTTTACGTTATAGTTTAGTGCATGTACGTTCTATGGTCTAGTAGTTTGAACGTCAATAGTCATTTAAATAGTATACATTATTGCACGTACTAGTTAAATATTGATTTAGCTGTTAAATAGTCTTTTAACTGTTAAAACTTTATCATGTAGTAGTTTGTTATACGTTAGTAGTATGAACTTTAATACTCATTTAACTGTTAAATAGTCATTTAGTGCATGCACGTTATCGTTTAGTGCATAGGCGTGCTTGGTTTTATAGTCGTTTAACTGGTATTATTTTAATAGACTCGGTATGTAAACGTTCGCGGGAGTTGGGCGAAGTTTGTAGCATCAGCCTTAGACATATTACCTCTGGATATTCGAGAGAGACTATTTGGCAGTCCATTTGGACGTTTTTTACGTATTATACCTCCCCAGTCCTTCGATCGACCTTTGGTCGAAGCCTTATCAGAGAGATGGTGGCCTACGACACACACCTTTCACTTCCCGGATTTTGAGCTAGGTATCACCCCAGCCGATTTTTACATGCTTTCGGGGATTGAGATAGGCCTTCCAGATAGAGTCATACCTCCATTTGATTCCCAGTTTGAGTCACCCGAGTCGTACATACAGTATTTGCCAGGTTTGTATGCGGCTCGTGTAGCTAATGGTGCCGTTCCCTGCACATATTTACTTGATTATATTACAGCGCATGTAGATGCGGTAGATTTCCACGACATACTGTACAGGGCTACCATTTTATACCTCCTTGGTTCGACGTTCTTTACGAACCAACAGAGTTCGATTAGGCTTGGCTACCTTGCAGCACTAGTCCATTTAGATCAGCTGCATATGTTTGATTGGGGCTCTGCCATACTGGGTTATCTATACACCGCTCTTGACTCCTATGTTTTTAGAGAGGTTCAGCAGATGTATGGTTTTTGGTACATGTTGCCGTGCTGGTACTACGAGTACACGGCCAACATGCACCCACACATACAGCCCACCGCCAGTCATGCCGCTGAGGCCTTTTTCCCACGGATGCGTAGATGGGAGAGTTTGCACGTAGTTCAGCGTTCTCCTTCTTGTGTGAGACACGACTTGATGGAGGCTCGTACCCAGTTGGATATGAGGGAGAGGGGGAACATATTACGAGCACCTTGGGCTTCTTATTGGATGTTACTTGCAGCCGGTGGCCCAGTACCTGATGCCCATCCATTAGCCATTGCATGCAGCTTATCTACTCGACGTGTCCTCTTCTTCCCACCGGCCCACCTTCCTGTTTGGTACTTGGGAGACCGATGCTATTACCAGAGTACCGGTGAGTTGCGCGTACCCGTAGATCCACCTTTGCCACTTGATATGTTCGGGCCGCAGCGTGTTATAGGGAGACAGTATGTGGCTGGATTGAGACAGGCAGGATGGGTAGATACGACCGACTTTCACTTACCCGACGCAGAGTTTGGTCCTTACTGGGTTCGGGTAGCTCCTAGACGGTACTTGCTGCCGGATTATGTGCGGGGTGTGAACTCCGATCACATTGGACCCCGATTGGTCAGTGGTAGAGTTCACCCTCCGCAGGATTTTGCTCTCGCCGATACATTCCAGACATATGATCTTAGCGGGACACAGATATCCCTGCCTATTGTTTACCCACCTGCATACATGGTGTATGGTGTCCCTACTGCTGGATTATATCCGTCACATGAGGTAACATTTGTACTTGTGAATTTACGTTGTATGTTATATGCTGTAGAAACTGATTTTATATGTTCTATATATGCAGTATGCACCCAGGTTGGACCAGCATAGGATACATATCGCGGCTATTCAGGAGATGGCGTTGCAGTATACTCAGTCCATGTATCAGGAGCACCAGGCGATTGTGCAGGGATTGCAGGAGCAGATATATGACTTACAGGCCAGATTAGCTGCAGCAGAGGGTGGGGGGACAGCAGCATCAGGTACCATTGTAGGGTCGTGTACTGGTGGTTCAGGAGGAGGTGGTTCTGGAGCAGGTGGTTCTGGAGCAGGTGGAGGAGGAGGAGGTGGTTCTGGTTCTGGAGGAGGAGGAGGTGGTGGACGAGGTGGAGGAGGAGGAGGTGGAGCAGGTGGAGCAGGTGGTTCTGGTTCTGGAGGAGGAGGAGGAGGAGGAGGTGGAGCAGGTGATTCTGGTTCAGGAGCAGGTGGTTTAGGAGGAGGTGGGGGTGACGGTGCTGGAGGGGGTGACGTAGTTGGAGGGGATGACGTTCTTGGAGGGGAGGACGTGTTAGGAGGGGATGACGTTGATGGAGGGGATGGCGTGGTTGGAGGTAGTGATGACGATTTTACGTATTATGACCCGCCTGATAGCGGAGACGACATGTCTTTGGATGGTGGTGATGATGATGCCGCAGATTTATCATGATTTATATTTCTGTATGTCGCGGTGTATATATGTATGGCTCGATTTATGTATGTATATATGTATGTCTCGATGTTTTGGACTGTATGTTATTTTTCTATGTGTTCTGCGATATGTTATTTTGTATGTGTACTGTTTGCTACTTTCATATGTTCTGTGTAATGTATGCTTGTTTTATTGCAAACCGTTACGTTGCCAAGTTTTGGTACTTTGGCAAATGCCAAGTGCCAACTTTGGTACTCTGCCAAGTGCCAAGTTTTGGTACTTTGCCAAGCGCCAAACCTGGTACTTAAATGTTTACATGTTTAAATAACGACGGTAGTGGACGACCCATAGTTTTTAACTCCTTTTTAACTCCTTCGGGTGCGTAAATGTTTAAATCCTTCAATAAACATACACTTAAACCAATAAAGAGACACACAAACCAATAAACATACACTTAAACCAATAAAGAGACACACAAACCAATAAAGAGACACTCAGACCAATAAAGAGACACACAAACCAATAAAGAGACACTCAGACCAATAAAGAGACACACAAACCAATAAACATACACTCAAACCAATAAAGAGACACACAAACCAATAAAGAGACACTCAGTCCAATAAAGGAATCCAATAAAGAGACACTCAAATCAAACCTTATATATAACAGCAACATTGTCATACATATCTCAAATCAAAACTTACTAACAAATATAAATGGATTCCAGTTTTACAAAATGCTTGCTGGCTTTTGCTAGCGATTCAGAGGAAGATGAAATCCTTCAAGAGGAAGCAGAAGAAATACAAGAAATACGGGACCTATACCGTGAAGCGTACGGTTCATCGTCCACAACAAGAGGGGGATCGGTTCCTGGAAGGAGGTTTATACACCGAAATCATGCTAAATACCACAAGTCTTTGATGCAAGATTACTTCGATGAGGATTGCACTTACGGGCCTGATATGTTTCGTCGAAGATTCAGGATGCGGAGAAACCTATTTCTTCGGATATTGGCTGGTATTCAAGGTAACAATGATTACTTTAAGTACAAACATAATGCATCGAAGACACAGGGATTGTCCGGTGAACAAAAAATGACGGCAGCTATGAGAATGTTAGCTTATGCCACTCCAGCCGATGCTTTGGACGATGCATACCGCATAGCAGAGAGCACGGCACTAGAAACACTTGAAACTTTCTGTCAAGCAATTGTGGACGTCTACGGAGAAGAATACTTACGGTCTCCAAACGAAGCAGATGTAGTGCGAATCAGAGAGATGCACGAAAGCAGGGGTTGGCCGGGAATGTTAGGAAGTCTGGACTGTATGCACTGGGAATGGAAGAACTGTCCTAAGGGATTACAAGGTGCGTACAACGGCAAGGAAAGACGACCAACCATCATTTTGGAAGCTGTGGCATCGTACGATCTGTGGATATGGCACGCTTTCTTCGGAATGCCCGGGTCTAATAACGACTTAAATGTTGTGGAAAGATCTCATTTGTTCAATGATCTTGCTAAAGGCCAGGTACCTCCTTTAACATTTACCCTAGGCCAAAATACTTACAACCATGGCTATTACCTAGGTGACGGCATTTACCCGAAATGGAGCACCATTGTTAAAACATGTCCAAATCCATTAACTCCTAAACAAGTCATGTTCGCGGCGATGCAAGAGGGACAAAGGAAAGATGTGGAACGTGCTTTCGGTGTTTTACAATCTAGATTTGCAATGATAAGTAATCCATGTCGGCTATGGCGTAGGAGTAAGATGTCTACAATCATGTTTGCTTGCATCGTTCTTCACAACATGATTATAGAAGATGAAAGAGATATGGATGAAGATCAACGTCACTGCGATTACGAGGGTGCTTCGCTACCACCTCCAGTATTCCGACAAAACCAACCACTAACAGAGGAGGACTTCAACGTTCATTTGAGCCGTCAAGTTATCTACAGAGATGCAGAACTCCATAACCGGCTACAGAAGGATCTTATGACTCATTTATGGAACCACCACGGCGATACCTAGTTATGAAGAACCATTACCTGAATGTGTTTTATTTTATGTTTGTCTGAACTTATCGATTATGTATGCAGTAAAGATGTTCCTAAGTTATTAATCATCTATTGTACGAACTCCTTTTCTACTATTACTTCTCTTGTACGAACTCCTAAGTTATTAATCATCGATTATGTTTCATTTCCTAAGATGTTCCTAAGTTATTAATCATCGATTGTGTTTCATTTTCTATTATACAAACTCATTTTCTTGTATTCGTACGAGTTATTAATCATCTATTATTATGTTCCTAAGTTTATTTTACAAATTACATATCGGTTATGTTTTTGTATACGACAAACTAGGGTAAAACGTTAAAAAAAAAAAATTGGTTTTGCTCTTAGTAATCAAATATTATTATTATGTTTCGAAGTTTATTTTACAAAAAAATTAATGCATTTGGTATTGTATATGGTAAAAATAGTTGGGAAAAAAAAAAGGCCACGAGCTGATTTTATCGGCTCCTGAAGTCGCGAGCCGATAAAATCAGCTCGCGACATCACGAGCTGATAAAATCAGCTCGCGCGCCCTATTCCGAACTCTAAATCCAGCCCGTAACATTTGCCTTCATATTACACCGTGTAACAACTGTTGGGTGCAAAAATAAGGGATATTACACCCCTTAACATGAATTTCCTCCACTGTTGGAGATGCTCTTAGTGTACGTCTGACTCATATTATGATTATAGACAGTTTCTACCTAACTGTCAACGTATCTTGAAGAAATCAGTAACACCCATATACTCTCTTAACACCATGGGAGCAAATGCACCGTGTAGAAAAGGTGTTTTTACAAGTAAATTGTGACCAGGGTTCTAAAGATAAATTCTTATCAGGATTAGTTGAATAACAGAATAGGATTAGCAAACTGATAACAAGCAGTCAAGGGTAAGTATATTTCGTAGATGATCAGTGCCCGAGCCTTGCAAAATTAGAGAATTGGGGTTGATGATCATTTATGAAGGATTAACCATGTTAGTACAGTAGGACCAATTGGTATTGATGCAAATTACACAATGGAGCAAATGTCCTTCCGGAATTGTATAAGTTAAGTCAGAAAGTGTGCAAGGATAATATCATAATAGGCAGAAAATTAGAGTTGTTGTCCTGTCAAGTTGTAGAAATGTAGTCCTCATATCTGTTCATATTTAGGGTGTCTATAGGTAGCATGTAAGCTGACTTGTATTAGACATTTCCTATAATATTGTTAGTCCGTATTGAGCTTTAAAAATAAAATAAAAAATTGAAAATAAAATGAAAATAAAATGATGAACTTAAACTGTACGTAAGCCGATCACTTGGAGCATGGAGTATGAGTTCAGTTTGGTCCAAGAAAATGAATATAATTGTTGATTCCTCAAAAATTCAAGCTGCGTGCCTATACCTTATGACAGCCGAAACCTATATAGTTAAGTATAGCAGCATGTTAATTATACCTTAAGTTATACTATGATATGGATATTATATTAAAAAGGAGGAAACATACAATAAAGTGACGAAGCAGTTTATGGAGCATACGAGAGAGCAAAAGTTCCAACTATACAATTACAAGGTGACTTATATTATATGCTTGCACAAAGCAAATAAAAAGACCATCGTATAATTAAACATGGATTTGAATTTATTAATGAAATGCCACTAAGGAGATGTAGTATAGAACAGTTTATAAGTATCGTTGTTGGAATAAGCCGTCAAACTGTAAGGACGCAGCCGTGACCTCATACACAGAAGTGGACCTATCTGTAATGATGGAAGTACTATAATGAAATTCTTCAGTAGCTTCTTATTAAAGCAACTCCAGTGGTGACCATTCAGGGCTGAATATTAAGGTAATTGCATCCAGCGGTGCAATTACGCCTTAATATGAAGGCCCCGATTCAGGATCCAGTTCAGGATCCTGAATCGGATCCTGGCGCTTGTTGTACAGGCGCCAGGATCCAGGCGCCTACACTGTAGGCGCCAGAAGCTGGCGCCTACAGTGTTGGCGCCTGGATCCTGGCGCCTGTACAATAGGCGCCAGGATCCAACCCCCTTCCCTCGGCTGCCCTGACCGTATTACCCCTCCAACGGTCGTTTTTTCGAATTGCAACAGCTATAAACGGTCATATTTTAAACCACAACAGCTATAAACGGTTATATTTCTTCTATATATTCATGTATGAATATCACTTTGA
The DNA here is from genome assembly GCA_030737875.1 of Allium sativum. NCBI lineage: Eukaryota > Viridiplantae > Streptophyta > Magnoliopsida > Asparagales > Amaryllidaceae > Allium > Allium sativum. The sequence goes on from CM060919.1 coordinate 449,517,978, forward strand.
AAGACACACAAATTTATTTACTTCCACTCATAATCGTAAGCAGCAAGCTATGTCATTTCCATTCAACTCGTACAACGAAGCGATGAATTCGAATACTTGGGATATCAATTCCCAACCAGTCGAGGATTTTATCCCTCGTTCTGCTCCTTCGATATCGTTTCATTCATCTGCTCCTTGGACTGCAGACGAAGATAAAGATCTCTGCTATATATACTGCCACTTTTCTAACGACTCGGCGAAGGGAAATGACCAAAGCAGTGAGATATTCTGGGGTAAAGTTATGGCTGCGTACAACAAGAAACACGTATCCAAGACGAGATCAATCTCTGCACTTACTGGTCGATTTGGAAAGATTAATCGACAAACCCAATTCTTCGAGTCTCAAGTTCACAAAATCCGAACTGCGAACCCTAGTGGAATGGGAGGCGAAGCCGAACTGGTAATAATCTTGAAAACCATAATTTGGTTAAATAATTTTTCCATTTCTATAGCATGAATGTATACAAACAGTTATTACGTTATCATTTTCAGAAGCGAATGGCGAACGATCAATTCTTGAAATTATTTCCAAGAGAAAATGGTATAAAAAAACCTCATTACTACCAGTTTGTTAATTGTTATGACGTACTCGTTAGTAATCCCAAATGGAGTTCTTGTAATGCGAAGAGCTTAAGAGATGTTCAATCAAAGGGTAAAGAGAAGAAAAAGACAAACTGAAATTCGTATACTTCAAGTCCAGGAGATTCTTCACAACACGATTCTAACGAGGGTGCAGAAGAAAACCCCCAAATTGATGAAGATGCTAGACCAATGGGTCAACATGCTGCGAAAAGGAAAAATGCTGTTCAAACCCAGCTTGATTCTCGTTTGGCCCAGATGTACGAGAAACATGCGAAAGAAAATGAAGATCGTCTACGAAATAGTTCAGAAAAACTGGAGATATTAAAACAGTTGACCGAGATTGAACGGGGTAGGTTCGAGTTGGAGCGCGAACAACAAGAGAGTATGGTAATGGAAAAGGATGTTACGGGAATGGATCCACTATCTAAGCAGTACTGGATGGATTACAAACAGCGTATTGTTGATAGTCGGGCCGGATCAAGACGTATGTAATTTAGTTTTGGTAGTGGTGTATTCCCATTTATACTGTATTTGACTTATGAAGTCATGCACAACCTTTATTGTATCGAATTAAGTAGCGTTTTATAGTATGAATTAAGTAGTGATATTCTATTTTGTTTATGTCCGTATATATGTATCAACTAATAAGTACCACATCAAAACAATTCAACATACTACATAACATAAATTGTACAGATTACAAAGCAAATAAACTTAATAAAACAAAGCTTATGAAATTTAATCTACTGATTGCCATAAGAGTTCCAAATGTGATCCATTAGATCTTTTTAAAGCCGATTGTGAAGTGCCGCATTACGATATATTTCATGTTTATCGGCGTTAAACATATCGTACTGTCCGTGAATTGGTTCATCGGAAATTCGGAATATCTGAGTGGGTTGTCTAGATCCTTCGTACTCGTAATCTGGGTAAACCATCTCGCGTTCATCTTCAATTATCATGTTATGCAGAATGATACAACAGAACATAATTTTAGACATTTTCGACCGCTTCCATAACCTACAAGGATTACTAACCATTGCGAATCTCGATTGAAGAACCCCAAAAGCTCGCTCAACATCTTTCCTTTGCCCCTCCTGCATACTAGCAAACTTTTTCTGTTTCGGAGTTAGTGGATTTGAAAATGTCTTCACAATCGTGCTCCATTTAGGATAAATTCCATCTCCTAAATAGTAACCGTGCTCGTATGTGTTGTGCCCAATTGTAAACGATACAGGAGTTGATTTACCCTGCGCCAAATCGCTAAACAAATGTGATCGCTCAATGCATACAATCTAGACTCCCTAACATCCCAGGCCAGTCGCGATTTTCGTGCATTTCACGCAATCTAGCAACGTCTGCTTCGTTGGGAGTATGGAGGTATTCATCCCCGTAAATGTCCACCACTGATTGACAGAAATGATCTAGATTTTCCAATGCGGTACTCTCAGCAATACGATAAGCGTCATCTAGAGCGTCGGCGGGCGTGCCGTATGCTAACATCCTCAAAGCTGCGGTCATCTTTTGATGCCCACTCAATCCTTGTTTTTTTGCAGCATCCTGCTTAAAAACGAAGTATTTATTATTCAAATGAATACTTTTAAGAATTCTTACAAATAAAGGTCGACTCATTCTAAATCGTCTGCGGAAAATGGATGGGCCGTAAGTTGGATCTGAAGCAAAATAATCTTTTACTAGTGTTTTATGAAATGCCGCATGATCCCGGTGAAAGTATCTTCGACCCACTGTTGAGCCACCGTGTTGTCCGCTAGTGGATCCGTACGCTTCATGGTAGATTTGTATTAGTTCCTCTTCTTCTTGCTGTTGAGCTGAAGCGTACGCTTCGTTTTCAGAGTCGCTATCGCATAACATTATTGCTTTCAGTAAATGACCAGACATTATTTTGAAAGTTATAAGTTGTGAATGTAAAATGTAGAGTTTGAAATGTGGTTGTGAACCTTACTGTCCAACCTGTATATGTATACCATGGAAGCTCTTGGACTAATCAATCACTTTTCCAATCCCATGTGACTGTAGCCATGATGAATTGTTTGTATGCTCCATGTTAGTGTGTCAGTGTACAGTGTACATGGTGAGACTGTAGCCATGTTATGAATGGTCAGAAATAATGGCTGTCTTGTGAATGGTCATATTCGTGAACTGTAGCCATGATGAATTGTTTGTATGATCCATGTTAGTGTGTCAGTGTACAGTGTACATGGTGAGACTGTAGCCATGATGAATTGTTTGTATGCGGTCCAACTTCTGGTTCGAGCAGAAGGCGACAATATTGGGCGGCGCATGCGGGCTTGTCCATTCTACCCAAATGGATGCAGGTACACGGAATGGATTGACGAGCCGTTGTGCCCTAGGGGAATAGTATATGCAAACGAACTCGAACGAGAGATAAGGCGTCTCGAAAATCAAGTTCAAGAGTTGCGAATGAACGCAATGCGAATCCCATAAGGCTGAACGTGTTGCTTTGATGTTTTAGTAGGCAAGTACTATTATCCGTATTCTTAATGTAGCTGTTAAGCTTATTGTATCTGTTAAACTTGTTGTATCTGTTAAGCTTGTTGTAATGTGATTGCGTTCAAGAAGAAATCATGTTATATAATTATCTCGTGATGGTAATTAACAAGAAGATGAACGGTAACTACAAATACTGACGTAAGCGAAGATATAGAAACCATATAACAAACTCCATCACTAAACCAAAGTCCACAAATACCGTAGTAAGCGAAGATATAGAAACCATATAAAAAACTCCATCACCAAACCAAGGTCCACAAATACAACATCAGTAAAACACATGGACTTACTACAACAGTCAACTAATCATCAGAACAAGTACAATGCAATACTACAATACACTACATAAGTACATCAACAAGATACATGAAATCATATAAAAAAACTCCATCAGCATCACTACATGACTAAAAAGCAACACCTTCATCGTCGTCGCTACCATCGTCATCTCTATCATCATCACCGACATCGTCATCGACGTCGTCGTCTACATCATCCTCATCATCAACACCGTCATCATCAACATCAGCATCATCGTCATCGTCCGCATCATCGTCCTAATCGGCATAATGGGTCGGCAAATCATCAAGATTAGTTGCCTCATAGATAGTGTATATGCAAAAAAGTAGGGGTAAGTAAAGCCACCCGACGAATAGATAGTGTATATGCAACCGTCATCGGGTGGGCGTCGGTAATAATGCCTGCATCTGTCAGATGAGCCAAATGTGAGGCCCAAGGAGTGCGTATCAAATTTCCCCGGCTACGCATGTCCAGTTGTATCCTAGCCTCCATCAACTCATGACGTACACCCACTGGAGCACGAGGTACATAATGAATAGCCTCCCACCGTCTCATCCGTGGAAAGAACTGCTCACCAACTTGACTCGCCATCTCTACCATGCGTCGATGCATGTTGGCCGTATACTCATAGTACCAAAAGGGCAAAATATACCACAAAGCCTGCATCTCTCTAATGTCTCACAACACATACAAATCTAATGCAGAGTACAAACTACCTAGTATAGTTGTGCCCCAATCTATCTTATCAAGCTGATCCAACATAGTAAGTGAAGCTAAATACCCCAAGCGAATGGTACTTCTTTGGTTCGAAAAAAATGTCGAACCAAACAAGTACAATAGAAATGCCCTAGTCACCCCCATCCACAAGCTCTGGTCGACAGGAATTAGCAGTGATGTACTGCTGGAGGTAAGTCAAAGTAACCGCACCACTACTAACGTGAGACTCATCCAAATGGGGTAAGAAGACGGAATACAACCGAACCGACTCGTACAAGTCATCAAAAGAAACCGGTCTCCGATCAATATGACCAATCTCAATACCAGTTAACATATAGAAATCGAGAGGTGTGATACCAAGCTCAAAGTCAGAAAAATGAAATGTATGTGTGGTCGGCTACCACCTCTTGCATAGTGCATGTAATAGAGTTATGTCCAACGCCTGAATCGGCCTAATCGATAAAAACTGTCCAAAAGGACTTCGATGCAACCTATCTTTAATAGAAGGGGGGAGTTTGTCATAAAATTTAAGAATGCACTTCGCCCAACTACCTTGACAATGAATGTGATGATCCTATATATAATGAAATAAGGAATGTTTTCCAATTCAGTAACAGTTATTAGGCTAGTTCGAACATATTAAATGCGCAATACTATAAATAATTAACGTTAAAGTTATACCGGTATCGAGTCAAATGCAGTATCAGCTCTATGCTGATAACCCTCTGGAAGATCGTGTAGGACACGAAGCTCATCTGCTGATACTCCAAGAGCCGGAGGTATGTGAACTGGACCTGCTTGCTCATCAGAGGGCTTACGTCGAACTCTTCTTCCAACTTTATTAGATCGCGGCGGCATCTCACTTCAATTTTCTATTAAAAACAAAATTAAAAAAAGAAGCTTGAGTGAAAAAATGAGGGGAAAAAATGGCGGAGGGGGGGGGGGGTTTATAGGCGCCAGAATCCTGGCGCCTGTAATACAGGCGCCAGGATTCTGGCGCCTACATTACAGGCGCCAGAATCCTGGCGCCTGTAATACAGGCGCCAGAATCCTGGCGCCTGTAATACAGGCGCCAGGATCTGGCGCCTGTAATGTAGGCGCCAGACCACTGGCGCTTACTCACCCATTCTGGGCTGAATATTCAGCCCTGAATCCACTGGAGATGCCCTTATGCTTCTCCTATCTTTTTTTTTTCACACTCCTTTTACTCATTCACGGTTCAATGAATGTCCAAAAGTATGATACAAGTCTTCAACTTTTAGAATAAAATGAAAGGAATGGTTGAGTGAGGCAAGCTGTTGTTGGAGTACTCATTTGGGGAGAATAAGTTAAAAGTGGAATTTCGGTCGAGGTGTTCGGAAGCTGCTCTGGGTGCGTAACTAGGATCAGGGGGTGTTGGTGCGTTGTGTGGACAGTTGCGGTGGATGAACGTTGATAGAGTGGGTGTGCATGTACACACAAGTGTTGTGCATTGGGGAAGAACGGTGGGAGAAGAGAAGGAAGATCGGCATTGATCCATAATTTACTACGTGATGACTAGTTGCATAACTACAGTAGTGAGGATTTTTAAATGTTGAATGTAATGAGTTTCTGCCATGCAAGAATAGGATTTAGCAAAGGGCGGCTCAATGCAAAGAAAATAAGAAAGGGAATTCTGGGATTTGATGTTGTAGAATGGGCCGAGTTGGGCTTCAAGTAAATAGAAAGAACAAAGGAAAAAAAAACAATGAAAAGAGGAAAGAGAGGAAAATAGGGCATTGAGGTAAAGGGGTGTTATTGGGCTTTGGGCTTAAAATTAATTGAAATCATTTAGTAAAGTGTTTAAGTTTTATACTTCCTCCTTAAATCATAAGCATATTTGTATATAATATGAGAGGTAGAAGTCCGACTCGCAAATTTAAAATGAACGACATAAGGCACCTATGCGGAAATAAAACCATACTAGATCGTGAAATTTCATTTTATATAAATTAGAAAAATTTAAATTGATTTTAATAAAAGAGAAATATATATATATGAAAGAAAATAAAACAAAGGATCGGAAGCTCTTCTGTAATTACGGAAATAGGCGGTATCATGTGAACTGAAGTTAAAAGCCTCAAATATTGATATTTGTATTCGTCGTAAACAAAAGAAAAAGTTTTAAATAAAAGCAGTATTTTATTTCCAAAGAATTTGAAATAAATATGGTGTGAAATAAATTGTTACTCAGGACCCTATATCCCAAACTATTTTTGGATTGGAATTTATACGTCAAATCACCATTGACTGTTATGGCTGTAGTTAATAATTATTGTTAATTTTATGTTATATTTTAAAGTGATGAATTAAGCCTAAATTAAATAAAATGAAACGTTGACACGTTTTATTATATTTAACCATCATATGCTGATTGTTATTTCGAAATTTGAAAATAGATTTATACAAGTAATCAATTTGAATGGACATTATATATGATATGAAATAATTTGAATAAGTTTTACGTGATCACATTATTTAAATTTGATAGTTAAAACACCGACTATCAAATAATATTCCCTACGCGTTAGTTCGAAGAGACCGAGATGGGAACGGGACCCAAAACCACTTCGAACCAACTGTGCGTTCGCAACTAACTTGCAGGCGTAGAAAGATGGAGCATTGAAGACCGATGAGCTTCATGATCGGAAGAACTACTCATTAAATTTCTTCGGTCTGGTCCACCAGAGTTATTTTAACTTGTGATTCTATCATGATTGAATCTTCAGATTGCAAGGACTATTCGCTACTGATCCATGGTGTGATTCCAATAGTGGATGCAGTAGGAGAGTGCCTTTTGTTCATTCTATTCCTGGATGACTTGTATGGACGAATGTCTGACAGAGTATTTCCTAAGAATCACGTACATTGATTTATACAAACGTACTTCTGTCAGCTGCAGAGTATTTTAGCGGACGTCAATTATTGATTTGATGAATCTGACGATGTGACATTCAAAGTAAATGATGACCAAATATTCTCAAGGTGAATTCAAACCTCAAGCCTCACAACCAGAAAATGACAAAAATCGGACAAGCAGCATGGCTATGTGGGTCGCTCCCATTAGGGTGTATAATCACTTATCTAGAGAAATTCTTTTTGCTTCTTTAATCTATCAATACTGTCCCTTTCGGGAAACGGTTGCTGATCCCAACCGTTGGTGATATACATTCGATACACTCAAGCGAAATGAGTGGTCGGTCATGTGTTTCCGGGTTGCAAGACTTTCTTGTTGAACCCAGTGTATTCGCCTCTAGAGATACACTATCGGGAGGTGGTTCCATACCTTGTCATAGTCGGAATCCAATCTCCAATAAGCCCCACGGTTTTGATTGTATACTATATATGTAGAGCGTGAGATGCAAACGTTCTGCTAGATTGATATTTATTTATATTTGGACATTATTATAATATCAAGATAAGATATTGATTTCAAAAAAATTCGGTTATCATAAGGTAAAAACCGTCCGTATTTATGTGTAGATTTGGTCTTACGATTATCCTTTCTTTCGAAAAGATTTTCGAACTTTAAAATCAAGCTGTTTAAAATCGTTTACTCACACCAGTCCCATGACTGACCCAGAGTTTATTTTTATGTGTTTTTCCCTAAACTCTTGGGTACCCAAATTTGTACGGGCAGTCAAGTGGTTTTAGGATTTTACAGATTCACTTGAAGGAGCTTGGAACAGGTCTTCAACATTGGATATATCGAGTTTAATTCCGCTGTGTTGTGTATGAGTTGTACTCTGGTGTTGTATGAAAGTAAATACAGTTTTGTATCCCAAAATGTTATATAATATATTTTATTCAGTTCCGCTGTGAGATTCGTTATACTCTGATTTTGTTGTGTTCAGTTCTTCTTTTTCTTCTATTCTAACTTTCTTTCTATTTCTCATCCTCTAACTTATTTCTATTAACGATTTGTTATTTTCTAATATTTGATTAGTTGATATGTGATGCAGGATATGTATTAGTATCGATAATCAGGATCGGAACTTTTCGGGTCGTTACATAAACCATTTTTTGGTTTTGATAATATTGCATTCTTCTGAATCCACCTGTTAAATATGGTTTGTTTTACTAAACCAGGTTGTCATACAAGCAGAAGTTACAGAGAAATCAATATTTAAGACCAAAAATACTTTTCTATTTTTGACTTTTGATAAATTAATGTTTAGATTACAATTTTCTGTCCTTATTTGATGTTTTCTTAAACGTGCTTTGTGAAGCATATTAACAACCGATATACTTTGCGTTTGGTTACATAGCTTTTAAATTCAAATTAACGGAAATTCATTCTGTTCTCATACGTTTTTTACCCTTTATTAAAGCTGTAATATATTTTACTGTCCACATATGTGTGACAGATGTACAACATGTCTGGGATACATTATTCTTTCTTACATTACGAATTATTATATCTGTCAACTTTGAGAAAACAAATGTAGTTAGGTAAAACAAATTCAAACAATGATAGTATGATTTTAAAATCCTTAGCTTAAACGAACAAGTATGCATTTACTAATGAATGAGAAGCTTTGAGACAGATTTATAGGTATAATGATAGTCATAAACTCATGTTTTTGAAAGATAAAAGTTGGTTTAACTTTTTGCTAACTTGTAATTAACTAATATTTTTTAAAATCGGACAAATAAGAAATTATATATAAATAACTATTACTTTGTAGTTAATATATTCTCAAATTGCTTACATCTGTAAAAAAACATTTTTGCAAGGATGCTTATTAATGTGGATGGTGAAAAGGCTTGTAGGTTAAAGATTGATTTTTCTATATTTTGATTCACAATCACAAAGTTTTATGTAGTTTATTAGGTTTTATATTCATCCACTATCTCATTTTGTACCGTGTTGTGTATTTAACTATCAATATTAATATTATTATTTTGATTCAAATGAAGGTAATGTGAATTTTGGCGTATGTTTGTGGTATTGATAATTTTGTTTTTGCTATTAATGGTATTGTGAAAATGATAAGAAAATTTAGCTAAAATGAGAAGAAAGTGAGAAATAATTTAATGGCATAATGCCTTCAACTGATTTTTTTTCACCCCCACTTAGATTGCACATCTTATTAACTTTAGTTATAACAAGTTTTGAGCACATATTAACTTTGCTGGTGTATAAAGCTCCATATATCAGTATTTTATAATTATATGAATTTCCAAATTTATGTCCACTGACTCTTAAAAATAAGCATGCCTATGTTGTCTAATGCTTCAAATGATTTTATAACCACACGGGGTTTTTCAAACATGTAGCTTCTGAGGAAAATTGTATTCATTCCTTGGGGAGAGTCACATCCGACATAAATCTTTTCCTATACATAAGTTTTTTTTCATATATTATCTAATTTCACAATATACTTGTAGTGTTAAATATGTGTTGTGGGTTTGGTATGAGTGCAAAGTTTGGAACATATGCTAATATTTGGTTTAAGATATATGAAGCTTGAATATACATGTATATGATTTGTTAACAAATTTTCATTTGCATGTATACACCCTTTCAGAGATGGAATCACTTCCGATGAAACACAGTTTTTTTCAGTTGTTCTGTACGACGGTATGCATTTTTAATATACTGGTTGATTCCAGTTATTATTTTAGTGACATGTTAACCGATCACTTAATTTTCTATGCAGACATTACGGGATATTATTTGTTAATTTAATTTGTGCAAAGGAACATGTAACCCCTGGGGAGGCCGCATCCTTTGTAACCAAGACACTTGTAATGTCTCGTATTTTTAGCGATTGGATAATTAATTAATTTAATTTTTTAAATATCGATTTATCAATTTTGATAACTTAAATAATTCTGAATATTTAATTAATATAAATAATGGGATAATAAAATTTAATTCTGAAATAGTCGAAAATAGTTGAATTGGCAATGTTGTGTGAATTGGATAATATAAGAAATTTAATTGAGTTTAGATTCGTGTTATAATAATAAATTTATTATTTAAATGACGTCTGAACATATTAATTATAATATAATTTAAACAAGCTCGTAACATCGTGGTAGTTCGTAATGTTAGATTTTTAACTTTAAATGAATATACATGATACATTTTAAGTCGGATTTTTTTGAAACAAGAAAAGTTCAAATCTATTGAACTATATTTTTCTGCTAAAAATGAAAAATTGAGATTTCGTCTTATAGATTGTAAGTTACGTCCAAATCAAATTTTCAGAAAGTCTCTATGGAATCGTTTATAGAATATATCGATTTATTAAATAAATAAAAAAGTTTTAATTTAAATTTAATGTCGTTTTAACTTGAAATTAAAACGTCAAGTATAAATCGCTATCTTATTTATTTCTGAAGTTGTATATATTCTCTTGGATATATATACGATAATAATAATTTAACATTATTAAATTGGTTTGTTTTAATCGATTTATATTATATCGATTTAATTTGGAATTATAGAATAGCCAATTTTAAACGACTTTCGTTTTCGACAAAACTAATTTTATTAAATACGTAGTGATTAATTATTATAAGATTTTCAATTTCGCGTTAATTGGATTTATTTTATGACCATGTTCCATCTAAATGCATAATATTTAACCATTTGCCATTAAAAAGGGAGTTTTTACAAACAGACTTGGAATTCGATGAAACTGGTTCCATCGTGTCCGGAATATTTAATTATTATAGGAATACAAGTTTAACCGCGAACGGAGCTTGTATGTGGTATTTTTTATGTGTTACTTCTTATGCAAATTTATATATATATATATATATATATGGTTGCCTTCCTTGCCAAGTATTTGTACTGCCTACCCTAAACTATATAAAATAAAGGTACCTACCCTAATACATGTCAGCTGACCTAACCTAATTTTCCTTTGCTGCAAAGCTTCATACCATGCTTGCCAAACTATCTGCAACGTGCGTACCAAGGAATTAACGTATATAAACAAGCTGCTTTCCCATTGTTTTCTTCTTTTGGCAAAAAAATCGAAGCTTTCATGGATTACGAAAATCAAAATAAAATCTATGCATCCATTAAAAATTGAAAAACCAATATATATACAATCATCTATCCTTGCTCTACAACCTAATATACATTTTTTGGGTGCGGATGCAATATCGTTCACTGCAGTTTTAGCAGCGTGGCTTAGGGCACGAAATATCTACAATTCGAAGCAACACAAGGGGTTTTAGAGCTTGTATTCGAGTTCGGCGTAGGTTAGAGCGTTTGCGTCGAGTTTTTAGGAAAAATCGATGAACACTTTTTGATGCGTCGTCATAGGGTGGACTGGGCGACGCGAATTCAAGGGACCGTCGATCGGAGGATAGTGGTGGAGGCTGTAGTATTTTTGATGAGGAGTTTAAGGGTAGTGCTAGCTCGATGAATGGTGGACTGACATAGGAGGTGGTGGAGCTGTAATCATCAGTAATGGCAGCATGTTTCAGATGGAAGAAAGGCACTGTATAGTATGGGTTTGAAGCACGGTGATGGGTCGGTTTTAAAGAAGAAAGGGTAAGCCCCGATTGAAATAAAATTTAAGTTTTATTAAATTAAATTAGGTATATCGACTTGTAATTTTTATATATGGAACATACATTATCAGAATTTTGCAGATTTGGATCTGTTGGGATTATATGATCATAGGCCACACAATGGAATTGGTTTGGAGAGATTCGAAGCACATTACAATTTTAGGCAAAATAAAACGTCTAATTTAAACAACCGACATTAATTGTTTTTCAATAATTAACGACCAAGGTGAGTAAACTCACTAACTCTGGCCAGTTTAATAATATTGTTGTAAACGTTATTTATATTGATAAATGATGATTGAATGTTGTGTGATGGTTGCTTGGATGAATTGCTAATTAATTGGTTGAAATTATAGATATAGTCATATATATAAATCGTTAATTAAATAATGATATTTATATAATATTTCATATTGATATGAAACTGGTGATAATTATGTTGATTAACATCTACGGATGCAGGGAAACAGGTTGGAGGTATCCAACTGGATTCCTCAACAATGAAATTATTGTTTTTCATATATTGCGTTATATGATGTGACAAATAACCTGGTGTTCATTATTATGTGTTTGGGGTGTTTGAATAACATCGATCTGAAATAATTGGTATTTAAATACCGAAGAAAAAAAAATTCGAATGAAAAGGAAAAGAATTTGGGTTTTGAAAAAGGAAAATCTATTTACAAAATAGAAACTGAATTTCGAATGGGCTAGAGATATATAAATGTTTTAATTATAAAAACAAGTAGTTTGATTTATAAAAGATGTTTATAAATGGGATAAAATCATTATTATTGAATAATTCAAGAAAACAATGAAATTATTTCAATGTTCGAAATGTGAATAGTATTGGAATATGTAACAACCCGGAAAATGCGAGCCAATTTAAAAATTTTATTTTTGGCAATTTTAGCGAATTTTGAATATTTAAAATGAATTATTTTAAATAATAACGACGAGAAATTTATTTTGAATAGAATTAGAAGTATATATTTATTCGAATTGTCATTAGAATATAATTATTTTATTTTAATTATAAAAGGAATTGAAAATGGCGCGGTAGTTCGATAATTCGATTTCAAATTTCAATTGAATTTACCGGGTGCAAAATAAATCGGATTTTAGCGAAACCAAAAATATTTGAATCTATTTGAGAATATATTTCCAACGAATCCGAAAAATTGAAATTCCATAGCGGGGGTCAAAAGTTATGTCCAGTTGAAATTTCTGAATAGTCGCTATGGAATTCAGGCCCTTAAAAATGGAAATTTTGCAGACGACCTCGGATTTCGACGAAACCCCTTTTGTTGGATTTGTGATGTCAAGTTATTGCTAGATTTTAATTTTCATAATTTTTCGAATCAATATGTGAGCGTGTCGAAGGAAAACGCGTTTGACCAGTTTTAGTTGATTTTAATCGACTGGAAAATGACCATTTTTCATAGGGTCTCGGAATTCGGCGAAACTAGTTTTGTTAGGACCGCATCGTCAATACGAAGCTAGAAAATATATTTCGGGGATTTTTAGAGCTAGTATGTGGCCTCAGTAAATTGAAATACGCGTTCGAATTCAATATATAGAGTTATATGTTGAATTTGACGAAAACTGATCGAAACGATCAAATCAGCCTACGATACATATCCCATTGTGTTCGGAAGGGGGGTAATTAGCTATGAATGACAGGTGGTGGGTCTTGTTTCGAGGTCAAAAATAAAAGTTGCTTTTTGGAATAAAATAAAATAAAACCTCTTTATCCTCTACCCCTTACATCCTCTCAGCGCCCCCCCCCCCCCCCCGTCAGATCGTTTTAATCGAAGAAAAAAACAAGAAGAAACGAAGAAGGGGGAGGAGCCGCCGCTCCTCCCAGCAGCGCTGCCGCGCGCCGCCACCCGAGCGGAGCCCCCTCTCCTCCTCGTCTTCCGTTCTCCTCTTTTCCCCTCCTCTCGAAGCCGTCGCGAGCCCAAACCCAGCACCCCACAGCCCACCGCAACCAGCACTACCCCCTGCCACGCCTACGACCTCCTTTGCGCCCTAGCAGCCCCCTCCGATCCCTCTTCTTCCCCATTCGCTGTAAGCTTCTATCTTTCTTTTATTTATTTGCTTATTTTGTTTTGTTTTAATTTATTTTAAATACTTTGTTAGTTTAATCCATTTAAAATTTTGATTTTTAGCATGTAGGAAAGATGATATCTTTATCATAGAAAATATGAGAAAGTTAAAATTTTATTTAGATAAGAAGATTTTCAGTTGATAAAAGTAGTGATTTTTACCTTAACAAAGTAGCAATTTTTATTATAACAAAGAAGCGATTTATAATGCAAAAAGATTGAATTTTTTCTATATGAACATTAGTGAAAAGATTTGATCTTTATATTTGAAAAGGCGAAATCTTTATATTTGAAAAGATTTGATCTTTATATTTGAAAAGACGAAATTTTTATATAAAGAATAATGTGATAAAAATATAATCTTTATTTTATGAACACGATGTAAAAATAGAATTTTTATCTATATATTAGCGGTAGAAAAATAGAATTTTATCTATAAAGAGTGTTGTAAACATATAATTTTTCCTTGTATGTGGTAGCGAATAAAAGAACGTGATTTTTATCATATATATAGCAAAGTAAAAATATGATTTTGATCATTAGAATAGTTAAGGAAAAATATGATTTTTAAATTGAAAGTGAACAAATAAAAATGTGATTTTTATTTTAAAGACAGCAGTATAAAAATGTGATTTTTATATATGTAGTGGCTTCGGACGATAAATTGACAAAAGGCGAGCACGGTGAAGATTTCTACATATGAAGAGTCGTGGCGTTTGGTTTAGCTAATCGGTGAGAACTTCTCGCTTTAAATTTCATTTTCTAGTTATAATTATATACTAGGATGAAGACGGTGCTTAGTAGCACCCGACACTTGTCGTCCACAGACCATGGATGGCTTGTATGTTTGATTGTTTGTTGTGGTGAGAATTGATGGTGTGATGTGAAATAAAATAAAATATTTATATAGTTAAAAATATTTTATCGGTAAAAATATAATTTCTAACGGGTATGTGAATAAATAAAAATCTGTGTTTGTTGATTTGAAACCCCACACAGGTATTGGGATAAAATACGGCATACACTAATCCCAATAATTAGTTGTTTGTCGATCGATTGTTTGATAGGCTGTTATAAGCGTTAATTATTTATATTTGATGCTTATGCAGTTGTGTGGTGCACTTTGTATGATGGTTGATTATTTATCGTTGCTATTATATACATGTGTTGTATGGAATCCATATAATTAACATTATATGGTAATTGATTGGGCCTCATTCCAATTGGGAAACAAAGAATATTAGACTATAAAAATAGTCATGTGTTGACGATATTCTTGTGTTGAAACTATTCATATGTTGAGTAAAATATTCTAACAATAAAATTTACATCTTTATCATATTTAAGATTAAACTCTACTTTACGGTTGGAGTCTGATTAAAAATCAAATGATAGATACCATAATTTTATAAATTATATTACATAACAAAAATAGTCAGGTGTTGACAGTACTCATGTGTTGAGATTAGTCATGTGTTGCGAGAAATATAGATTCATGTGTTGAATAGAATAGATATTCATTTGTTGAATAGAATGACGAATTTATTGAAATATATAAAGCCGTGTTGATTAGATTGACACCATTTTGACGTGAACAATATTTCTATCGATTATATTCGTTTTTATAATGAATATAGAAAAGGTAGTGATTTCAAAATATAACGTTTTGAAAATATTATCATTTATATAGTAATGATATGAAATATTCAGTTTTGATTTGAAATTGAATATAGAGTTGAAATGGTTTTGAAAACAAATTTAAAACGATTTATAAAATACGTTTTAAAAAGAAATCGACTAATATATATAATATAATGGCCTGAATAGAACGCGCTGTGCCACGACAGTTCGTGAATTTCGACCATTGACTTCGAATTGACGTTGTGGGAGATCTGACCGTCGGATTCTCCAAAAGCCGGAACCGTTGGGTTCGTATCGAAAAGAGCTTTCAAAAGAATATTAGAAATTTTAAATCTAACGGTTGGATTTGAAATTATGTCCAAATCAAATTTGGAAAAGGTCGCTGTAAGTGCAGTTCGATGGCCGTTGATGGAAATCGACTGTACGGGCCTTGATAAAATTATTAAAAATATCAATAATTTGTGTAAAATCATAATATGTGAATTGGAAAGAACTGAGATGAAAAACTCCATATTTGAAAAGATAAAAATATATTTTTATCGAAATGAACTAATTCTGAACTAGAATTAAAATCAATTTATTTTTGAAATAAATAAATTGAATTTGAAGTGGTTTTAAAAATAATCAGAATTTCCAATATATATAAAGTGGAAGTGGATTTGAATCGAAATTGTCTTTGGAATATTTCGATGTTGGATTCCGTGATTATACAGATATTGTTATGGGAATTTGAAAGATATATTTATATCGTTATTTCCAATACGATATTTGTTGGTTTCAGAATTTGATATTGAATATAAGCCGATATATTTTCTATTTAGAGCCTTGTATTTAATATCAAATGTTATTTGAGTTTGTAGTGAATCGTGTTTTAGGTGACATTGGTTCTTTAACCCAATTAAAGACAGGATATTGATTTTTGAGAAAAATAAAACTAAGTGGAGTTTTAATCAATCTTTAATTAGATTGAAAGTGAATTGATAATTTAAACTATCAAATCTGAAAAGTGATCGAGAATGGAGTATCACCAGTTTTTCTCCAAAGCGATAGTAAAATCTTTAATTAGATCTGAACGTGAAATGATAATTAATTTTACTGATAACACCGTGGTGTTAGATATGGAGTATTACCAGTTTTGCTCCAGGGGATGAATAGGTTGGGATTGGGAAATAAAATGAATAATTACTTCGGTGTGGTTCGCTAATCCCGACTAGTTTGGAAAACCATAATATGGTTTGAAACGATATCCAAAGGAAGATTAAAGAATAAATTTATAAGAATTTATCTTTGATATAATTAATGGGAACTTTTCCCTAAGAATGTGAAAATTTGAATAAAAGAATATTCTGAATTGGAATGAGGCGTATGTTGTGTTTGTGTAACACATGTTTATTATATACGCGGGTTATTCGGAAAGGTCGGGTTATACCCATTCTGAATAACCGATTCGACGATAAGTCGAAGATGAAGATGGTGGTTGAAGACCGGAAGTCTTCACATCATTTGGGTGATTACTGATGATATTGATTGGGCTATACACCCAAGAGGAGGGAAACAGTTGGTGATCGCCCAGACGTACTTGGAGATCGATGGATATGCGAGGAAAGTGCCTCCGATTTCGTTCAGACCCAGAACGAACTTGTAAATGGACTGTGTGTCTGACATTGGATTTTATTCTGTGTTGATTGATCTCGATTAAATATACATCTGTTTGGCGGCGGAGAATTTATTCTCTTTCTTAACGCCCTTCTCTGAGACGTACGAGCTCAGAGGTTGTATATCGATGGACATCAGTCGCATGGAGGGAATTGCCAGTGTGGCACGCGTAAGAGGCAATTGATCAAGGCTTCTGTTGAAAAGCAAAGTCTTGTGGTTGATGATCAAAGCATGACCTGTGTGGCGCAGCTTTGTGTATAGCGTGAATTCGCGAGCCTCACACCTCGGTATGAGTCAAAAACGGGATAGTGACTACAGGGAGAGCACGACGTTTCTTTCTAGCTAGTGGTGGTGTCAGTGCTTAAACTGGCTGACATTTATATATTTTTCACCCATGTGGTTGTTGGAATGCGAGGCGCCTCAGATATAGGTCTGATAGGACCGTGAAACGTGTGCTCAGGAATTGTCAATCCTCAAAAGTAAGAGGGGACCGGCCCTGAAGATCCAAGGATTGCTGTGTGCGGTCCAGGGACATTTGCTAGAGTGTCTTGAACGGAGAGGAGCTTGCCCCTTGCCTCGACTCATGACGGAAATCTAATTTCCAATACGTGATATTGCGGTTTTAATTGTAGAACTAGTATGGCGACATGATAGATGGTACCCATGCCGCCTATGATTGATATTTATGATTGAAAATTGTTTTGACACTATAAACTTATAATAGTATCAAATGATTTGTTTTAAACGTACCAAGCATGTTTGGCTATTATAAGCGAAAACCCTATCCTCCGGCTTGCGTTGCATTGTGTGATGGGACCTGGGTCTTATAATAGCTTCATTTTTCCAAAGAGCATTGCGCTGTTTTATTATATGCACTAGTATTCTTGGGAGGAAACCCCTTCCGTGTTATAAGGCGTGGTCCCTTGAATTACTCTCTTTTAAAGTAAAGACTTAAATAACTGTTTTAGTTCTCACACCAGTCACATGACTGACCTGGAGTTTATTGTTTTAACCTAAACTCTGGGTGCCCTTATTTTCCGCACGGGCAGCTAGTAATTTTGGTTTTGCAGATTTATATTCACAGGTTCCTGGTTTACAGCTGGAACGATGCTCGGAAAGCTCTGTATCTGTGTATTACTTTCAGTTGTGTTTTGTATTATTTTTCCGCTATAGTACTGTATTTAAATCTCTGATATTCTTTGTTGTATAATATTTATTTATACTCTGTACATTCTTGTATTCTGATGGAATTGTTGTAATAATAATGAAATGTTCTTCTGTTTGCATTCCGATTCGTCTTGTTCTCAAGTCAATTTGATCTTTCCTTTACGGGGAAGTTCAGGTCGCTATAGAGTGGTATCAGAGTTTTGGTTTACAGAGCTCAAGAACAAGACACATTAGAACCATACGAAAGAGTTCATCAGATATTGGAGTAGTAATACCCAATTAGAATAACTCGTTTGAGATGGGATCAGTAGTATCCTAGAATGAGTGTGAAGAGTATATTTTTAAAATGAAAACAATATTGTTTTGAAAATTTAAATCGTTTTATACGTATTTGAATATTTATTTTTATACGTATTTGAATATTTATTTTTATACGTGAATATTTATTTATTTTGAATTTGGACAATCGAGTATATAAAGATTTTGCATATACGCGTCATGAACGTATATTCGAAGTTTTAATATACTGGATATATATAGAATCACATTCTAGACACCCGGAGATGATTCTGATGATGGTGCATCATCATCAGCATTCATATTCGAGTTTCGAAAATGAGATATCTATATATTTCCATTCGACTGGTGTGAGAACCAAAATTATATAGATTTATTGTTGTGATTTGGCATAAAAAACATGATTTTTTGTATATATATATATCAAAATTATGAATTTGAAACGATAATCAACTAATTTATTGATGGTTGTGTTGTATGATTATTGTTTTGGTTAATTAAAATTATTGAACCACTATGCCAAATTGAACCGATTATTGAACTGTATATAAAAATGATTACAATTGCATGCAAATACAAGTACTTACATTGAACAGGTCATAGCAAGGAGGCTAGAGCAGAGAATAAAATTGTTTGCCCGACAAATAGGTACATGTTTACCATAATTTACCATTTTGTTTGGGTGATGATGATTTTATGAGCCGATTGGCTAGCCGCTTGGCTTTTTCTTTTTCTTTATAAGATCAAAGGGCCAGTATGGCAATTTCGGGATTTTCCCGGTGCAGGGGAGGTTAGGGCGAAATTTTTCGGAAATTTAGGGTGTTAGGCAAATTTTTGAAAAATTTGAAAAGTTCTTAGAAACTGAAAAGTTGAAGAACTTAAGCCGTAATGAAAATAATGAAAGTTGAGTTGATTAGTTAAACAACTTTCGGCTTCGTTCCTTTTCGAGGACGAAAAGTATTATGTGGGGGAGATTGTAACAACCCGGAAAATGCGAGCCAATTTAAAATTTATATTTTGGCAATTTTAGCGAATTTTGAATATTTAAAATGAATTATTTTTAATAATAACGACGAGAAATTTATTCTGAATAGAATTAGAAGTATATATTTATTCGAATCGTCTTTAGAATATAATTATTTTATTTTAATTATAAAAGGAATTGAAAATGGCGCGGTATTGAGACGACCCGAATTCCCGTTCTCACGGAAACAAGGTTATCTTTTGGAATATAACACAGAAACAGAAATAGCAGAACAGAATTAAATAAATACACCAGATAATGAACAACAAAATATACTGGATAAAGTAATCATCAGTGTTACACAGTATACAGGATCTTACTTAGTACAAATACAGTTCAGCTATACATAAATGTCTACAGCGGAAATAAACAAAATATGTACAATAGGAGCTGAACAACATAAAAAGAAATAAATGATAGAATCCATCTTCAGCTCCAGCTATCCAGAAAGAACCAGCTAAACCTGAATACAAGGCTGCCCGTGTAGAAAAAGGGGCACCCGAGTTTGAGAGTGAAACAAACTACGAGTCAGTCATGGGACTGGTATGAGAAATCTACTCAACACATATATAATATGGCAAATCACAGGACCACGCCACTTTTGTGGAACGGGTTTACTCCATTGGATTGCCAGTGCTTTAAAACAAATCTTTCTTTTAAACATCGCTATGCTTTTTATAAAAATGAAGCCATTATAAGACTCAGTTCCCATCACACAATGCAACGCAAACCGGAGGATAGAGTTTTACCTTATAATGGCCAAAATATGATTGATACGAATAAAACAAAGGCATTTGATATTATTGCTAGTGTTTATATGTTTGAAAGCAATTTCAAATCATAACTATCAATCATAGACGGCATGGGTACCATATATCATGTCGCCATATATATATACAATCAAAACCGCACGATGTCGTATTTGGAAATTGGATTTCCGTCATGAACCAAGGCAAAAGATAGTCCTTACCGAATTCGAGACAATCTAGCCCATGTCTCAGGAACAGCCGCAACTGCCCCTTGGAGCGACAGGGCCGGTCCACCGACGTGGATTATTATGCCTGAACACTACGTCTCCCCGCCCTTTGGGGCGTAAACGAGCCAACGAATGACTCCATCGGACCCGGATCGTCCGATCAAACCGAGACGCCTCGCAACAGCAACAACCACATAGGTGAAAAGTATATAAATGTCAGGGCTGGTAGGTCACTGACACCACCCTAGCTAGAAAGAAACGCATGCCCTCCCTGAGGTCCTTCTCCCGTTTTAGGTTCATACCGGGGTGTGAGGCTCGCGAATTCACGTTATACACAAAGCTACGCCACACAGGCGGTGCTTTGATCATCACCACAAGACTTTGCTTTTCAACAGAAGCCCTGATCACTGCATCTTAGCATGCCACACAGGCAATTCATGCCATGCGACTGATGTCCATCGATATACAACCTCTGAGCTCGTGCGTCTTAGAGAAGGGCGTTAAGCAAAAGAATAAATTCTCCGCCGCCAAACAGATGTATATTTAACAGAGATCAATCAACACAGAATAAAATCCAATGTCAGACACACAGTCCATTTACAAGTCCGTTCTGGGTCTGAACGAAACCGGAGGCACTAAATACCTCGCAAACCCTTCGATCACCACGTACGTCTGGACGATCACCACTCATTATCCATATTTCGGGATGCCTCCCAATCAGGACCTCGGTTACCATCCAAACGAGGTGAAGATCTCCGGTCTTCGACCATCGTCTTCATCTTCGACTTTCAATCGTCGGTCAATTATTCGAAATGAGAATTAACTCGGCCTTTTCAAATAATTCACGTATATTTAGAATTTCAAATCGATTTATTTCAATGGTTAAATTATTCGACAACACCAATATTGTTCTTTAATGTAATTTTCACACCAAACACATTCAACCATCAAATACAACATAAATCGAGCAAATTCAGTTTATTTCCATTCCATATCGCTTAGGATATTTTATAACTATTTATCGCTATTTTTATTTATTTTAAAATAGCTAATTTATTCAAAACGACGCTTCGGGCCATAAGGCGGCCGTGGCGCTGTTTTTCTTCAGATTTGATTTACACATATCTGAAAATCTAACCGTTGGATCTTCACAAAATTTACATCATTTGAAAGGTCTTTTCAAAACGAATCCAACGGTTCCAGTTTCGGGAAAATCCGACGGTCGGATCTCCCGGTACAATCATTTGAATTTTCGATTTCAAAATACGAACTGCAGCGTCGTTATTCGATTAAATATATAATTATATTTATATATATATATAAATATAATCGCTTCTGGCGCTGTTTTTCTTCAGATTTGAATTAAACATTCCAGACAATCCAACCGTTGGATTTTTACAAGGTTGGTGCCGTTGGAAAGATTATTCCAAGGCGAACCCGACGGTTGAGATTTCGGGAAAATCCAATGGTCGGATTTCCCGTACTAGTCGTTTGAAATCACGGTTTCAAAATACGAACTGCACGGCTTCGTTTCGTTTTAATTTTATTTATATTTATATATTTATATAAATATAGTTCATTCAACAATTTCAATATCGTTTTCACTTCCAAAAATTTTTCTAACACCTTAAATTTTGAAAAAATTTCGCCATAACCTCCCCTGCACCGGGAGCATCGGGAAATCGCAAATAGCGTCCCAGTCCTTCTAATCTCAAAAAGAAAAAGAAAAAGCCAAGCGGCTAGCCAACAGGCTCAAAATCATCACCCAAACAAATCAGTAAATGTGTACCTATTTGTCGGGCACAAAATTTTATTCCTCTTCTCTAGCCCCTTTTGCTATAACCTGTTCAATGAATATTGCATGTACATATATATACAGTTCATATCATTTTTCATTTTCTATTCAACTTCATATTTTGATTTCTATTTGGTTTAAAAACACCATTCATTCTAATGTTACATAAATAGGTGCAAATCATTTCATTAGCTAATTAATGAATATTTCAACTCATATATGTTTATTTTGAACAAGTGGCTATTTTTAACACTTCACATTTTAACGATTTATGCATACAATAAAAATGTGATTTTTATTGTAAAACGATTCATTTCAAAACACTATTTTTCTATATAGTTCATATAGTCGATAAAAGGTGATTTTTATTATCAAACAATTTATTTCAAAATATGAATACCATTCAACACATGAATTTCTAAACAACGAATGAATATCAATTCAACACATGAATGTTTTCTATAGTTTTTATATATAGATAAAAATGTGATTTTTATTATCGAACAATTTATTTCAAAATATGAATACCATTCAACACATGAATTTCTAAACAACGAATGAATATCAATTCAACACATGAATGTTTTCTATAGTTTTTATATATAGATAAAAATGTGATTTTTATTATCGAACAATTTATTTCAAAATATGAATACCATTCAACACATGAATTTCTAAACAACGAATGAATATCAATTCAACACATGAATGTTTTCTATAGTTTCTATATATAGATAAAAATGTGATTTTTATTATCGAACAATTTATTTCAAAATATGAATACCATTCAACACATGAATTTCTAAACAACGAATGAATATCAATTCAACACATGAATGTTTTCTATAGTTTCTATATATAGATAAAAATGTGATTTTTATTATCGAACAATTTATTTCAAAATATGAATACCATTCAACACATGAATTTCTAAACAACGAATGAATATCAATTCAACACATGAATGTTTTCTATAGTTTCTATATATAGATAAAAATGTGATTTTTATTATCGAACAATTTATTTCAAAATATGAATACCATTCAACACATGAATTTCTAAACAACGAATGAATATCAATTCAACACATGAATGTTTTCTATAGTTTTTATATATAGATAAAAATGTGATTTTTATTATCGAACAATTTATTTCAAAATATGAATACCATTCAACACATGAATT
This sequence comes from Allium sativum, assembly GCA_030737875.1. Classification (NCBI taxonomy): domain Eukaryota; kingdom Viridiplantae; phylum Streptophyta; class Magnoliopsida; order Asparagales; family Amaryllidaceae; genus Allium; species Allium sativum. Next base: position 449,541,551 of record CM060919.1, read on the forward strand.
TCTAAACAACGAATGAATATCAATTCAACACATGAATGTTTTCTATAGTTTTTATATATAGATAAAAATGTGATTTTTATTATCGAACAATTTATTTCAAAATATGAATACCATTCAACACATGAATTTCTAAATAACGAATGAATATCAATTCAACACATGAATGTTTTCTATAGTTTCTATATATAGATAAAAATGTGATTTTTATTATCGAACAATTTATTTCAAAATATGAATACCATTCAACACATGAATTTCTAAACAATGAATGAATATCAATTCAACACATGAATGTTTTCTATTCAATGAATAAATATAATTTAAGCATATGAAAATAATTCAAACACACGAATATTATTCAAAATTTCGGCAGCATAACAGCAGGGTAGTTACACCGGCACCGTCCCTAGTACGGCTCCTCGCTCTACCTTAAAACCTCGCGGTTTTTGACAATAGGGATCATGCATCTAATTCGCACGCAGGCGGCATGTATATATTTATTTCATTTCCACAAACTAATCCTATGTGGTGTCAACCAAATATTTCTCAACCACAAATGGGTATTTTTCAACCACAATCAACCAATATCAATCACAAACAATCCCAAACAATCAATCGCTATCAATCAATTTTCACAACAATTTCAACCAATAAATATCGTCCATGGTTTGTGGACGAGGGGCGTATATATATATATATATATATATAGATATTTATATATAGCAATTCACTTTCATTTTCACACATATATTATATTTTTAAATCAGAAATCTCACCAATAGCTATCCAACTTCACGACTCTTCCTGTATAAAATCTTTGCCTTTTGTCGCTTTCGCCCGTATTCTCTACACATGTAAAAATCGAATTTTTACGATGCTATTCAATATATAAATATATGATTTTTACTTCGACTTTCGATATATAAAAATATTATTTTTACTTCGACTTTCGATATATAAAAATATGATTTTTACTTCGACTTTCGATAAATAAAAATATGATTTTTCTTTTTAAAGTTCAGTTTTTATTTCTTTTTTTTTAAAAATCAGGTTTTATACTTTTTAAAAGAAATCCAGTTTTTACCTTTTAAAAGAAATCCAGTTTTTACTTTTTTTTAAAATTCAGGTTTTTACTTTTTTAAAATTCAGGTTTTTTTTCTTTTTCCTTTTTAAAATTCAGTTTATATTTCTATAACAAAATCAGTTTTTATTTTAAAAACAAATCAGTTTTTACTCTTTTCTTTAAAAACAGTTTTAACTTTTCTAAAAAAAACAGTTTTAATCTTTTCTAAAAAAAACAGTTTTAAAATCTTTTTTTATCTTTTTAATTAGAAACAGTATTTATTTTTTTAAAACAAAATAGTTTTACAGAATAAATAAAAAATAAAATAAAATAAAATAAAAAAGGAAGATGCTCACCGAAGCTGCGAAAAGGTGGGGGGTGGGGTTTCTGCAGTTCGTCGGAGGCTTCTCGAGGGCGGCGGCTTCGATTCGAACGGTGGTGGCAGGCGTCGGTGTCTTCAGGGCGGACGCGATGGCTTCGATCGATGGAGGGAGGAGCGGGGTCTTCGATCGATGGGGGAGCGAGGCCTTCGTGGTGGTGGTCTTCGTCGGCGTCGAGGTCAGGGGGGCGGCGCGATTCGATTTAGGTTTTTTTTTTTTGTTCACTGAATAATGAAGTCGGGGGGGGGGCAAGCAGAAGAAAAGGAGGGAAGAGTATATATTTTTTTATTATTATTTAATTATTATATTTTGCAAAAAGGTTGACTTTTACATATGACCTCAAAACGAGGCCCACCGCCTGTCGCCCATAGCGTTTCACCCCCATTCCGAACACAATGGGATATGTATCGCAATCTGATTTGATCGTTACAATCAGTTTCCGTTGAATTTACATTTAAATCACTATATTGAATTTTAAACGTACATTTCAAATTACCGGGGTCACATACTAACTAGAAAAATTCCAGAAAAATATTTTCTAGCTTCGTATTGACGATACGGTCCTAACAAAACTAGTTTCGTCGAATTCTGAGACCGGTTGAAAAATGGCCAATTTCCAGTCGATTAAAATCAACTAAAACTGGTCAAACGCGTTTTCCTTTGCCACGCTCACATATTGATTCGAAAAATTATGAAATTTGAAATCTAGCAATAACTTGACACTGCTGATCTAACAAAAGTGGTTTCGTCGAAATCCGAGGTCATTTGCAAAATGTCCATTTTTAAGGGCCTGAATTCCATAGCGACTATTCAGAATTTTCAACTGGACATATCTTTTGATCCCCGCTATCAAATTTCGATTGGTCGGATTCGTTAGAAAGATATCATCAATTAGATCCTAATGTTTTTGGTTTCACTATAATCCGGATTGTTTTGCACCCGGTACATTCAATTGAAATTTGAAATCGAATTATCGAACTACCGCGCCATTTTCAATTCTATATATAATTATAATTAATTATATTCGTTTTCAAATGTCGATTCAAACTCAGTTTTCATCGCCATTATTTAAAATATTTATTTTAAATATTTAAAATCCATTATTTTAGCCAATTTAAAAATTTTAAATTGGTTCAGATTTTCTGGGTCGTTACAATCTCCCCCACTTAAAACTTTTCGTCCCCGAAAAGGAATAAAGTCGAAAGTGGTTCGATAGATCTACAATCACACAACACAACAACCAATCCAATTGTTTTTAACCTTTAAAAATATATTAATCAACTCCTATATCCTTTTATAAATCATTCAGAGTATAGAATAAATAGTGCACATCCATGAAAAGGAAATAACAACAGAATAGAGAATTGAATGGTAGTGCAAAGTAGGGTAAATGTACCTTGCACCGGAGTCAATCAGAGATATCTACTCGGCATCTAGGACAAGCTTTCTGAATGCTCTCCTCAGTTTCCCAAGTACAATCTCGCGGATCTCCACTCCATTGCACTTTGACTAAGTGAACCTTCTTGTTTCTCAGCTCTTTGGTTTCTTTGCCGATGATCTTTAGCGGCTCTCTCCTCACAGCTAATTCTGGAGTTATTTCAATGTCATGCTGAGCTGCTTCTTCCACGATCAAGTCTGGATCATGAACGTGCTTTCGAAGTTGAGATACATGAAATACATCATGAATTTCAGGCAACCAATTAGGCAGTTTGACCCTATAAGCGAGAGTTCCAATCCGTTCCAGAATAGGAAACGGACCAATGAATTTGGGTGCCAACTTTCCAGTTTTACCGAACCGGATAACTCCTCTCATCGGCGATACTTTCAAATATACATAGTCGCCAACTTCAAAGGATATATCTCTTCTTCTTCTATCAGCATAGCTCTTTTGTCGGCTTTGAGCGGCGAGTAATCGCTTCTTAATAAAATCGACTTTGTCGGCAGCTTCTCGAATCATATCAGGACCCAACACATGTCTATTTCCAGGCTCGACCCAACAAGCAGGAGATCGGCACGGTCTACCATACAATGCTTCGAATGGCGACATTGTCAGACTCGCCTGGTAGCTGTTGTTATAAGAGAATTCAGCCAAATGCAGATGGTCTTCCCATGATCCACCGAAATCTAGAATACAAGCCCGCAATAGATCTTCTAAAATGCGATTCACCCTCTCAGTCTGACCGTCTGTCTGAGGATGATAAGCGGTGCTCAAGTTTAACTTCGTTCCCAGCTCGACTTGAAATGCTTCCCAGAATTTGCTAGTGAATATTGTATCTCTATCACTGACTATGCTGAGCGGCACTCCATGTAGTCTAACTATTTCCCTGAAGTATATCTGCGCCAGACTCTGAGCAGTTCTATTTGATTTGACAGGTATAAAATGGGCGGTCTTCGTGAAACGATCTACGATCACCCAAATACTGTCATTCCCCTTTCTGGTTCTGGGCAGACCATCAATGAAATCCATAGAAATATGTTCCCACTTCCAGCCAGGAACTTCTAGTGGTTGTAATAATCCAGCCAATTTCTGTTGGTCACTCTTGACTAGCTGGCAAGTAGGGCATCGGCTGACATATAAAGAAATGTCCCTTTTCATCGACTTCCACCAGAAAGTGCGCTTGATGTCATTATACATTTTGCTTACTCCCGGATGGATACTGAGTTTTGACTTGTGGCATTCATCCAGAACTTCTTTTCGAAGCTCAGGAATGTTAGGGACACAGATTCGACCTTTGAGCCTTAAAATCCCATCATTGTCAACTTGAAAACTCGAAGGTTCGCCTTGTTGAATTATCCCTCTGATCCTCTGAATGAAGTGATCATCCTCCTGAAGAGCAGATATCTTATCTAGCAATGAAGTTGTGATAATAAAACTGGCGATCATTACATTCTTTCGGCTTAATGCATCGGCCACGACATTGGCTTTTCCTGGAGTATATATAATTTCAAAGTCATATGCTGCAAGAAACTCCAGCCAACGCTGCTGTCTCAGATTTAAGTCCTTCTGAGTGAACAGATATTTTAACGACTGGTGATCTGTAAACAGTTCAAATCTCTCGCCCAGAAGATAGTGTCTCCAGATTTTCAAAGAGAATATGATAGCCAATAACTCAAGATCATGAGTTACATAGTTTTTCTCGTGCGGTTTCAGTTGACGGCTAGCATAAGCAATCACTTGGCCTTTTTGCATTAACACTGCCCCAAGGCCTTCTCTAGAAGCATCAGTCCAGACTTTTAGATCTTGGTTGCCATCGATGATGGTTAACACTGGAGCTGTCGTTAATCTCAACTTTAGCTCTTCGAAAGCCTCCTCACTCTCTTCAGTCCATTTGAACTTAGAATGCTTCTTTGTAAGCTTTGTTAAGTGACCAGATATCTTCGAAAAGTCTTTAACGAACTTCCGATAATAGCTAGCCAATCTGAGAAAACTGCGGACTTCAGTGGGGGTACTGGGCTGTTTCCAATTCTGAATAGCTGTGATTTTGCTTGGGTCCACAACGATTCCTTCTTTCGATACGACGTGGCCCAGAAATTTTACTTCATCTTGCCAGAAGATACATTTGGAAAATTTGGCTTTTAATACATTCCGTCTTAGAATCTCCAAAACCTGTTCCAGATGCTTTTGAGGTTCGGCTTTTGATTTAGAGAAGATTAGAATATCATCAATAAAAACCAGAACAAATTTATTCAATACTCCTCTGAATACTCTGTTCATTAGATCGACGAAGTAAGCGGGAGCATTACATAAGCCGAACGGCATTACTAACCACTCGTAGAATAAGTCGGGGCCTCTGAACGCTGTCATTGGAACACACTCTTCGGCAATTCGAAGTTGATGGAAACCTGTAGCTAGGTCCATTCTTGAAAATACTTGTGCTCCATTTAATCGATCCAACAAATCATCTATTCGCGGCAATGGATACTTGTTCTTTATTGTCTGCTTGTTCAGATCACGATAGTCCACGCATAGACGTAGAGTACCGTCAGATTTTGGGACAAATACCACTGCTGCACCCCAAGAAACTAGGCCTGATCAGACCTTTCCATACCAGCTGTCGTGTTTGATTGTCCAATTCCTCCTTCTCTTTCAAGGACATTCTTCGAATAGCGTGAACTACCGGCCTTGCATTGGGAATCAAAGCAATCTTGAAATCTATTTCTCTCTGCGGAGGTAAGCGAACGACTTCCTCGAACACATCCGCATAGTTCTTGACAACAGGAATGTCTTTGATGAGGTCAGGAATATTCTCTATGACTTCAGGAACATTTTCTATTTGGGCTGGAGAAACATCCAAAGCTGCCCAGAAGTCTTTTCTATTTGAAGTTGGGCCTTCACATGGTATGGTTATATAATTTCCCAATTGTGCTTTTGCCTTTACAACTCTCTCGGCGCATTTAACTTCCGCTTCATATTTGGTTAGCCAATCCAATCCCAGAATAAGATCGAATTCATCAAAATTCATGACGATAGAGATTATAGGGAATTTATAGCAAGAAAAGGAGACAGGTACTGCACAAATCCAACTGAGATCAATTGAAACCCCAACCGGATTCTGGACAGTCATTGGTTCCTTGAGCTTCCTCAACTTCAAATCCAGCTTCTTGACTGCACTCTTTGCAATAAAGCTTCGTGACGCGCCTGTGTCAAACAGTACTTTGACTGGAATGTTTTTGAAAGTAAGCGTGCCTTTTAAAACATCCGACCTCTCTTGACTATCTGAGGGAGCTGAGGTTTCTGCTACCTCATTCACTTGGACTATTTCAGTCTTTTTCAACTGCCAGCAATCTTGCTTTACGTGACCAGCCTGATGGCAGAGATTGCATTTTCTATTTTCTTGAAGCTTTCCACCCGATTTAAATCCATCATTTTTCCGTTTCTTCGAGGATTTACAATTTCCTTGCAAATGCCCTTTCTTATGGCAGTTATTGCATATGGCAGTCGTTGCTGGTTCTTTTTCGGATCTGGCCCTTTTTCGATTTACTTCGGGCTCCTTACCGACTTCAGACATTGTACTGGCCTCAGGAATATCAGTTTCTGACTCTGTTTTGTCACTAGAATAGACTTCTTCTTCGTCGCGCAACATTCCTTTCTTATGGAGATCTTCATACTGATAAGCCATGTATATCATTTCAGAAAAAGGAAGCTTCACATGCCCCAATACTTTATTCTGGTATTTCCTTTGAAGCCCATGAATAAATCTCAGATTTTTCCTCTTTGTATTCTGAATCAGATGGGGAGCAAAGTGAGCAAGTTCATTGAATTTCTTGTGATATTCTGGGATGGTCATATCGCCTTGAATTAGATAAGAAAATTCATCACATAATCTTTCGGTTGCTTCGAGAGGAGTAAATCTTTCTAGGAAAATCACTTTGAATCTATCCCAGGTGATATCACCTTCTGGATTATCTTTAATAACAGAATCCCACCAAAACAACGCTTCTTATTTGAGTGCCCAAGACGCTAGTAATCTTTTCTGATCATCTCTCAGCTTTAAACCCTCAAATATTTTCTCTGCAGAACGAATCCAAGCTTGTGTTTCCATAATGGACTCCTTGCCTAAGAATGGCGATCCACCAAGATTTCGAAATCTCTTGTATAGAACTTCTATATTGGATTCTGGCTGTGGGAGCACAACTGGCTCATTAGCTGGTCGAGCCATACGATTACTTCTTCTGTTACTGTCACTCATTTTCTAGTACTTCTGCAAATGGCAGATCAAGTGTCAGGTCACAGAAAAGGTATTTTAAAATATAGAAACATATACTTCAAATGTAAATGTGTCTATCGAGGCGTAATTTCTTTCTGCTTTACTCATACTCGGATATTACTGATCCTATCTGTATAGAGTTACCCGTCCTAGAACACTACTGGTTCTATTTCTGACGAGTTCGTTCAAATGTTATATTCCAGAACTAAGCTTAACCAAAGCTCTGATACCACGTTGAGACGACCCGAATTCCCGTTCTCACGGAAACAAGGTTATCTTTTGGAATATAACACAGAAACAGAAATAGCAGAACAGAATTAAATAAATACACCAGATAATGAACAACAAAATATACTGGATAAAGTAATCATCAGAGTTACACAGTATACAGGATCTTACTTAGTACAAATACAGTTCAGCTATACATAAATGTCTACAGCGGAAATAAACAAAATATGTACAATAGGAGCTGAACAGCATAAAAAGAAATAAATGATAGAATCCATCTTCAGCTCCAGCTATCCAGAAAGAACCAGCTAAACCTGAATACAAGGCTGCCCGTGTAGAAAAAGGGGCACCCGAGTTTGAGAGTGAAACAAACTACGAGTCAGTCATGGGACTGGTATGAGAAATCTACTCAACACATATATAATATGGCAAATCACAGGACCACGCCACTTTTGTGGAACGGGTTTACTCCATTGGATTGCCAGTGCTTTAAAACAAATCTTTCTTTTAAACATCGCTATGCTTTTTATAAAAATGAAGCCATTATAAGACTCAGTTCCCATCACACAATGCAACGCAAACCGGAGGATAGAGTTTTACCTTATAATGGCCAAAATATGACTGATACGAATAAAACAAAGGCATTTGATATTATTGCTAGTGTTTATATGTTTGAAAGCAATTTCAAATCATAACTATCAATCATAGACGGCATGGGTACCATATATCATGTCGCCATATATATATACAATCAAAACCGCACGATGTCGTATTTGGAAATTGGATTTCCGTCATGAACCAAGGCAAAAGATAGTCCTTACCGAATTCGAGACAATCTAGCCCATGTCTCAGGAACAGCCGCAACTACCCCTTGGAGCGACAGGGCCGGTCCACCGACGTGGATTATTATGCCTGAACACTACGTCTCCCCGCCCTTTGGGGCGTAAACGAGCCAACGAATGACTCCATCGGACCCGGATCGTCCGATCAAACCGAGGCGCCTCGCAACAGCAACAACCACATAGGTGAAAAGTATATAAATGTCAGGGCTGGTAGGTCACTGACACCACCCTAGCTAGAAAGAAACGCATGCCCTCCCTGAGGTCCTTCTCCCGTTTTAGGTTCATACCGGGGTGTGAGGCTCGCGAATTCACGTTATACACAAAGCTACGCCACACAGGCGGTGCTTTGATCATCACCACAAGACTTTGCTTTTCAACAGAAGCCCTGATCACTGCATCTTAGCATGCCACACAGGCAATTCATGCCATGCGACTGATGTCCATGGATATACAACCTCTGAGCTCGTGCGTCTCAGAGAAGGGCGTTAAGCAAAAGAATAAATTCTCCGCCGCCAAACAGATGTATATTTAACAGAGATCAATCAACACAGAATAAAATCCAATGTCAGACACACAGTCCATTTACAAGTCCGTTCTGGGTCTGAACGAAACCGGAGGCACTAAATACCTCGCAAACCCTTCGATCACCACGTACGTCTGGACGATCACCACTCATTATCCATATTTCGGGATGCCTCCCAATCAGGACCTCGGTTACCATCCAAACGAGGTGAAGATCTCCGGTCTTCGACCATCGTCTTCATCTTCGACTTTCAATCGTCGGTCAATTATTCGAAATGAGAATTAACTCGGCCTTTTCAAATAATTCACGTATATTTAGAATTTCAAATCGATTTATTTCAATGGTTAAATTATTCGACAACACCAATATTGTTCTTTAATGTAATTTTCACACCAAACACATTCAACCATCAAATACAACATAAATCGAGCAAATTCAGTTTATTTCCATTCCATATCGCTTAGGATATTTTATAACTATTTATCGCTATTTTTATTTATTTTAAAATAGCTAATTTATTCAAAACGACGCTTCGGGCCATAAGGCGGCCGTGGCGCTGTTTTTCTTCAGATTTGATTTACACATATCTGAAAATCTAACCGTTGGATCTTCACAAAATTTACATCATTTGAAAGGTCTTTTCAAAACGAATCCAACGGTTCCAGTTTCGGGAAAATCCGACGGTCGGATCTCCCGGTACAATCATTTGAATTTTCGATTTCAAAATACGAACTGCAGCGTCATTATTCGATTAAATATATAATTATATTTATATATATAAATATAATCGCTTCTGGCGCTGTTTTTCTTCAGATTTGAATTAAACATTCCAGACAATCCAACCGTTGGATTTTTACAAGGTTGGTGCCGTTGGAAAGATTATTCCAAGGCGAACCCGACGGTTGAGATTTCGGGAAAATCCAATGGTCGGATTTCCCGTACTAGTCGTTTGAAATCATGGTTTCAAAATACGAACTGCACGGCTTCGTTTCGTTTTAATTTTATTTATATTTATATATTTATATAAATATAGTTCATTCAACAATTTCAATATCGTTTTCACTTCCAAAAATTTTTCTAACACCTTAAATTTTGGAAAAATTTCGCCATAACCTCCCCTGCACCGGGAGCATCGGGAAATCGCAAATAGCGTCCCGGTCCTTCTAATCTCAAAAAGAAAAAGAAAAAGCCAAGCGGCTAGCCAACAGGCTCAAAATCATCACCCAAACAAATCAGTAAATGTGTACCTATTTGTCGGGCACAAAATTTTATTCCTCTTCTCTAGCCCCTTTTGCTATAACCTGTTCAATGAATATTGCATGTACATATATATACAGTTCATATCATTTTTCATTTTCTATTCAACTTCATATTTTGATTTCTATTTGGTTTAAAAACACCATTCATTCTAATGTTACATAAATAGGTGCAAATCATTTCATTAGCTAATTAATGAATATTTCAACTCATATATGTTTATTTTGAACAAGTGGCTATTTTTAACACTTCACATTTTAACGATTTATGCATACAATAAAAATGTGTTTTTTATTGTAAAACGATTCATTTCAAAACACTATTTTTCTATATAGTTCATATAGTCGATAAAAGGTGATTTTTATTATCAAACAATTTATTTCAAAATATGAATACCATTCAACACATGAATTTCTAAACAACGAATGAATATCAATTCAACACATGAATGTTTTCTATAGTTTTTATATATAGATAAAAATGTGATTTTTATTATCGAACAATTTATTTCAAAATATGAATACCATTCAACACATGAATTTCTAAACAACGAATGAATATCAATTCAACACATGAATGTTTTCTATAGTTTTTATATATAGATAAAAATGTGATTTTTATTATCAAACAATTTATTTCAAAATATGAATACCATTCAACACATGAATTTCTAAACAACGAATGAATATCAATTCAACACATGAATGTTTTCTATAGTTTCTATATATAGATAAAAATGTGATTTTTATTATCGAACAATTTATTTCAAAATATGAATACCATTCAACACATGAATTTCTAAACAACGAATGAATATCAATTCAACACATGAATGTTTTCTATAGTTTCTATATATAGATAAAAATGTGATTTTTATTATCGAACAATTTATTTCAAAATATGAATACCATTCAACACATGAATTTCTAAACAACGAATGAATATCAATTCAACACATGAATGTTTTCTATAGTTTTTATATATAGATAAAAATGTGATTTTTATTATCGAACAATTTATTTCAAAATATGAATACCATTCAACACATGAATTTCTAAACAACGAATGAATATCAATTCAACACATGAATGTTTTCTATAGTTTTTATATATAGATAAAAATGTGATTTTTATTATCGAACAATTTATTTCAAAATATGAATACCATTCAACACATGAATTTCTAAACAACGAATGAATATCAATTCAACACATGAATGTTTTCTATAGTTTCTATATATAGATAAAAATGTGATTTTTATTATCGAACAATTTATTTCAAAATATGAATACCATTCAACACATGAATTTCTAAACAACGAATGAATATCAATTCAACACATGAATGTTTTCTATTCAATGAATAAATATAATTTAAGCATATGAAAATAATTCAAACACACGAATATTATTCAAAATTTCGGCAGCATAACAGCAGGGTAGTTACACCGGCACCGTCCCTAGTACGGCTCCTCGCTCTACCTTAAAACCTCGCGGTTTTTGACAATGGGGATCATGCATCTAATTCGCACGCAGGCGGCATGTATATATTTATTTCATTTCCACAAACTAATCCTATGTGGTTTCAACCAAATATTTCTCAACCACAAATGGGTATTTTTCAACCACAATCAACCAATATCAATCACAAACAATCCCAAACAATCAATCGCTATCAATCAATTTTCACAACAATTTCAACCAATAAATATCGTCCATGGTTTGTGGACGAGGGGCGTATATATATATATATATATATATATATATATAGATATTTATATATAGCAATTCACTTTCATTTTCACACATATATTATATTTTTAAATCAGAAATCTCACCAATAGCTATCCAACTTCACGACTCTTCCTGTATAAAATCTTTGCCTTTTGTCGCTTTCGCCCGTATTCTCTACACATGTAAAAATCGAATTTTTACGATGCTATTCAATATATAAATATATGATTTTTACTTCGACTTTCGATATATAAAAATATTATTTTTACTTCGACTTTCGATATATAAAAATATGATTTTTACTTCGACTTTCGATAAATAAAAATATGATTCTTCTTTTTAAAGTTCAGTTTTTTTTTTTTTTTTTAAAAATCAGGTTTTATACTTTTTAAAAGAAATCCAGTTTTTACCTTTTAAAAGAAATCCAGTTTTTACTTTTTTTTAAAATTCAGCTTTTTACTTTTTTAAAATTCAGGTTTTTTTTCTTTTTCCTTTTTAAAATTCAGTTTATATTTCTATAACAAATTCAGTTTTTATTTTAAAAACAAATCAGTTTTTACTCTTTTCTTTAAAAACAGTTTTAACTTTTCTAAAAAAAACAGTTTTAATCTTTTCTAAAAAAAACAGTTTTAAAATCTTTTTTTATCTTTTTAATTAAAAACAGTATTTATTTTTTTAAAACAAAATAGTTTTACAGAATAAATAAAAAATAAAATAAAATAAAATAAAATAAAATAAAAAAGGAAGATGCTCACCGAAGCTGCGAAAAGGGGGGGGGTTCTGCAGTTCGTCGGAGGCTTCTCGAGGGCGGCGGCTTCGATTCGAACGGTGGTGGCAGGCGTCGATGTCTTCAGGGCGGACGCGATGGCTTCGATCGATGGAGGGAGGAGCGGGGTCTTCGATCGATGGGGGAGCGAGGCCTTCGTGGTGGTGGTCTTCGTCGGCGTCGAGGTCAGGGGGGCGGCGCGATTCGATTTAGGTTTTTTTTTTTTTTTGTTCGCTGAATAATGAAGTCGGGGGGGGGGGGGCAAGCAGAAGAAAAGGAGGGAAGAGTATATTTTTATTATTATTATTTAATTATTATATTTTGCAAAAAGGTTGACTTTTACATATGACCTCAAAACGAGGCCCACCGCCTGTCGCCCATAGCGTTTCACCCCCATTCCGAACACAATGGGATATGTATCGCAAGCTGATTTGATCGTTACAATCAGTTTCCGTTGAATTTACATTTAAATCACTATATTGAATTTTAAACGTACATTTCAAATTACCGGGGTCACATACTAACTAGAAAAATTCCAGAAAAATATTTTCTAGCTTCGTATTGACGATACGGTCCTAACAAAACTAGTTTCGTCGAATTCTGAGACCGGTTGAAAAATGGCCAATTTCCAGTCGATTAAAATCAACTGAAACTGGTCAAACGCGTTTTCCTTTGCCACGCTCACATATTGATTCGAAAAATTATGAAATTTGAAATCTAGCAATAACTTGACACTGCGGATCTAACAAAAGTGGTTTCGTCGAAATCCGAGGTCATTTGCAAAATGTCCATTTTTAAGGGCCTGAATTCCATAGCGACTATTCAGAATTTTCAACTGGACATATCTTTTGATCCCCGCTATCAAATTTCGATTGGTCGGATTCGTTAGAAAGATATCATCAATTAGATCCTAATGTTTTTGGTTTCACTATAATCCGGATTGTTTTGCACCTGGTACATTCAATTGAAGTTTGAAATCGAATTATCGAACTACCGCGCCATTTTCAATTCTATATATAATTATAATTAATTATATTCGTTTTCAAATGTCGATTCAAACTCAGTTTTCATCGCCATTATTTAAAATATTTATTTTAAATATTTAAAATCCATTATTTTAGCCAATTTAAAAAATTTAAATTGGTTCAGATTTTCTGGGTCGTTACAGGTAGTTCGATAATTCAATTTCAAATTTCAATTAAATGTACTGGCTGCAAAATAAATCTGATTTTAGTGAAACCAAAAATATTTGAATCTATTTGAGAATATCTTTCCAACGAATCCGAAAAATTGAAATTCCATAACGGGGGTCAAAAGTTATGTCCAGTTGAAATTTCTGAATAGTCGCTATGGAATTCAGGCCCTTAAAAATGGAAATTTTGCAAATGACCTTGGATTTTGACGAAACCACTTATTGGATCCATGATGTCAAGTTATTGCTAGATTCCAATTTTCATAATTTTTCGAATCAATATGTGAGCGTGGCGAAGGAAAACGCGTTTGACCAGTTTCAGTTGATTTTAATCGACTGGAAAATGACCATTTTTCATATGGTCTCGGAATTCGGCGAAACTAGTTTTGTTAGGACCGCATCATCAATACGAAGCTAGAAAATATTTTTTGGGAATTTTTAGAGCTAGTATGTGGTCTCGGTAAATTGAAATACGCGTTCAAATTCAATATATAGAGTTATATGTTGAATTTGACGAAAACTGATCGAAACGATCAAATTAGCCTATGATACATATCCCATTGTGTTCAGAATGAGGGTAATTAGCTATGGACGACATGCGGTGGGTCTTGTTTCAAGGTCGAAAATAAAAGTTGCTTTTAGGAATGAAATAAAACCTCTCTCTCCTCTACCCCTTACATCGTCTCAGCCCCCTCCCCCCGTCAGTTCGTTTCAATCTAAGAAAAAAAAGAAACGGAGAAGGGGGAGGGGCCGCCGCTCCTCCCATCAGCGCCGCCGTGCGCCGCCTCCCAGGCGGAGCCCCCTCTCCACCTCGTCTTCCGTTCTCCTCTTTTCCCCTCCTCTCGAAGCTGTCGCGAGCCCAAACCCAGCACCCTACAACCCACTGCAACCACCACTACCCCCCGCCACGCCTCCGACCTCCTTTGCGCCCTAGCAGCCACCTCCGATCCCTCTTCTTCCTCATTCGCTGTAAGCTTCTACCTTTCTTTTATTTATTTGCTTATTTTTTTTGTTTTAATTTATTTTAAATACTTTGTTAGTTTAATCCGTTTAAAAATCTGATTTTTAGCACGTAGGAAAGATGAGATCTTTATCATAGAAAATATGAGAAAGTTAAATTTTTATTTAGATAAGAAGATTTTCAGTTGATAAAATAGTGATTTTTACCTCAACAAAGTAGCGATTTTTATTATAACAAAGAAGCAATTTATAATGCAAAAAGATTGAATTTTTCCTATATGAACATTAGTGAAAAGATTCAATCTTTATATTTGAAAAGGTGAAATCTTTATATTTGAAAAGATTTGATCTTTATATTTGAAAAGATTTGATCTTTATATTTGAAAAGGCGAAATTTTTATATAAAGAATAGCATGATAAAAATATAATCTTTATTATATGAACACGGTGTAAAAATAGAATTTTTATCTATATAGTAGCGGTAGAAAAATAGAATTTTATCTATAAAGAGTGTTGTAAACATATAATTTTTCCTTGTATGTAGTAGCGAATAAAAGAACGTGATTTTTATCATATATATAGCAAAGTAAAAATACGATTTTGATCATTAGAATAATTAAGGAAAAATATGATTTTTAAATTGAAAGTAAACAAATAAAAATGTGATTTTTATTTTAAAGACAGCAGTATAAAAATGTGATTTTTATATATGTTGTGGCTTCGGACGATAAATTGACAAAAGGCGAGCACGACGAAGATTTCTACATATGAAGAGTCGTGGCGTTTGGTTTAGCTAGTCGGTGAGAACTTCTCACTTTAAATTTCATTTTCTAGTTATAATTATATACTAGGATGCAGACGGTGCTTAGTAGCATCCGACACCTGTCGTCCACAGACCATGGATGGCTTGTATGTTTGATTATTTGTTGTGGTGAGAATTGATGGTGTGATGTGAAACAAAATAAAATATTTATATAGTTAAAAATATTTTATCATTAAAAATATAATTTTTAACAGGTATGTGAATAAATAAAAATCTGTGTTTGTTGATTTGAAACCCCACACAGGTATTGGGATAAAATACGGCATACACTAATCTCAATAATTAGTTGTTTGTCGATCAATTGTTTGACAGGCTGTTATAAGCGTTAATTATTTATATTTGATGCTTATGAAGTTGTGTGGTGCACTTTGTATGATGGTTGATTATTTATCGTTGCTATTATATACATGTGTTGTATGGAATCCATATAATTAACATTATATGGTAATTGATTAGGCCTCATTCCAATTGGGAAACAAAGAATATTAGACTATAAAAATAGTCATGTGTTGACGATATTCTTGTATTGAAACTATTCATATGTTGAGTAAAATATTCTAACAATAAAATTTACATCTTTATCATATTTAAGATTAGACTCTACTTTACGGTAGGAGTCTGATTAAAAATCAAACGATAGACACCAAAATTTTATAAATTATATTACATAACAAAAATAGTAAGGTGTTGACAGTACTCATGTGTTGAGATTAGTCATGTGTTGAGAGAAATATAGATTCATGTGTTGAATAGAATAAATATTCATTTGTTGAATAGAATGACGAATTTATTGAAATATATAAAGCCGTGTTGATTAGATTAACGCCATTTTGACGTGAACGATATTTCTGTCGATTATATTCGTTTTTATAATGAATATAGAAAAGGTAGTGATTTCAAAATATAACGTTTTGAAAATATTATCATTTATATAGTAATGATATGAAATATTCAGTTTTGATTTGAAATTGAATATAAAGTTGAAATGGTTTTGAAAACAAATTTAAAACGATTTATAAAATACATTTTAAAAAGAAATCGACTAATATATATAATATAATGGCCTGAATAGAACGCGCCGTGCCGCGGCAGTTCGTGAATTTCGACCATTGACTTCGAATTGACGTTGCAGGAGATCCGACCGTCGGATTCTCCTAAAGCCGGAACCGTTGGGTTCGTATCGAAAAGAGCTTTCCATAGAATATTAGAAATTTAAAATCTAACGGTTGGATTTGGAATTATGTATATATCAAATTTGGAAAAGGTCGCTGTAACGCAGTTCGATGGCCGTTGATGGAAATCGACTATACAGGCCTTGATAAAATTATTAAAAATATCAATAATTTGTGTAAAATCATAATATGTGAATTGGAAAGAACTGAGATGAAAAACTCCATATTTGAAAAGATAAAAATATTTTTTTATCGAAATGAACTAATTCTGAACTAGAATTAAAATCAATTTATTTTTGAAATAAATAAATTGAATTTGCAGTGGTTTCAAAAATAATCAGAATTTCCAATATATATAAAGTGGAAGTGGATTTGAATCGAAATTGTCTTTGGAATATTTCGATGTTGGATTCCGTGATTATACAGATATTATTATTGGAATTTGAAAGATATATTTATATCGTTATTTCCAATACGATATTTGTTGGTTTCATAATTTGATATTGAATATAAGTCGATATATTTTCTATTTAGAGCCTTGTATTTAATATCAAATGTTATTTGGGTTTGTAGTGAATCGTGTTTTAGGTGACATTGGTTCTTTAACCCAGTTAAAGACAGGATATTGATTTTTGAGAAGATTAAAACTAAGTGGAGTTTTAATGAATCTTTAATTAGATTGAAAGTGAATTGATAATTTAAACTATCAAATCTGAAAAGTGATCGAGAATGGAGTATCACCAGTTTTGCTCCAAAGCGATAGTAAAATCTTTAATTAGATTTGAACGTGAAATGGTAATTAATTTTACTGATAACACCGTGGTGTTAGATATAGAGTATTACCAGTTTTGCTCCAGGGGATGAATAGGTTGGGATTGGGAAATAAAATAAATAATTACTTCGGTGTGGTTTGCTAATCCCGACTAGTTTGGAAAACCATAATATGGTTTGAAACGATATCCAAAGGAAGATTAAAGAATAAATTTAGAAGAATTTATCTTTGATATAATTAATGGGAACTTTTCCCTAAGAATGTGAAAATTTGAATAAAGAATATTCTGAATTGGAATGAGGCGTATGTTGTGTTTGTGTAGCACATGTTTATTATATACGCGGGTTATTCGGAAAGGCCGGGTTATACCCATTCTGAATAACCGATTCGATGATACGTCGAAGATGAAGACGGTGGTTGAAGACCAGAAGTCTTCACATCATTTGGGTGATTACTGATGATATTGATTGGGCTATACACCCAAGAGGAGGGAAATAGTTGGTGATCGTCCAGACGTACTTGGAGATCGATGGATATGCGAGGAAAGTGCCTCCGATTTCGTTCAGACCCAGAATGAACATGTAAATGGACTGTGTGTCTGACATTGGATTTTATTCTGCGTTGATTGATCTCGATTAAATATACATCTGTTTGGCGGCGGAGAATTTATTCTCTTTCTTAACGCTCTTCTCTCAGACGTACGAGCTCAGAGGTTGTATATCGATGGACATCAGTCACATGGAGGGAATTGCCAGTGTGGCACGCGTAAGTGGCAATTGATCAAGGCTTCTGTTGAAAAGCAAAGTCTTGTGGTTGATGATCAAAGCACGACCTGTGTGGCGCAGCTTTGTGTATAGCGTGAATTCGCGAGCCTCACACCTCGGTATGAGTCAAAAACGGGATAGTGACTACAGGGAGAGCACGACGTTTCTTTCTAGCTAGTGGTGGTGTCAGTGCTTAAACTGGCTGACATTTATATACTTTTCACCCATGTGGTTGTTGGAATGCGAGACGCCTCGGATATAGGTCTGATAGGACAGGGAAACGTGTGCTAAGGAATTGTCAATCCTCAAAAGTAAGAGGGGACCGGCCCTGAAGATCCAAAGATTTCTGTGTGCAGTCCAGGGACATTTGCTAGAGTGTCTCGAACGGAGAGGAGCTTGCCCTTTGCCCCTTGTCTCGACTCATGACGGAAATCCAATTTCCAATACGTGATATTGCGGTTTTAATTGTAGAACTAGTATGGCGACATGATAGATGGTACCCATACCGCCTATGATTGATATTTATGATTGAAAATTGTTTTGACACTATACACTTATAATAGTATCAAATGATTTGTTTTAAACGTACCAAGCATGTTAGGCTATTATAAGGGAAAACCCTATCCTCCGGCTTGCGTTGCATTGTGTGATGGGACCTGGGTCTTATAATAGCTTCATTTTTCCAAAGAGCGTTGCGCTGTTTTATTTTATGCACTAGTATTCTTGGGAGGAAACCCGTTCCGTGTTATAAGGCGTGGTCCCTTGAATTACTCTCTTTTAAAGTAAAGACTTAAATAACTGTTTTAGTTCTCACACCAGTCACATGACTGACCTGGAGTTTATTGTTTTAACCTAAACTCTGGGTGCCCTTATTTTCCGCACGGGCAGCTAGTAATTTTGGTTTTGCAGATTTATATTCACAGGATCCTGGTTTACAGCTGGAACGATGCTCGGAAAGCTCTGTATCTGTGTATTACTTTCAGTTGTGTTTTGTATTATTTTTTCGCTGTAGTACTGTATTTAAATCTCTGATATTCTTTGTTGTATAATATTTATTTATACTCTGTACATTCTTGTATTCTGATGGAATTGTTGTAATAATAATGAAATGTTCTTCTGTTTGCGTTCCGATTCGTCTTGTTCTCAAGGCAATTCGAGCTTTCCTTCACGGGGAAGTTCGGGTCGCTATAGAGTGGTATCAGAGTTTTGGTTTACAGAGCTCGAGAACAAGACACATTAGAACCATACGAAAGAGTTCATCAGATATTGGAGTAGTAATATCCAATTAGAATAACTCGTTAGAGATGGGATCAGTAGTATCCTAGAATGAGTGTGAAGAGTATATTTTTAAAATGAAAACAATATTGTTTTGAAAATATAAATCATTTTATACGTATTTGAATATTAATTTTTATACGTATTTGAATATTTATTTATTTTGAATTTGGACAATCGAGTATATAAAGATTTTGCAAATATACGTCATGAACGTATATTCGAAGTTTTAATATACTGGATATATATAGAATCACATTCTAGACACCCGGGGATGATTCTGATGATGGTGCATCATCATTAACATTCATATTCGAGTTTCGAAAATGAGATATCTATATATTTCCATTCGACCGGTGTGAGAACCAAAACTATATAGATTTATTGTTGTGATTTGGCATAAAAAACATGATTTTTTGTATATATATCAAAATTATGAATTTGAAACGATAATCAACTAATTTATTGATGGTTGTGTTGTATGATTATTGTTTTGGTTAATTAAAATTATTGAACCATTATGCCAAATTGAACCGATTATTGAATTGTATATAAAAATGATTACAATTGCATGCAAATACATGTACTTACATTGAACAGGTCATAGCTAGGAGGCTAGAGCAGAGAATAAAATTGTTTGCCCGACAAATAGGTACATGTTTACCATAATTTATTGTTTTGTTTGGATGATGATGATTTTATGAACCGATTGGCTAGCCGCTTGACTTTTTCTTTTTCTTTATGAGATCAGAGGGCCAGTATGGCAATTTCGGGATTTTCCCGGTGCAGGGGAGGTTATGGCGAAATTTTTCGGAAATTTAGGGTGTTAGCCAAATTTTTGAAAAATTTGAAAAGTTCTTAGAAACTGAAAAGTTGAAGAACTTAAGCCGTAATGAAAATAATGAAAGTTGAGTTGATTAGTTAAAAAAATTCTTCTTCGTTCCTTTTCGAGGACGAAAAGTTTTAAGTGGGGGAGATTGTAACAACCCGGAAAATGCGAGCCAATTTAAAATTTTTATTTTGGCAATTTTAGCGAATTTTGAATATTTAAAATGAATTATTTTAAATAATAACGACGAGAAATTTATTCTTAATAGAATTAGAAGTATATATTTATTCGAATCGTCTTTAGAATATAATTATTTTATTTTAATTATAAAAGGAATTGAAAATGGCGAGGTAGTTCGATAATTCAATTTCAAATTTCAAATGAATGTACTGGGTGCAAAATAAATCGGATTTTAGCGAAACCAAAAATATTTGAATCTATTTGATAATATCTTTCCAACAAATCCGAAAAATTGAAATTCCATAGCGGGGGTCAAAAGTTATGTCCAGTTGAAATTTCTGAATAGTCGTTATGGAATTCAGACCCATAAAAATGGAAATTTTGCAAACGACCTCGGATTTCGACGAAACCACTTGTTGGATCCATGATGTCAAGTTATTGCTAGATTCCAATTTTCATAATTTTTCGAATCAATGTGTGAGCGTGGCGAAGGAAAACGCGTTTGACCAGTTTCAGTTGATTTTAATCGACTGGAAAATGGCCATTTTTCATATGGTCTCGGAATTCGGCGAAACTAGTTTTGTTAGGACCGCATCATCAATACGAAGCAAGAGAATATTTTTCGGGAATTTTCAGAGCTAGTATGTGGTCTCGGTAAATTGAAATACGCAATCAAATTCAATATATAGAGCTATATGTTGAATTTGACGAAAACTGATCGAAACGATCAAATTAGCCTACGATACATATCCCATTGTGTTCGGAATGGGGGTAATTAGCTATGGATGACAGGCGGTGGGTCTTGTTTCAAGGTCGAAAATAAAAGTTGTTTTTTGGAATAAAATAAAACCTCTCTCTCCTCTACCCCTTACATCGTCTCAGCCCCCTCCCCTCGTCAGTTCGTTTCAATCGAAGAAAAAAAAGAAACGAAGAAGGGGAGGAGCCGCCGCTCCTCCCAGCAGCGCCGCCACCCGGGCGGAGCCCCCTCTCCACCTCGTCTTCCGTTCTCCTCTTTTCCCTTCCTCTCGAAGCCGTCGCGAGCCCAAACCCAGCACCCCACAACCCACTGCAACCACCACCACCCCCTGCCACGCCTCCGACCTCATTTGCGCCCTAGCATCCCCCTCTGATCCCTCTTCTTCCTCATTCGCTGTAAGCTTCTATCTTTCTTTTATTTATTTGCTTATTTTGTTTTGTTTTAATTTATTTTAAATACTTTGTTAGTTTAATCCATTTAAAAATCTGATTTTTAGCACGTAGGAAAGATGAGATCTTTATCATAGAAAATATGAGAAAATTAAATTTTTATTTAGATAAGAAGATTTTCAGTTGATAAAAGTAGTGATTTTTACCTTAACAAAGTAGCGATTTTTATTATAACAAAGAAGCGATTTATAATGCAAAAAGAATGAATTTTTCCTATATGAACATTAGTGAAAAGATTTGATCTTTATATTTGAAAAGGCGAAATCTTTATATTTGATTTTTATATTTGTAAAGATTTGATCTTTATATTTGAAAAGACGAAATTTTTATATAAAGAATAGCGTGATAAAAATATAATCTTTATTATATGAATACGGTGTAAAAATAGAATTTTTATCTATATAGTAGCGGTAGAAAAAAAGAATTTTATCTATAAAGAGTGTTGTAAACATATAATTTTTCCTTGTATGTAGTAGCGAATAAAAGAACGTGATTTTTATCATATATATAGTAAAGTAAAAATACGATTTTGATCATTAGAATAGTTAAGGAAAAATATGATTTTTAAATTGAAAGTGAACAAATAAAAATGTGATTTTTATTTTAAAGACAGTAGTATAAAAATGTGATTTTTATATATGTAGTGGCTTCGGACGATGAAATTGACAAAAGGCGAGCACGATGAAGATTTCTATATATGAAGAGTCGTGGCGTTTGGTTTAGCTAGTCGGTGAGGACTTCTCACTTTAAATTTCATTTTCTAGTTATAATTATATACTAGGATGCAGACGGTGCTTAGTAGCACCCGATACCCATCGTCCACAGACCATGGATGGCTTGTATGTTTGATTGTTTGTTGTGCTGAGAATTGATTGTGTGATGTGAAATGAAATAAAATATTTATATAGTTAAAAATATTTTATCGTTAAAAATATAATTTTTAACAGGTACGTGAATAAATAAAAATCTGTGTTTGTTGATTTGAAACCCCATACGGGTATTGGGATAAAATACGACATACACTAATCCCAATAATTAGTTGTATGTCGATCGATTGATTGACAGACTGTTATAAACGTAAATTATTTATATTTGATGCTTATGTAGTTGTGTGGTGCACTTTGTATGATGGTTGATTATTTATCGTTACTATTATATACATGTGTTGTATGGAATATAATTAACATTATATGGTAATTGATTAGGCCTCATTCCAATTGGGAAATAAAGAATATTAGACTATAAAAATAGTCATGTGTTGACAATATTCTTGTGTTGAAACTATTCATGTGTTGAGTAAAATATTTTAACAATAAAATTTACATCTTTATCATATTCAAGATTAGACTCTACTTTACGATTGGAGTCTGATTAAAAATCAAACGATAGATACCATAATTTTATAAAATATATTATATAACAAAAATAATCAGGTGTTGACAGTACTCTTGTGTTGAGATTAGTCATGTGTTGAGAGAAATATAGATTCATGTGTTGAATAGAATAAATATTCATTTGTTGAATAGAATGACGAATTTGTTGAAATATATAAAGCTGTGTTGAATAGATTGACGACATTTTGACGTGAACGATATTTCTATCGATCAAATTCGTTTTTATAATGAATATAGAAAAGGTAGTGATTTCAAAATATAACGTTTTGAAAATATTATCATTTGTATAGTAATGATATGAAATATTCAGTTTTGATTTGGAATTGAATATAGAGTTGAAATGGTTTTGAAAACAAATTTAAACGATTTATAAAACATGTTTTAAAAAGAAATAGATTAAGTATATATTATGTATATTATATATATAATATAATGGCTTGAATAGAATGCGTCGCGCCGTGGCAGTTCTTGAATTTCTACTATTGACTTCGAATTGACATTGCGGGAGATCCGACCGTCGGATTCTCCTAAAGTCGGAACTGTTTGGTTCGTATCGAAAAGAGCTTTCCAAAGAATATTTGAAATTTGAAATCTAACGGTTGGATTTGGAATTATGTCCAAATCAAATTTGGAAAAGGTCGTTGTAAGTGCAGTTCGATGGCCGTTGATGGAAATTGATTGTACAAGCCTTGATAAAATTATTAAAAATATCAATAATTTATGTAAAATCATAATATGTGAATTGGAAAGAACTGAGATGAAAAACTCCATATTTGAAAAGATAAAAATATATTTTTATCGAAATGAACTTATTCTGAACTAGAATTAAAATCAATTTATTTTTGAAATAAATAAATTGAATTTGAAGTGGTTTAAAAATAATCAGAATTTCCAATATATATAAAGTGGAAGTGGATTTGAATCGAAATTGTATTTAGAATATTTCGATGTTGGATTCCGTGATTATACAAATATTGTTATGGGAATTTGAAAGATATATTTATATCGTTATTTCCAATACGATATTTGTTGGTTTCAGAATTTGATATTGAATATAAACCGATATATTTTCTATTCAGAGCCTTGTATTTAATATCAAATGTGATTTGGGTTTGTAGTGAATCGTGTTGTAACACCCCGAATTTAAGTTAATGCTAAAATTCACTAATTACGGAATAAATAATCTCAGACGTGGGAATTGGGGGAAACGAGCTGCGTCATTGCGTTCGTCTCGGAAAAATACGCAAAATAGAGTCCGAGTTTTCGAAAATCGGAGTCCGTATGGCCCGGTTATGGCCCAAAGAAGTTTTCAGAAAATTCAAAGATAAAAACAGATTTAAAAATTCAAATTCAGATTTCAATATAAAAGCAGCGGGGCCAGGCGGGAAAAATTCCCGCCCTACCCATGTCGACAGGGCTGTCGACAGGCCTGTCGACAGGGGTGTCGACTTGCCTGTCGACTTGCCTGTCGACAGGGGTGCGACGCCCAGTAAAACTGGGTGCACCAGTTTGGGTTCTTGGGCTGGCTTAGAGGGCTGGTTCTAGAGATTTCCTAAATCTAACGGACCTAATCTAACCTAGGGTTAATCTAAGGGCCTAAAACACTCACCTAATCCTATAAATAAGACCCCAACCCTACCCTAATTCATTCATAATTAGGTCTTGTAACTAAACTATGGCAAAATGAAATTTAAGCATGGCCTCCACAAATCGATGAAGAGAGTTGCAAGCTAATCAACCTCCAATCAACATCTTCTTCTCACGAAAGCCACTAATTCCACTTCATAAGTTTGCTAATCTTGGTTTTGGTGAGTTCCTATAGCTTTAATAATCAATTGTTAAATTGATTATGGTAGGATGTGATAAGACATGGCTATGTTTGTGGATAAATGAGTTTATGCAAGTTTGTATGATATGTGAATTGCAAGTTTTATCCTATATGCAAGTTTATTGCCATGTTTTATGATGCAAAACATTATGTTGAACATTTATGCATATGTAACATGTTATGCAAACTATATGTGAGAATATATGAAAGTTATACGTAACATGATATGCAAGTTATGCATGTGATTTTATGCATGCTAAGTATTTGGTGTTATGCATGCTATGTATTTGATTTTGTGCATGCTAAGTATTTGATTGTATGCATGTTAAGTATTGGGTTTTATGCATGCTAAGTGTTTGGGTTTATGCAAGTTAAGTGGTGTGTTTATGCATAATAAGTAATTGATTCTATGCATGCTAAGTAGGTGGTTTTATGCATGCTAAGTGTTTGGTATTATGCATAAATCATGACATGCAAGTTTACCCTTTTAAATGTGATGCATACATATGCAAGATGACACCTTTATATGCTATGCATGTTTACCCTCCTTTAAGATGCAAGTCATATATGCAAGTTCAACATGTTAAGCAAGTTATGTGTATGCTTATATGCAAGATCAACATGTTATGCAAGTTATGTGTATGATGTTATGTAAGTTATGTGCATGTTGTTATGCAAGTTCATATGCAAGTTAGGTGTATGAGGTTATGCAAGTTATGTGCATGATGTTATGCAAGTTATGTGTATGTTGATATGCAAGTTATGTTTATGATATCATGCAAGTTATGTGTATGATGTTATGCAAGTTAACATGTAACATGTTGTGCAAGTTCACACCTTTAAGACACATGCAAGTTCATCTTTGTATAACCTATGAATACTTATGCAAGTCGCCTTTGTATATACGACATATGTATGTTCATGCAAGTTGGGTTATTTAGTAATGCTAGTTGGGTTAATATCATGATGTAAGTGGACACCTTTTAACCCATGTTAATGCTAATGTATGCTAAGTGAAACCCATGTTAAGTGTGAAAGAATCTTCTCTTGGAAATATGTCGTGTTAGCATAAGTGCGTGGGGAAACGATGGGGTTAATAGACATGTTAATGAATGGTGTGAAATGGTTATGATTAAGCATACCATAAATGAATAAGCATAAGTGGGAATTTACCTATTGAGTTAGGTCTACCCCATGGGAATTTACCTATTGAGTTAGGTCTACCCATGTTATGAAAAACTTGATATTAATTAGGGATAATTAATATGGGGGTGATTAATTAGGTGTAATGAATCAACTAAGACACGAGGTTGGACCCTTTTGTAGTGGAAGTCTGCCCGGAACCGACCGGCCATCCAGCCGCTACAAATGATTGGCCCAATGTGAGAGGTCTTAGTCATAAAGTAAATACATGATTAAAGTAAAGACACGAGGTTAGACCCTTTTGATGACAGAAGTCTGCCCGGAACCAACCGGCAAATCCAGCAGTCATAAAAGACGGTCTAATGTGAGAGGTCTTTATGAGGTCATGATCTTAATTAATGAATTAAGAAACACTTAACCATATTAGCATGTAGAGGGGCATGAGGGGTTAAGTGGGTGCCTTGGGCGGCATGTAGTAACTAGTGGGGGTGCCTTGGGTGGCATGAGGAAACTAGTGGGTTGCCTTGAGTGGCAATAGAAAATACGATTAGAATACTTAACCAAAGTGGAACATGTAATTAAACATGATTAAAGGGTTAAGTAAGTGCCTTGGGTGGCATGTGGGAAACAAGTAAGTGCCTTGGGTGGCATGCGGAAATCTAGTGGGTGCCTTAAGTGGCAATTGAAATATAATTAGATGACTTAACCAAACCTTAACATGTAAGGGGGCATGATTATAAAAATAAAAGGGGTTAAGTGGGATGCACTAGATAAAATGACAAGCTTAAGTAGTAGCTTGTGGGGGCCCATTTCAACCAATATCCCAAACGTATCTTTGTGGGCTCGACCCATGTCGAGTGATGGGACACGCATATTGGGCTTGACTATAAGAGGCCAAAACGGGTTAGCGGTGGCAACGCAAGTCCATCGGGTTTCATATGCGTGTGTGGGCCCGGGCTGGTAGATAAGCCGTTGTTGCATCGTGTAGATATAAAGCCGTGCACCGTTGATGTTATATGGTGGCCACTTTGGGGAGTGATACACCCCATTGAGGGACCAGCACGGGTATCTACTGTAGGGAGCCGCTCGCTTGGGGAGTAGTGGGTACACCTAGTGGAGATAGGGGCAGACGACACCTATGTAGTCAGCTAGGGGTACACGAAACTACTGGGTAAAATTACTAAGTACACTTAGTGGGATCAACCTTTAAGTAGGAATTACCCTTGGGTGGGTAGAACTGGTGTGGTGCAGTGTAGGAATTACCCTTGGGTGGGTAGATCTTGGGTGGTGCAATCTAGTAATTATCCTTGGGTGGATAAATGCGTCTTTTCGGTTATCTTAGTATATCCTGTGTTTAGTTGGCTACTTAGTGTAGTCATTATCCCCAGAGGTACCGTACCTTGTTTATGTCATACCCTAATTACTTTAATGGTTGTATTGTTAGGGTTATAGGACTCACTCAGACTTATGTCTGACCCCGTTGTTTTTATCTTTTTTTTCCAACCCTCAGGTTATCAAAGTGGGCCCGGTACGAGTGGGCTACATCAGGCTGCTTTATTCTCTTTTGGAGCTTGGACCATAGATGTAGAGCTCAGCTTACCCTTTCTTTCATGGCTATCAGTTCATGTATTGGGATTATGTACTTTTATTTATCAGGATGGATATTTTGTACTTGACTCTTATTATGGTTTTGTGATGTAACCAAACATGTTTTACTTTCCGATGCAATGAAATGATGTTTTAAGAATTTCAAGTATTACTTATACCTGTCTTGTTGAAATTTTTCTGTTCTATATTCACTTAAAATACTCCACCGATGTTATGACATTCCCTTAGCGAGTGACCATAGCGGGTGTGGGGTGTTACACGTGGTATCAGAGCAAAGGTTACCAGAACAGATAAAAAATTTTAGAAAAATATTTTTGAAAGGAGTATTTTCAAAAACATGTCTTTTAAGAGAAAGGTTTTTGAAAGAAAAGCATAATCCCCGATAGCCATATCTTTATCTTTCGAATTCTCCGTTTGAATCTCTTCCTCTCTCGTTTTGAGTTTCCCCTCCGTATATAGGTGATCTTTCTATGATAGATAAGAATGGAAAACCACTTCAAAGGACTTAGACGTTAGTCGGATTAGAAGTTGGTTCAAGAAGGAGGAGGACTGGTAGGTATCTATTGGATAGACGAGGGGAGGAAGGCTCAAACAGTTGTTTGGTTAATGAAGGATGAAACCTCATTGGTGGAAGGTTACGAGTGGAGAATGGGAAGAAGAAGGCAAGTAGTTATCCTTTTGGGAAGGAATGGGACATCTTATTAGGATTGTCCAAAGGGGCATAGGCAAGCTATGGAATCTCCTGGAGGGTAGTTGTATTCCCTCGCGACTAGGGTACCTGATGGGGATAGAACCGTCTAGGTTGGAATTTGGATTTCTTTATTATCCAATTCGAATTTTATTTGATACTGACGCATCGAGTTCGTTTATCTCATCATTGTTAGTTGAGTCACTGCACTTAGACACCAGTTTGGTAGATGATCCCTTAGTTGTTTCAAACCCAATTGGGGCTCCATGATGTGTTTGGGTTTGAAAGTTGCTATACTTAGCATTGAATTTAGATGTGATGTTTTTCTTTTTTTTTTGGGCTTCACGGGCTATGGGATAGTGTTGGGCATGGACTGGTTATTCAGTAGGGGTGCCGTTCTTGATTGTGGAAGGAGAGTTGTTAGGCTTATGACCCGCTAGGGTAACACTCTCGAGATCTCTTGTAATCCCATGGAATCTGTTATGCTAAGTTATCTAGAATCGCTTGACACGTCGGTCAAGAGTTTGCGATCAGTTAGAGTGGTCCGGGAATACTCGGATGTGTGTGAGGAGGTGAAGGGCTTACCTCCGGAGCGGGAGATTGACTTCCGAATATATCTGGTAGACGATGCCAAACCAGTATCTTGGCCAGTGTGCCACAAGGCTCCTCGTGAGAGGAGGGAACTCCATAAGCGAGTAGGCGATTTACTTGAGAAGGGGTTCATAAGACGAAGTATATCGGAGTGGGGTGCTCCGGTAGTTTTTGCCACGAAGGCGGATGGGTCCCTCAGACTTTGTGTAGGTTAAAGAGAACTAAATAAACTCACAAAGAAGAATAGACACCTATTGTCGTGGATTGATGATCTCTTTGATCAGTTAGTGGGCGCCTCAGTATTTTCGCAGTTGGACTTAGCCACGAGGTTTCGTCAGTTGAGAGTGACTGAGGATAGTATGGAGAAGACTACCTTTAGGACTCCGGATGGTTTTTATGAGTGTCTGGTGATGCCATTTGGTTTGACGAACGCCCCCGCATATGATGAGAAGGGTGTTCAGGGAGTACCTGAATAAGTTTGTAATGGTCTTTATAAATGACATCTTGGTCTTTTCTAGGAGCGAAATAAGTTTTCGTATGTGCTCAATAGGATGAGCAAAGCCAGTTAAGGGAAAACAGTGGTTTTGGGAGCGAGACTGGCGATGACATCCAGAGTTGGGCAAGGGCTTAATTATTTAGCCGTTTTTACTAGTATCATCTCACGTAGGTCGTCTGAATTCGAAGGAGGTATCCCTTGGGTGTTTGTCTGATATTGGTTTAGGCCTTTGGGGCTTGCATTTGGGGGATGTCGAGTTCGACTAAGGTGGTCTGCGTGAGAGATGGATAGTTGTGATGATTTTACATGGGAGAATATCCTGATTTTCTCTAGGAGTGGAGAAGAACCTGCCCTACATCTTAGGGAAGTATTGGAGACTCTCCAGGCGCATAGTCTTAAGACAACAAAAGTGAATAGGATTCTTAGCGTCCTATGAGTTTGAGATAACGTGCACCCACGGCAAGGGTAACATGGTAGCGGATGCCTTAAGTAGAAAAAGGTTGTCCTCGAGTTTGTGGTTCGTTGAACGACGGAGCTTAGAGTTTATTTCTATGATTGACTTTAGACCTTCCATTGATTATATACCCGGTTTGCTAGCATCCTTGGAGGTTAGACCTACTCTTCTGGGGAGGATTGGGGAAGCCCAGAGGGACAACCCACAGTTGGTCGAGTTGATAGAGAAGCTCATAAGGGGGGGAGTCGTCCAGCCATTTGAGTAGGTACACCCTAGACGATAGGGGGTGCTTGCGTAGAGACGGTAGACTTTGTGTACCGCAAGACGAGGGTTTGAGGAAGGTTATTCTTGAGGACGCACACCGTTCGAGGATGACCATACATCCCTGTGGGGATAAGAAGTACCAAAACACGAAGCAAGTTTTCTTCTGGGCCGGTATGAAGAAAGACATGGCCGAGTATGTCGCTAGATGCTTGGTGAAAGCGGAGTAAAAGAAACCAAGTGGGTTGCTTCACCCATTGGAAGTTCCGCTAAGGAAGTGGGATAGTGTCTCGAAGGATTACCAAAATCAAGGAAGGGTAATACGGGAATTTGGGTTGTGGTAGATAGACTTACTAAGTGTGCCCATTTCGTACCTGTGAAGAGCAAGAGGACTATTCCATGTCTAGCTTCAGTTTATATTCGAAAGATTATTAGATTGCATGGTGTACCCTCCAGTATGGTGAGCGATCGAGATCCTATCTTCACTAGAGAGTTTTGGAAGAGTTTCCAAGAGGCGGTAGGGACTCAGTTGTGTTTGAGTACCACATATCACCCTCAGACGGACGGCCAGACCGAGAGGGTAAGTCATATTTTAGAAGACCTTTTGAGGCTATGTATCTTGGATTTTGGAGGTACATGGGGGGGAGCATCTTCCATTGGTGGAGTTGTCCGACAGACTTAGTGGTGTACATGATGTATTCCATAGGAGGAAGTGCCTACATGAGACCGCAGAGGTGGTAGAGCCGAGTTTGCTTAGAGAAGTGGAAGTAGAGTGTGATGCGACGATTCGACGAGCTCCTACTTGCTTCCTTGGGTCAGAGATTTGGAAGCTGAGAAACAGAGAGGTTCAACTAGTCAAAGTACAAAGGGGAGATGAAGAGAGCGATGCTACCTGGGAGACGGAAGCGAAGATGTGTTCGAGGTACCCTTTTCTTTCGGAGGGTATGTCCTTTTGCTTCTCCTTCATCGCATATCTTGTGCTTATCTTATCCTTAGTATGTCCTCTCATTAGCACCTTTGACCGTTAGATAGGGTAAACCTATGGTTGAAACATGTGTTTGAGACATGTTATGTATGATGGATGCACGTGCATGCAAGTGTTTGCTAGTAGTTGCTCGTGGATGCATATATACACACTTTAGGCACTAGATCGGCTCAGTCACTTCATATTGCATATTGCATATTTATGTGTGTAGGTAGCTATATTAATGGATGTATAATGATTGTGTTATCATATGGATGATGCATTTTGGTGAATGATTGTGCACTCATGTAGATATTGTATGTGTCGATAGGGTTCTCTCGCATACATAATGGATGCATGGCACTATCATGGTTTGCATATGTTCATACATTAGATAGGGAACATATACACACACTTTTTGCATATGCTCAATACATCATTAGAAATTGTTTTAAGGACAATGGATGCCCGTGTTTGATGGATTGAGTAGATGGTTGTTTGGATGGTAGGATATGCATTCTCCTTAGCTTAGAGATTTCGGGGACGAAATCCTTTAAGGAGGGGAGAATGTAACACCCCGAATTTTAGTTAATGCTAAAATTCACTAATTATGGAATAAATAATCTCAGACGTGGGAATTGGGGGAAACGGGCTGCGTCATTGCGTTCGTCTCGGAAAAATACGCAAAATAGAGTCCGAGTTTTCGAAAATCGGAGTCCGTATGGCCCGGTTATGGCCCAAAGAAGTTTTCAGAAAATTCAAAGATAAAAACAGATTTAAAAATTCAAATTCAGATTTCAATATAAAAGCAGCGGGGCCAGGCGGGAAAAATTCCCGCCCTACCCATGTCGACAGGGCTGTCGACAGGCCTGTCGACAGGGGTGTCGACTTGCCTGTCGACTTGCCTGTCGACAGGGGTGCGACGCCCAGTAAAACTGGGTGCACCAGTTTGGGTTCTTGGGCTGGCTTAGAGGGCTGGTTCTAGAGATTTCCTAAATCTAACGGACCTAATCTAACCTAGGGTTAATCTAAGGGCCTAAAACACTCACCTAATCCTATAAATAAGACCCCAACCCTACCCTAATTCATTCATAATTAGGTCTTGTAACTAAACTATGGCAAAATGAAATTTAAGCATGACCTCCACAAATCGGTGAAGAGAGTTGCAAGCTAATCAACCTCCAATCAACATCTTCTTCTCACGAAAGCCACTAATTCCACTTCATAAGTTTGCTAATCTTGGTTTTGGTGAGTTCCTATAGCTTTAATAATCAATTGTTAAATTGATTATGGTAGGATGTGATAAGACATGGCTATGTTTGTGGATAAATGAGTTTATGCAAGTTTGTATGATATGTGAATTGCAAGTTTTATCCTATATGCAAGTTTATTGCCATGTTTTATGATGCAAAACATTATGTTGAACATTTATGCATATGTAACATGTTATGCAAACTATATGTGAGAATATATGCAAGTTATACATAACATGATATGCAAGTTATGCATGTGATTTTATGCATGCTAAGTATTTGGTGTTATGCATGCTATGTATTTGATTTTGTGCATGCTAAGTATTTGATTGTATGCATGTTAAGTATTGGGTTTTATGCATGCTAAGTGTTTGGGTTTATGCAAGTTAAGTGGTGTGTTTATGCATAATAAGTAATTGATTCTATGCATGCTAAGTAGGTGGTTTTATGCATGCTAAGTGTTTGGTATTATGCATAAATCATGACATGCAAGTTTACCCTTTTAAATGTGATGCATACATATGCAAGATGACACCTTTATATGCTATGCATGTTTACCCTCCTTTAAGATGCAAGTCATATATGCAAGTTCAACATGTTAAGCAAGTTATGTGTATGCTTATATGCAAGATCAACATGTTATGCAAGTTATGTGTATGATGTTATGTAAGTTATGTGCATGTTGTTATGCAAGTTCATATGCAAGTTAGGTGTATGAGGTTATGCAAGTTATGTGCATGATGTTATGCAAGTTATGTGTATGTTGATATGCAAGTTATGTTTATGATATCATGCAAGTTATGTGTATGATGTTTTGCATGTTAACATGTAACATGTTGTGCAAGTTCACACCTTTAAGACACATGCAAGTTCATCTTTGTATAACCTATGAATACTTATGCAAGTCGCCTTTGTATATACGACATATGTATGTTCATGCAAGTTGGGTTATTTAGTAATGCTAGTTGGGTTAATATCATGATGTAAGTGGACACCTTTTAACCCATGTTAATGCTAATGTATGCTAAGTGAAACCCATGTTAAGTGTGAAAGAATCTTCTCTTGGAAATATGTCGTGTTAGCATAAGTGCGTGGGGAAACGATGGGGTTAATAGACATGTTAATGAATGGTGTGAAATGGTTATGATTAAGCATACCATAAATGAATAAGCATAAGTGGGAATTTACCTATTGAGTTAGGTCTACCCCATGGGAATTTACCTATTGAGTTAGGTCTACCCATGTTATGAAAAACTTGATATTAATTAGGGATAATTAATATGGGGGTGATTAATTAGGTGTAATGAATCAACTAAGACACGAGGTTGGACCCTTTTGTAGCGGAAGTCTGCCCGGAACCGACCGGCCATCCAGCGGCTACAAATGATTGGCCCAATGTGAGAGGTCTTAGTCATAAAGTAAATACATGATTAAAGTAAAGACACGAGGTTAGACCCTTTTGATGACAGAAGTCTGCCCGGAACCAACCGGCAAATCCAGCAGTCATAAAAGACGGTCTAATGTGAGAGGTCTTTATGAGGTCATGATCTTAATTAATGAATTAAGAAACACTTAACCATATTATCATGTAGAGGGGCATGAGGGGTTAAGTGGGTGCCTTGGGCGGCATGTAGTAACTAGTGGGGGTGCCTTGGGTGGCATGAGGAAACTAGTGGGTTGCCTTGAGTGGCAATAGAAAATACGATTAGAATACTTAACCAAAGTGGAACATGTAATTAAACATGATTAAAGGGTTAAGTAAGTGCCTTGGATGGCATGTGGGAAACAAGTAAGTGCCTTGGGTGGCATGCGGAAATCTAGTGGGTGCCTTAAGTGGCAATTGAAATATAATTAGATGACTTAACCAAACCTTAACATGTAAGGGGGCATGATTATAAAAATAAAAGGGGTTAAGTGGGATGCACTAGATAAAATGACAAGCTTAAGTAGTAGCTTGTGGGGGCCCATTTCAACCAATATCCCAAACGTATCTTTGTGGGCTCGACCCATGTCGAGTGACGGGACACGCATATTGGGCTTGACTATAAGAGGCCAAAACGGGTTAGCGGTGGCAACGCAAGTCCATCGGGTTTCATATGCGTGTGTGGGCCCGGGCTGGTAGATAAGCCGTTGTTGCATCGTGTAGATATAAAGCCGTGCACCGTTGATGTTATATGGTGGCCACTTTGGGGAGTGATACACCCCATTGAGGGACCAGCACGGGTATCTATGGTAGGGAGCCGATCGCTTGGGGAGTAGTGGGTACACCTAGTGGAGATAGGGGCAGACGGCACCTATGTAGTCAGCTAGGGGTACACGAAACTACTGGGTAAAATTACTAAGTACACTTAGTGGGATCAACCTTTAAGTAGGAATTACCCTTGGGTGGGTAGAACTGGTGTGGTGCAGTGTAGGAATTACCCTTGGGTGGGTAGATCTGGGGTGGTGCAATCTAGTAATTATCCTTGGGTGGATAAATGCGTCTTTTCGGTTATCTTAGTATATCCTGTGTTTAGTTGGCTACTTAGTGTAGTCATTATCCCCAGAGGTACCGTACCTTGTTTATGTCATACCCTAATTACTTTAATGGTTGTATTGTTAGGGTTATAGGACTCACTCAGACTTATGTCTGACCCCGTTGTTTTTATCTTTTTTTTCCAACCCTCAGGTTATCAAAGTGGGCCCGGTACGAGTGGGCTACATCAGGCTGCTTTATTCTCTTTTGGAGCTTGGACCATAGATGTAGAGCTCAGCTTACCCTTTCTTTCATGGCTATCAGTTCATGTATTGGGATTATGTACTTTTATTTATCAGGATGGATATTTTGTACTTGACTCTTATTATGGTTTTGTGATGTAACCAAACATGTTTTACTTTCCGATGCAATGAAATGATGTTTTAAGAATTTCAAGTATTACTTATACCTGTCTTATTGAAAATTTTCTGTTCTATATTCACTTAAAATACTCCACCGATGTTATGGCATTCCCTTAGCGAGTGACCATAGCGGGTGTGGGGTGTTACACGTGTTTTAGGTGACATTGGTTCTTTAACCCAGTTAAAGAGAGGATATTGATTTTTGAGAAGATTAATACTAAGTGGAGTTTTAATGAATCTTTAATTAGATTGAAAGTGAATTGATAATTTAAACTAACAAATCTGAAAAGTGATCGAGAATGGAGTATCACCAGTTTTGCTCCAAAGCGATAGTAAAATCTTTACTTAGATTTGAATGTGAAATGGTAATTAGTTTTACCAATAACACCGTGGTTTTAGATATGGAGTATTACCAGTTTTTCTCCAGGGGATGAATAGGTTGGGATTGGGAAATAAAATAAATAATTACTTCGGTGTGGTTCGCTAATCCCGACTAGTTTGGAAAACCATAATATGGTTTGTAACGATATCCAAAGGAAGATAAAAGAATGAATTTAGAAGAATATATATTTGATATAATTAATGGGAACTTTTCCCTAAGAATGTGAAAATTTGAATAAAAGAATATTCTTAATTGGAATGAGGCGTATGTTGTGTTTGTGTAACACGTGTTTATTATATACGTGGGTTATTCGGAAAGGCCGGGTTATACCCATTCTGAATAACCGATTCGACGATAAGTCGAAGATGAAGACGGTGGTTCGTTTGGGTGATTACTGATGATCTTGATTGGGCTGTACACCAAAGAGGAGGGAAATAGTTGGTGATTGTTAGCCTGCTTTGTGACCAGGCTACCCAAAGCAAAGATCATGTTGACACACCTCTCGGTAAATGCTGTCTGATATGGAATCTCTGGATAACATCGCTTTCTGGCATTGGAAGCATCGTCAGAAGACACAAGGCAGTTTGGTCAAAATCACAACATCAGTATAAACTGGCCCGAAACCCCTATCAAATGACCTCATTTGGATCTATTCACCTCATATACTCGTAGCCCTTTGAATTAGCTTCAGTTTGAGCTTTGGTTTGGCTCAATCGGACTTACGGTTTGAAAGTTACGCCCATTTCCGTGAACGAGTGTAAGCTGGCATATGACCGCGATCCGATCCGCCCTTGCCTACGCGATCCGATCCGCCCTTGCCTATGCGATCCGATCCGCCCTTGCCTACGCGATCCGATCCGTCCCATGACCGCGATTCGATCCTCCCTTGCCTACGCGATCCGATCCGACCCATGACCGCGATCCGACCCATGACCGCGATACGACCTTCGGACCTGTTCAAATGCAGCTTGTTTTGACCTATTTTCAAGGCTGCTGGCTCTCCTATTTTTTTGGATCGCCTGCCACGTACCCCATCACAAACCAGTCCTCCGAGGAGCTTTCCTACAGCTATAAATACACCTTCAGAGGGCATTTTCAAGGGACTTTTGGCATCTCAACTTCCATGGCTTCCATGGTCAACACTTCTCCATGAATAACCGCCATCTTCCTCAATAAATTCAATGGATTCGGAGAGAATTATTCATTGAATTCAAGTGATTGAAAGACAATATTCATTGTAATTGTAATCTATGAGTGAAATGAGAAAATATGAAGTGGACGTAGGCTTGCTAACGCCGAACCACTATAAAAATCCTGTTGTCTTGCTTTTCTCTTATTTTTTCAGTTATTTCTTCATATCCTACGCTCTAAATACGATAATTTGGGTGTTAGGACCATTTTTTGGTCTAACAGTGATCATCCAGACGTACTTGGAGATCGATGGATATGCGAGGAAAGTGCCTCCTGTTTCGTTCAGACCCAGAACGAACTTGTAAATGGACTGTGTGTCTGACATTGGATTTTATTCTGTGTTGATTGATCTCTATTAAATATACATCTGTTTGGTGGCGGAGAATTTATTCTCTTTCTTAACGCCCTTCTCTGAGACGTACGAGCTCAGAGGTTGTATATCGATGGACATCAGTCGCATGGAGGGAAATGCCAGTGTGGCACGCGTAAATGGCAATTGATCAAGGCTTCTGTTGAAAAGCAAAGTCTTGTGGTTGATGATCAAAGCACGGCCTGTGTGGTGCAACTTTGTGTATAGCGTGAATTTGTGAGCCTCACACCTCGGTATGAGTCAAAACGGGATAGTGACTGCAGGGAGAGCACGACGTTTCTTTCTAGCTAGTGGTGGTGTCAGTGCTTAAACTGGCTGACATTTATATACTTTTCACCCATGTGGTTGTTGGAATGCGAGGCGCCTCGGATATAGGTCTGTTGGGACCGGGAAACGTGTGCTCAGGAATTGCCAATCCTCAAAAGTAAGAGAGGACCGGCCCTGAAGATCCAAGGATTGCTGTGTGCGGTCCTGGGACATTTGCTAGAGTGTCTCGAACGGAGAGGAGCTTGCCCCTTGCCTCGACTCATGGCGGAAATCCAATTTCCAATACATTATATTGTGGTTTTATTTGTAGAACTAGTATGGTGACATGATAAATGGTACCCATGCCGCCTATGATTGATATTTATGATTGAAAATTGTTTTGACACTATACACTTATAATAGTATCAAATGATTTGTTTTAAATGTACCAAGCATGTTTGACTATTATAAGGGAAAACCCTATCCTCCGGCTTGCGTTGCATTGTGTGATGGGACCTAGGTCTTATAATAGCTTCATTTTTCCAAAGAGCATTGCGCTGTTTTGTTATATGCACTAGTATTCTTGGGAGGAAACTTGTTTCGTGTTATACGGCGTTGTCCCTTGAATTACTCTCTTTTAAAGTAAAGACTTAAATAACTGTTTTAGTTCTCACACCAGTCACATGACTGACCTGGAGTTTATTGTTTTAACCTAAACTCTGGGTGCCTTATTTTCCGCACGGGCATCTAGTAGTTTTGGTTTTGCAGATTTATATTCACAGGATCCTGGTTTACAGCTGGAACGATGCTCGGAAAGCTCTGTATCCGTGTATTACTTTCAGTTGTGTTTTGTATTATTTTTCCGCTGCAGTACTGTATTAAATCTCTGATATTCTTTGTTGTATAATATTTATTTATACTCTGTATATTATTGTATTCTGATGGAATTGTTGTAATAACAATGAAATGTTCTTCTGTTTGCGTTCCGATTCATCTTGTTCTCAAGGCAATTCGAGCTTTCCTTCACGGGGAAGTTCGGGTCGCTATTGAATAAGTCTATAAGGATTTATAATTAGAATTTGACTATGTCGAATGTTATAAAAAAATAATTTATTTTTAGAAATCATATATTATATAATTTAGAATTTGATAAGATGGTTAACATTTGGTTTGAATCCAATGATCTATAATCGAATATATAGCCTAGATGAAGTTATAAACTTGATATATAATTAACGAGAAGTTGACTTGTAAACAGAGTTTATGAAGTAAATTTATAATAACTCGATAGATGGAATTTTAACCTGTAATGGTATTAACGTTTTAAATCAAGATTTTTTTGATAAATGCGTCCAGTTTCTATAAAGGAATAATATTCTTGTTTTAAAGTGAATAATGATTTAAAAGAAAACCTTTTGCAGATTAAAATGGTTATGAAAGGAAATTGGTAATGTTTTGGGAGTGATAAATTCAAAAAATGAATTTAGAAATTGAGTTGACCTGTAACGGTAGATTATTCCGACGTTCGAAACGTTAATCGAATATGGGTTATTCAAAAGAGAGCTATACTTTGAAATTCGATTATATCGAATTCAAGAAAGTAATATTTACTTTTCGTTTTTAGCAAGTTTTATTTATTTGATTATTTATTTATTTATTCAAATAAATGAATAAAGGTTATATTTTAAAGTTAATATTCTAGAGATTATAGCGCTATCGTTATAAGCATTGATTTGATAAGAAATTAAGAAATGGAGTTAAGGGAACTGACCGGAGATTAGTCAAGTTGAATGGTTTTCTGATTTTCGTTCTATTGTTGGTTTCGACCTTTGGGGTTGGTACTTAGGGAGTTGTTCTCTTACTAGTTTACAGTTAGAGACTGGTGGATGTTGAAGAACAATGATGCATGAATAATTAAAAGAAATGTTTCCCAATGTTAATAATGTATACTTTCTAAATTTAGAGAATAAGAATTTGTGAATATATGGAAATGTTTTTCGATGTTAATAAGAAATATTTTTTGGAATATAGAAAATAAATAGTTTATAATAGATGGAAACGTTTTCCAAGAATCGTGAGATGCTAAACGGGTTGGAGAAATATTTAAATAACGATATAGAAAATGGGAAATTGGGAAACGAATGAGTTAATGATAGATTAATTTAAAAAGGTCTTAATATTGTTTGATGGTTGATCGGTAGAATTTCCATTTGGAAATTGGATTATTTTTTGTATGGATGTTTTCCATTGATAGTTGAATAACCGAATATTAAAGTTTTTGGCCATTTTTCCGTTGTCAATACGGGGAGATCGAGATCAGGTATATTATCTTAAAACCACTCCGTATGGGCATTAACATTGCGAATCAATTATGCTGAAGACAATTAAAGATGGAGTTTATGCAAGGACTGTTCTAGCGATCCTAGTAAAAATTTCCAAAGATGGATTTACGAAATAGTGCCTTTGGTTTGTCCAATCCCAGGACAACTTGTATGGACAAATGTTCGATAGAGTATACCTAATAGATCACGTAAGTTGATCTCTTTAAACATATTTACTTTGGTGGCAAAGGTATTCATTTCTCTTAGCTTTATACCCATGGTATTTTTTAGGGAAATCAATTTATGATTTGGCAGGTATGACGATGTGGCAGTCAATGTAAATGAAGATGTGATCTGTCTAAAGATAGTTATGACCTCAAGCCTCTTCAACCGGGAAATGGTATAAAATGGGGTACATCACATGGATAAGTGGTTTGCTCCCAATTAGGGTGTATTCTTACCATCTAAAGAAATTTCTATTTGTTCTTCTTTTGCTTTTGTATCTCCTGGGAATACGGTGGACCCAAACCGTAAGGTAACAATATATTCGGAACATTCAAGCGAAATGAATGGCCGGTCATGTTTAGCCAGGGTTGCAAGATGTTCTTGTTGAATCCTAGTGTATTTTTTCTAGAGGTACATTGTTGGAAGGTGGTCCCATACCTTGCCATAGTTGGAAATCCATTCCCTAATAAGAACCCGCGGTTTTGATTGTATAATATGTATGTAGAGCGTGAAATGCAAATGTTATGCTAGATTGCTATTTACTTGATGTAGACACTATTGTAATATTAGAAAAGTATTGATTTTAAAAAATGTTTTGGGTTATCGTAAGGTATAAACCATCGGTATTTATGTGTGGATTGGTCTTACAATTATCCTTTCTTTTGAAAGGATTTTTAAAAGTTAAACCAAGTGGTTGGAGTTTACTCACACAAGTCCCATGACTGACCCAGAGTTTATTTTGTTTTGTTTTACCCTAAACTCTTGGATGCCCAAATTTGTACGGGCAGTCAAGCACTCGGAATTTTATAGATATACTTGGAAGAACTTGGAGCAGGAGGCTTGAAACGACCAAACTCTCCCGTAAGGGAAAGCCCGGATTGAGTTGAGAATACGATGCATAAGAACACAAACAACAGAACATTTCATTGCTATTACAACAATTTACATCAGAGTTCAAGAATATATCAGAGTTCAAATAATTTATAGCAGAAAAAAAATCAGAGATTTAATTACATAACAGCGGAAAATATATACATAAATATAATGTACAGAGGAAATCATCTACAACCACAACTTAAAGAGATATACGGATACAAAGCTTTCTGAATATAGCTCTAGCTGTAGTTCGGGATCTTGTGAAAAGAAGTATCTACGAAAACCAAAACTACTAGCTGCCCATGTGGAAAATATGGGCACCTAGAGTTTAGGTAGAAACAATAAACTCCGAGTCAGTCATGGGTTATTAACTTAATTTTAAAATTAGGTGAATCAAGGGACCACGTCGTATAACATGGATCGGGTTTACTCCCAAGAAAACCTTAAACGAACTGTTTATAAAAAATGCAATGCTTTTTTGGAAAATGAAGCTATTATAAGACTCAGGTCCCATCACACAATGCAATGCAAGCCGAAGGATAGAGTTTTACCTTATAATAGCCAAACATGCTTGGTACGTTTTAAAACAAACCATTTTGATATTACTATAAGTGTATAGTGTCAAACAACTTCAAATGTAAATGTATCAATCATAGACGGCATAGTACCCCATCCTACTATGTCGCCATAAAGGGTTACAACTAATGCCGAAAAGTGTCGTATTGGAAATTGGATTCTGTCATGAGTCAAGGCAAGGGATGGTCTCCTTAGCGATTCGAGACACTCTAGCAAATGCCTTAGGGCTCGGACGCTGGCGAGCCCTGGATCCTGCAGAGCCGGTCCACACTTACTTTAGTGGATTAATTATTCCTGAACACACGTTTCCCGGTTCTATAGAACCTATCACTTGGCCACTAGGGACCAATATCCGAGGAGCCTCGCATTCCATCATCCAAACAGGTAAAAATATATAAACGTCTGGGCTCCATACCATGACACCACCCATAGCTAGAAAGAAACGTCCTGCACTCCCTGCGTTCCCTTATCCCGTTTCTGACTCATGCCGCCGTGTGAGGGTTACGAATTAATGCTATACACAAAGCTATGTTATTTAAAGCTGTGGTTTGATCATCAACCACAAAACTCTACTTTTCAATAAGAAGCCTTGATCCTTTGCATCTCCGCATGCCAGACTGACAATTCATGCCATACGACATATGTCTATCAATATATAACCTCTAAGCTCATACGTCTCAGAAAAGAGTGTTAAGCAATTGAATAAATTCTCTGGCACCAAACAAATATATACTTAATAGAAATTAATCTCACAGAATGAAATCCAATTCAGACACACATCCATTCACAAGTTCGTTCTGGGTCTAAACGAAATTGGAGGCACCTTATTCCTCGTCCCATATGTCCAGTACAGGAGAGAGGTCCTCGCATATCACGTCGATCTCCAAGTACGTCTGGACGATCACCACTTATTACCTTATCTCGGGTGTATAGCCTAATCAAGACATCAGT
Organism: Allium sativum; assembly: GCA_030737875.1. Lineage (NCBI taxonomy): Eukaryota > Viridiplantae > Streptophyta > Magnoliopsida > Asparagales > Amaryllidaceae > Allium > Allium sativum. Next base: position 449,583,919 of record CM060919.1, read on the forward strand.
AATCATCCAAATGATGTGAAGATCTTCGGTCTTCAACCACAGTCTTCATCGTCGACTTATCATCGAATCAGTTATCCAAAATGGCTATGAACCCGGCCTTTCCAAATAATTCACGTATCTTATAATCAAGTGCTATAAAAACGCAACATACGCCTCATTCCAATCCAGAATATTCTTTTATTCAAGTATTCTTTTCACAATTTAAACCAAATTAATGTTTTCCAAACTAATCGAGATTAGCGAACCTTATCGAAGTAATCATTTTTTTTATTTGCCAAACCCAACCTATTTATCCCATAGAGCAAAACTGGTATTACTCTATATGTAACACCACAGTGTTATCGGTAAAATTAATTATCATTTCGCGTTCAAATCTAATTAAAGATTTAACTATCGCCTGGAGTAAAACTGGCGGTACTCCATTCTCAATCATTGCCCAAATCTGATAATTAAATCATCACCTCCTAATTTCAATCTAATTAAAGATACATTAAAACTCCACTTAGTTTTATTCTTCCAACGATCATTATTTAATGATTATTTAACTTTGGAAACACAAACATGGCACATCGACAATCAACACCGTACCACTGATTTCTACCAATATATAACCTCTAAGCTCATACGTCTCAGAGAAGGGTGTTAAGCAAGAGAATAAATTCTCCGCCACCAAACAGATATATATTTAGCAGAGATCAACAATACGGTTCGAAATACAATGTCAGACATGTAATCCTATCTTTAACTAGGTTAAAGAACCAATGTCGTTTAAAACACAGTTCATGATAAACCCAAAATCACATTCCATTAACCATGGAATCTTCACGGAAAACAGATCAATATATATAATCGATATAAATTTACGTATCCAACCAATAATATAAATGGAATAACAACAAAGCCTATTAAATTCCATATATATTAACAGTCTTCCCCCACAAAAGCTCACTTCGATTATTACCAAATCGAATTCCATTCAATTCCAATTTAATATATTAAATTGGAAAACTTTGGAAAATTTCCATTAAATCTTTATAAAAGATTTATATATTCCAAATCACATTTCACTGTTAATTCGAGTTAAAGAACGAATGTCATTTAAAACACAGTTCACATAAACCCAAAATCACATTCCATTTTATTCCAATTACTAAATATAATTGGAAACTCCAATAATCTTAATTAAAAGATTTATTGTTTCCACAACGGGGTTTAAGAACAATGTTATTTATGAAACCATTCACGACAAACCCAAAAGCCAATTTAATATTAAATATAAGGCTCTGAACAGAAATTATATCGGCTTATATTCAATATCAAATTCTGTAACCAACACATATCGTATGGGGAATAACGATATATATCTATCTTCCAAATTACTCTACAATATCCGTATAGTCACGGAATCCAATATCGAAGTATCCCGAAGATGATTTCCATTCAAATCCATTCCAATTCATACATTGGAAAATTCTGGTTAGATTAAAACCATTCACAAATCCAGTTTATTTATTTTAAAACGTTGGATTATCTTTCTAGTTATTAACTAGTTCATTTTGATACAAATATATTTTTATCTTTACAAACATGGAATTTTTCATCCAAATTCTTTTCAAATCATTTATTACGATTTTACACAAATTATTAATAATTTTAATAATTCTACCAAGGCCCGTACTATCGGTTTCTAATAACGGCCACCGAACTGCATCCATAGCAACATTTTCCAAATTTGATCTGGACATAAATCCAAATCCAACCATTAAATTTTAGAGCTCTTATATTCACTGGAAAGCTTTTTCCGATACGAACCCAATGGTTCCGGTTTTAGGAGAATCCAACGGTCGGATCTCCCGTAATACCAATTCGAAGTCAATGGTTGAAATTCGCGAGCGGTCGCAGTGCGAGCGTTCTATTCAGGCCATCAATATATATATATATAATATAATATATTTCGTTCAAAACGTATTTTATAAGTTCGTTTTAAAAATGATTCCCACTTTCATTTCAAATTTAAATCAAAATTGAATACTCCTTATCATTATAATATTTAAATGATAATATTTTCAAAATATCAAATTTTGAAATCATTTCCTTTTCGATATTCATTATAAAAATGAATCAAACCGGTATAAATATCGTTTGTGTTAAAATGGCGCAAATTTAATCAACATGGCTTCACATATTTCAATATTTTCATATCTTTCCAAAATCAGACATCAAATTCACATTTTAATTCTTTACCGAATATTATTTTAAAATATTAGCTATTTTAAAATATTCGTTATTCCTGAATTGGAATCAGACACAATCAATTGCCATATAATGTTATTTATTTGGATTTCATACAACACATGTACACAACAATAATGATGCACAATCAGTCAACATCCAGAGTGCATTACACAACTGCATAAGCATTAAATAGAAATAATTAACGCTTACAACAGTTTGTCAACCAACCGATTGACATACAACTAAACAATTGGGATTAGTGTATGCAACGACCTAGATTTTTGAATGTTAATTACGAAATTAATTTCATTGGGACCAGAATGACCAGACGTAACAGTATATTTATTTTCGTTGCGGTTGAAGCTAGTATATAGCGATGCGTTTATTTAACGTTAGCATAAATAGTGGTAGAACTAACTGTATAAAATAATAAATAAAATATCTAACCCTAAATCAAATCAAATAAAAGCACCCTGTGCGTACTCATGAACCCCAGCCTATTTTTTCGGTCTAGTGAACTATTTTCCACAGCAAAGTTGAAATTCACCATTCCTATGTTGTACCGTTGAAAACAATGTTCTCCTTACCTTCTAAACTTTTGGCTTTATAAAATCCATGCTCTCTTCCTCCCAAACTCAGAAGACCATTCCTTATTCCTCATCAACAAGAAAAAAATAGAACCTACCTACTGCCAAATAAAACAAAACATATAAATTAATGAACCAAAAAAATCGTGTAAACACATTTCCTATAGCTGAAGCGCGCATGGCCTAAATGAGAAAATCATCACCCTGTTCTTGATTTCTATCGTGATTTCTGCGCACAAAAGTCTCTGCTATAGTGCATATTTTTTTGGATATTAAATTTTATATATGTTATCTATATAATACCCAACGTTGTATAACATTTCTTTCCGAAAAATAAACTAAAAATCATAACCTTATTCCTGAATTCGCGCATGATACTGGGGAGGAGCACGTCATTGTACCATTATCTTAATATTATAATATATATGTTTTCTATTTATATGTTGTAACAACCCGCTCATTCCATGATAGTAGATTTAAATATTTTATATAAATATATTGTCGTATCCGATGCATCACTCAAAATGTCATTTTTCACAAACGATAAAATTAGGACTCGGGACCACTTCCATTGAGTCTAGATCCTCGGTTACGAACTTTTTGACTATAAGCATCGATATGTTCCGAGGTTCGGAATTTGGGCACCCTGGCTAGGGCTTGGTTGAGCTAACCTAGCTCACCATATAACCCCAAATCATCCTCCTTCTCTTCATTCATTCTCCAAACACTCAAAAGAAATAAAAATGGGGAAGGGGAATGAGAAATAGAATTCCCTAAGCAAGGGCTTCCAATCTATAGCTCAATTCTTGTGCAAATCCAATTCTAAGGCATGGGTAAGCTTCTCTATCCTCTTCTCTATCTCCATAGCTCATCAATTTCGGATTTTTCCCGCAACCCTTATTCATATATGTTTGTATGTGAATGTATGAGGTGATTTCGGAGGAGCAAATGATGAATGAGAGGAGCTTTGCTCGTTTGTGTGCTTGTTTTTCCTTGTTGGAGCTTGTTCTTGCCATTCATGAGCCAAAGGTGAGTTCTTTTTGAACTCACATCTATGCCACAAGCCATTGGCTTGTAAAAGTGTAACCTAATGTTCATTTGAGTTTGCATATGCTAGTAAATTAGTTATGTTAGTGTAATTTAGCCGATTCCATGTTTTATGTTTCATAGAGTTGACGACTTATGATAAGGATTGTTCATATGATCCAATGTATATGATATGAGTTGATTTAGTGATGTCGTGAAGCTCCATTGTCCCCCGACACGTTCTAAGTCTTCACAAGTCGCTTGAATCACTTTGATATGCTTTTGTTTGTTCGTTTGAAATAGAGATTATGACATATGTTATTCACACGATCCATACACATAATTGAATCGATTAAGTGGTGTTGTGAAGTACCATTGTCGCACCCGGTAAGTTCTAAGATTTCACAATCCGCTTATATCGAATTTATTTGTTTTGGTTTGGAATTTTGTTCGTTTTAGAATCTATAATCCAAACTAATGCATTCGAGCTTTGCGAGTAGATACGGTGGATCGTAGAGGTCTTATTGTTGTCCCGAAGAAGTCACGAGCCTCGATGATCGGCGTCAGATACTCGCGAAGAGGGGGGGCGAATCCCCCTCGGTCTGGCCTGCAGTCGACCGGTTTTGGCCTGGGCAACAGCCTAGGCCAAAACCGGTCGACAGGCCCAAATGGGGCGGTCAACCGGTTTCACTTCTGTGTGAAAACGGTCGACCGCCCGTTTTTGACTAGTCGACCGTTTTCCAGCTGTGGACTAGAGGGACCTCGGTCCATAGTCTACCCCCATCCAGGCTCTTTCCCGGCCGGAGCTCGGGCCATTTGGACTTCTTTTGTGAACTTCAGCTTCACGAATTCACAGATTCCAGCAGCTCGATTTGTCGTCTTTGATTCTCAAGTGATTCTTCCAATGTGGATCCTTATTGGCCGATTCACATTTGTTTATGATGTGAATTGAATAAGTGATCATTTTAAAGCCCGTGCGCTCTATTTTATATATCGAATTTATTCGATACTCTTGTTAAGGGGATTCACTCCATTAAAACGTGAATTATCGACTCGATATCCTTCAAGTCTATTCTGATGTAGTTTAAAACCTTTCGGTGCTAGTTTAGGATTTCGATACGTTCGTTGATCGAAATTTCAACCGTTATCCCTTGATTTCCTATATGTTGTTGAGATGTGAGTTTATGTTTCATGATGTTCGTGTTCTATTCACTATGGCGACGGTTTTCATGAATAATTGAACCACAATGAATAATGGGGTTTTATATTGTCAATGGGCATCGAACCAACGTTTAATCAGTTTTTAAATTCAAATCCTTTTAAAATAAATTCGGTTTCTAAACCCGGTTCTGATTCATTGATTTATATACGATTCCTTATCCTATCGATCGGACGAGAAATTTAGTTTATTTACCTTAGTAAAACTGAGTACTATAACCCCTATACGTTTACTTCAGCGAATAACTCTTGGACTCATGCGTTCGAACATGTGTGGTGATTTTCCCTGTTTTGAATAGAAACCAATTACGGGTTCGTAAATATTCGAGAATAGCATGTGGTTATGGGACACGTCGTTATTTCCTTATATTAACTAGCTCGGAGTAATTTCTATTCACGCAGATCGATGTGATCCTTTTGCGACTTGTGTTTTGTGGTCCTCGATCGCCCGAGTGGGATTTACGATTCTTGGATTTCACCTATGGGACTTTGGTCCAACCTTCATGATTTATGATTTGAGAATGAACTAACAACGGGTTAGTAAATATTCGAGAATAGCGAGTGGTTATATGACATTTAGCTATTTTCTTATATTAGCTATCTCGGTGTAATTCATAACCACCCGGATCCATGGTATCCGCCTCTATGACATAGTTGTTTGGTTTGCAATCGCCCGAGTGGGAAATTACGATTTGTGACCTTCATCTATGAGACTTCGGTCCAACTTTTTATGATTTCCTATGATTTATGTTTTCCTCTACCGGGGTCACGACCCGACTTCGTGGGGAGGTTCAGCTCAAACAAATGGGTTCGCTACCTAGAGATCGTATCTCATCTATGAACAGACCTGCACCCTCTTTATGATGTTTTCTAGGGATTCATGATTTAGGTGTTTCTCTCTACCGGGGTCACGACCTGACTCTGTGGGAGCTCTGACTCAAACTTATGGGTTCGCTACCTAAAGATCGTATCTCATCTATGAACAGGTCTGCCCCTTTATGATGTTTTCTGGATTTCGAGTGATTTCTGGATTCTTGATTACTTTGACGCGATGCGCGTCAATTTGAGAAATGATTTATGATTCATGATTTACTTTGATGCGATGGTCATCAATTTGATGTGTATTTGGCATTCCGCTGCCATTCATGTGTTTATTTTATTTGGCATTCCATTGTCATTCATGTGTTTAGTTTATTTGGCATTCCGCTGTCATTTCCTGTTGTGTGCTATCATTTGAATGTTGCATTTTATATTAGCTAGGAGATTATTTAGAGATATTGGTGTGCTGAAATTCCATTGTCATTTCCTGATTGTGTCGACATGCCATGTTCATGTCATCCTATGTTATATCTCTTGTTATCTTAGTTTATTTGATAAGTGCAACTAGACTGATCCGTTTATTGTTTATTTCCATATAAATAATACTCGGGTCAGGCCGAGTCATTTTAGGTACTCCTCTGGGACTCATCGCATTATTGATCTTCCGCTTTCAGCTTGCTACTTTGTCTCCGCAGCTTTATGTACTGTTGTACCTATGACATTATCTATCGTTGTGTACATATTCTATTATTTGGATCGTGGTACCTGTATCTATTCTTTTGGGTTTAGTGGATCTTTGTTGACCACTAGCTTGCTGTACACATTCTTCATTTATTCATATCTATTCCGCCTTTATGATTTGATTATTCTGTGTCTGGCTTTGAGATATACCATATTTATGTTATTGTTGTTGCCTATTTTATACTGCTTTCCAGATTGCATATAGCCGTTGTGTAGTTGCCCTATGTGCCAAATGGCCATGTCGAAATTTTAATCGGTATTAGAATTCGATGTGCATTCCTCACATGGAGTAATCATACAATCGGTTGCCCTTCACAAACCTCATTCTCCATTATAGTCTACGACATTTCTCTGAAATGAACTAGACGATAGTGGGTATAGAGGCGGGGTGTTACAGTTGGTATCAGATCAACTTTCCGGAATAGTGTAAGATAGTATGACGATGGTATTGTCTTAAGCCTCTCTCGGGAACCGTGTTTTAGGGTTTTAGTTAGAGTCTTAAGACCCGTCATAGCTTATCTTCCAATACGATTCAATTTTGATTGAATTTTCATCGTTTGAATTCAACTTGAGACTAACTTTGACTTCCTTCTTTTTCCTTAAAGAAGTGAAATAGTTGGTCGCAGCCGTGCAAGTGCCGGTTCACCCAGTGTACCTCCTACGGGAGGGGTGATTATGTCTTAGTGGCCTATTTTTAGTCTTTTAGAATAGTTATCGACCCTCCTCTTCGCGTTGATTTCTATAGTCCATCTAGGGCCCGTGTCCTCTAGTGGTGCTTCTGTTTCATTCTTTGACTCGAGTTGCTAATCAATGTCTGTTTTTGTATAAATTACATTATTAAAATGTAAATTTCAAGTTGTCGATCACTTCGGTGATCATAATTTGACATTGTCATGACTACTTCAATAGTACGAGAAATTTAATTAAATGCCTTAGTAAACATGAGGACTATGGACCATTGTGTTTGCTTTGACGAATAATTACTGAACTTGTGCATTTGAAAACTATTGTGTATCACATTTATCTTGTTGATCATTTATGATCCTTGAAGTTGATTGATCATTGGATATCTTGCCTGTGTGTCGTTACACATGTTGTAAGCATCTTTGATACTGATATTTCTTGATTTCTAGTTAAGACTGTTTTGTATGTCGTTACATACCTAGCATGGTCTATTGATCACTTGTCGGTCGGTATGGAGATACCATGTCTTTGTGACTAAATCTACTCCCTTGTTGTCAGCTATATAGTTTTAGTTCGGTGTAAGATTACCAAGCCTTCGGGCTAAAATAACTCATTTGTTATCTCATTGTGTCGGTATGATTTACCAAGCATTTGTGCTAAATTAACTCAACGAATGCGCAATGATACATTTGTGTTACCTCATTGCGTTCCAAACTCAAGATCAAGAACGAGGGAAAGCGTCCCGCTTCTTGTGATCCCTCTTCTTGAGTCAAGATACGTGTCATTAATTCCTTAATGTCATTTACCTTGTTCAGAGATTATTTTATTTATGTTCTTTTGATATACGTCAACCATGTTCTTCGTTATCAAAAGATATCAATTGTGTTTTATTCGTAAGTTGATAAAGGAATTTTATTTTCTTTATGCCATCCCAAATGATTTATTGAATTTTTATATTTTCGCGAGATCTGCGTGAACATTAGAAATTGTGAGGACTTTCTTGTGTTAACTTGTCTATCGGGTGCGTTAAGGATCTCGAACGAGACGTGGGATGCCATGTTGTAGTTCGGAATTCCTAAACACCATTATGTGACAATCCGACATTTGAAATGATCCTAAAATTAAATTAACCATTAACAAGTTAATCAAAATAATAATATTTTGGATTTTTGCGATTTTTCGTAATCATTTGTTATCTTTCTAGATAATTTATTTCTAGATTTCCTTGAAGCAATTCCAAGAATTTGAGTAGTTCAAGATTTTTAATTAGAAATTATCTTGAATCTTTTCTTTGAGTAAATAAATAACTCCAAGAACAATCACTCCTTGTTTATTTATTGATGTCTCTTGTTGCTGGATTTCAAATCTTTGATTTTCAAGAATTCGTAGTGATTGAGAATCTTGACTAATTCTTATTCCTTGTTTCGATTTGCTAAAGAGAATTTAGTATTCTTGTGATTCCATGGGTCTTCTTATTTTCTCTAGTAAACGATCACTCAAGAGAATGGGAGTTCTCGTTGGGAAGGGAAGATTTGGTTTTGCGATCCACCACAAACTCAATAATTCCTTTCTTCGAATCTATGATCTAGTCGATCATCCGGAAGTGCTATAGTCAATTCACTTATGGACTTAGCCTTGCATTGTTCTTAGAAATGAATATGGAAAGGATGAGCTCTTTTGATATTCCTCCTTTGTTTGCTTGAATCATTTGGATTGACAATTGTCTCCGCACATTTGTTAACCCTTGTCAATCAAATCTTTGGGGATTATGACCTCTTTGGTTTAATCTCATCATGTTAGAGAAACTGTCTATTTGCTTCTTTGATTAATTGTTGATGTTTTTGCGATTTGAGATTTTTGGCAGAAAAATTATCTTAAATCATGTTGTTCCGAAGTGGTAAGTTGTGCACTACTTATCCATCATCTTCTCGATGTTTCTGATTTTCTACAATTTATTATTCCTTCGAGAATTGCTCTCTTTAGCTAACTTCGTTGGAATCTCTGAGTTGTTCTTTTGTGGGCGTTAGCCACCTTGTTGCAAGACTAAAGTGATGAAGTTTGGTATTCACTAATTCGTCGTGATTGAGTTTTGGGAATGGATTAGTCAACCACCGTAATTTCCCATCTCATATCCTAAGAGAAATATCTACTATTGATATCTCGCGTCTGTAGGATGTAGTCATGTTGCTCCTTGAAATTCCAAATTAGATTCGCTTGGTTTTTGTGTATTCTATTGATTCTCATTCCCTTGAGAATCATACGAAGAAAGGCGAGTCTATTTGAATTCATAGCGCTTAGGAATTTTTCTTAAATTATTTTACCCATTTAGGATGACTACCTTCATGGGTAATGGAATTCGAGATTGAACTCTAGTTTTTTATGATCTTGCGAGACGAAATTGGGATCTCACCTAGCCGTTGATGTGAACTTTTCGTTTCGTGTCGGTTCTTGTGGTACCGCTCCATGGTATTGATTTTGGTTGTTACTTACTACTTCATTCTTAAGGAATTGCAGGGACGCAATTCTTTTAAGGGGGGAAGTCTGTAACAACCCGCTGATAGTAGATTTAGATATTTTATTTAAATATATTGTCGTATCTGAAGTGTCACTCAAAATGTCGTTTTTCAAGAACAATAAAATTAGGACTCGGGACCACTTCCATTGAGTCTGGATCATCGTTTACGACCTTTTTGACTATAAGTATCGATATGTTCCGAGGTTCGGAATTTGGGCACCTTGGCTAGAGCTTGGTTGAGCTAACCTAGCTCACTATATAACCCCAAATCACCCCCTTCTCTTCATTCATTCTCCAAAAGCTCAAAAAAATAAAAATGGGGAAGGGGAATAGGAAATAGAAATTCCCTAAGCTAGGGCTTCCAATCTAACGCATAATTCTTGTGCAAATCCAATTCTAATGCATGGGTAAGCTTATCTATCCTCTTCTCTATCTCCATAGCTCATCAATTTCGGATTTTTCCCGCAACCCTTATTCATTTATGTTTGTATGTGAATGTATGAGGTGATTTCGGAGGAGCAAATGATGAAAGAGAGGAGCTTTGCTCGTTTGTGTGCTTGTTCTTCCTTGTTGGAGCTTGTTCTTGCCATTCATGAACCAAAGGTGAGTTCTTTTTGAACTCACATCTATGCCACAAGCCATTGGCTTATAAAAGTGTAATCTAGTGTTCATTTGAGTTTGCATATGCTAGTAAATTGGTTATGTTAGTGTAATTTAGCCGATTCCATGTTTTATGTTTTATTGAGTTGACAACTTATGATAAGGATTGTTCATATGATCCAATGTATATGATATGAGTTGATTTAGTGTTGTTGTGAAGCTCCGTTGTCCCCCGACACGTTCTAAGTCTTCATAAGTCGCTTGAATCACTTTGATATGCTTTTGTTTGTTCGTTTGAAATAGAGATTATGGCATATGTTGTTCACATGATCAATACACATGATTTGAATCGATTAAGTGGTGTTGTGAAGTACCATTGTCGCACCAGGCAAGTTCTAAGACTTCACAATCCACTTATATCGCGTTTATTCGTTTTGGTTTGGAATTTTGTTTGTTTTAGAATCTATAATCCAAACCAATGCATTCGAGCTTTGCGAGTCGATACGGTGGATCGGAGAGGTCTCATTGATGTCCCGAAGAAGTCACGAGCCTCGGTGATCGGCGTCAGACGCTCGTCGGGGGGGGGGGGGGGGGGGAATCCCCCTCGATCTGGCCTGGGCAACAGCCCAGGCCAAAAATGGTCGATAGGCCCAAATGGGGCGGTCGACCGGTTTTACTTCTATGTGAAAATGGTCAACCGCCCATTTTTGTCCAGTCAACCGTTTTCCTGCTGTGGACCAGAGGGACCTCGGTCCATAGTCCACCCCCATCCAGGCTCTTTCCCGGCCGAAGCTTGGGTCGTTTGGTCTTCGTTTGTGAACTTCAGCTTCATGAATTCACAGATTCCAGCAGCTCGATTCGTCGTCTTTGATTCTCAAGTGATTCTTCCAATGTGGATCCTTATTGGCCGATTCACATTTGTTTATGAAGTGAATTGAATAAGTGATCATTCTAAAGCCCGTGCGCTCTATTTTGTATATCTAATTTATTCGATACTCTTATTAAGGGGATTTATGCCATTAAAACGTGAATTATCGACTCGATATCATTCGAGTCTATTCCATGTAGTTTAAAACCTTCGGGTGCTAGTTTGGGATTTCGATTCGTTCGTTGATCGAAATTACAACCGTTATCCCTTGATTTCCTGTATGTTGTTGAGATGTGAGTTTATGTTTCACGATGTTCGTGTTCTATTCGCTACGGCGACGGTTTTCATGAAAAATTGGTCCATAATGAATAATGGGGTTTTATATTGTCAATGGGCATCGAACCAACGTTTAATTAGTTTTTAAATTCAAATCCTTTTAAAATAAATTCTATTTCTAAACCCGGTTCTGATTCTATTGGTTTATATATGATTCCTTATCCTATTGATTAGACGAGAAATTTAGTTTATTTACTTTAGTAAAACTGAGGACTATGACCCCTATACGTTTACTTTGGCGAATAACTCTTGGACTCGTGCATTCGAACATGTGTGGTGATTTTCCCTGTTTTGAATAGAAACCAATTACGGGTTCATAAATTTTCGAGAATAGCATGTGGTTATGGGACATGTCGCTATTTCCTTATATTAACTAGCTCGGAGTAATTTCTATTCACGCAGATCGATGTGATCCTTTACGACTTGCGTTTTGTGGTCCTCGATCGCCCGAGTGGGATGTACGATTCTTGGATTTCACCTATGGGACTTTGGTCCAACCTTCATGATTTATGATTTGAGAATGAACTAACAACGGGTTAGTAAATATTCGAGAATAGCGAGTGGTTATAGGACATTTAGCTATTTTCTTATATTAGCTATCTCAGTGTAATTCTTACTCACCCGAATCCATGGTATCCGCCTCTATGACATAGTTGTTTGGTTTGCAATCGCCCGAGTGGGAAATTACGGTTTGTGACCTTCATCTACGAGACTTCGGTCCAACTTTCTATGATTTCCTATGATTTATGTTTACCTCTACCGGGGTCACGACCCGGCTTCGTGGGGAGCTTCGACTCAAACAAATGGGTTCGCTACCTAGAGATCGTGTCTCATCTATGAACAGACCTACCCCTCTTTATGATGTTTTCTAGGGATTCATGATTTAGGTGTTTCTCTCTACCGGGGTCACGACACGGCTCCGTAGGGAGCTCCGACTCGAACTTATGGGTTCGCTACCTAGAGATCGTATCTCATCTATGAACAGGTCTGCCCCTATTTGATGTTTTCTGGATTTTGAGTGGTTTCTGGATTCTTGATTACTTTGACACGATGCGCGTCAATTTGAGAAATGATTTATTATTCATGATTTACTTTGATGCGATGGTCATCAATTTGAGGTGTATTTGGCATTCCGCTGTCATTCATGTGTTTAGTTTATTTGGCATTCCGTTGTCATTCATGTGTTTAGTTTATTTGGCATTCCGCTATCATTTCCTGTTGTGTGCTATTATTTGAATGTTGAATTCTATATTAGCTAGGAGATTATTTAGAGATATTAGTGTGTTGACATTCCATTGTCATTTCCTGATTGTGTCGACATGCCATGTTCATGTCATCCTATGTTATATCTCTTGTTATCTCAGTTTATTTGATAAGTACAGCTAGACTGGTCCGTTCATTGTTTATTTCCTTATAAATAATACTCGGGTCAGGCCGAGTCATTTTAGGTACTCCTCTGGGACTCATTGTAGGATTGATCTTCCGCTTTTAGCTTGCTACTCTGTCTCCGCAGTTTTATGTATTGTTGTACCTATGACATTATCTATCGTTGTATACATATTCTATTATTTGGATCGTGGTACCTGTATCTATTCTTTTGGGTTTAGTGGATCTTTGTTGACCACTAGCTTGTTGTACACATTCTTGGTTTATTCATGTCTATTCCGCCTTTGTGATATGATTATTCTGTGTCTGGCTTTGAGATATACCATATTTATATTATTTTTGTTGCCTATTTTATACTGCTTTCCAGATTGCTTATAGCAGTTGTGTAGTTGCCCTATGTGCCGAATGGCCATGTCGAAATTTTAATCGGTATCAGAATTCGATATGCATTCCTCACATGGAGTAATCATACAATCGGTCTCCCTTCACAAACCTCATTCTCCGTTATGGTCTACGACATTTCTCTGAAATGAACTGGATGATAGTGGGTATAGAGGCAGGGCGTTACATATGTATACACCCATCGTGCTATAACTTTCTCCTCATTACTAAACATTTCTTCTTAAAGCCGCAATACTCTTCTTATGTTCTCTTCTAAACGAGATCTCAAGTTTAGAAATAAATCGAAACCTTCTCTGAAAACATTATAAGTAAATATATATTCTACCCATCCGTTTGTATGCAAGTCGAAAAGGGAGGAAGGTAGCGTTGACTTAGGCAATGGAGATTAAGGAAGTAGCGACTAGATGATGCTGTCGAGAGCAGGGAGAGGAGTAAGGCGTTCACTTTGGGTCAGTGGGTTGTCGTCAGGCATCAGTAAAGAGCTAGCTGCGTTTGGAGCCGGAGGCTGAAGGTGATGTGGGGTATTTTAGAAGCAGTGGACTGTTTTTGAACGAGAACGCAACTACGATAAAGAAAGGGTGGCACATGATGGTTACAGAGGGTTCCAAGTGTGGGTTAAGATGGACAAATTAACAGTGGCAATAAAAAGGGGTGGAAGAAGGTTTTGAACCTAACTTGACTGCATGTGATAAACAAGAAGTATTCACGGGTCGGCATAGTCGGAGTTGAGGCAAGTCTTACCGGAGAGAGGGGGGTGACGCGAGTGTTCGACCAGTTGGAGGTGACGTGAGCAGTGGTTAGATGGAGCACAGCTGTCACAACAGAAGCACCACTTCGTCGTTTACTATAGAAGGGTAATTGACTGGTGATGGTGGTTGACGAGCTGTTGAAGGATCCAGTGATGGACGTTGGCAGCAGTGAAGTAGGCGGAGCATATTAGAGGTTTACAATGGAAGTACTTTTTCATTTCTAACAAAAAGGAGCAAGGTTGGTGGAGCTTTATTTCACACGAGCGTGGATGGCATGTGTGAAGTGAGTTGCAAGCATGGTTGAACTGCGGTAATGATGGAAGTCAGCGTTCGAGAAGGGAGAGAACGCAGTAGGGTCAAAACTTGTTTTTATGGCCTGAGGTGGTTGCTAGCGGTGGAGGAAGGTGCGTTAATGGTAAGGGGTAGCAGCAGAGGTTGGGTCTGTTAAACAAGTAAGAAGAAGAGGGCGTCAGTGCCTTTTTAGTTTTTACACAAGAAATATAAAGAGAGTTTGGGCTGTGGGTGTTAAAGTGGGCCTTGACCTTTACATAAAAAAGAAAAAAAAAAGGGCCAAGCTTGGAAAGATATGTTTGGTAAAACATGATTTAGGAGGTTTCCTTTGGGTGCGGTTTGTTCGGTGGCTGTTAGGGATGGAACACGGCTTCAAATTGAAAGTGGCGTCCGGTTTTTGGCATCAAGGATAAAGAAAGCTCGTAAAAACTAATACATGGATTAAAAACGGTAATAACATGGTTTAAATTAATTAAGGTAATACCTCTTATATTCAAGTAATTTATAATTAGTTTAGTTAAATAGTCATTTAATATATATATAACTTGAATTTGGTATATCCTTTTTCATACGATATCGGAATTGCGAGAAATTGAGTCATTGGAATTGTGGCGATGAGCATCACGCTGCCGAGCTGATTCTAAAAGGGTTTAAAGCAACTAGAATTTTATCTATGCTCAAACGCTTTTTTGAAAATATATGAAACGACGTGTGAACCGTCAGTCATAAACAAAGGCGAGTTAATTCTCACACTTTTCTGAAATTCTATGTAGTGTTAAATTCATATCAAAATATAATTCATCGTTAATGATAAAAATTGGATGATTGCATGCCTTGGTTGATTGTTTGTTTAATAATTGTCGACAAATTATAGTTGTCATATTGGATTATCTTGATATTGTTTATATATTATTAGCAAATATATTATCTGTGATGCAAGGACGAATAGGTTGGAGGGATCCGACTGGATTCCTCAAAATGTATTGTTTATTTTTCTATATTATTTAATATGGAACTATTTACCCAAATGATATTATATCCTGATTGGATTGATTTAACATTGAACGTTGAATATAAATTCAAATTTGATGTGATGTTTTAATCAATTGACCGTATTGATTAAGTAGTTGGAAGCAAATGATCTGAGACCCTATTTTAAGATTTTAATTCACCGACAGTCTAATCAACGTAGCTAGAGTTATAAAATATATTTTTAACTGAAGTGAGGGTTTAAATTTTAGAAGTTTTATAGTAAGCCAATATTTATGAAAATAAGGTATAATGTTTTAAATAAGATTTATAAGCGTAGAAATCAAATTTTAACCGACGGGTTAGTGTTATAAGTTAACTGTCTAAAGTAAAACAGTTAAGAGCTACCCTTAGATTAATTATATTGATGAAATCAGTTTAACAAATAATGATGTTAAGTGGACTAAGTCAACTATTTAATTAGATAAGGTAATTAGATTAATCGGCTTTTTTTATAAATCTAATGAAATGGTTTACCCAATATTTGATTTAATTTAATGTCTTTTTAACGAGTTTTAAAAATGATTATTGAATTAAAAATCATTAATATAGTTAGTTATAGTTTAAGAAAGTGAATAACTAATCTGTTTTGATCACTAATAAAGTAAATTATTTCTATTTTTATGATGAAATTAATTATTATTGTAATTAATAATAATTAAAGGAATTTACTTCCTAAATGGAAGAAGGGATCGAGATTTGAAATGAAACTTAATTATATCATGAAAGAAAGCTATTAAATTAATGTTTATAAAATGGTTGTGAAGCAAATATGATGTTTGGAATAAGGGTTACATAATTAGGTACAAGCGGGGAAATTAAAAAGAGGTAGGGTTATGAGTTCAAACGTAGCGAGAATAAAGAGTTTTGAAATAAGAAAATCGTTATGTTAAGAAACGATGAAAGGGTTTTGATAAATGGATTTAAATAAAAGGATCTGAGCTGCCAATATACTTGATCGTACTATTTTGACACTGGTAGTTAAAACACCAAACTATCAATGAAATATATTGGACCTTTTTTGATGTGTTGTTTCGAAGAGACCGGGATGGGAACTGGACCCAAAACCACTTCAAATCAACGTTGCGAACGAAACCAACTTGCAGACAATAAAGATGGGGCATTGAAGACCCGTAGAATTTCATAAGCGGAGGAATTACTTATAATCTCTGGGTAGCTTTGAAACAAAAAGAGATACATTGTGATTCTATCGTGGTTGAAATCCAAGGGAATGCAAGGACTTCTCGCTACTGATCCTTGGGGTGATTCCTATACAGGATGCGGGAGGAGAGTGCCTACTGTTCATCCTATTCCTGGATGACTTGTATGGACGAATGTCTGATAGAGTATGCCTAACAAATCACGTATGGTTGGTCGCTTAAAGGTATTACGTCTGGTGGCGGAGGTATTCGTTTCTCTTATCTTTTATACCCATAATATTTTTAGGAAATCAATTAGTGATTTGTCGGGTATGACGATGTGGCATTCAAAGTAAATGGTGGTGTTCTGTTCTGGATGATAAACCTAGCCTCTAGCCTCACAACCGGGAAATGACAGAAATCAGGCAGGCAACATGGCTAGGTGGGTCATACCCAAGCAGGGTGTATTGTCACCAATCTAGAGAAATTCCTTATTTGTCTTCTTTCAATTCTGTATCTCCGCGGATGGACAGTAGGCCCTTAAATCAGTCAGGTGATAATATATTCGCTACACTAAAGCTAAATGAGTGGGCAGTCATGTGTGGCCGGGTTGCAAGACGTTCTTGTTGAACCCGGGTGTATCCCCTCTAGAGTACACTGATCGAAAGGTGGTCCCATACCTTGCCATAGTTGGAATCCAATCTCCAATAAGAGCCATGCGGTTTTTGATTTTATAATAAATATGTAGAGCGTGAGATGCAAGTGTTATACTAGATGGTTATTTATTTGTGGTTTGATAGACACTATTATAATATCACTGAATATTGATATATCAAAACTGTTTTGGGTTATAGTAAGGTAAAAACCATCCGTGTTTATGTGTGGGCTGGTCTTACTATTTTCCTTTTCTTTCAAAAATGATTTCTAAAGTTAAACAAGTTGTTGTTATGTGAATTTACCACTAAAAGTAATTACAGACTGGTCGGGGTGAATTTTGTTTTAAATCAAATGTGCCCGGGTTATGCCGAGTATATTTACAGGGTAGATTTCGCTTGGAGTTCCAGAGAAGGAGTCGAAGTCGAGTCGTATTCCATATATTCTAGTACTAGTTCATTCTGCTGTGTGTATTGATTGATATGAATGTATAATCTGATGTTGTAATATATATACAGTTCTTTTGAATAAAGTATTTGATATATTATATTTTGTTAATTCCGTTGTGAGACTCTGATCTTCTTATTCTTCTATTCTAATAGTTCTATCTTTCATATCTCATCTTCTATTCTTTTTCTATTAATAGTCAGGGTTCGATACTTGGTTTTCGACAGGTAATGCAGAATTTTGTGTTGTTGTCAAAAATTCGGGCGTCGAATTTTCTAGCCATTACAGTTGGTATCAGAGCTATTGGTTTAGTGATAACCTTGGCTCTGTGGCGTAACTCAGTAGAGATGGGGTTAGTAATACCGTAGATTGAGTTTGAATATATATACAAGAGTGCGTGTTTGTAATTTGAATATAAAATTGTTTTAAATTATTTTGTTAAGCGAGTAAATAAAATAATTTTGCCTGAATTATGTTTTTATATAAAAGTAAAATAATTTTCCTGTAGTATAGAAAAACCGGGTGTTTGGTTGTTTTACTTGATTTGATTGAAATTTGAATTGAATTATGAAATAAAATTGAACCAATTAGTAACTGAATCTGGAAAAGAAATTTAATAAGGATAAATGGAATTAAATAATTAAATTTAACCAAACAAATTCAAATGGTTAAGTTAATTGTGTATTGTGATTGATTGGATGTTAGTTTGGTTGAATAAAATTTATTAACAGATAATAAGAGATTGAATGAAATGGAAAGCAAGGAAATAAATTCCAGTATAATAAATCGAGAATAAAATCAGTTATGAAATCAATTGAATCATTCAGACCTGTATTTGTTATTTGCTTTCTAAATTGAGATAAATGCAGATTCCAGAAGGCTATGAACTGATTTGGTTATTGAGATGGAAGTACAGATTGAAAACGAAGAGCATTTAGTTGATTTTGTCCAAATTAAAGTGTTGCCCGACAAACATGTGAAGCTTAATATTATTGGTTGGTGATTGGTTTTATACACCTCAATTGAATAGCCATTTGATTTTGGTTTTTCTTCTGGAAAAGTTCAAGCCCAAAGTGGCAGTTGTAGTTATATCGATCGAACCAAGTAGAGGAGGTGCTGGCGAATTTTTCGAAAATTTTAAAGAGTTTGAATTTATTGTGATGAAAATCCTATAATAATTATTTTAAAATAATTGGGTTGGAACATTCTTCTTACCTTGTAATTTCGAGGACGAAATTCTTTTAAGGGGAGAAGAATGTAACGTCCCGGATTTTTGAACGTTAATTACGAAATTAATTTCATTAGGACCGAACGACCAGACATACAGTGTATTTATTTTTGTTGCGGTTGAAGCTAGTATATGGCGGTGCATTTATTTAACGTTAGCATAAATATCGGTAGAACTAACCGTATAAAATAATAAATAAAATATCTAACCCTAAATCAAATCAAATAAAAGCACCCTGTGCGTACTCATGAAATTCAACCTATATTTTTGGTCTAGTCAACTATTTTCCACAACAAAGTTGAAATTCACCATTCATATGTTGTACCGTTGAAAATAACATTCTCCTTACCTTCTAAAATTTTGGCTTTATAAAATCCATGCTCTCTTCCTCCCAAACTCAAAAGACCATTCCTATTTCCTCATCAACAAGAAAAAATAGAACTTACCTACTGCCAAATAAATAAAACATATAAATCAAATAACCAAAAAAATCGTGTAAACCCATTTTCTATAGGTGAAGCGCGCATGGCCTAAAAGAGAAAATCATCACCCTATTCTTGATTTCAGCCGTGATTTTTGCGCACAAAATTCTCTGCTATAGTGCACATATGTTTGGATATTAAATTTTATATATGTTTCCTATATAATACCCAGCGTCGTATAACATTTCTTTCCGTAAACTAATCTGAAAATCATAACCTTATCCCTGAATTTGCGCATGATATTGGGGAGGAGCACGTCATTGTACCATTGCCTTAATACTATAATATATATGTTTTCTATTTATATATATACACCCATCGAGCTGTAACTTTCTCCTCATTACTAAACATTTCTTCATAAAGTCGCAGTACTCTTCTTATGTTCTCTTCTAAAACGAGATCTCAAATTTAGAAATAAATCGAAACCTTCTTTGGAAACATTATAAGTAAATATATATTCTACCCATCCATTTGTATGCAATTCGAAAAGGGAGGAGGGTAGTGTTGACTCAGGCGATGGAGATTAAGGAAGTAGCGACTGGATGATGTTGTCGAGAGCAGGGAGAGGAGTAAACGTTCACTTTGGGTCGGTGGGTTGTCGTATGGCATCAGTAAGGAGTTAGCTGCGTTTGGAGTTAGGGGCTGAAGGTGATGAGGGGTGTTTTAGAAGAAGTGGACTATTTTTGAATGAGAGCGCAACTACGAGGAAGAAAGGGTGGCACATGATGGTTACAGAGGATTCCAAGTGTGGGTTAAGATGGAGAAACTAACAGTGGCAGTAAAAAGGGATGGAAGAAGGTTTTGAACCCAACTTGACTGCATGTGATAAACAAGAAGTATTCACGGGTCAGCATACTCGGAGTTGAGCCGAGTCTGACCGGAGAGAGGGGGACGGCGCGAGTGTTCGGCTAGTTGGAGGTGACATGAGCAGTGGTTAGATGGAGCGTGGGTGTCACGAAGGAAGCACCTCGTCGTTGTTTACTGTAAAAAGGTGATTGACTGGTGATGGTGGTTGACGAGCTTTTGAAGGATCCAATGACGGATGTTGGCAGCAGTGAAGTAGGCAAAGCATGTTAGAGGGTTACGATGGAAGTACTGTCGCATTTCTAACAAAACGGTGCAAGGTCGACGGAGCTTCATTTCACACGAGCGTGGATGACATGTGAGAAGTGAGTTGCAAGCATGGTTGAACTGCGGTAATGATGGAAGGCGGCGTTCGAGATGAGAGAGAACGCAGTGGGGTTGTAACGACCCGTGTTTTTCGACCATTTGAATATGAATATTTAAAATTAGTTTTAAATATTATGTTGGGAACATTAATGGAATTTAATACTTAATTCGTTATTGAAACGAAGTTGAACGTTATAATTTATATATAATATAAATTCGAGTTTGAAAATGGCGTGCAGTTCGTAAATTGGAGTTTTGAACTTCAACTGAGAATACAGGATTCGATATAAGTCGGATTTCTGTGAAACAAGACACGTTGGGGCCGTATTGGAAATAGCTTTCATATGAAAGAGAAAAATCCAGATTTCGTGTTATAGTTTGATAGTTATGGCTAAATCAAATTTTGAAATAGTCGCTATGGAAAACCGTTATTTAATTATAGGCTTTTAAAATAGCCGTTTTGCAAACGGACTCAGATTTCGACGAAATCAGTTTCATTAGAACCGTATCGCTAAATTATTGTATGGTGGTGAATTGCATGGAAAACCGATATCGTATATGACCACAGTAACCATAAACGCCCGTTCAAATTCTATAGCGCGTATTAAAATAAATAAAAGGATATTTGGCATAACTTGAGCAGACAATCGAATTAGGCCACGAAACCAGTTCCGTTGAGTTCGTATCGCCGATTAGAGTCAGGATATGTATATAGTTTGTTATTTTTAGAGATCGAGAAATTTGACGTTAAAAAGGGTAGGGCGGTTCGAGGTAAAAACAGCCTACCGGGGCAACAGTCTCAGAATGCGACGAAATTAGTGCCGTTGGGTTCGTATCGAAAAGTTATTGTCAGACTTCGCAGTTTCGAGTTGATTTGATTTATCTAGTGACCGTGAAAAAATATAACGTGTGTTCATTTCTGGTTTTATAAGGGAATTTTTTTCAAACGACCTCGGATTGCGACGAAACTTGTCCCATTGGATCCGGAATACCTTTTTACACCAAGATTAGCCTTTTTATCAGTAGACGACAGTCGGTTGTGGTGGTTTCTGTGTGTTACTTCACGATGAAGTTTCATTTAATAATAATCATATAAAACCTAACCGTTCAGTGAAATATGTGCAGCATACTCTAAACATTAAAATAAAAATATCAGTTCAATTTAATTGTGAGGCTGACCTAACACTGATACCTATCCCTTAAACCCGAAGTTATACCGATAACCTATTCATAGCTTCTGCTATCTTCCCTCGTCACGTACAATTGGTTCCCCAACTTCGCTGTTAAGGAAAACCGTGATTTAATCGCATCGTACCCTCTGTCCCCTCGCACTTCTATATATTCAACTGATTCCCTTCGTTTTATCACTTCTAAAAAAACCTCTATACACGGTCAACCCCAGTTTGAGCCGCCACCTACCATGAACGACCGAACCATATACTTCCATTTTTCACCTTTAATTTTCCACGAATTTCTTCATCCATTCGCGCAACATCAACTACAGACTTCTAGAGGGGATGGAGACAGACCGGATCAACGGTGATGATGGAGTTTAAGCCACTGTAGCGGCCGGAATTTGAACAGAAAGGGGGCGCGGTTCCTGGACTTTTAAGGACGGTTGGTGATGCTGGGTAACTCGGGATTCATGGCGAAGGGGGAGAGGGTGTAGCCGGTCAGTTCGCTGGCCCCTGATCTATCTCCGATCGAGTTGTGGAGGTGCGGCTCCGTCAAGATTCAGGACATCGTGATTTTTCGAAATTTGCAGAAGTCAAATACCTGGTTCTCCTTTCCAAATGAAAAGGGACGGGTTCAAAACCGGAAACGAGGAAGAAAACAACGGTTTGCTTAGTTATCCTTTAATTAAGTAATTAATTTAAAGCCTATAATTAAGGGTAGAATTGGTCAACCAAATTGTGTACTTATTATATGTATAAACGCTGCAGGGTTTGGCATTCGAATGGAACAAAGGACGGAAGAGAAAAAGAAAAAAGAAAAAAAAAGAAAAAAAAAACTTCTAGGATTTCACCCGAAGCAGTACATCGGACTGAATGGAATCAGATTCATTAACCTATGACTTAAGGTTTAACTGTTAAATTAAAGTTGGATGAGTTATAATATCAATAACTAATCGGTTTCGTTCCAGATCAAAGAAATGGTTAAATAAGCCAATTTTGGACTGCAGATAGCGAATAACAGTAGAGACTTTCAGAACCGACAAGGAGGAAAATTAGCTTGGCTTGTTATTCTCTAAAACAACGTAATTAGTTTAATCAAAATATAATTAAGGAAATATTTAATTAATTATAATTGTGTGCTAAATCCTTGATAATTTCTTATTGCCTAATCAGAATTGAATGGACCCAAATCTGTTAGGACCGTAGCGATGAAACTAAGTTCTGGAACCATCTTGGACAACACTGGAATTAGCATGAATTTTCTGATAAATTAAACACCTGTTTAATTTAACCGGAAACCGAGCCACTTTGGTGACAATGGAATCGAATCAGGTGAGTTAAACTCACTCAGTTTTTTTCCCATTTATATTTTATATAAATTGGGTTCTTTATTTTGTGTGTTTTGCTTGCTGATGGATGCTTATTTGCTAGTTATCTATTTAACTGTTGATTTAACCGATGAAATTAAACCGTGTTTAATTTCAATGAAATACCAAATCGTTATGTTAACGATTGGTTCCAATAAAGGTGATTTGCCTTGGTTGGTCATGTTTATTTATAAACATGTTTAAATGGTTGAATTGTTTGAATTGCTTATGATTGATGATAAATGGTTGCTATTTAGTATTATCAGTTAAACAAAAACTGAATGGTCTGATTTGAGATAACCATTTTGTATACAGGGACGAACAGGTTGGAGGGACCCAACCGGATCCCTCAAATGTATTGTTTATTTTCATATTATCATATATGAACTGACCTGTTTGTGTGATTGATTTGATGGTTGATTATTGATTTAATATTCAACATCTGTTTGGTTTAAACCAATGGGCGATATTGGTTAAGTGTTTGGTAGAGTATGGCCTTTAAAACCAATCGAGTTATAGATATTGATTCACCGACAGGTGAATCGATAGAGTTGAGGTTATAAAATTTATTTTATAACCAGAGTTAGATTTGAATTATATTATTTGCATAAAAGTTATTTAAGAGAAATAAATAAATATTTTATTGGTTTAAGACTTTGATTTGTTATGAAAATTATTTTGCAAAGCAAATGCTGATGTTAATCAGACTTACCAGTTGAAGAATAAGAAATGAAGTAAATGGTTAAACCTTGAAAATTTGTTTTGTAAAGAAAACAAATAATTAGAATCTATCTTAATTATATTTTTAATTAATTTAAAGCGAGGATTGTTGAAATCGGTTAATGAGATAATCAAGTTTTTGAGTTAATTAAATCGACCGTTTGGAATTAGAATTGTTATCAAGTTAATGTGTTTTGACTAAAATAGTTAAATGAATATTGTTTGAATTTAAATAAGGATTTAAAAGGGATTAAATATTTAATTTAGTTAATAAAGGGATTAACTACTAAAGTAGTTAATGTTTGAAATAAGTTATTACTTTAATTAATGATGAATTTAGAAATATATTTTTAAATGAGAATTCATTTAAAAAGTTACCGAAGGTAAGATGCAAGCCAATTGAATGGTGAAGGGAAATAAACGTACTAAATTATATGAATTAAGTGAAAGGAGATTACGATAAAAGGGTTTATTATAAACCAGAGTTTTAAGTGAGATTCAAAGGGTTAAGACGTTAATTTTACATTAACGTTATTTGAAAACGAGATCAAGTAAAAAGGAGAATTTTAAATGAGATTTAAAAATGGGAAATTGAATATAGTTATTCGAGATAGAATTAGCCAAACATAATTATTCGGCTGAGTTGCCATTTCGTACGACTGCTAGCGTAATTCGCAGGGCTGCAGATAGCCTACGGCGGTCGGATGTTTCCTGAGGGATTCAGGCGTAACCATTGTGATCGCTGTGATCTAGAGTCAAGCGAATGGGGTTAAGACGAATGTTAATTAATCAATTAGAATTATTCAAATATCGTATTGTTGAATATTAAAAGAATTGGAAGTTTCAATTTAACAAAAAGTAAATTAGTTTGTTAAAGGCCAAGTGATGCTGAATACTGAACCAGTGAACTCATTGGAGTGTCAGGTTTGAAACACTGTATATTTTGATAGTTAAAACACCGACTATCAAATCTGACCAATACGATTGTTGGTATGGAAAGACCGGGATCGAATTTATATTCGAAAACCATTCCGTCCAACAAATACGTGAAGATCTCAGAAGATGATCGAGATGGTGCTATGAAGACCGTGGATTTTCATAAACGGAAGAACCACTAATATTCTCTGCCTGGCAAGCAGAGATAAACTGTGATTCTGTCGTGGTTGGAATCTACGGGGTTGCAAGGACTTCTCGCTACTGATCCATGGGGTGATTCCTATATGGGTGCAGTAGGAGAGTGCCTTCGGTTCATCCTGTTCCTGGATGACGTGTATGGACGAATGTCTGACAGAGTATTTCCAAAGTGTCACGTACGTTGATTTCTTCAAACGTACAATAGTTGTTGGCGGGGAATCGCCGTTCTCTAGCTTCCAACTAGAGTATTTTTGGGGTCGTCAATTAGTGATATCTGACGGATCTGACGATGTGGCATTCAAAGTGAATGACGACCAGATGATCAGAAGTTAATTCTGGCCTCAAGCCTCATCAGCCGGGAAATGACAAAAATCGGGCAGGCAGCATGGCTATGTGGGTCGCTCCCATTAGGGTGTATGATCACCTATCTAGAGGAAATCCTATTTGCTTCTTAAATCTATGTTTCGATGCTGTCCCTTTTCGGGCAGACGGTTGCTGATCCCAACCGTCGGTGATATACATTCGATACACTCAAGCGAAATGAGTGGTCGGTCATGTGAGGGCCGGGTTGCAAGAAGTTCTTGTTGAACCCAGTGTATTCGTCTCTAGAGATACACGATCGGCAGGTGGACCCATACCTTGTCAAGTTGGAATCCAATCTCCAATAAGCGCCCGCGGTTTTTGATTGTATACTATATATGTGGAGCGTGAGATGCAAGCGTTCCACTAGATTGTTATTTACTTGTAATTAGACATTATTATAATATCAGAAAAGATACTGATTTCAAAGCTGTTTTGGGTTATCGTAAGGTAAAAACCGTCCGTATTTATGTGTGGATTTGGTCTTACGATTATCCTTTTCCTTTGTAAAGATTTTGAACTCTAAAATCAAGTTGGATGGTTCACCCTTATTACTGTGCGAGTTTATCTCACTCTGGTCCACCAGACTGACCCGGTGTTTTGTAAATGCTCGGGTTAGGCCGAGTTGTACAGGTCCAGGTTATCGACGGCTGTGAAGAGACGAGCTGGAAGAGTCCAGACGTATGATATTACTATTCCGCTGTGTGTTATATGAGGACAGATTATTATCACTGTCCAGATGTGTACTCTGATATTGTAAGTATTTCAAAAGTTTTTCAATAAAGGTTATTTCTGTATTATAATTTGTTCCGCTGCGATGTGAGACTCTGGGTTGTGTTGTTTCTTCTTCTTCTTCTATTCTAATATTTCTTCCTTATCTATTCTCACCCTCTAAATTCTTTCTATTAATGATCTGGAATGTTCGATGTCTGAATGGTCAACATGGTAATTTGATGTTGATTTTCAGAGTCGAAAATCCCGGTTCGTTACAGTGGTATCAGAGCTTAAGGTTAAGTAATTACCTTGGCTCTGTGGTGTAACTCAGTAGAGATGGGGTTAGTAATACCCTAGATTGAGTTTGAGTGTATATATATGAGCGCGTATTTGTAAATTGATATAAAAACTATTTATATTGTGTTGATTGGTTTGTCGGGTAGTTTATGAATTCTGGTCGATACAGTAATGCAAACTGTGTCGATAAGTGTTTCTAAACTCTTAAACAGAATAATTCGACACAGTATGTTTTTGAAAGAGGGTAAATGATATAATTTACCCAAATTATATTTTGATATAAAAGAATGATTAATATTTGAAGTATTATAGTATATTGGATGTGTTGGTTGATGATAATTGAAATGGTTATATAATAACCAATTAGAATTCGTATAATATGGAATCAGATGAATTAAATCTGACATCTAAATCAGAATTGGAATTAAAATTCCTTAAAGTGGGAAAGATTTGTAAATGAACTTGGATTAAATATATGAAAATTTTAAAATCCTGGGAGGTTTTAGATTGTTTTACAAGCCTTGCAAAGGATATTTTGAAATGGATTTCAAAATGAAAGTGTTTAGAACTAGTTTTGAAAGTGACATAGTATTGAACTCACTTCGATAGCTGGAAAATAGATTCCAATGATGATCCGGACATCATCGGTGTTCATTTTCGAGTGGTAAGTGACGGATTACTACCAAAGAT
The DNA here is from genome assembly GCA_030737875.1 of Allium sativum. Taxonomy (NCBI): domain Eukaryota; kingdom Viridiplantae; phylum Streptophyta; class Magnoliopsida; order Asparagales; family Amaryllidaceae; genus Allium; species Allium sativum. Next base: position 449,610,982 of record CM060919.1, read on the forward strand.
TTTGTTTTGAATTGCTTTGAGAAAAACGAGTTGTTTTGAATCCTGAAAAAGATTATTTGATTTTTTTGAAAAAGCTGAATTGTTTAAAAACTCCCAGGGAAAGTGTTTGAACAAGAACAAGATTAAATAGAATTTGTGAAAACAAATATGAATTGAAACCAATTAACTGGAAATTGAGTCGGGACATAATATATCAAGTGGAATCAGGTTTGGAATGGGGAGACAGGAATATGAAATGGTGATGGACTGGTGAGTTAAGAGTTGAAATTGATGATGGATGGAAATTGAGTCAAGAATGGGAATTGGCTTGGACGCATGAAGGAGTTGGTTCTGAGGATAAAATTGGAAATTTGTCTGGGAATACATTTGTATATGCTGACAGGGCAGCAGATGGAAATGATATAACGATATGCCCGACAAAAAGGTACACGTTTATTTTTATATGGATTTGGTGATTTATGAGCCTGTTTGGCAAGCCGCTTGGCTGTTTCATTTTCTTTTGGATTGGAGAAGGCCTAGAGAGGCGAGTTGGAGTTGTACCGATTGAGCCGTACAGAGGAGGTGCTGGCGAAATTTTTCGGAAATTTAAGGTGTTAGATAATTTTCAATATTTTTGAAATATTGATTTATAGTATTGAATTGATTTAAATTAAATTGGATTTGAATGTTAGTGAGTTTATAACGTCCTTTCTTACCTTAGCAATTTCGAGGACGAAATTATTTTAAGGGGGGAAGAATGTAACGACCCATGTTTTTCGACCATTTGAATATGAATATTTAAAATTAGTTTTAAATATTATGTTGGGAACATTAATGGAATTTAATACTTAATTCGTTATTGAAACGAAGTTGAACGTTATAATTTATATATAATATAAATTCGAGTTTGAAAATGGCGTGCAGTTCGTAAATTGGAGTTTTGAACTTCAACTGAGAATACAGGATTCGATATAAGTCGGATTTCTGTGAAACAAGACACGTTGGGGCCGTATTGGAAATAGCTTTCATATGAAAGAGAAAAATCCAGATTTCGTGTTATAGTTTGATAGTTATGGCTAAATCAAATTTTGAAATAGTCGCTATGGAAAATCGTTATTTAATTATAGGCTTTTAAAATAGCCGTTTTGCAAACGGACTCAGATTTCGACGAAATCAGTTTCATTAGAACCGTATCGCTAAATTATTGTATGGTGGTGAATTGCATGGAAAACCGATATCGTATGTGACCACAGCAACCATAAACGCCCGTTCAAATTCTATAGCGCGTATTAAAATAAATAAAAGGATATTTGGCATAACTTGAGAAGACAATCGAATTAGGCCACGAAACCAGTTCCGTTGAGTTCGTATCGCCGATTAGAGTCAGGATATGTATATAGTTTGTTATTTTTAGAGATCGAGAAATTTGACGTTAAAAAGGGTAGGGCGGTTCGAGGTAAAAACAGCCTACCGGGGCAACAGTCTCAGAATGCGACGAAATTAGTGCCGTTGGGTTCGTATCGAAAAGTTATTGTCAGACTTCGCAGTTTCGAGTTGATTTGATTTATCTAGTGACCGTGAAAAAATATAACGTGTGTTCATTTCTGGTTTTATAAGGGAATTTTTTTCAAACGACCTCGGATTGCGACGAAACTTGTCCCATTGGATCCGGAATACCTTTTTACACCAAGATTAGCCTTTTTATCAGTAGACGACAGTCGGTTGTGGTGGTTTCTGTGTGTTACTTCATGATGAAGTTTCATTTAATAATAATCATATAAAACCTAACCGTTCAGTGAAATATGTGCAGCATACTCTAAACATTAAAATAAAAATATCAGTTCAATTTAATTGTGAGGCTGACCTAACACTGATACCTATCCCTTAAACCCGAAGTTATACCGATAACCTATTCATAGCTTCTGCTATCTTCCCTCGTCACGTACAATTGGTTCCCCAACTTCGCTGTTAAGGAAAACCGTGATTTAATCGCATCGTACCCTCTGTCCCCTCGCACTTCTATATATTCAACTGATTCCCTTCGTTTTATCACTTCTAAAAAACCCTCTATACACGGTCAACACCAGTTTGAGCCGCCACCTACCATGAACGACCGAACCATATACTTCCATTTTTCACCTTTAATTTTCCATGAATTTCTTCATCCATTCGCGCAACATCAACTACAGACTTCTAGAGGGGATGGAGACAGACCGGATCAACGGTGATGATGGAGTTTAAGCCACTGTAGCGGCCGGAATTTGAACAGAAAGGGGGCGCGGTTCCTGGACTTTTAAGGACGGTTGGTGATGCTGGGTAACTCGGGATTCATGGCGAAGGGGGAGAGGGTGTAGCCGGTCAGTTCGCTGGCCCCTGATCTATCTCCGATCGAGTTGTGGAGGTGCGGCTCCGTCAAGATTCAGGACATCGTGATTTTTCGAAATTTGCAGAAGTCAAATACCTGGTTCTCCTTTCCAAATGAAAAGGGACGAGTTCAAAACCGGAAACGAGGAAGAAAACAACGGTTTGCTTAGTTATCCTTTAATTAAGTAATTAATTTAAAGCCTATAATTAAGGGTAGAATTGGTCAACCAAATTGTGTACTTATTATACGTATAAACGCTGCAGGGTTTGGCATTCGAATGGAACAAAGGACGGAAGAGAAAAAGAAAGAAAAAAAAAAAAAACTTCTAGGATTTCACCCGAAGCAGTACATCGGACTGAATGGAATCAGATTCATTAACCTATGACTTAAGGTTTAACTGTTAAATTAAAGTTGGATGAGTTATAATATCAATAACTAATCGGTTTCGTTCCAGATCAAAGAAATGGTCAAATAAGCCAATTTTGGACTGCAGATAGCGAATAACAGTAGAGACTTTCAGAACCGACAAGGAGGAAAATTAGCTTGGCTTGTTATTCTCTAAAACAACGTAATTAGTTTAATCAAAATGTAATTAAGGAAATATTTAATTAATTATAATTGTGTGCTAAATCCTTGATAATTTCTTATTGCCTAATCAGAATTGAATGGACCCAAATCTGTTAGGACCGTAGCGATGAAACTAAGTTCTGGAACCATCTTGGACAACACTGGAATTAGCATGAATTTTCTGATAAATTAAACACCTGTTTAATTTAACCGGAAACCGAGCCACTTTGGTGACAATGGAATCGAATCAGGTGAGTTAAACTCACTCAGTTTTTTTCCCATTTATATTTTATATAAATTGGGTTCTTTATTTTGTGTGTTTTGCTTGCTGATGGATGCTTATTTGCTAGTTATCTATTTAACTGTTGATTTAACCGATGAAATTAAACCGTGTTTAATTTCAATGAAATACCAAATCGTTATGTTAACGATTGGTTCCAATAAAGGTGATTCGCCTTGGTTGGTCATGTTTATTTATAAACATGTTTAAATGGTTGAATTGTTTGAATTGCTTATGATTGATGATAAATGGTTGCTATTTAGTGTTATCAGTTAAACAAAAACTGAATGGTCTGATTTGAGATAACCATTTTGTATACAGGGACGAACAGGTTGGAGGGACCCAACCGGATCCCTCAAATGTATTGTTTATTTTCATATTATCATATATGAACTGACCTGTTTGTGTGATTGATTTGATGGTTGATTATTGATTTAATATTCAACATCTGTTTGGTTTAAACCAATGGGCGATATTGGTTAAGTGTTTGGCAGAGTATGGCCTTTAAAACCAATCGAGTTATAGATATTGATTCACCGACAGGTGAATCGATAGAGTTGAGGTTATAAAATTTATTTTATAACCAGAGTTAGATTTGAATTATATTATTTGCATAAAAGTTATTTAAGAGAAATAAATAAATATTTTATTGGTTTAAGACTTTGATTTGTTATGAAAATTATTTTGCAAAGCAAATGCTGATGTTAATCAGACTTACCAGTTGAAGAATAAGAAATGAAGTAAATGGTTAAACCTTGAAAATTTGTTTTGTAAAGAAAACAAATAATTAGAATCTATCTTAATTATATTTTTAATTAATTTAAAGCGAGGATTGTTGAAATCGGTTAATGAGATAATCAAGTTTTTGAGTTAATTAAATCGACCGTTTGGAATTAGAATTGTTATCAAGTTAATGTGTTTTGACTAAAATAGTTAAATGAATATTGTTTGAATTTAAATAAGGATTTAAAAGGGATTAAATATTTAATTTAGTTAATAAAGGGATTAACTACTAAAGTAGTTAATGTTTGAAATAAGTTATTACTTTAATTAATGATGAATTTAGAAATATATTTTTAAATGAGAATTCATTTAAAAAGTTACCAAAGGTGAGATGCAAGCCAATTGAATGGTGAAGGGAAATAAACGTACTAAATTATATGAATTAAGTGAAAGGAGATTACGATAAAAGGGTTTATTATAAACCAGAGTTTTAAGTGAGATTCAAAGGGTTAAGACGTTAATTTTACATTAACGTTATTTGAAAACGAGATCAAGTAAAAAGGAGAATTTTAAATGAGATTTAAAAATGGGAAATTGAATATAGTTATTCGATATAGAATTAGCCAAACATAATTATTCGGCTGAGTTGCCATTTCGTACGACTGCTAGCGTAATTCGCAGGGCTGCAGATAGCCTACGGCGGTCGGATGTTTCCTGAGGGATTCAGGCGTAACCATTGTGATCGCTGTGATCTAGAGTCAAGCGAATGGGGTTAAGACGAATGTTAATTAATCAATTAGAATTATTCAAATATCGTATTGTTGAATATTAAAAGAATTGGAAGTTTCAATTTAACAAAAAGTAAATTAGTTTGTTAAAGGCCAAGTGATGCTGAATACTGAACCAGTGAACTCATTGGAGTGTCATGTTTGAAACACTGTATATTTTGATAGTTAAAACACCGACTATCAAATCTGACCAATACGATTGTTGGTATGGAAAGACCGGGATCGAATTTATATTCGAAAACCATTCCGTCCAACAAATACGTGAAGATCTCAGAAGATGATCGAGATGGTGCTGTGAAGACCGTGGATTTTCATAAACGGAAGAACCACTAATATTCTCTGCCTGGCAAGCAGAGATAAACTGTGATTCTGTCGTGGTTGGAATCTACGGGGTTGCAAGGACTTCTCGCTACTGATCCATGGGGTGATTCCTATATGGATGCAGTAGGAGAGTGCCTTCGGTTCATCCTGTTCCTGGATGACGTGTATGGACGAATGTCTGACAGAGTATTTCCAAAGTGTCACGTACGTTGATTTCTTCAAACGTACAATAGTTGTTGGCGGGGAATCGCCGTTCTCTAGCTTCCAACTAGAGTATTTTTGGGGTCGTCAATTAGTGATATCTGACGGATCTGACGATGTGGCATTCAAAGTGAATGACGACCAGATGATCAGAAGTTAATTCTGGCCTCAAGCCTCATCAGCCGGGAAATGACAAAAATCGGGCAGGCAGCATGGCTATGTGGGTCGCTCCCATTAGGGTGTATGATCACCTATCTAGAGGAAATCCTATTTGCTTCTTAAATCTATGTTTCGATGCTGTCCCTTTTCGGGCAGACGGTTGCTGATCCCAACCGTCGGTGATATACATTCGATACACTCAAGCGAAATGAGTGGTCGGTCATGTGAGGGCCGGGTTGCAAGAAGTTCTTGTTGAACCCAGTGTATTCGTCTCTAGAGATACACGATCGGCAGGTGGACCCATACCTTGTCAAGTTGGAATCCAATCTCCAATAAGCGCCCGCGGTTTTTGATTGTATACTATATATGTGGAGCGTGAGATGCAAGCGTTCCACTAGATTGTTATTTACTTGTAATTAGACATTATTATAATATCAGAAAAGATACTGATTTCAAAGCTGTTTTGGGTTATCGTAAGGTAAAAACCGTCCGTATTTATGTGTGGATTTGGTCTTACGATTATCCTTTTCCTTTGTAAAGATTTTGAACTCTAAAATCAAGTTGGATGGTTCACCCTTATTACTGTGCGAGTTTATCTCACTCTGGTCCACCAGACTGACCCGGTGTTTTGTAAATGCTCGGGTTAGGCCGAGTTGTACAGGTCCAGGTTATCGACGGCTGTGAAGAGACGAGCTGGAAGAGTCCAGACGTATGATATTACTATTCCGCTGTGTGTTATATGAGGACAGATTATTATCACTGTCCAGATGTGTACTCTGATATTGTAAGTATTTCAAAAGTTTTTCAATAAAGGTTATTTCTGTATTATAATTTGTTCCGCTGCGATGTGAGACTCTGGGTTGTGTTGTTTCTTCTTCTTCTTCTATTCTAATATTTCTTCCTTATCTATTCTCACCCTCTAAATTCTTTCTATTAATGATCTGGAATGTTCGATGTCTGAATGGTCAACATGGTAGTTTGATGTTGATTTTCAGAGTCGAAAATCCCGGTTCGTTACAGGGGTCATAACTTGTTTTCATGGCTTGAGGTGGTTGCTAGCGGTGGAGGAAGGTGCATTAATGGTGAGGGGTAGCAGCAGAGGTCGGGTCTGTTAAACAAGTAAGAGGAAGAGGACGTCAGTGCCTTTTTAGCTTTTACACAAGAAATATAAAGAGAGTTTGGGCTGTTGGTGTTAAAGTGGGCCTCGACCCTTACATGAAAAAGAAAAAGAAAAAAAAGGGCAAAGCCTGGAAAGATATGTTTGGTAAAACGTGATTTAGGAGGTTTCCTTTGGGTGCGGTTTGTTCGGTGGCTGTTAGGGATGGAACACGGGTTTCAAATTGAAGATGGCGTCCGGTTTTTGGCATCAGGGATAAAGAAAGCCCATAAAAACTAATACATGGATTAAAAATGATAAAGACATGGTTTAAATTAATTAAGGTAATTAGCTCTTATATTCAAGTAATTTATAATTAATTTAGTTAAATAGTCGTTTAATATATATAACTTGAATTAGGTATATCCTTTTTCAATTGAGTCATTGGAATCGTGGCGATGAGCATCACGCTGCCGAGCTGATTCTAAAAGGATTTAAAGCAACTAGAATTTTATATATTTTTAAACGCTTGTTTGAAAATATATGAAACGACGCGTGAACCATCAATCATAAACAAAGGTGAGTTAATTCTAACACTTTTCTGAAATTCGATGCAGTGTTAAATTCATATAAAAATATAATTCATCGTTAATGATAAAAATTGGATGATTGCATGCCTTGGTTTATTGGTTGTTTAATAATTGTTAACAAATTATATTTGTCATATTGGATTATCTTGATATTGTTTATACATTATTAGCAAATATATTATATGTGATGCAGGGAAGAACAGGTTGGAGGGATCCGACCGGATTCCTCAAAATATATTATGTATTGTTTATTTTTCTATATTATTTAATATGGAACTATTTACCCAAATGACATTATATCCCGATTGGATTGATTTAACATTGAATGTTGAATATAAATTCAAATTTGATGTGATGTTTTAATCAACAGACCGTATTGATTAATTAGTTGGCAGCAAATGATCTGAGACCCTATTTTAAGACGTTAATTCGCCGACAGGCGAATCGACGTAACTAGAGTTATAAAATATATTTTTAACTAAAGTGAGGGTTTAAATTTTAGAAGTTTTATAATAAGTCAATATTTATGAAAATAAGCTATAATGTTTTAAATAAGATTTATAAGCGTAGAAATCAAAGTTTAACCGACGGGTTAGTGTTATAAGTCAACTGTCTTAAGTAAAACAGTTAAGTGATCACTTAGATTAATTATACTAATGAAATCAGTTTAACAAATAATGATGTTAAGTGGACCAAGTAAACTATTTAATTAGAAATGGTAATTAGATTAATCGGCTTTTTGATAAATCTAATGAAAATGGTTTACCAAATATTTGATTTAATTTACTGTCTTTTTATTTAACGAGGTTTAAAAATGATTATTAAATTAATAATCATTAATACAGTTAATTATGGTTTAAGAAAGTGATTAACTAATTTGTTTTGATCACTAATGAAGTAAACTATTTCTATTTTTATAATGGAATTAATTAATATTGTAATTAATAATAATTAAAGGAATTTACTTCCTAAATGGAAGAAGGGATTGAGATCTGAAATGAAACTTAATTATATCATGAAAGGAACGTATTACATAATTGTTTATAAAACGGGTTGTGAAGCAAATATGGTGTTTGGAATAAGGGTTACATAATTAGGTACAAGCGCGAAAATTAAAAAGAGGTAGGGTTATGAGTTCAAACGTAGCGAGAATAATGAGTTTTGAGATAAGAAAATCATTATGTTAAGAAACGATGAAAGGGTTTTGATAAATGGATTTAAGTAAAAGGATCTGAGCTGCCAATATACTTGACCATATTGTTTTGACATTGACAGTTAAAACACCGAACTATCAATGAAATATATTGGACCTTTTTGTTTTGTTGTTTCGAAGAGACCGGGATGGGAACTGGACCCAAAACCACTTCGAATCAACGTTGCGTACGAAACCAACTTGCAGAGAATAAAGATGGGGCATTGAAGACCCATACAGTTTCATAAACGGAAGAACTACTTATAATCTCTGGGTAGCTCCCAAACAAAAAAGATACACTGTGATTCTGTCATGGTTGAAATCTAAGGGATTGCAAGGACTTCTCGCTACTGATCCTTAGGGTGATTCCTATATAGGATGCGATAGGAGAGTGCCTTCGGTTCATCCTATTCCTGGATGACTTGTATGGACGAATGTCTGATAGAGTATGCCTAACCAATCACGTAAGGTTGGTCGCTTAAAGGTATTACGTCTAGTGGTGGAGGAATTCGTTTCTCTTAGCTTTTATACCCATAATATTTTTAGGAAATCGATTAGTGATTTGACGGGTATGACGATGTGGCATTCAAAGTAAAAGGTGAAGTGATGTTCTAGAAAATAAATGTATCCTCTAGCCTTACAACTGGGAAATGACAGAAATCGGGAAGGCAGCATGGCTAGGTGGGTCATACCCAAGCAGGGTGTATTGTCACCAATCTAGAGAAATTCCTTATTTGTCTTTTTTCAATTTTGTATCTCCGCGGGTGGACACTGGACCCTTAAATCTGTCAGGTGATAATATATTCGCTACACTCAAGCTAAATGAGTGGGCGGTCATGTGTGGCCGGGTTGCAAAACGTTCTTGTTGAACCCTGGTGTATCCCCTCTAAAGTACACTGATCGAAAGGTGGTCCCATACCATGTCATAGTTGGAATCCAATCTCCAATAAGCGCAATGTGGTTTTTGATTTTATAATAAATATGTAGAGCGTGAGATGCAAGCGTTCTACTAGATGGTTATTTATTTGTGGTTTAATAGACACTATTATAATATCACCGAATTTGGTATATCAAAACTGTTTTGGGTTATAGTAAGGTAAAAACCGTCCGTGTTTATGTGTGGGCTAGTCTTACTATTATCCTTTTCTTTCAAAAAGGATTTCTAAAGTTAAATAAGTTGTTGTCATGTGAATTTACCATTGAAAGTAATTCCAGACTAATCCGGGTGAATTTTGTTTTAAATCAAATGTTCTCGGGTCAGGTCGAGTATATTTACAGGGTAGATTTCGCTTGGAGTTCCAAAGAAGGATTCAAAGTCGAGACGTATTCCATATATTCCGGTACTAGTTCATTATGCTCTGTGTATTGATTGATGAGTGTGCTCTTTGATGTTGTAATAAATATACAGTTCTTTTGAATAAAGTATTTGATATATTATATTTTGTTCATTCCGTTGTGAGACTCTGTTCTTCTAATTCTTCAATTCTAATAGTTATATCTTTCATATCTCTTCCTCTAATTTCTTTCTATTAATAGTCAGGGTTCGATACTTGGTTTTTGACAACTAATGCAGGATTTTGTGTTATTGTCGAAAATTCGAGCGTCGAATTTTTCTGGCCATTACATTGTATACCAAATATCATCCCAATACCCGTGTGGGGTTTCAACCAACAAATACTGAATATTATTTGTGCAGTTGGGCGATGTTTACAATTTATCGTCACAATCAATGTCTTTTAAATGGGTGTACGTAAACAAATCGTCTAATTTTAAATGAATATTTAATTTCATTTCAGGAGAATTTTACGCTATTCAAATACATGTTAAAAATTATTTTTTTAACGATTAAATATTTATTTCAACACAGGACTATTTTATATTGTTCATTTATACAATAAAAATGATATTTTTATTGTTCAAACATTTTATTCAACACATGAATATTTTATATAGTTCGTTTATACAATAAAAATGATATTTTTATTGTTCAAACATTTTATTCAACACATGAATATTTTATATAGTTCATTTCATAAAATTTCGGCATTATAATAGCGCGATATTAGAACCGGAATAATATCTATCATTATCCCTCTCCTGATACTAGCTCGCGCCATACATAATCATGAATCACATTCGATACACCACAATACAATCAATAACCGTAATACAATCAATTTCACCACAATTCAATCCAAACATACATCCATGGTTTGTACAATAAATAGTGTCAGGAGCTACTAAGCCCCGTCTGCAATCTAGGATATATTTAACTGTAAAATAGTTTGAGTGAGAAGGTGTTCTCACATTGGGATCCACTCCATGCTTTTCTAATGTTCTGATTCGCTGTTCTGATCCCGGAATTTGTAAACGAACTCTAATCTTCACATGATCTATTTTCTTAGCTTAAACACGCCATTCCGGACAACTTTCGCCTAGTGGCCTTTCTTCCGAAAATGCTCCAATTCGCCAGAATTTGCGAAAAGACAGTAATTGGACAGTATACTTTGGACGCGTTTTCTGAACAACTCCGCAATCCAAAATATGACTTCCATATACTCAAATCGAAGAGAAAATCGTGCTCTTCGACTTTGGCACTGTGGAGTTTTGGCCAAAAGCGCACGATTGGGGAGTTATTGAGGCGGGAAGGTCAAGGGCTGTTTTGCAAAACGGATTTTTTTGGCGAAAATGGGTTTCTGGGTGATGGGGGCCCCACGGTAGGAACTGGGGGCCGAGGGAGGCAACACAGGCCTGACTGGGGTGGGGGAGGCAGCGGGTGGTGGCGATGGAGCGGTGGTGTCCGTGGGGGAGGGTTTGCGTGAATTTGGGGATTAGGGATTTAGAAATGGAGAGGGAGAGAGAAGGAGGAGGATCGGAGGGGGCGGCGGTGCACGGGCCGGAGGCGCAGTGGCGGCGAGACCGGGTGTTTGCTGAACGATGCGGGTTTCCTTTTTTTTTTCTCGTTTTGAACGATGGAGAGAAAGGGGGGTTGACCCTATATAGATATATATATATTTATTTAATTTAATTTTAATTCCAAAAAGTTACTTTTTCATTCGAACTCCAAATCGAACGCAACGACTGTCGCTGCTAACCAAATACCCCCATTTCGGACACAATTGGATAAGTTTTGTAAGCCAATTCAACTGTTTCAATCAGTTTTTCTTTAAATTAAAATATAATTTAATTAAAATTGAATTTGAACGTATATTTTACTTACCCGGGCCACATACTGACTCCAAAAATTAATCTAGCTATGTTTTGACGATACGGTCCTAACAAAACTAATTTTGTTGAATTTGAAGGCTGTTTGAAAAATGGCCATCTTCCAGTCGATTAAATTCAAACTAAAATTACAAAACACATTTAAATTTACCATGCTCACATATTAGTTCCAAAAATTCTGAAATTTGGAATCTAGCAATAATTTGACATTCCAGATCCAACAAAAGTGGTTTCATCGAAAACGGAGGTCGTTTGCAAAATGGCCATTTTTAAGGGCTTTATATATATTTAAAATATATATAAATTCCATAGCGACTATTTTAAATCTTGAACTGGACATAAATTTTAATTTATAAAGAGAAATCTCAGTTTCTCACATTCATTAGAAAGATATAATTAAATGGATTCTAACATTTCTTGTTTTACTGAAATCCGATTTATTTTGAATTCTATACATTAAATTGAAATTAAAAATCGAAATTTCAAACTACTGCGCCATTTCGAGTTCGTGTTATAATTATTATAAATATATACGTTCTAACTTCGATTTGAATAAATTTTTAGTTGTTATTTTTTAAAATAAATCATTTTAAATATTCAAAACCGATTAAAATAGATAAAATAAAAATTTTAATTTGGTTCTGAAAATCCAGGTTGTTACAATCTCCCCCACTTAAAATCTTTTCGTCCTCGAAAAGGAATGGAGCTGAAAGTTGTTTAACCAACCAACTTAACTTCGTTTTGGCTTTCATTCTTCATCTTTTTAGTTTTTAAGAATTTTCAAATTTCTCAAAAATTTGGTTAACACCCTAAATTTTCTCCATAATCTCCTTTGTACGGGCTGCTCGGTAAAACAACAACTTGACTCATGGGGCCCTCATCAATCCAAAAGAAAAAGAAAAAGAAAAGGCCAAGAGGCTCATAAAATCATCAAACCCAATGAATATAGTAAACATGTACCCATTTGTCAGGCATACAATTTTATTCCTCTTCTTAGCTTCCATGCTATAACCTGTTCATTATATACACATGTACATATATGCATTCTAATCAATTTTCAATTCAATTCAACATTTGATTCGATTTGGCTAAATTTACCTTTCATTTTCTTATTAGTTTGATCATTCCAATATGTTAATTAGTTGAACTAATAATCATACAACACAATCATCAATCAATTGGTTAATTAAAATTTCAAATTCATAACTCTGATATATATATTCAAAATCATGTTTTTGATGCCAATTCACAATAATAACCCTATCTAAATTTGGTTCTCACACCAGTCAATTGGAAATATATAGATATCCTACTTTCGAAACTCGAACATAGACGCTGATGATGATATATCAATCATCAGAATTATCTCCGGGCGACTAGAGTGTGATTCTATATCTATCCAGTATATTTGATGCTTCGTATACATGTGGATCAGACGTATATTAAAATCTCTATATACCCGAAAGTCCTAAATCAATTTAAAATAAATACTCATATACGTATAATAAGGTTTAAATTTCCAAAACAAAATTTATTTTCATTTTTATTTTAAAAATAACACTCTTTGAAATTCATTCTAGGTTACTACTGATCCCATCTCTAACGAGTCATTCTCATTGGATATTACTAATCCAATCTATGATGAATTCTTGCGTTTGGTTCTAATGTGTCTTGTTCTCAAGCTTTGTAAACCAAAGCTCGGATACCACGTCTGAAACGACCCAAACTCGCCCATAAGGGAAAGGCCGGATTGAGTTGAGAACACGACGCATCAGAACACAAGTAACAGAACATTTCATTGCTACAATAATTTACATCATAGTACAAGAGTATATCAGAGTTGAAATAATTTACAGCAGAAAAATATTAGAGATTTAATTACATAACAACGGAAAATATATACATAAATATAATGTATAGCAGAAATCATCTACAACAACAACTGAAAGAGATATGCGGATACATTGCTTCCCGAATATAGCTTCATCTGTGTAACGACCCAGAAAATCTGAACCAATTTAAAAATTTTAAATTGGCTATTTTAGTGGATTTTAAATATCTAAAATAAATATTTTAAATAATAACGATGAAAAGTAAGTTTGAATTGACATTTGAAAATGAATATAATTAATTCTAATTATAAACATGGCCTGAAATGGCACGGTAGTTTCAAAATTTGAATTCAAACTTTGACTGACTGTACCGGGTGCAAAACAAAACGGATTTGAGTGAAACCAAAAATATTTAAATCTGTTAGTGAATACCTTTCTAACGAATCTGAAAAATCGAAGTTTCATAAGGGGAAGCAAAAGTTATGGCTAAATGAATTTTCAGAAAGGTCGCTATAAAATTATATAGCCCGTGAAAATGGCCATTTTACAAACGACCTCGGAATTCGACGAAACCACTTTTTTTGGATCCGGGATGTCAAACTATTACTTGGTTTCAAATTTCATAATTTTTGAAGCTAATATGTGAGCGTGGCAAAGGAAAATGTGTTTTGGTCAATTACAATTAAATTGGATCGACCAGAAAAGGGCCATTTTACAAACGGTCCCAGAATCCGACGAATCTAGTTTTGTTGGGACCGTATCATCAAAACATAGCTAGATTTAATTTTCTGGAATTTTTCGAATCAGTTTGTGGCCTTGACAAATTGAAATGTACGTTCAAATCGAATATTGAATGTTATATATTTTAAATTGAAGGAAAACTGAGTGAAAGAGTCGAATGTGCCTACGAAACATATCCCATTGTGTTCGGAATGGGGGTAAAACGCTAGGGATGACAGTCGTTGGGTTTGGATTGGGGTTCGTGTGTGAAAGAGGGTATTTTTGGAAATTTAAAAGTTATAAATAAATAAAAATTCCATTAGTCCACATCACCCCCCCCCCCGACATTCTCTCTCCCCGACCCAAAACCAACGGCGACTGCAACTCCATCGTTCTCCCTCCATTTTCCCTCGATCCACGCAATAAAACACCACGACCCAGTTGAGTAATTTATAGAGCTCGATCTCGCCTTTAAATCCTGTAACACCCCGTAATTTTATTAATATTAATATTCACAAATTAAAGAATAACTAATCTCAGACGTGAGAATTGTGGGAAACGGGTTGCGCCATTGTGTTCGTCTCGGAATTCTGGTTGAAATGGTGTCCGAGTTTGCATGATTTGGACTTCGTATGAAGGAGATATGGCCATCGGAAGTTTCAGAAAATTCAAAATTCGAAGTCAAATAGGCCAGGCGGGAAATTTCCCACCCAGCACCCCAGGTCGACTGGGCAGTCGACACCCCCAGGACCAGGTCGACTGCGCAGTCGACCTGGGTGTTGACCTGGGTGTCGACCTGGTCCAGTCGGCCAGGTTTTGGCTGAGCCCAATCTTGAGCTGCTGATGTGTCTTTAGGGTTGAGTTGGCTAATTTATCGGTTCAGGTTAGTTCTGAGTTGATCTGACGGTCTAAATAAATCCTAAACTCTATATATACCTAGGTAGTCTCTCACTCTAAATTCATATGAAAAATAGAATAGCCGCCATCATGCCATCGCCATGGAACTCAGTGTAGTCGCCGCCAACTAAGAAGGAAGAAAGCTAATCAAAACTCTATTTCTACTCAACTCTAAAGCAAATCAAGACTCTCTTTCTTTTCTAATTGTGAGTATGATGATCTTAATAAGATTATTAGCAAACTAATTAGATTAAGATGTGATATGGATCATAAGAAAATGATGTGAATCGTCATATATGTTGTTGTAAACCTTATGCTATCATGTATGTTGTAAATCCTATGTTATGTGATGATGATATCCTATATGTTGTAAATCATGCTATGATGATATTATATATGTTGCAAGTTTCTATGCTAAGTTGCGATGTTACAAAGCCATGATGTTATTATGTTGTAGTTAGCTTATGAATCATGATGTTGATTATATATATATATGGGCTATGATGATTCACATGATAAATCACATGTACCTATGCAAGTTTAGATTTACTAGTATATATAATCTCACATATTGTATGACATATATTTAGATCTAGAATTATGACATCTATTTAGATCTAGAATTATGCTATGGCATGTGTGAGTTCTATATGTTAGATGCTAGTTCACACCATCATTATGTTGCATAAACCACATATGCAAGTTTATACATGAACTTGGGTTATGATCATATTATGTAAGTTGTGACATTTAACCAAACAAGTTGACACCTTTAGATCCATGACATGTGTAGTTTTATGCAAGTTCCAGATCTATTTTATTTGTCTATATGTTGTGATAATTTATCTTTGTGCTATGAGTTAGACTATTCGAGTCTAACGTATATTTTGCGTTGAATAAGCGAACGTATAACGTGGGGTAGGGGTAATATTAAGGATTTAATATTAAGAAATTGGGGTGCAATTGATATGACTTTGCATACCGTAAGTGGATGGCCATAATTGAGTCAATTATGGGCAGCATTAAAATTGGAATTAATTAATGATTTGAATAGGGATATATTTAAAACTGGGGTAAAAGATTATAAGTGTTAATCAATGCTTAGGACACGAGGTTGGACTCGTTTGTGACGTAAAACTGCCCGGACCCGCCCGGCGAATCCAGTAGTCACAAATGTCAGCCCAATGTGAGAGGTCCTAGGCCCAAATTAAAGCATAACAGTTGTAAAGACACGAGGTTAGACTCTTTTATGGTGTAAGACTTCCCGGACCCGCCCGGCGAATCCAGCTGCCATAAATGCCAGTCTAATGTGAGAGGTCTTTATGAGGTTATGGCCTGAATGAATTAAGAAATACTTAACCAGATAAACATGTGAAGTGGGACATGGGGGTTAAGTAGGTGCCTTGTGTAACACCCCACATCCGTTAGTGTCACTCACAAAGGGAATGCACTAAGTTCTGTGGAGCATTTTAAGGTAAAAGATGCAGATGAATTACAAGACAGACAAAAATTAAAACAGCGGAAAATAAAACTTTGCTTTATTGATAAAATAGTTTGTACAACAATTTCTTTACAATATCAGAGTATCATCTGTCCTACAAAATAAAGAAGCATAAAACAACATTTATATTCCCCAATGTAGCAAGAGCCAGCCATAGCATCTGAAAAGAGAATCCTAGTGTTACATAATTACGGGGTATTACATTCTCCCCCACTTAAAAGGATTTCGTCCCCGAAATCTTCAAGTTAGGAAGAATGTGCCCTATCATCCAATCACCCATCTACTCAACCATTCAATCACAGGCATTCATCGTCCTTAAAAGATTTCTAATGCTTTCATGTTTATATGCATAGTGTGTGTATATGTCTTTATCTAGTGCAAAATCAGGCGGTCTACTAATTCAGTCGAAATCCTTAATGCGAATCATGCCAGTGCCATGCGTCCAATCATGTATGCAAGCATCCCTAGTTATGTAAATACTACATGTGTGCATAGCCATTCATCCATATGCAACATCCATATGATAACATATCAAGCTCAACTTACAAACAAATACATATCTATAAATGCAATATGAAAGCGTCTGAACTGACCTAGTGCCTAATACGTATGTATATGCATTCACGAGCAACCATTAGCAACCACTCGCAACCATCAACCATAACATGTTTCAAATACATGTTTACATCCAAAAGAGTTTCTACCTAAGGATCGAAGATACGACCTAGAGGATATACTTTGGAAAGAGAGAAACAATTATGCGTAAAGCTCCTACAAATAAAAGAAATCAAGGATGCACCCTTAAGGAAAAGGGTATGATGCTAGTATCTAGCCTTCTTGAGCTTTACTCCACTGTATCTTAACTAATTTAACTTCACGATTGTGAAGTTTCTGACCTCCATTTCCAAAATAAACAGATGTCAATCACGGTACCAAGTGTATGTACTAAGATGATTAGAGGTCTCCCTCTTATCCACCATGCCATAACTATAAGGGTCGAAAGGTCACTACGTACTTTTTTAGAGTGCCTGCCACAACTATTCATCTCTCACGCAAACCATCCTAGTCGAACTCGACATTCCTCAAGTACAAGCCCCAAAGGCCTAAGCCAATATGTAATGTCCCGACTTTTTCGACCATTTATAAATCATTTTAATGAGAAATTAAAACGAGTTAATTAGTTAAGAATAAATACTAAGGAGATTCTTGAAAACAAATATACATATGAATGGGCATATGTATGTAGTAGTATTATTTATACTTGATAAAATCTTTGTTTTAAAAATGTAAAACAAGTATGTATTATTTGGAAAGCAAATCACATGAAGATGTAACACTTCATAGCATCATTTTGATGAAGCAAGAAGTTTTTAAACAAAGGACTAACAACATGAACATAAATAAAAGAGCATGTGTTCATTAAAAAGAAAGAGGACTTTTAAATAAAAACAATACAACATGAAACATGTTGCCATGAGAACAAATCATCTACAACATGAATAATTCGGCCAAAAACATAACATATAAAACAAATGTGTGTTCTTTGACCTTGAATGACAAATATCAAAACAAAAGACAAAAGAGAAGTTTCCTAACAAGACAAAATCAATTTCCAAAAAGACAATGCATTTAATGAATCATGCTTGAATAGTAACCATGATTTTATAAAACCATGACTCTAAAAATCCTAAGTATGGTTAGCATGTGCATGTTGATTTGGCAAAGAAATATCTCGGCCAAGTAAAACAAGAGAAAAGCATTTGTTTAGAGGATAAAATTCCATAAGAGAATCATGGCATTAAATGAAGGAATGGCTCATCTTCTAGAAGCACTACCTAGGAGCTACAAAATCCTTAGTAAGACAAAATTTGAAGCCATTACCCTCATTTTCTAGCCGTAGGAGAGGGGTGAGGCTAGAGAGTTTGCTGTTGGAAATTGTGCCCAGAAATTCATTTTCTAATGCATGAATTCACCTATATATACCACTAAATTCCTTCACTTCCTCATCACAAACGAATTGGTTTTTCATCTCTGAAAATTCTAAAGCATTTCTGGATATTGGAGAGCATTTCTGGTGAGTAAAACATTTATGAACTTCTTGTTTTAAAAACACAGTAAAGCAGTTTTGATTTTTAAATTTATTTGCCAAATTGGTTGGTCATGTTCTGATTTCTGTCAACTCGGAAATCTGATGTAAACCCCTTGATTCATCACCATAGATTAATCTTACATGTAGTTTACACCATCGAATTGTGTGTGCAAACTTGTGTGATGATTTAACATCACCAGCAGGTGTTCTGTAAATACAAAAAAAATGTGCAGTGCATGAATGATCCATGATTTTCATAGAGTAATTGCTAAAGTATATGATTATAGTGTAATCATACCATTCAAACATGTATCAGTATCAAATAAATATCATTCTTTGCAATGTATAAAACTGAAAACAGAAAACACAGTAACAGTCTCTGTAAAGTGAAATCAAAGTCAAAAATCAATAATGATAATAACTTGTTTGGATGTTATGAATCGAATTCCTAATAAAAATTATGATTTTTAAAATGATTTTCATGAATTTAAAGTATGTATATCTCGAGCATTTTTGACATGAACGGAAATCGGTTATGGGTCAAATTCCGACCATCGGAGAAGTGGGAGGACAGGCGGTTGCGAGGGGATGATCGTCAGGAGCCAAGGACTTCGGGAAAAATACGAAAGGATTTTTAAAATGTGTGGATTTCAGATTTGAATCAAAAATAGGGTTTTTGCTGTGTTAATGGGTTCATTTGGATGCGTGAGTTTTTCTCGTCGACGACGAACTCTGGGGGGGTCGGACCTGGGGGAAAGGCGGCGTCGGGATGGCGAGGAGGCATGGTCGGAAGGGTTCGGCGCCGTTGGGTCTGAGGTTGGAGCACGAAACGTTTTCCTCGATGATGCTTTTTGACGTGGGAGTGCTTGAACACCCAAAACACTGTAGAGGCGGAGATTTGATGGTCGGAGGGGTGGAAGTGGATCTGGGGGCGAAGCGTGACTGGATGGCATCGGTGCGGTGGCTCCCCCTTGCTTCGTGGTGGTGTGCACGTGCACCACCGTGCACCTTCCTGAACCGAACAAGTACCAAGTACTGGTACTTGGCAAATGCCAAGTCCAGGCACTTTGGCAAATCTGCCAAGTGTTTGGCACTTTGGCATTTGCCAAGTGCTCGGCACTTTGGGCAGTGCCAAACTTGGCACTTTGGTAGTGCCAAGTTCTGGTACTTTGGCACTGCCAGAGTCCAGTTCTGGCACTTGCCAAACCCGGTACTCTGGCAGTGCCAAAGTCCGGTGTTCTTCGTTCAGTAGAATACGAGATTTTAAATTTAAATAAATTTTAAATTTAAAATATAAATAAATAAATAAATAAATGTTTTTATTAAGCCGATGACAAGTGAGAAGTAGAAACTGAGTTTTGAACCGACAAGTTCGACCGTGAAAGATCAACCAAGTTGAAATGTAAATTAGACGGAAATAAATAATTTAAAATAAATTATTTGAATTATTTATATAATAATCGTTAAAGGATAAGAACAAAAGGAAAATAAGTTCAAACATCATTTGAACTAAAATAATCAAAGGGAAAATACACCGTGTGCGGAGCACGGGAAATTTCCAAAGGATGAACCAACACCATCAAAAACCATATACACCTCAACTGATGTATGTAACAAATAAACTAATGATGCTAATGCAAACCAAACAAACAAACACTGTTTGGAAAATATATATTTTATCTGAAATGAAGTAATACTCCTGATTTCACTGATAAACATTTATCGACTGTAAAATATTTCGTACATCATTCGAAGAGTCCGGAATAAACAAATTCCACTTCGATTCGAAGTATACGACGCATATCAATGTGCTGAAGACAACGAGATGCAAGCGTTATTTTAAAAGATATTTTTGGTCTGTTCAAACCCAGAACAAACCCGAATGGACGAGTGTCTGACAACGTATATCAGTCAGATCTCGCACATCGAATTTACGTAAGTATATTACGTTGGTGGCAGGGAAATTCGTTTCTCTTTGCTTCATTACCCGTAATATATTTGGGTAATCGAATGAGTATTTTCTGACGGATAGGACGATGTGGCATTCAAAGAATGGAAAGAGAAAATCTGTCAGAAGAACAACGTAGCCTCAAAACTTCACAACCCGGAAGTAACAAAAGTTGGGCTAGGCAGCATGGCTAGTTGGGTCATACCCAAGCAGGGTATATTATCACCATCTAGAGGATTTCCTTATTTACTTCTTAAATCTATTTCGCTGCTGTTGCATTCGGAAACGGTAAATCGAGCTCAACCGTAGGAGTGATAATATATTCGTTACACTCAAGCTAAATGAGTGGACGGTCATGTGTGGCCGGGTTACAAGATGTTCTTGTTGAACCCCAGTGTATCCTCTCTAGAGTACACTGATCGGTGGGTGCTCCCATCCCCTGTATGTTGGAATCCAAACTCCAATACGCGTTCTGCGACTTTAAATTTGTATAATATATATGTGAACGTGAGATGCAAGCGTTTCACTAGATTTTATTTATCTGATACTAACTATCATAATATCAAATGTTTTGATATAAACAACTTAGATCATTTCCAGATATTAGACATGGATGGATCTAAACATTTATAAAGTAAATGAATCTGTGAAGATGGACAACCTTGACACTTATTTACCTTATTTACATCTATATAACTATGTTTCCTCACACCAGTCCCCCGACTGACCCAGAGTTTATTTTTGTGTTTCTAAACTCTTGGGTACTCATAATAATTGTTATGAGTAGACAAGTAGTTTCAGGTAATGCAACTGGACATGATGCAGGACAAGTTCAAGACCTAGTAGCATATATGTTTAATTACCAGTTTAAGTATCTATGATATTGTACTATGGTATTGTATGACTATGATGTTGAACCATGATGTTGTAATATGTTAAGTACTCTGATGTATCAGGTTGTGATGTAATATATTTTGAAATTCCGCTGTGAGATTCTGATAACTTCTTATTCTTCTATTCTATAAGTTCTACCTTTTCTATCTCACCTTCTAAATTCTTTCTATTAAAGATCCGAAATTTCGTGCAGTTTGGACTGTTTTTGCTAGTTCAAATTGGCTCGGATTTTTGGGCCTTTACAGTTGGTATCAGAGCATAAGAGCTTAAGTTTGCCTAGGTGAATACTTAGAGTTAGTTTCGAGAGAGCGTATTTTTACTAAAAACTATTTTAGTATGGGTCATCCTAAACTATCAACCCTAGTTATTTGGTTAAGTTATCCCTAAGACTGTTTTCCGATGGAGTTCTGACATTCAAATCATTACTCAGAAAGTGACAATGAGTTCTCAAGCAAGAAGAGGCCGAGGAGCGAGCAGGGCAACCACAACCAATGGGCACACTGTTAATCAAACCCAAATGGAAACGACTGAAGTGGTTCAAGCTCCAGCACAGCCAAACTTTGCTATGATTTGCAAGAACTACACTACTCTGGGAGGAAAGACTTTTAAGGGAACTGAATCACTGGTTGACGTCCAAGCGTGGATTAGATCATGTGAGAAGATTTTTAAGGGACTGAAGCTGAATGATGAGCGCAAACGTCTCTTGGCTTCATGGAACTTGGAAGGAGCTGCAGCTATCTGGTGGGATGCCCAGACTGCAAATACTCCAGAAGAGAATTTTACTTGGGCAATGTTTAAGGAAGCTTTTGAAGGTCAGTATCTACCCGCAACTGGCAAAACAAGGATGTATCGAGACTTCATTGACCTGAAACAAGAAAACATGACGGTCACTGAGTATGAAAACAAGTTCAATGCACTGTCAAGCTTTGGACCAGAGTTGGTTAATACCTCATTGAAGAAGAACGAGATGTTCGTGGCTGGATTGAAGGATAGTCTTCAAGGAAGGATGATGGGGCATTTGAAGGACCCGTTTGTTGAACTCGTGGATCTAGCACTCAGGTATGAAGCACTGGATGCTAAGAACCCAACTGCAGCAAAGACTCAGACGGGAGAAGCAAGCGGAGGAAATCCCCAAAAAAGGAAATTCAACCCTGATTGGAAAGGTAACCAAAACCAAGGAAAGGATGTACAACAGAAGACTGAAAACCGCTTCAAAAATGTGTTGTGTCACAACTGCAAACAAAAGGGTCACATTGCAAGGTTCTGTAAGCAGAAGAGCAACAAGAAACCCCAACAGCAGCAACCACAACAGCAGCAAAAGAAGCCTCAGCAGCAACCACAGCAGCAGCAGCAGCAAGTTCAGAGGAACGAGATGGTAGTAAGGAACCTCTGTTTCAATTGTCACCAGCCCGGACACATGGTGAAAGATTGTCCACTGATAAAGAGAGCACCTCAGGCGAAGGTTTACGCCATCAAGAATGAACCATCCACCTCTCAGAATGTGAAAGGGAAGGGAGTTCTGGAAGGTACTTTACAATTTAAAGGAATTTACCTTCGAGTTTTATTTGACACCGGCGCTTCACACAGTTTTATTTCTTCTGAAACCGTAAACCAATTTAACCTTGAACCAATCATTTCCTCAAACCCAATTTGCGTATCAAATCCCATTGGTGGAAAAACAGAGTTGAAAATGTGTTGTGAGGATATAGCGCTGTTATATCTCTCGCATTCCTTTCGTTTTGATTTCTATGTTTTAGACTTCAAAAGTTTCAATTTTATTCTTGGATTGGACTGGCTGAGCGAGTTCCAAGCCAAGATAAAATGTGATAAAGAAACCATAACCTTGACGACAAGTTTAGGTCGAAAAGCTAGAATACCTTGTGGAAAACCCGGTATTCACACCTGTAGTTTCCTATACGCCCTAGAAGCACCCCAAGAAAACCTTGAAACTTTGGATGTTGTGAAAGAATTCAAGGATATTTTCGAAGAAGTCGGAAGTTTACCTCCGCATCGGGAAATAGAATTCCGAATCGATTTAATCCCAGGAGCAAGACCGATAGTACAACCAAAGAGACGTATGGCACCAAAGGAAGTATTGGAACTGGAGAAACAGACTCGGGATTTGCTGAGTAAAGGATTAATCCGACCTAGTTTTTCTAGTTGGGGCTCGGCGGTAGTTTTTGTAGTAAAGTCTGATGGGTCATTACGACTATGTGTTGACTATAGAGAGTTAAACAAAGTGACCATCAAAAACAAATACCCTTTACCCCGAATCGATGACCTTTTCGATCAATTACATGGAGCGACTGTATTCTCTCAAATGGATTTAGCAACAGGATTTCATCAATTGAAAATCGCTGAGGATAGTATTCCTTTAACAGCATTTAGAGGCCCGGATTTCTTTTATGAGTGGTTGGTTATGCCATTCGGACTGACCAACGCACCAGCATTTTTCGTGGACTTGATGAATAGAGTATTTAGAAATTTTTTGAACAAGTTTGTTCTAATTTTCATTGACGATATTTTGATTTATTCAAAAACTGAAGAGGAGCATCGCTATCACCTTAGAGTAGTGTTGGAAACTCTGAGGAAAAACGTGTTGAAAGCCAAGTTTTCAAAATGTCATTTTTGGCAGTCTGAAGTAAGATTTTTGGGACATATTGTAAATGGAGACGGAATATCGGTGGATCCAGTTAAGGTGGAGGCAGTTCAAAAATGGAGACAACCTCGTACACCAACTGACATTCGAAGTTTCTTAGGACTGGCAGGGTATTACCGAAGGTTTATTCCAGATTATTCAAAGATATCGTCTCATCTGACGAAACTGACGAAGAAAAACCAGAAGTATGTTTGGACTCCGAAGTGTGAAGAATCCTTTCAAGAATTGAAGAAAAGATTAACGGAAGCTCCAGTATTAGCTGTCCCAGATGGAACAAGCAGATTTGTAGTTTATACGGACGCATGTGGAGCTGGATTGGGAGCAGTGTTGATGCAGAATGGTCGTGTAATTGCATATGCAAGTAGACAACTAAAGATACATGAGAAGAATTATGCAACTCACGATCAGGAGTTATTGGCCATTGTTTTCGCATTGAAAATGTGGAGACATTATCTGTTGGGTGAGAAATTTGAGCTTTTCTCCGACCATCAACCATTGAAATACCTATTTTCTCAGAAGGATTTGAATTTGAGGCAGCAACGATGGGTGGAATTCCTAGCATCATATGATTTGGATATCATATATACACCCGGCAAAGCAAATGTGGTGGCAGACGCTTTGAGCAGGAATGCAGTTCTATCCCTATTGGAAGTCACACCGACTCTCCAAGAAAGGATAATGGGTAATTAAAGAAAAGATGCCAAGTTAGTAAAGATCATTCAAGGAGTCACGGATGGGAAGGAATCTGATTTCAAGTTGGACGACCGAGGGGTATTAAGAATTAACAACAGATTATGTGTTCCAGATGTGGATGGATTAAGACGAGAAGTTTTGAAAGAATGCCATGCATCGAAGTTAAGTATTCATCCGGGAATTCATAAAATGAACAACGATATGAAAAGAGTATTTTGGTGGTCAGGGATGAAGAGTGATATCACGACTTTCGTGAATGAATGTCTGTGTTGTCAACAGGTCAAGGGAGATTATCAAAAGACTGCTGGATTATTACGACCACTAGAGATACCGAAGTGGAAATGGGAGATGGTATCGATGGATTTCATCGATGGATTGCCAAGGACAAGGAGAGGATTCGAAGGAGTTTGGGTGATTATCGATCGGCTGACTAAAAGCGCGCATTTTATTCCGGTAAAACCAACACGCACAGCCGCGTCTTTAGCCGAAGTATTTATGAAGGAGATTGTAAGATTGCATGGAGTCCCGAAAAGTATTGTAAGTGATAGAGACCCCATATTTACCAGTAATTTTTGGGAAGCATTTCAAAGGACTTTGGGAACAAGATTGGATCTCAGTACTGCTTACCATCCTCAAACGGACGGTCAGACTGAGAGGGTAAACCGAATATTGGAAGATTTGTTGAGGGCATGTATTTTAGATTTCGGAGGATCGTGGGAAGATTATCTACACTTAGTGGAATTCGCTTATAACAATAGTTATCAGGCGAGTATTAAAATGGCACCATACGAAGCATTGTATGGAAGACCGTGTAGAGCACCTGCATGTTGGATTGAATCCGAAGACAAATTAGTACTTGGACCGGATATGATCCGTGAAGCGACAGAGAAAGTGGAATTGGTGAAATCGAGAATGAAAGAAGCCCAGGATCGACAGAAATGTTATGCCAATCAAAGACGAAGAGACCTTGTATTTGAGGCAGGAGATCTCGTATTTGTGAAGATTTCACCGATGAAAGGAGTCGTGAGATTTGGGAAGACCGGGAAATTAACTCCGAGATATGTTGGACCTTTCCGAGTTCTGGAGCGAATTGGATTTCTAGCCTACCGAGTTGAATTACCAGAACATATGGCAGGGATTCACAATGTATTCCATGTCTCTCATTTGAGGAAGTGTTTGCACGACCCAACTTTAGTTCTAGAACCGTCTGTGCAACAAGAAATAGAAATCGAACCAGACTTAACAGTGATTCGACGACCATTTCGAATTGTCGATAAAGAAGAAAAACAGCTTCGCAACAAAAAGATAAGTCTGTTAAAGGTTCAGTGGAGCAAAAATCCGAAGGATTGCACATGGGAAACAGAGAAACATATTAGGAAGCTTTACCCAGATTTTTCTCCAGATTAGGTATGTTTGTTTTTGGATTGTTTGGATGAAATGAAAACCTTGGATTTCTTCATTTCAGTGAGCATTGGTATGTGCATTTGTGGATTCAGATTATTAGGACTTATGAACTCCTTTGCTATGATTCTATCATTGACGAGTTCTATTTCCTTGTTTACTTTCCAGATGGCACCACTAATGAAGAGGACCGCTAGGAAGAGGATCGCACCATCGCATCTCGAGAGATTTCGGGCCAGGAGAGCAAGGATAGTATATTCCGAGGATAGTAGAGGGGGATCACCAAGAGATGATGAGGGTATCCACCAGACATCCAAGGAGTCAGATATCGTACAAGAGGAGCAGATGGACCAGGACACGGACAGTCAGGAGTTGCCAGAGGAAGAGGACATAGTGATGAGCAAGACAGGCTTTGGCGACAGTGGCAGGGACGACGGCAGTGACAGAGATGAGAGCGAGCCCGAAGAGATGGATATGGACGGAGACGATGAAGAGGAACCCGAGGAGGAAGAGGAGATTCCGGAAACACCGATTTCGGAAATGGGAGGACAGCCAGCAGAGCACGTAGATCCAGCAGTAGTTTTATGGGAGAAGCTGAAGCAAGCACTCGTGGAGTATCATGAGATAGGCGGATGGGTCGAGGTCTATGGAGAGTTTGGATATCCTGTGATTCAGGTATATATGATTCCTCCGGTGGAGGTGATTGAGATTTCGGACGATGAGGAGGAGGAGCCAGATACTCCGGGGATCATGGATGTTTTTGTACCATCTGATGATGAGGATGAGGTGGTAGAGGTCGTTAACATATCCGATGATGAGTGGATCGTGATCGAGAGTGATCCAGATGAGTAGAGTGCAGTAGACTGATGTGTATGGACTAAGTATGTATATATTATGTAGCTATAACTTGATTTAGTCAAGTATAGCCTAGTTATGTAGTATGGTATATGATTAGTCAGGTGTAGCACTAGGAGTGTAGTATGTTATCTAGACTAGTGCTAGTATCGAACTAGTTGTATAATTATAATGTACTAAATGATTATGATATGTAGCATCATCTTTTGGGAAAATTGTGTATCTTTCTTACTTTTAATTTCGGGGACGAAATTCTTATAAGGGGGGTGGACTGTAATGTCCCGACTTTTTCGACCATTTATAAATCATTTTAATGAGAAATTAAAACGAGTTAATTAGTTAAGAATAAATACTAAGGAGATTCTTGAAAACAAATATACATATGAATGGGCATATGTATGTAGTAGTATTATTTATACTTGATAAAATCTTTGTTTTAAAAATGTAAAACAAGTATGTATTATTTGGAAAGCAAATCACATGAAGATGTAACACTTCATAGCATCATTTTGATGAAGCAAGAAGTTTTTAAACAAAGGACTAACAACATGAACATAAATAAAAGAGCATGTGTTCATTAAAAAGAAAGAGGACTTTTAAATAAAAACAATACAACATGAAACATGTTGCCATGAGAACAAATCATCTACAACATGAATAATTCGGCCAAAAACATAACATATAAAACAAATGTGTGTTCTTTGACCTTGAATGACAAATATCAAAACAAAAGACAAAAGAGAAGTTTCCTAACAAGACAAAATCAATTTCCAAGAAGACAATGCATTTAATGAATCATGCTTGAATAGTAACCATGATTTTATAAAACCATGACTCTAAAAATCCTAAGTATGGTTAGCATGTGCATGTTGATTTGGCAAAGAAATATCTCGGCCAAGTAAAACAAGAGAAAAGCATTTGTTTAGAGGATAAAATTCCATAAGAGAATCATGGCATTAAATGAAGGAATGGCTCATCTTCTAGAAGCACTACCTAGGAGCTACAAAATCCTTAGTAAGACAAAATTTGAAGCCATTACCCTCATTTTCTAGCCGTAGGAGAGGGGTGAGGCTAGAGAGTTTGCTGTTGGAAATTGTGCCCAGAAATTCATTTTCTAATGCATGAATTCACCTATATATACCACTAAATTCCTTCACTTCCTCATCACAAACGAATTGGTTTTTCATCTCTGAAAATTCTAAAGCATTTCTGGATATTGGAGAGCATTTCTGGTGAGTAAAACATTTATGAACTTCTTGTTTTAAAAACACAGTAAAGCAGTTTTGATTTTTAAATTTATTTGCCAAATTGGTTGGTCATGTTCTGATTTCTGTCAACTCGGAAATCTGATGTAAAACCCCTTGATTCATCACCATAGATTAATCTTACATGTAGTTTACACCATCGAATTGTGTGTGCAAACTTGTGTGATGATTTAACATCACCAGCAGGTGTTCTGTAAATACAAAAAAAATGTGCAGTGCATGAATGATCCATGATTTTCATAGAGTAATTGCTAAAGTATATGATTATAGTGTAATCATACCATTCAAACATGTATCAGTATCAAATAAATATCATTCTTTGCAATGTATAAAACTGAAAACAGAAAACACAGTAACAGTCTCTGTAAAGTGAAATCAAAGTCAAAAATCAATAATGATAAAAACTTGTTTGGATGTTATGAATCGAATTCCTAATAAAAATTATGATTTTTAAAATGATTTTCATGAATTTAAAGTATGTATATCTCGAGCATTTTTGACATGAACGGAAATCGGTTATGGGTCAAATTCCGACCATCGGAGAAGTGGGAGGACAGGCGGTTGCGAGGGGATGATCGTCAGGAGCCAAGGACTTCGGGAAAAATACGAAAGGATTTTTAAAATGTGTGGATTTCAGATTTGAATCAAAAATAGGGTTTTTGCTGTGTTAATGGGTTCATTTGGATGCGTGAGTTTTTCTCGTCGAAGACGAACTCTGGGGGGGTCGGACCTGGGGGAAAGGCGGCGTCGGGATGGCGAGGAGGCATGGTCGGAAGGGTTCGGCGCCGTTGGGTCTGAGGTTGGAGCACGAAACGTTTTCCTCGATGATGCTTTTTGACGTGGGAGTGCTTGAACACCCAAAACACTGTAGAGGTGGAGATTTGATGGTCGGAGGGGTGGAAGTGGATCTGGGGGCGAAGCGTGACTGGATGGCATCGGTGCGGTGGCTCCCCCTTGCTTCGTGGTGGTGTGCACGTGCACCACCGTGCACCTTCCTGAACCGAACAAGTACCAAGTACTGGTACTTGGCAAATGCCAAGTCCAGGCACTTTGGCAAATCTGCCAAGTGTTTGGCACTTTGGCATTTGCCAAGTGCTTGGCACTTTGGCATTTGCCAAGTGCTTGGCACTTTGGCATTTGCCAAGTGCTCGGCACTTTGGGCAGTGCCAAACTTGGCACTTTGGTAGTGCCAAGTTCTGGTACTTTGGCACTGCCAGAGTCCAGTTCTGGCACTTGCCAAACCCGGTACTCTGGCAGTGCCAAAGTCCGGTGTTCTTCGTTCAGTAGAATACGAGATTTTAAATTTAAATAAATTTTAAATTTAAAATATAAATAAATAAATGTTTTTATTAAGCCGATGACAAGTGAGAAGTAGAAACTGAGTTTTGAACCGACAAGTTCGACCGTGAAAGATCAACCAAGTTGAAATGTAAATTAGACGGAAATAAATAATTTAAAATAAATTATTTGAATTATTTATATAATAATCGTTAAAGGATAAGAACAAAAGGAAAATAAGTTCAAACATCATTTGAACTAAAATAATCAAAGGGAAAATACACCGTGTGCGGAGCACGGGAAATTTCCAAAGGATGAACCAACACCATCAAAAACCATATACACCTCAACTGATGTATGTAACAGATAAACTAATGATGCTAATGCAAACCAAACAAACAAACACTGTTTGGAAAATATATATTTTATCTGAAATGAAGTAATACTCCTGATTTCACTGATAAACATTTATCGACTGTAAAATATTTCGTACATCATTCGAAGAGTCCGGAATAAACAAATTCCACTTCGATTCGAAGTATACGACGCATATCAATGTGCTGAAGACAACGAGATGCAAGCGTTATTTTAAAAGATATTTTTGGTCTGTTCAAACCCAGAACAAACCCGAATGGACGAGTGTCTGACAACGTATATCAGTCAGATCTCGCACATCGAATTTACGTAAGTATATTACGTTGGTGGCAGGGAAATTCGTTTCTCTTTGCTTCATTACCCGTAATATATTTGGGTAATCGAATGAGTATTTTCTGACGGATAGGACGATGTGGCATTCAAAGAATGGAAAGAGAAAATCTGTCAGAAGAACAACGTAGCCTCAAAACTTCACAACCCGGAAGTAACAAAAGTTGGGCTAGGCAGCATGGCTAGTTGGGTCATACCCAAGCAGGGTATATTATCACCATCTAGAGGATTTCCTTATTTACTTCTTAAATCTATTTCGCTGCTGTTGCATTCGGAAACGGTAAATCGAGCTCAACCGTAGGAGTGATAATATATTCGTTACACTCAAGCTAAATGAGTGGACGGTCATGTGTGGCCGGGTTACAAGATGTTCTTGTTGAACCCCAGTGTATCCTCTCTAGAGTACACTGATCGGTGGGTGCTCCCATCCCCTGTATGTTGGAATCCAAACTCCAATACGCGTTCTGCGACTTTAAATTTGTATAATATATATGTGAACGTGAGATGCAAGCGTTTCACTAGATTTTATTTATCTGATACTAACTATCATAATATCAAATGTTTTGATATAAACAACTTAGATCATTTCCAGATATAGACATGGATGGATCTAAACATTTATAAAGTAAATGAATCTGTGAAGATGGACAACCTTGACACTTATTTACCTTATTTACATCTATATAACTATGTTTCCTCACACCAGTCCCCCGACTAACCCAGAGTTTATTTTTGTGTTTCTAAACTCTTGGGTACTCATAATAATTGTTATGAGTAGACAAGTAGTTTCAGGTAATGCAACTGGACATGATGCAGGACAAGTTCAAGACCTAGTAGCATATATGTTTAATTACCAGTTTAAGTATCTATGATATTGTACTATGGTATTGTATGACTATGATGTTGAACCATGATGTTGTAATATGTTAAGTACTCTGATGTATCAGGTTGTGATGTAATATATTTTGAAATTCCGCTGTGAGATTCTGATAACTTCTTATTCTTCTATTCTATAAGTTCTACCTTTTCTATCTCACCTTCTAAATTCTTTCTATTAAAGATCCGAAATTTCGTGCAGTTTGGACTGTTTTTGCTAGTTCAAATTGGCTCGGATTTTTGGGCCTTTACACAATATCATACAAGCACCCAAGGAATACCTCCTCCGAATTTAGACGATCTACGTGAGACGATATAAGCAAACTCGATAGCTATTCTCAAATCCCTACTAAAAATAAACAGGCCGAGTCACCAATTGGATTTGAGACTAAATGGGATCTTTCACTATGCAAGTACTAAGGTGCAGAGACTCAACTATGGAAGCAAATATGAACAAATGCAAAGCTAAAAACGAAAGAGTACGAACAGAAAAACTAGACTCTTCCAACAGAACTTTACTACCTTTCTCCTAGGTACGCTTAGTGGTGAAAGCATGTACTTGCCCTTAAAAACCTTGTCCTTTGTCATTAATTATATCCTAGTAAAAGTACTTCCTCTTGTCTTAGGTTTTATAATTCCTTCCTCCTTCGTGAGTTAAGTCCATATCCGTGAATTCCTCATCCTTGGGTTGTGCCCCTTAGCCAAACTCCTCATCCTCTTCCTTGTGTAATCATGTTGACAAATCTCTCGAAAGCTGCTTCCATCGTACAGAAAGCCCTATAAGCGTGAAAGAAAACTGGCCGTAGGTGAAACAACTGCGGCTATGGATGGAAGCCAGGCACGACTTCGCCCATCGATGAGGTTATCTCCCAGAAAGCCATGAGCCCCAAAGACTCAAGAAAGAAGGAGACAAGAATTCAAACAGAGGAAGAGAAGATAGTGTGTATGGCTTTGGGGAATATGCCTTTTAAACAAATCTTTTCTCTTGAAAATGCTTCTTTTAAAACCGTTTTGAAAATAATTTTTCAAATCCTTTATCTGATCTGGTAACCTTCAGCTCTGATACCATGTGTAACACCCCACATCCGTTAGTGTCACTCACAAAGGGAATGCACTAAGTTCTGTGGAGCATTTTAAGGTAAAAGATGCAGATGAATTACAAGACAGACAAAAATTAAAACAGCGGAAAATAAAACTTTGCTTTATTGATAAAATAGTTTGTACAACAATTTCTTTACAATATCAGAGTATCATCTGTCCTACAAAATAAAGAAGCATAAAACAACATTTATATTCCCCAATGTAGCAAGAGCCAGCCATAGCATCTGAAAAGAGAAACCTAGTGTTACAGAATTACGGGGTGTTACACCTTGGGTGGCATGAGGAATCTAGTGGTTGCCTTTAGTGGAATTTGAAATACGATTAGTAAGACTTAACCAAACACACATGTAAATGAACATGACTAAGAAGAGGGTTAAGTGGGATACACTAGTGGGGACAAGCTCAGGTGGATAGCTTGTGGTAAATAGTGGGCGCCCATTTCAACCAGTAATCCAAACGTATCTTTGTGGGCTCGACCCAAGTCGAGGACGGGACACGCAAACTGGGCTTGACTATAAGAGGCCAAACGGGTTAGCGGTGGCAACACAAGTCCAATGGGTTTCATATGCGTGTATGGACCCGAGCTGGTAGGTAAGACGTTGTTGCATCGTGTAGGTATAAGCCGTGCTTCCTTAAGTTGTATCGGGTTGCCACTTTAGGGGAGTGATACACCCCACTGTGGGGCCAGCACGGGTATCTACGAGTAGGGAGCCGATCGCATGTGGGTAGTGGGGTACACCTAGCGGAGATAGGGGCAGGCAGCACCTATGTAGTCGGCTAGGGGTACACAAAGCTATTTATATAATTTCTAAGTTCGGTGAGTGGAATCAACCTTTAGGGTGACAGGTGTGGTGCAGTGTAGTAATTATTCGTTAGTAATTAGGTGTGCCTTTAACGTTATCTTTATCTTCTCTTCCATACCCAATAGTTCATAGACATTTCCTTGTTTTCCAGTTTATGCCTTAGTCTAGTTATTTTGATAATAGTATTATTAGAATTATCATACTCGCCAGACTTTATGTCTGACCCCCTCTATTTCTATCTTTTTCCCCCTCCAGGTCCTCAGGGTGGACCCAGCTCTAGTGGAGTCTGATTGAATTGCTTATTCTCTCTTTTGGAAAGCTTGGACCGTTGAAGTAAAGTCCAGCTTGTTATCTTCTTTAATGGCTATTTATGTAATGGGATTATGTATTTTGTTTTATCAAGATGGATATTGTACTTGACTCTGATTTATTGTTTTATGATATAACAAACATGTTTAATTTCCGCTGCAATGAAATAAAGTTTTAGATTTCCAAGTACTACTTATTATCTGTCTTGTTGTAATTTTTCTGTTCTATATTCACTTAAAACCTCCATGGAAGTTAATGCATTCCCTTTGTGAGTGACATTAATGGACGTGGGGTGTTAAAAATCCATCTTGGTCTTGAGTTTTATCGTGGAGTATCGGGAACGAATCGACCTCTCAAAGTTCACCACTTTCGACCGCCGCCCCGCCTGATTCTGACCACCGAGTTCACCGCCGTCAGAGGTGCAGGCGCGCCTCTCCTAGCCCTTTAAGGTGGCGCAGGCCGATCGTCATATAGTTGCACGGATTGAACGAAAAACGATAACCTAGTTTTGAAGCTTCAAGGAGAGGTACGACTGTTAAATTATATAAACTATATTATAGCAGTTTAAAGCGCTACGGTTTCTAATTTCACTGTAAAAATCGTATCTTTTTCGTTTTTTGACGAAATTCAGTGAAACAAGAGACAGTGGACTCGTGTGGACGTCTTCTACATTCTAGAAGAGACCGCATATTTTTCTAAGCCTTCTGCAATTTTTGGTGGAGTGGAACCCAATGTGAGATTTCTAAATTATAAACGATATGGAAAACGATGACGTATAAATTATATAGTCAATATATGAGTTATATAAGCATTGTACACCTCTTGTATAAGCGTTGTATAAGATGTACGTTCGATATATAAGTTATATATGCGTTGTAAAAATTATATATGTGTTGAAATAGAAGTGAAATGCTTATATATATATATATATATATATATATATATATATATACACGCCCCTCATCCACAAACCATGGACGATATTTATTGATTGTGATTGGTGTGAAAATTGGTTGATAGCGAATGGTTGATTATAATTGTTTATGGTTGAAATTGATTAATAGTGGTTGAAAAAAACCCGTTTGTGGTTGAGAAATATTTGGTTGAAACCACATAGGATTAGTTTGTGGAAATGGAAAAAATATATACATGCCGCCCGCGTGCGAACTAGATGCATGAATCCCCATTGTCAAAAGCTGCGAGGCTTTATGGTAGAGCGAGGAGCCATACAAGGGACAGCCCCGGTTTTAACTACCCTACCGTTATGCTGCTGAAATTTTGAATAATATTCATGTATTAGAATTATTTTCCTATGTTAAAACTATATTCGTGTGTTGAATAGAAAACCTTCATGTG
The DNA here is from genome assembly GCA_030737875.1 of Allium sativum. Classification (NCBI taxonomy): domain Eukaryota; kingdom Viridiplantae; phylum Streptophyta; class Magnoliopsida; order Asparagales; family Amaryllidaceae; genus Allium; species Allium sativum. Next base: position 449,645,650 of record CM060919.1, read on the forward strand.
TTGAATAGAAATTCATTCGTTGAATCATATTCATGTGTTGAATGGTATTCGTGTTTTAAATAAATTGTTTTAACAATAAAAGTCACATTTTTACTATATATATATATATATATATATATATATATATATATATATACGAACTATAGAAAACCGTTCATGTGTTGAATAGAAATTCATTCGTTGAATCATATTCATGTGTTGAATGGTATTCGTGTTTTAAATAAATTGTTTTAACAATAAAAATCACACTTTTACTATATATATTAAACTATAGAAAACCTTCATGTGTTGAATAGAAATTCATTCGTTGAATAGAAATTCATGTGTTGAATGGTATTCGTGTTTTGAAATAAATTGTTTTATGATAAAAAAACATATTTTTTACATCTATATGAACTATATAAAATAATCGTGTTTTGAAATGAATTGTTTTACAATAAAAATCACATTTTTACTATATACACGAATAATTGAAAATAGCGAAGTATTGAAATAATTGCCGGTTGGATAAAAATATCATTTTTATCAAATGTATGAAAAGAATATAGTTTCGAAATCAAAGAATTGATATATATATATATATATATATATAGAATTGAAATATATCGAATAGCGAAGCTGTAGTTTGTGTTTTGAAACCGTGATTTCAAATGATTAGTGTGGGAGATCCGGCCATCGGATTTTCCCGAAACCGAAACCGTTGGGTTCGCTTTGGAAATATCTTTCCAATGGCACCAACTTTGTAAAAATCCAACGGTTGGATTGTCTGGAATGTTTAATTCAAATCTAAAGAAAAACAGCGCTAGAATCGATTATATTTATACATATATATATAAGTATAATTAAATTAAATCGAATAACGACGCTGCAGTTCGTATTTTGAAATTGAAACTTCAAACGATTGTACCGGGAGACCCTACCGTCGGATTTTCCCAAAACTAGAACCGTTGGATTCGTTTTGAAAAGATCTTTCTAATGATATAAATTTTGTGAAGATCCAACGGTTAGATTTTCAAATACGTGTAAATCAAATCTGAAGAAAAACAGCGCTACGGCCCCGTTATGGCCGAAACGTCGTTTGAATAAATTGGCTATTTTAAAATAAATAAAAATAGCGATAAATCGTTATAAAATATTATAAACGATATGGATGTGAAATTTAGAAACTAACTGAAGGTTGGCTAAGTCGAATGGTTTCCTGGGTTTTGATCTGATGTTGGTTTCGGCCTTCGGGGTTAATATTTGGGAAATCGTTCTCTTACTGATTTACGGTTAGCGACTACTGAATTGAAATGATGCGTATGTATGTTTGTGTTTCACTTGTTTATTATATACGCGAGTTGCTCAGAAAGACCGGGTTTATCCCATTCTGAATAACTGAATCGACGATAAGAAATCGAAGATGAAGACGATGGTCGAAGACCGGAGATCTTCACCTCATTTGGATGGTAACTGATGTCCTGATTGGGAGGCATCCCGAAATATGGATAATGAGTGGTGATCGTCTAGACGTACGTGGAGATCGATGGGTTTGCGAGGTATATAGTGCCTCCAGTTTCGTTCAGACCTAGAACGGACTTGTAAATGGACTATGTGTCTGACATTGGAATTCATTCTGTGTGATTGATAGCCATCAGTTACACGGCGTGAACTGCCTGTGTGGCATGCTAAGATGCTGTGAGCAAGGCTTCTGTTGAAAAGAAAAGTCTTGAGGTGATGATCAAAGCACCTCCTGTGTGGCGTAGCTTTGTGTATAACGTGAATTCGTGGGCCTCACACCCCGGTATGAACCAGAAACGGGAGAGGACATCAGGGAGGGCGTGCGTCTCTTTCTAGCTAGAGGTGGTGTCAGTGCTTGAACCGGCTGACATTTATAGTATTTTCACCTATGTGGTTGTTGCTGTTGCGAGGTGCCTCGGTTTTATCGGTCGATCCGGGACCGATGGAGTCATTCGTTGGCTCGTTTGCGCCCCATAAGGCGGGGAGACGTATTGTTCAGGGTTTAAGTTTAATCCACATCGAGTGGACCAGCCCTGACGATCCAAGGGTCACTCGAGCTCTGATCCTGAGACATGGTAGGCTAGATTGTCTCAAAGTCGGTGAGGACTATCTTTTGCCTATGTTCATGACGGAAATCCAATTTCCAAATACGTGACTGTGCGGTTTTGATTGTATACCTATATATGGTGACATAGTGGTATGGGCATTAATGCCGTCTATGATTGATACTTATGATTTGAAATTGTTTTTGAAACATATAAACACTAGTAATAATATCAAATTCTTTTGTTTTATTCGTATCAAGCATATTTTGGCCATAATAAGGTAAAAACTCTATCCTCCTGTTTGTGTTGCATTGTGTGATGGGAACTGAGTCTTATAATGGTTTCATTTTTATAAAAAGCATTGCGATGTTTGAAAGAATGATTTGTTTTAAAGCAATGGCAATCCAATGGAGTAAACCCGTTCCGCGAAAGCGGCGTGGTCCGGTGATTAGCCAATTGTATAATGTGTTAAGTAGATTTCTCATACCAGTCCCATGACTGACTCGTAGTTTGTTTGACTTGCAAACTCGGGTGCCCCTTTTTCTACACGGGCAACCTTGTTTTTAGGTTTTAGCAGGCTCTTTCTGGATAGCTGGAGCTGAAGATGGATTCTATCATTTATCTATTTTATGTTGTTCAACTCCTATTGTACATGTTATGTTTGTTTTCCGCTGTAGACATTTATGTATAGCTGAACTGTATTTGTACTAAGTATGATCCTGTATATTGTGTAACTCTGATGATTACGTTTATCCAGTATATTCTATTGTGCATTATCTGGTGTATTTATTTAATTTTGTTCTGCTGTTATCTGTTTATGTGTTATATTCCAAAGATTACCCTTGTCACCGTCAGTACGGGATTTTGGGTCGTCACAACGTGGTATCAGAGCTTTGGTTAAGCTTAGTGCTGGAATATAACATATTAACGAACTCGTCAGAAATAGAACCAGTAGTGTTCTAGGATGGGTAACTAATTACAGATAAGATTAGTAATATCCTAGTATGAGTAAAGCAGAATGAAATACACCCCACTAGACACATTTACATTTGAAGTATATGTTTCTATGTTTTAAAATACCTTTTCTGTGACCTGACACTTGATCTGCTATTTGCAGAAGTACTAGAAAATGAGTGTCAGAAACAAGAGAAATGCAGAACCCGTTCTAGAGGCTCTATTAAAGAGATATCGAAATCTGGGCGGAGCACAATTCATGGGCAATGAATCTATAATTCAGACTCAAGCTTGGATGAGTTCTGTTGAAAGAATTTTTGAACGTATCCAGTTGAGAGATGACCAGAAAATATTAGTAGCATCTTGGACGCTCAAAGAAGAAGCTTTAATTTGGTGGGAAACAATCGTCAAGGATAATCCAGAAGGTGATATCACCTGGGATAGATTCAAAGAGATTTTCCTAGAAAGATTTACTCCTCCTGAAGTGACTGAGCGATTATGTGATGAATTCTCTTATCTGATACAAGGAGATATGACCATTCCAGAATATCATAAGAAATTCAACAAACTTTCTCACTTTTCTCCTCATCTAATTCAAGATCCAAAGAGGAAGAATCTGAGATTTATTCATGGCCTGCAAAGGAGATATCAGAATAGTGTAATGAGGAATGTGAAGCTTCCTTTTTCAAAAATGATTTATATGGCTTATCAGTAGGAAGATCTCCATATGAAAGGTATGTTGCGAGACAAAGAAGAAATCAGTTCTAGCAGCAAAATAAAATTTGAAACAGATAGCCCTGAGGCAAGTGCACAGCCTGAGGCGAGTACGAAGGCTGAGGTCAGAAAGAGGCCAAAGGTCAGTCAGAAAAAGGTAAAGACAGTCATATGTCTAAAGTGTGATCAGCAAGGGCATTCGATGAGGAACTGTAGGTCTTCGAACAGACGAAAAAATGATGGGTCTAAATCCGAGAAGAATTTTCAAGAGAATAGAAAGTGCAGTCAATGCCATCAGGCCGGTCATCTTTCAAAGGCCTGCCCGCTATTCAGAAAACCTGAAGCAGTAAATATAAATGAAGTGGCAGAAGTGCCTGCATCTTCGTCTGCTTAGGAAAGGGCTGATGTTTTGGAAGGCACGCTTAATGTCAAAAATATTCCCGTTAAAGTACTATTTGATACGAGCGCGTCGCGAAGCTTTATTGCAAAGAATGCAGTTAAGAAATTGGATTTGAATTTGAAGAAGCTCAAAGATCCCATCACTGTCCAAAATCCGGTTGGGGGTTCTCTCGATGTTAGCTGGATTTGTGCGGTACCTGTCTCTTTTTCCTGTTATAAGTTCCCTACCATCTCTATCATCATGAATTTTACTGAATTCGATCTTATTTTGGGATTGGATTGGCTAACCAAATATGAGGCAGAGGTTAGAGGCGTCGAGAGAGTTGTTAGGGCAAAGATAAAATCCGGGAATTATATAACCATACCATGTGAAGGCCAAAATTCTAATAGAAAAGACTTTTGGTCAGCTCTTGATGTTTCCCCTGCTCAAATAGAAAATATCCCTGTAGTCACAGAGAATATTCCCGACCTCGTAAGAGATATTCCGGTCGTCAACAATTATGCGGATGTATTCGAAAAAGTTGTTCGCTTACCTCCGCAGAGGGAAATTGATTTCAAGATCGCTTTAATCCCGAATGCAAGGCCAGTAGTTCACGCTATTCGAAGAATGTCCTTGAAAGAGAAAGAGGAATTAGACAATCAAACAAGACAGCTCGTATGGAAGGGTCTGATCAGGCCTAGTTTCTCTGATTGGGGAGCAGCAGTGGTGTTTGTCCCGAAATATGACGGTATTTGTAACACCCCACACCCACTAAGGTCACTCACTATGGGAATGCCTTAACTTCGGTGGAGTATTTTAAGTGAATATAGAATAGAAAAATTACAACAAGACAGATATAAATAATACTTGAAATCTAAAACATCATTTCATTGCTGCAGAAGATAAACATGTTTGGTTACATATCAAAACCAACTAAAACAAGAGTCAAGTACTAAATATCCATCCTGATAAAACATAAGTACATAATCCCACTACATAACTAATAGCCATAATAGAAAAGACAAGCTGGGCTTTACATCACGGTCCAAGCTCCAACAGATAGATAAAGCAATCTGATCAAAGCCCACTAGTGCTAGGCCCACTCTAAGAACCTGAGGGTTGGGAAAAAGATAAAAACAACGGGGTCAGACATAAGTCTGAGTGAGCCCTATAACTTTAACAATACAATCATTAAAGTAATTAGGGTATGATATAAACTTGGTACGGTGATGACTGGGGATAAATGACTACACTAAGCAGCCAACTAGACATAGGATGAACTAAGATAATGGTAAAGACGCATCTACCCACCCAAGGGTAATTACTACACTGCACCACACCAGTCATTCCTATTTAAAGGTTGATCCCACCCAAGGACTTAGAAAATATAACTAGTAGTTTCGTGTATCCCTAGCTGACCACATATGTGCCGTCTGCCCCTATCTCCACTAGGTGTACCCACTACTCCCCAAGCGATCGGCTCCCTAACGTAGATACCCGTGCTGGCACCACAGTGGGGTGTATCACTCCCCAAAGTGGCAACCCGATACAACCAACGGTGCACGGCTTATACCTACATGATGCAACAACGTCTTATCTACCAGCCCGGGCCCACACACACATATGAAACCCGTTGGACTTGCGTTGCCACCGCTAACCCGTTTTGGCCTCTTATAATCAAGCCCAGTACGCGTGTCCCGTCCTCGACATGGGTCGAGCCCAATAAGATACATATGGGTTACTGGTTGAAATGGGCCCCCACAAGCTACCCACCTAAGCTTGTCCCTTTTTCTAGTGCATCCCACTTAACCCTTTAATCATGTTTAATTACATGTTTCCACTTGGTTAAGTATTCTAATCGTATTTTCTATTGCCACCCAAGGCAACCCACTAGATTTCCACATTCCACCCAAGGCACTTACTTGATTTCCACATGCCACCCAAGGCACCCACTTAACCCCTCATGCCCCACTACATGCTTATCTGGTTAAGTGTTTCTTAATTGATTAAGAACGTAACCTTTGTAAAGACCTCTCACATTAGACTGTCTTTTATGGCAGCTGGATTTGCCGGTCGGTTCCGGGCAGCCTTACGCCATAACAGAGTCTAACCTCGTGTCTTTACACTTGTCATGTATTTAGTTTATGCCTAAGACCTCTCACATTGGGCCAATCATTTGTAGCCGCTGGATTTGCCGGTCGGTTCCGGGCAGTCTTATGCTACAAAAGGGTCCAACCTCGTGTCTTAGTCGATTAATTACACCTAATTAATCACCCCCATAATTTGTATTAATTATCCCTAATTAATTACAAATTTAACGATGTACATAATTGACTCAATTATGTCCATCCACTTTATGGTATGCATAATCATACCAACTTCACACCATTTTATTAACATGAATATTAACCCCATCGTTCCCCACGTAATACGTTGACATGACATACTTAAAAGGGGAGATTCATCACAAACACAATGGGTTCAACTTGCATAACATTAGCATCAACATGGGTTTTAAAGGTGTCAACATGCATATATGACCATAGCATCAAACCCAACTAGCATAAATAATCAACCCAAACTTGCATGAATCACATATGTCATAAAGAGGGTAACTTGCATAAGTTACTTATGTCATACAAAGGGGTAAACTTGCATATGTATGTATGACATACAAAGGTGTAAACTTGCACATGTTACTTGCATATAATCAAACACCAAACTTGCATAACATGTCATATATGAACTTGCATATAATCAAACACCAAACTTGCATAACATGTCATATATGAACTTGCATATAATCAAACACTAAACTTGCATAACATGGTGTCATAATGGATCAATGTTTATCATAGTGATTTGCATAACTAGCATCATGAACACATAGCATAAAACTTGCATAACTAGCATCATGAACATATAGCATAAAACTTGCATAACTAGCATCATGAACTCATAGCATATGACTTGCATAACTTGCATAACATCATGAACACATAGCATATGACTTGCATAACTTGCATAACATCATGAACACATAGCATATGACTTGCATAACTTGCATAACATCATGAACACATAGCATATGATAACATAACTTGCATTGATCCACATACATAACCATAACCTCATTATATCCTATCATAATTAGTTTAGCAATTGCTTGCTAAAGGCATAGAAACTCACAACTTGTTGATTAGCACTCCTATGAAGAAGATTAAGTTGCTAGAGTTGATTAGAAGTTGATTTGAGAAGCTATCTTCCTCTTTAATTTGATGGAGGCTCCTTCAAGTTGCATTTTGACAGCATGATGGAATTGTATCTATTTTTAGTATGGATTAGGGTAGTCTTAGGGTGTATTTATAGATTAGTTAAGTGTTTTAGGCCATATGATTAACCCTAGGATAGTTTAGAGCCATCAGATCTCGTCACAAGCCACCAAAACACAGCCCAAAGCTCAAATCAGTGCACCCAAGCCAAACTGACCGACAGGGAGGGTCGACCCCTGGGTCGACACATGGGTCGACCCCTTGGGGGGGGTCGACACCTATGTCGACCCTAGTGTCGACACCCTCTGTCTGGCGGGAATTTTCCCGCCTCTTCTGAAATTTGAAATTTGAATAATTTAAATCTGTTTTGAATTTTTTGAAACTTCAGATGGCCATAACTTCTTCATACGAAGTCCAAATCACGCAAACTCGGACTCTATCTCAACCAGAATTCCGAGACGAACACAATGGAGCAACCCGTTTCCCTTAATTCTCACATCTGAGATTAATTATTCTTTAATTACTAAACATTAATATTAAGTGAAATTCGGGGTGCTACAGTACTTTGCGACTATGTGTGGATTATCGTGATTTGAACAAACAAACAATAAAGAATAAATATCCTTTGCCGCGAATCGATGATTTATTGGATCGTCTAAATGGAGCCCAAGTATTCTCAAGGATGGACCTAGCTACAGGCTTCCATCAACTTCGAATTGCCGAAGAGTGTGTTTCTTTGACAGCATTCAGAGGTCCAGACTTATTTTATGAGTGGTTAATAATGCCATTCGGCCTATGTAATGCTTCAGCTTACTTCGTCGATTTGATGAATAGAGTGTTCAGAGGGGTCCTGAATAAGTTTGTTTTGGTTTTTATCGATGATATTATAATCTTCTCTAAATCAAAAGCCGAACATGAAAAGCATTTGGAATAGGTTCTGGAAATCCTCAGAAGGAATGTATTAAAAGCCAAACTATCCAAATGTATATTCTGTCAAGATGATGTGAAATTTCTAGGCCATATCGTATCGAAAGAAGGAATTGCTGTGGATCCAAGTAAAATCATGGCTATTCAAAATTGGAAACAGCCTAGTACTCCTATAGAGGTTCGCAGTTTTCTTGGATTGGCTAGTTATTACCGGAAGTTCGTTAAAAAAATTTCGAAGATATCTGGTCACTTAACAAAGCTTACAAAGAAGCACTCAAAATTCAAGTGGACTCCAGAATGTGAGGAGGCTTTTGAGGAACTAAAGTTAAGATTAACAACTGCTCTAGTGTTAACCATCATCGATGGCAATCCGGATTTAAAAGTCTGGACAGATGCCTCTAGAGAGGGCCTTGGTGCAGTGTTAATGCAAAGGGGACAAGTGATTGCTCATGCTAGCCGTCAGCTGAAGCCACATGAAAAGAACTACGTCACTCATGATCTTGAGTTGTTGGCTATAGTATTCTCTTTGAAAATCTGGAGGTACTATCTTCTGGGTGAGAAATTTGAATTGTTTACAGATCATCAGTCGCTAAAGTAACTGTTCACCCAGAAAGACTTGAATTTGAGGCAGCAACGTTGGCTAGAGTTCCTTGCAGCATATGACTTTGAGATTCTATACACACCAGGGAAAGCCAATGTCATGGCCGATGCGTTAAGCCGAAAGAATGTAATGATCGCCGGTTTATTATTACGACTTCCTTGATTGACAAAATATCTATTCTTCAAAGGACGATAATTTTATTAAGGATATGATCAAAAGGATCCAGAAAGGCGAACCCTCGTGTTTTCAAATAGATAACGATGGGACTATGAGATTGAAAGGAAGGATTTGTGTTCCTGACATCCCCGAGTTAAAAAGGGAAGTGTTAGACGAGTGTCACAAGTCCAAGCTGAGTATCCATCTCAGTGTGGCCAAGATGTATAACGATCTCAAGCGAACATTCTGGTGGAAGGCTATGAAAAGAGACGTTTCAATATATGTTAGCCGATGCCCTACTTGCCAACTAGTCAAAAGCGACCAGCAGAAACTAACTGGATTGTTGCAACCGCTGGACGTTCCAGGTTGGAAGTGGGAACATATTTCCACGGACTTCATAGATGGTTTGCCCAGAACCAGAAAAGGAAATGACAGTATTTGGGTGATCGTAGATCTCTTCACGAAGACCGCCCATTTCATACCTGTCAGATCAAACAGAACTGCTCAGAGTCTGGCGCAGATATACTTCAAGGAAATTGTTAGGCTACACGGAGTGCCGATCAGTATAGTTAGTGATAGAGATCCAATATTCACTAGAAAATTCTGGGAGGCATTTCAAGTAGAACTGGGAACAAAGCAGAACTTGAGCACCGCCTATCATCCTCAGATAGATGGTCAGACTGAGAGGGTGAATCGTATTTTAGAAGATCTATTGCGGGCTTGTGTTCTAGATTTTGGTGGATCATGGGAGGACCATTTACATTTGGCTGAATTCTCATATAACAACAACTACCAGGCAAGCCTGACAATGTCACCATTCGAAGTATTGTACGGTAGACCGTGCCGATCTCCTGCTTGTTGGGTTGAACCCGGTAATAGACTTGTATTTGGACCAGATATGATCCGAGAAGCTGCCGACAAAGTCGATTTCGTTAAGAAACGATTACTCGTCGCTCAAAGCCGACAAAAGAGCTATGCCGATAAGAGAAGAAGGGATATATCATTTGCTGTTGGTGACTATGTATAGTTGAAAGTATCTCCGATGAGAGGAGTTATCCAGTTCGGTAAAACAGGGAAATTAGTGCCCAAATTCATTGGTCTGTTTCCTACTCTTAAACGGATTGGAACTCTCGCTTATAGGGTTAAATTGCCTGATTGTTTGTCGGGAATACATGATGTATTTCACATATCTCAACTTTGAAAGCACGCTCATGATCCAGACTTGATCGTGGAAGAAGCTGCACAACAGGATATTGAAATTACTCCAGAATTAGCTGTGAGAAGAGAGCCGCTAAAGATTATCGGCAAAGAAACCAAAGAACTGAGGAACAAGAAGGTTCACTTAGTCAAAGTGCAATGGAGTGGAGATCCACGAGATTGTACTTGGGAAACTGAGGAGAGCATTCAGAAAGCCTATCCTAAGTGTCGAGTAGACATCTCTGATTGACTCCGGTGCAAGGTACATTTACCATACTTTGCATTACCAATTAGTTCTCTACTCTGTTGTTATTTTCTTTCCATGGATGTGCACTTTTGATTCTATAGTCTGAATGATTTTAAAAGAGTATAGAAATTGATTAGTATATTTTTTAAAAGTTAAAAACAATTTGATTGTTGTTTTTTTTGTGCAATAGTAGATTTGATTAATTAAATTATTAGAACGATAGTTAATTTAATTAATAAGAGAATGAATGGTAGGATTTATTCGATTGACTCACACATTGAACAGATTTAAAAATAGATAGAAATATATACGTGTGCATTATATATGTTTGAACAGGTAATTGGAATAGCTGTTGAGTAAAGAATTTATTTGCGTGCCCGACAAATAGGTAAACCTTAATGAGTTGGATGCGAAATATTATTATATCAACTCCTGTGAATGCCATTGGATGCGGAGTGCTGGTTGTTCTGTGTGTAATCATAAACGTCGCCATAGGATAGTAACAATTAATTTTGAAATACATTACATGGCATACTTCTGGAAGATAGGCATACTTCATCATATACCACATAAGCATTTGGAGCTTGTGTGACAAGGTGGAAGATTTACCATACGAGCGAGAGGCTTGTATGGCGATGACTATATATTACAGGTTGAACTGATGACTGATATGGACCATATAAATTATAATGATAAATGGCCAAATTAATAAAAACCCCACACGGGTTTGGAGTTGACAATAATCACGTCTCTCTAGTTATTAGATACAACACATGGATTATTTATTTCCCATGCGGGACGAGGTGACGAGAATTTATTTTCTGGAGCAATTAAAATACACACTCCTTCAGGCTCTGACAGGGTGACGAGGATTTATTCTCTGGAGTTATTATCTATACACGCTCCCCTGTAAACACCAGAATATATCACTATAAATATGTGTATGCTTTATAGGATTTATTGGGTACCTAATACGGCCCAATAAATTTCCAAACCTCTCCCCGTACAAAGGAGGTTATGGCGAAAATTTTCGAAAATTCCGGGTGTTAGCCAAATTTTTGAAGAATTTGAAAATTATCAGAAACTGAAAAGTTGGAGAATGGAAGCCAGATTGAACGTAGAGTTGATTAATCAATCCACTTTCGACTTTGTTCCTTTTCGGGGACGAAAAGTTTTAAGTGGGGGAGATTGTAATGACCCGGAAAATCTGAACCAATTTAAAAAATTTTAATTGGCTATTTTAGTGGATTTTAAATATTTAAAATAAATATTTTAAATAATAACGATGAAAAGTAAGTTTGAATCGACATTTGAAAAAGAATATAATTAATTCTAATTATAAACATGGCCTGAAATGGCGCGGTAGTTTCAAAATTTGAATTCAAACTTTGACTGACTGTACCGGGTGCAAAACAAAACAGATTTGAGTGAAACCAAATATATTTAAATCTGTTAGTGAATACCTTTCTAACGAATCTGAAAAATCGAAGTTTCATAGCAGGAAGCAAAAGTTATGGCTAAATGAATTTTCAGAAAGGTCGCTATAGAATTATATAGCCCGTGAAAATGGCCATTTTGCAAACGACCTCGGAATTCGATGAAACCACAATTGTTGGATCCGGGATGTGAAACTATTGCTTGGTTTCAAATTTCATAATTTTTGAAGCTAATATGTGAGCGTGGCAAAGGAAAATGTGTTTTGGTCAATTACAGTTAAATTGGATCGACCAGAAAAGGGTCATTTTACAAACGGTCTCAGAATCCGACGAAACTAGTTTTGTTGGGACCGTATCGTCAAAACATAGCTAGATTTAATTTTCTGGAATTTTTTGAATCAGTTTGTGGCCCTGGCAAATTGAAATGTACGTTCAAATCGAATATTGAATGTTATATATTTTAAATTGAAGGAAAACTGACTGAAACAGTCGAATGGGCCTACGAAACTTATCCCATTGTGTTCGGAATGGGGGGTAAAACGCTAGGGACGACCGTCGTTGGGTTTGGATTGGGGTTCGTGTGTGAAAGAGGGTATTTTTTGAATTTTAAAAGTTATAAATAAAAAAATCCATTAGTGCACATCAGCCCCCCCCCCCCCCCGACATTCTCTCTCCCCGACCCAAAACCAACGACGACTGGAACTCCATCGTTCTCCCTCCATTTTCCCTCGATCCACGCAATAAAACACCACGACCCAGTTGAGTAAATTGTAGAGCTCAATCTCGCCTTTAAATCCATCCTGGTCTTGAGTTTTATCGTGGAGTATCGGGAACGAATCGGCCTCTCAAAATTCACCACTTTCGACCACCGCCCCGCCTGATTCTGACCACCGAGTTCACCGCCGTCAGAGGTGCAGGCGCGCCTCTCCTAGCCCTTCAAGGTGGCGCAGGCCGATCGTCATATAGTTGCACGGATTGAACGAAAAACGATAACCTAGTTTTGAAGCTTCAAGGAGAGGTATGATTGTTAAATTATATAAACTATATTATAGCAGTTTAAAGGGCTACGGTTTTTAATTTAACTGTAAAAATCATATCTTTTTCGTTTTTTGACGAAATTCAGTGAAACAAGAGACAGTGGACTCGTGTGGACGTCTTCTACATTCTAGAAGAGACCGCATATTTTTCTAAGCCTTCTGCTATTTTTGGTGGAGTGGAACCCAATGTGAGATTTCTAAATTATAAACGATATGGAAAATGACGATGTATAAATTATATAGTCGATGTATGAGTTATATAAGCGTTGTACACCTTTTGTATAAGCGTTGTATAAGTTGTACGTTCGATATATAAGTTATATATGCGTTGTAAAAATTATATATGTGTTGAAATAGAAGTGAAATGCTTATATATAAATAAATAAATATATATATATATATATATACATATACGCCCCTCGTCCACAAACCAGTGACGATATTTATTGATTGTGATTGGTGTGAAAATTGGTTGATAGCGAATGGTTGATTATAATTGTTTGTGGTTGAAATTGATTGATAGTGGTTGAAAAATACCCGTTTGTGGTTGAGAAATATTTGGTTGAAACCACATAGGATTAGTTTGTGGAAATGGAAAATATATATATACATGCCGCCTGCGTGCGAGCTAGATGCATGAATCCCCATTGTCAAAAGCTGCGAGGCTTTAAGGTAGAGCGAGGAGCCGTACTAGGGACGGCCCCGGTTTTAACTACCCTACCGTTATGCTGCCGAAATTTTGAATAATATTCATGTGTTAGAATTATTTTCCTGTGTTGAAACTATATTCGTGTGTTGAAGAGAAAACCTTCATGTGTTGAATAGAAATTCATTCGTTGAATCATATTCATGTGTTGAATGGTATTCGTGTTTTAAATAAATTGTTCTAACAATAAAAATCACATTTTTACTATATATATACAAACTATAGAAAACCGTTCATGTGTTGAATAGAAATTCATTCATTGAATCATATTCATGTGTTGAATGGTATTCGTGTGTTAAATAAATTGTTTTAACAATAAAAATCACACTTTTACTATGTATATACAAACTATAGCAAAACTTCATGTGTTGAATAGAAATTCATTCGTTGAATAGAAATTCATGTGTTGAATGGTATTCGTCTTTTGAAATAAATTGTTTTATAATAAAAATCATATTTTTTTTACATCTATATGAACTATATAAAATAATTGTGTTTTGAAATGAATTGTTTTACAATAAAAATCACATTTTTACTATATATACGAATAGTTGAAAATAGCGAAGTGTTGAAATAATTGTCGGTTGGATAAAAATATCATTTTTATCAAATGTATGAAAAGAATATAGTTTCAAAATCGAAGAATCGATATATATATATATAAATAGAATTGAAATATATCGAATAGCGAAGCTGCAGTTCGTGTTTTGAAACCGTGATTTCAAACGATTAGTGTGGGAGATCCGGCCATTGGATTTTCCCGAAACCGAAACCGTTGGGTTCGCTTTGGAAATATCTTTCCAATGGCACCAACTTTGTAAAAATCCAACGGTTGGATTTTCTGGAATATTTAATTCAAATCTGAAGAAAAACAGCGCCAGAATCGATTATATTTATATATATAAATATAATTAAATTAAATCGAATAACGACGCTGCAGTTCGTATTTTGAAATTGAAACTTCAAACGATTGTACCGGGAGATCCAAACATCGGATTTTCCCAAAAATGGAACCGTTGGATTTTTTTTGAAAAGATCTTTCTAATGATATAAATTTTGTGAAGATCCAACGGTTAGATTTTCAGATATGTGTAAATCAAATCTATAAAAAAACAGCGCTACGACCGAGTTATGGCCGAAGCGTCGTTTGAATAAATTGGCTATTTTAAAATAAATAAAAATAGCGAGAAATCATTATAAAATATTATAAACGATATGGATGTGAAATTTAGAAACTAACTGAAGGTTGGCTAAGTCGAATGGTTTCCTGGGTTTTGATCTGATGTTGGTTTCGGCCTTCGGGGTTAATATTTGGGAAATCGTTCTTTTACTGATTTACGGTTAGCGACTAATGAATTGAAATGATGTGTATGTATGTTTGTGTTGCACTTGTTTATTATATACGCAAGTTGCTCAGAAAGACCGGGTTTATCCCATTTTGAATAACTGAATCGACGAGAAGAAATCGAAGATGAAGACGGTGGTCGAAGACCGGAGATCTTCACCTCGTTTGGATGGTAACTGATGTCCTGATTGGGAGGCATCCCGAAATATGGATAATGAGTGGTGATCGTCCAGACGTACGTGGAGATCGATGGATTTTCCAGGTATATAGTGCCTCCAATTTCGTTCAGACCCAGAACGGACTTGTAAATGGACTGTGTGTCTGACATTGGAATCCATTTTGTGTGATTGATAGCCATCAGTTACATGGCGTGAACTGCCTGTGTGGCATGCTAAGATGCTGTGAGCAAGGCTTCTGTTGAAAAGCAAAGTCTTGAGGTGATGATCAAAGCATCGCCTATGTGGCGTAGCTTTGTGTATAACGTGAATTCGCGGGCCTCACACCCCTGTATGAACCAGAAACGGGAGAGGACATCAGGGAGGGCGTGCGTCTCTTTCTAGCTAGAGGTGGTGTCAGTGCTTGAATTGGCTGACATTTATACTATTTTCACCTATGTGGTTGTTGCTGTTGCGAGGTGCATCGATTTTATCGGTCGATCCAGGACCGATGGAGTCATTCGTTGGCTCGTTTGCGCCCCATAGGGCGGGGAGACGTATTGTTCAGGGTTTAAGTTTAATCCACATTGAGTGGACCGGCCCTTACGATCCAAGGGTCACTCGAGCTCTGATCCTGAGACATGGTAGGTTAGATTGTCTCGAAGTCAGTAAGGACTTTCACTTGCCTCGGTTCATGACGGAAATCCAATTTCCAAATACGTGACTGTGCGGTTTTGATTGTATACCTATATTTGGCAACATAGTGGTATGGGGCATTAATGCCGTCTATGATTGATACTTATGATTTGAAATTGTTTTTGAAACATATAAACACTAGTAATAATATCAAATTCTTTTGTTTTATTTGTATCAAGCATATTTTGGCCATTATAAGGTAAAAACTCTATCCTCCGGTTTGCGTTGCATTGTGTGATGGGAACTAAGTCTTATATTGGTTTCATTTTTATAAAAAGCATTGTGATGTTTGAAAGAATGATTTGTTTTAAAGAACTGGCAATCCAATGGAGTAAACCCGTTCCGCGAAAGTGGCGTGGTCTGGTGATTAGCCAGTTGTATAATGTGTTAAGTAGATTTCTCATACCAGTCCCGTGATTGACTCGTAGTTTGTTTCACTTGCAAACTCGGGTGCCCCTTTTTCTACATGGGCAGCCTTGTCTTCAGGTTTTAGCAGGCTCTTTCTGGATAGCTGGAGTTGAAGATGGATTCTATCAATTATCTGTTTTATGCTGTTCAGCTCCTATTGTACATGTTATGTTTGTTTTCCGCTATAGACATTTATTTATAGCTAAACTATATTTGTACTAAGTATGATCCTGTATATTGTGTAACTCTGATGATTACGTTTATCCAGTATATTCTATTGTGCATTATCTGGTGTATTTATATAATTCTGTTATGCTGTTATCTGTTTATGTGTTATATTCCAAAGATTACCCTTGTCACCGTCAATACGGGATTTGGGGTCATCTCAATCTGTAATCTTGGATCCTATGAAAAGAAGTATCTGCGAAAACCAAAACTAGTAGCTGCCCGTGTGGAAAATATGGGCACCCAGAGTTTAGGTAGAAATAATAAACTCTGAGTCAGTCATGGGACTGGTGTGAGAACTAAAACAGTTATTAACCTTATTTTAAAATTAGGTGAATCAAGGGACCACGCCATATAACATGGAACAGGTTTACTCCCAAAAATACCATAAACAACCTGTTTATAAACAACGCAATGTTTTTTGGAAAATGAAGCTATTATAAGACTTAGGTCCCATTACACAATGCAACACAAGCAGGAGGATATAGCTTTACCTTATAATAGCCAAAATTGCTTGGTACATTTTAAAACAAATCATTTTGATATTACTATAAGTATATAGTGTCAAACAATTTCAAATGTAAATGTATCAATCATAGACGGCATAGTACCCCATCCTACTATGTCGCCATATAGGTTTATAACTGTAACACCCCACCTCCGTTAAGGTCACTCACAAAGGGAATGCATTAACTTCAATGGAGCATCATAAGTGTATAGAACAGATAAATTACAAGATAGACAAAATTTATACAATGGAAAATAAATTAAACTTTACTTTTATTGATAAAATAGCAGCTTGGTAAAATAGCTTGTACAAAGATTGTTTTCCAACACCAAAACACCAATACCTACTACAACAAAGCATCTGTCTTGTTTATTAAGCATAAAGAGACAATCATATTCCCCAATAAAGCATGAGTCAGCCATAGCATTGGAAAAGAGAGTTCAGGACTATACATCGACCATCTTCGAGCTTGGAAAGAAATCTGAGCTAAGTCCCTCCCTATGAACCTGGGGGGGGGGGACAGAAGAAAAGAGGCGAAAACAAACTAGTTCAGACATAAGTCTGGTAAGTCTAGTGATTATTCAACATCTAAACATGCAAAAGCATCATGACATGAATAAACTGGATACAAGACATAACCATGATAATAAGAATAGCAAGACAGCAAATGATGAGCGGTAGATATGACAAGGTACACAAGATAAACAGGATATGATGGTTGCGCTTCTAATTATTAGGATATTTCCTACACCACACCGTTCGACATGACAAGGCAAGATACGCTGAATGCGCTTCAGTTATTTCTCTGATTTCCTATTTTCTCTACACCACTCAACTAGCATCCTAACTAGTGTCTTTATAGAATGATTTGTATTCCCTACTAGTGTCCCAACTAGTATCCTGTGAAAAAAGATCTATATTCCCTACTAGTGTCCCAACTAGTATCTAGTGTTATATAATAAGGTGATCCCAACCCCACAATTGTGGTAGCCTTCAGGTGTACATCTAGTATGAGGATCTTACCTCAATCATCCCAATTGCCATGAATATGTTAGATGTAACCTTACTACCCTATCGATCGGCTCCCTAACTCGTATGTATTCATTATTTGTGTCATTTGGCCCCGCTTGATTGTAGATACATGTGCTGGTCCCACCATGGGGTGTATTAATTCCTATGGTGGCAACCCGACACAAATTCAAGATGCACAGTGTAAACTACTAATGCCCAATGCCTGCTTTTCCCGCTCCGGAGCACGTGCATGCCCGTACTCCGTCGAGACCTACACTGCTGCACCACCCGCCGCTATTTTGTCCGCTTATAATCAGCCTAGTAATCGTGCCCCACCCTGCCTAGTTCAGAGTACCATGATACATTTATGTGGGTTACTGCTGAAATGGGTCCCCATTACTAGGGTTTCCTAATCAACATGTTATAATGGTTAAGTTTTCCCAATTTAACTTAACCCCACCCATTTGCTTAATTAACATATTGTACTGGTTAAGTGTTGCCTATTCATATGTAACTTAACCTTCCCACTAATTCACGCACGTTTATATAACGGTTAAGTTTGTGGACCTATATATACTAATATTGCCCACTTACCCAAAATTTACTTAACCTTTCCCCTTATCAAGTCCATATGTATTATTGGTTAAGCTTGCCTTAACCCTATCCACTTTGTAATATTGGTTAAGTTGTCATCTTACTCTGGTTAACTTAACCCACCCACTTGTCATTTTACATTGGTTAAGTGTTGTCTTCTTGTGTTACTTAACCCTACCACACATCATGTTGTATTGGTTAAGTTTTTCCTGTTAACTCAGCCCAGTTCATTCATCATGTTATATTGGTTAAGTGTTTCCCATTAACTTAACCCCACTCGTTCATCATGTTAAGTGTTTCTTATTAACTTATCCCCACTCGCTTGTCTAATTAACATGTTATAACGGTTAAGTGTTCTAAATTTACTTAACCCCACCTTCTTGTCTAATTAACATGTTATAACAGTTAAGTGTTCTAAATTTACTTAACCCCACCTTCTTGTCTAATTAACATGTTATAATGGTTAAGTGTTCTAAATTTACATAACCCTGCTCATTCTTAGCATGTCTTGTTTCTTAGCTTTAATTCATTCATTAAAGCACCAACCTCTCACATTAGATCTATATTGTTGCGGTCGCTGGATGCGCTGGGCGGTTCTGAGCACCCTTACACCGCAACTCAATCTAACCTTGGGTTTTTTGGGCTTAATGCGCTAACCTTTCACATTAGATCTATATTGTTGCGGTAGCTGGATGTGCCGGGCCGGTCCGGGAAGCCTTACACCGCAACTCAATCTAACCTCGGGTTAGGCATGTTCATCTTTAGCCAATTTTACATATTTGTCATATGTGTCCAAATCTATGTGTCAAATTTTCCACAAGTCTAGCCAATACAAGTTTATGCCACATTCCCATGCTATGCCCAAAATTTACTCAATTACATTATAACCAATTTTCCCTGCGTTATAATTGCACGTACAAGGAGATTCAATCTATGTTCCGAATGAACTTAGTATTCACAATAGCAAGTAAAAAGGGGAAAAAATAGAGAAGGAGCATAAGAACTGACATAAGGAAAAATAGGCATGAAAAGGTGTACCCAATTCTAGAATCATGTTTCAATGTTGTACATTAACAATATGTGTAGACAAGCACCATAGGTATAAAGATTAGACAGAATTGGACTTAAGAGAATCACTAATCTTTATGTACAACATGATAAGTCCCATTATTTTAACCGCAAAAGTCACATAGGCATAGGATGTACAACATGATAAGTCCCATTATTTTAATCGCAATAGTCACATAGGCATCTGGTGTACAACATGATAAGTCCCACTATTTTAATCACAATAGTCACATAGGCATAGGATGTATAACATGATCGGTTTCATCATATAAGTCACAACACTCCAATAGGCATGATAGGTTTTTCTATGTCAGTCACAACAGTCCAATAGGCATGATAGGTTTATCTATGTTAGTCACAACAGTCCAATAGGCATGATAGGTGTAGTGTCCCAAAATTACGGTCCAATTTGAGCTGACTAAATAACACAAGTCCAACCCACATTACACCGGAAATCAGAAAACTAATAGAAAGAAAATAGCGGGTGAGAACAGATAAGATAGAAACTTAGAATAGAAGAAGAAGAAGAAGAACAAACAACATCAGAGTAACACGAATCTCATAGTGGAACGAACAACATACAATAGATAACATATCCTTGAAATAAAATCAGTATATGTATACAGTAACATTATCAGAGTACAATACTTACAACACAGCGGAAATAACTATAGCTAGATAAAATCCTGAAGCCTCCTGCTCCAGCTCTTCAAGTATATCTGTAAAATCCAGACTACTTGACTGGCCGTACAAAATTGGGCACCCAAGAGTTTAGGTAAAACAAAACAAAATAAACTCCGGGTCAGTCATGGGACTGATATGAGTTAAACAGTTTAAAACAGTTTGAGAACATAAACGATATCTCATAAGACCACGTCGTATAACGGAATGGGTTTTCCCTTATGAGAATCCAAAATAAATCCTTATATCAGAACCCTTTTGATATTATAATAGTGTCTATCAACCACAATATAATAATCATCTAGTAGAAACGCTTTAATCTCACGTTCTACATATATAGTATACAATCAAAACCGCGAGTGCTTATCGGATAATGGATTTCCATCTATGACAAGGTATGGAACCACCTTTCGCTAGTGTACCTCTAGAGAGGAATACACTGGGTTCAACAAGAACATCTTGCAACCCGGCTGCACATAACCGACTACTCATTTCGCTTGAGTGTATCGAATGTATATCACCAACGGTTGGGATCCGCAACTGTTTCCCGATAAGGGACAGCATTGACAGATTAAAGAAGCAATTGAATATTCTCTAGATAGGTGATTATACACCCTAGTAGGTGCGACCTACATAGCCATGCTGCCTGCCCGATTTTTGTCATTTCCCCGTTGTGAGGCTAGAGGCCACGCTTATCTCTGACAGATCACACATTTATTCACTTTGAATGTTACATCGTCATACTCGCCAAATGACAAATTGATTTCCCTTAAAATATCATGGGTATACCGCTAAGAGAAACAAATTCCTCCACCACCAAACGTAAATACGTTTGAAGAGATCAACTTACACAATCTATTAAATTTACTCTGCCAGACATTCATCCATACAAGTTGTCCTTGGACTGGACAAACCGAAGGCACTATTCAGTACATCCATCTTAGGAAATATTTACATAAGATTTATACAACAGCCCTTGCACTTTACTCCGTCTTCAATATATTCAGCATACTTGGTTTGCAACGCTTATGCCAATACAGAGTGGTTCTTCGGATAATAATCCAACTGGTCTCTCCATATTAACAACGTTAAAATGGTCAAGCTTTGACAGTCGGTGATTTAACTATCAAATGAAAAATGTCCGTATACACACAACAATCTTATTTCCAAATGGAATTATCGATCAAATCATCAACCATATATATATATATATATATATATATATACATACATTCATTCATATTTCCTTATTTTCTATGTTTAGAAAATATACGTTATTAATCACTGGAAAACATTTCCATTCTTACTCTGATTTCTTATTTTCTATACTAGAAAATATTTCTGATTCTTATTTGGAAAACATTTCCAGATTCCTTCATTTGGTTGAAACAAATGTTTAAATAAAACATCAGGACGCCAATTCAAACCACTACACTCATTACCTAAATTCACTTAACCCACCTTTACTATCAAACTTTAACCATTCCTTAGTTAAGAAGGAAGTCAATCAAGTTAGGGTATAATTACCTCTCAGACCTTAACTGAACAACATTTTAACTTCGGAATAGACAAAGTTTATCTTTTAAACCTTTAACAAACTTCCTTACGTAACTCTCGGATTCTATTTACGTATCCACTTATTTATTGAAATCATTGGTTATAACGATAACGTTATAATCCCAACTTTCAAAATATCTAACTTCAATTATTTTTTTATTCTTTAATGTGAATAAATAAATAAACACCTAATTTATAAATAAATAAATCCTCATTTAAAAACCAAAAAGTTTAAGTAATTTCCCAAATTCGATATAATTGAATTCGACGTATAACTCTCTTTCGAGTAATCTCTATTTGATTAACTCTTCTTCGAATAACCTATATTCGATTATCTCTCTTTGAGTAACTTATATTTGATTATATCTCTTCGAATAACTTATATTCGATTAACTCTCTTCGAATAACTTATATTCGATTCCTTTCTTTCGAATACGCTATATTCGATAATCTCCTTTCGATTTAAACTAACATCGATTAACTCCTTTCGATTAAACTAACATCGATTAACTCCTTTCAATTAAACTATAATCGATAACTCCTTTCGATTAAACTATAATCGATAACTCCTTTCGATTAACTTATTTCGATTTAACTCTAATCGGTTAACTCTAATTTGATCTAACTCAAATCGATTAACTCTCCTCGACTAATTTATATTCGATTAACACTCTTCGAATAACTAACATTCTATTAACTAATATCGCTTTATAAAGATTTTCCCTTCCTTTTAATAACGTTTCTTCACATATAAAGATTTCCCTTAATAACGTTTCTTTACTTTATAAGATTTCCTTTTCCTTTTAAGAATTCTATTTATTTCTTAAATAAATATTTCATTTTACAACTTTATTTATTTACCAAATAAGTATTTCCTATTTGTTTATCACATAATTCCCGTTTTATCCTTATTTATTTTCTAAATAAATAATTCTTTTTCAATTCTGTTTGTAATTTTTCTACAAATATCTCTCTTTCTATTTTATTTGTAAATGGTTTACAAATATTTCTCTTTCCATTTTATTTCTTTCTTAAATAAATATTCCATTTCCATTCTATTTATTTAACAAATAAATATTCTTTTTCAATTCTATTTGTTTAACACACAAATACTCCTTTTATAAAATTCTTTGATTTTATAATCTATTTCCTTTTATAAAATTCTTTTTCCTTTTATATATAAAATCCATTGATTTTATATAAATAAAATTATTTTCAAAATATACTTTTAAAATCCCCTTTTTCTACATCCCAGTATTTCTTACGGTATTTAAAATACCAAATAACAATGGTCGAAACCCTTCAAACACACATAATCGACAACATATTATATATCACAATTTATGAAACAAAACAGTATTTTATATATTTAGGAACCCAGTTGGGTCCCTCCAACCTGTTTCCCTGCATCATAGATGTTAAACAATACAAATAACACGAATATAAATTATTCTGATAAACAGAATCAATATTCGATTAACGATTTACATATATCGTTATCTATAATTTCAACCAATACATAAGCAATTCAACCAAATAGTTAACACACAACAATCAACAGGTAATTATCAGTTCTAAGAATACGTTATAAAAATATAACTGTTCAAAGTTGGTGAGTTTTACTCACATTGGTCGTCATCGTTGAAAAACGATTATCAGTCAGTTGATCCAATCAGTAGTTTTAATTTTCCATAAATCGTAACATGCTCCAAACCAATCTAAACCAGGTTCAGCACATAGCCTGCATCCACACGATCTCAACGTGACAGACCGTTCATGAATCTGACCATAGATGGATTAGATATTAAAGTTATATGTTAAGACATTATTTGATTTCAATCCAACTAAAAATAGAGTTTAGGATTCACCTTATGTTTTCCATTCGGCCCATCCATCACGTAAAGCCCATACCCACCCGCATCATCAATAGTGCTTTCTACCTCAACTTCTCTGTGCGATTACCGCCACATACACAGCCTTTTCTTCCTCAAAATACATGTATCCTTCTTCAACCACATCCACTTCCAGTTAACAGAACTCCTTGCGCATTCATGGCCCTCATGCTACAAATCTCAGGTAAAATACCCGTACTTCACGCGCCTGTACTCTCTATTTCAGCCACCTGATCTTGCCCAAAGTTCTCTGTGCATACTTCAAGTTCTCGTTGTCCCTCAGGTTCCATTCACGCCAACACAAAAACAATAGAACACATCAAATGTTTTTACCAAAGATCCTGGTCCAGCATGGAGTCATGGCGCAACAAAAATGTCAGCTCCCGCCTCAAAAATGCTAACTTCTCCTGTACATTTCAAAGCCCTTCTGACTTCAATTTCCAAACAAAATCCAAGTGTCGCACCATTTACATGAAAACAATTTCCACCGTTTTTCCTCCTTAAAAGATTTACTTCCAGTTCACGCTCTTGCATTCTTCCATAACTTCCGTCCTTTTCTATAGTACAAAAATAGGCGACCGGAAGCCGGGTAGACCTCTTCAAAACTTGGCACGCGACTGAAGAGCAGCTCCAGTTTATTTATACGGTTTTGATTAAAGATTTGCATGGGGAGGGTTTTGAAAAAGAAAAGAACTATATGTTGTTGTGGTGTATATATAGACTAAGATTATAGTAGTAGGTGTTTGGTTTTAAACCTGGCACGTTGGCTCTTTGTATCTTGCATGGATTGTTTGAGGCCACGTCAGTTGTTTGTTGGCTTGTCTACGTGGAGGCCACTTTGCCTTTTGCTATGAATTTGCTGAGTTTTGATTTGTAGGCACCTGGACTAAATATAAAAGTATAAAATCAAACAACACTTCATAATTAAGAAATAGCGTACCTCGTTACGTAAAATTCTACTTACATACGGACAGAAATAAAGATATCTTTGTGTCGAGCTCGGTGTTAGGATCCCAAAAGTATAATAATATAGGTCCGTTAACTTATTCTGTGAAACACCGAAATGTTGATATAGGGTGTAAAATACTCCAAAATAAAAGTGCTTATTTTCCAAAATAAAAATTACAGAAAAATTCTAAAAATTTAATTATAACTATGTCTCAAAAGAACCTTATCCAAATTCGAGATACTTAATTATAATTAAATATATCGTTATGGCTTATAAACGTTCTATAGCGACTATTTCAAAATTTGATTGGACATAACTCACAATCTGTACGACGAAATCCTGATTTTTCTCTTCCATTAGAAAAGTATACTTCACCAGCTCTGAATGTTTCTTGTATCACCGAAATCCGATTTAAAACGGCTTCTGTATATTCGTTTAAAGTTCGAATCACCAAATTACGAACTGTAGCGCCATTTTGAGCTCGATTATAATTATAATATAATTATACGCTCAAACTTCGTTTAAATAATATATTCGTTATTCAAATTCAATTCCAGGCTGAATTATATATTTTGAATTGTCCAATTCCCACAATATTGTCAATTCAACTTAAATTCTGATTATTTCAGAATTAAATATATTATTCTATTACTTATATTAATTAAATATAAATATTATTTAATTCACGTTATCGATAACGCCAAATCTATATTTAATAATTAAATAAATAAATTATTAACCCGTTAAAATACGGGACATTACATTCTTCCCCCCTTAAAATGATTTCGTTCTCGAAATTGCTAAGGTAGAAAACAAACCCCATTAACTGGTCAAAAATTATTTGTTCACTTTTTAACTTCAGTTTCAACTGAACCAATTTAATTTCAATTAAATATTAATTAATTCTTATCAATGAAAATTTTCAAAAATCCTGAAAATTTTCTAACATTTGAAATTTTCGAAATTTTTTTCCAGCACTTCCTTTGAATGGCTCAATCGGTACAACCACAACTCGCCTCTCTAGGCCTTCTCCAACCCAAAAGAAAATCAAACAGCCAAGCGGCTTGCCAAACAGGCTCATAAATCACCAAACTCATATAAAATAAACTTGTACCTTTTTGTCGGGCATATCATTATATCCTTTATATCTTCCATCAATTCGGCATATGCCAGTATCATCCCAATTAAATTCCAATCTGTTTTTATCCACAAATCCAACCATTCGCTTATACCTAAGTCGAATTTCATTTCAAACCAAAGTTCCATTCTCGATTTTCAATTTCATAACTCATCAATCCAATACCATTTCGGATTCCTATGTCACAAATCCAGTTTTCTCGATACCCTTCTAATCCAATTCAATTTCAACTTAATTGGTTTTCAATTCAATTCCAATGTACTTCCACAAATTTTTATTTAAATTTGTTTTTAATTCAATTTGGTTTTCATTTTAAAACAATCTCTTCCTGGAAGTTTTAAAGACCTTGGACTTCTCCTAAAACCAGAAAATCCTTTTTGTTTTCCCAAACAACTTGTTTTCCCAAACAATTCGAAAACAAAATCTTTGGTAGTAATCCGTCACTTAGAACTCGAAAATGAACACTAATGATTCGCGATTCATCATCAGGGTTATTTCCCAGCCATCGAAGTGAGTTTAATACTATATCACTATTCAAAACTCATTCTTTAAACACTTTCATTTTGAAATACGTTTCAAAATACCATGCACAGTGCTTGTAAAACAATTTAAAATCTCCCAGGATTTTAAAATTCACATATATTTAATCCAAATCCATTTACAAACACCTTTTCAATTTTCCAAGGTTTTAATTTAAATTCCGATTTGAATTCAGATTTAATTCGTTTCAATTCATATATTACACTTATCTGAATTCTAATTGGTTTTTCTATAACCATTTCACATTTTATAATCTTATCTGATTATGATTACAACCAACACGTCCAATATATATATATTCTTTGTATCTGAATTATTTGGGTAAAATTATTTCATTACCCTCTTTTCAAAACATATCGTGTCGACCCATCGTATTCGAATGTTTAGAAACTCCTACCGATACAGTGGATCAAACTGATCAATCAGAACCCATAAACAACTCAATCAATAAATCTACACCATATAAAATCATTTTATATCAAATAACAAATACGTTCACCGTATATATACACTCAAACTCAGTCTAGGTTATTACTAACCCTATCTCTACTGAGTCACGCCACAGAGCCAAGGTGATTCACTTAATCTTAAGCTCTGATACCAACTGTAGTGTCCCAAAATTCCGGTCCAATTTGAGCTGACTAAATAACACAAGTCCAACCCACATTACACTGGAAATTAAAAAACTAATAGAAAGAAAAGAGGGTGAGAATAGATAAGATAGAAACTTAGAATAGAAGAAGAAGAAGAACATACAACATCAGAGTAACATTAATCTCACAGTGGAAAGAAAAACATACAATAGATAACATATCCTTGAAATAAAATCAGTATATGTATACAGTAACATTATCAGAGTACAACACTTACAACACAGCGGAAATAACTGTAGCAAGATAAAATCTTGAAGCCTCCTGCTCCAGCTCTTCAAGTATATCTGTAAAATCCTGACTACTTGACTGCCCGTACAAAATTAGGCACCCAAGAGTTTAGGGAAAACAAAACAAACTCCAGGTCAGTCATGGGACTGGTATGAGTAAAACAGTTTAAAACAGTTTGAGAACATAAACGATATCTCATAAGATCACGCCGTATAACGGAACGGGTTTTCCCTTATGAGAATCCAAAATAAATCTTTATATCAAAACCCTTTTGATATTATAGTAGTGTCTATCAACCACAATATAATAATCGTCTAGTAGAAACGCTTTCATCTCACGTTCTACATATATAGTACACAATCAAAACCGCGAGCGCTTATTGGATAATGGATTTCCAACTATGACAAGGTATGGAACCACCTTTCGCTAGTGTACCTCTAGAGAGGAATACACTGGGTTCAACAAGAACATCTTGCAACCCGGCCACACATGACCGACCACTCATTTCGCTTGAGTGTATCGAATGTATATCACCAACAGTTGGGATTAGCGACCGTTTCCCGATAAGGGACAACATTGATAGATTGAAGAAGAAATTGAATATTCTCTAGACAGGTGATTATACACCCTAATAGGTGCGACCTACATAGCCATGCTGCCTGCCCGATTTTTGTCATTTCCTAGTTGTAAGGCTAGAGGCCACGCTTATCTCTGACAGATCACACATTTATTCACTTTGAATGTCACATCGTCATACCCGCCAAATCACAAATTGATTTCCCCAAAAATACCATGGGTATACAACTAAGAGAAACGAATTCCTCCGCCACCAAATGTAAATACGTTTGAAGAGATCAACTTTCGCAATCTATTAAATATACTCTGTCAGACATTCGTCCATACAAGTTATCCTAGAACTGGAAAAACCGAAGGCACTATTCAGTACATCAATCTTAGGAAATCTTTACCTAAGATTTATACAACAGCCCTTGCACTTTACTCCCTCTTCAATATATTCAGC
The DNA here is from genome assembly GCA_030737875.1 of Allium sativum. Classification (NCBI taxonomy): domain Eukaryota; kingdom Viridiplantae; phylum Streptophyta; class Magnoliopsida; order Asparagales; family Amaryllidaceae; genus Allium; species Allium sativum. Next base: position 449,673,990 of record CM060919.1, read on the forward strand.
ATACTTGGTTTGCAACGCTTATGCCAATACGGAGTGGTTCTTCGGATAATAATCTAACTAGTCTCTCCATATTAACAACGCTAAAATGGTCAAGCTTTGATAGTCGTAAATTTAACTATCAAATGAAAAATGTTCGTGTACACACAATGATCTTATTTTCAAATGGAATTATCGATCAAATCATCAACCATATATATATATATATATATATATATTCATTCATATTTCCTTATTTTCTATGTTTAGAAAATATACGTTATTAATCACTGGAAAACATTTCCATTCTTACTATCATTTCTTATTTTCTATATTAGAAAATATTTCTGACTCTTATTTGGAAAACATTCCAAATTCCTTCATTTGGTTGAAACAGATGTTTAAATAAAACATCACGACGCCAACTCAAACCATTACACTAATTACCTAAATTCACTTAACCTAACTTTACTATCAAACTTTAACCGTTCCTTAGTTAAGAAGGAAGTCAATCAAGTTGGGGTATAATTACCTCTCAGACCTTAACTGAACAACGTTTTAACTTCGGAATAGACAAAGTTTATCTTTTAAACCTTTAACAAACTTCCTTACGTAACTCTCGGATTCTATTTAAGTATCCACTTCTTTGTTGAAGACATTGGTTATAAAGATAACGTTATAATCCCTACTTTCGAAATATCTAACTTCAATTATGACTTTTATTCTTTAATATGAATAAATAAATAAACACCTAATTTATAAGTAAATAAATCTTGATTTAAAAAATCCAGAAAGTATAAGTACTTTCCCAAATTCGATATAATTGAATTCGACGTATAACTCTCTTTCGAGTAATCTCTATTTGATTAACTCTTCTTCGAATAACCTATATTCGATTATCTCTCTTCGAATAACTTATATTCGATTATCTCTCTTCGAATAAATTATATTCGATTAACTCTCTTCGAATAACTTATATTCGATTCCTTTCTTTTGAATACGCTATATTTGATAATCTCCTTTCGATTTAAACTAACATCGGTTAACTCCTTTCGATTAAACTATAATCGATAACTCCTTTCGATTAAACTATAATTGATAACTCCTTTCGATTAACTTATTTCGATTTAACTCTAATCGGTTAACTCTAATTCGATCTAACTCAAATCGATTAAGTCTCCTCGACTAATTTATATTCGATTATCACTCTTCGTATAACTAATATTCGATTAACTAATATCGCTTTATAAAGATTTCCCCTTCCTTTTAATAATGTTTCTTCACTTATAAAGATTTCCCTTTAATAACGTTTCTTTACTTTATAAGATTTCCTTCTTTTTTTGAAAATAAAAATGTGTGATCTTCTGAAGAGAAGAGAGCACACACACACACACATATATATATATATAATAAAAACCAAAGGTACAGAGTCTGACTACAGAACATAAGAATACAAGATAAAACCTAACAATGCTCTAGGGATGTAAGGATCGTAGATAGATGAGCTCCGGATAAACCACCGACCATCTACTCCAATATCGAATTCCGGCAAGGCCACCACCCGATATTGAAGTATATCTACTCCAATACAATAACCCATACTCTCAAAGTAATAACAAAAATATAGAGATACAACATCAAATAACTCTCTAACGATAAGCCGACATGTAAAACGAATCATCAATCCAAACAGCAATCCTCATAGATACATAGCTGCTACCAATCCATCCAGCTATCCACTAAGCACCACTACTAAATCAACAACCCGAATCTGCGAAAAGGTCAACAAACTATAAGTAATTTGTTACACACATATATATATGGGGATATATGTGTCTATATATATATATATATATATATATATATATTTTATAAACACATATATATATATATATATATTCAAACATATATATTAACCATACATATATGTGTAAAAGAAAATACAATGAAGAACTAATAAGAGAAATTAACAACCAATGCGATATCTATTACGAAAAAAACTGTTAATTCTGATAAATAGATACAAATTCAGCCTAACCTTAATCAATAAATTCTCAAAGCCCGATTTCCCAAAAAGTTTATAATGTGAATTAGACATCCAATTCAAACAATAATAAACTATTTTAATGAATAAATTATCAGTAGAAACAGAAATAGAATGGAAAGATCTCCGGTTTCTCTCAGACCAAATGAACCAACATACAATAGTGATTAAAGAATCTAAAATATACCTTTTACTATCATTATAAACAAATCTATAAGAATCCCAATAATTAGCACAACAATTGAAAGAATATTGATAATAAAAAACAAATAACCATAATACCATACTAAGTATATAGTTAGTGATATTGCAAGAGAAAAATAAATGATCAACATCCTCATTCATAATATTACAAAAATAACATTTAACGTCAAAAATGATATTCTTCCTCTTAAGTAACTCCACAGTATTAAGTTTCTTATGAGCGATTAACCACATTATAAATTTAGCTTTAGGAGGAGAATTAGATTTCCAAATAAATTTAAAAGACCGAAATGAGATTCCCGAAAAATTTATGAAGTTATACATAGAATTAACCGAATAAACTTGACTTTTATCCATACCCCAACTAATAAAGTCCTTACTTTCATCGATGTGATATAATGATAACTTAGCATAAATTAGAGCTAATTGACTTAACATTTCCCCTTCTAGTATATTATCAAAAGAAAACTCCCATGGGGGATCCAACTCTCTTCTAAATATATCTTTTATCAATGCATTTTTAAAACTACAATTATTAAAGAGCTCCCTAAATTCATTTTTAAGTGGTGAACGAGAAATCCACCTATCATGCCAAAAGTAAGTTGTATTACCAGAATGAACAATTACCTTATAACCTAAGTTAAAAAAATCAAAGCACTTTAAAACTGACTTCCAAAAGTAAGATAATCTATTATACCAACTACCACTAGATCCTACAATGAATTCTCCTCCTGAATAATAAAATTTTGATATAATAACTTTCCACGTTGTAGATACCTCAGGAGACCTAAATTTCCATAACCATTTGGCTAATAAGGAAGAATTAAAATTAGATAAATTAATTATCCCCAAACCCCCATCTTTCTTAGCCTTACAACACACCTCCCAATTTACTAAGCATTTGAATCCCCTACAAGTAGAATCTTTACCCCCACCCCATAGATAATTACGTCTTATTCTATCAATCCTATCAATAACCCATTGAGGAAATCTATGTACTGACATCCAATACATAGGGATAGCCGATAAGACTGAATTAACCAAAACTAATCTACCTGCTCTGGATAAGAATCTATTGTTCCAACTAGATAATCTACTATTAATCTTATCAATTATGACTAACCAATCCTCCTTCTTTAATTTAGAAGGCCTAATCTTAAAACCTAAATAATCGAAAGGAAATTTCATGACTGAACAGTTTAATGTGTTAGCAACCATAGTCTCGACATTATCAATATCGTTAATGACCATAACAGAGCTCTTATCAAAATTAATTCTAAGACCTGATAACATCTCAAAACAATAAAGTATGAATTTAAGAGAAATAATGTGTTTAGGCAGATGGGAAGAAAATAATAAAGTATCATCCACAAATTGGAGTATAGATAGTTCATTGTTAAATACATCATTACCAACATGACCTAAAACACCTAATCTCCCAGCTCTCTTAATGATTCTAGAAAAAACGTCAACCGCTAAATTAAAGAGTAAAGGTGACAGGGGTTCCCCCTGTCTAAGACCCCTCTTAGATTGGATCTTCTTTCCCACCACCCCATTAACTACAATATTAGAACTACCAGACCTAAGTAAAAGCATTATCCAGTTAGTCCATTTAATACTAAAACCTCTAGCTAGACATATTTCATATATGTAATCCCAGTCAATAGAGTCAAATGCTTTCTCAAAATCTAGTTTCAAAATAGCACATGGAAAATTATTTTTAACACACACATTAAAGTACTCCTGTACCGCTGTCACTTCATCTACTATTTGCCTACCTTTAATAAATGCAGTTTGTGAATGATCTATAAGATCATTCATCTTCCCACTTAGCCTATTCGCTAGAACTTTAGAAATGATCTTAACAGATACATTTATCAAAGAGATAGATCTAAAATCCTTTAAAAATTTAGCACCCTCTCTCTTCTTAATAAGAATAACATTAGCAAAATTGAAATTACCCAATAACAAATCACCACTATAAAAATCATTAAATAATCTAATAACGTCAGATTTCAAGACCTCCCAAAACTGTTTGTAAAATAGAACAGAAAAACCATCAGGCCCCGGAGCTTTGTCACTAGGCATATCACAAATTGCCTTCCAAATCTCCTGTTCAGAAAAAGGTTTATCTAAATCTAATAATTCTCCCTTATAATCATTAGGATAAATTTCCTTCCAATTAACATTAATTCTTCTCTTTATCCTAGTCCCAAAAATTTGTTTATAATAGTTGGTGAAAGCTTCATTTAAATCCCGCTGCATTGTCAATTCCTCATTATTTAAGAAAATAGAGTGAATTAGATTATCACGTCTCCTCTTATTTGCCATACTATGAAAAAAATTCGTGTTATTATCCCCTTCCTTGATCCATTGAACACGTGATCTTTGCTTCCACATTATTTCTTCTTTTTCCAAAATCAATTTAAGATTATTTCTGAGATCGTAGAGTCTATCTTTTTCACCTAGATTAAGAGTCCTAGATTCACTTAGCTTATCTAAGTCTAACATCTCACATAGGATCTTATCCTTCTTAATTCTAACACTTCCGAAAACAAATTTATTCCACCTCTTAAGAAAAAATCTTAATTTACCAAGTTTTGACACAAAAATCTTTGCCGAATTGCCATTGTACAAATTATTAAAATAACATAACGAATTCCACTTAACAGTAACAAGTTTAATAAAATTGATGTCAAATAGCCACATCTTTTCAAATTTGAAACTGTTACTAATTAACACATTCGAATCACACGAAAGGATTAAAGGACAATGATCCGAATATAAAAAAGGTAACCCTTTTACTTTACAAATAGGAAATCTTTCATCAACCTCCGTACTTATAAAAAATCTATCTAATAAAGCAAAAGACGGACTGTCACTAATATTAGACCTAGACCAAGTAAATGACCTATTGTTAAGCGGAATCTCAATCAAATTATTATCTAATATGAAATCATTGAATTCCTCCATATCTGAGATATCTCCTTCCCTTGGTGACCTCTCCCCTAAAAACCTAGTGACATTAAAATCTCCCCCCATAATCCAAAGATTGGGGGAAAGAATCCTAAAATCAGAACATTCTTCCCACAGAAGTCTCCTCTCTACCTTTGTGTGAGGGCCATACACATTAGTGATGCCCAAGGAGGAATTATCTATAAGGGAAGCTAAAATAATGTGTAACGAATGTGACTTAGGAAACTCCTGCAAAAGTCTATAATGGTTATCTTTCCATCCAATCATAAGTCCTCCGGTAGTACCAATTGCCGGAAGACAAGCCCAATTACTAAATAGGGTCCCACCTAACCTAGCATAGAAACTGGAATCGGGGCTCTCAATTTTAGTCTCTTGAAGCAAAACAATATCAATATGTTGGTCTCTAAAAAAAGCCCTTACTTTAGCACATTTATTAGGATCATTTAGGCCCCTTATATTCCAACTAAGGATCCTCATCTACATAAAGAAGAAACTCTCTCTAATTCCCTACTCCTAATGTACTCCGTATCAATCTCAATATCAGAAAAAATAAAGGTAGTATCATTAGCAAGTTGAAATAACTGACTAGACGAAAGACTACCTAAAGCAAAAGGAGTATAATCACTACCAAAAATCGGAGGCATACTTGAGCCCAAATCCGAACTACTACTACTAGCATTCGAATTCGGGAACTTACCTCGAGAAGAAGATGAACCATATCTGATCCTAGCACTTCGCCGAATCAGTCCTGAACTAGGCAAAACACTCCTACGTCTCCTCCTCCTAGACGAAGAAGTGGATACATCACTACTGTGAGAATGGCCATCACCTAGCTCTCGCAATCCATTACAATCTGCAATACTGGACCCAACATCAGATGCAAACACTGATCGAGGCAAATCAAACTCTAAAAGAGACACACCAAAGCACGGCCTCACAGACATAGAGCAGAGTCTCACATCCATCCTACTAATCAATACCGAACCAACATCACTGTCCCACGAAAACGATAAGCCGTACCAGTCATAACCCGTCCTCAACAATTCTAAGACTGTCCAACCCCCGTCAATATTCACTATACGATTAACCACGTTCTCCATTTCATCCAAACCTCCCAGTCGACCACTCTCTCTTCTTCTAACAACCCTTTGTTCGACACAACAATCAGTTGGCTGCACATCACCCCCAACTATTCCTTTACTAACGAAGTCAGCAAAGAGAGAACACAACATTTCCTTATTTACAGAGGTATGAGCCTCAATACTATCACAACAGTTTACATTCCTGTTAGCTTGCCTCACTACTTTAACTCTCCCAACTCTGAACCCTTTCCTCTTTAAGGAATAAAAATTCTCTGTAAACCCTTTATTTACATCAGAAACCGACGCTACCAGTGGATCTTTAACTGACATCTCCTGATGAGGTTCGTCCCCATCCTCATAATCCTCCAACAAGTCAAAAGTATTCGAAAGCACAATATCGCCAGCCACTATCCAATCAACCCCCTTCGCAAAAACTGGACTGGAAAGTGACTCCCCATCATCATCAACAACTATATAACTAACCATGTCGATCAAGCCATCACCTGACATCAAATCTCTTACCCTCGTTCTCTTGCTATCAAGACAGACAGAAACCCGAGGGACTTCAGCAAGGCCCATACAATATAATACACCAGGATCCAAGAGCAAAGGATCAACATGCCACAAATCCCAAACAAACCCCTCAGAACTCGCCAAAAATTCATCACTGAACCACCCTACCTCATCAACCAAATCCACTTTCTCAATCTGGACAATTTCCGACATAGACATATCAAACTGTACATTATCCAGCACCTCTACCTGAACATTACCCGAGTGGAGAGAATCATCCCAAACTGCAGGCTTCTGAAAAGCAACGGTTCTTCTCTCGCAGTTAATAACAGTATTAACAATGTCGAAGTGCTTCAAAATCTCATTCAAGATCAAAATAACTTTCCTCTTATTATCTGAGATCGAATCAGCGTATACCCTTCTAAACTTCAACAAATTTAGACAAAAGGAAAGAGCATGATCCTTTCTGTCTAACGGGCGAGGCAACGGAGGGAAAATAACAGTGTTATCAAACCTCTTACTCCATAAAATTCCATCAATAAGTCCTTCTAAGTGCCATCCCATCAACAATAGCATGTAAGCCCCTCCATTCAGATCTTCAGAAAAATCCAAACTATAAAGGTCCGACAACAAAATTATGTTTTGGCATATTCTCAAACAATTGAAGTGCAATAAATCTAGAACTGAATTCCCTCTAAATATCACTGGACAATTGAACTTTCGATGCCCCAAACCTCCACAAACAAAGCAACGAATTCCATTACGACAATCCTTCGCAAGGTGGGAAGATTCTCCACATTTAAAACAACATCGATCACTAACCTTTTTACTATGAAAAAGATTTTTTACAGTAATTGAATCCCAGTCCGAATTAGAAGCAGGCTTTCTAACAATGTCAGCGAAAGAAACAGTACCTGAGTTCTTGGGATTACTAACATGAGAGAAAGTATTCTGATTTAGAGCACCACCTTTTATATGCGCTCGCTCTTTAACCAAATTCATCACAGAACTGGAATTATTCCATCTCGTCGAACCCTCATTCTAGCATATATTAAACCCTTTTGTCCTCAAAGTAAAAGCTGGAGAACTTTTATGAATCTCTGTGGTGAAATTTCCTCTTGAAAAAACAGAACAAGAATCCCTGGATGTAAAAGTCTGATCTGGACGAGAGATCCAATTCGCCCTATTCCCCTTTTCATTTTGATTAATTTTACCCAAAGAAGATTGTGAAATCAGGAAATTTGGGCGATATCTAATCCAAGAAGAAGAAATTGCCTCAGACGCCATTCTTTTTTCTTTCCAAGAACCAATTCTTCAATTTTCTTGTTTTTTTTATAAGATTTCCTTTTCCTTTTAATAATTCTATTTATTTCTTAAATAAATATTTCCTTTTACAACTTTATTTATTTACCAAATAAGCATTTCCTATTTGTTTATCAAATAATTCCCCTTTTATCTTCGTTTATTTTCTAAATAACTAATTCTTTTTCAATTCGATTTGTAAATGTTTTACAAATATCTCTCTTTCTATTTTATTTGTAAATGGTTTACAAATATTTCTCTTTCCATTTTATTTCTTTCTTAAATAAATATTCCATTTCCATTCTATTTATTTAACAAATAAATATTCTTTTTCAATTCTATTTGTTTAACAAAAAAATACTCCTTTTATAAAATTCTTTGATTTTATAATTTATTTCCTTTTATAAAATCCTTTTTCCTTTTATATATAAAATCCATTGATTTTATATAAATAAAATTATTTTCAAAATATACTTTGAAAATCCCCTTTTTCTACATCGCAGTATTTCTTACGGTATCTAAAATACCAAATAACAATGGTCGAAACCATTCAAACACACATAATCGACAACAGATTATATATCACATCATATATCACAATATATGAAACAAAACAGTATTTTATATATTGAGGAACCCAGTTGGGTCCCTCCAACCTGTTTCCCTGTATCACAAATGTTGAACAACGCAAATAACATGAATATTAAATATTCAGATAAACAGAATCAATATTCGATTAATGATTTATCTATATCGTTATCGATAATTTCAACGAATACATAAGCAATTCAACCAAATAGTTAACACACAACAAACAATAGGCAATTATCAGTTCTAAGAATACGTTATAAAAATATAACTGTTCAGAGTTGGTGAGTTTTACTCACATTGGTCGTCATCGTTGAAAAACGATTATCGGTCAGTTGATCCAATCAGTAGTTTTAATTTTCCATAAATCGTAACATGTTCCAAACCAATTTAAACCAGGTTCAGCGCATAGCCTGCGTCCACACGATCTCAACGTGACAGAACGTTCATGATTTTGACCATAAATGGATTAGATATTAAAGTTATATGTTAACACATTATTTAATTTCAATCCAACTAAAAATAGACACCTTATGTTTTTCATTCGGCCCATCCATCACGTAAAGCCCGCACCCACACACATCATCAATAGTGCTTTCTACCTCAACTTCTCTGTGCGATTACCGCCACACACACATCCTTTTCCTCCTCAAAATACATGTATCCTTCTTCAACCACATACAACCACTTCCAGTTAACAGAACTCCTTGCGCGTGCATGGCTCTCATGCCACAAATCTCAGGTCAAATACCCTACTTCACGCGCCTATACTCTCTCTTTCATCCGCCTGATCTTGCCCAAAGTTCTCTGTGCATACTCCACTTTCTCGTTGTCCCACAGGTTCCGTTCACGCCAACACAAAAACAAAAGAACGTGTCGACTGTTTTTACCAAAGATCCAGCTCCAGTATGGAGTCATAGTGCAACAAAAGTGTCAGCTCCCACCTCAGAACTGCTAACTACTCCTATACATTTCAAAGCCCTTCTCATTTCAATTTCCAAACAAAATCCAAGTGCCGCACCATTTAAATGAAAACAACTCCCACCGTTTGTCCTCCTTAAAAGATTTACTTCAGTTCACGTTCTTGCATTCTTCCCTAACTTCCGTCCTTTGCTGTAGTACAAAAATAGGCGATTGGAAGCCGGGTGGACCTCTTCAAAACTTGGCACGCGACTGAAGAGCAGCTCTAGTTTTTGTATACGGTTTTGATTAAAGATTTGCATGAGGAGGGTTTTGAAAAAGAAAATAACTATATGTTGTTGTGGTGTATATATAGACTAAGATTATAGTAGTAGGTGTTTGGTTTTAAACATGGCACGTTGGCTCTTTGTATCTTGCATGGATTGTTTGAGGCCACATTAGTTGTTTGTTGCCTTGTCTTCGTGGAGGCCACTTTGCCTTTTGCTATGAATTTGCTGAGTCTTGATTTGTAGGCAGCTGGACTAAATATAAAAGTATAAAATCAAACAACACTTCATAATTAAGAAATAACGTACCCTGTTATGTAAAATTCTACTTGCGTACAGACATAAATAACGATATCTTTGTGTCGAGCTCGGTGTCACGATCCCAAAAGTATAATAATATAGGTCTGTTAACTTATTCTGTGAAACACCGAAATGTTGATATAGGGTGTATAATACTCCAAAATAAAAAGTGCTTGTTTTACAAAATAAAAATTACAGAAAAATTCTAAAAATTTAATTATTACTGTGTCTCAAAAGAACCTTGTCCAAATTCAAATCCGATATTTAATTATAATTAAATATATCGTTATGGCTTATAAACGTTCTATAGTGACTATTTCAAAATTTGATTTGGACATAACTCACAATCTACACGACGAAATCCTGATTTTTCTCTTCCATTAAAAAAATATACTTCACCAGCTCTCAACGTTTCTTGTTTCACAGAAATCTGATTTAAAACGGCTTCTGTATATTCGTTTAAAGTTCGAATCACCAAATTATGAAATGTAGCGCTGTTTCGAGCTCGATTATAATTATAATATAATTATACATTCAAACTTCGTTTAAATAATATATTCGTTATTCAAATTCAATTCCATACTGAATTATATATTTTGAATTGTCCAGTTCACATAATATTGCCAATTCAACTTAAATTCTGATTATTTCAGAATTAAATATATTATTCTATTATTTATATTAATTAAATATAAATATTATTTAATTCAGGTTATCGATATCTCCAAATCGATATTTAATAATTAAATAAATAAATTATTAACCCGTTAAAATACTGGACATTACAATAGGCTTTTCTATGTCAGTCACAACAGTCCAATAGGCATAAGCAATTCAGAATTGACAAAAGGACAAGCATGAATAGAAGTAGGCGTAGTTCTAGATCCAGTTATTACAATCATGATTTCTTATTAGGTGTTTAAATCGAAACAATAACTGAGCTTACAGAAAAAGGACTGATCTTGATTTCTACGATCTGATTTCTGAATTTGAAAAGTTATCCTTTGATGTAGACGTTTGATTTGATGTTTTTCTTAATCGATTACTAGTTTGGATTTGATTTTCTAGTTTGGAGAGGCTGAAGGAGGCTAGGCTAGCTTGTAGACGAACAGCATGACGGCACCATTGCTTAGGGTTATGAGGTTAGGGTCTAGGTTAGCTACGTATCTATAGATGTCTAGGATTAATTTTAGCCTTTAGATCAACCCAGGGTCCATCCAGACCATCCAGCTCATGAGAATGAGTCAGTAGGCCAATCAGAAGTCGCCACATAGTCTAAGACCCATAAAATCGTCACTGCCACGTCTGAAGGTACAAAACGAGATATTTCGCCCAGATCTTGGGGGGGGGGGGGTCGACACCTATGTCGACTCCCCCGGGGGGGGGGGGTCGACACCCTCTGTCGGGAATTTCCCTGCCCAGCCTATTTTGGATGATTTTGAATTTCGAACCTATTTTTGACTTTCTAGACCTATTTCTGAAGTACTGAACCCAATATATATATATATATATATTCCTCCCGCGCGTATACAAACTTCCAACCTTAATAACTTCTTCATACGGTGTCCGATTTATGCAAACTCAGACTCTATCTTAAGTAGAATTCCGAGACGAACGCAATGGCGCAATCCCTTTCCCTTAATTCTTCTTCTAAAAATTAAGTGTTCTTAAATTTGTTAATTTTATTTTTTAAAATTACAGGGTGTTGCATTCTCCCCTCCTTAAAGTATTTCGTCCCCGTAATCTTCAAGTCAAGAAGAATGTGTATCCTACCATCCAACATCCATCTACTCAATCATTCAATCACAGGCATCCATTGTCCTTAAAAAGGTTTCTAATGCTTTTCATGAACATATGAATAGTGTGTGTATATGTCCTTACCCAAATGCAAAATCAGGCGGTCTACTGATTCAGTTGATCTCCTTAATGCGAATTATGTTAGTGTCATGAGTCCAACATGTATGCAATTATTCCTAATCGTACTTTATAACTTCTACATGAGTGCACAATCATTCATACAAATGCAACATCCATATGATAGCACATCAAGTTTCAATCCATATACAAATACATGTATGCAAATGAAATATGAAGGTGACTGAGCCGATCTAGTACCTAATGTGTGTATATGTATCCACGAGCAACCACTAGCAACCACTTGTAACCATCAATCATAACATGTTTCAAACACATGTTTACATCCATTGGCTTCTACCTAAGGATTGAGGATAGGACCGAGAGGATATACTTAAAAGATAAAGACTAGCATGCAAATAAACTTTACAGAAAAAGAGAGATCAAGGATATACCCTCAAAAAGGGTATGATGCGCGTATCTAGTCTTCAGTCTTCTAAGTCGCATCTTCTTGAGCTTCACCCCATTGTGCTCTGGCTGTCTTACCTTCACGATTTCGTAGCTTCTTAATTTCTTTTTCCAGAATATGAGTTGGAGCTCTTCTCACTGTTGCTTCTCGTTCCACTTCTACTTTCTCTAGTGTGCTCGGCACTACAACTTCTGCTATGTCATGCTAACATTCCAAGAACTATCTCTTGAAAATAAACAGATGCTAACCATGTTGCCAAGTGTATTTATTAAGATGATTAGAGGTCTCACCTCTACTTTATTCATCCATTGCGTCACAAATCAACTCCCAAGCAGGAGTTAGATTTTTCTTCGTCAATCTAATAAGTGGGGCTGATATCTTCACACAATCCTTGATTAACTTCTTATACCAGCCCGCTAATCCAAGAAAACTTCTTACTCCCATTGCATTCCTTAGGACCTTATAATCTTGCAATGCAACTACTTTTGCGGGATCTATTGTTATCCCCCTTGGATATCACATGTCTTAGAACCCTTACTTCTCCTCTCCAAAAATGATATTTCGAGAACCTAGCCCTAAGCTGATGCGCTTGGAGGGTATGTGAGACTTCTCTTAGATGCAAAGCATGTTCTTCCTCACTCTTGGAGAAAACCAAAATATCATCTCTGCTCAAGCGAAGTGAACCATCCGCCTTTGTAGCGAAAGCAACTGGAGCACCCCATTCAGAAATACTATGCCTTATGAACCCTTTCTCGAGTAACTCTTTTACTTGTTTACTGAGCCCTTCCTTTCCCTTGGAGTCATGTGTCGTACAGGTAATGCAATTGGCTTTGCATTGTCAACTAAATATATGCGGAAATCTATCTCGCGTTTTAGGGGACAAACACCTAACCTAATCAAAAACATCTGCATACTCATGAACTACTCTAACGGATCGCAAATCATCGATAGATGCATCAAGTGATTCTAGGTAGCTAAGTCAAATTGATCCCTTAGGATCGCACGAAATTTCGAGTGTATTCCCGGGCCAAGTCAAAAGTCTAACTACCCTCCTTTCATAATTACTAGCTAACCAATCCATGCCTAGAATCAACCCATAGCCTATGAAACCATTACACTTAATATTATTATCAAATCTTTACAAACCAAAGATAAATGAGCGGAACCACTAATTAGATTTGAGACAATAACGGGATCTTCTACTATACAAGTACTAAGGTGCAGAGACTCAAGTATGGAAGCAGATATAAATGAATGTGAAGCACTAAAATAAAAAAGAGTACTAACAGGATGATCAAAAAGAAAAACTAGACTTTTCAACAGAAACTTTACTACCTCTACCTCAAGTACGCTGGTGGTGAGAGCATGCACTTGCCCTCCTAAAAATCCTGTACTTTGTTCTTGCCCTTGTCCTTAATTATATAACCCGTTATACCATAATAACGACACTTCCTCTTTTCTTAGATTTTACTATTCTTTCATCCCTTCTCTTCCTGTGATTCTTCCTCTTACACATCTTTCTTTTTACCTCCTTTGTGAACCAAGTCCATGTCCATGAGTTTCTCATCCTTGGGTTGTGCTCCTTAGCCAAACTCCCTTATTCTCATCTTTACCATCCTTGTGTAGCTTGTTGACAGGTTTTTAGAAACTGCCTCCATCGCACGACAACCTACAAAGCTTGAAAGAAGATTGGCCGCAGGTGAAGCTACTGCGACTACAGATGGAGGTTGGGCACTACTTCGCCCTAGACGTGTCATATGCCTACGAGACTATGGCGAAAAGAAAGGAAGAAGAGATTCAAATAAAGAATCGTAAGATAATGCATATGGCTTTGGGGAATATGCCTTTCAAAAACAATACTTTTCTCTTGAAAAATGCTTCCTTAAAACATGTTTTCATAAATAAAATTTTCAGATCTTTTATCTGATCCGGTAACCTTCAGCTCTGATACCACGTGTAACACCCCACCTCCATTAAGGTCACTCACTAAGGGAATGCATTAACTTCAGTGGAGCATCATAAGTGTATAGAATAGGTAAATTACAAGACAAACAAAATTTATACAGCGGAAAATAAATTAAACTTTACTTTTATTGATAATACAACAGCTTGGTAAAACAGCTTGTAAAAAGATTGTTTTCCAATACCAAAACACCAATAACTACTGCAACAAAGCATCTGTCTTGTTTAACAAAATAAAGAAGCATAAAGTGACAATGATATTCCCCAATAAAGCATGAGTCAGCCATAGCAGTGGAATCGACTATCTTCAAGCTTGGAAAGAAAACTGAGCTAAGTCCCTCCCTGTGAACCTGGAGGGGGGAACGGAAGAAAAGAGGCGAAAAAAAACTAGGCCAGACATAAGTATGGTAAGTCCAGTGATTATTCAGCATGTAAACAGGCAAAAGCATCATGACATGAATAAACTGGATACAAGACATAACCATGATTATAAGCATAGCAAGACAACAAATAATGAGCGCTAGATATGACAAGGTACACAAGATAAACAGGATATGATGGATGCGCTTCTAAGAATTAGAATATTTCCTACACCTCACCGTTCGACATGACAAGGCAAGATACGATGAATGCGCTTCAATTCTTTCTATGATTTCCTATTTTCTTTGCACCACTGAACTAGCATCCTAAATAGTGTCTTTATAGAATGATTCGTATTCCCTACTAGTGTCCCAACTAGTATCCTATGAAAAAAGATCTGTATCCCCTACTAGTATCCCAACTAGTATCCAGTGTTATATAATAAGGTGATCCCAACCCCGTAATTTTCGTAGCCTTCAGGTGTACATCTAGTATGAGGATCTTACCTCAATCAGCCCAATTGCCATGAAGATGTTAGATGTACCCTTACTACCCTATTGACTGGCTCCCTAACTCGTATGTATTCATTACTTGTGTCATTCAGTCCTGCTTGATTATAGATAGCTGTGTTGGTCCCACCATGGGGTGCATCAATTCCTATGGTGGCAACCCGACACAAATTCAAGATGCACAGTGTAAACTACTAATGCCGAATGCCTGCATTTCCTACTCCAGAGCATGTGCACGCCTGTACTCCGTCGAGACCTACCACCCGCCGCTATTTTGACCGCTTATAATCAGCTCAGTAATCATGCCCCACCCTGCCTAGTTCAGAGTACCATGATACATCTACGTGGGTTACTGCTGAAATGGGTCCCCGTTACTAGGGTTTCCTAATCAACATGTTATAATGGTTAAGTGTTCCCAATTTAACTTAACCCGACCCATTTGCTTAATTAACATGTTGTACTGGTTAAGTGTTGCCTATTCATATGTAACTTAACCTTCCCACTGATTCATGCATGTTTATATAACGGTTAAGTTTGTGGGCCTATATATACTAATATTGCCCACTTACCCAAGATTTACATAACCCTTCCCTTTATCAAGTCTATATGTATTATTGGTTAAGCTTGCCTTAACCCTATCCACTTTGTAATATTGGTTAAGTTGTCATCTTACTCAGGTTACCTTAACCCACCCACTTGTCATTTTACATTGGTTAAGTGTTGTCTTCTTGTGTTACTTAACCCTACCACACATCATGTTGTATTGGTTAAGTGTTTCCTGTTAACTCAACCCAGTTCATTCATCATGTTATATTGGTTTAGTGTTTCCCATTAACTTAACCCTACTCATTCATCATGTTAAGTGATTCTTATTAACTTAACCCCACTCGCTTGTCTAATTAACATGTTATAACGGTTAAGTGTTCTAAATTTACTTAACCCACCTTCTTGTCTAATTAACATGTTATAACAACTAAGTGTTCTAAATTTACTTAACCCCAACTTCTTGTCTAATTAACATGTTATAACGGCTAAGTGTTCTAAATTTACTTAACCCTACTCATTCTTAGCATGTCTTGTTTCTTAGCTTTAATTCATTCATTAAAGCACCAACCTCTCACATTAGATCTATATTGTTGCAGTCGCTGGATGTGCCTGGCGGTTCCGAGCAGCCTTACACCGCAACTCAATCTAACCTCGGGGTTTTTGGGCTTAATGTGCTAACCTCTCACATTAGATCTATATTGTTGTTGTCGCTGGATGTGTCGGGCGGTTCCGGGAAGCGTTACACCGCAACTCAATCTAACCTCGGGTTAGGCATGTTCATCTTTAGCCAATTTTACATATTTGTCATATGTGTCCAAATCTATGTGTCATATTTTCCACAAGTCTAGCCAATACAAGTTTATGCCACATTCCTATGCTATGCCCAAAATTTACTCAATTACATTATACCCAATTTTCCCCGCGTTATAATCACACGTACAACGAGATTCAATCTACGTTCCGAATGAACTTAGTATTCACAAAAGCAAGTAAAAAGGGGAAAAATAGAGAAGAAGCATAAAAATTGACATAAGGAAAAATAGGCATGAAAAAGTGTACCCAATTCAAGAATCATGTTTCAATGTTGTGCATTAACAATATGTGTAGACGAGCACCATAGGTATAAAGACTAGATAGAATTGGACTTAACAGAATCACTAATCTTTATTTACAACATTATAAGTCCCATTATTTTAATCGCAATAGTCACATAGCCATAGGATGTACAACATGATAAGTTCCATTATTTTAATCGCAATAGTCACATAGGCATAGGATGTACACCATGATAAGTCCCACTATTTTAATCACAATAGTCACATAGGCATAGGATGTATAACATGATAGGTTTCATCATATAAGTCACAACAGTCCAATAGGCATGATAGGTTTTTCTACGTCAGTCACAATAGTCCAATAGGCATGATAGGTTTATCTATGTCAGTCATAACAGTCCAATAGGAATGATAGGCTTTTCTATGTCAGTCACAACAGTCCAATAGGCATAAGCAATTCTGAATTGACAAAAGGACAGGCACGAATAGAAGTAGGCATAGTTCTAGATCCAGTTATTATAGTCATGATTTCTTACTAGTTGTTTAAATCAGAACAATAACCGAACTTACAGAAAAAGGACGGATCTTGATTTCTGGGATCTGATTTCTGAATTTGAAAAGCTATCCTTTGATGTTGACGTTTGATTTGATGTTCTTCTTAATCGATTACTAGTTTGGATTTGATTTTCTAGTTTGGAGAGGATGAAGGAGGCTAGGCTAGCTTGTAGACGAACAACATGACGGCACCATAGTCTTAGGGTTACGAGGTTAGGTTCTAGGTTTAGCTACGTATATATAGATGTCTAGGATTAATTCTAGCCTTTAGATCAACCTAGGGTCCTTCCAAAGCATCCATCCCAAGAGAATGAGTCAGCAGGCCAATCAGAAGTCACCACATAGCCCTAAGACCCATAAAATCGTCACTGCCACGTCTGCTTGGTACAAAACGAGATATTTCGCCTAGATCTGGGGGGGGGGGGCGTCGACACTGGGGTCGACACCTATGTCGACTCCCCTTTAGGGGGGTCGACACCCTCTGGCGGGAATTTTCCCGCCCAGCCTATTTTGGCTGATTTTGAATTTCGAACCAATTTTTGACTTTCTGGACCTATTTCTGAAGTACTAAACCCAATATATATATATATATATATATATATATATTCTCCCCGTGCGTATATAAATTTCCAACCTTAATAACTTCTTCATACGGTGTCCGATTTATGCAAACTCGGACTCTATCTCAAGTAGAATTCCGAGACAAACGCAATGGCACAACCCGTTTCCCTTAATTCTTCTTCTAAAAATTAAGTATTCCTAAATTTGTTAATTTTAATATTTAAAATTATGGGGTGTTACAACAACAAATGCCAAAAAGTGTCGTACTGGTAATTGGATTCTGTCATGATTCAAGGCAAGAGATGGTATCCTTACCGATTCGAGACACTCTAGCAAATGCCTCAGGGCTCGGACGCTGGCGAGCCCTGGATCCTGCAGGGCCGGTCCACACTTACTTTAGTGGATTAATTATTCCTAAACACGCGTTTCCCGGTCCTATAGAACCTATCATTTGGCCACTAGGGACCAATATCTAAGGCGCCTAGCATTCCATCATCCACACAGGTAAATATATATATATATATATATATATATAAATCTATGGGCTCTATACCATTACACCACCCATAGCTAGAAAGAAACTCCGTGCACTCCTTGCATTCCCTTATCCCGTTTCTGACTCATACCGGGGTGTGAGGCTCGCGAATTAACGCTATACACAAAGTTATGCTATTTAAAGCCGTGCTTTGATCATCAACCACAAGACTCTGCTTTTCAACAAGAACCCTTGATCCTTTGCATCTCAGCATGTCATACTGACAATTTATGCCATATGACTGATGTCTATCAATATATAACCTCTAAGCTCATACGTCTCAGGGAAGGGTGTTAAGCCAGAGAATAAATTCTCCGCCACCAAACAGATATATATTTAATAGAAATCAATCACACAGAATGAAATCCAATGTCAGACACACATCCATTCACAAGTTTATTCTGGGTCTGAACAAAACCGGTGGCACCTTATTCCTCGTCCCATATGTCCAATACAGGAGAGAGGCCCTCGCATATCACGTCGATCTCCAAGTTTGTCTGGAAGATCACCACTTATTACCTTGTCTCGGGTGTACAGCCCAATCAAGACATTAGTAATCATCCAAACGATGTGAAGATCTTCGGTCTTCAACCACCATCTTCATCGTCAACTTATCGTTGAATCAATTATTCAAAATGGGTATAAACCCATCCTTTCCGAATAATTCACGTATCTTATAATCAAGTGCTATAAAACACAACATACGCCTCATTCCAATCCAGAATATTCTTTTATTCAAATATTCTTTTCACAATTTAAACCAAATTAAGGTTTTCCAAAGTTGTTTGGATTAGCGAACCTTACCGAAGTAATCATTTATTTTATTTCCCAATCCCAACCTATTCATCCCATAGAGCAAAACTGGTAATACTCCATATCTAACACCATGGTGTTATCGGTAAAATTAATTACCATTTTGCATTCAAATCTAATTAAAGATTTAACTATCGCTGGAGTAAAATTGGTGGTACTCCATTCTCAATCATTTCCCAAATTTGGTAATTAATTCATCACCTCCACATTTCAATTTAATTAAAGATTCATTAAAACTCCACTTAGTTTTATTATTCCAATAATCATTATTTAATGATTATTTAACTTTGGAAACACAAACATGCCACATCGACAATCTACACCGTACCACTGATTTCTACCAATATATAACCTCTAAGCTCATACGTCTCAGAGAAGGGTGTTAAGCAAGAGAATAAATTATCCGTCACCAAACAGATATATATTTAGCAGAGATCAACAATACGGTTCAAAATACAATGTTAGACATGTAATCCTGTCTTTAAATGGGTTAAAGAACCAATGTTGTTTAAAACACATTTCACGATAAACCGAAAATCACATTCCATTAACCATGGAATCTACACGGAAAACAGATCAATATATATAATCGATATACATTTCCGTATCCAACCTATAATATAAATGAAATAACAACAAAGCCTTTTAAATTCCGTATATATTAATAGTCTTCCTCCGCAGAAGCTCACTTCGATTATTACCAAATTGAATTCCATTCAATTCCAATTTAATATATTAAATTGGAAAATTTTACTTTGGAAAATTTCAATTAAATCTTAATAAAAGATTTATATATTTCAAATCACATTTCACTGTTAATTTGAGTTAAAGAATGAATGTAAAATTTCCATTAAACCTTAATAAAAGATTTATATATTTCAAATCACATTTCACTGTTAATTTGAGTTAAAGAACGAATGTCATTTAAAACAAAGTTCACAATAAACCCAAAATCACATTCCATTTTATTCCAGTTACTAAATATAATTGGAAACTCTAATAATCTTAATTAAAAGATTTATTCTTTTCACCAGGGGTTTAAGAACAGTGTTATTTAAGACATCATTCACGACAAACCCAAAATCCAATTTGATATTAAATAGAAGGCTCTGAATAGAAATTATATCGGCTTATATTCAATATCAAATTATGAAACCAACACATATCGTATGGGGAATAACGATATATATCTATCTTCCAAATTCCTCCACAATATCCGTATAGTCACGGAATCCAATATCGAAATATCCCGAAGATGATTTCCATTCAAATCCATTCCAATTCATACATTGGAAAGTTCTGATTAGATTAAAACCATTCACAAATCCAATTTATTTATTTAAAAACGTTTGATTATCTTTCTAGTTATTAACTAGTTCATTTTGATAAAAAAAAATATTTTCATCTTTACAAACGTGGAATTTTTCATCCAAATTCTTTCCAAATCAATTATTATGATTTTAGACAAATTATTAATATTTTTAATAATTTTATCAAGGCCCGTACAGTCGGTTTCCAATAACGGCCACCGAACTACATCCATAGCGACCTTTTCCAAATTTGATTTAGACATAATTCCAAATCCAACCATTAAATTTCAAATCTCTTATATTTATTGGAAAGATCTTTCCGATACGAATCCAACGGTTCCGATTTTAGGAGAATTCGATGGTCGGATCTCCCATAATGTCAATTCGAAGTCAACGGTTGAAATTCGCAAACGGTCGCAGTGCGACGCGTTCCATTCAAGCCATTAATATATATATATATATATATATATATATATATATATATATATATATATATTTCGTTCAAAACATATTTTATAAATTCGTTTTAAAAACGATTCCCACTTTCATTTCAATTTTAAATAAAAACTGAATACTCCTTATCATTACAATATTTAAATGATAATATTTTCAAAATATCAGATTTTGAAATCATTTCCTTTTCGATATTCATTATAAAAATGAATAAAACTGGTATAAATATCTTTCGTGTTAAAATGGCGCAAATTTAATCAACACGGCTTCACATATTTCAATATTTTTGTGTCCATCCAAAATCAGACATCAAATTCACATTTTAATCCTTTAGTGAATATTATTTTAAAATATTCGTTATTTTAAAATATTTGTTATTCCTGAATTGGAATTAGACACAATCAATTACCATATAATGTCATTTATATGGATTTCATGCAACACATGTACACAACAATAATGATACACAATCAACATCATCCAAAGTGCATTACACAACTGCATAAGCAGTAAATAGAAATAATTAACGCTTACAACAATCATTCAATCAATCGATTGACATACAACTAAACAATTGGGATTAGTGTATGTCAAATATCATCCCAATACCCGTGTGGGGTTTCAACCAACAAATACTGAATATTATTTGTGCAGTTGGGCGATGTATACAATTTATCGTCCCAATCAATGTCATTTAAATGGGAGAACATAAACAAATCGTCCGATTTGTAAATGAATATTTATTTTTATTTCAGGAGAATTTTATGTCGTTCATATACACGTTAAAAATTATATTTTTAATGATTAAATATTAATTTCAACACATGACTATTTTATATAGTTCATTATATAATAAAAATGTTATTTTTATTGTTTAAACATTTTGTTCAACACCTGAATATTTTATATAGTTCATTTATACAATAAAAATAATATTTTTATTGTTCAAACATTTTATTCAACACATGAATATTTTATATAGTTCATTTATACAATAAAAATGATATTTTTATTGTTCAAACATTTTATTCAACACATGAATATTTTATATAGTTTATTTCAAAAAATTTCGGCATTATAATGGCAAGATATTAGAACCAAAATAATGTCTAGCATTATCCCTCTCTGATATTGGCTCGCGCCATACATAATCATCAATCATATTCAATACACCACAATACAATCAATAACCATAATACAGTCAATTTTACCACAATTCAATCCAAACAAACATCCATGGTTTGTACAATAAATAGTGTCAGGAGCTACTAAGCCCTGTCTGCAAACTAGGATATATTTAACTGTAAAATAGTTTGAGTGAGAAGGTGTTCTCAAATTGGGATCCACTCCGCCACACTTTTCTGACGTTCTGATTCGCTTTTCTGATCCCAGAATTTGTAAACGAGCTCCAATCTTTACATGATCTTTTTTCTTAGCTTAAACGCGCCATTTCAGACAACTTTCGCCTAGTGGCCTTTCTTCCGAAAATGCTCCAATTCGCTAGAATTTGCGAAAAGACAGTATTCGGACAGCAGACTTTGGACGCGTTTTCTGAACAACTCCGCAATCCAAAATATGACTTCCATATACTCAAATTGAAGAAAAAATCATGCTCTTCGACTTTGGCACTGTGGAGTTTTGGCTAGAAGTGCACGGTTGGTGAGTTATTGAGGCGGGAAGGTCAGTGGCTGGTTTGCAAAATGGGATTTTTGGTGAAAATGGGTTTTTGGGTGATGGGGACCCCACAGCTAGAACTGAGGGCGGCGCAAGCCTGACTGGGGTGGGAGACTGCGGGTGGTGGCTATGGAGCGGTGGTGGCCGTGGGGAAGGTTTTGGGTGAATTTGGGGATTAGGGTTTTAGAAATGGAGAGGGAGAGAAGAGTAGGAAGAGGATCAGAGGGGGCGGCCGCGCACTGGCCGGAGGCGCAGTGGAGGCGAGACCGGGCGTTTGCTGAATGACGTGGGTTTCCTTATTTTCTCGTTTTGAACGATGGAGAGAAAGGGGGTTGACCTTATATAGAAATATATATATTTAATTTAATTTTAATTCCAAAAAGTTACTTTTTGATTCGAACTCCAAATAAAACCCAACAACTGTCGCCCCTAACCAAATACCCCCATTCTAGACACAATAAAATATGTTTCGTAAGCCAATTCGATTGTTTCGATCAGTTTTTCTTTAAATTAAAATATAAATCACTTAAAATTGAATTTGAATGTACATTTTAATTTACCGAGGCCACATACTGACTCCAAAAATTACATTAAAATTAATCTAACTATGGTTTGATGATATAGTCCTAACAAAACTAATTTGGTTGAATTTGAAGGCCGTTTGAAAAATGGCCATTTTCCAGTCAGTTAAATTCAAACTGAAATTACAAAATACGTTTAAATTTACCACGATCACATATTAATTCCAAAAATTATGAAATTTGGAATCTAGCAATAATTTGACATTCCGGATCCAACAAAAGTAGTTTCATCGAAAACGGAGGTCGTTGGAAAAATGGCTATTTTTAAGGGCTTTATATATATTTAATATATATATATATAAATTACATAGCGACTATTTTAAATTTTAATCTGGACATAACTTTTAATTCATAAAGTGAAATCTCAATTTTTAACATTTGTTAGAAAGATATAATTAAATGGATTCTAACAATTCTTGTTTTACTGAAATCCGATTTATTTTGAATTCTATACATTCAACTGAAATTAAAAATCGAAATTTCAAACTACCGCGCCATTTCGAGTTCGTTTTATAATTAATATAAATATATATGATCTAACTTCGATTTAAATAAAATTTTAGTCATTTTTTTAAAATAAATCATTTTAAATATTCAAAACCCATTAAAATAGCTAAAATAAAAAAATTAATTGGTTCTGAAAATCTGGGTTGTTACAAGGCTTCAACCTTAGATAGCTACTGTTTATTTCTGATGTGATGTGTTATGTCGTAATCTGATATTGTTTTGCATATACAATTATAAGTTGTATTTCAAAAGTTATGCTATATAATATATTTTAATCGTTCTGCTGTGAGATTCGTGTTTACTCTAATTCTTTTCTGTTGTGATCTTCTTCTTCTATTCTAACTTTCTTTCTTTCTATTTCTCACTCTCCAACTTCTTTCTATTATTGATCCTGTATTTTTGATACTTGAACAGATGACATGGTGTTTCATGTCGATTTTAAGGGTCAAAAATCCTCCGGTTCATTACAGTGGTATTAGAGCTGAAGGTTGAGTGATTACCTTGGCTCTGTGGTGTGACTAATAGAGATGGAGTTTAATAATACCCTAGATTGATTTGAGTGTATATATACTATATCAACCCGCCCGTAAAAGGCCTAAATTTCGACCTACAAAAGGTCTATCGAAACTTAGAGTCATTCTAAACAGGTCATTGGTTCCTGTAAGGACATTTGCACAGAATATATATACACAGATACTTCGAATTGAAATCTCACACAACGTATAGAGAAAGTATGATATTGAAATAAGATGTACCACTTATTTAAAAATCACAGAATTACAACAGTCACAGTTACATATGTTCAGTGGGTACATCAAATAATTCATTCTCACAAGTTTCCAAAAGAAGTAAACCAATAGATACTAATAATAGCATAACAACTTCGTCTTCCTCTTCCGCTTCAATCATGACTTCGTCTATGGCTTTTACTCCATCTACTAACCTGTTGGATATGTTAAGGAGAGGGGTCAGAACATAAAGTTCTATGTGACTGAAATATGGTGTTACTTAATGTCCATACCCTATATTTTTAGCAGGTTACGTATGTCAAGGTATATCTACGCAGCTCACAGTATCCAAACAAACACCAAGTATCTAACTAATGGGGTTGATATCCAAGTCAAACGCCCATTAGTGTTTTTAGTGTAAAGACCCAACGAGGTGGGCATTCTCGGTTACTTATGGCCCTATTAAAGGTGGACTCTTATGATCTCTTATAACCCTGAGGTGGACCCTTTGTCCCTTAAGACCCCGTCCTAATATGTTAACGATCTTAAGTCTACACTCTCACTTTGTAATATGAGAAGTAGTATTGTGAATGTTACTACTTAACCGATATTACGGTAGGACACCTATGTCGCTTAAGACTTCCCTTAGACAGTTGGTGAGCATGTACTGGCCACATATATTTCAAATACCAATCCTTTCCTTAGTTGAGCCCTTACAAGCTTCTAGAGGAAGTAGACATCCCTGTGAACTACCTTACTCCGTTACCATTTATGCCTAACCACTTATAGAGAAGGAGGACCCAAAGACTTACTTCAAATATAATAAGGGTGGGTCCCATGACTTTGGTTCCTCTCCAAGGAATAAACCTTCGAAGGGATCCTAGTCCAAACCAATTAAGACCCAAACTAGATAAAAAGAGAGTCAGCCACTTAAGACCTTCTTAAGGTGTAGGAAACCTGCCTATTTTCACACACAATAGTCTTATATATATACGCACTAGACCACTCACATTAAACCGTACACCTGTAGATGTGGGATAGGTCGGTCGGTTACGGGCAGACTTCCACTACAAGTTGGTTTAACCTCGTGTCTAGTGTACTAAGTTTTTGAATGGCCCATGGAACCTAGGGACTTATATCAGTTGGGTCCACTTGTGGTTGCTGGGTTTGTCGGTCAGTTCCGGGCAGACTTCTACCACAAATGGCAACTTACCTCGTGTCAGTGTGCCACTATTAATATATATATAAAGCCATTCTATATATGCACACACAAGCAATCAATTATATATTTATTATGGGGACATTTCAAATTCGAATTCTAACCTAATCGCATTTATTACTCTAACACAACATTAATTACATTAATTACGTTTATCTAAGTATAGTAATTATATAGTCTAGATAACGTAAATACTCATATAAACAAAGAAATGTTATAACGAGGTGGCAATTGTCAATTTGTCTAAATCAAGATATACAAGTTAGTTTTTCCATACTTTTACCGCTACAACTTAGGCATGATGCTAAAGATAACAAATAACAGTGGATGGAAATATACATTCATACAAACTTTCAACTTGCATCCTAGGCTTGTTGGAATGATTTCAATACTGGATTAAAAATAGAGTATTACATACACTTATACGTGTATGTTTATAATTTCCATTTTATCCAATCCACCCCTTTTTGGTGGTATGCACATAAAAACGTTTACATTTGACATATTTCAAATATGATCATGTTTGGATTCAAAATAGAACCCAAACCTAATCAAATAATGAAATACACAAATTTAAACCCTTTTAGGTTACAATCAAATGTTAATAAAGGTGAATTACACAAAATATAAACAATAATAGCAACACCCCTTTTCATCTTTAACCAAATATTAAAATCAACAATCCACAAAACCCAAATAATCATGACAATTCATACGTAAATATAAAATAGAGGATTTGGGGGTTTTGGTATCAATGTTATCGATTTCCAAATCCTCCTAGGCATATCTATCAACATAATATAATAAAAATATGAATATGCCTAAGTAAACAATATTCCACTCACAGATTTAGGGAAGAATAAAGGGGAATCTGCAGTAGATCTAGATCTATGCTTAAACTTTGCGGAAAACGTGCTCCAACAATTCTCTTAATATATATATATATATATATATATATATATATACAAGAAACATGTATTAGAAACTTATATACATATATTTATACCAAATTCCAGAATACTAAACCAATATGAATTAGAATAAAGAGAAGTTAAGAATAGGGTTGGAGGAATAGAAGAAATCCTTAACCTTTTTCTTTTATTTTCTCTGGAATTTAGTAATGGTAGAGAGGTAGCATGGAGGCAGAGATAGAGAATGGTTAGGTTTTTAATGTGTGATATAAGGGGCTATATATAGTTTCCCATGTGAGTGTAGACTGTTGGATTAGTTTGATTTGATCCAGGCCTTTTATTTATATATATCCTTTCTAAAAAAACCTCACCACGTAGATTTATTGGGTTGTCCAGCTGTTAGGCGGTCGACCTAAACAGTCGATCGACGGTCGACGCCCCTCTTAAGGGGGCGGTCGATCCCCTAGGGGTTGAAATGCCCAATAATGTTGAGGTGCTGAGGTGTTTATTTTAATTAATACGTCCCTTAATCTCTTAATCTTATTCCTTATATACAATATCCTTTGTCCCCTATGATCTTATCTTCATTTAAAAATTCAAATTCTCCCTCTTTGTTTTGAATATATTTTGGACATATATATATAATATCCATTTAATTATATATATATACATATACATATACATATATATATATATCGTGTTTGCGGTCCAAATTCATTTTTCCATAACTACTTCATACATTGACCGTTTTCAGCATATTATATACGAAAACAATTCAGAATTTCGCTACGAATCCAAATAAAAGAGTTTCGTAGCCCAATTCCTAAAGCTGCAAAATCTCATTTTCCAACCATATTACTTAGTAGTCAATTTTTAATTATTTATTTATCATTAATGTTTATGTGTTTTATGAGGTGTTACATCCCCCCTCCCTCCCCTCCCCCCCCGGTAAAATGGATTTCGTCCCAAAATCTATTTAAGAGGAGAAAAACATAACTCGCACGATCACATCCATGTTATTTTTAAATCAGCCATAAGCATCCAAGACTAGCAATGATTGTGAACTACTGACTCACTAAAGTGAGCTCCATCCTAGCATGTAGGTGTAATAAGTGAAGCAATATGTATGCAAACAACTTAATTATGCATATATTTTTATATGGGTGCTCTTGTGCAATGGTGTTCCCTTCATTCCCTAACATCCAATCTAGCAATCATGATGCATCCATAAACGTAAATCTAAGGAAAAATTACCCGAGAAAATCTTTGGATGAGTCTGTCTCATCTTATCCTCGGTCTCCCATGTGCTTTCCGCAGGTTCATTTCCCTGTTGTACTTGGACGAAGCAAATGGTTTTGTTGTGGAGTCTCTTGATTCCATGCTCTGCAATCCTTGTAGTGGCATAGGGCACCTTGGACTCCAACTTGAGTTTTTCTATGTCCCCAATTTCATCAAGCTCGAGTCTGATAGCAGAATCATGAATGCATTTCCCCATATGAGATACATGAAAAACATTTGGATTCCCTGATGGACGCTCTGGGAGATCCACTCGATAAGCCAAAGATCATATCTTCTCGATGATACGAAAAGGCCCAATAAATCTGGGAGCCAACTACCCAGTCTTTCCAAATCGAACAGTCTTCTTAAGTGGGGATACTTTTACGAATACCAAGTCTCTAATTTTAAACTCAAGTTCCATCCTTCGCTTATCGGCATACGATTTCTAACGGTCTTGGGCTGCTTTCATCCTCTGCCTAATCAAAGATAACTTCTCTGTGGAATCACGGACGAAGTCTGGTCCGAGTATAACCTTATTGGTAGTTTCCCACCAATAAGTTGGCGATTTGCATGGCCTTCCATAAAGTGCTACAAAAGGGGCCATATCGATCATCATTTGAAAACTATTATTATACGTGAACTCCACAAATTGTAGGTGCTGCCTCCAACCTCTTCCAAAGTCAATGATGCAAGCACTGAGAAAATCTTATAAGATTCTGTTTACTATTTCTGTCTGTCCGTCGGTCTGTGGATGGTAAGTTGTGCTTAGATTGAGGGTCGTTCCCAATGCTTCTTGTAGGATTCTCTAAAATTCACTTGATAATAAGAGGTCTCTATCACTTACAATACTCGATGGGATGCCATGAAGTTTGACTATCTCTTTAACATATAATTAGGCTAACGAGGCTACAGTCCTTGTCTTCTTGACTGGTATGAAATGGGCGTTTTTGGTCAGACGATCTACCATAACCCAAATGGCCTCATTACCCTTTTGGCTTCTTGGAAATTCATCTACAAAGTCCATGGAAGTATGTCCCCACTTCCACGTGGGGACCTCTAAAGGTAGTAATAGCCCTTCGGGCTTCCCTTGCTCCACTTTCACTTTTTAGCATGTTAAATATTTGGCCAAAAACTTTTCTACATCTCTCTTCATTCCTTCCCAATGGAGATTCCTATTCATATCCTTTGAAAAGTTGGTGTGTACAACTTAAGTAGGATCTTTATATGTATATAGCAGAATGGTATATAATAAACTAACTAGTAAACTACAATAGTTACGCAGGTAAAATATAAGCTATACAGATATATCACAAATAAAAAATAAATGCAGTAAGTAAAGACACCTGGGATTTTATACTGGTTCGGACTTCCCGCCCTACGTCCAGTCCCGAATCTCCTCTTCAGAATTCACTATCACGCCCTCTCTTAACCCGGAGGAATAGGTCACAATACACCCAAGCACCAACAAAGATGTCCACACCTGAGCACCCATACAGGACTTCACAATTTACAAGTGTTTTGACTCTTGAATGTGATCTTTAATCAATGCAGAATAATCACGATGAAGTACACCCTTCCTATAATCTTATCCTCAAGTATTTGAAGTGTATGTGAAGATTGAAGGAACCTTGTTGCTTGTTGAATCAAGAGATGTGAAATATTATCAAAGATTCAACAAGTAACTTGAATTTAAGAAAGCTTTAGAATGTAATGAATATAGAAGTGCAAATTAGAAAATAGAGAGAATATTTAAGAATCGGTTGTTTTGAAAAACTTGTTTATGGTGCTTATACGATTGTAGAAGAGTAGCATTCCTTCATGAAAAGTTTCAGCTAAGAGCTGCATCCATTTCCATTCATAATTAAGAGAAATCTCTTCATAAATATGTTTGTTATTCTCTGATCAGTTGACTGGTAGAAATGGCATCAATAGACTGGTTATAAATAATCCATATATATATATATATATATTTAAATATGCTTCAGCAACTAGCCATTACTGGTCTTCTGGTATGTGACCAGTCGACTAGTTAAATTCCTACCATTCAACTGGTTACAGCACCAGTCCAATATTAGCTGGTTTGTTGAGCAAATATTTATATATATGTATATATATATATAAAATATTTGTGCATTCGTGTTATACTTCGAGGATAGATTTTAACATAATTCTAAAACGACGCAATACTTATATATATATATATAAACTTAGCTCCTTGACATGATTTCCATTGCTCTTCTCTTTGTTGTCATTAACCGAAATTCTCGTGAATCAACATTCTCCCCCTTTTTGATTGATGACAACATATTTGCATTCTTGTTGAAAAATTGAATTTCTTCCCCTGAATATATGTTTATATACATATTTAGCTCCCCTTGAATTTCTGCAACATTTTGTTAGTTCAAATATATATTTACTAGCCGTTCGGATTCCTGCAACAAAATGTTAGTGCATATATATTTTTTTAATGAGTAAATCCATCATAATATTCTCCCCCTTTGTCATCGATTAAAAGCATTCCATAATATGATTACAAAGTAATCGAATAAATAGTAGAATCTTTTAATGATCTTTTAAAGAAACAATTCCTAATTCTCTTCGAAGTCGTATAAAAGAATTCTCTAAAAGGGGTTTAGTAAATATGTCAAAAAATTTCTTTTCCGAGTTTACAAACTCTAAATTGATGATTTGTTTTTCAATATTATCTATCAAGAAATGATGTCTTATATCAATGTGTTTAGTTCTAGAATGGTTTACCGGATTTTTAGATAAATTTATCGCTCTTGTATTGTCATAATAAATTGTGGAGTTAGATAAATTAACATTAAAATCTTTTAGTGTTTGTTGCATATATATTACTTGAGCACAAGCTAGAGCAGCAGATATATATTCAGCTTCACATGTTGATAGTGAAACGCAATTCTGTTTCTTGTTGAACCAAGATATAAGTGATTTACCAATAAAGTGACATGTTCCACTTGTACTTTTATGATCCGTCCGCGATCCTCCAAAATCAGCGTCACTATATGAAACTAATTCGAAGGAACGATCTTTCGGGTAAAAAAGTCCAAAATCTTTGGTACTGCTAAGATAACGTAATATACGTTTTACTGCCCTCAAATGTGATTCTTTTGGATTAGCTTGAAAATGAGCACATAAGCAACACTCATCATAATATCCGATCTACTAACAGTTAAATACAAAAGTGAACCTATTATGCTTCGATATAGCTTTTGATCGACACTTTTACCATTTTCATCTATATCTAAGTGTGTCGTCATACTCATTGGTGTAGGTTTACTTGAAGTATTTTCCATTCCAAAAATTTTTATTAGATTAGTACAATATTTTTCTTGATTAATGAAAATTCCATCTGTTAACTGATTAATGAAAATTCCACCCCAAAGTAAACTTTCATCATCGCTGATCAAATATCTAACCGAATGAGGACAGGTCTCTTCCTTTCCCACTTTTTGCTTTATGCTTTTTAACTCCTCGTCAAGGTCTTATGTGCTTTGGATCCTTTCTCCTAGGGTAGGTCTTATTATCATATCCCCAAGAAAAACATTAGAAGTGGTTGTTGAAGTTTGCAAATTAAAATTAGAGAGGAACTCTAATTATTTCCATTCTGTTATCGCATTCAAAGTCGCATGTTTCCTACTTAAAGCATCCGCCACAACATTCCCCTTGTCCGGAGTATACTGAATCGTGAAGTCAAATGAGGCAATATATTACATCCACTGTTGTTGTCTCAATTTTAGGTCACATTGAGAAAATAAATACTTTAGCGATTCATGGTCATTAAAGAGTTCAAATTTTCCCCGTAAAAGATAATACCTCCACATCTTAAGGGCGGACACTACTACGGCTAACTCAAGGTCATGAACTGGGTATCTCTTCTCTGGATCCTTGAGACTAGCGTAAGAAACTACTCTTCCTTCTTGCATAAGGACTGCTTCTTAACCAGTCCCATAAGCGTCGGTGTAAACGGTGAACAATTTTGAACCGTCAGGTATAATTAGGACTGGTGCGCTCGTTAATACTTCCTTTAATTTCTTAAAGGATATATCACATTTATTATTCCAAGTGAAAACCAAATTCTTCTTTGTTAATTGGGTTAAAGGAGTAGAAATCTTTGCAAAGTCTTCAATGAAGTTTCGATAATATCCGGCCAATCCAAGGAAGCTTCTCACTTCCGCAGCATTCCGAGGTATCCTCCATTCCTTGGTTGCCTCGATATTTGCAGGGTCTATGGCCAAGCCTTCGCTTGTCACAATGTGTCCTAAAAATCTAACTTCTTCCCTCCTGAAATGGCACTTCGTGAATTTGGCTTTCAATTGGTTCTTCCTTAATATCCCTAAAACGTGTCTTAAGTGATTTTCATTTTCTTCATGATATTTTCTGAAAATGTAAGGATATCATCTACGAAGACTACCACAATTTTATTAGGAATGCCCCTAAATACCCTACTCATGAGGTCAACAAAGAAGGCGGGTGCATTTGTTAGTCTGAAGGGCATAACTTCCCATTGGAACAATCCGCCTGGCATCCTAAACGCAGTTTTGTCCTTGCTGCCCTCCACCATTCTTATATGGTGAAATCCAGTAGCAAGGTCTAGTTAGGAAAATACTCGGGCTCCTCCCAAGTGGTCAAAAAGTTCATCCATTCTAGGTAAAAGGGTACCTATTCTTCTTGGTCAATTTATTGAGTTCCCTATAGTCCACACAAAGTCTCAAATATCCATCTGCTTTAGTGGAAAATACAATAGGTGCACCCCATTCTGAGGTACTTCGTCAAATGCAACCTATTTGTAATAATTCTGAAATCTACTTATCTAACTCCCTTCTTTCCTTATGCGCCATGTGCCCCAAGGGTAGTGCTATAGGTCTAGTGTCCTTCTAGGTCAATACGAAAATAGGTTCCTCTGTGGAAAGGAAGTCCCGTGACTTCCTCAAAAACATCCAAGAATTCATAAACTATAGGGACCGAATACGGTCCTTTCGAACTAGGAGATAAGGAATATAATAAGGCTTTATCCTTGTTTCTGACATTATAAGGAATGTTCAAGCTATGCCCTCCTCGGCTCCTAAGACATATGATTCCCTTGTCGCAATTTAGGATGGCCCCATAGAATGATAGCCAGTCCATACTTAGGATAAGGTCATACCCCATAAAATCTAACACATATGGTTCGCAATGGAACTCGACATTGTCGACCTCCAGTACTAGGTCTTTGCAAAACAGTTCAAGATACTTAGATCCTCCGATTGGGTTGGCCACCTCTATCGGACTATTCGAGATAGATATAGGAAGGTTTAACATATTTACTAATCGTCTAGAGGTAAAAGAATGGGTCGCTCCAGAATCGAACAAGGTGTATACTGACTTTTCGAAAACAGATGTTATACCTTCAAGTGGGGGCTTCCCTTGGTCTCTAGGGGTTGTCTTTGAACCGATGATGCCTTTATTACATAGTTCTGGCCACTCTTGACAACTTTGGGCTTTGGGCAGTCTTTGGACATGTGTCCTTCTTCATGGAAGTTGTAACATTTTCCCATGAACTCCTTCTTCGTCAAATAATCCTTGGTCTCATGGCCCTTGCGGTTGCACCTCATACAAGTCTTTGCTTCCTTTTTGAATTTGTTCTTCTTCTTGTTTTTCCACTATTCCTTTTTCTTGTTCTTGTTGGAGCTTTCTCCTTTCTCACTTTCTTTATCCTCCTTGGTACCTTCAGTCATGCATAGGATAACTGTCTCAATTAGGGTTTCAAAAGTTGCCCCCAAACGTTACTTGGGCTAATAGAGTTTCCTTCAATGGAGAGTTCATTCCTTTAACAAATCTCAGGACTTTGTTCATGGGGGTGTCTATCAATCCACTTTCAAACTTACATAATTCGGAAAATTTGGATACATACTCTTGCAGGCTCAAGCTTCCTTGCTTGAGGTGGATTAATTTCTCCAACTGGACAGTCATTTCTGCCTTTGGCAAAAACTTCGCTTCGAAACGGCTTTTGAATTCCGCCCATGTAAAAATCCGGCCCTCGTTCTCTCTAGATATTAAATCCCACCATTCAAGGGCTTCATCCTTTATGTGCCAGGCAACTATCCTCCTTTTCACTTCATCGGGCCAGCCAGTGGCTTCAAAAATTCTTTCAAAATACATAATCCAAGATTGAGCATTAGCAAACACTTCCTTTCTAGAAAACGATTTCCCTCCAAGATTCCTAAGGTCTTACAGTAGCCGGAAAAGTTAAAGGCTACCTCAGCGGTAGGAGATGCAGGTGCCACCGGGGCAACATTGGCAATGGGGACATGTTCAACAGTAAGGAGATACTGTTGAAACCGTTCTGGCAAGTATCTGAGCCTTTCCTGGTTACCCGGCTCAGTTGGGTTTTCATCTATTCTCCTATCTGAAAAGAAAATAAAGAATCCCTTAGTGGATTCTCCTAAAATAGTATTTAAGCTGAAAGGGAAGAAAGCAATAAAGATCCCTAGTATAAATGCATATGCTTATTAGGGTATATATATATATAGCTTGAGAAACCTTTTTCAAATTACAAATACACCTCTCATACGTATAATCCCTTATAGTTGGGTAACCTAGACACTGATACCAAATGTAACAACCCACCCGGAATAGGCCTAAATTTCAACCTAGAAAAAGCCCATCAAAACTTAGAGCCATTCTAAATAGGTTGTTGGTTCCTGTAAGGATACATTTGCATAGAATATATATACACATATACATCGAATGAAAATCTCACACAGTGGAAAGAGAAAGTATAATACTGAAATAAGATATACCACTTATTTTAAAATCACATAAATACAACAGTCACAGTTACATTTGTTCAATGGGTACAACAAACGGTTCATTCTCACAAGTTTCCAAAAGAAGTAAGGAAATAACTACTAATAATAGCATAACAACTTTGTCTTCCTCTTCAGCTTCAATCATGACTTCGTCCATGGATATTACCCTAGTTACTGACCTGTAGGATACATTAAGGAGAGGGGTCAGAACATGAAGTTCCGTGTGGCTCAAATATGGGTTTGCTTAATGTCCATACCCTACATTTTTAGCATGTTACATATGTCAAGGTATGTCTACGCAACAAACAGTATCCAAATGAACACAAGTATCTAACCAATGGGGTGGATATCCAAGTCAATCACCCATTAGTGTTTTTAGCGTAAAGGCCCAACGAGGTAGGCATTCTCGGTCACCTGTGGCCCTATTAAAGGCGGACTCTTATGATCTCTTATAACCCCGAGGCAAACCCTTTTACCCCTTAAGGCCTCATCCTAATACGTTAATGTTCTTAAGTCTATACTTTTATTTGTAAGATGAGAAGTTGTATTGCGAACGTTACTACTTAACTGATATTACGGTAGGACACCTATGTCGCTTAAGACTTCCCTTAGATAGTTAATGAGCATCCAATAGCCATACATCTTTCAAATACCAATCTTGTCCCTAGTTGAGCCCTTACAAGCTTCTAGAGGAAGTGGACATCCCCATGAACTACCCTACTCTGTTACCGTTTATGCCTAACCACTTTTAGAGAAGGAGGAACCAAAGACGTACTTCAAATATAAAAAGGGTAGGTCCCATGACTTTGGTTCTCTTCAAGGAATAAACCTTCGAAGGGATCCCAGTCCTAACCACTTAAGACCCGAACTAGATAAAAAGAGAGTCAGCCACTTAAGACCTTCTCAAGGTGTAGTAAACCTACCTATTTCACACATAATTGTCTTATATATATAGATATATATATATATATATAAAGACTAGACCTCTCACATTAAACCGTACATCTGTAGATGCTGGATAGGTCGGTCGGTTCCGGGCAGACTTCTAGAAGTTGGTTTAACCTTGTGTCTAGTGTACTAAGTTTTCGAATGGCCCATGAAACCTAGACATCTCACATTAGTTGGGTCCACTTGTGGTTGCTGGATTTGCTGGTCGGTTCCGGGCAGACTTCTACCACAAATGGCAACTAACCTCGTGTCTATGTGTCACTATTAATATATATATATATATATATATAAAGCCATTCTATATACGCACACACGAGCAATCAATTATATATTTATTATGGGGACATTTCAAATTCGAATTCTAACCTAATCGCATTTATTACGCTAATACAACATTACTTACGTTGATTACGTTTGTATAAGTATAGTAATTATATCATCTAAATAATGTAAATATTCGTATAAACGAGGAAATATTCTAACGAGGTGGCAATTGTCAATTTTTCTAAATCAAGGTATACAAGTTAGTTTTTCCATACTTTTACCGCTACAGACTTTCAACTTGCATCCTAG
Organism: Allium sativum; assembly: GCA_030737875.1. Taxonomy (NCBI): domain Eukaryota; kingdom Viridiplantae; phylum Streptophyta; class Magnoliopsida; order Asparagales; family Amaryllidaceae; genus Allium; species Allium sativum. Next base: position 449,710,375 of record CM060919.1, read on the forward strand.
GATTATTGGAATGATTTCAATACTGGATTACAAATAGAGTATTACATACACTTGTATGTGTATGTTTATAATTTCCACTTTATCCAATTCACCCCTTTTTGGTGGTATGCACATAAAAACGTTTACATTTAACATGTTTCAAATATGATTATGTTTGGATTCAAAATAGAACCCAAACCTAATCAAATAATGAAATACCCAAATTTAAACCCATTTAAGTTACAATCAAATGTTAATAAAGGTGAATCACACAAAATAGAAACAATAATAATAACACCCCTTTTTATCTTTAACCCAATATTAAAATAAACAATCCACAAAACCCAAATAATCATGACAATTCATACGCAAATATGAAATAGAGGATTTGGTGTTTTGATATTGATGTTATCGATTTCTAAATCCTCCTAGGCATATCTATCAACATGATAATCTAATAAAAATATGAATATGCCTAAGTAAACGATATTCCACTCATAGATCTAGGGGAGAATATAGAGGAATATGTAGTAGATCTAGATCTGTGCGTAATCTTTGCGACAAACGCGCTCCAACAATTCTCCTAATATATATATATATATACAAAAAACATGTATTAGAATCTTATGTACATATATTTATACCAAATTCTAGAATACTAAACTAATATAAACAAGAATAGAGAGAGGTTAAGAATAGGGTTGGAGGAATAGAAGAAATCCCTAACCTTTTTCTTTTATTTTCTCTGGAATTTAGTAATGAAAGAGAAACAACATGGACGTAGGAATAGAGAATGGTTAGGGTCTTAATGTGTGATATGAGGGGCTATATATAATTCCCTGTGTGATCGTAGATCGTTGGATTAGTTTGATTTAATCGAGTCCTTTTATTTATATATATCCTCTCTAAAAAAAACTAACCACATAGATTTATTGGGCTGTCTAGCCGCCAGGCGATCGACCCGAGCGATGGTCGACACCCTCTTAAGTGGAATCTACAGTAGATCTAGATCTGTGCTTAATCTTTGCGGGAAACGTGCCGCAACAATTCTCTTAATATATATATATATACACACACACAAGAAACATGTATTAGAATCTTATATACATATATTTATACCAAATTCCAGAATACTAAACCTATATAAATTAGAATAGAGAGAGGTTAAGAATATGGTTGGAGGAATAGAAGAAATCCTGAACCTTTTTCTTTTATTTTCTCTAAAATTTAGTAATGGTAGAGAGGTAGCATAAAGGCAGAGATAGAGAATGGTTATGGTTTTAATGTGTGATATGAAGGGCTATATATAGTTTCCCGTGTAAGCGTAGACAGTTGGATTAGTTTGATTTAATCCAGGCCTTTTATTTATATATATCATCTCTAAAAAACATTACCACATAGAGTTATTGGGTTGTTCAGACGCCAAGCGGTCGACCGGCGGTCGACACCCCTCTTAAAGGGGCAGTCGACCCCTTTGGGGCTGGAACGCCCAATAACGTTGTGGTGTTTATTTTAATTAATACGTTCCTTAATCTCTTAATCTTATTCCTTATATACAATGTCCTTTGTCCCCCATGATCTTATCTTAATTTCAAAATTCAAATTCTCCCCCCTTTGTTTTGAATATATTTAGGACACGCACACACATACACACACACGTATATATATTATGCAGTTAATTATATATATATATACATATTCTGCGTTTAAGGTCCAAATTCATTTGTTTATAACTTCTTCATACGTTGACCGTTTTCATCATATTATATATGAAAACGATTCTGAATTTCACTACGAATCCAAATATAAGAGTTCCATAGCCGGATTCCTAAAGCTGCAAAATCTCTTTTTCCAACCAAATTACTTAGTTGTTTATTTTTAATTATTTACTTATCATTAATGTTTATGTATTTTACGGGGTTTTACATTCTTGATCCCCTTAAATTGGATTTCGTCTCGAAATCTGTTTAAGGGAGAGAAACACAACTCGCACGATCACATCCATGTTATTTTCAAATCAGCCATAAGCATTCATGACTCGCAAGTGATTATGAACTGCAGACTTACTAAAGTGGTGTCCATCCTAGCATGTAGGTGTAATAAGTGATGCAATATACATGCAAACAACTTAATTATGCATATATTTCTATATGAGTGCTCTTGTCCAATTGTGTTGCATCCATTCTCTAACATCCAATCTTGCAATCACGATGCATTCATAAACATAAACTGAGGAAAATTAAGCGAGAAAGGTTCTGGGTGAGTCTATCTCATCTTATCCTCGGTCTCCCATATGCTTTCCTCAGGGTCATTTCCCCATTGTACTCAGACGAGTTAAACGGTATTGTTGTGGAGTCTCCTGATTTTGTGCTTTACAATCCTTGCAATAGCATGGGGAACCGTGGACTCTAACTCGAGTTTTTCTATGTCCTCAATTTCATCAACCTCGAGTCTAGTAGCAGAATCATGAAGGCATTTCCACATATGAGATACGCAAAAAAACATTATGGATTCTCTGATAGACGCTTTGGGAGATAAGCCAAAGATCATATCTTTTCGATGATACGAAAAGGCCCAATAAATCTGGGAGCAACTTCCCAGTCTTTCCAAATCGAAAAGTCTTCTTAAGTGGGGATACTTTTACGAATAATAAGTCTCCAATTTTAAACTCAAGTTCCCTCCTTCGCTTATCGGCATACGATTTCTGATGTTCTTGGGATGCTTTCATCCTCTGCCTAATAGAAGATATATTCTCCGCAGAATCACAGACGAAGTCTGGTCCGAGTATAACCGTATCTGTAGCGTCCCACCAACAAGTTGGCGATTTGCATGGCCTCCCATAAAGTGCTTCAAAAGGGGCCATATCGATCATCATTTGAAAACTATTATTATACGTGAACTCCATAAGTGGTAGATGCTGCTCCCAAACTCCTCCAAAGTCGATGATGCAAGCTCTGAGTAAGTCTTCTAAGATTCTATTTACTCTTTCTGTCTATCCGTCGGTCTGTGGATGGTAAGTTGTGCTTAAATTGAGGGTCATTCCCAATGTTGCTTGTAGGCTTGTCTAAAATTCACTCGTGAATAAGGGGTCTCTATCAGTCACGATACTCGATGGGATGCCATGAAGTCTGGCTATTTCTTTAGCGTATAATTGGGCTAATGAGGATGCGGTCCTTGTCTTCTTGACTGATATGAAATGGGTGATTTTGGTTAAACGATCTACCACAATCCAAATGGCCTCATTACCCTTTTGGTTTCTAGGAAGTCCATCTACAAAGTCCATGGAAATATGTTCCCACTTCCACATGGGGACCTCTAATGGTAGTAACAGACCTCCGGGCTTCCCTTGCTCCGCTTTCACTTTTTGGCATGTTAAACATTTGGCCACGAAATCTGCTACATATCCCTTCATTCCTTCCCAATCAAGATTCTTCTTCATATCCTTGTATATTTTATCCCCGCCTGGATGTATGGTCAATTTTGGGTTATCGTAAGATAAAAACCGTTGGTATTTATGTGTGGATCGGTCTTACGATTATTCTTTTAAAAGGACTTCCAAAAGTTAAAACAAGTGGTTGGATTTTACTCACACAAGTCCCATGACAGACCCAAAGTTTATTTTGTTTTGTTTTACCCTAAACTCTTAGGAGGCTTCAACCTTAGATAACTACTGTTTATTTCCGCTGTGATGTGTTATGTTGTACTCTGATAATGGTTTGTATATACAGTTATAAGTTGTATTTCAAAAGTTATGTTATATAATATGTTTTATTCATTCCGCTGTGAGATTCGTGTTTACTCTGATTCCGTTCTGTTGTGATTTTCTTCTTCATATATTCTAACTTTCTTTCTTTCTGTTTCTCACCCTCTAACTTCTTTGATCTGTTATTTTTGATACTTGAATAGACGACATGGTGTTTTATGTGGATTTTTGGGTCGAAAATCCTCCGGTTCATTACAGTGGTATCAGAGCTGAAGGTTGAGTGATTACCTTGGCTCTGTGGTGTGACTCAATAGAGACGGAGTTAGTAATCCCCTAGATTAAGTTGAGTGTATATATACTGTAACAACCCGCCTGTAATGGGCCTAAATTTCGACCCAGAAAAGGCCCATCAAAACATAGAGCCATTTTGAATGGATCGTTGGTTCTTTTAAGGATTACATTTGCACAGAATATATATACATAGATACCGCGAATGGAAATCTCACACAGGGGAAAGAGAAAGTATAATACTAAAATAACATGTACCACTTATTTAAAAATCACAGAAATACAACAGTCACAGTTACATTTGTTCAATAGGTACATCAAATAGTTTATTCTCACAAGTTTCCAAAAGAAGTAAAGCAATAAATACTAATAATAGCATACCAACTTCGTTTTCCTCTTCCGCTTCAATCATGACTTCGTCCATGACTTATACCCCATCTACTGACCTGTTGAATATGTTAAGGAGAGGGGTTAAAAAAAAGTTTTGTGTGACTGAAATATGGTGTTACTTAATGCCATATCCTATATTTTTAGTAGGTTACATATGTCAAGGTATGTCTACGTAACACACAATGTCCAAACAAACACAAGTATATAACCAATGGGTAGATATCCAAGTCAATCGCCCATTAGTGTTTTAAGGGTAAAGACCCGACGAGGTATGCATTATCGGTCACGTAGGCCCTATTAAAGGTGGACTCTTATGATCTCTTATAACCCTGAGGCGGACCATTTACCCCTTAAGACCTTGTCCTAATACGTTAATGTTCTTAAGTCTATACTCTCACTTGTAATATGAGAAGTAATATTGTGAACGTTACTACTTAACTGATATTACGGTAGGACACCTACGTCGCTTAGGACTTCCCTTAGATAGTTGGTGAGCATGCAATGGCCACATATCTTTTGAATACCAGTCCTGTCCCTAGTTGAGCCCTAACAAGCTTATAGAGGAAGTGGACATCTCCATGAACAACCCTACTCCGTTACCGTTTATGCCTAACCACTTTTAGAGAAGGAGGACCCAAAGACTTAATTCAAATCTAATAAGAGTGGGTCCCATGACTTTGGCTCCTCTCCAAGGAATAAACCTTCAGAGTGATCCTAGTCCTAATCACTTAAGACACAAACTAAATAAAAAGAGAGTCATCCACTTAAGTCCTTTCTCAAGATGTAGTAAACCAGCCTATTTTCACATACAATAGTCTTATATATATAGTTATATATATATACACACACTAGACCTCTCACATTAAGCTGTACACCTGTAGATGCTGGATAGGCTGCTCGGTTCCGAGCAGGCTCTACTACAAGTTGGTTTAACCTCGTGTCTAGTGCACTAAGTTTTTGAATGGCCTATGGCACCTAGACATCTCACATTAGTTGGCCCACTTTTGGTTGCTGGATTTTCCGATAGCTACCGGGCAGACTCCTACCACAAATTGCAACTAACCTCGTGTCTGTGTGCCACTATTCATATATATAAAGTCATTCTATATACGCACACACAAGCAATCAATTATTTATTTATTATGGGGACATTTCAAATTCTAATTCTAACCTAATTGCATTTATTATGCTAATACAACATTAATTATGTTGATTATGTTTATGTAAGTATAGTAACTATATCGTCTAAATAACGTAAATATTCGTATAAACGAGGAAATGTTATAACGAGGTGGCAATTGTCAATTTGTCTAAATCAAGGTACATAAGTTAGTTTTTACATACTTTTACCACTACAACTTAGGCATTATGGCATAATAACAAGATAAAAAATAGCAGCGGATGGAAAATATACATTTGTAAAAACTTTCAACTTGCATCCTAGACTTGTTGGAATGATTTCAATACTAGATTAAAAATAGAGTATTACATACACTTGTACGTGTATGTTTGCAATTTCCACTTTATCCAATTCACCCCTATTTGGTGGTATGTAAATAAAAACATTTACATTTGACATATTTCAAATATGAATATGTTTGGATCCAAAATAGAACCCAAACCTAATCAAATAATGAAATACCCAAATTTAAACCCTTTTTTGTTACAATCAAATGTTAATAAAGGTGAATTACAATAAAAAGAAACAATAATAACAACACCTCTTTTCATCTTTAACCCAATATTAAAATCAACAATCCACAAAACCCAAATAATAATGACAATTCATACGCAAATATAAAATAGAGGATTTGGGGTTTTGGTATTGATGTTATCGATTTCCAAATCCTCCTAGGCATATCTATCAACATGATAATCTAATAAATATATGAATATGCCTAAGTAAACGATATTCCACTCATAGATCTAGGGAAGAATAAAGAGGAATCTGTAGTAGATCTAGATCTGTGCTTAATATTTGCGGCAAACGTGCTCCAACAATTCTCCTAATATATATGTACAAAAAACATGTATTAGAATCTTATATACATATATTTATACACCAAATTCCAGAATACTAAACCTATATAAACAAGAATAGAGAGAGGTTAAGAATAGGGTTAGAGGAATAGAAGAAATCCCTAACCTTTTTCTTTTATTTTCTCCAGAATTTAGTAATGGTAGAGAGACAGCATGGATGCAGGAATAGAGAATGGTTAGGGTCTTAACGTGTGATATGAGGGGCTATACATAGTTCCCGGTGCGAGCGTAGATCGTTGGATTAGTATGATTTAATCGAGTCCTTTTATTTATATATATCCTCTCTAAAAAAAGCCTAACCACGTAGTTTTATTGGGCTGTCTAGCCGCCAGGTGATCGACCCGAGCAATCGACCGGCGGTTAACACCCTCTTAAGGGGAGGTTGACCCCCTGGTGGTTGGAACACCCAATAACGCTGAGATGTTTATTTTAATTAATACGTTGCTTAATCTTGTTCCTTATATGTAATATCCTTTGTCCCTCATGATCTTATCTTCATTTCAATATTCAAATTCTCCCTCTTTGTTTTAAATATATTTTGGACACATATATATTATCCATTTAACTATATATATATATATATATATATTCTGTGTTTATGGTCCAGATTCATTTGTTCATAACTTCTTCATACATTAACCGTTTTCAGCATATTATATATGAAAACGATTCAGAATTTTGCTCGAATCCAAATAAAAGAGTTTTGTAGCCAAATTCCTAAAGCTGCAAAATCTCATTTTGCAGCCATATTACTTAATTGTTTATTTTTAATTATTTATTTATCATTAATGTTTATGTATATTACGGGGTGTTACATATATGAGAGAACGTATTTGTATATCGTATAAAAATGGTTTTATATTGCGGAGATTTATTAGTTGAGTGGTTTATGAATTTTGGTCAATCGTTATGATCCACTGCATTTTATGGGGTTCTAAACACTTGAATACGGTGAACTGACACAAGTATGTTTTGAAAAAAGGGTAAATGAAATAATTTTACCTAAACTATATTTTGATATAAAAGAAAGTGTATATATTGAAATTATTATTATTATATTGGATGTGTTGATTGTTATTATAATCGAAAAATTATAACTGGGATGGTTATAAATAACCAATTCAGAATTTGTATAAATATAATATATAAATCAGATGGATTGAATCTGAATTTAAAACAGATTTGGAATTTAAAATTCCAGAAACTTGGGAAGGTATTTAAAAACGAATTTGGATTAAATATATGGAAATTTTAAGATCTTGGGTGGATTTGGAAATGTTTTCCAAACATTGACATTTTGAAGTAATTTCAAAATGGATGTGTTTAAGAATGTGTTTTGTAACACCCCATACCTTTCTAAGCTCAAATTTAGACAAAAATCGAAACTCGAAACTCGAACACATCAAGCATGGAGCATGTTAATCTGGTACCTACAAATAAATGAGCATGAGCATAATCAGAGTACGATAAAGGTAACTCACAGTGGAAACAAAATAGGATAGACTAATATTAACTCAAGTAACTGCCTTTTAAAGAAAATCACTTTGCCAATACCTAGCATAAGAGAGAACGAGAATCGAAATCCAAACCTAAACACCTCTGAGAACCCGATCTTCTGTAAAAACCTGAAAGGTTGTAAGGAGGAGGGGGTCAGAACAACAAGATTCTAGTGAACAAGAAATGTGCAACACAGATTATAATACATAGATGTATCATGTTTGGTTCAACCCAAGATGTATGCCTACCAAGGTTAGTGATTCTAGCCTAACCTTGTAAATGGTTACGCAAGACTCTAACTACCCTTCCCAAGGTAGTATATCCAAAATATGATACTGAGATAGAAAGTTTACGCATATATTTATGAAGCCTTTATACCAAAACATTTCTGATTATTAAATCGAGAGTGGAACCCTAATTACTGTAACGACCCGGATTTTCGGCGACTTTGGTTATCGACATAAGCACGATGTCGATAACCAAAACATCGAAAAATCCCGGTAATTAATGAAAGAAATTAGAAGGTGAGAATAGATAAGATAGAAACTTAGAATAGAAGAAGAAAAAGAACACAACATCAGAGTAACACGAACCTCACAGCGGAACGAATAACATATAATAGATAACATAACTTTGAAATATAACAGTTATGTATACAATAGCACTTATCAGAGTACAGCACTTACAACACAGCGGAAATAACTATTGCTATATGATCTTGACGCCTCCTGCTCCAAGCTCTCCAAGTATATCTGCAAATTCCTGACTACTTGACTGCCCGTACAAATTTAGGCACCCAAGAGTTTAGGGAAAACAAAACAAATAAACTCCGGGTCAGTCATGGGACTGGTATGAGTAAAACAGTTTAAACAGGTATATGAACAAGTAAACGATATCTCATAAGACCATGCCGCAGAACGGAACTTGTTTTTCCCTTATGATCCAAAATATATTTATATCAAAAACCTTTTGATATTATAATATTGTCTATGTACAAATAGATATCAACTAGCAGAAACGCTTTCATCTCACGTTTTACATATATAGTATACAATCAAAATCGCAAGCACGTATTGGATAATGGATTTCCAACTATGACAAGGTATGGAACCACCTTCCGATCAGTGTACTCTAGGAACGATACACTGGAGTTCAACAAGAACATCTTGTAACTCAGCCACACATGACCGACCACTCATTTCGCTTGAGTGTATCGAATGTACATCACCAACGGTTGGGATCAGCAACCGTTCCCGTATATATATGGGACAACATTGATAGATTTAAGAAACAAATGAATATTCTCTAGATAGGTGATTATACACCCTACTTCGGTGCGACCGACTTAACCATGCTGCCTGCCCGATTTCTGTCATTTGTTGGTTGATGAGGCTAGAAGCTACGCTTTATCATTACATCAGATTCACTTCGAATGCCACATTGTAAGATCCATCGAAAATCACTAATTGACGTCTACAACAGTACATTACATGTTAGCTAAAGAAGTTTCCTTCTCCGCTTCCACTCTTGGTACGGTTGAAGAAATCAAGGTACGTGACCTTTCTGGAAATACTCTGTCAGACATTCATTCATACAAGTCATCCTCATTCACTTAGAATGTCACATCGTCATACCCGCCAAATCAAAAATGGACTTATCCAAAAATAACACGGGTATACAGCTAAGAGAAACGAATTCCTCCGCCACCAAACGTGAATACGTTTGAACAGATCAACTTACGCGATCCATTGGATATACTCTGTCAGACCTTCGTCCATACAAGTTGTCCTGGGACTGGACAAACCGAAGGCACTATTCCGTATATCCATCTTAGTTACTGTTATCTAAGACTTATACAACATCCCTTGCATTTTACTCCGTCTTCAATTATCTTTGGCATATATGATTCGCGACGCTTATGCCAATACAGAGTGGTTCTATGGATAATAATCCAACCGGTCTCTCCATATTAACAACGTTAAAATGGTCAAAACTTTGATAGTCTGTGAGTTAACTATCAAAGAAAAACAAGTGTGCAAACAACGATATTATTTCCAGATGAAAATTATATCAAACAAACATCATTTAACATTAATCTCTTTAGTTCATTTATTTACTTATCTCCTGTTTCCCTATATTCTAAATTCTTATTTTCTTTTATCAGAAAACATTTCTGATTCTCGTTTGGAAAACATTTCCAAAACTCCTTTACGATCAAACCTTACCATTTCTTAGTTAAGAAGGAAGTCACTCAAGTTGGAGTATAATTACCTCTCAGACCTTAACTGAACAACGTTATAACTTCGAAATGGTCAAAGTTTATCTTTTAATCTTTAACAACTTCTTTACGCCTTTCTCGGATTCAATTTTACTAATCCACTTCTATATTTAAAACATTGGTTATAACGATAACGTTATAATCCCTACTTTTGAATTATCTAACTTTAATTATAACTTCTATTCTTATCAGTGAATAATTAACCTAACACTTATTTATTTATAAATAAATAAATCTCTATTTAAACACTGGAAAGTACAAGTACTTTCCCGAATTCGATATAATCGAATTCACCGATTAACTCTCTTCGAGAAATCTCTATTTGATTAACTCTTCTTCGAATAACCTATATTCAATTAACTTCTTCTCGAATAAACGATATTCGAAAATCTCTCTTCGAATAACTAATATTCGATAACTCTTCCTTTTCAAATATCTCATATTTGAAAATCTCACTTTGATTAAACTATAATCGATAACTCCTTTCGATGAAACTAACATCTATAACTCCTTTCGATGAAATTAACATCGATTTATTTAACTCGTCGAACTTAACTCGACTAACTTAACTCGACTCGACTAACTCGACTTACTTGGTTCGACCAATTCGATTCGATTAACTAGGCTCGACTAACTTGGTCGAACCACCCGATCAACTCAACTTATTTAACTTAACTTATTTCTCAACTCGATTAACTCCTATCGAATAACTAATATTCGATTAAACTCCATTCGCTTGACTCTAGATCGCAGCGATCACAATGGTTACGCCTGACTCCCTCAGGAAACATCCGACCGCCGTAGGCTATTTACAGCCCTGTGAATTACGCTAGCAGTCGTACAAGATGGCAATTTACCCTGAATACTATGTTTGACTAACTCTGTCTCAAATAACTATATTTGATTAACTCTAGTTCGTTTTAACTCTAATCGATTAACTCTAACTAATTAACTCCAACTGGTTAACTCTAACTGATTAACTCTAACTGGTTAACTCTATTTGACTAACTCGACTTGACTAACCCCTTTCGAATAACATATTCGATTAACTAACCTTCGAATACCATATTCGATTAACTAACTTCGAATACCATATTCGATTAACTAACTTTCGAATACCATATTCGATTTACTTTATTCACTTTATAAAGATTCCCTTTTTAACAACGTTTTATTCATTTGAAAAGATTTACTTTTAAATAACGGTTCTACACTTTAAAAATGATTCCCTTTTTATAATGTTCCCTTTCCAATTCTATTTGTAAATGGTCTACAAATATTTCCTTTTCAAATTTATTGAAATATTCTAACTCCTTAAATTCCCGGGAAAATTCGCCATAATCTCCTTTGTATCGGGAGCATCGGGAAAATCCCCAAACTCGCCACACAGGCCTTTCCATTCAAAAAGAAATGTTTTGAATTTATTTCCTTTTCAAATATCTCCTATTTATAAATATTCCAATTTATAAACATTTCTTATTTATAAATATTCCATTTTATAAGTATCTCTTATTTATAAATATCCCATTTTATAAATGTGCTATTTTCAATATCACTTTGAAAATTCCCTTATCTATATTCCGGTATGTTATGGTATTCAATCATATCAAATCACGATGTTAAATATCCTCCAAGCACATATAATCGCCCACAGATTTTATACCACATCATATAACAATATATGAAAAACAATAAAATAACTGTTGAGGAATCCAGTCGGATTCCTCCAACCTGTTTCCCTGCATCCACAGATGTTACACAACATGATTGTCATCACTTTCAGTTCAATATAAATTATTCTGATAATCAGAATCAATATATAACTATATAACTGTTTATATATTATATATATATATATATATTTATATATATATATTTATATATATATATAATATTTCATTAACTGACTAGCAGTTCAATCAAACAGTCAACACACAATCAAACAGACAATTTCTAACAGTTCTAAAAATACAACATGAAATTATACACTGTTCAGAGTTGGTGAGATTTACTCACATTGGACGATCATCGTTAATAACGATAACCATCGCTTGATTCAGACGGACAATTTATTTCGCCATAAATTGTAATGAGCTCGGATTTGCTCTTAGTCAGTTCCACGGTGTAGTGTCCGTCCATACGATCATGTCGGATCCTGTTTCGCTGAATTCCATTCTCGTATGAATAAGTTATGTAATTTACAAGTTATAAACATTGTTTTGAATTAAAATAAACTTAAATAATTTCACCGGGCCTCACCCACTATTTCCTTGGCCCAAAACCATTTAAGCCCGTTCCCCTTAAGTCCTTCTTCCCCGAAACAAGTTTGAACGCACCAGTCTTCCTCACTCCCCTTGCAAAATCGCAACAGAGAACCCCACTTCTACTTCCTTTCAGAAAACCTATAAAGCCCTCTCGTCACCTACCCAGTTCGAACTATACGAACTCCAAAACCCAAATACACCATCACCGAAAACTTCCTCAAACCTCCACCGCTCCACACCAGTACAGTTCGAAACCGGTTCCTCTTCAAATGGTAATCCGCGGCAACTTCACAATATCAGCCATCCTTCCCTCATCGCTTTCCATAACAACCATTAACGCAAGTGATTCATCATTTAAACAAAAATCCGAACTCTGCTCACCAGTTCGCGAATTCCAGAAGAAGAAAATATCAAACCCTTTTAGTCTGTAAATCCCCCAAAATATGCCCATCCAAGTTATTTGATTTCGCAGTCCAACGATGTGTACTCTTTCGAGAATTGAAGCCTTAAACCATCAAATCTTTGAACCCTAGTTGTCGATGCTTTATCCCCAACGAACTAGTGGCCTTCAAACCCTATGAAAGGTACACGGAAACGAAAAGGAAGTGGTGAGGATTACGAAGAGGCTGGTCTTGAGATTTGTATAATTTCATAGGAATTTAGGTGGATTTTATGAAGCTTTTCAATTTTATTTTCTGAATAAAGTGGTGGCGGCTCGTTTTGGTTTGGCTGAGGAATTAGGTTATAAGGTTTTACTATGGAGTATTTATAGGCTACCAAAGTTTAGATATTTATTTTATATAAATACTTAACCGTGAATTCTCGTATAAAAGGACCACATACGATCTCTGTTTCTGACAAACTAAGCTAATCCTACCATAGAAAAATATTCCGGATCCAATGGGACAGGTTTCGTCGAATTCCGACATCGTTTGCGAAAATCCTTTAGAAAATATCGATGAAAAACACCGAGCAATAATTCCTAACAATTCCAGAAAAAATCCTAAAAATATGAGGACTTGACGTTTCACTAGACCTCTTCCTAAGGTTTCGTATGAAACTTGTTTCGTTGAATTCCGAGTTCGTTTGACCAGTTAACCATTCAGTTCAGTTTGTTTTAAGTTAAAAACATAGCGTACCCCACCATGAAATATTCTGTTCACGTAGGGACAGTTATGGACAGAAACAAAAATACCATTTAAATGAGTGAGGTGCTCTGGTCCTAAAAATGTAATAATACCGGTAGATGAACTCATATTGTGAAACCCTGAAATGTCGATACAGGGTGCCAAATACTCCAAATAAAAAGTTGCTTATTAAATTAATTAAAAATTACAGTAAAATTCTAAAAATTAAATTATCACTATTTCCCAAAAGAACCTTGTCTAAATTCAAACCCGATCTCTAGTTATATCGAATAAACTGTTACGGTCGATAAACGATTCTATAGCGACTATTCTAAAATTTGATTTGGACATATCTCAAAATCTACACGATGAAATCCTGATTTTTCTCTTCCACTAGAAAGATATACATCACCAGCTACACACGTTTCTTGTTTCACAGAAATCCGGCTTAAAACGAATCCTGTTCATTCTGTTGAAGTTCAAATCGCCAAATAGCGAACTGCTGCGCCATTTCGAGCTCTATTTTAATTATATTATAATTCTACGTTCAAACTGGCGTCGATTGAATATATTCGTTATTATATTTCGAATCGAAACTCCACCAAATCTCGTATGCTATTCAATTCACATGATATTGTGAATTTCACTATTTTCGACTATTTCGACATTATAATATATTATTATATTATAATTATTAATTAAATATTCAATATTATTTAATTAAACGATCATTAACTTCTCTAAATCACCAATTATATAATTAAATAAATTAATTATATATCTCTAAAAATGCGGGTCATTACATTCTTACCCACTTAAAATAATTTCGTCCTCGAAATTGCTAAGTTAGAGGACGACCCTATCTATTGGAATTCCTAAGATTTGTTTACCCCTTATTTCTGGTTTCAACTGAACCAATTAATATCGACTAAAATATTTATTCATTTCGACTAACTAAAATTTTCAAAATTTCTGAAAATTTTCTAACACTTTAAACTTTCGAAAAATTTCGCCATAACTTCCTTTGTACAGCCCTATCGGTAAAACCACAACTCGCCTCTCTGGGCCTTCTCCAACCCAAAAGAAAATCAAAACGCCAAGCGGCTTGCCAATTTGGCTCATAAATTCCAAACTCATATAAAATATAAACTTGTACCTTTTTGTTGGGCATATCATTATATCCCTACCATTTGTTATCAACTCGGCATATACAAATGCCATCCCAATCAACTCCAACCAAGTTATTCTTAACACAACCATTCGCTTATTCAAGCCGAATTTAATTTCAAATTCGAGTTTCAAATTCCAAACTCTCAACTTATCATTTCAAATCCAAATACAGATTATTCTCTAATCACTTCCAGTTTTTTCTTAACCTATCATCTCAAGTTAAATTCTGGTTTATAATTTACTTTTACCATCCCATTCGAATTAACTTCACAAGTAAAATTTTAATTTCTACAACTTAAATTCCTGGGTAAATTTCAAATCAATTTGAAATCATACTGCCAATTCAAAACCTTTGAATTTCTAAACAACTTCTTTTCTCAAAACAATTCAAATCAAAATCTCTGGTAGTAATCCGTCACTTAGAAACTCAAAAATCACACCGATGATACTGCACAGTCATCATCGGAATTATTTTCCAGCGACCCAAGTGATTTCAATACTATATCATTTTCAATTACCATTACTAAATACTTCCATTTTGAAAACATTTCAAAATCTCCCAAGAACTTAAAATTTCCTTATTTTTGATCCTGATTCATTTATCAACAGTTAATCAAATTTCAGGAATTTTAAATTCCAATTATGATTCAAATTCAGACTTAATTCATCTTATTTCATATACTTTACTTATATGATTTTGATTGGTTATATATAACCATTTCACATTTTATAATCTTATCTGATTATAATTACTACCAACACATCCTATATATGATAATATATCACATATCCATACTGTGTCGGTCCATCGTATTCAAGTGTTTATTTACTCCTACCGATACAGTGGATCAGACTGATCGACCAGAACTCATAAACAACTCAGCCAATGAATCTCCACAATATAAAACCATATTTATATCAAATACAAATACGCACTCGTATATATACACTCAACTCAATCTAGGGTATTACTAACCCTATCTCTACCGAGTCACGCCACAGAGCCAAGTAATTCTTAACTTAAGCTCTGATACCAACTGTAACGACCCGGCATTTCGGCGACTTTGGTTATCGACATAAACACGATGTCGATAACCAAAATGTAAGGACCCGTAACTTCCCCGTGAAGGAAAGAACGGATACTTTGAGAACAACACACAAATGAACGCAGACGGAAGAATATTTCATAGTTATTACAACGATTCCATCAGATATAAGAATATACAGAGTATAATTGAATAAATTACATTTGATAAATATCAGAGATTACATTAAATTACATAGCAGCGGAAAATAATACAAAGCACAACTGAAGGTGATATACGGATACAGAGCTTTCCGGATATCATTCCAGCTGTAAACCAGGATCCTGTGAATATAAATCTGCAAAACCAAAACTACTAGCTGCCCGGGCGGAAAATAGGGGCACCCAGAGTTTAGGTTAAAACAATAAACTCCAGGTCAGTCATGTGACTGGTGTGAGAACTAAAACAGTTATTTAAAGACTTTACTTTAAAAGAGAGTAATTCAAGGGACCACGCCGTATAACACGGAATGGGTTTCCTCCCAAGAATACCAGTGCATAGGATAAACAACGCAATGCTTTTTCGAAAAATGAAGCTATTATAAGACCCAAGTCCCATCACACAATGTAACGCAAGCCGGAGGATAGGGTTTTACCTTATAACAGCCAAACATGCTTGGTACATTTAAAACAAATCATTTGATACTATAATAAGTGTATAGTGTCAAAACAATTTCAATCATAAATATAAATCATAGACGACATAAGTGCCCCATCCCACTATGTCGCCATACTAGGCTCTACAAATAAAACCGAAATACACGTATTGGAAATTGGATTTCCTTCATGAGTCGAGGCAAGGGGCAAGCTCCTCTCCGCTTCGAGACACTCTAGCAAATGCCTCAGGACTACACACTCTGGGCAACCTTGGGATCCTCCAAGACCGGTCCTCACTTACGTTAGAGGATTAGTTATTCCTGAACACACGTTTCCCGGCCCTATAAGACCTATAATCGAGGCGCCTCGCATCCAAACCACAAGGTGAAAAGTATATAAATGTCAGGGCTGGTAGGTCACTGACACCACCCATAGCTAGAAAGAAACGTCGTGCACTCCTTGGGTCCTCATCCCGTTTTTGACTCATACTGAGGTGTAAGGCTCGCGAATCCACGCTATACACAAAGCTACGCCACGTAGGCCGTGCTTTGATCATCAACCACAAGACTTTGCTTTTCAACAGAAGCCTTGATCCATGCAACTCAGCGTGCCACACAGGCAATTCATGCCATGCGATTGATATCTATCGATATATAACCTCTAAGCTCGTACGTCTCAGAGAAGGGCGTTAAGCAAGAGAATAAATTCTCCGCCGCCAAACAGATATATATTTAACAGAAATCAATCAACACAGAATAAAATCCAATGTCAGACACACAATCCATTTACAAGTTCGTTCTGGGTCTGAACGAAACCGGAGGCACTTTCCTCGCATATCCATCGATCTCCAGGTACGTCTGGACGACCACCAACTTTTTCCATCCTCTTGGGTGTACAGCCCAATCAGGATCGTCAGTAATTATCCAAACGATGTGAAGACTTCCGGTCTTCAACCACCGTCTTCATCTTCGACATATCGTCGAATCGGTTATTCAGAATGGGTATATACCCGGTCTTTCCGAACAACCCGCGTATATTAAAAACAAATGTTCACAAACACAACATACGACTCATTCCAATTCAGAATATTCTTTTATTCACCAAATCACATTTTTAGGGAAAGGTTCCCATTAATTTTATCCAAGATAAATTCTTTAAAATTTATCCTTTAATCTTCCTTTGGATGTCCTTTCAAACCAAATTATGGTTTTCCAAACTAGTCGAGATTAGCGAACCACACCGAAGTAATTATTTATTTTATTTCCCAATCCCAACCTATTCATCCCATGAAGCAAAACTGGTAGTACTCCATATCTAACACCACGGTGTTATCGGTAAAATTAATTACCATTTCACGTTCAAATCTGATTAAAGATTTAACTATCGCTTTGGAGCAAAACTGGTGATACTCCGTTTTCGCTCACTTCTAAATTTGATAATTTAGATTATAGATTCACATTTTAACCTAATTGCAGATTCGTTAAAACTCCTTTTACTGGGTTAAAGAACTAGGTGTTATTTAAAACACAGTTCACGACAAACCCAAATCACATTCTATTTATTATCGGGTTAAAAGAACTAGTGTTATTTAAAACACAGTTCACGATAAACCCATGAATCAATTCTACTTAATTCAAATCAAATATATTAGGAATTCCGATTATTTAAAACCCCTTTTTAAATCTAATTTATTTATTTAAAAACAAATCGGGTTTTAAATTTAGTTCAAACTAGTTCATTTTGATAAAAATCTATTTTTATCTTTTCAAATATGGAGTTTTTATCCCAAATCATTTCTTATGATTTTACACAAATTATTACTATTTTTAATAATTTTATTAAGGCCCGTACAG
This sequence comes from Allium sativum, assembly GCA_030737875.1. Classification (NCBI taxonomy): domain Eukaryota; kingdom Viridiplantae; phylum Streptophyta; class Magnoliopsida; order Asparagales; family Amaryllidaceae; genus Allium; species Allium sativum. Next base: position 449,728,645 of record CM060919.1, read on the forward strand.
TCGATTTCCATCAACGGCCATCGAACTGCACTTACAGCGACCTTTTTCAAATTTGATTTGGACGTATCTCCAAATCCAACCATTAGATTTTGAATTTCTAATATTCGTTAGAATGCTCTTTTCGATACGAACCCAACGGTTCCGGTTTTAGGAGAATCCGACGGTCGGATCTCCCGTAATGTCCGTTTGAAATAAATGGTCGAAATTTACGAACTGCCGCTGCGCGACGCGTTCTATTCAGGCCATTATACTATATATATAATATATATAATATATATTTCGTCGATTACTATTCAAAACGAATTTTATAAATAGTTTTGAATTCGTTTCAAAAACATTTCAACCTTTATTTCAAATTCAAATCAAAGTTGAATTTTTCCTTACAAATTCGTTTTAACATTCATTTCTATTCAATTCAAATTTTAATTTAATTTGAATTCATTTCATTTCGTTTTCTATTTGAATCAAATTCATTTCGAAATCATTTTCAATTCAATTCATTTCGAAATCGTTTTCAATTCAATTCATTTCGAAATCGTTTTATATTCAATTCATTTCGAAATCGTTTTATATTCAATTCATTTCGAAATCGTTTTATATTCAATTCATTTCGAAATCGTTTTCTATTCATTTCATTTCGAAATCGTTTTTAATTCATATCCGTTATCTATTCAATTCAATTCGAATTGCAATTCAAAATATTCGATTTCAAAATCACTTTTCAATATTCATTTTAAAATGAATAAAATCGATATAAATATCGTTCACGTCAAAATGGCGTCAATCTAATCAACCCGGCTTCATATATTTCTATTTTCAAATATTCTATTTCAAATATTTCCTTTTCAAATATTTCTATTTTCAAATATTTCTATTTCAAATATGTAAAGACCCGCAAATTCCCACCCTTTGAATCGACCATAAACCACACAGGTCTGACCCAAAAGGTGAAAATCTACGAATACTTTAACTTTGGGCATACAACACATCAGAACAAAAACACAGACTTTTATAACATCAATAATAAATGTTACATCAGAGTACGAAATATATCAGAGTACATCGATAAATAATACAGCGGAAGAAACATTTAAATTAAATTAAATACATTGCAGCAGAACTAATCTCAGCGGAAGGCCATCAATATTCTGGACCCGGCTTCAGACTTCAATCCAGGATCCTGCTTAACTATATCTGCAAAAAGCTACTCGACTGCCCGTGTGGAAAGAGGGCACCCGAGTTTGCAAAGTGAAACAAACTACAGGTCAGTCGTGGGACTGGTGTGAGAATTCTATACTTAGCTTATCTATATAGTAGGCTAATCACAGGACCACGCCGCTAACGCAGAACGGGTTTACTCCATTTGATTGCCAGTGCATAAATAAAGTAAATCGTCAAATAACGTAATGCTTTTTAGAAAAATGAAACCATTATAAGACCCAAGTCCCATCACACAATGCAACGCGAACCGGAGGATAGGGTTTTACCTTATAATGATCAAAAGATGCTTGATACGATAAACACGGTATTATATAATAATAGTGTGCAACCAATTTGAAATACATCCAAAGTAAATGTATTAATCCTAGACGGCATGAGTGCCCCATCCCACTATGTCGCCATATATAGGTATACAATCAAAACCGCGTGATGTCGTATTGGAAATTTGGGTTTCCATCTGAGTCAAGGCTAGGGAGGAGATCCTTACCGATTCGAGACACTCTAGCAAATGCCCCAGGATTGGTACTCTGTCCAACCCTTGGATCCTGCAGGGCCGGTCCACACTTGCTTTTGTGGATTAGTTATGCCTGAACACACGCTTCCCGGTCCTTTTGGACCTATACTACGGCCAGTAGCGACCGCATAAACCCGAGGCCTCGAAAAATCCAACAACCACAATGAATAAATGCCAGCGCTGGTAGGTCCCTGGCACCACTCTAGATAGAAAGAAACGTGCGCACTCCCTGTGTTCCCTTCTCCCGTTTTAGACTCTACCGGGCTGTGAGGCTCGCGAAGTCACGATATACACAAAGCTATTCCTAAATAGACTGTGCTTTGATCATCAACCACAAGGCCTGCTTTTCAACAAAGCCTTGATCAATTGCATCTTAGCATGCCACATTGTCAGACTCTACCATATCATTGATCATCTACCAATATATATATAACCTCCAAGCTCATACGTCTTAGAGAAGGGTGTTAAACACCAAACAGAAATATATAATTAGTAGCGTTCAACAAATACAGTAGAAAAGAATACAATGTCAGACACGCAATCCATTTACAAGTCCGCTCTGAGTCTGAGCGAAACATCGTGTCCGTCGATCTCCAAATGCATTTGGACGATCATTACCAAATACCTTGCCTTGGAAGGCCAATCCCAATTCAAGATACCAGTCATCATCATCCCAACGATGTGAAAACCTTCGGTCTTCAATCACCGTCTCCGTCTTCGACTCTTGATCGTCGTGATGATTATTCAGAATGGGTTAAACCCGGTCTTTCTAAATAACTTGCGTAATTTGGGATTAAAAACAAATATTGGAAAATCACACATTTCGTCACATCCCAACTCAGAATATTCTTTTTAATAAGATATTCAATTAAAAAGATTCTCATTAATTTTATCAAAGATAAATATTTAAAATAAAATCTATAAATCAATTTCTAAAAATATGGAATTCCACAGAAATCCAATCAGTACATAATCGATATAAATTTCTGTATCAGACTAATAGTATAAATGGAATAACGGCAAAGCCTCTTAAATTCCATATATAATATCGGTCTTCTTTTACAGAAGCCCATCTCAATTATTACCAATAGAATTTCCACTTTATTCCTATTTAATATATTAGTTGAAAAACTTGATTTATAGAAAATGTCTTTTTAATTCTATAAAATAGATTCATAAGTTCCAAATAATAATTTCAATGCAAATTGGATTAAAGGATATATGTCGTTTAAAACATCGTCCACGGTAAACCCACTTCACATCTCAATTTATTTCATATCACAAAATATAATTGCAAACGCTAGTAACCCCTTTAAAAACATATTTTAAAATAATCATAAAAATATTCTTTATATAAAAGATTCTAAATGAGAAGTATTCTTTATTTTACAAATCTTTATCTTTTTCAAATATTCTTTGTTTAACATATAGTTGATTAAAAATATATTATGAAAAATATATGCACTTAATATAAAAAGGATTTCTAATGTAAAAATAGTCTTATTTAAAAGAACACTTGAATCGAAATGCGACTCAAACATTTACCATATAATTTGGATTATAAGGATTTCACACACATCATATATATGACAATAACAGTATAATCATCAAGTCATCCATTACATCCAAAGTGTAATTTCCACTGTGTAAGCGTTAAAATTTAATAATAATGCTCATCACAGCCTGTCGATCTAACGATCAACATACAACTAAATATTGGGATTAGTGTGTGTAAATCTTCATCCCAACACCCGTGTGGGGTTTTCAACCAATCAAGCAAATGATAAACTAATTTGTGCACTTGGGCGATGTGTGAAAATTATCGTCCCAATCACATACACAAGTCGGGTAACTTGTCTATGGAAGTGTATTACACAATATATAACACGACGATAAAAATGTCTCTTTTATTTATATTCCTTTTATTGCCTATAAACGGTCAATAAAAATGTGATCTTTATTTCTGTACTTTTTATTGTAATTTACATTTTTACTTAACAAAATGTCCTTTTTATTCTAACTTACATTTTGAACGTAATTTTTCTTTTTATCGTTTATTTACATCAAAATGTAAATGTTCCCTTTTTCATTGTTTATTATTAACAGCAAAAATCTCGTCTTCTATATTTATTCTTTTCAATGAAAGCAATTTTACATAAAATTGTAATTCTTTAATTTTATTCTTCTTATTGTCTCTAGAAAGACAATAAAATGTAACATAAAAATATATTCTTTTTATCGCATCTAAAATGATGAAAAAAATGAATCACTAACATTGTCTATTTTTATCGCACCAAAAATGTCAATAAAAATGAATCACTAACATTGTCTATTTTTATCGCACCAAAAATGTCAATAAAAATGAATCACTAACATTATCTATTTTTATCGCACCAAAAATGTCAATAAAAATGAATCACTAACATTGTCTATTTTTATCGCACCAAAAATGTCGATAAAAATGACAATATTAACCATTCTATTTTCACCGCATTCAAAATGACGATAAAATATTCAACATTAACAATTCTATTTTTACCGCATTCAAAATGACGATAAAATATTCAACATTAACAATTCTATTTTTACCGCATTCAAAATGACAATAAAATATTATCATAAGAAACGAAAGCAAAATGTTCTTTTTATTACTAAAAGGAAAAAAACAACAAAGATGCTTCTTTTAATGCTAAAAAGAAACATGACATAAAAATGTTCTTTTAATGTTAAAAAGAAGAAGCGACAAAAATGACCCTTTTCATGTTAAAAAGAAAAGATGACAAAATATGTTTTTAATTCTAAAAGAAAAAGCGACAAAAATTATCTTTTTATTCTAACGCAATATCTTTACAAAAGTGTTATTTTAATATCAATGCGAATTTTCAATTTCTTACTACATATAAAAATGTAAACTTTATTTTACAGTTATATATCCCATCATAAATTACATATAAAAATGTAAGTTTTAATTTTATTGCAAATCCCCTTTCTAATTACATATAAAAATGTACTTTTTATTTTACATTGTAAATTGCATATAAAAAGTAGGTTCTATCCTTATGTTGTATTTGCATTATAAAATGCAAATGAAAAGGTAAGTTTTGTTTTCAATGTTATATTCGTATTGTAAAGTGCAAATAAAAATGTAAATTTTATTTTCAAGTTTAATTTTCATTATAGTATGCAAATAATAAAAATAGCTTTATCATCAAGTTATATTCACATCATGAAATGTTAACAAAAATGTAAGTTTTGTTTTCAAGTCTCATTTGCATTATAATATGCAAATAATAAAATAAGTTTTAGTTTTCAGGTAATATTTACATTATAAAATATAAATAAAAAGGTAAGTTTTATTCTCAAGTGATATTTACATTAGGAAATGTAAATAAATAAATAAATAAAAAGTAAGTTTTGTTTCAAGTTCATTTGTGTCTTGAAAACACAAACAAAAATATAAATTTTGATGTAAATCTTTATTTCAATACTTTGTTCGCGTTAAGGGATGCAAACAAAATATAATTCTCTTTTTATTTAAACATTTTGTTTGCATTGAGAAATGCAAGAAAAATATAATTCTTTTTATTTTAAATGTAAATCTATATTTTGTCATTTTGTTCGCATCGAGGGATGCAAACAAAATACAATCTTTTTATTCCTTTGTACGTTTCTGTTTGAGAAATGCAAACAAAACACAATCCTTTTATTTCAATATTGAATTGATATTTCACATCAATTCAAATAAAAGGAAAATTTCTTTTTTTTTTTCCAATGACAAAAGTATGGATTTTTGTTTCATCTATATTCAATGACAAAAATATGAATTTTTGTTTCATTTTTGTTCAATGACAAAAATATGAATTTTTGTTTGTTAACTTTTAATGCAACAAAATTGAGAGCTTTTGTTTTCTTTTTATGCAGCCAAAAATGAGAACTTTGTTAGTTAACCTTTTAGGCAAACAAAAAGAAATATATTTTATTCGTTGTTCATAGTCTATTGTAAACAAACAAATAAAAATAATATTCTATTTATCATTCAATTTCCATAGTAAGATCAACCAATAAAAAGAGGTTTTTTTTTTCGTCATTCCGATTATATTGTAGTATCAACAAATAGGGGTACGCTTTATTTGTCGTTCAAATTTCATTGTAACATCAACAAATAAAAATAAAGTTTTATTTGTCGTTCCATTTCTTTGTTCATTTCAGAAAAATGAAAATGACATTATAATAAAATAAATTAGAACGTCTAGATCTGAATAAAATATGTTTTAAATCTAAATTTAGATTTAATTTTCCAACTGCAATTTAAACTCAATAACATATACAATTTAAAGACGGATTTAAGCATAACATGAACAATAAGCACACCACAAGCAACAATCGATAATTCATACATACAAAACATTTTAGAACTAAATCATCATCATCATACAATTATTTTAATGTGGGAAAATAAATTAATAATTAATTAAATAATAAAGATTTGAACTCTCACCTCAAATTTTGGCTGAAAATCAACTGTCTCCGTTTCAGCCGCGGTCTGTTCCATCGCGAAGCTCTTAATTCTGTGATTCCAACGCAATTTACGGTTTGTCAAACGGACCTCCTATGAGAGAGTTATGAATTTTTAAAGATCGGACAAATTGAATATTAAAATAATAAAATAATTAAAAAAAAAAGAAGCGCACCCTTCTTCTTCAGGTTGCCCAGATGCACGCACGCCGAACCCATTCCTTCACCGTCCATCCTTCCGTGCGCACCACCCCACGGCACCCCGTTCGCCGATCAAACACCGCCACCGCGACCGCCATGCCGAGAGCCACCTACACCATCAACCCCGTCGAACTCGGCCTCCCCAATCACCTCGAAATCCACCAAAAACGCAGCAACTTCTCAGCCAAAATTCGCAAAATCCGTGCACCAAAATCCGATCTTAACCGTATAGATTTGTAGCCCTCTGAATTCTCTTCGATTTGGTAGGTCATACGTCAATTTTCGTCGAACGGATTGAGAGATATTAGCGTTTGAATTTGGGTGATTTCTGGCCTTCGGTTTGAACATGGCGGCTGGCCAAATTAGGGTTAGGGTTTTCGGATTTAATAATATTTTAATATTTAATTCCGAATTTCGTGAAATAAAGTGGATTTTTGGACTTTCTCGGATTTGGGCCTGCTTACTGTCGTTCTTAAGGTTTTGAGGCCTTCTGAACGCGATGGGCTATGTCCCAAGGTCCAATTCTGATGTCTACACATTTTTTTCGGTTTTAATTGAAAATACAATATTAAATTAATTATTTAATTCCTACCGTACATTTAAATATGCCGGGGTCACATACGACCTCTAAAAATTCTAAAAAAAAAATATTTTTAGCTTTCTTATGACTATACGAATCCAACAAAATTATTTTCATCGAATTCTGAGACTGTTTGAAAAATGGCTATTTTTAAGGCGTTCAAATTTAACAATATATAGTCAAAACACATTTTATTTCGCTACGCTCACATATTAATTCGAAAAATTCTGAAAATTGAAACCTAGCAATAATTTGACATTCCGGTTCCAACAAAAGTGGTTTCGTCGAAAACAGAGGTCGTTGGAAAAATGACTATTTTCAAGGCCAATATATTTAATATTAAAAATACATTTTTAAACAAATAATTTTCGAAACTCAAAATATATAAGTGTTTACTGTTATTCAATGCAGAAACGTCATTCCGAACTCAATGGAAGTGGTTTCGAGTCGAAATTCCTAAATATGTGAAAAGTAGCCTTTCGGGCCCTATATATTCTACAGCGACCTTTCTAAAAATTGAATTGGCCATAACTTTTGATTTCCGCTATGAAATTTCAATTTTTCAGATTCGTTAGAAAGATATTTATATATAGATTCTAATATTTTTGGTTTCACTAAAATCCGTTAAATTTTGCATCCTGTACGATCAGTCAAAGTTCAAGTTTGACTTTTCAAACTACCGCGTTATTTCTAACTCTTTTGTTAATTAAAATTAAATCATTCATTCTAACTTCGATTTAAATCAAATTTGTGATCATTATTATTTAAATAAATTATTTTATATTGTCAAAACTCATTAAAATTTTCTAAAATAAAATTTTTAAATTGGTTCTGATTTTGCGGGTTGTTACAAAATATTTCTTATTATCAAAATATATCGTTCAACACATGACTAATTTCAACGGATGAGTACTGTCAACACATGAACCTTTATTTTATATTGATAAAGATGTAAATTTTATTATAAAAATATTTCATTCAACACATGACTAATCTCAACGGATGAGTACTGTCAACACATGAACCTTTATTTTATATTGATAAAGATGTAAATTTTATTATAAAAATATTTCGTTCAACACATGACTAATCTCATCGGATGAGTACTGTCAACACATGAACATTTATTTATAATATTATTTATTTTCTAAATTGGAATGAGACCCAATCAATCACCATATAATGTTAGTTATATGGATTTTCATACATCACACGTACATAATAGCATTGAAAAATAATCAACCATCAACCAAAGTGTACTACACTGTATAAGCATCAAATATAGATATCTAACGCTTATAACAGCCTGTCCATCAATCAATCGACATATCTAATCAATCAGGATGAGTGAACTTCAAATTTCATCCCAACACCCGTGTGGGGTTTCAAACAATCAAACACAGATTTTATTTGTGCAGTTGGGCGATGTGTAAAATTTATCGACCCAATCAATGTCATTCAAATAGGTGTACATAAACAAACCGTCCGGTTTGGAAATGAATATTTTATTTTATCCACTTTCACGTTAAAAATTATATTTTTAACGATAAAATATTTTATTTCAACATATGAATTTCTATTCAGTTCATTCTTTAAAATAAAATGATATTTTTATTTTTCTAACTTATTTTAGGAAATTTCGGCGGCATAACGGCACGATACTAGAAACGGGACGAGGCCTAGCCTTATCCCCGGTCTAGTGAAGGCCCACGCCATTCACACATCAATCAAATTTACCAAACAACCAAATTCATATCAAATCATTTAACTAATTTATGCAACCAAACAAACAAGTCCATGGTCTGTGGACGATTGTGTCGGGTGCTACTAAACACCGTCTGCATCCTAGTATATATATATATCTAGAAAAAGAAATTGAAGAGTGAGAAGTTCTCACCGATAGCTATCCAACTTCACGACACTTCATTTATAGAAATCTTCGTCGTTCTCGCCTTTTCGTCATCTTCGTTGCCCGTAGCCACTACATATATAAAAATCACACATTTTTATATTTTGATGTCTTTAAAATAAAAATCACATTTTTATTTGTTCACTTTCAATTTAGAAATCATATTTTTATAATCACTTCATATATTTAAAAATCAAATTTTTACATCGCTATTCAATATATAAAAATCGAATTTTTATTCCGCTACTATATAGATAAAAATTATATTTTCACATCGATGTTCATATAGTAAAGATTATATTTTTATTACGCCATTCTTCATATAAAGATTTCGCCTTTTCTAAAATAAAGATTTCACCTTTTCAAATAGAAAGATTTCACCCTTTTCAAATAGAAAGATTTCACCTTTTCAAATAGAAAGATTTCACCTTTTCAAATAGAAAGATTTCACCTTTTCAAATAGAAAGATTTCACCTTTTCAAATAGAACATTATAAAAATCACATTTTATTTCAACGTATATAAAATAAAAATCTGATTTTTATTTTGCTACATATACAAAGATGATATTTTTAATTTTACTATCATGTAAAAAATTATATTTTTAATTCTCTACACAAACAAAAATCGTATTTTTACATCATCCATCTAGTAAAGACTATATTTTTAATACTTTAAAAATATAAAAATCATATTTTTATTACTTTAAAAATATAAAAATCATATTTTTAGCTAAATAAAAATCCTAGCTTTAACCTATATAAAAAAAATCCTATCTTTACTTAGGAAAAATCCTCGCCTTCGCCTAAATAAAAAATCTCGTCTTTTGCTAATCAAAAATCTAAACTTTTCTATTTTATAAATCTAAACTTTTCTATAAAACATACAACCTTTTTCCTATATAAAAACTCAATTTTCATTTTCTTTCATACGTATAAAAATAAAAATAAAATTGAATTTTTATTTCACTAATAACTATATAAAGATCGGGTCTTTATCATCATACAGTAAGTAAAAATCTGCGAACACACTTCAAATTGAAATATGTACTTCGAATCGGGCAAGGAAGGGGCGGAGCTGCTGCGTGGGGGTGCTGGAGATGCTCGTCGGCGTCGGAGGGGCGGCAACAGGTGGAGGCGGGCGGAGTTTTGGGGCTGCGATGGGTTTTGGGGGTGCGGGTTCCTCACGGTCGCGAGGTAGCAGAAAGGCGGGGAGGAAGGAGAACGGGCGGGGGGGGGGGGGGGGAGGTGGATCGGAAGGGGAGGGGCTTAGCGGAGGCGGCCACCCTGGGCGGCGCGGCGATGAACGTCGACGGGGGGGGGGGGGGGGCTCCGTCCTTTTCTTTTTCCCCTTTTTTTTTATCTGAACGGTGTAAGGGAGAAGAGGGAATATGGGGGTTTTATATAAAATATATATATTTAATTATTTATTGATTTCAAAAAGCAACTTTTTATTTTTGAACTCGAAATAGAACCCACCGCCTGTCGTCCCTAGCTAATTACCCCCATTCCGAACACAATGGGATATGTATCATAGGCTGATTCGGCTGTTACAATCAGTTTTCGTTAAATTTACATTTAAATCTCTATATTGAATTTTAAACGTACATTTCAAATTACCGGGGTCACATACGGACTCGAAAAATTGCTGAAAAATATTTTCTAGCTTCGTATTGACGATACGGTCCTAACAAAACTAGTTTCGTCGAATTCTGAGACCGTTGGAAAAATGGCCAATTTCCAGTCGATTAAAATCAACAAAAACTAGTCAAACGCGTTTTCCTTTGCTACGCTCACATATTGATTGGGAAATTATGAAATTTGGAATCTAACAATAATTTGACATCACGGACCCAACAAAAGTGGTTTCGTCGAAATCCGAGGCCGTTTGCAAAATGTCCATTTTTAAGGGCCTGAATTCCATAGCGACTATTCAGAATTTTCAATTGGACATATCTTTTGATTCCCGCTATGAAATTTCGATTTTTCGGATTCGTTGGAAAGATACTATCAATTAGATCCTATCATTTTTGGTTTCACTAAGATCCGGATTGTTTTGCACCCGGTACATTCAATTGAAGTTTGAAATCGAATTATCGAACTACCGCGCCATTTTCAATTCTATTTATAATTATATATAATTATTTATATTCTAACGACGACATGTATAAATATATACGTTCTAAATATATTCAAAATAAATTTTCGTTGATTTTTATTTAAAATAATCTATTTTAAATATTCAAAATTCGCTAAAATTGCCAAAATAAAATTTTTAAACTACCCCAGATTTTCGGGTTGTTACAATCTCCCCCACTTAAAACTTTTCGTCCCCGAAAAGGAACAAAGTCGAAAGTGGTTTGATTAATCATCTCTACGTTCGATCTGGCTTCCATTCTCCAACTTTTCAGTTTCTGAGAATTTTCAAATATTTCGAAAATTTGGCTAACACCCTAAATTTTCGAAAAATTTCGCCATAACCTCCCCTACACCGGGAGCCACGGGAAAATCCCGAAATTGCCATATAGGCCTTCTGATCTCAAAAAGAAAAAGAAAAAGCCAAGCGGCTAGCCAATAGGCTCATAAAATCATCATCACCCAAACAAAACAGTAAATTATAGTAAACATGTACCTATTTGTCGGGCAAACAAATTTTATTCTCTGCTCTAGCCTCCTTGCTATGACCTGTTCAATGTAAGTATATGTATATGCAAGCAAATGCGACTAATTTTCAATACAATTCAATATTTGATTCAATTAGGCATAAATGGCTAAAAATTATCAAACAAATAAACAAACAACACGAACATCAATCAATTAGTGAATTAGAGTTTCAAATTCATAATTTGATACATATATACAAAAATCATGTTTTTGATGCCAATTCACAACAATGTGTTCTAGCTATATAGAAAAGTTTTGGTTCTCACACCAGTCTAATGGAAATATATAGATGTCACACCTTCGAAACACGAAACTAATTACTAATGATGACGCGTCAATCATCAGAATCAGGTCCGGGCGACTAGAGTGTGATTCTATATCTATCCAGTATATTAAAACTTCGAATATACGTTCATGACGCGTATATGCAAAATCTTTATATAGCGGATTGTCCATATTTAAAATAAATACATATTCAAATACGTATAAAACGATTTAAATTTTCAAAACAAAAATGTTTTCATTTGAAAAATATACTCTTCACACTCGTTCTAGGATACTACTGATCCTATCTCTAACGAGCCAGTCTAATTGGATATTACTAATCCAGTATCTGATGAGTTCTTTCGTATGGTTCTAATGTGTCTTGTTCTCGAACTCTGTAAACCAAAGCTCTGATACAACTGTAAGGACCCGTAACTTCCCCGTGAAGGAAAGAACGGATACTTTGAGAACAACACACAAATGAACGCAGATGGAAGAATATTTCATAGTTATTACAACGATTCCATCAGATATAAGAATATACAGAGTATAATTGAATAAATTACATTTGATAAATATCAGAGATTACATTAAATTACATAGCAGCGGAAAATAATACAAAGCACAACTGAAGGTGATATACGGATACAGAGCTTTCCGGATATCATTCCAGCTCTAAACCAGGATCCTGTGAATATAAATCTGCAAAACCAAAACTACTAGCTGCCCGTGCGGAAAATAGGGGCACCTAGAGTTTAGGTTAAAACAATAAACTCCAGGTCAGTCATGTGACTGGTGTGAGAACTAAAACAGTTATTTAAAGACTTTACTTTAAAAGAGAGTAATTCAAGGGACCACGCCGTATAACACGGAACGGGTTTCCTCCCAAGAATACCAGTGCATAGGATAAACAACGCAATGCTTTTTCGAAAAATGAAGCTATTATAAGACCCAGGTCCCATCACACAACGTAACGCAAACCGGAGGATAGGGTTTTACCTTATAACAGCCAAACATGCTTGGTACGTTTAAAACAAATCATTTGATACTATAATAAGTGTATAGTGTCAAAACAATTTCAATCATAAATATAAATCATAGACGGCATAAGTGCCCCATCCCACTATTTCGCCATACTAGGCTCTACAAATAAAACCAAAATACACGTATTGGAAATTGGATTTCCTTCATGAGTCGAGGCAAGGGGCAAGCTCCTCTCCGCTTCGAGACACTCTAGCAAATGCCTCAGGACTACACACTCTGGCCAACCCTGGGATCCTCCAAGACCGGTCCTCACTTACGTTAGAGGATTAGTTATTCCTGAACACACGTTTCCCGGCCCTATAGGACCTATAATCGAGGCGCCTCGCATCCAAACCACAAGGTGAAAAGTATATAAATGTCAGGGCTGGTAGGTCACTAACACCACCCATAGCTAGAAAGAAACGTCGTGCACTCCTTGGGTCCTCATCCCGTTTTTGACTCATACCGAGGTGTGAAGCTCGCGAATCCACGCTATACACAAAGCTACGCCACGTAGGCCGTGCTTTGATCATCAACCACAAGACTTTGCTTTTCAACAGAAGCCTTGATCCATGCAACTCAGCGTGCCACACAGGCAATTCATGCCATGCGATTGATATCTATCGATATATAACCTCTAAGCTCGTACATCTCAGAGAAGGGCGTTAAGCAAGAGAATAAATTCTCCGCCGCCAAACAGATATATATTTAACAGAAATCAATCAACACAGAATAAAATCCAATGTCAGACACACAATCCATTTACAAGTTCGTTCTGGGTCTGAACGAAACCGGAGGCACTTTCCTCGCATATCCATCGATCTCCAGGTACGTCTGGATAACCACCAACTTTTTCCATCCTCTTGGGTGTACAGCCCAATCAGGATCATCAGTAATTATCCAAACGATGTGAAGACTTCCGGTCTTCAACCACCGTCTTCATCTTCGACATATCGTCGAATCGGTTATTCAGAATGGGTATATACCCGGTCTTTCCGAACAACCCGCGTATATTAAAAACAAATGTTCACAAACACATCATACGCCTCATTCCAATTCAGAATATTCTTTTATTCACCAAATCACATTTTTAGGGAAAGGTTCCCATTAATTTTATCCAAGATTAATTCTTTAAAATTTATCCTTTAATCTTCCTTTGGATGTCATTTCAAACCAAATTATGGTTTTCCAAACTAGTCGAGATTAGCGAACCACACCGAAGTAATTATTTATTTTATTTCCCAATCCCAACCTATTCATCCCATGAAGCAAAACTGGTAGTACTCCATATCTAACACCATGGTGTTATCGGTAAAATTAATTACCATTTCACGTTCAAATCTGATTAAAGATTTAACTATCGCTTTGGAGCAAAACTGGTGATACTCCGTTCTCGCTCACTTCTAAATTTGATAATTTAGATTATAGATTCACATTTTAACCTAATTGCAGATTCGTTAAAACTCCTTTTACTGGGTTAAAGAACTAGGTGTATTTTAAAACACAGTTCACGACAAACCCAAATCACATTCTATTTATTATCAGGTTAAAAGAACTAGTGTTATTTAAAACACAGTTCTCGATAAACCCATGAATCAATTCTACTTAATTCAAATCAAATATATTAGGAATTCCGATTATTTAAAACCCCTTTTTAAATCTAATTTATTTATTTAAAAACAAATCGGGTTTTAAATTTAGTTCAAACTAGTTCATTTTAATAAAAATCTATTTTTATCTTTTCAAATATGGAGTTTTTTTATCCCAAAATTTTCCCAAATCATTTCTTATGATTTCACACAAATTATTACTATTTTTAATAATTTTATTAAGGCCCGTACAGTCGATTTCCATCAACGGCCATCGAACTGCACTTACAGCGACCTTTTTCAAATTTGATTTGGACGTATCTCCAAATCCAACCGTTAGATTTTGAATTTCTAATATTCATTAGAAAGCTTTTTTCGATACGAACCCAACGGTTCCGGTTTTAGGAGAATCCGACGGTCGGATCTCCCGTAATGTCCGTTTGAAATAAATGGTCGAAATTTACGTACTGTCGCTGCGCGGCGCGTTCTATTCAGGCCATTATATTATATATATAATATATATAATGTATATTTCGTCGATTACTATTCAAAACGAATTTTATAAATAGTTTTGAATTCATTTCAAAAACATTTCAACCTTTATTTCAAATTCAAATCAAAGTTGAATTATTCCTTACAAATCCGTTTTAACATTCATTTCTATTCAATTCAAATTTTAATTTAATTTGAATTCATTTCATTTCGTTTTCTATTTGAATCAAATTCATTTCGAAATCATTTTCAATTCAATTCATTTTGAAATCGTTTTCAATTCAATTCATTTCGAAATCGTTTTATATTCAATTCATTTCGAAATCGTTTTATATTCAATTCATTTCGAAATCATTTTCTATTCATTTCATTTCGAAATCGTTTTCAATTCATATCCGTTATCTATTCAATTCAATTCGAATTGCAATTCAAAATCACTTTTCAATATTCATTTTAAAATGAATAAAATCGATATAAATATCGTTCACGTCAAAATGGCGTCAATCTAATCAACCCGGCTTCATATATTTATATTTTCAAATATTCTATTTCAAATATTTCCTTTTCAAATATTTCTATTTTCAAATATTTCTATTTCAAATATTTCTTATTATCAAAATATATCGTTCAACACATGACTAATCTCAACGGATGAATACAGTCAACACATGAACCTTTATTTTATATTGATAAAGATGTAAATTTTATTATAAAAATATTTCGTTCAACACATGACTAATCTCAACGGATGAGTACTGTCAACACATGATCCTTTATTTTATATTGATAAAGATGTAAATTTTATTATAAAAATATTTCGTTCAACACATGACTAATCTCAACGGATGAGTACTGTCAACACATGAACATTTATTTATAATATTCTTTATTTTCTAAATTGGAATGAGGCCCAATCAATCACCATATAATGTTAATTATATGGATTTTCATACATCACACGTACATAATAGCATTGAAAAATAATCAACCATCAACCAAAGTGCACTACACTGTATAAGCATCAAATATAGATATCTAACGCTTATAACAGCCTGTCGATCAATCGATCGACATATCTAATCAATCAGTATGAGTGAACTTCAAATTTCATCCCAACACCCGTGTGGGGTTTCAAACAATCGAACACAGATTTTATTTGTGCAGTTGGGCGATGTGTAAAATTTATCGACCCAATCAACGTCATTCAAATAGGTGTACATAAACAAACCGTCCGGTTTGGAAATGAATATTTTATTTTATCCAATTTCACGTTAAAAATTATATTTTTAACGATAAAATATTTTATTTCAACATATGAATTTCTATTCAGTTCATTCTTTAAAATAAAATGATATTTTTATTTTTCTAACTTATTTTAGGAAATTTCGGCGGCATAACGGCACGATACTAGAAACGGGACGAGGCCTAGCCTTATCCCCGGTCTAGTGAAGGCCCACGCCATTCACACATCAATCAAATTTACCAAACAACCAAATTCATATCAAATCATTTAACTAATTTATGCAACCAAACAAACAAGTCCATGGTCTGTGGACGATTGTGTCGGGTGCTACTAAACACCGTCTGCATCCTAGTATATATATATATATATAACTAGAAAAAGAAATTGAAGAGTGAGAAGTTCTCACCGATAGCTATCCAACTTCACGACACTTCATTTATAGAAATCTTCGTCGTTCTCGCCTTTTCGTCATCTTCGTTGCCCGTAGCTACTACATATATAAAAATCACACATTTTTATATTTTGATGTCTTTAAAATAAAAATCACATTTTTATTTGTTCACTTTCAATTTAGAAATCATATTTTTATAATCACTTCATATATTTAAAAATCAAATTTTTACATCGCTATTCAATATATAAAAATCGAATTTTTATTCCGCTACTATATAGATAAAAATTATATTTTCACATCGATGTTCATATAGTAAAGATTATATTTTTATCACGCCATTCTTCATATAAAGATTTCGCCTTTTCTAAAATAAAGATTTCACCTTTTCAAATAGAAAGATTTCACCCTTTTCAAATAGAAAGATTTCACCTTTTCAAATAGAAAGATTTCACCTTTTCAAATAGAAAGATTTCACCTTTTCAAATAGAACATTATAAAAATCACATTTTATTTCAACGTATATAAAATAAAAATCAGATTTTTATTTTGCTACATATACAAAGATGATATTTTTAATTTTACTATCATGTAAAAAATTATATTTTTAATTCTCTACACAAACAAAAATTGTATTTTTACATCATCCATCTAGTAAAGACTATATTTTTAATACTTTAAAAATATAAAAATCATATTTTTATTACTTTAAAAATATAAAAATCATATTTTTAGCTAAATAAAAATCCTAGCTTTAACTTATATAAAAAAAAATCCTATCTTTACTTAGGAAAAATCCTCGCCTTCGCCTAAATAAAAAATCTTGTCTTTTGCTAATCAAAAATCTAAACTTTTCTATTTTATAAATCTAAACTTTTCTATAAAACATACAACCTTTTTCCTATATAAAAACCCATTTTTCATTTTCTTTCATACGTATAAAAATAAAAATAAAATTGAATTTTTATTTCACTAATAACTATATAAAGATCGGGTCTTTATCATCATACAGTAAGTAAAAATCTGCGAACACACTTCAAATTGAAATACGTACTTCGAATCGGGCAAGGAAGGGGCGGAGCTGCTGCGTGGGGGTGCTGGAGATGCTCGTCGGCGTCGGAGGGGCGGCAACAGGTGGAGGTGGGCGGAGTTTTGGGGTTGCGATGGGTTTTGGGGGTGCGGGTTCCTCACGGTCGCGAGGTAGCAGAAAGGAGGGGAGGAAGGAGAACGGGAGAGGGGGGGAGGTGGATCGGAAGGGGAGGGGCTTGGCGGAGGCGGCCACCCTGGGCGGCGCGGCGATGAACGTCGACCGGGGGGGGGGTAGGGGGCTCCGTCCTTTTCTTTTTCCCCTTTTTTTTATCTGAACGGTGTAAGGGAGCAGAGGGAATAGGGGGGTTTATATAAAATATATATATTTAATTATTTATTGATTTCAAAAAGCAACTTTTTATTTTTGAACTCGAAATCGAACCCACCGCCTGTCGTCCCTAGCTAATTACCCCCATTCCGAACACAATGGGATATGTATCGTAGGCTGATTCGGCTGTTACAATCAGTTTCCGTTAAATTTACATTTAAATCTCTATATTGAATTTTAAACGTACATTTCAAATTACCGGGGTCACATACGGACTCGAAAAATTGCAGAAAAATATTTTCTAGCTTCGTATTGACGATACGGTCCTAACAAACTAGTTTCGTCGAATTCTGAGACCGTTGGAAAAATGGCCAATTTCCAGTCGATTAAAATCAACAGAAACTGGTCAAACGCGTTTTCCTTTTCCACGGTCACATATTGATTCGAAAAATTATGAAATTTGGAATCTAACAATAATTTGACATCACGGGCCCAACAAAAGAGGTTTCGTCGAAATCCGAGGTCGTTTGCAAAATGTCCATTTTTAAGGGCCTGAATTCCATAGCGACTAATCAGAATTTTCAATTGGACATATCTTTTGATTCTCGCTATGAAATTTCGATTTTTCGGATTCGTTGGAAAGATACTATCAACTAGATCCTATCATTTTTGGTTTCACTAAGATCCGGATTGTTTTGCACCCGGTACATTCAATTGAAGTTTGAAATCGAATTATCGAACTACCGCGCCATTTTCAATTCTATTTATAATTATATATAATTATTTATATTCTAACGACGACACGTATAAATATATACGTTCTAAATATATTCAAAATAAATTTTCGTTGATTTTTATTTAAAATAATCTATTTTAAATATTCAAAATTCGCTAAAATTGCCAAAATAAAAATTTTAAACTGGCCCAAATTTTAGGGTTGTTACACAAAACATCGAAAAATCCCGGTAATTAATGAAAGATATTAGAAGGTGAGAATAGATAAGATAGAAACTTAGAATAGAAGAAGAAGAAGAACACAACATCAGAGTAACACGAACCTCACAGCGGAACGAATAACATATAATAGATAACATAACTTTGAAATATAACAGTTATGTATACAATAGCACTTATCATAGTACAGCACTTACAACACAGCGGAAATAGCTATAGCTATATGATCTTGAAGCCTCCTGCTCCAAGCTCTCCAAGTATATCTGCAAATTCCTGACTACTTGACTGCTCGTACAAATTTAGACACCCAAGAGTTTAGGGAAAACAAAACAAATAAACTCTGGGTCAGTCATGGGACTGGTATGAGTAAAACAGTTTAAACAGGTATATGAACAAGTAAACGATATCTCATAAGACCACGCCGCAGAACGGAACGAGTTTTTCCCCTATGAGAATCCAAAATATCTTTATATCAAAAACCTTTTGATATTATAATAATGTCTATGTACAAATAGATATCAACTAGCAGAAACGCTTTCATCTCACGTTCTACATATATAGTATACAATCAAAATCGCAAGCACGTATTGGATAATGGATTTCCAACTATGACAAGGTATGGAACCACCTTCCGATCAGTGTACTCTAGGAACGATACATTGGAGTTCAACAAGAACATCTTGTAACTCAGCCACACATGACCGACCACTCATTTCGCTTGAGTGTATCGAATGTACATCACCAACGGTTGGGATCAGTAACCGTTCCCGTATATATATGGGACAGCATTGATAGATTTAAGAAACAAATGAATATTCTCTAGATAGGTGATTATACACCCTACTTCGGTGCGACCGACTTAACCATGCTGCCTGCCCGATTTATGTCATTTACTGGTTGATGAGGCTAGAAGCTACGCTTTATCATTACATCAGATTCACTTCGAATGCCACATTGTCAGATCCATCGAAAATCACTAATTGACGTCTACAACAGTACATTACGTGTTAGCTAAAGAAGTTTCCTTCTCCGCTTCCACTCTTGGTACGGTTGAAGAAATCAAGGTACGTGACCTTTCTGGAAATACTCTGTCAGACATTCATTCATACAAGTCATCCTCATTCACTTAGAATGTCACATCGTCATACCCGCCAAATCACAAATTGACGTATCCAAAAATAACACGGGTATACAGCTAAGAGAAACGAATTCCTCCGCCACCAAACGTGAATACGTTTGAACAGATCAACTTACGCGATCCATTGGATATACTCTGTTAGTCCTTCGTCCATACAAGTTGTCCTGGGACTGGACAAACCGAAGGCACTATTCCGTATATCCATCTTAGTTACTATTATCTAAGACTTATACAACAGCCCTTGCATTTTACTCTGTCTTCAATTATCTTTGGCATATATGATTCGCGACGCTTATGCCAATACAGAGTGGTTCTATGGATAATAATAATCCAACCGGTCTCTCCATATTAACAACGTTAAAATGGTCAAAACTTCGATAGTCTGTGAGTTAACTATCAAAGAAAAACAAGTGTGCAAACAACGATATTATTTCCAGATGAAAATTATATCAAACAAACATCATTTAACATTAATCTCTTTAGTTCATTTATTTACTTATCTCATGTTTCCCTATATTCTAAATTCTTATTTTCTTTTATCAGAAAACATTTCTGATTCACGTTTGGAAAACATTTCCAAAACTCCTTTACGATCAAACCTTACCATTTCTTAGTTAAGAAGGAAGTCACTCAAGTTGGGGTATAATTACCTCTCAGACCTTAAGTGAACAACGTTATAACTTCGAAATGGTCAAAGTTTATCTTTTAATCTTTAACAAATTTTTTACGCCTTTCTCGGATTCAATTTTACTAATCCACTTCTATATTTAAAACATTGGTTATAACGATAACGTTATAATCCCTACTTTCGAATTATCTAACTTTAATTATAACTTCTATTCTTATCAGTGAATAATTAACCTAACACTTATTTATTTATAAATAAATAAATCTCTATTTAAACACTGGAAAGTACAAGTACTTTCCCGAATTCGATATAATCGAATTCGCCGATTAACTCTCTTCGAGAAATCTCTATTTGATTACCTCTTCTTCGAATAACCTATATTCGATTAACTTCTTCTCGAATAAACGATATTTGAAAATCTCTCTTCGAATAACTAATATTCGATAACTCTTCCTTTTCAAATATCTCATATTTGAAAATCTCACTTTGATTAAACTATAATCGATAACTCCCTTCGATGAAACTAAAATTGATAACTCCTTTCGATGAAACTAACATCGATAACTCCTTTCGATGAAACTAACATCGATAACTCCTTTCGATGAAACTAACATCGATAACTCCTTTCGATGAAACTAACATCGATTTATTTAACTCGTCGAACTTAACTCGACTAACTTAACTCGACTCGACTAACTCGACTTACTTGGTTCGACCAATTCGATTCGATTAACTAGGTCGACTAACTTGGTAGAACCACCCGATCAACTGAACTTATTTAACTTAACTTATTTCTCAACTCGATCAACTCGATTAACTCCTATCGAATAACTAATATTCGATTAAACTCCATTCGCTTGACTCTAGATCGCAGCGATCACAATGGTTACGCCTGGCTCCCTCAGGAAACATCCGACCGCCGTAGGCTATTTACAGCCCTGCGAATTACGCTAGCAGTCGTACAAGATGGCAACTTACCCTGAA
Organism: Allium sativum; assembly: GCA_030737875.1. Taxonomy (NCBI): domain Eukaryota; kingdom Viridiplantae; phylum Streptophyta; class Magnoliopsida; order Asparagales; family Amaryllidaceae; genus Allium; species Allium sativum. Next base: position 449,750,310 of record CM060919.1, read on the forward strand.
TACTATGTTTGACTAACTCTGTCTCAAATAACTATATTTGATTAACTCTAGTTCGTTTTAACTCTAATCGATTAACTCTAACTAATTAACTTTAACTGGTTAACTCTAACTGATTAACTCTAACTGGTTAACTCTATTTGACTAACACGACTTGACTAACCCCTTTCGAATAACATATTCGATTAACTAACCTTCGAATACCATATTCGATTAACTAACTTTGAATATCATATTCGATTAACTAACTTTCGAATACCATATTCGATTTACTTTATTCACTTTATAAAGATTTCCTTTTTAACAACGTTTTATTCATTTGAAAAGATTTACTTTTAAATAACGGTTCTACACTTTAAAAATGATTCCCTTTTTATAATGTTCCCTTTCCAATTCTATTTGTAAATGGTCTACAAATATTTCCTTTTCAAATTTATTGAAATATTCTAACTCCTTAAATTCCCGGGAAAATTCGCCATAACCTCCTTTGTATCGGGAGCATCGGGAAAATCCCCAAACTCGCCACACAGGCCTTTCCATTCAAAAAGAAATGTTTTGAATTTATTTCCTTTTCAAATATCTCCTATTTATAAATATTCCAATTTACAAACATATCTTATTTATAAATATTCCATTTTATAAATATCTCTTATTTATAAATATCCCATTTTATAAATGTGCTATTTTCAATATCACTTTGAAAATTCCCTTATCTATATTCCGGTATGTTATGGTATTCAATCATATCAAATTACGATGTTCAATATCGTCCAAGCACATATAATCGACCACAGATTTTATACCACATCATATAACAATATATGAAAAACAATAAAATAACTGTTGAGGAATCCAGTCGGATTCCTCCAACCTGTTTCCCTGCATCCACAGATGTTACACAACATGATTGTCATCACTTTCAGTTCAATATAAATTATTCTGATAATCAGAATCAATATATAACTATATAACTGTTTATATATTATATATATATATATATATATTTATATATATATATATATAATATTTCATTAACTGACTAGCAGTTCAATCAAACAGTCAACACACAATCAAACAGACAATTTCTAACAGTTCTAAAAATACAACATGAAATTATAAACTGTTCAGAGTTGGTGAGATTTACTCACATTGGACGATCATCGTTAATAACGATAACCATCGCTTGATTCAGACGGACAATTTATTTCGCCATAAATTGTAATGAGCTCGGATTTGCTCTTAGTCAGTTCCACGGTGTAGTGTCTGTCCATACGATCCTGTCGGATCCTGTTTCGCTGAATTCCATTCTCGTATGAATAAGTTATGTAATTTACAAGTTATAAACATTGTTTTGAATTAAAATAAACTTAAATAATTTCACCGGACCTCACCCACTATTTCCTTGGCCCAAAACCATTTAAGCCCGTTCCCCTTAAGTCCTTCTTCCCCGAAACAAGTTTGAACGCACCAGTCTTCCTCACTCCCCTTGCAAAATCGCAACAGAGAACCCCAGTTCTACTTCCTTTCAGAAAACCTGTAAAGCCCTCTCGTCACCTACCCAGTTCGAACTATACGAACTCCAGAACCCAAATACACCATCACCGAAAACTTCCTCAAACCTCCACCGCTCCACACCAGTACAGTTCGAAACCGGTTCCTCTTCAAATGGTAATCCGCGGCAACTTCACAATATCAGCCATCCTTCCCTCATCGCTTTCCATAACAACCATTAACGCAAGTGATTCATCATTTAAACAAAAATCCGAACACTGCTCACCAGTTCGCGGATTCCAAAAGAAGAAAATATCAAATCTTTTTAGTCTGTAAATCCCCCAAAATATGCCCATCCAAGTTATTTGATTTCGTAGTCCAACGATGTGTACTCTTTCGAGAATTGAAGCCTTAAACCATCAAATCTTTTGTGAAGGCCTGGAATTTCGCTCGATCCGAATCAGTCGTTATACCGATCTAGACCGTTCGAAACCCCTGATCGTTTGAGAACAGGACAAAACAGAACGCAGACAAAAGAACATTTCATTGTTATTACAATAATTCCACCAGATACAAGAATATACAGAGTATAAATGAATAAATTACATTCGATAAATATCAGAGATTACAATAAATTACATAGCAGCGGAAAATAATACAAAGCACAACTGAAGGTGATATACGGATACAGAGCTTTCCAGATATCATTCCAGCTGTAAACCAGGATCCTGTGAATATAAATCTGCAAAACCAAAACTACTAGCTGCCCGAGCGGAAAATAGGGGCACCCAGAGTTTAGGTTAAAACAATAAACTCCAGGTCAGTCATGTGACTGGTGTGAGAACTAAAACAGTTATTTAAAACTTTACTTTAAAAGAGAGTAATTCAAGGGACCACGCCGTATAACACGGAACGGGTTTCCTCCCAAGAATACCAGTGCATAGAATAAACAGCGCAATGCTTTTTCGAAAAATGAAGCTATTATAAGACCCAGGTCCCATCACACAATGCAACGCAAGCCGGAGGATAGGGTTTTCCCTTATAATAGCCAAACATGCTTGGTACGTTTAAAACAAATCATTTGATACTATAATAAGTGTATAGTGTCAAAACAATTCAAATCATAAATATCAATCATAGGCGGCATGGGTACCATCTATCATGTCGCCATACTAGTTCTACAATTAAAACCGCAATACACGTATTGGAAATTGGATTTCCGTCATGAGTCGAGGCAAGGGGCAAGCTCCTCTCTGCGTTCGAGACACTCTAGCAAATGTCTCAGGGCTACGCACTTTGGGCAACCCTAGATCTTCAGGGCCGGTCCTCACTTACGTTAGAGGATTGGCAATTCCTGAACACACGTTTCCCGGTCCTTACAGACCTAAATCGAGGCGCCTCATCCAACAACCACAAAGGTGAAAAGTATATAAATGTCAGGGCTGGTAAGTCACTGACACCACCAAAGCTAGAAAGAAACGTCGTGCTCTCCCTGCAGTCCGTATCCCGTTTTTGACTCATACAGAGGTGTGAGGCTCGCGAATTTACGTTATACACAAAGCTGCCACGTAGGCCGTGCTTTGATCATCAACCACAAGACTTTGCTTTTCAACAGAAGCCTTGATCCATGCAACTCAGTGTGCCACACAGGCAATTCATGCCATGCGATTGATATCTATTGATATATAACCTCTAAGCTCGTATGTCTCAGAGAAGGGCGTTAAGCAAGAGAATAAATTCTCCGCCGCCAAACAGATATATATTTAACAGAAATCAATCAACACAGAATAAAATCCAATGTCAGACACACAATCCATTTACAAGTTCGTTCTGGGTCTGAACGAAACCGGAGGCACTTTCCTTGCATATCCATCCATCTCCAAGTACGTCTGGACGACCACCAACTATTTCCATCCTCTTGGGTGTACAGCCCAATCAGGATCGTCAGTAATTATCCAAACGATGTGAAGACTTCCGGTCTTCAACCACCGTCTTCATCTTCGACTTATCGTCGAATCGGTTATTCAGAATGGGTATAAACCTGGCCTTTCCGAACAACCCGCGTATATTAAAAACAAATGTTACACAAACACAACATACGTCTCATTCCAATTCATATTCTCAGGGAAAGGTTCCCATTAATTTAATCCAAGATAAATTCTTTAAGATTTATCCTTTAATCTTCCTTTGGATGTCATTTCAAACCAAATTCTGGTTTTCCCAAACTAGTCGAGATTAGAGAACCACACCGAAGTAATTATTTATTTTATTTCCCAATCCCAACCTATTCATCCCATGAAGCAAAACTGGTAATACTCCATATCTAACACCGTGGTGTTGTCGGTAAAGTTAATTACCATTTCGCATTCAAATCTAATTAAAGATTTAACTATCGCTTTGGAGCAAAACTGGTGATACTCCATCCTCGCTTATTTCTGAATTAGATAATTTAGATTATCTATTCACATTTCAATCAAATTGCAGATTCATTAAAACTCCTTTTACAGGGTTAAAGAACTAATGTTATTTAAAACACAGTTCACGATAAACCCGACAAATCAATTATATTTAAAACCCATTTCAAATCCAATTTATTTATTTGAAATTCCGATTATTTAAAACCCCTTTTTAAATCTAATTTATTTATTTAAAAATAATTGGGTTTTAAATTTAGTTCAAAACTAGTTCATTTCGATAAAAATCCATTCTTATCTTTTCAAATATGGAGTTTTTCACCCCAATTTTTCTCAAATCATTTCTTATGATTTTACACAAATTATTGATATTTTTAATAATTTTATGAAGGCCCGTACAGTCGATTTCCATCAACGGCCATCAAACTGCACTTACAGCGACCTTTTTCAAATTTGATTTGGACGTATCTCCAAATCCAACCGTTAGATTTTGAATCTCTAATATTCGTTAGAAAGCTCTTTTCGATACGAACCCAACGGTTTAGGTTTTAGGAGAATCCGACGGTCGGATCTTCCGTAATGTCTGTTTGAAATAAATGGTCGAAATTTACGAACTGCCGCGGCGCGGCGCGTTCTATTCAGGCCATTATATTATATATATAATGTATATAATATATATTTCATCGATTTTATTTAAAATGAATTTTATAAATAGTTTTGAATTCGTTTCAAAAACATTTTCAACTTCCATTTCAAATTCAAATCAAAATTGAATTTTTTCTTATAAATTCGTTTTAAAATTCATTTTTATTCAATTCAAATTTCAATTCAATTCGAATTCATTTCAAATCATTTTCAATTCAATTCGAATTCGTTTTCAATTCAATTCGAATTCGTTTTCAATTCAATTCGAATTCGTTTTCAATTCAATACAATTCAAATTGGTTTTCTATTCGATTCAATTCAAATTGGTTTTCTATTCGATTCAATTCAAATTGGTTTTCTATTTGAATCAAATTCATTTCGTTTTCTATTTGAATCAAATTCATTTCTAAATCGTTTTATATTCAATTCATTTCGAAATCACCTTATATTCAGTTCATTTCGAAATCACTTTATATTCAATTCATTTCGAAATCACTTTATATTCAATTCATTTCGAAATCGTTTTTCAATTTTCATTTTAAAATGAATAAAATCGATATAAAAATCGTTCACGTCAAAATGGCGTCAATCTAATCAACACGGCTTCATATATTTCTATTTTCAAATATTCTATTTCAAATATCTCTTATTATCAAAATATTTCGATTTCAAATATTTCTTATTTCAAATATTTCTATTTCAAATATTCTATTTCAAATATTCTATTTCAAATATTCTATTTCAAATATTTCTAATTATCAAAATATTTCGTTCAACACATGACTAATCTCAACGGATGAGTACAGTCAACACATGAACCTTTATTTTATAAAGATAAAGATATAAATTTTATTGTTAAAATATTTCGTTCAACACATGACTAATCTCAACGGATGAGTACAGTCAACACATGAACCTTTATTTTACAATATTCTTTATTTTCTAAATTGGAATGAGGCCCAATCAATCACCATATAATGTTAATTATATGGATTTTCATACTTCACACGTATATAATAGCATTGAAAAATAATCAACCATCAACCAAAGTGCACTACACTGTATAAGCATCAAATATAGACATCTAACGCTTATAACAGCCTGTCAATAAATCGATCGACATATTTAATCAATCAGGATGAGTGAACTTCAAATTTCATCCCAACACCCGTGTGGGGTTTCAAACAATCAAACGCATATTTTATTTGTGCTGTTGGGCGATGTGTAAAATTTATCATCCCAATCAATGTCCTTCAAATAGGTGTACATAAACAAACCGTCCGGTTTGTAAATGAATATTTATTTATTCACATTCACGTTAAAAATTATAATTTTTTTACGATAAAATATTTTATTTTATAACATGAATTTTTATTCAGTTCATTTACAAAATAAAAATGATATTTTTATTTTTCTAACATATTTTAGAAAATTTCGGCGGCATAACGGCACGATACTAGAAACGGGACGAGGCCTAGCCTTATCCCCGGTCTAGTGAAGGCCCACGCCATTCACACATCAATCGAATTAATTTCATTTCACCAAACAATTCAATTCAATCAAATAATCTAACTAATTTTTGCAATCAAACAAACAAGTCCATGGTCTGTGGATGATTGTGTCGGGTGCTACTAAACACCGTCTACATCCTAGTATATATATATAACTAGAAAAAGAGATTTTTGAGTGAGAAGTTCTCACCAATTGCTAAACCACACGCCACGACTCTTCTGATGTAGAACATCTTCGCCGTGCTTCTAACGAGATCTGTTCAACACCGTTTGTGTTAAAAATTATATTTTTCACAACACTATTTATACACAAAAGATTATATTTTTACAACGTTATTTTTATATAAAAGATTATATTTTTACCCTGCCTTTTACACTCTAAAAATATTGTCCTTTACAATTTAAAAATCTCGCTCTACAAGGTTAAAAATCCAAACTTTACAAGGTTAAAAATTCAAACTTTACTATCATAAAAATATTAACTTTCCTACAATAAAAATCTATATTTTCTAACTGTAGAAACATAAACTTTCTAACTTAAAAATCCGATTTTTATACCATTAAAAATCCAACCTTTTTGATTATAAATATCTCATTTTTTTAATTTTTAAAATCTAGCCTTCTTGCATTTAAATTTTCAAATCAACGCAAATTTTATTTTACATAAATCATGTATATTTAAATCTTGTTTTCTATTTTCAAAAATCTTGCTTTCTATATTCTATTTTTTTTGAAAAAAAAGGACATACCTTTCTACTAAAAAAAAACAAATCTGTTAAACAAGTAAAAATCAGATATTTTTTTCTGTACAATGAATTATAACGGGGAGGGGCCAGAGAGAAATAAAGGAGAGGGAGAGAGAATATTAATTTTTAATTATTTTAATTGTTTTATTTTCCACCAAAAAGCAACTTTTATTTTCGACCTCAAAACGAGACCCACCGCCTGTCGCCCATAGCTAATTACCCCCATTCCGAACACAATGGGATATGTATCGCAAGCTGATTCGATCATTTCGATCAGTTTCCGTTGAATTTACATTTAAATCGCTATATTGAATTTTAAACGTACATTTCAAATTACCGCGGTCACATACTAACTAGAAAAACTCCAGAAAACTATTTTCTAGCTTCGTATTGACGATACGATCCTAACAAAACTAGTTTCGTCGAATTCTGAGACCGTTTGAAAAATGGCCATTTTCCAGTCGATTAAAATCAACTAAAACTGGTCAAACGCGTTTTCCTTTGCCACGCTCACATATTGATTCGAAAAATTATGAAATTTGGAATCTAGCAATAATTTGACATCACAGACCCAACAAAAGTGGTTTCGTCGAAATCCGAGGTCGTTTGCAAAATTTCCATTTTTAAGGGCCTGAATTCCATAGCGACTATTCAGAATTTTCAAATGGACATATCTTTTGATTCCCGCTATGAAATTTTGATTTTTCGGATTCGTTGGAAAGATATTATCAATTAGATCCTAATGTTTTTGGTTTCACTAAAATCCGGATTGTTTTGCACCCGGTACATTCAATTGAAGTTTGAAATCGAATTATCGAACTATCGCGCCATTTTCAATTCTATTTATAATTATATATAAATATTTATATTCTAACGACGACGTATATAATATATACGTTCGAATTATATTCAAAATAAATTTCTCGTCGTTGTTATTTAAAATAATCTATTTTAAATATTCAAAATTCGCTAAAGTTGCCAAAATAAAAATTTTAAACTGGTTCAGAATTTCCGGGTTATTACATCTTTGAACCCTAGCTGTCGATGCTTTATCCCCAACGAACAAGTGGCCTTCGAACCCCATGAAAGGTACACGGAAACGAAAAGGAAGTGGTGAGGATTACAAAGAGGCTGGTCTTGAGAATTGTATAATTTCATAGGAATTTAGGTGGATTTTATGAAGCTTTTCGATTTTATTTTCTAAATAAAGTGGTGGCGGCTCGTTTTGGTTTGGCTGAGGAATTAGGTTATAAGGTTTTACTATGGAGTATTTATAGGCTACCAAAGTTTAGATATTTATTTTATATAAATACCTAACCATGAATTCTCTTATAAAAGGACCACATACGATCTCTGTTTCTGACAAACTAAGCTAATCCTACCATAGAAAAATATTCCGGATCCAATGGGACAGGTTTCATCGAATTCCGACACCGTTTGCGAAAATCCTTTAGAAAATATCGATGAAAAACACCGAGCAATAATTCCTAACAATTCTAGAAAAAATCCTAAAAATATGAGGCCATGACGTTTTACTAGACCTCTTCCTAAGGTTTCGTATGAAACTTGTTTCATTGAATTCCGAGTTCGTTTGACCAGTTAACCATTCAGTTCAATTTGTTTTAAGTTAAAAACATAGCGTACCCCACCATGAAATATTCTGTTCACGTAGGGACATTATGGACAGAAACAAAAATACCATTTAAATGAGTGAGGTGCTCTGGTCCCAAAAATGTAATAATACCGGTAGATGAACTCATATTGTGAAACCCTAAAATGTCGATACAGGGTGCCAAATACTTCAAATAAAAAGTTGCTTATTAAATTAATTAAAAATTACAGTAAAATTCTAAAAATGGAATTATCACTATTTCCCAAAAGAACCTTGTCTAAATTCAAACCCGATCTCTAGTTATATCGAATAAACTGTTACGGTCGATAAACGATTCTATAGCGACTATTTTAAAATTTGATTTGGACATATCTCAAAATCTACACGACGAAATCCTGATTTTTCTCTTCCACTAGAAAGATATACTCCACCAGCTCCACACGTTTCTTTTTTCACAGAAATCCGGCTTAAAACGAATCCTGTTCATTCTGTTGAAGTTCAAATGCCAAATAACGAACTGCCGCGCCATTTCGAGCTCTATTTTAATTATAATATAATTCTACGTTCAAACTGACGTCGATTGAATATATTCGTTATTATGTTTCGAATTGAAACTCCACCAAATCTCGTATGCTATTCAATTCACATGATATTGTGAATTTCACTATTTCCGACTATTTCGACATTATAATATATTATTAAATTATAATTATTAATTAAATATTCAATATTATTTAATTAAACGATCATTAACTTCTCTAAATCACCAATTATATAATTAAATAAATTAATTATATATCTCTAAAAATGCGGGTCATTACAATTACGGAGTTTCTTTATATATATTCATTCTCTCATCCTTATTATTTAACACCTCACTATGAAATTATAGATAAGGTGGATTCTCTGATCACTTAAGACCCTAGGCGGACCTGTCGGTCACTTAAAAATCCTCGATGATTTATTCAACTTTATCATAAACTGGAGGGAACTAGCTACGGGGCCTAACTAGTTAAGGCTTTCATCATTCACGCATATAAATTCATACCCGGTGCAAGGTGATAGAGGGTGTTTCGCTTTAGCATCTAGCTAACCTCATTTGATAATCTCCTTAGTCTCTTACTACTTCACGTAGGATAGGTAGTCATATCTGACATTTTTAGATTTCCATGTTTGGGTAGGCCTTACACACATATTGTTTAAGACCCCTAGACAGGAAGACCTACTCCGAGGTAGACTCCTCAACCAAAGCCACTTAAGACCCAAGGAAGCGGACTATACACGAAGATTATTAAGTTCGTACCCCCATTTAGCCTTTAATGCTTTTCCTTATTAGAATGAAGCGGGCGACGTTATTGGGTTATTCCTCTTTAGTTTCTCTTTATGGAAATACCATACGCATGTAGTTAATTATCGCCACAGGTTCCTATGGCTAACAATGTTTCACATCATTAACCTACCAAGTCCAATCCTAACTCTTAATTATAAGTTCTATATTAACTTGTATAATAAGGAAAGTTATATCCTCCTTATCCTACGATATTTATTTGATTATTTCCCCTAATTGGACTTACTAATTTAAACAACCATTAATACCCCTTAATCCCCTTTTTATCTCGTTTATTTCTATTATATGTTTATTGCCATTTGTAACCATAACAGTCATATTTTCCTAAGGCAATAATTAATCTTTAATTTCTTTTTATTTCCATTGATTACAATTTATGAGCCTAACAACCATAATTTTCCTAAGACATTAATTATCAATGGATATCCTTATCTTATCAGTCCCAAAATATCTATTTGTTGTACCCCAACAAACATTGCTATTTTTTTATTGTTTGCTATATATATTTGTGCACCAGACCTATCACATTAAGATGACCACTTGTGGACGCTAGATTTGCCAGTCAGTTCCGGGCAGACATCTACCACAAGTTGAGCTTCCTCGTGTCTTGATGAGATTATAAGTTAAAATCCCTAATTGGGGTTTACAAAATTAATTCTAGTAAATTTAAGGAATTGTAACCGTTAGACTTAATTACCTAATTAAATTCACTTTCCGTCAATCAACGTCGGTTACAATTGTTATTTATTTATGATCTTATTTATAGCAACCAATCACATTAATTGCTACAATGGACACCATAAGCATATTAATTTAATTTGGATTACATTTACTTGTATTATTCCATATATGAATATCATTCAAACATGCAAACATTCAATATAATGTATATTTTGTCATTTACGTAGATTCGAAGGGATAATGTATATATATTTATATTTATTTTTCGCGGTTAACGTAGTAATCTTCCTTTATTATTATTATTATGATTAATTTAATAATTTGGTTTAATCAATAACCAAACATTGCTTTTTGTATTCAATCTTGCCATAAGGTTTCAAATCTTACGAAAAAGACCGTTAGCTATAGTTATTGCAAATTATGCATGATTATTGAAATAAACATATTTCAAACCACAAGAAATACATATACTTATGTGTATTTTGGAATAGTTGATGAAAACTACGCACAAATATGTATATTTATATTTAGCGATTGGATAATTAATTTGGAGAAAAAGGACATTTTTGGAATAGACACATTTCCATTTAAATATGATAATCCCTTTCAAATATGAATGATTTATATTTTATTGATTGTATATGAATATATTTTAGTTAAGAAATTGATTTGAAGAAAAAGGGAAATAGCAAAGCTTCGCTGCTACATACAGATTTGTGTGGAAAAGAATGAGGCTTTGCCTCTTTATTTATAGGAGTGGAATAAGCCATGAACCATTAGATTTGTGCGGAAAATATTTACTTGATTTGTATGGAAAATATTTCTGCTAGATGGTTATTTACTTGATGTATACACTATTGTAATATCAGAAAAGTATCGATTTTAAAAAAATGTTTTGGGTTATCATAAGGTAAAAACCATCGGTATTTATGTATGGATCGGCCTTACGATTATCCTTCCTTCTAAAAGGATTTTTAAAAGTTAAACCATGTGGTTGGAGTTTACTCACACTAGTCACATAACTGACCTAGAGTTTATTTTGTTTTGTTTTACCCTAAACACTTAGGTGCCTAAATTTGTATGGGCAGTCAAGCAGTCGGGATTTTATAGATATACTAGGAATAGCTTGGAGTAGGAGGCTTTAACCTTAGATAGCTACTGTTTATTTCCGCTGTGATGTGTAATGTTGTACTCTGATAATGGTATGTATATGCAATTATAAGTTGTGTTTCAAAAGTTATGTTATATAATATATTTTATTCGTTTCGCTGTGGGATTTGTGTTTACTTTGATTTTGTTCTGTTGTGGTCTTCTTCTTCTTCTATTCTAACTTTCTTTCTTTCTGTTTCTCACCCTTTAACTTTTTTATATTAAAGATCCAGTATTCTTGATACTCGAATAGTCGACATAGTGTTTTATGTCGATTTTCGGGGTCGAAAATCCTCCAGTTCGTTACAACACTATTCTACAAAGAGCAAAAGTTATGATTGTAGCAGATGATCGATTCGTATATGTTGATGGATTACCATATAATGCGAGTGAAGATAATCTACGTGCATCATTCTCCCGTTGTGGTTTCATCGTTATGTTTAAGGTGATTAATGGCAAAGAAATTGGAGAATGGTGTTACAGTTTTGTAACCTTTACTAATCCCATATCTGCTTGGTGAGGTAAAATTTATGACATTCAGTCGATATTACTAATATTTGAGTAAACACACTAAATTATCTTATTTCAATACTAATTAGCTCTTCATAATTCACACCTTCCCAATTACATAAGTATAACACCCTCCAATTTTCAGATAATATATCTGTAAGTTATGGACAATAATTATATATTAACAATTGCACATAAATTTCTATTCAAGTGGCAGTGGTATTCATTGGTCTAATTTGAAGCAATTTACCATATATGGAGAAACTTATAACAAATTCCAATGTTTCTATGTGTCTAATTTTTTTTAAGACGTAGGTTACATTTTATTGGTTAAACTTTTTTCTTTTATTTTCTTGGTAGTTGATGTTAAAAGTGATGACCCAGACATTACTGTTAAAGGACTTATGGATGTAGGTGAAGCATCTTGTGCCTCGGTTTATGGAGCGAATCGCCTTGGTGCAAATTCTCTTCTTGACATTGTTGTCTTTGGAAGAGCTTGTGCAAATAGGGTCGAAAAAATTAGCGAGTCAGGTAATATTTTTTCCACATTCACTATTAAAAGTGCAGTTCTATCATTTATCGTTTTGAAAGTATTGTTCAATGTCCTGGTGTCATAAATAGGACAAAAGCAAAAGCATCTACAGAAAGATGTAGGTGAGAAGACCATCGCATGGTTTAATAAATTAAGAAACTCAGATGGCTCGCTGTCAACTTCAAAGATTCGAATCAACATGCAATGAATTATGCAGACTAATGCTACCAGCTTCCATACTCAAGAAACTCTTAAGAAAGTAATTACATCTGTGTCATACTAGGACAGTCTATATTTGTGATATATTTCTGAATGCGCTATTCTTCATAAATCGGATAGGCTAACTGATGTAATTCCTTACTGGTGGCTTATCTGGGTTGCCATTGGCAATGGAAGAAGTGAGGTTTTCCAAATGGATTGAGATTAGGAATGTGAATATTAAATTGTTTAAGGACTGACTTAAGCTTAGGCTTATTTCTGCCATCATAAGAGAATTGGTTTAACTAAATTGATGGAATAGATCTTTTATTTTTAGTTCTAATGGACCATGTGCAGAGAATGTGGAAAAAACTGTAAATGTAGAAGAAATTATTTGACTTAATTACAGTTGATATCTTTTGTCAAGAGTGGTATAAGCATCTCAAACATACTTACAAAGCTTTTTGGACGTCCAGATCTGAATTGTACTATATATATTATACTCATGCAATGTTATTGTGGGCAAGACAAAGTACTTCGCTTACCTCACTGAATATTATAGGGCTGTCAATTTCCTACATGACCTGAAACCCGACCCAAAACACGCACGGAAATTAGCAGGTTAACCCGACTCGTTTAGTTAGCTGGTCATTTTCAGGTCAACTAGAATTTGACCCCTTTCATAAACGAGTGGGTTTAGGGTTGACATGCTAACCAGAATTTGACCCACCAAACCTGATTATATGTTGTATCTCTTCCATACTATTAGTTTTTTATGTATGCAGTAATCAGTATGCTCATATATTCTTGTGTAAGTTGTTATATTTTACTAGTTTATTCTTATATGCTATTAGTTATGTTTTACTTATAAAAACTGCATCTCTTCCATATTGTTAGTCTTTTATATGCAACATGCTCATTTATTCTTATGTATAGAGAATAATATTTGGATATGGTGATTTCATGCTTTATATATATTCTCATGTTGGTGATTTTGTAACTTGTTGTCTTTTGGTGATTTTGTAACATGCTGCATGTTGGTGATTTGGTTCTTTTATTGTTTATATTAGTGGGAAATACTTGCCAATTGTTCAAACAGACAACCCGACATGACCCATTTAATTAAACGGGTTACATGGGTCGGGCTGGGTCAACCAGTTCATAAACAGTTCGGGTTTGGATTAGGAAAAATGACCCGCTTAATAAATAGGTAGGCCCGACCCGTTTATAAATCAACCTGAACCCAACTTAACCCAACCGAAACCCGACCCGACACGACCCATTGACAGCCTTAAATGCATTATGTACACTATGCACATGCGCACTGGTTGGAAAGTGGATGTATACAAATTGGTTGTGCAGAGTAGGATAAGTACGTATCAGAATTTTGGGACGAAATTCCTTTTAAGGGGGAAAGCATGCAACAATCCAGAATTTTAACAACAAATAAATTAGTTATTTAATTAGATTTCCAAAAAATAGGAATTCTTGCAAATGATATAATTTGATCACGAAATTTGCACCTTGTGTTTGTCACAAAATTCTGGTCAACTTTCATATTTGGAGTTTCGTGAACCGGGTCCATATGAAAAGTAACAGATGAAATACGAAAAATGAACGGAAATAATAAAACAATATTTAATACCATTTATAACCTGCCTTTACTTGGCAGCTTTGCCTAAGGGCGGTCTATACCCTTGGATGGAGTGGTCGACCATTTCGGGTGTTTTCAGCCCATTGACGGCTAGGGTTATATAGGTTTTTAATATATAAAACTATTATATTAGCGGACGAATGTTTATTAAATTAAATCTAGTGGTTCAGTGTTATTTCAACTCCTATAAATAAAGGGTTAGGCCCCCATTCTTTTCCACATATTTCTGAGAGCAACAGCGAAGCTCTCCCATTTCTCTTTCTCCTCAAACAAATTCTAAAACAAAAATATGTTCACATACATTCAGAATCAAACATAAACAATATAAATTTGAAGGGGTCAATTAGATTTAAGTGGAAAAGAACATGGATTGGCATTTAGGTTCTTCTTCAATAAATTTCTCCCTTCTTTTCTTGTTTTCTTGCAAATCTACAAATCTGAAAGTATCTCCTTTTCAAAATGACTGTAGATCTGTAAGAATTTAGGAATTATAGGCCTAAAAGATTATTCAGATTCAGATTTGAATGTTACCGGGTGAGAGAGAAATTTATATACATAGTGTACAATAATTTGATTACTTCGTTTGTATTAAATCTGAAATATATGTCTATATGTTCAACATATCTGTTATAGTTTTTGTCAGATCTGAAAGAATTATTGTGGTTTGAATATTATTATTTTATAGGCTTATTAGATTGTTCATATTATTGCCTGAAATTGTAATTAAAAAGATTGTGGTCATTGTAAACACCGTAGATCTATAAATTATTCCCACAAATCAGTGTTAAGATGTAGTTTTACTCCACATCTACAATTTTGGTATTGATTCATAATTCATGTAATTTTTGTTAAAAAGATATAAGCTTGTTTGTGTTCAGTTCTGTTTGGGTCTTAACTTGATTATTGTAAATATGTCATTTTGTTATTTTTCAATAAAAAGACATTATTTGAAATCAATAAGAAACATGTACCAAACACCAAAAGGAAAGGGTTGTGTAAATTCATGTGCTAATATATATTTATATATGTTTGTGCACAGTTTATATCAACCATTCGAAAAACATACATATTCAATATTTCTTATGATTTGAAATATGTTTATTCCTCTTTTAAAATATCTTGGGAATAATTGACAATAATTACAATTAATGAGCTTTTTGTAAGATTTGAAATCTTATTACAAGATTGAACGCAAAAGTATTATTTTGATTGTTAGCTTAAACCACAACATTAAATTGAATAACAAAAATAATAACTACGTTAACTGCATGAAAATATATATATTATCCATCCAAATCTATGTAAATGTTGCAAAATTATATTATAATTAATGTTTGGTATATATTGAATGGTTTCCTTTTTATGGAATCACATATGGAAGTGTAATATTTTATGACCGTTATAGCAATAAATGAAATTTATTTGCTATAAATAGGGTCATAAAGGAATAATAAATATTGTGATCATCGTTGACCGGGGAAAATGAATGGAATTAGGAGTTATGTCTAAATGGTTACAATTTGAAAATGATGACTAGGAATAGGAATTGTAACTCTAGTTAAGTGAACAAATAATTCTTATAACATATATGCATAAGAATAAATCAAATTAAAGTAAAATAGAAACGTTTAAGGAGTTACAATAATTAGATTAGAAATAAAAAGGGATTGATATAATAAGGATATATAATTATCAAATTAATGTCTTAGATAATAAATGACATCTAAGGGGTTAATTAGCGCCTTAGGAAAATATGATAGTTATGGTCATAAATGGCAATAACCCGAATAAATAGCAATAAATGAAATTAAAAAGCAGATTAATAGGCACTGGTTGTCGTTTTAAATACAAAGTCCAATAAGTAAATAATTAATTAAACATTATAGGATAGAGATAGGTTTTCTATATCCTATTCTATTTAATTTAGAGTTAATATAATTGGAAATTAGAATTGGACTTAGTAGGTTAATGATGCGAGGTCATTTGCCTGATCCGACAGAAGTCTGCACTTCCGAATAGTCGAATATATGTCCAACTGATGTGAGACATCATTGACCATAGGAACCCATGATGATAATTGGTTTACGTATGTGGATTATTTCCGTAAGGAGAAACCAAACGGGAATAACTCAATAGCATGTCCTGCTTTAGGAATAAAGGCCTTAACTAGTTAGATTCACCTTTAAAAGGTATTAAGCGATCGTATATCCCACCTCCCATAAATGAAAGCATTGAAGGCTAATTGGGTATGAGTTCGATAATCTCCACTATCAGTCCACTTCTCTTGGGTCTTAAGTAGTCAGGGTCGAGGGTCCACCCAGGAATAGGTTTTAAATGACCGCTACAGAGGTACCAAAATTACCTATCCTAAGGGGGAAGTATGAAGTGATTAAGGAATTATCCTAATAAGGTCAACTAGATAGTAACAAGGGGCCCACCATAGGGAGGTCTTAAATGACGTGCTACGTCTACCTATCTGATTGATCTTAAGTAACTGTTTACTTTCTCTCTCGCCTTATGCAGGACATGAGTTTATATGCATGAATGAAGGAAGCCTTAAATTAGTAGGACATGTAGCTAGTATCCTCTAATTTATATTAGCGTAAGGTAAACCATCAAAGAAGGCATTAAGTGACCAATACGTCCATCTAGGGTCTTAATTAATCATAAGTGTCTGCTCTTATCTATCATTGATAGATATGTCTTAAGTGGCTATATTTATATAAATAATTAGCCTTTGTATGATTAGTGAGTAGTTGAGAGCCCAACGCTTAGTTTTTGGTAATTGGTTGAATGATGGTTTAAAGGCTTCATAATTATGTGTAACGTTCTATCTCATTATCGTTATCGGCTAGGAATGCTACCTTGGGTTTGATAGTTAGTGTCGTGCGTACGTGCTTACAAGGTTAGTTTAGGATTATTAGCGTTGATAGACATATGTCTCTGGTTGATCCAAACAAGATACATCCTTGTATTATAGTCTATTTTATACTCTTTCTTCTCACCATAACTTATTGTTCTAACCCCCTCCTCATTACAACTCCTAGGTTATTCTCGAGAAGGTCGGGTTTCCACAGGTATTTAAGTTTGGATTTCGGTTCTTGTTCTCTCCCATGCTCAGCATTGACATGGTGACTTACTCTTGTAAGGTAGTTAACCAAGTTGATACTAGTTATCCTATTTAATTTCCATTGTGAGTTATTTTATCATACCATGATTATGCTCATGCTCATTTATTGGCAAGTACTTGATTTATACGGTCCATGCTTGGATGGGTTCGAGTTTCGATTATTGTCGAAATTTAGGCTTAGAAAAGTGTAGAGTGTTACACATACATAGTAATGTAAAAGAAACTATAAATGAATCAAAGGTGATATCGAATGTGTGAACTTCATAACATTATTATATGGTAAAAATGCCATGATATTGATGTAATAAAACATAGAGCCTGTTAGAACACGACAGACATACTCTGACTTATTCCATATGTTAAAAGTTATTTATTAAGCATCGAAGAAATTTGATTTACATAGTAGATGATTGAAACATAATAGCATACCTATTTACTAAGGAATTGACCTGATTTACTTTTTAAGGAAATAAATTGTAGAAGTTGGAATAAGATTCCATAAGCGGTCCTAAATGCAAGCAGAAGATTGACATATTTAAGGGTATTCCCTAGTGGAACTTATGTAATCTGCTAAATATTTCTAACTTGAAAACCAATCTTGTTCAAAATAAAATGTGTTTTTTTTTCCATTACGTACTTGATAATATTTTACATTAAATAATTAATTTAAGTAAAAAGTATGTTTAATAGAAAATCAACAAATGGTATGTTTTATGATAGTAGTTACAAAATGTTATAACCACAAGTAATTTATCATAATGAAAATAAATATACAATTTTATATTCTCCTAACCAAGATGTATCAAGTCTGAGTATTAACTCATCTATTGAGATTATATTAGTAAACCTCTCCTAATGTTGGGAAATGTACTACTCTTGATTGTCAGGGGATTCAAGAGGTTATGTACTGGTAGTTATTTGATAGTAACGAAATGATTCACTAAATAGTTTTATGTTGGTCGATATAACTAGGATCAAACAAAAATATCATTGTGATAATATTACACAATTCGAGTTGATGACATAGCCGAGCTTTCATATGGAATCTACACTTCGATTATAGTTAAATCATATAATAACGTTCATCAAATGACTACAGTTGGATTAAGTAGAAACATTGTAGTGAAACACTATCCAAGAGAGGATTCATCTCTTAGATTATAAAAGTTACTGTCATATTCATGGCCAACTAAAGTATACTAAAATGTCAAAGTATCTACAAAAAGCATATCGATTGATAATAATTATTATTATCAAACCAAGGGTTCCATATATAGATTATACAGTACTATAAACTACATTGGAATGATGGCCATTGCCAAATTTCATAAGTCCAAAGCAATATGGTTTTTCCTTAGAGAATTGCCATAAATAATTGAAGCTTTATAAGCAATAACTGATCATAAATTAGCATAAATAATTGAATCCACATATATTTGATTAATTTCGGCATTAGATGGTGAGTTTTCTCGTTCGTATTTATATTTTCTTCCTTTGCATGTTAGATATATGTATGGTTATTGTAATCAACTTGCTTGTTTGGTTGAATAACAAGTGAATTATTATTGAATTGCTTGGATAAATTATTTTATTTGAATATTTGATAGACAAATGAGATTTTGTGTTACTAGATATCTGAAATATTAATGAGATATTCATTTGCATTTCAATTTATGTAATTTATTTATATTGTGTGCACAGTGTATTGATAGCTGATATTCAATAGAATTCAACTTAGCTACATAATAAAAAAATATTAGTGAATTGTTGATGATTTTGGAGAGTTCTGCTTCATTATTAATAATTGGGATGTTCGATTGATTTTTTTTAGTTTTAAAGTATTTTTAAAAACTTTGATAAATTATTTTGATAATTTGAAATTAATTTTTGATATATTTATAAATAAATAAAAGTGGTCATGAAATAATATGAGATAGTGGAAATTGTTTTAAAGATCAAAAAAACATAAGGGAAATTAGTTTATTTTATGATCTTAAATAAATGAATGCTTTTATTAGCATTTCGAATAGGAATTTAATTTGTGATTATTCATTTAAGAAATAGTACTTCAGAGCTATTTTAAGAGATATTTCATAATAAAACAGGAGATTTAAAAAATTCTTTAAATTCAATGGCGACCAATTTTTTTCTGGGTAACCAATTTTAGGCTTTCGTCCTTTCGCCCCGTTCTCTTTCATCCCCTTTTTCCTCCTCATATATCAAGCTACTACCTCATGTCGTCTCCCCCTTCTCCCCTCCGGTTACAATCGTTGACCCTCTCTGGGTGAGCGTACTCCAACTCAAACCCTAAATCGCCTGCTCCTCAAAGGGTCGACTGTGTAGTTAACTTTCCTTCGCTTCTGGGTGGTGCTACATATCTAGCTACAAACCCATTTATCCCTCTACTAGTTTCCAGTGCAACGCCTTTATTTGGATCCTTGGCTGTTGGGAAAAGGGATTCCTCAACCTTGGATCCGCTCAGTGATGCATCAATACCATCTCTTCAGATTTCACATGCAGCTCCTTTATCAGGTATATTGGCTGCCAATTTAAGGACTTATCCTCTCACGTTTTTGTTGGCTTCAGCCAGTGCTTTGGAAAGTTTTTACACTATTGGTTTGCATAGTGAAGTCATGAAATTAGGTTCTGGTGTAGACATGTTAGACAAAATTGATACTGTTTGCAATGTGGTTGATGTGAATGATAGTAGAGCTAAGGATGGTGATGTGGTAAATGCTCATGTGAACGGGTTTAATGAATAGTAAGTCTTCTTACCAACTTATGCTACTAAGCCACCGGTTTAGGTTTCTATGTTCGACAAGTTACGAGATATTGCAGGTGATTTCACCCCTTTACACTTTGAAATTGCTGAATCTCCTATTGAACTGCTGGACATTGTTTTGCAGGCTGGTGTAAGCTTTTGGTCAGGTTGTTTGGTGGGATTCTTCTTGAGTCCTACCTTTACTAAGATAGATGTATTCGAGCATGTGAGTCGTGTTTGGAAAATAAGAGGAGGTTTGCATGTGAGCTATGTTAACGACATGTTCTACCTAAGGTTCTCTAACTCGGAGGAGAGAAGGCGAGTTCTTGAGTCTTAAAATTCTATTCTAGTTGCAACCCCCTTCATCAATATTGAGTGGTTCCCTTCTATTGACTCAACTCGTGAACATCTTTTCTCTATCCCTATTTGGGCTCAGTTTTCTCATATTCCTTTAGTTTTGCAATCTCTTTTAGGATTAAACTGGCTGGCTTGTCACTTAGGCAAATTGAAATGTTTTGATGCTAATATAGTGGCTAGCAGAAAACTTTCTTTTACTAGGGCCCTTATTGAGATTACTCTTAGGAAACTTCTTCCTTCTACAATTGAGGTGATTATTGAAGTTCGTATAGTTGCGATAGATGTGAGATATAGTTGGAATCCTGATATATGCTTTGGTTGCCAATCCCTTGGTCATACACAGAAATCTTGTGAATGATCCTCCAATGGTAAACCACTTCCTATGCCTCCTAAAATACCACTTCCTCGGCCTCCTATCTGAAAATGGGTCCCAAAAGTTCCGCATACTTCCCTTCTTGCTTTTGTGCCTGATCCAACACCTCATGTTGTTCCAAAAGTTGTTCCCTTCCCAGAAATTGTTCCAATTCCAGATCCTATTGATGTTCCTAATATTACTCATGCTCCTGATATTGTTTGGAACTCCTTTAAGTCGACTTGTATCCATGAGTCGTCTAATATGCGCTACCATCATGTCCATAAAGATTTATTTATGTTTGTTAGAGAATTAGAAGAGGAACATAGACAGCTACACTACTATGATAATGGGAATGATTTTTTATTACATGAAAAAGGCAAATTTGGCTTTACGAACAGGGAAATATTGGAAGATGAGAGTTGGAACAGAAAGTACATTTATGATAAAGACTACTCAGGTTATGTTCCTAACCTAGTTTCCTTCTTTTCAGGATATATATATATGTATATATATGTAGGTTACTAATCCAGTGTCTTCTGGATCTGTAACACCTCGCCTTGAGACCCACATTAACAAAGAGAACTGCACAGTAATTCCGTCAGCTAATGCGGAGAATAGGGCTGGTTAAGTGTGGCCAACTATATCCTTGTCTTAACTGTCTATTGAATATGTCAATAAATGTTATGTAAATTTTTTTCAATTCAAGTAGATCAACATATCCAATAATATTTAATACAAAGCTATAGGTTGTCATGGATCTATCAGAAACAAAACAACATAACTAAATGAAAAACTCATCACAGAACAGTGCATATATACATATATTTACATATTCAATGATACATCTCAATACAATACAAATATCTCAATCGAGTGGTATGCTGACCACTCAAATACATGAAGCAAAGAATATAAGCTTGATAATATCTCACAAGAAAGCTAACAATCCCAAATAAATGACTTGATCCCATAATGAAGCATCATGTAACCGCTGCATCCAAAGGGAAACTAACCTGAAACAAAATCGGTCTAACCCGAGTGAAAACACATGGGTCAGGCTAGCTAAATTCATCAGTTAAAAAGAACAATCAGTAATGTTATGTAAGGGATAGATACAGTGTCCTTTTACTCAAAGGATACCATGCTATGACAAGAATTCTACATGATAAGGAAGACATCTCTTCTACATAAACAGAAGAGATTTATAGGATATGGTTATACTCAAGTGACATAATCACATTTAAGTAAAAGAGACTTCAACTGGAAGAATCTTAAAGGTAAAACTTGATAAACTACACTTTTTGCATCATGGCATCAGTTATGTAAGGGAATGCAGATAAATATTTCAAAAGAACTGGACATCTTCATTGACTAAAACATCAAGACATCTATAAGTCAAGGTTATATATCCTTCACATAGAAATACATGCAAATGAATATGCCTCATCTCATTGGCATATTCTAAAGTACCATTAAAGGAAATACAAAACTCTATCATAAAAGAAGCATCACACATATTCATACCTCATGTCATCGATATAAATATAAATACATCTCAAATCCATCATTAAACACATCATAAAAAGAATTTACATCATCATTTATATTTCATCTCATAAGTATGAAAATAATATAATCTCAAATCAATCTTAAACATCTAGAAGTTTATGACATCCTCAAATCATCAATTCGTAACATTAAGAACTCAATCAAAGAATAATATCATAAATGATTTCACAATTTATGTGTACATCTCGTATAACTCTAGGTTATCGATGTAATAATGATCTAAAAACAGTGAAATCTTATCATCAAAATAAAAGAGAAATCTTGGGTTTGCCAGATTCCCGATTGCATGCCGAAGCAATGCTGCACGTGCTACATAGTGACTTGTACTATACTTTGTTACCATAAACATCGTGACGACTGGGGTTGAGTAACATCTTAACCATCATGACGACTATAGTCTATATTATGAAGACCCCAGTCTATGACGTCATAAAGACCTGAGTTAAATAACATCGTGATGATCGGACTCGGTTGTCTATTTACAACTCCAATCGAGGACTCAAAAAGTCTATATTACTGGTTAACATCGTGAATGTGTCTCAACTTCTCGAAAGGAACCCAGAAGGTGTTAACGTATGTCCCATACCATACGTTTGCACCGAACGGTTTACTAGCCGTTAGTCGAAGCTACATTGGTAAAACATCATAAACATCACAAAATATACTTCATCTCATCGGCGAGTATTACATGATACCTTATTCATCTCATTACATTGATGAGTATTAGTGGCATCGTGTCTTGTCTCATCTCATCGACAAGTAAAAACCATCATAATACTTCTCAACAATCATGAAATCATCATAAAGAAGTACTATCTCATCGGCAAGTATAAGTAACATCGTGATGGTTATTTATAACTATAAGTTCCAAATAGTATTATCTAACATTTAATTCGCCTCATCTCATCAGCGATTAAAAAAACATCAAAGATGGTTCTTTGTCGATTATTCTCCCAAAATAAGAAGTTCTCAAACCATTGAATTAACCAAAATTAGGCTAACGTGAAAACTTCAACTAAGATTTTAAAATCATCTAAATATGTCATAAAATGGAAAAAATCAATAATCAACTCAAAGTCATTCATCAAAAGGAGTTTCGATCGTACAAGTTCAAAATTATCAATAAAGAAAATTCACGTGTCCTATACCGGGTATTTTACTAAACCATTTAATTCTCTTTCTTATACGCTCGAATAGTGCTAAAATGTGCGTGTTTTATTTATAAAAATATTTATTCGAGAAAATTAGTTTTTTGAAACAATTTTCTGAAACAAAAATTTCCAGACCTATATTTAAAATTCCTTTATTATAAGAAATAAACAAGTTTTATTTAGAAAAATAGTTTTACAATACTATATAATAATAATTTGAAATGACCATTTGTTCCAAAAATTATTTCAAAATAGTTTAGTAAAAGTCTTTTTCAGAAATAATGAAAACCAAGTAAGATGTGACGGCCCAAACTTCTCGGCAGGCCTAAACCGAACAAGAAGGCGGACTGCTTTTAGAACACGATGCATCAAAACACAAACATGAAAACATTTCATTGCTATTACAACAATTTACATCAGATTACAAGATATCAGAGTACAAATAAATAATTTACAGCAGAAAAATATCATAAATTTAAATTACATTTATATACATAAACATAATGCATAGCGGAAATCATCAACTTCCACAACTAAAAGAAATACACGGATATAAAGCATTCCGAATATAGCTCATCTATAATACCGGATCCTGTGAATAGAAATATCTACGAAAACCAAAACTACTAGCTGCCCGTGTGGAACATATGGGCACCCAGAGTTTAAGTATAAACAATAAACTCTGAGTCAGTCATGGGACTGGTGTGAAAACTAAAACAGTTATTAACTTTATTTTAAAAGTTCGAAAATCATGGGACCATGCCGTATGACACAGAATGGGTTCACTCCACATGAATATCAATTAAAACAAAACAACGCAATGTTTTTTGGAAAATGAAGCTATTATAAGACTCGGGTCCCATCACACAATGCAACGCAAGCCGGAGGGTAGAGTTTTACCTTATAATAGCCAAACATGCTTGATACGTTTTAAAACTAATCATTTTGATATTACTATAAGTGCATAGTATCAAAAACAACTTCAAATATAAATGCATCAATCATAGACGGCATAGGTACCATATATTATGTCGCCATACATAGGTTTACAACTAAAACCGAAAAGTCGTGTATTGGAAATTGGATTTCCATCATGAGTCAAGGCAAGGGATGGTCTCCTTACCGATTCGGGTCATCTCTAGCAAGATGACCCAGGATCACACACTTGGGCAACCCTTGGGTCCTGCAGTGCCAGTCCTCTCATACTTTTGAGGATTTGTTATTCCTGAACAATACGTTTCCCGGTCCTATCGGACCTCCAAAATGGTCAGTACGTCGACCAATCAAGAGCCATTAGAGACTCATTTTAAATCTGAGGCACCTTGCTATCCATCATCCACATAAGTAAAAATGTTTAGGCTCCATACCATGACACCACTTCTAGCTAGAAAGAAACATATGCACTTACTGCGTCCCTTATCCCATTTTGGACTCATACCGGAGTGTGAGGCTGGCGAATTAACACTATACACAAAGTTGTGCTAATTAAAGTCGTGCTTTGATCATCAATCACAGGACCCTGTTTTCAACAAAAGCCTTGATCATTACATCTCAGCATGCCACATTAACAATCCATACCATACCATTGATTTCCACTAATATATAACCTCTAAGCTTGTATGTCTCAGAGAATGGTGTTAAGAAAGAGAATAAATTCTCTGCCACCAAACATATATATATAGCGGAGATCAACGAATATAGCACACATTATAATGTCAGACATACAATCCATTTACAAGTCCTTTTTGGGTCTGAACGAAACCTAAGGCACCTTGTTCCTCATCCCATATGTCCAATACAGGAGAGAGGCCCTCGCATATCCGGTCGATCTCCTAGTACGTCTGGACGATTACCATTTATTACCTCGTCTTGGGTGTACAGCCCAATCAAGACATCAGTAATCATCCATTCAATATGAAGATCTCCAGTCCTTAACCACCATCTTCATCGTCGACTTTTAATCGTCGTAATTGTTATTCAGAATGGGTTAAACCCGGTCTTTCCGAATAACTCGCATATTTTATAATCAAGTGCTATAATAACACATCATATGCCTTATTCCAATCCAGAATACTCTTTTATTCAAATATTCTTATAACTAGGAATTATCCCCATAAATCTTTTCAAAGATTTTATTCATTTAAAGCTCTTGTAAATCTTTCTTTGAAAACCATTGCAAAAGATTTTGTATTATCTTTTAAAGATCTTAAACCAAATTAATGTTCATCCACTAGTCGGGATTAACAAGCCTTACCATTGCAAAAGATTTTGTATTATCTTTTAAAGATCTTAAACCAAATAAAGGTTTATCCACTAGTCGGGATTAACAAGCCTTACCGAAGTAATCGTTCATTTTATTATCCTAATCCCAACCTATTCTTCCCATGGAGCAAACTGGTAGTACTCCATATCTAACACCCAATGTGTTATCGGAAAATTTAATTACCATTTAACGTTCAAATCTAATTAAAGATTTAACTATCGCTTGGAGTTAAACTGGTGGAACTCCATTCCGAACATATCTTGACTTCGGTAAATTTAATTACCCCATTCACAATTCATCTAATTAAAGATTCATTAAAACTCTAGTTCAGTTTAAATCTCAAAGATCATTATTTAATGATTATTCAACCGATGGAAATCAATCTTGTCTTTACTAGAGTTAAAGAACAAATGTCATGTAAGAGCACTATTCACAATAAACCCAAAATCATATTCCATTAAGTATGGAATCTTCACGGAAATATGAACAATTTATAATTGATATAAATTTCCATATCTAGCCAATACTATAAGTGGAATAACGGCCAGGCCTTTTAAATTCCATAAATAGTAATCGCCTTCCTTCACAGAAGTTCATCTCAATTATTGTTAGTCGAATTCCATTCAATTCCAATTTAATTAAATAAACTAGAGAACTTTCTCCAAACCTTAATTAAAAATTTATTTCATTCATAAATGGGTTCAAGAACGGTATTAATGAAGATACCATTCACAAAAACCCAAATCTAATTCACCATTTTTAAAAAATTAGTGGATTATTATTCTAGTTATTAACTAGTTCATTCGGATAAAAATATCTTTTATCTTTTCAAATATGGAATTTTTCATCCAACATCTTTCTAAATCATTTATTATGTATTTACTTAATTTATTCATATTTTTATTTATTTTAATAAGGCCCTTACAGTCGATTTCCATATACGGTCATCGAACTGCATTTACAATGACCTTTTTCAAAACTGATTTGGACATATTTAAAATTTATCTATTCAAATTTAAATCTCATATATTCATTGGAAAGATCTTTTTGATACGAGCCCAACGGTTCCAGATTTAGGAGAATCCGACGATCGGATCTCTCGATACGTCCATTTCAAGTTAATGGTTGAAATTCACGAATGGTCGTTGTGTGATATGTTCTATTGAAACCATTTAAATATATGTGTGTGTGTGTGTTGATGGAAAAAAATGTCGAGAACACCAAAGATTCCAATTACTAGGAGTAGTTAATTTGGTCGCATAGACAAGAGTAAGAAAGTAGTAAATAACACATGAGATTTATAGTGGTTCGACACCGCGAGGGACCTACGTCCACTTTGAAGCGTTGTTGGAATATTATTAATCGTAAAAAGTTACAAGTTTGAGACCCTCTAATGACATCTCATTACATTCATCTTTATGCTAGATGATGTCATTATTACGCTATATGATGTCATCATTAGGGCTATATGATGTCACCTCTAAGGCATGATGTCATCATCCTCATATATGATGTCATAATTATCATGTATTAAATATCTCAAGAAAGGGACACTTTTGCCCTTCTTCTTCCTCAAATGGGAGATGCCATTAATGGAGCTCTCTAGAGGTCCCAAGGTCTCAAATTCCAACCCCTTTGAAGTGTGAAGTCATGGGGTATTTACAGGAAGGGAGTAGGTAGGGGTAAGGTAGGAGTAGGTAGAAATAGGGGATCACATGCAGAAATTCGCACCTGGAACATGCAGATATGGAAAATTCGCACCTGAGCCTGACGCGCGAAATTTCGCACCTCGTGGGTACGAAATTTCGCACCTCATGGGTGTGAAATTTTGTGCCTCGTAGGTGCGAAATTTCGTGCCTCAAGGGTGCGAGATTTCACGCCTCGAAGGTGCGAGATTTCGCCCCTCGAAGGTGCGAGATTTCGCACCTCGAGGGTGCGAGATTTCGCACAACGAAGGTGCGAGATTTCGTACCTCGAGGGTATGAGATCTCGCACCTCGAGGGACGAAATTTCGCACCTCATGGGTGTGAAATTTTGTGCCTCGTAGGTGCGAAATTTCGTGCCTCAAGGGTGCGAGATTTCACGCCTCGAAGGTGCGAGATTTCGCCCCTCGAAGGTGCGAGATTTCGCACCTCGAGGGTGCGAGATTTCGCACAACGAAGGTGCGAGATTTCGTACCTCGAGGGTACGAGATCTCGCACTTCGAGGGTGCGAGATCTCGCACCTCGAGGGTGCGATATCTCGCACCTCGAGGGTGCGAGTCCTCGCACCTCGTAGGTGCAGGATTTCTCACCTCAAGGGTGCGAGATTCCGTACCTCGAAGGCTGCGCAAACAGGAGTTTGTGGTGCCGTGAGGTCTTTGTTGGCGTGATCCCTCTTCATCCTGTTTCCTTCGCTCATATGCGTCCCTTTCGGCCTTAGTTCCACGCGATGCGTTGAGTCGAGCGTGTCTTGTGTTGAGAACCGGACCAAAAAGCTAGTTAACATTTCCCCCCAAAGTACGTCTTGTGTTGACATGATGTGCTTTGGACTGGTTGAAGTAGTAATTGAGTTGTTGGTTTATCCTGTAAGTTAATGAAAAACACATGTTGATTGACATGCTTGTTCGCTGCATGGTGGAGAGCGAGCTGTTGCTGGCGTGACGCCATGCTCACGTTGCTAAGTATTCGCAAGACGTTGCCTCGCATGCGAGATCAGTGTGCACAGGTAATACATGTAAATGAGCACGAGGCATGAAGTTTCGGACCCGGGGGGTTCGGTTCTTTCGTCTCTCCTTTTTTTTAGGTGCGACATTTCGAACCACGGGGTTCGAAATTTCGACCTGCCGAGGCTCGAGACTTCGTGACCTACTGGTTCGAAATTTCGAAGCCTTGAGGTTCGAATTTTCGAATCCTGCAGGTTCGAAATTTGGAACCTAGCGGCTCGACTCCTTCGGGAATGCGAAGGGACTATTTCCTTTTATTATAAATAGCTCCCCCTTCACTTTTTTTTCCTTCCATTTACTTTCTTGCCTCGACCGCCATAGAAAAGCTTCGAGCTTCGATCCCCAGAACTTCGAATTAGGTGGGTCTCGAGAGATTTTTTGGAGGTGCGCGCGGAGGAGAAGGAGGCGCTGGAGCGCAGAGTGGGGATTTGAACTCGAAGGAGGTTCGAACGCTCGAACCTGCAGGGGTTCAACGTTCGAACCTTGATGAGGGTCAAGCATTTGAACCCTGGGTGTTCGAGCTTTCGAACCCTTCGGGGGTTCGAGCGTTCGAACCCTCCAGGGGTTCGAGCGTCTGAACACTCCGGGGGTTCAAGCGTTCGAACCCCCTGCTGGGTTCGAGCATTCGAACCCCCTGCTGGGTTCGAGCATTCGAACCCCCTGCTGGGTTCGAGCATTCGAACACCCTGCTGGGTTCGAGCGTTCGAACCCCCTAGTGGGTTCTAGCTTTTGAGATTTCAGATCCTCCTCCTTTCCTAAGTATTGTGGCTCTATACATTATGACCTTTCCGCATAGGATAGAGCATATACTCGAACTGTGACTGAACTGTTGGACTGTTTTACTTTCCTATGTATCTCTTAATCTTGCACAACACCGCACACACATGTTAGCTTTCACCAACATGAGGGGTATAGGTTATTCCAATGCGATGTCTAATACTGGTGTCTTAAAGTATAGTTAACTATCAAACAAGATAAAAGTCGGGAAAAATTCTGGAAGTCGAGGCTTCCCCATCGTCGTCACATTCATATGATTCTACCAATAGCAGTAGCTCGAATGGCAGCTAGCCTGAGACTACCGAAGGATCTGTTCCTTCCCAATCGGCTAGTTCACCTGAAGTATCTGATCACGGGGAACATACTGAGAGGCTACATTCTCCGGTCATACGCGAAGAGGTTGAGAATGTGGACATTATGCAGGAAGATGCACTGGCAGGCCCAGTGGCCCCAGATATGTTACCCGATGCCGTTATCTTGGAAAATACGACGGACTCGGTACCATCGCGCCTGGATGCTACAACTGTTAGGAAAATGGCACAGCGGTTTAATATATCAGTGTGTGACGCTCTTGCACCGGGAGAAGGTGGAAGGCCTCATGCACCACCTGAGGGTTTAACTTCCTAGAATAGGAAAGCTTGTTTCGCGGGGTGCGTGCCCCAAGCCATTGATTTTATTCGGGACATGCTGTCTTACTTCCTCCTAGCACTTTCGCAACTACATCCAAATGCTTACTCGTCGCTCCTGGGCACTTACGTTCTATACCGAGAGTATTTGAACACGGAACCCACTGGAGAGGAAATTCGGTATTTCTTCAGTTTAAGGAGAACGTCTAATAGATCGCCTTCCTAATGGTTCTTGGAAGCGACAGCCGCCACCAAATTCTTTAGCGAGACATGGCCCAAGCCATAGGTGTTTAAACAAGACTGGTTCTTTGTGCGCTGCCCTCCTGGATTTGCAAGGAGGTGGATTGAAGGGAGTAAGTGCCTTCGAACTTTGCTTCCAATTATAAAGTTCTTCGATCCCATATCTTATTATTATCCTTTTTTGATTGCGGTAGAGAATCCAAAGGCACCCACCGGCAAAGAGTATAGGCATCGTCTTGATGCCTTACGAGCGATCCCCGAGGAATTTCGAAAAACGGGAAGTGTGACAAGCCAAGAGTGCCTTCGCTGTGCGGTGTTGCTTCCTGAAGATCCGACTGTAATTAGGCCTGCAATGGCAAGTGGTGTACCTAAGAAGGTGGTGGAGAAAGACCCTGCGACCTCTGGTCAGAAAAGAAAGGTGCCCTCCACTGGGCCCAGGCCGAAGAAGGCTGTTAAGTTCCAAGGAGACGTCGGTGGAGATGGGGCTCATGGTGAGGAGGCTGCAGCCGGAGATGAGGGCCCATTGAATGCTCCCATTCCTCCCCCGACTGGGGGGATGAGGGAGGGAGAGTCAACTAGGCCATTGTCTCCAGTGGCTTCTCCTGGAGCTGCTACCCCGCTCGAGGACGAGCGCCAGTTTAATGACTTGAATAAACTTGATCTTGACTTATTCCTGCGGCCGACTCCGTCTGTCATGGACGAATTAGATCTTGCTGTGGAGGGGATAACTCCTTCAAGCGGATCACAATCTGGTCTGTGGAGAGAACACTTAGGGCATACACTCATTAGCACTGCATATCATAGTGGCTTATCCGAGCATGCGACTTAACTGACTTCATTTCATTTCTTTGACAGGTGACATGGCTAGAGGACGCAGAGGACGAGGTTATGGTCATGGAGGCCGCCCATGCCCTAGGAATCCTTTATTTGAAGGCTTTAGAAGAGGGACCAACTTGTATGGCATTCCACTCCCGATTGGCCGCGACAGTGGACACCAGGACGAGGATCAGTCCTGATGATCTCCTACTCCTCCCCTTCCTCCTCTGATTCGGGTATCCGAGGGAGACTCGGCATTCGTCTTCGACAGCTCCTCCACATACACCGGCTCCTGCACCCATTCCAGTTACCAGAGAAATAGATCTACCGCTCGGCCAACCAAGGCCGGATAGGACGAACGTGACCGGGACGCGAGAACTAGCGGCTTCTGAGCAACAAAGGATTTCTATGGAGGAACAGAGGACATGGTTAAGAACAACTTTCCCTCAACACTACTTTGATGAGATGACGGTCCTTCCAGACCTTCGCCCGTATCCTGCTAGGGACTCCATAGAAATATGGATGCATGTGAAGGAAGCGTATCATCAGGCTGACGAGCTTACCGCCTATTCTTTCCATCTATCGAAGCTGATCAAGAGAAAGAATATGGAGCTCATGAATCAGCAGTTGACTATTGATGCTGAGAAGGCCACTGTCATTCTTCTAAACGCGGACATTGGTAAGTTTGCTCTCGGTACTGTGAGCACATTGTCGTTTATTCCTATACCTTTAAATGCTAACTCGTGAATCTCGGTGTTGTAGCTGAGATAAAGAAAGGGTACGAGGCCTTCAAGAGGGAGGCTGATCAATCCCACTCCGTTTTCACGAAAACTATAGCTGATCTTACTACCCAGAACACGACCCTAAAGAGAGACAAAGCCGAGGTGGATAAAGTATGCACCGATCTGGAAAGGGAAAATGCACGAGTCTTCGACCTCCAAACTGATAATAATGCTCTGAGAGCAGAGAACGACAGCCAGAAGAGGCATATCGAGGAAATGAGGAAGGCCAAGAAGGAAGAGGAGGCCAGTAATCGAGATGTGTTAGGCACAATGGATGGGATGAGAGCGGCACATCTGAGAGAGGTAGAACAATTAAGAGAGGAGTTGGAGGACACAGAGTTCTGAAGCAATCGTCTGCGGTGGAGGACATCCAAAACAAGTACGTCAAAGTTATGAGATTCCATGGACTTTAGTGGGTTGACAATTATCCCTAGGAACAAGCCCGGACTTGGGGGAGGCTGGTGCCGTATGAGGCCTTCTTATGCGAAGTGGATGTGGGAACTTTAGATGAATGCCAACTCGCGATTGATCTCCTGACCTTGAAGAGTGCGAGAAGCTGGAAGAGGGTAGGAGGTTGTTGCTTGAGGATGTCGAGAGGGAGAGGCTGGAGAGGCTCACTGCTGAGAAAGGGAAGTCTATCATGGCTGAGAGTGTTGTGGTAGCGGAGACATTTGTCGAAGCAAGCTCCTATCGACCATCGGCCCCTGAATAGGTTATGGTGTGAGCGATCGCGCATCTTCGTTTCGGGTTTCAACCGAATATGACCCTGAGCATCTGGAGATAGGAGAGACTAGATTCACTCTACCTACCACCACTAGTACCCCGCTTGACATTTCTACACCATCCCTACCCAGAGGTAAATTTCCTTTTCCATGCATCCCCGAGGATGATGTAATTACCGAATTTGCGGACTAAAAGGTTGTGTTTTCAATGTACACCCCTTCCTGGATTAACCATGACATCGGGCCCTACCCCCATGGTCCCACAAACAACTGAATCTGGGATAGGACTTGCGGCAGTGCAATTTGGAGAGGGCGACGACCAACTGGGTACCTATTCGGACATAAGGTTAACCCCAGCATGGTCGATACCCTTATGGAGGAAGGAGAGGTAGATGAAGGGCAAAGTGCGGCTGCCCGGGGCCGGTAGAGGCTGGTGTTCCTTCGATGGCTGCTATGGTCGAGACCCAAAAAGCCAAAATGGTGGTTAAGCGTGAAGAGGTGGAGGACCAGCAGAGGCATGATGAGGCTGCCAGGAAGGAGGTCCTACTGGAGACCAGGCAAGATATCGAGGCAAGAGCCACCGAGATGGTTGAGAAGAGGAAGGCTGATGATGAAGCACAGTAGAGGACAACTGAGTCCTTTGAGAAAGCCAAGGCTGGTTGTGATATGCCGCATAGATCCCAGAAGTTGGCTGAGCGTCGGGCTGCTAGAGAGGCTAAGGAAAAGGTTGAGTGAGAAGGCAAGGCGGTCCCGAAGAAGAGTGACGTTGTGGTCGGCCTCGCTGCTGGGAGTGCCCCCGTGCCTACGCCGCATACCACCTTTGTTGATATCACCAAGATTTCTAGCG
Source organism: Allium sativum (assembly GCA_030737875.1). NCBI lineage: Eukaryota > Viridiplantae > Streptophyta > Magnoliopsida > Asparagales > Amaryllidaceae > Allium > Allium sativum. The sequence goes on from CM060919.1 coordinate 449,783,898, forward strand.
GCGAGGGTGTGGGCAAGAAGCGTCTTTCGGCTTCTCATGAGTCAACGACTTCTCGGAGGGGCCGAGATGGAAAGAGCGGGTATAGTAAGAAGAGGCCCGGGGCAAAGGATGAACCGTCAAGTGCGGAGTCTGCAAAAAAGAACAAGCATAAGCACAAGAGGAAGAAACATGATTAGTGTTAGCAACCTAAGTATTTTGTTACCGTTTATTTTGGTTGTGTAGGCCAATAGTTTACGCGAGTACGGCCCTCGCTTTTGGTTTTTCAAGAGATGGTGTGGTTTTCATGTACACCCTATACTCAGAAAGAAAGATGTTAGACATGTAGTCTATTTTTAATGTGTGTGAGCGTGTTGAAATGGAAATATGAACTAGTAAAGATCGCAGTTTGTGTTAAGTGTTTGGATGTTCTTCTAATGTTTTCAGGCGTCCCGTACTTGCATAAGCATACTTATCGTTACACTTAACAAAAAAGCGATTGTGTACCGCACTCTGGGTCATTATTCTAGAGGGATGTGATTGTGTACCGTGCTCTGGGTCATTATTCCACAGGGATGTGATAGAGTGCAGGATTCTAGTAAGTTTCTCTCAGCTCAGGAAACCCGTAGTTAACGAAGCCAGGCTGAGCGCCTGCTGTGCTTGGGTTGCCCGAGGTTAATCCCAAGTGTAGCGAAGGCATATGACATCGCGTTGTGCAGTACATCCTGTGTGTGGCTCTTCCGTCGTTCATTGGGTTGAGGCGAGCCGTAGGTGTCGTTTATTCACCTGAGAAGAGAAGCCCGGATCATCAGCCCGTACGGTCCGATCGTGGCCATGGGCTACCCCTCAGCCTTGAGAGCTTCGGGGAAGAAACGATTTAAGGGTGTGTCTCGGTGTTGCGCCAAGATTCGACCAGTACCATAGCCAAGAGAGGGATGTTCATCACTCTTGTCTGGCTGTTGGGAGGCCCCAAGTTTCTTTGGACTTGGGCGTAGAAAGATTTATCCTCGGTCTCAGCATGGGGCCAAGATTCGAGTTCGTGGTTATTTATACTCGGTCGCGCCGTGGGCCGACGACTCGAGTAGCGTTGCCGGCTCCCGTGCTCGGGGTGTCAGTCATAGCTATTGTGTTTTGGTCTCGAGGTTGGATCAAGACTCGGATAGCGGTGCTGACTCTGTGTTTGGAGGCTGACACGACAACCAATTGTTTGAATGTAAGCTAATTGTCAGGATTAATAAAATGCATCATGAGTTGAACAACATTTCCACTAATAACTTTGGCAGTGATAGCCTTTACAATGCATTGAATTGTTAGAAAACAAAACATAGTTGGAAAGCATAAATACCGTGTACTAATTTATGTAAAGTAGCTGCGGAGATGTTCACTGTTCCATGCCCTTGGGAGTTCAGCCCGTCCACGGTTGCAAGTTTAAAAGATCCATTGCTGAGCTTCCGTTGTATGGAGTATGGACCTTCCCAACGAGGACCTAGGCCTATTGGTGGAGGGAAGACTCTCTTTAAGATGAGGTCGCCGACATTGAGATCCTTATGGCAGACCCTAGAATTGAAGTATCGGGCGACACGTTGCCGTTGGGTAGTGGCTCGGAGATCAGCTTCGTTCCTTTTCTCTTCCAATAAGTCAAGTGATCCTAAAATTAAATCTTGGTTTTTTCCTTGGATCGAAAGAGGTGACTCGGTGAGATGGAAGCTTGAGTTCGATAGGAATGACGGCTTCTGATCCGTAGGCGAGGGCGAAGGGAGTATGTCTGGTTGCTATCTTGTGGGTGGTACGGTAGGCCCATAGTGCTAGAGGAAGTTCATCTGCCCACATGATTCAACCTTTTCCGGATCTTTGAGAAACGCTGGCACTTGTCACACTTACGAGCATAGTCTGCGGCATCTTGATCAAGCGTGATCTAGCAATAAGCATGTCTAAGTATTTTTCTGGCCAGGGTTTGCCCTCCAATATGGTCACCGCACTCCCCTTCATGAACATCGTTTAGGACCTTGATGGCGTCATGATGGGCTACGGATCTCAGCAATGGGACGGGGAAACCTCTACGGTAGAGAATCCCATCCATAAGAAGATAGCGAGCCGATTGGCGGGTGAGTGCTCGTCTTTCCTTGTACTCCCCGGAAGGGTCCCGTGCTGTTGGTAATTCCTGATGGGTGTCATCCAAGATCCAGGTTCGGGTTCGGTACTCATGACCGCCTTGGCTTGAATTTGCTTGATACTAGGGGAGTTGAGCAGTTCGACGGAGGAGAACCCCAAAAGTTGCGGATCCTCGGAGCTGGCTAGTTTGGACAGCGAATCCGCTTTTTCATTCTGTTCTCGGGGTATGTGAGTAATGACGAAGTGGTCGAGGCGAATGAGTAACTCCTGAACCTTGGTTAAGTAGAGGGCGAGTTGTTCCCCCTTAGCCTGATATTCCCCTTTTACTTGACGCACGATGAGTTGCAAGTCGGAGAAGATTTGGATTGTCTTTAGTTTGAGCTCGATTGCGATTCTGAGTTCGGCAAACTAGGCCTTATATTTCGCATCGTTGTTGGTAGAAGGGAAATTTAGTTTTAGTGCGTAGCATATTGGGCGTTCCTCGGGGGTGATGAATACGACTCCGGCCCCGGAGCATTTGTTGTTGGAGGACCTGTCCACAAATAATTTCCATTGAATATCGGGAGCTTCCGTGCTTTTTGTTGGAGTCTCCTCGGGGGTAGTGAACTCTACTATGAAGTCAGCGAGAGCTTGTATGAGGACGGCTCGACGGGGAATGAATGTTATCTCAAATTGGCTCAGCTCCATACTCCACTTCATTAGCCGTCTAGATATTTCGGGTCGCTATAGGACTGGCCGTAGTGGCTGATCGGTGAAAACCTTTATAGGATGAGACTGGAAGTATAGTCCAAGTTTCCGAGAGGAAATGAGCAAGCAAAATGCCAGCTTTTCTAGCTTCGGGTAATTCTTCTTTGCCCCTATTAATCGTTTTCTTATGTAGTAGACGGGCCGTTGAATGCGATCCTCGAGGTGGATTAGCGCCGAGCTAATTGCCTACGTAGAAACGACCAAATAAATGTACAAGTCCTCATAGTCTACGGGCTTAGATAGGATATGTGGTAGCTCTAAGTGATCCAGGAGTTCTTTTAATGCAGAAATGCACTCTAGGGTCCACTCGAAATTGTGTTTCCCCTTACGAAGTAAATCGAAGAAAGGAATGCACTTATCGGTGGCCTTGGATATGAACCGACTTAAAGCAACGGCCTTTCCATTTAAACTTTGGACATCCTTGATGTCCTTGGGGACTTGGATGTCCCGAATAGCTTGGATTTTTCTGGATTAGCTTCGATTCCCCTGGAGTTGAACCCAAGAATTTCCCTGAAGTGACTCTAAAGGAGCATTTCAAGGGGTTGAGCTTCATGTCGTACTAGTGGAGGATATCGAATATTTCAGAGAGGTTGTGGACGTGACCGCTTGATGCTTTAGATTTTACCACCATGTCATCCACGTACACCTCCATGGACTTTCCGATTTGTTTTTTAAAGAGTCGATTAACCATTCGTTGATAAGTAGCGCCAGCATTCTTGAGGTTGAAGGGCATGACGCGATAACAGTAAAGTCCGAGGTCTGTTACGAAAGAGGTGTGATCTTGGTCACGAAGGTTCATCATAATTTGATTGTAGCCTGAGTAGGTGTCCATGAAAGATAGTAGCTGGTATCCGGCGGTTGAGTCAACAAGTCGGTCGATCTTTGGAAGTGGGAAGTTGTCCTCGGGACATGCTTTGTTTAAGTTGGAGACGTTGACATACATTCGCCATTTACCATTGGCCTTCTTGACCAGAACGGTGTTGGAGACCCACTCGGGGTAGTCGGCTTCGCGAATGAAGTTGTTGTTGAGTAGACGGTCTACCTCTTCCTCAAGTGCTCTGGACCTCTCGGGTCCCAAGAAGCGACACTTCTGCTTGACTGGGATTGTTGTAGGATCGATGCCTTGACAATGGCAAGCGATCGCAGGATCGATGCCTTTCATATCGGAATGAGTCCATTCAACCACGTCTAGGTTAGCCTTCTAGAAATCCACAATATTTTCTTTGATTGCGGTATGGAGTTGTGATCTATCTTCAGCACCCTTGATGGATCATCGAGATTGACAAGAATATCTATTGTAGATTCGATCAGGGTAGCCCTTTAGTACTCGGGTTCTTCATCCTTCCATGGGTCGCGGTATTCGGAAAGACGGCAATGGCGCCTGAGCTAAGGCCCAGACACTGCTGATTGCAATGCTGAAATAGTCTTGGCACAAGAAGGCGTGGGCGCTGCTTTTCCCTTGTGCTTATTGCACTCGTTCTTCCATTATATTGTATAACATTCTATGGTGCTTACTTGGTTGCCTCTGACTGTTCCAATCCCATTTTCTGTCGGAAATCTCATTAGGAGAGACCATGGCGATATGCAAACCCGAAACTCTATTAGAAAAGGGAGCCCAAGGAAAGCGTTGTAGAATGAATCAATGTCTATAACTACAAAAGTGAGGATTCGGACCCGGCTCCGATCCCCCTCGCCTAGCTCCATAGGTAAATTGATCACTTCTACTGGTGAACTAGAAGCCCCGTTGAAGCCGTGGATCGTGGCGCGACATGGGTTTAAGTCTTTTGTTTCTAACTTCATCTGGTCGTAAAGCATCTTTGAAAATGATGTTGACTGATCTTCTGGAATCGATTAACACTTTTTGGACAGAAGCGGCACCGATCTGAACAGTGATAACCAGTGGATCGGTGGTTGGGATTCCCAACCCAGCAGAATCTCTTTTGCGGAAGACGATGTCGTCCCGCATAGTCTTTTGGAGCTTGGCTGGGATGGATTCGTCGAGTGTGTAGCAAGTTTCATAAATGGCATGCTTTATTGAACTAACATACTCTTCCATTTTTCGGAATCTATCATATGTGGGATAAGGTCCCCACATATGGTGTTGATTACGATCCCACGCCTTGGGTTAGATGGACCTGGAGATGCTTTGGCAGCTGCCTGAGGCGCTGGTGCCTGAGGCTTTGGATTTGCTTCGGGGGGAAAAGGCTCCTGGACGTATTTCTCAAGTCGCTTTTCGTGGATAAGCTTTTCAATTGCATCTTTGAGCTAGTGACATTCATTGGTACTGTGGTCGTACACGTCATGGTATCGGCAGTACCTCCCAGTATTTTTCTCAAGATTGGTTGATTCCCTGGTGTGTGGCTTTTTGTATGGCAAAGTTTTCCATGCCGCTAAATAGATTGTTTCTAGATCCTCGTTTAGCGGGGTGTATGTCTCGAAGGCTCGGTATGGGCCGAGCTTCCTTGGCTCGGTTGGAGCCTGATTATTGTTCTGGCCATCTTGGCTACCATTATACGGTATTTGCCTGTTAGGACCTGCCCCCTTATTCGAAAGTAGGGAGGACACCTTTGGCTAATTGAAAGAGTATGGTGCGAGCATCTGGATCCTCGACCTCGGCGAGGGCGATATTGAACCTAGATAGGTAGCTTTTGAGCGACTCAGCGGGCCCTTGGTACGAGTTAGAAAGGGTGAGGGCATTCTTTGGAGTTGGTATGTGCATCCTGAATTACTTGACCAACTATGTCGCTAGCTGACTGAAGTTGTTAATGGAATCAAGCGAGAGGCGAGAGAACCATAATAGAGTGGTCCCTGATAAGAAGACTGGAAAACATTTGCATTGGATCGGATCGTTGCCTCGACTCAAGTCCATTTGCCATTCATATTGATTTAGGAAGACATATGGGTCAGTGGTGCCGTCGTAGAGCGGCATTTGCGGGATGATGAAGCGTCGCGGCCATTCATCTTCGTTTACCCTTCTTGTGAAGGGGTTACGCCTAATGTGCGCTTTCCATGAATCGTGCACATTTCCTCGCATTTCCCTCATGATTCTTCGAACCATGTCGGTAGGTAAGTTGGATGGGGATCCGCCATTGGGACCCATGGGTTTTGGAGAGTAGCTGGAGTTTTGTTGTGAGGGCGTCTCCTATGATGGACGTCCGGATCGTCTTCCTCCATGTCTTTGACATCTATGATTGGGTCTTGGTGTGGATGGTGAGGTGGAGCAGGGTGATGCGGTTCCTATTCTGGAGGAATGCGGGCCGTTGGAATAGCGGACCCATCATCCTGATTAGCGACCGTCGGGTTGTGTCGAGGAAGAGGTTGGTTTGTAGGACCTGGTCCGTCATTGATGATTAAGCGAGAGTGGTCTCGGTATTGTGCCCCTCGCTATATGTGACGGTAGTTCGGTCGTCGTTCCCATTGCCATTGGCGTATCCATTGCCATTACCATTGTCGACGGCATTGGTGCGGGCAGCGACGTTGTTGATGAGGCTAAACCTCTCCTTTGATGCGGACCCCTCGACTCGGAAGAGGAAGTTTCAGATGTGGTTGGTCGGGGTTGAGCATTATTCCATGTTAGTTGAAGTCGAGCGACGATGCGCTGACTTTCTTGAAGTTATCGCATAAGGTCGATGTTATTCCTTAATGCTTGATTAAGCTCGACCGCCATGTTCTCATTTTTTTCATTAAGCGCGTGGATTTGAGTTTGTGTCGCGGGCGCTTCGGGGTCCACAGTAGGAGGGACGGTTTCATTAGTGGCTGGGATGTCCGTTGTTTGAGTTTGGGACGTACCAGCCTCGGCTGAAGAGCCGACCATTGCGTTCTTTGGTCGCTTTGCCATCGTAAGCGGACTCGACGGCAGGTTTAGCAAGGAACCTCAAGCTTGTCGGAGGTCGAGATGACAACATGCGACAAAGGTGCAAAATTCGAGTTTTCTCAGTGAAAGCACCAAATGTTGACGGCAAAAAATGTCGAGAACACCAAAGATTCCAATTACTAGGAATAGTTAATTTGGTCGCATAGACAAGAGTAAGAAAGAAGTAAATAACACAAGAGATTTATGGTGGTTCGGCACCATGAGGGGCCTATGTCCACTTTGAAGTGTTGTTGGAATATTATAATCACAAAAAATACAAGGTTGAGACCCTCTTATGACATCTCATTACATTCATTACATTCATCTTTATGCTAGATGATGTCATAATTAAGCTATATGATGTCATCTTTAGGGCTATGTGATCTCACCTCTAAGGCATAATGTCATCATCCTAATATATGATGTCATAATTATCATATATTAAATATCTCAAGAAAGGGACAATTTTGTCCTTCTTCTTCCTCAAATGGGAGATGCCATTAATGGAGCTCTCTAGAGGTCCCAAGGTCTCAAATTTCAACCCTTTTGAAGTGTGAAGTCATGGGGTATTTATAGGTAGGGGTTAGGTAGGAGTAGGTAGAAATAGGGGATCATATGCAGAAATTCGCACTTGGAGCCTGCAGATACGGAAAATTCGCACCTGAGCTTGAGGCGCGAAATTTTGCCCCTCGTGGGTGCGAAATTTCGCCCCTCGTATGTGTGAGATTTCACGCCTTGAGGGTGCGAGATTTCGCGCCTCGAGGGTGCGAGATTTCGCCCCTCGATGGTGCAAGATTTTGCATCTCGAGGGTGCAAGATTTCGCATCTCGAAGGTGCGAGATTTTGTACCTCGAGGGTGCGAGATCTCGCATCTCGAAGGTGCAAGATTTTGTACCTCAGGGTGCAAGTCCTCGCACCTCGAGGGTGCAGGATTTCGCACCTTGAGGGTGCGAGCTTCCGCACATTGAAGGATGCACAAACGGGAGTTTGGGGTGCTATGAGGTCTCTGTTGGTGTGATCCCTATTCATCTTGTTTCCTTCGCTCCTATGAGTCCCTTTCGGCCTTAGTTCCACGCGAAGCGTTGAGTCGAGTGTGTCTTGTGTACTTTTAGAAACCAGACCAAAAAGCCGGTTAACAATATATATATAAAATATATCGTTGATTTCTTTTTTTAAAACGTATTTTATAAAATGTTTATACATTCCTTTTAAAACGATTTCACTTCCATTACCAATTTAAATTAAAATCGAACATCCCACTTTATTTTGATCTCCAAAAGGATAATATTTTTGAAATGTCATATTTTGAAATTCAGTCTTCTCAATATTCATTATAAAAATGAATAAAATCGATATAAAAATACGTTTGAGTTAAAATAGGGCTTTCTACTTAACCCGGCTTCATAAATTTTTATATTTCGTGTCCATGCAAAATCGGACATCAAAATCGACTTCTAATTCTCATTGAATATTATATTAAAAAAGTATTCATGTTTATTTCGGATTGGAAAAAAATCTTAACCAATATCCATATAAATAAATTTATATGGATTACATTCATCTTTAACATCCAACGATAGTTGCAAACAACTATCAACGTACAAAATGACATCCAATGTGCATATATTTTTCATGTGAGCTTCAATCAAATAATTGACGCTCACATAAATCCGTCAATCAACCGATTAACCGAAGTTTCACACAAGGGAGATGTGTGAGTCAAATATCATCTCAATACCCGTGTGGGGTTTTCAACCAACACAACTAATTAAAATCAATCACTGGCATATAATGCACACACCAAAGTCATAAATAAATACTCAACTACTAAATGCCATTTAAGTCCGCCACAAGTTTCCATCCACGGAGTACGAAATGCGAGTGTCACATATTCATACAACGCTTCTAATGTAAGAGATTTGTGAAGAATTCATGTGTTGAACTCCAAAAGGGATATTATAACTACATGATGCCATTTCTAGCTTGCAACCTAAAATGCATAACTAGTCATGATATAATAGCCTAGCAATAATATTTTGATGAGCGAGTTCTCACCCATAAGCTAAACCAATTTATCGCGACTCTTCTAATGTAGAATTCTTCCCCGCGCTTTCACTGTTTGTCACTTTTCGCACTTGAATTCACCTCTCCAGCTCTTGAATTTGCATACGAACTCCAATCTTCACCAGACTTTGCCACTAGCAAAAACGCGTCATTCCGGACAACTTTTGCCTAATGAACTTTCTTCCCAAAACGCTCTGATTCGCCAGAAATCGCGAATCTTCACTCCAAAACTTCAAACTTTAAACGTGTTTTCCGAGCAACTCCAAAATTTGTTTGTGATATATCAAAATAGTAGAGAAAATCATGATCTACAACTTTGGTCCTGAGAAGTCTTGGCTAGAAATGCACGATTGAAAGTTATTAAGGAAATCAGGAAGAGGGTGGTTTTTGCAAAATGTGTTTTAGAAAAAATGTGTTTTTTATTGGTTTGCGGGCACATGGAGCCCACGGGGCTGCTGCCATGGAGTGGATAGTGGTCGTAAAGGCAGTGGCGGTGCTAGGGGTGGTGCTTTGGCCATAGGGGGGGTGCTAGGTGGTGGTAGGAAGAATCATGGAGGGATTAAAGTGCAAATAGGAGCTAACAATTGGATTTTAAGGAAGTTAAGGTGGAGAGAGGAGCCCGGCAAGTGAGGAGCGGAGGAGAAGGGCTGCGTGGCGGCGCTAAGGTGGCGGGGGAGGCGCGGGTAAGCGGCGGCAAGGGAGTGAGAGGAGGTGGTGGCCATTAAAGTGAAGAAAGAGGAAGAAAGAGGAAAGTGTAAAAGTGAAAGGGAAGAAGGAAGAGAATAAAGAAAAGAGGAGGGGGTTATTGCAAAATGGAAGGTTGAGTTGCGGATCGATGAGGCGGCATGACGGATGGAGAGGAAACAAAAACACTTTGCCCCTTGGATGCTCTCCGTTTGTTTTTAAGTTTTAAAGCTTAATGTTTATAAAAGTGTGCTACTTAGCCTCCACCTCTTTTGATCGTACGATCACAAATTAATTCCTTTTGCTACAAATTTTTGATACCAACTATAAAACGTAATTCCGGATCCAATGGAACAGGTTTCGTCAAATTCCGAGTTTGTTTGACCTTCCATTTTATTTTCCGATCGAGTTTGAACTAGGCTAAAAAATGCGATTTTAGCGTACTTTTTCTTCTTGTACGTCCACACACTAATTCCAAAAATTGTGCCCCTTTGGATTTAACCATTATTTGTCGATATGAGTCCAGAAAAAAAAAAGTAAAATCGAATTTCGAGATCGTCTCAACAATGTTCCTTTGTAAACTGACTGCCTGTTTCTTAGTAAATTTGTTTGCCTCGGACGGCCACATACTGAGTCCGTTTGGCGCGAATTTTGAAACCTACCAATAATTTGTTACTAAGAATCCAACAAAATTGGCCTCGTCAAATTCTGAGCTTCCTAGCAAAATTTCACTTTTTAAGGGCTATGCGATGATTTTAAAAATCGAATATTTAAAATTTTCAAAAACAAAGCTTATAAATTCCATAGCGACTATTCTAAATTTTAATTTGAACATAACTTACAATTTATAAAGTGAAATCTCAATTTCTTACATCTTAGAAAGATTCAGTTAATTCGATCCTAACGTTTCTTGTTTTATCCAAGTTTTTTTATATTGAATTCTATACATTCATTTAAAGTTTAAATCTAAATTTCCAAACTATCGCACCATTACGTGCTCATTATATATAAATTATAAATTTATAAGTTCTAACTTCATGTTAAATAAATTTTAAATCGTTTATTCTTAAAATAAACCGTTCAAAATATTTAACTTCCATGAAAATCTATTAAAAACAAAATTCAAATTGGTTCCAAAAATACGGGTTGTTACAACCTCCCCCACTTAAAACTTTTTCATCCTTGAAAAAGAATGAAGTTGAAAGTTGTTTAACTAACCAATCCACCTTTCATTCTGGCTTGAGTTCTTCAACTTTTCAGTTTCTAAGAACTTTCTAATTTCTCTGAAATTTGGCTAACACCCTAAATTTCTGAAAAATTTCACCATAACATCCTTTGTATGGGTTGATCTAAACAAATTTATTGGGTCGTATTAGGCACCCAATAAATGTATATATCACATACAAATCAAATGTGAATCATGTATGCTCAAGGAAGATGTGAAAAATAAATCGTCCCTTGACCCAGTGATGGGAATTAATCATAATCCATGTGTCGTATCTAAAACAAGAGAGACGTGTACATTTTTGTCATCTCAAGACCTGTGTAGGGGTTGTTATTAAATCTTGCAATTTTCCTTTATATGTTATTAAGTCCATAATCAGTCTTCAGTTCAACCTATAATTCAGTCATCGCCATACAAGCATCTCACTCATATGGTAATCCAAAACTCGTCATACAAGCACCAAATGCTTATATGGAATATGATATGCTATGCCATCTTTAGTAGTATGTTATGCAGTGTAGTTCATAATCTATTTGTTACTATCCAATGGCGTATGTTTTAATTTCTTACAGAACAACTATCATAGCGCATCCAAATCATTCACTGTAGTTTAATATAATAATAAAATTGCGCAAGCAACTCATTAAGGTGTACCTGTTTGTCGGGCACGCAATTTATTTCTTTACTCAACCTTTACTCAACAGTAAATCCATAATCTGCTCAACATATATATGTATATCCATGCATATAAATCCAATTCGAACTAATTTTCAATTCAGTTCAACATTACATTTGATTTGGCTTAAATTAACCCTCATTCTTATATTGGTTTTATTATTCCAATATTTTTAATTAGTCAAACTAACAATCACACAACACAACCAGCAATCAACTTGTTGATTAGCTTTTCAAATATATAACTTTTCTATATTTAAAATCATATTTCAAGGCCAAATCATAAGCAATAAAATCGAACTAAGTTCGATTCTCACACCAGTCAATTGAAAATATATAGACATCCCACTTTTGGAACTCGAACATAAACACTGATGATATCTGGATAATCACCAGAATTATTTCCAGGCGACTAGAGTGGGATTCTATATCCACCCAGTATATTTGAAACTTCAGATATACGTTAATTACGTGTATATTCAAAATCTTCTTATACTTAATAGTCCAAAATCAAATAAAATATTATACTCAAATACGTATAATAAAATGTAATTATCAAAACTAAATTCGTTTTCATAAATAATACTCTTCAAACACATTCTAGGACATTACTGATCCTATCTCTAACGGGTCATTCTTATAAGATATTACTAATCCTATCTCTGATGAATTATTTCATTCGGTTCTAAGGTGTACTGTTCTCGAGCTTTGTAAACCAAAGCTCTGATACCCCCCTGTGACGGCCCGAACTTCTCGGTAGGCTTAAACTAAACAAGAAGGCGGACTGCTTTGAGAACACGATGCATCAGAACACAAACATGAGAACATTTCATTGCTATTACAACACTTTACATCAGAATACAATCAGAGTACAAATAAACAATTCACAGCCAAAAAATATCAGAGATTTAAATTACATTTAAATACATAAACATAATGCATAGGGGAAAACATCAACTTCCACAACTGAAAGAAATACACGGATACAAAGCATTCCGGATATAGCTTCAGCTGTAATTTAGAATCCGGTGAAAAGAAATATGTGCGAAAACCAAAACTACTAGTTGCCCGTGTGGAAAATATGGGCACCCAGGGTTTAGGTAGAAACAATAAACTCCGAGTCAATATTAGGACTAGTGTGAGAACTAAAACAAACTTTATTTTAAAAGTTCGAAAATTATGGGGCCACGCCGTATGACGTGGAACGGGTTTACTCCACATGAATATCAGTTAAAAACAAAATAACGCAATGCTTTTTGGAAAATGAATCTATTATAAGACTTAGGTCCCATCACACAATGCAACGCAAGCCGGAGGATAGAGTTTTACCATATAGTAGCCAAACATGCTTGATACATTTTTAAACAAATCATTTTGATATTACTACAAGTGCATAGTGTTAAAAACAACTTCAAAAATAAATGTATCAATCATAAACGGCATAGGTACCATATATTATGTCGCCATACATAGCTTTACAACTAAAACCGAAAATTCATGTATTGGAAATTGGATTTCCATCATGAGTCAAGGAATGGGATGGTCTCCTTACCGATTCGGACCACCTCTAGCAAGATGACCCAGGATTACACACTTGGGCAACCCTTGGATCCTGCAGTGTCGGTCCTCTCTTACTTTTGAGGATTGGTTATTCCTGAACAATTCGTTTCCCGGTCATGTTGGACCTCCAAAATGGTCAGTACATCGACCAATCAAGAGTCATTGGAGACTAATATCAAATCCGAGGCGCCTTCTATCCATCATCCACATAAGTAAAAATGTCTGGCTCTATACCATGACACCACTTCTAGCTAGAAATAAGCGTATGCACTCACTGCGACCCTTATCCCGTTTTAGACTCATACCGGAGTGTGAGGCTTGCGAATTAACGCTAAACACAAAGTTGTGTGCTAATTAAATTTTAGCTTTGATCATCAACCACAAGACCCTACTTTTCAACAAAAGCCTTGATCATTGCATCTCAGCATGCATCATTGACAATCCATACCATTGATTTCCACCAACATATAACTTGTTAGCTCGTATGTCTCAGAGAAGGGTGTTAAGCAAGAGAATAAATTCTCTGCCACCAAACAAATATATATTTAACGGAGATCAACGAATATAGCACACAATACAATATCAGACATACAATCTATTTGCAAGTACGTTCTAGGTCTGAACGATACCAGAGGCACCTTATTCCTCATCCTATATGTCCAATACAGGAGAGAGGCCCTTACATATCAGGTCGATCTCCAAGTACGTCTGGACAACCACCACTTATTACTTCTCTTGGGTGTACAGCCTAATCGAGACATCAGTAATCATCCATTTGATGTGAAGATCTCCGGTCTTCAACCACCGTCTTCATCACCGGCTTTTAATCGGCGTAGTAGTTATTCAGAATGTGTTAAACCTGGCCTTTTTGAATAACTCGCGTATTTTATAATCAAGGGTTATAATAACACATCATACGCCTCATTCCAATCCAGAATATTCTTTTATTCAAATATATTATCACTCGGAATTATCCCCATAAATCTTTTCAAAGATTTTATTCATTTAAACCTCTTGTAAATATTTCTTTAAAAACCATTGCAAAAGATTTTGTATTATCTTGTAACGTTCTTAAACCAAATTAATGTTTATCCACTAGTTGGGATTAACGAGCCTTACCAAAGTAATCTTTCATTTTATTATCCCAATCTCAACCTACTCAACCTATGGGCCAAAACTGGTAGTACTCCATATCTAACACCCAATGTGTTATCGGTAATTTTAATTACCATTTAACGTTCAAATCTAATAAAAAAAATTAACTATCGCTTGGAGTAAAACTGGTGGAACTCCATTTCGAGCATTTCTTGACTTCATTAAATTTAATTACCTCGTTCACATTTCAATCTAATTAAAAATTCTTTAAAACTCTAATTTAGTTCATTATTTAATGATTATTCAACCCATGGAAATCAATCTTGTCTTTACTAGTGTTAAAGAACAAATGTCATGTAAAAGCACTATTCACAATAAAACCAAAATCAATTAAGTATGGAATCTTCACAGAAATATGAACAATTTATAATCAATATAAATTCCATACCTGCCAATACTATAAGTGGTATAATGGCCAGGCCTTTTAAATTCCATAAATAGTAAACGCCTTCCTTCATAGAAGTTCATCTCAATTATTATTAATCGAATTCCATTCAATTCCAATTTAATTAGAAAAACTAGAAAACTTTCTCCAAACCTTAATTAAAAGATTTATTTCATTCATAAATGGGTTCAAGAACGATATTAATGAAGATACTATTCACGACAAACCCAAATCCAATTCACCATTTCTAAAAAATCAGTGGATTATTATTCAAGTTATTAACTAGTTCATTCGGATAAAAATATCTTTTATCTTTCCAAATATGGAATTTTTCATCTAACATATTTCCAAACCATTTATTATGTTTTTACATAATTTATTCAGATTTTTAGTTATTTTTATAAGGCCCTTACGGTCGATATCCATATACGGTCATCGAACTGCATTTCCAACGACCTTTTCCAAAACTGATTTGGACATATTTTAAAATCTAACCATTCAAATTTAAATCTCATATATTCATTGGAAAGATCTTTTCGATATGAATCCAAAGGTTCTGGATTTAGGAGAATCCGACAGTCGGATATCCCATTACGTCCATTTCAAGTTAATGGTTGAAATTCGCGAACGGTCGTTGTGCGATACTTTCTATTCAAACCATTTAAATATATATTTAATATATATCATCGATTTCTTTTTTAAAAACGTTTTTTTTAATTGGTTCTCTTTATTGCTAAACCAAATTAAAGACCTACTTTACAAGCCTCGTTAAAACCTTGCAATCCCCCTAGTGGGTACCGTACAAGGAAAAAGAGTACTCATAAAATAGGCCAAATACAAAACATGAACTAGCTAAAATAGTCGAAAGAAAATACAAAATTAACAACATAAAACAAAGAAAGAAGTTCCATCCTCTCAGCCCACCTTGAGCCCAATTAACCCACCGCCACAATACTTGTTCAAACTCATCAGTTTAACCGGCATCAGTAAGTTCAATACCCCATTTTCTTAACAGTTGTACGCTCCTCGAGCTCCGTGCAGTCTTTGTTCCATTTCTCTGAACTAGATCCACAATCTCTTTTTCAATTCTCAGAAGTAAAATTGAAGCGGACGATCTCTTGCTCTGGAAGATCCTCATGTTCCTTTCTCTCTAAAGAAAGTAAATTGCAGTGGTGAATGCTCCAAAAGCTATGTCTCTAGTTTGATCTTTTTTTGGAAACCCCAAAAATAGATTATGTGCTTCCTCTTTAACATCAGCAAGCAGATCTAAAGGTATTTCTAACTTTCCTTTCAGTGATTTCCATATAAAAGAAGAATAATCACACTGAAAAAATAAATGAGAAATTGATTCGGGATGATTATCACATAAAGGACACATGATATTCTCCATTGAACTAAAATGAAGAAGTCGATCTTTAGTATTTAATATTCCCAGTACTGCTAGATAAGATATAAAGGACATTCGTCTACTACTTTTCTTATGCCACACCACTAAAAATAAAGTATCAGATGGGTCCTTTAATCTTATATACTCCCATGTTTTATGAAAAGAGAAATCACCTCCTTCACACCATTCGTAAAAATCCTGACTTTGATTAGTATGAACTGGAATTGAGCTAATTTCTTCAATTAATGAATTTCAAGATGGAAAGCCTCATTTCTAATAATCATATCTGTAACACCCCGTAATTCTATAACGCTAAGATTCACAAATCAGGGCAGAATTAAAAGTTAAAATCAAAATCAAGGGAAATGGACTGCGCTATTGCGTACGTCTCGGAATTCTGCATGAAAACGAGTTCGAGTTTGTGTAAACCGGAGTCCGTATGAGGATGATATGGCCTCCGGAAGATTCAGCGAAGTTCAAATATCAAAACAGGTCAGGGTCAAAATTCAAATCGGACCCAGAATGGGTTGGGCGAGAATTTTCCCGCCCAAGGCACCCCGATCGACTGGGTAGTCGACCTGGGTCACCCAGGTCGACTGGGTAGTCGACCTGGGGGTCGACCCCCCTGCTTTTTCCAGCTTTCTGCATCTGGTTCATTCTGATGTATCTGGTCATGTTTTCTGACCAGGTTCGTCCACCTAACACTATATAAGCAGCCCTAGTCTCCTTCTCTATTCACAATTATTTTCTACCCTTATGCTGCAAAGATTCTTGGCGAACATGGCTTCTTCTCCTCCTCTTAATTAAATAATAAATAGAATAATATATAAAATAAATCAAGACGACGAAGCGCTGCTCAAGGTTGTCAAGAAGAGGTTCGAATCAAGATTAAAGCTTCAAGATAAGAATCAATGGCTAGCTCAAACGGTTTCTAGCAACGTCGCACGAATCATAGCAACGCCTTCTTTCTTTTCTAATCTGAATCTCTGTAAGTCAGTTATTTTTAGATTTGAACGTTTCTCTCTGTTCGTGACATGAAATTAAAGGAATAAAAGAATATGCCAAATCTTTCTATTCGAACCTGTGCCTATATCTTTGGACCTAATTAAGAACTGTTTTGATTCGATGACCAATTAGGCATTGCCTATGACTATGAACATTGCCTATGGCTATGAACATTGCCTATGACTAAGAACATTGCCTATGACTATGGACATTGCCTATGACTACGAACATTGCCTATGACTATGACTGTGACTATGAGGATTATTTCCTTGACTAAACCTATGCCTTTTATTAGAAAACATAAACTATTGCCAATGACATAACAATGGCATCTGTGATTAAACACCTATGATTCATGACTAGGAAAGTGTTGCGTAAGTTCTGTGATTATGAGATTGGGTCTAAACCCGATTATTTATTCTGCCTGTCCTTGGTTTTCTTTGGTTTTAGACCATGGGTATTTACCTATTAAGTTAGGTCTACCCATGTTCTTGAACCTGCATCTCTATTCTGTCTATCCTTTGTTTTAGACCATGGGAATTTACCTATTAAGTTAGGTCTACCCATGTTCTTGAACCTATGTCGTTATTCAAACCTTTTATGCCAGTTATTATGTCCATCCTTTTTCATAGCATCTTTGGTTCATTCCC
Source organism: Allium sativum (assembly GCA_030737875.1). NCBI lineage: Eukaryota > Viridiplantae > Streptophyta > Magnoliopsida > Asparagales > Amaryllidaceae > Allium > Allium sativum. Next base: position 449,801,376 of record CM060919.1, read on the forward strand.
TATTTTCTACGAGTCTAGATTTATCCATAATCTAGATTGAATCGCAATTATACGAACGGTGGGAATACGATTTGGGCATAATGTGAAATGTACTAAAAACATAGTTATAAACTTGGAATTTGGCATAAATTGGGAACATGAATTATGGCATGTTCATAGAAATACAAATTGGATAAATATAACATGAATTATAGGATGTGTAATTTGAATCTAGTATTGACTTGTAAATCTAGCATTTACATGAGTTATGAACTAGAATAATAAGTCTAGTTTGACATGAACTGTAATTAGAATGTTAAATCAGGATTGGATTAGCTAATTTGGCGTAATAAGTATATTGGTATAAATTTGAAATTGGCCATAATTGGGAATAACCGTCAGGTTTAGCAAAATCATGGTTAGTGACACTTAATTGGTATAGTTTACATACCAAAAGGCATAAATATGATATAGAGGGGGAAATGGGCCATAAGAATAAATGTTGACAGTTTACATTAAAAGGGTAATTAGGAAATAAGTAAATTAGGAATAATTTACTTATAGAATTTGGCCTAAATGAGGAAATGTAAATTTATACAAATTAAAGATTTATTAACGACATCTCTTTTAATGGTACACCAGAAAGTTCTAGGGTGACAGAGAGGATAGTGTCTAGGCTTGGGTTTGGAAAATACAAGTTTCCTACTCTCCCTGGCTATCCCTAACTGATCCGACGGACTAGATGGTTACTTTCAAAACCTGATTTGAAAATTAACCAAAACCCTTTTGAACTTAGAAAACACGAATATGCCTAACCCGAGGTTTGACTGAGTTGCGATGTAAACCTGCCCGGAACCAACCTGCACATCCAGTAATTGCAACAATATCTGTCTAATGTGAGTGGTAGCGGCTTTAATTTATTTACTTAAAGCTAGAACAAGAATGGTAGGGTTAAGTTAACTAAGACACTTAACCAATTCAACAAGATAACCAAACCGATGGGTGGGGTTAGGTTCATACAGACACAGTTAAGCTAGAATGGGAGGGTTAAGTCTATAGGAACACTTAACCAACTTAACACAGTCGAGCTAGAATGGGAGGGCTAAGTCCATAGGGACACTTAACCAAACTTATGGTAACAAGACCAGATTTGTAGGGGTTAAGTAACTAAGAAAACACTTAGCCAAACTAACATGTTAACTAGACTAGAAGGTGGGGTTAAGTAAAGTTGATACACTTAGCCAAATTAACATGTTAACTAGACTAGAGGTTGGGGTTAAGTAAATACACTTAGCCAATTTGATATGTTATCTGGGCTAGACCGTAGGGTTAAGTAAACTTGAACACTTAACCATCAGATTGTGATAAAAGAATAGGGTTAAGTCTAAACATGAAGGGATAATACTTAACCATTAATAACATGTTAGTTAAGACAGACGGGCAAGGTTAAGTTAAAAAGGAACACTTAACCAATACAGGGTGAATGGGTAGGGTTAAGTAATAAGAAATACTTAACCAATATAACTTGGTTTGTGGTAGGGCTAAGTCAACATGAATTACTGATACCACTTAACCAGTATAACAGGATGAATGAAGAGGGTTAAGTTGGCTTGAATTGACTAATGACACTTAACCAATCCAAATTGACGGGAAAGGGAACTAAGTAGTAAACCTTAGTTAAGAAAACAACGATTCTGAAAACTAAGTGGTAAATCTTAGTTAGTAAAACTAAGTAGTAATTCTTAGTATAACACGGGAAGGAGCGAATGCCCGTCTGAGTAGAAAGAAGGCTCCAACGAATTGGGTTAAGAAGCCCGAGGCTTCGAGGGGACGTGAGGGTACTCTTGGTATCCCTCTGTGAGGCTGCAGATGATCCTCCTGGGCTCACAGAGGTTAAGGTCTGCGTAGAAGAACCAGGGGTATGCCTTGGTTGCAATACATGGCAACCTAAAGACCAGGATGGAACGGCGTGATTCGACGAGAAAACGGTAGCCCTGTGATAGCAACTCGTCGTCTACCATCCATCTTGAGTCAATCGAGATACGTGAAGCGGAAAGATGGAGAAATCCAAAAGACCATATACTTGCTATCTAGTTATGGGTGAGGATGGCCATAGGATAGAGGGGCACCGGGGGCCGGCGTATAGTTCTCATTTTACAAGGTGTGCCTTTCATTAGTTGAGGGAGGGGTCAAGTGGGACCATAGCCACTGGAATAAAAACAGACCAAAGCATCTGCATCGGCAGATATCTGAAAGCTCCCGACCGAGTTCTGTATTCCTTGATTTGCCCTGTCACAGGACTCGGACCGCACATTACAGGACATGTGCATCTAGACAAGCGATAACGATTCGCGATACATGCGTGGGGAAGTATAGGAACATATACCACTCTAGGTAGTGTGTCCTAGACTTGGGGGCATCGTTTGACAGGTAGCATAATCCCTAGTTGGACTAGGTGGCATAAATCCTGAATCCGAGAAGCGTTCAGCAAATAGCGTAAACTCTAGTTAAATCTAGAAAGCACTTGTTAGAAAACCCTAGATTTGATCTAGGTAATAAATAATGAATGTATGCCGGAAGGCAATGGAAAATACAGGGATTGGGATCACGTTATCCTTACTAGTTGGGACACTAGATAGGCGGTGCAGAGATATAGAAACCAGTATAACAAGGAAATAATGAAGCGGCGAAAGTATTAGAGCGTATCCAGTTTATCTTATCTTACCATATCTTGTGACTACCTTGTCTAATCTTGTTGACCCTATCGTCATGGTGTAATCTTGTATTCAGTTAATTCATGTCGTTTTGTTTTTCCATGTTCACATGCTAGAAGTTACCGAACTTACTCAGGCTTTATGTCTGACTCTGTTTTTCTTTCGTCTTCTTTTCTTCCGTTCCCCCCCTATAGTAAAGGAGGGAATAGTTTAGCTCAGGTTAAGTTGGACTGCCACTCTTTCCCAGCTTGAAGATTTGTCGAAGTTTGCTTGGATTCTCTTTTCAGATGCTATGGCTAGCTCTTTCTAAAATCGGGGAATATAAATGTTGTTTTTATGCTTCTTTATTTTGTAAGACAGATGATACTCTGATATTGTAAAGAAACCATTGTACAAACTATTTTATCAATAAAGTAAAGTTTTATTTTCCGCTATTTAATTTCTATCTATCTTGTAATTTATCTGCATCTTTTACCCTAAATGCTCCATAGAACTTAGTGCATTCCCTTTGTGAGTGACACTAATGGATGTGGGGTGTTACACGTGGTATCAGAGCTGAAGGTTACCAGATCAGATAAAGGATTTGAAAAATTATTTTCAAAACGGTTTTTAAAGAAGCATTTTCAAAAGAAAAGATTTGTTTTAAAGGCGTATTCCCCAAAGCCATACACACTATCTTCTCTTCCTCTATTTGAATTCTTGTCTCCTTCTTTCTTGAGTCTCTGGTGCTCCTGGCTTTCTGGGAGGTAACCTCATCGAAGGGCAAATTAGTGTCCGGCTTCCATCAATGGCCGTAGTTGTTTCATCTACGGGTAGTTTTCTTTCGAAGCTTATAGGGTTTTCCCGACGATGGAGGCAGTTTTCGAGAGATTTGTCAACATGACTACACACAGAAGGGGATGAGGAGTTTGGCTAAGAAGCATAACCCTAGGATGAGGAATTCATGGATGTAGACTTAGCACATGAAGGAGGAAGAAATTATAAAACCTAAGACAAGAGGAAGTATCTTTACTAGGGTATGATAAGGCATATACTTAAGGACAAGGGAAAGAACGAGGACGAGATTTTCAGAAGGACAAGTACATGCTTTCGCCACCAATCGTACCTAGGAGAAAGGTAGTCCGGTTGGAAGAGTCTAGTTTTCTGTTCATACTATTTCCTTAGGTTCTAGCGCTTCTCATTTGTTCATATCCACTTCCATAGTTGGGTCTCTACACCATAGTACTTGTATAGTATAAAGATCCTACTAGAGTCTCAAATCCAATTGGTGGTCCGACCAGTTTATTTTTGGTTAGTAGGGATTTGAGAATAGCTATCGAGTTTGCTTATATCATCTCACGTAGATCGTCTAAATTCGGGGGAGATATTCCTTGGGTGCTTGTCTGATATTGGTTTAGGCCTTTGGGGCTTGTAATTGAGGAATGTCAAGTTCGGTTTGGATGGTTTGCGTGAGAGATGAATAGTTGTGGCAGGCACTCCAAAGAGCACGTAGTGACCTTTCGACTCTTATAGTTATGGCATGGCGGATAAGAGGGAAACCTCTAATCATCTTAGTACGTATACCTGGTACCGTGATTGACATCTGTTTATTTTGGAAATGGAGATCCGGAACTTCACAATCGTGAAGTTAAATTAGTTAAGATACAGTGGAGTAAAGCTCAAGAAGGCAAGATACTAGCATCATACCCTTTTCCTTGAGGGTGCATCCTTGATTTCTTTGTTTTAGGAGCTTAACGCATAATTGTTTCTCTCTTTCCAAAGTATATCACCTAGGTCGTATCTTCGATCCTTAGGTAGAAGCCAATGGATGTAAACATGTATTTGAAACATGTTATGGTTGATGGTTGCAAGTGGTTGCTAATGGTTGCTTGTGAATGCATATGCATACGTATTAGGCACTAGATCAGTTCAGACGCTTTCATATTGCATTTACAGATATGTATTTGTTTGTAAATTGAACTTGATATGTTATCATATGGGTGTTGCATATGGATGAATGGCCGTGCACGCATATAGTATTTACATAACTAGGGATGCTTGCATACATGGTTGGACGCATGGCACTGACATGACTCGCATTAAGGAGGTCGACTAAATCAGTAGACCGCCTGATTTTACAGTAGATAAAGACATATACACACACTATGCATATGAACATGAAAGCATTAGAAATCCTTTAAGGACAATGGATGCCTGTGAGTGAATGGTTGAGTAGATGGGTGATTGGATGGTAGGCACATTCTTCCTAACTTGAAGATTTCGGGGACGAAATCCTTTTAAGTGGGGGAGAATGTAACACCCCGTAATTCTGTAACGCTAAGACTCACAAATCAGGGCAGAATTAAAAGTTAAAATCAAAATCAAGGGAAATGGACAACGCCATTGCGTTCGTTTCGGAATTCTGCATGAAAACGAGTCCGAGTTTGCGTAAATCGGAGTCTGTATGAGGAAGATATGGCCTCCGGAAGATTCAGCGAAGTTCAAATTTCAAAACAGGTCAGGGTCAAAATTCAAATCGGACCCAGAATGGGCTGGGCGGGAATTTTCCCGCCCAAGGCGCCCAGGTCGACTGGGTAGTCGACCTGGGGGTCGACCCCCCTGCTTTTTCCAGCTTTCTGCACCTGGTTCGTTCTGATGTATCTGGTCACGTTTTCTGACCAGGTTCGTCCACCTAACACTATATAAGCAGCCCTAGTCTCCTTCTCTATTCACAATTATTTTCTACCCTTATGCTGCAAAGATTCTTGGCGAACATGGCTTCTTCTCCTCCTCTTAATTAAATAATAAATATAATAATATATAAAATAAATCAAGACGACGAAGTGCTGCTCAAGTTTGTCAAGAAGAGGTTCGAATCAAGATTAAAGCTTCAAGATAAGAATCAAAGGCTAGCTCAAACGGTTTCTAGCAACGTCGCACGAATCATAGCAACGCCTTCTTTCTTTTCTAATCTGAATCTCTGTAAGTTAGTTATTTTTAGATTTGAACGTTTCTCTCTGTTCGTGACATGAAATTAAAGGAATAAAAGAATATGCCAAATCTTTCTATTCGAACCTGTGCCTATATCTTTGGACCTAATTAAGAACTGTTATGATTCGATGACCAATTAGGCATTGCCTATGACTATGAACATTGCCTATGACTATGGACATTGTCTATGAATACGGACATTGCCTATGACTACGAACATTGCCTATGACTGTGACTGTGACTATGAGGATTATTTCCTTGACTAAACCTATGCCTTTGATTAGAAAACATAAACTATTGCCTATGACATAACAAGGACATCTGTGATTAAACACCTATGATTCATGACTAGGAAAGTGTTGCTTAAGTTCCGTGATTATGAGATTGGGTCTAAACCCGATTATTTATTCTGCCTGTCCTTGGTTTTCTTTGGTTTTAGACCATGGGAATTTACCTATTAAGTTACGTCTACCCATGTTCTTGAACCTGCGTCTCTATTCTGTCTATCCTTGGTTTTAGACCTTGGGAATTTACCTATTAAGTCAGGTCTACCCATGTTCTTGAACCTACGTCGTTATTCAAACCTTTTATGCCAGTTATTATGTCCATCCTTTTTCATAGCATCTTTGGTTCATTCCCTATTTTCTACGAGTCTAGATTTATCCATAATCTAGATTGAATCGCAATTATACGAACGGTGGGAATACGATTTGGGCATAATGTGAAATGTACTAAAAACATAGTTATAAACTTGGAATTTGGCATAAATTGGGAACATGAATTATGGCATGTTCATAGAAATACAAATTGGATAAATATAACATGAATTATAGGATGTGTAATTTGAATCTAGTATTGACTTGTAAATCTAGCATTTACATGAGTTATGAACTAGAATAATAAGTCTAGTTTGACGTGAACTGTAATTAGAATGTTAAATCAGGATTGGATTAGCTAATTTGGCGTAATAAGTATATTGGTATAAATTTGAAATTGGCCATAATTGGGAATAACCGTCAGGTTTAGCAAAATCATGGTTAGTGACACTTAATTGGTGTAGTTTACATACCAAAAGGCATAAATATGATATAGAGGGGAAAATGGGCCTTAAGAATAAATGTTGACAGTTTACATTAAAAGGGTAATTAGGAAATAAGTAAATTAGGAATAATTTACTTATAGAAGACATCTCTTTTAATGGTAAACCAGAAAGTTCTAGGGTGACAGAGAGGATAGTGTCTAGGCTTGGGTTTGGAAAATACAAGTTTCCTGCTCTCCCTGGCTATCCCTAACTGATCCGACGGACTGGATGGTTACTTTCAAAACCTGATTTGAAAATTAACCAAAACCCTTTTGAACTTAGAAAACACGAATATGCCTAACCCGAGGTTAGACTGAGTTGCGATGTAAACCTGCCCGGAACCAACCGGCACATCCAGTAATCGCAACAATATCTATCTGATGTGAGTGGTAGCGGCTTTAATTTATTTACTTAAAGCTAGAACAAGAATGGTAGGGTTAAGTTAACTAAGACACTTAACCAATTCAACAAGATAACCAAACTGATGGGTGGGGTTAGGTTCATACAGACACAGTTAAGCTAGAATGAGAGGGTTAAGTCTATAGGAACACTTAACCAACTTAACACAGTCGAGCTAGAATGGGAGGGCTAAGTCCATAGGGACACTTAACCAAACTTATGGTAACAAGACCAGATTTGTAGGGGTTAAGTAACTAAGAAAACACTTAGCCAAACTAACATGTTAACTAGACTAGAAGGTGGGGTTAAGTAAAGTTGATACACTTAGCCAAATTAACATGTTAACTAGACTAGAGGTTGGGGTTAAGTAAATACACTTAGCCAATTTGATATGTTATCTGGGCTAGACCATAGGGTTAAGTAAACTTGAACACTTAACCATCGGATTGTGAAAAAAGAACAGGGTTAAGTCTAAACATGAAGGGATAATACTTAACCATTAATAACATGTTAGTTAAGACAGACGGGCAAGGTTAAGTTAAAAAGAAACACTTAACCAATACAGGATGAATGGGTAGGGTTAAGTAATAAGAAATACTTAACCAATATAACTTGGTTTTTGGTGGGGTTAAGTCAACATGAATTACTGATAACACTTAACCAGTATTACAGGATGAATGAAGAGGGTTAAGTTGGCTTGAATTGACTAATGACACTTAACCAATCCAAATTGACGGGAAAGGGAACTAAGTAGTAAACCTTAGTTAAGAAAACAATGATTCTGGAAACTAAGTGGTAAATCTTAGTTAGTAAAACTAAGTAGTAATTCTTAGTATAACACGGGAAGGAGTGAATGCCCGTCTGAGTAGAAAGAAGGCTCCAACGAATTGGGTTACGAAGCCCGAGGCTTCGAGGGGACGTGAGGGTACTCTTGGTATCCCTTTGTGAGGCTGCAGATGATCCTCCTGGGCTCACAGAGGTTAAGGTTTGCGTAGAAGAACCAGGGGTATGCCTTGGTTGCAATACATGGCAACCTAAAGACCAGGATGGACCGGCGTGATTCGGCGAGAAAACGGTAGCCCTGTGATAGCAACTCGTCGTCTACCATCCATCTTGAGTCGATCGAGATACGTGAAGCGGAAAGGTGGAGAACTCCAAAAGACCATATACTTGCTATCTAGTTATGGGTGAGGATGGCCATAGGATAGTGGGGCACCGGGGGCCGGCGTATAGTTCTCATTTTACAAGGTGTGCCTTTCATTAGTTGAGGGAGGGGTCAAGTGGGACCATAGCCACTGGAATAAAAACGGACCTTAGCATCTGCATCGGCAGATATCTGAAAGCTCCCGACCGAGTTCTGTATTCCTTGATTTGCCCTGTCATAGGACTCGGACCGCACATTACAGGACATGTGCATCTAGACAAGCGATAACGATTCAGATACATGCGTGGGGAAGTATAGGAACATATACCACTCTAGGTAGTGTGTCCTAGACTTGGGGGCATCGTTCGACAGGTAGCATAATCCCTAGTTGGACTAGGTGGCATAAATCCTGAATCCGAGAAGCGTTCAGCAGATAGCGTAAACTCTAGTTAAATCTAGAAAGCACTTGATAGAAAACCCTAGATTTTATCTAGGTAATAAATAATGAATGTATGCCGGAAGGCAATGGAAAATACAGGGATTGGGATCACGTTATCCTTACTAGTTGGGACACTAGATAGGCGGTGCAGAGATATAGAAACCAGTATAACAAGGAAATAGCGAAGCGGCGAAAGTATTAGAGCGTATCCAGTTTATCTTATCTTAGCATATCTTGTGACTACCTTGTCTAATCTTGTTGACCCTATCGTCATGGTGTAATCTTGTATTCAGTTAATTCATGTCGTTTTGTTTTTCCATGTTCACAAGCTTGAAGTTACTGAACTTACTCAGACTTTATGTCTGACTCTGTTTTTCTTTCGTCTTCTTTTCTTCCGTCCCCCCCCCCCCCAAGGTAGTAAAGGAGGGAATAGTTTAGCTTAGGTTAAGTTGGATTGCCACTCTTTCCCAGCTTGAAGATTTGTCGAAGTTTGCTTGGATTCTCTTTTCAGATGCTATGGCTAGCTCTTGCTAAAATCGGGGAATATAAATGTTGTTTTTATGCTTCTTTATTTTGTAAGACAGATGATACTCTGATATTGTAAAGAAACCATTGTACAAACTATTTTATCAATAAAGGAAGTTTTATTTTCCGCTGTTTAATTACTGTCTGTCTTGTAATTTATCTGCATCTTTTACCCTAAATGCTCCACAGAACTTAGTGCATTCCCTTTGTGAGTGACACTAACGGATGTGGGGTGTTACAATATCCATTGTTTTCTCCGGATGCCCAATGATCTGAAGTCTATCATAACCAAGAAGATCTACCATACATTTACAATTTATCCACGGGTCAAACCATAGATAAGTATTTTCCCCTTTGAATATTTTCCTATTAAATAATTACCTTGAGTTTGATCTTAATTTCAGAATTGATTTCTATGTACAAGATGCATTTGGGTCACTAGACATTGACCAGAAAAAATCATTTTTACAATATCTGCTATGGATCCATCTACTCCATAAAGATGAATTAGATAGAAAATTCCATAATAGTTTCACACAAGCAACTTTTTTTAGGTCAGAAAATCTCTTCAAACCAATCCCCCCCTCATTCTTAGGTTTACACAATGTAGACCAAGCTACTTTATGTGCAGTTCCCCTCCAAAAAAAATCAGCACATAAGGACTGCAATTTATCCAAAGTGAACATTGGAAATTGATATAAAAGTAGCCAATATAAAATGATTGGGGTTAATACTGAATTGATAAGCTCTGCACGACCAGCACAACTAAGTAATTTAGTCTCCCAGCCTTGTATCTTGCTCTGCACTCTTTGAATCAGTGAATTACACTCAGAATAGTGCAGATAATTAGATGATAAAGGGACTCCTAGGTATTTAACTGGCAATGTACCTTAATCAAATCCCAAAATATTCCTTATTTCTGAATGATTTAAGACTGAAATACTAAAAAATATTTTAGTTTTTGTAGCATTGACATTCAAACCTGCAAACACGTTGAGCTTCAAAAAAATCATCTTTAGACAGTTTTCATTTTGACATGAACTTTTCCAAATACCAATAGGCCATCTGCATATAATAGATGAGAAATCACAGGCTGAACTTAACTGCTAGGCTGAAAAGAATTAGAAATGATAGCTTCATCCATTAGAAATGTAAAATATTGCATAGCCAGAGCAAATAAGTAAGGAGAAAGAGGATCTCCATGTTTTATTCCTCTTGTAGATGATATGAAACCCTTTGGAACTCCTTGAATCATTACAGAAAAAGTAGCTGTTGTCATGCATTCATAGATCAGATTTATAAAGTGAGTAGGAAACTGCATTAACTCCATCACATAACAAATAAATTCTCTATTCACTCTGTCATAAGCCTTCTGTAGATCTACTTTAACATTCATTTTTGGCATACCTGATTTCCTGAAGTCTCTCAACAATTCATGTGCAAGTAAAATATTGTCACCAATATTTCTTGTTTTTATAAATGCACTCTGATATTCATAAATTAGAAAAGGGAGGAAAGGTTTTAATCTATTACATAAATTTTTTAAAATTTTTGTAATAGACATTACAACATGATATGGGCCTGTAATGAGCAATTTCCGATGGTCTGTCATTTTTTGGTATTAGTGTTATAAAAGTATGATTTAAAGCTTTGGGAAGTTTTCCTGACTTAAAAATATCTGATATAGCATTTAGCAAATCAAATTTTATAGTTTCCCAATGCACTTTAAAAAATTTAACAATAATACCAAGTTTTCAACCAATTTCATTTATTAATGACCAAGGCCAAAGAAATTTAGTGAGGAATATTGAACTTGATGAAGTTAAAGAAGCTGTATTTTCTATCCATGATGAGTCTAGTCCAGGTCCAGTTGGTATTTTTAAAAATGTATTTTATAAAATGTTTATACATTCCTTTTAAAACGATTTCACTTCCATAACCAACTTAAATTAAAATCGAACATCCCATTTATGATCTCCAAAAGGATAATATTTTCGAAATGTCATATTTTGAAATTCAATCTTCTCAATATTCATTATAAAAATGAATAAAATTGATATAAAAATAAGTTCGAGTGATAATAGCATTTTCTACTTAACTCGGCTTCATAAATTTTTATATTTTGTGTCCGTCCAAAATCGGACATCAAAATCAATTTCTAATTCTCATTAAATATTATATTATAAAATATTCATGTTTATTCCGGATTGGAATAAAATCTGAACCAATATCCATATAAATAAATTTATATGGATTATATTCATCTTTAACATTCAACGATAGTTGCAAACAACTATCAACATACAAAATGAAATCCAATGTGCATATATTTTTCATGTGAGCTTTAATCAAATAATTGACGCTCACATAAATCCATCAGTCAACCGATTAACCGAAATTTCACACAAGGTAGATGTGTAAGTCAAATATCATTCCAAGACCCGTGTGGGGTTTTCAACCAACACAATTAATTATAATCAATCACTGACATACAATGCACACACCAAAGTCATAAATAAATAAATAAATACTCAACTACCAAATGCCATTTAAGGCTGCCACAAGTGTCCATCCACGGAGTATGAAATGCAAGTGTCACATATTCATACAACGCTTCTAATGCAAGAGATTTGTGAAGAGTTCATGTGTTGAACTCCAAAAGTTATATTATAACTACATGATGCCATTTCTAACTTGCAACCTAAAATGCATAAGTAGTCATGACATAATAGCCTAGCAATAATGTTTTGGTGAGTTGGTTCTCACCCGTAAGCTAAACCAATTCATCGCGACTCTTCTAATGTAGAATATTCTTCGCCACGCTTTCACCGTTTATCGCTTTTCGCACTCGAATTCGCCTCTCCAGCTCTAGAATTTGCATATGAACTCCAATCTTTACCAAACCTTATCACCAGCAGAAACGAGCCATTCCGTACAACTTTTGCCTAGTGAACTTTCTTCCCAAAACGCTCCAATTCGCTAGAAATTGCGAATCTTCGCTCCAAAACTGCAAACCAAACGTGTTTTTCGAGAAACTCCAAACTTCAAAATTTGATTGTGATATATCAAAATAGTAGAGAAAATCGTGATCTACAACTTTGGTCTTGAGGAGCCTTAGCCAGAAATGCATGGATTGAAAGTTATTAAGGAAATAAGGAAGAGGGTGGTTTTTGCAAAATGTATTTTGAGAAAAAATGTGATTTTTATAGGTTTGCGAGCACGTGGGTCCCACGGGGCTGCTACAATGGACTGGAAAGCGGTGGTAAAGGGCAGTGTTGGTTCTAGGGGTGGTGCTTTGGCCATGTGGGGGTGCTAGGTGGTGGTAGGAAGAAGCATGGAGGGGTTAAACTGCAAATAGGAGCTAAAAATTGTATTTTTAGGAAGTTAAGGGGGAGAGAGGAGCACGACAAGCGAGGAGGGGAGGAGAGTGGCTGCGTGGCGGTGTTGAGGTGGCGGGGGAGGCGCTGGTTAGCGGCGGGGGAGGCGCTGGTTAGCGGCGGCAAGGGAGTGGCATGAGGTGGTGGCCATTAAAGTGAAGAAAGAGGAAAAAGGAGGAAAGTGTAAAAGTGAAAGGGGAGGAAGAGAAGAAAGGAAAGAGGAGGGGGTTATTGCAAAATGGAAAGGTGAGTTGTGGATCGATGAAGTGGCACAATGGATGGAGAGGAAACAAAAACACTTCGGCCCGTTGGATGCTCTCCATTTGTTTTAAGTTTTAAAGCTTAATGTTTATAAAAGTGTGCTACTTAGCCTCCACCTCTTTTGATCGTACGATCACAAATTAATTCCCTTTTCTACGAGACTTTGACACCAACTATAAATCGTAATTCTGAATTCAATGGAATAGGCTTCGTTGAATTTTGAGTTCGTTTGACCTTCCGTTTTATTTTTCGATCGAGTTTGAACTAGGCTAAGAAATGTGATTTTAGCGTATCTTTTCTTCTTGTATGTACACACATTAATTCCAAAAATTATGCCCTTTTGGATTTAACCATTATTTGACGATACGAATTCAAAAAAAAAAGTGGAATCGAATTCCGAGATCGTCTCAACAATGTTCCTTTGTAAACTAACTGCCAGTTTCTTAGCAAATGTGTTTGCCTCGCACGGCCACATATTGAGTCCGTTTGGCGCGAATTTTGAAACCCATCAATAATTTGTTATTATGAATCCAACAAAATTGGTCTCGTTGAATTCTGAGATTCCTAACAAAATTTCACTTTTTAAGGGCTATGCGATGATTTTAAAAATCGAATATTTAAAATTTTCAAAAACAAAGCTTATAAATTCCATAGCGACTATTCTGAATTTTAATTTGCACATAACTTACAATTTATAAAGTGAAATCTCAATTTCTTACATTCGTTAGAAAGATTCAATTAATTCGATCCTAAGTTTCTTGTTTTATCCAATTTGTTTTATACAGAATTCTATACATTCATTCAAAGTTTAAATCTAAATTTCCAAACTACCGCGCCATTACGAGCTCATTATATATAAATTAAAATTTATAAGTTCTAACTTCGTATTAAATAAATTTCAAATTGTTTATTCTCAAAATAAACCGTTCAAAATATTTAATTTCCATGAAAATCAATTAAAAATAAAATTTAAGTTGGTTCCAAAAATACGGGTTGTTACGTAAGATATCTTAAACCAATAATTTGAATTCAATGCAAATTCAATTCAAATTCCATTTAAATTTGCAACTCTACTTCTCCAAATATAGCTAACCTATTACAGGGCATCATAGCTCCCGAAATGTCTCAAAAACAATATCAAAAGCAAACCAGAATAATTAGAAAAAACGAGCTAATACAATTCTAAAGTCAATGATTGTTATTGATGTCATTTTGGTCCCACGACAGCGATAAACAAAACAATTTCGACTATGCAAACTTCAAAATATAAAAAAAAAACCTCCAATCATGAAACTTATAACACTAAGTCTATGCTTTCCAAAACATCAAAATTATTCAATTTGGTAAAGAAATGAGATAGATATAACCAATACAATTCTCATATTTTAAATTCACTGTCGATGTCATCTATCCTCAGTGCAGCGACAAAGAGATAAAGTTTTAACTATTTAACCTCGGAATTTTGCAAAACTTAAACAAGAAATTGTAGTACATAATCTAAGCTTTCCAAAACTTCCATAATTATTGAATTCAGTTAAGAAACAAAAAAATTATGGTCAAACTCGTTTCATTTTTAAGCATAGAGCAAATATTTGTTTTGCTCTTGGGATAGTTATAGAATGACGGATTTTGAGCAAGATAATCTCAAAATTCCGAAAAACACAAGACATAAAACTTGTTGCACATGATTTAAGCTTTCTGGAACATTAAAAATCATTAAATTTCGTTAAGAAATGAGAAGATATGATCAAAATGGTTTCAAATTTAAATTTAGAAAATTCTATCAAAGATAGAATTATACTTCTGTTTTGAACCAGATTCAGGCCAATCAAACGATAGAATATCAAAAGGTGACCTGAAGAAAAAATGTTCCTTCTTGAATCTAGATTCCACAAAAAAAGTAACCTAAATTGGATAATAAACGTGGAAGTTATGGATGTTTTACTACTGTGTATTTCAGTAAATTCAGTATACATGAATTTGACAATATTTTACACAAAAGTTTCATTTCATGCTAGCAATTTTTGTGAGATTAAATTCACATAAGCAATTTGGCAGCGAGGATTAAGGAAAACTGAATTATTGAAGGATATAAAGCTCGGAAGGAGATGCTTTGCTACCTGAAATATTGACTACAACAACGTACAAGCATAGAATAAAGATTATTTCCTCAAGTTTAAACAAAAACGAATGAAATTGAGATTAAATACAACCTCATAAATGGATTACCTTCTATAGATCTGGTTTTAGGTGATAACGCTCTTTAGATTTGTTGTAGAGAATTGAAATCTTAATTTTGAAGGTTATGGCATGAGAGGTTCGTTGGATTTGGGGAAGAAGTTGTAGTTCTTTAGAAAAGAAAAGTACGTACATTTCCAGAGAATTCGTCAGTTTTCTCCCCTAGTGTAATGACCCGCAAAGCCGCAACATCAGAGTTGACTATGTACATCATACGTCCAACCCAAATATCACGAAAATACGAAACATTTTTTTAGAAGAAAAAGATAGAAGAAGAACAGAAACAACAACACAGAATCTCACATCGCAGCGAAACAAAATATAATATATCATATCTTTGAAATACAAAATCTTAACTGTATAACATACACTTATCAGAGTACAACACTTACAACACAGCGGAACAAAAACATTATATAACTAACGCTGAAGCCTCCTGCTCCAAGCTCCTTTAGATAGATCTGAAAAATCCTAAACTACTTGACTGCCCGTACAAATTTAGGCACCCAAGAGTTTAGGTAGAACAAAACAAAATAAACTCCGGGTCAGTCATGGGACTGGTATGAGTAAACAGTTTAAACAGTTTCAGAAAACTAAATGATATCTTATAAGACCATGTCGTATAACACGGAACGGGTTTTTCCCTTATGAAAATCCAAACACTTGACTTATCTTTCAAAATCCTTTTGAAAGGAATAATAATCTTTATATCAAAACTCCTTTGATATTATAATAATGTCTAAATCAAGTAAATAACAATCTAGTGGAACGTTTGCATCTCACGTTCCAATATATATACAATCAATCCCGCAAGCACTTATTGGGTAATGGATTTCCAACTCTGACAAGGTATGGAACCACCTTTCGCTAGTGTACCTCTAGAGAGGAATACACTGGGCTCAACAAGAACATCTTGCAACCCGGCCACACATGACCGACCACTCATTTCGCTTGAGTGTATCAAATGTATATCACCATCGGTTGGGATCAGCAACCGTTTCCCGAATAGGACAACATCAACAATAGATTTTTAGAGATAAATGAAACTCTAGATCAGGTGATTATACACCCTAATAGGTGCGACCTACATAGCCATGCTGCCTGCCCGATTTCTGTCATTTACCGGTTGATGAGGCTAGAAGCTACGCTTTATCATCACATCAGATTCACTTTGAATGCCACATTGTCAGATCCATCGACAATCACTAATTGACGTCTACAACAGTACATTACATGTTAGCTAAAGAAGTTTCCTTCTCCGCTTCCACTCTTGGTACGGTTGAAGAAATCAATGTACGTGACCTTTCTGGAAATACTCTGTCAGACATTCATCCATACGAGTCACCCAGGTTCAGGATGAACCGAAGGCACAGTTTCTATTAATAGAAAACGTCCTTGCACTCTACTCCATCTTCGATTATCTTCATATAATCTGATTCGAAACGCTACTGCCAATACGGAGTGGTTCTTTGGATAATAATCCAACAGGTCTCTCCATATTGACAACAATGTCAAAAACTTCGATAGTCTGTGATTTAACTATCGAATAAAAACAAGTGTTTCGATAGTCGATGATTTAACTATCGAAGAAAACAAGTGTTCATTCAACATATCAACAATCACTAAGCCTTTAATTAATATTCCATTAATTAAATCACTTTTCCATTTCTTTACCAATATTTGTTAACCAAATATTTTCAATAACCATACTGGCCTTTTTCGCTATTTGGAAAACATTTCCAAATATCGCCTTCCTTTATTTTCTAACTTTAGAAAATATATGCTATTTATAATCGGAAAATATTCCAATTACTTATCTCTTTTCCGATCTCGTTTATTTCTATACTTAGGAAATATTTATTATTATATTTCCAAGCTTACCTTTATTTGGGTTAAAACAGATGTTGTGTAAAACATCGTTACGACAACCCACATACTATATTCAACTAACTCTTATCCAACACTGATCTTCGAGCCTGAAATCTTACTATTTATTTGTTAATAATGAAATCAATCAAGTTGGGGTATAACTACCTCTCAGACCTTGACTGAATAACATTTATAACGTCAAAACAGATAAGACTACTTACTCGAATAATCAATACCATACAACTAATTCTTCACTTTTAAACACATATACACTTTCTCTTTCTATTCTTACGAGATTTTATTCTTATACTTCCTTTTTGATTATACTATTCTATTTCTAAGTTTGTTTCCTTATCGACTTCTATATATATCGATACGTTGATTTCTAACTATCAAATTATCTTAAAAATATTCTAACTCCTTAAATTTCCGAAAAAAATTTGCCATAACCTCCTTTGTACCGGGAGCATCGGGATATTTCAAATAGCCTCCCATGGCCCTAACCAATCCAAAAAGAAAAAGAAAAATCCAAGCGGCTTCCCGATACGGCGCATAAAATCTCATATATGAATTAAATACATACCTTTTGTCGGGCATTCTATCTATATCTCTTTTAACACTTTATTCCATACCTGTCTCCTGTATATCTATACCTGCCCAATCTATTTTAACTATACTAATCGTTTTATCTCCATTCGTTAATTAATTTGTTAATTAACTCCTTAGTATGTTTCACTTTTATATTTGAACATAACATGTTCAAATATATTTTAACTTGTTTACAACTAATTTGAACTCCATTTTCAACTTACGCTTCATATTCAATTTTGAATATGAATCCTCAAATTCCCTTTGAATGCTATATTCAAATTCCATTTGAATTCTATTTGAATTTTATATTCAAATAACATTTGAATTTCTATATTCAAATTCTATTCAAATTCTATATATCAAATTCTATACTCAATTCTCTTTTCAAATTTCATATTCAAATCTATATTCAATTTCCATTATTTAAATCTTCTTTATTCAAATCTCATTTGAATTTCTATATTCAAATCCCCTTTGAATTTTCTATATTCAAATCCTCTTTGAATTTTCTATATTTAAATTCTATGGTTTAATTTCCTTTATTTGAATCCCATTTGAATTTCTATATTCAAATTCTATAGTTAAACTCCATTTGAATTCTATTATTCAAATTACATATCAATCTATTTGAAATCTATATTCAAATTCCATTTCACTTCTCTTATATTCAAATCCCATTATTCAAATTCTATTTAAATTACTACATTCAAACGCCGTTTGAATTTCTAAACCCAAACTCCATTTAAATTTCTATATTCAATTCCTTTAAACAAGTTTCGATTTCAATTCCTTTTGAAATCGATATTTCTACTTTTGGAAAATAGATTTCCCTTTTCAATTTCACACTTGTATTTTTATTTCTGAATTATCCAATGATAATTCTTTTTACTTCATTTATAAACTTCGTTTATAAAGGAACTACTTGTTTTATGTTTCAAAGAAAGATTATATTTCAAATCTATTTAAAAATTCAAATTCTATTTTTCTAAAATAGAATTTCCCTTTTAAATCTCAAATACCCCTTTTTGATATTTTTATAAATCAATATTCAAGCCCCAGTGATATTTTAAACAATCAAATCAACCAATTTTCAATCATTTGATTTTTAGTGCATCATATATGAATATATATGAAATCAAACAAACAACAAACATATAATATATTTTTGAGGAATCCAGTTGGATTCCTCTAACCTGTTTTCCTGCATCCACAGAAGTCAGCACATAAATAATACCATCCTGCTTCGAGGCAGGATATCGTGGTATAGAAGGTCATCCACTATCATAGCGTGGGGCGTATAGTATCATCCGCTAATGGTACTGCGGGCATCCGCTAATGAGACTGCGGGAATCAATCCAACCATCAACCCAATATATATATATATAATAGTCAACCCTAAATAACTAATATATTTAAATCAACCAAACAGCATTCAACAAGCAACAAACAATTATTTTTTAACGATATAAAAATAATTCTAACTAAAAGGTGGGTGAGATTTACTCACCGGAATTTTCCATTGCTGAATATCCTGTTTTAATTGTGTACCGGTGCCGCTACGAAACTCGAGTTGAATCTGTCTTGTACCTATGGTGATTTAATTTTATAAAACGACTAAGCTATTATTTATTTACATTAATTACTAAAGTAAATAAATAAATATCTAAGTATTTTAAAATTTTGGAAAAATAATGTATACCTTAATCTCATTTAACCCTTCTTCTCTACCATGATAAAATTCGAACCCTTCTCTACTGTACTAAAATTTGAACCCCTACTTCCTGAAAATCTCAACTTCAAACTGAACAAACTAGGCCTTATTCATGCCAATGAGTTCATCATCTCAGCCTTCGAACAACTCCAGTACCCCAAGATCGGACACCGAACACCTTCAACCTTGACGTCACTCCTTAGAACCCTACTCTGGTCATCTTCCACATCACGGTTTTCCCAAGCACCCAAAACCGTTGTTACTCTTCAGATAAGTCCAATCGCACCCTCAGTTCTTCCCCTATACTGCCTTCGAGTCCATCTCCTTATCTCCTCGTGCAATCACCTCGCGACGTCCCCCTCGAATCCCAACAGAAACCACAACTCCAGAACGAGCATCTCTACCTGCTGTCGAGTTTCAAAGACTCGGAGTCTTAATTCCCGATCCACGATCCTCCTTTTGTTTCAACTCACGATTCCAGGAATTGTTCAATTCCATGGCGATTTGACTAAATATTGAATTTAGAAGGACTGAAGAGGATATCGGCCTTGGGTGTTTATTTCGTTCAGGAGAAATTAAATGAAAGGGAAAGTTGGATATTTCCTCCATTTGATTTTTAAAAAAAGAACGAGCAGATAAATCTCGAGGCTTTCAATCTTATAAGGAGGATTCACGGTTGAAGAAAGGCCACGCTTGTTCAATTCTGTGGAGGAGAAAGGAACACTCAACGGTTTTATTTTCGTGAAATGTGGAATGAAGAAGGCCACTCAAATTATTTTATTTTAATTCAATTAAACCGATATCCTTAAATCAAAATACACCCTGATTCTGAACTCCTTTCTGAACCCAACAACTGTCAATTCTAGGGTAAAACCACTATTTCGGACACACTGGGATAAGTATCGAAGTCCAGTTCGATCATCCGGAACAGGTATTAACTTAAATTGATATAAATTAAATTTAAAACCATTTAAATTCTTCGATAATAATTTAATATTATTATTCGAATTTAAACAGAAGTCTGAACTGTATTTAATTAAGTTGTAAATCTCGAACTGAATTATTTTTCGTATTACGATGGTTTAATATATTCGATATTAAATCGAAATTGATTATTAAATTAATAACTTAATATAAAATTCCATTTATATTATCCACCCAATATTTAAATCCGTATTAAATATTTTAAAATTAACCCATAAGAATCTGGGTCATTACACCTAGTCAAGCCCATTAAGACCTTATTTAAGCTATTAGTCCATGTATTAACTTAAGGAAGGTAATTAATGCTATTAAAGTCTTGTTTACACTAATTTCTCAATGTTTATATCTCCAATCACCAATGTAACTTTAAAAATTATAGAAAAAATGTATCCAAGGCCACAACTAAAAATACAAATATGCATATTAACATGGTTTTATCTAGTTTTAAAAAAAATCACTTAATTACACATTACTTACATTTTCCCCAAAAATAAGCAATTAGGATTTAATTTACACAAAAAAATGAACATGGTTAATATTTTATTTGTTCATAACATACAATCTTAACCCAAATGAGTTCTTAAACTAAAAAATATTATTATTCACACTTTTATAAATATTTTATAGAAAATTTAACACGTCTTTAATATTTATTTCACGTAGACTTATTTCAAATGCACATATACACAAAATTTTCCTTATAAAAGATTAATTACAATTTGTAAACAAAATCTTCTAGGAATTTCTCAAATTTCTATTTATTAATATCTTCGCATTTTTATTATTTCAAAATCAACATTTCACCATACTTATTAGTTCCCAGATCTTAAATGCACATGATTGTTTATTTACCTAACTTAACATTAAATTTTCACTTGCACTCAAATTTACACATATACATACCCAATTTAATTTAAGCATAAGATTAAGCTTATTTTCATAAGCTTAAATTTCCATTCAACAACAATTTCCCACAATCACATTTTATTCATTCTTAATGAAAAATATTCATTTTATTAAATTATCTCCTAATTTATTAATTAACACTAAGTTTATAATTTAAAACCTCATTATAACTTCACTGTTAGCTTAACATGTATAAGACCGGGTTGTTACAGGATCCACAGTCTTTCCTCTTAAAATAGTGAGGAAAGGCTGTAAGCCACTTAGTGGACGGATCACAAAACCTTGTTATAATAGTTAGACAATCAGTTTATCTCCTGTACTTAATGCATTTTATTATTTGTTATAATAAAAAAGTGGTACATACCACTTAAAAACTAGTCAGCCTTGCAAAAACGCGACATTTCATAAGGGGATGTATGAGTATATGAGGCTATTGAAGCATTGGCGCATGATTTTAAGAATACCATAATATAATTTCCTTTATATATATGTGTGTGTGTATATATATATATATGTATGTATTGGTGGTACGAAACATTTTCTGATATTATGAAAAAAACCATATGATGCAAAGAATTTGAACTATATTTATGGATTATTATTTTTTTGAATTTGTTCAGAAGGGAAACCGATCGGAGTTGCAAAACACTCTCTAGTGCACCAGCCCGGTCCAGGAGCACCACATAAGTGGCTGATCTTAGCGTATGCACAACATAAGCTCTTAGCATGTCACTTTGGGTTTCGAACCCGTGCCATTATATTTATGGATTAAAAAAAGAATATGGATACTGTATAATTTTTCAGGAATCATGTTTAAATATAGAAATTTAGGAAAGTAATCGTGAATAATATTTATTTTCTTAAATAATTTTGAGTTTTCAAAGGAAAGAAATGAGATTTTAATGTTTTTGGCTAATATCTAGTAATCATTTAGGATTGCAAAATTAGTTAGTTATTATAAAAAGTATTATGTTAGGCACTAGTTAATTATTGAGCTAATTTTTGAAAGGCAAAAGGAAACTATATCCACTATAACAATGTACAAAGTACAACAAATCTCAACTGTACAAATAATAGCATTGAGAAAAAACAATGAAATATACAAGAAATTTAGAAAAAAAACTCAATGCTAATAAATGAATTCAACAATACTTGCAACAGCTAACTAACTCCAATGCAACTACGTCATCCACACAGTTTGAATCCAAAGCAACCTGCTACCAAGCAAACCACTGCCAATCAACCAGAAAACTCAGTTGAACCCAATGCATCAGCACTCACAATCGTCTAGATTTCCTTAAAATAGCATTACGAATCACTCGGAAAAGCTCATCTGCATTCATAACCACTGAATTGAAAACTCTTCTATTTCTTTCTGCCCAGATTTCAAATACAAAAATTTTAAGAATCCTTAAAAGCATCAAACTCCTACTAGACTTCCATCTTGTAGCTTTAAACAAATTAAACCATTCATCTCGACAGCTACTAGCTGGCTGATGATACTTCCCATAAACAAGTACACGCCTCCATAATTGAGAAATAAAAGAACACTCAAAATATAAGTGAGTGTTACATTCTGCATCCTCCCCACAGAGTACACAAACATCCTTAGGTATAAGCCCCATCTTAAACAACTTGTCTTTCGTATTTAAAGCATTGGCCATAATTTTCCAAAGCAAAAAATTCTGTTTTGCATTATATTACAGGAAAATAGTGTGAAGGACAAAAAGAAGGAAAAATTATTTCAAAAGGACAAGAGGCAAAAAATTAGACAAAAGGACAAAGTGTAGTGTAAACTTTGAAATGATAGTGGGCCCCCGAATTCAAAGTTTAGTGTAAATCTGTCCTTGAAACTAAAGTTTTTGTTGACTGTCCTTATGGGTAAAGTTTTGGTTGACTTTGTCCTTATGGCTAAAAAAACCCCTTTGCATTATTCATTAAATTCCATATTCTTTTATACCAAGGAAAGGAAGACTTATCTCCACTAATTAAATCATAAACAAGTTTTATAGAGTGCTTCTTCCCCATCCATGATATATTTCCAACTGCAGATTTAAAACTTGATGAAATTTCTGACCACAACCTTCTTAACATAGTAGAGCTACTGTAAGGTAGTAGCAGATCACCATTGTGTATCAAATCATCCACAGTTGTAGAATCTGGTATTCCACTGTTCCTCCTCAAATTATATTCAACAACATCACTCAGAATTAGCCCTCTACCTGCCCAAGGAGAATGCCAAAAAGATAAACTTGGTAGTTTCCTAGCAGAACATTGAACAAAAGGTAGGAAAAGTTGTATGGGCTTCAAGGTTTGCCTTCAGCTCCAACTGCAGAAACTTGGTATAGGCATGGTCCAGAAGTTTTTCTTACCAATCAGATTAATTCTCACAAACATAGACCATAAACTTGCATCATCAGAAAAGATTTTAACAATATATACTGACATGGCAGCTTTGTTCCACTGAAAGAGGTTGATAATTCCTAATCCCCCATTCCTCTTATCTTCACATAATTTTGAAAATGCAATAAGAGTAATTTTCTTGGTAAAAGGATCACCATGCCATAGAAATTTATTCATGGCACTAACCACCATATTAATGAGCTTTAATGGAAGAATGTAATGTCTAGAGAAATATGTAGTCATTGACGTAATAATAGATTGTATAATAGTAAGCCTACCAGCTTGAGAAAGTTGACAAGAAGGCCAAAGCTTCATTTTCCCAATTATTTTTCATACAAAGGCATACAATTCTCTTTAGAGGTCCTTCCAGTGAAGAGAGGTAGTCCTAGATATTTGGAATTATCAAGTAAGAGCTGCAAACCAGACATGACTACTAATTCATCCCTACTTGAATCACTTAATCCATCTATCTTGATATGTGATTTGAGAAAATTGATTTCCAAACCAGTAATCTCATTAAAATACTGAAGCACTGAGAGAATGCATTGAATGTTGCTCAAGGTTGGTTTAGTGAAGATAACGAGATCATCAGCAAAACACAAATGAGTAATTACTGGATTTTTACATCGAGGATGTAACTGTAAGTTTCCCAACTTTACTTGATTAATAATCAAAGAATTTAGAAGCTTCATAACACAAATGAACAGATAAGAGGAGATGGGTTCACCCTGTCTAACACCATGCTTTCCTTTAAAGTAACCATGTAACATACTATTCCTAGCAATTGAAAACATTGGAGTGGAGATGCAAGTATAAATCCAAGCCAAAAACGGTTTTGGAAAGTTCATTTTTGACAAAATAGCAATTAAGGAAGACTAGGATACACTATCAAAAGCTTTTTTAATATCTAGCTTTAACATGCAACGAGGAGATATATTCTTCCTATCATAACCATGAAGCAATTCTTGAGTAATCAAAACATTATCACAAATAGGTATACCAGGCACAAAAGCAGATTGGTTGTTGGAAATAAGATTTGGAAGAAAAACTTGAATTCTATTAGCTAAAACTTTTGAAACTATCTTATAAATCACACTACAGCATGAAATAGGCCTGAAATCTGATACACAAGGAAGGATTTTCCACTTTAGGAACCAAAGCAATAAAGGTTGCAGTTAATGAAGGAGGCAGAACATTTGAGAGGAAAAATAATTGAATAGCTTCAGAAACATCATTGCCAATAATTCCCTAACATTTTTGAAGAAAGCATGCATTATAGCCATCAGGTCCACCAGAACAAAAAGGATCCAAACCAAAAACTGCTGACTTAATCTCATCATAAGTAATAGGTTTAATAATCTCCATGGATTGACTAGTTGATAGAAAAGGAAGATCAAAGCAGAATAGTGGAGCAACATTCTTAGAAGGTAAGGAATTGGGAGCTAATATAGAACTAAAATAGCTAACAAAAGCCTTGTCAATACTTGCTTGAGACGATAAAAGATTACCTTCAGCATCATTAATCATAACAATAGCCTCCTGCACTTTACTGATTTTCAGAGAATTATGAAAATACTTTGTATTCCTATCAGCCTCCAGGTCCCTCATAATAAAAGCTCTTTGTTTCGAAGAAAGAAATTCAATATCCAGCCAATACTTAAGCTTATCTTGTAACTCCTTCTCTAAACATTGAAGTTGAGTATTGCATGGACTCCCACTTAAAGAATTATGTATTTGAATTAGCTCAGATCTCACAAGAGTTGACTGCTTGGAAGCATCTCCAAAAGCATGAATGGACCAAGCTATAAGATGTATTTCTAATAGCCTCAGCTTGTAAAGCAGTTTATCCATGGGATTTCTACCAAAACTATGCTTCCATACCTGCATTAATATATTGGGAAAATCTTCATGTGATAACCAAAAACTAAAAAATTAAAAAGATAGGAACAGATGTTAAGAAAAGAAGTATTGACAAAGTTATGATCAAGCTTGCAGGGAGTAGGATTTCCAGAATGATTTTTGTTAGACCAGATATAAGTAGGGCCGAACCAATTAAGCGAAAACAGATTAGATCTAATAACAACTTGATTAAGAGGTGTTGTCATTGACAATGAGAGTGAAACCACCCAATTTTTGTGAGGATGAGAGCATGCAGTTAAAATCCCCACCTAACAACCAAGGATCACCATGAGGATTTAAGAGATTAAGGTTGTTCAAAAAACTTGCCTCAGAGACAAAGCATTATGAGCATAAACTGAAGTGAAAAGGAAAGAAGAGTTATTAGGAAGATATACACAATTATAATGAATAAACTGATCTGAGGAAGATAATTTTGTAAGACTAAAATACTGAGGATTCCACAAAGAGAGAAGATGTCCAAAGCTTGCATCAGCAAGATTATAATCTGATTTCCGTCTTGGAGATATAAAAGACACTGCTTTAGATGTTGATAACAAATCCAGCTTGGTTTCAGAAAGACATAGAAGTTGAATATTGTTGCTATGAATGAAGAATTTAACTTCACTTTGCCTTGAGGGAAGGTTTATCCCTCTAATATTCCAGAAACAAATAGTATGTATCATTTCCTAATTGGAGGAGATTTTGTTGAAAGAGCAGGATTCTGCCTTGTATTTCTTTTCAAAATGGATTCCTGACTTCCACTTGGCATTACATCATCTTGTTTGAAGTCAATTCCCTCATCAACATCATCATTTGTAGCTGAAGTCAAAACAGATTTCTTCTTTCTACCCTTCTTTGTTTTAAAGCTTACTTTGTTGCAGAATCTACAAAATCACTAACTAATGATTTATGAGGAATAGTGGTAAAGTTCTTCTCATTAAACCCTGATGATGATGATGAAACATTAATACCACCAGATTGATTAGGAGGAGGTGAAAGAATAATGTCTTTAGGAGGAGAAAGATGGGAGTACAGAGAGGAATTGCAATTATAAGAGGAGGATGAAGGAATGTGAAAACTAAATGAATCACTAGAATGATTACCCTATGATGAAGAAAATGAGGATGAGCATGATAATGAGCTAATTGAGGATGTCAAACTTTGAGAGTGAGGATTGATATTGAAAGATACAGAAGAGTCTGAAGCTGGTAATTCAAAAAGAGAGGAAAAAGGATACATAATTTTTGAAATAATTGTTTATTATTTATTTCTAGGTATTTTGGTACATAAGTTTATATATGTTGATTGAATAATTGTTGAATGCTAATTTGTTTATATATGTATGTGGGTGTATTTTGGTTAATCTTTTTTATCTTATTTTTCGGATTTATATATATATATATATTGTTGACGTCAAAAGTTGGTCATTAGTCACAGTCAACACCCAATCGTGTGAATGACACACAAATAACGATTGTGAAACGTAAAAAGGTAAAGAGAACAGGGAACACACAAATTTTTATAGTGGTTCGGCAAAAGACTATGCCTACGTCCACTTTATATGTGTTGATTTTCTTTTGATTGCATGTAATTTGCTTTTCCTGTTTGAAGAAAAGTGGGAGATAAGAAGTTTTTAGAGGGATGAGAGTTGGCTATTTGAGGAATAAGCTGAGAGTATTCTTCTTTCAGAGTTTGAAGTGCCAAGAATTCACCATCTAAAATTCACATGCCCTTCTTCTTTGGGGAAGAGGGTATTTATAGGTGGAGTGATGTGCCACCACGTGGCCTTCCTCTTTTTCGGAGCCCGCACACGTGGAGCTTGAACATTGGTAGCAATTATGGTGATAGGACCCATTCCACTGCTCATTTATAGTATCCTCGTAAGTAGCGGCTTACGTGGCCATCATGGTGAGGCGTATCAAAAGCACAGCTTTATCTGGATATGGTTGACCGCCTTTATTGTCTTAAAAGTTGAAACACCCCACCTCCGTTAGGGTCACTTACAAAGGGAATGCTATAAATTTTGGTGGAGGTTTATAAGTATAACTCACAGATACACAAGACAGATATAAATACACATATTTTTTTAAATAGCGGAAACAACAGCAACTTTTATTTCATCAAAATACATGTCATACAAACCATACCATAATTGTCTTACAATACTTCCAAAACATTACATTTCCATAACTGTCTTGATTATCAAAGAAGCATAAAACATAAAATAAAGCAGCAAAATCCCCATAATGAAATCCAAAACCATGATCCAAGCAAAAGAGACCAAACCGTACATCGATTGTCTTCAAGCTTGCAAAAGAGTCTGACTAAGCTGAGTTGTTTCCTCCCTGTTGACCTTGGGGGGGGGAACGAAAGAAAAGTAGACGAAAAGAAAAACGGAGTCAGAAATAAAGCCTGAGTAAATCTAGTGACTTTTCAGTATGTGAAAAAAAGGATATGATAGACATAAACTGAAAACAGGATAGTATCATAACTAAGGGAGTGTAGTCTAGAATCGAACATACTATCGAACCCACGCTATATCTCTGCATTTGCTAGAATTATTCTAACCGACACCCCATGCTGAGGGTGAAGTGATCCTTTTTGTTTTCTAAAGATCGGCTCATACTCGTACGTGTGTCTTACGGCTACCCTAAGAAGTGTAGATACCTATGATAGTCCCACCATGGGGTGTATCAAGACCCATGGTGGCGGCCCCGACACAATTACTAGAAGGCATAGGATATACTACTGGTGCCCCCAGTGCCCTGCTTGTCTGCTCCGAAGTGCATGCACGACCGCACACAGTTAGACCTACACTGTGCACCTAACATTGCCGTTATTTGACCGCTTACAATCAGCCCAGTAATCGTGCCCCACCCTGCCTAGTTTCAGGGTACCGTTGATACCTAAATTGGGTTACTGCTAAAACGGGTCCCTATGTTACCAGGGTTTTCTAGTCAAACATGTTATGTGGTTAAGTGTATGTATATACCTAACTCCCACCCATCAATATTTGTTAACATGTTGAATCTTGGTTAAGTGTTTTCAGTTGACTTAACCCTACTACCTGTCCTTAGCCTCTTGGAGCACCGACCACTCACATTAGACAGATATCACTACGGTTATTGGATGTGCCGGTTGGGTCTGGGCAGGTTTACACCGTAGTTCAGTCTAACCTCGGGTCTTTATTGGGCTCAATGTTTAACCACCCACATTGGATAGGTATTGTTGTGACTACTGAACAACCGGGCGGGTCCGGGCAGGTTTATGTCACAACTCAATCCAACCTCGGGTCAAACATGTCATCTTTTCTAGATTTACATATTTTATTATTTATGCAAACGTCATGTCGTCTTTTAATTTGGGTATAACAATTTATACCGCTAAAATGTCACAGTCGTTGGCACGCGCCAAACATGCCAACATATTTATTATATCATGTTTTACACCCAACGCTATTACCCCCGTTTGTACGTACTAATGTTGGGCTCGACACAATTCAGCCCAACTTGATAAACGTGAGAAAAGGGGAAGTCCAGAACATATAATATTTATATGATACATAGAAGGTGTAGCGCATGAACTTGCAAATTAGCGTTAACATAAACATTGGATCATGTGAACTTGCATTCAAAATTGGCATACAACTAAATGGGTGTCACATAGGATGGCATATGTAGATTTATACAAACTTGGGTTTTAACATATTAACTTGGCATAATGTCGAACACAAAACTAGCATGTTGTAAATTAACCCAAAAATGTCCAAATCTAATATATAGTCTATTTCCACATGAACTTGCATAGTTTATGTAACCCAAACTGCATTTAACATATCTCTAATCATACTTGTAATGGATCTAAGATGTATGCATAAGTTTTGAGTCATGTAGGCATAAAAGATCTCAGATCTAGGATATGTTTACAAAGTATATGGCCCATGATATCAACATAAACATAAAGGGGATAATAACTTAAACATAAGAGGGATCTAATCATAGATTTTGCCACAAACTTGCAATTGCAATTACAATTACTTTCATATACAATCGTATAATAAACTTGCATCAACCCATTTATGCCACTAATCAATACACATAATCACGATAGAAACATCACAATACACAAGATCTACATCATTAAACAACAACAATACAATTCTATTCTCAATTACATCGTATCACATCATAATTTTATTCAGATTCTGAAAGACCACTATACTTACAACGTGTGACGAGATCTTGTTTTCTGATTTCTGTTTTCTGAATTTGGAGGTGCTCTCCATTGGGTAGCAATTTGTTGATTGATTTGATTAGACTTTAATTTGCTTCTTAGTTTGATTCTTGGCGGCTACGATCACTCCTTCCCGGCAGCATGACGACTCCTCTCTTATTTTCTTATGTGAATTAGTTGAGTCTTAGGGTGTATTTATAGAGTTTTCAAGTTAATTTGAGCCGTCAGATGCAAACAGGGAGGGAAATCAGACCGTACAGCACACCAGAAGTCGAACCAGGGTCAGACCCACCTGGTCAGGCCGACCGGGCAAGTCGACCTGCAGGTCGACACCCAAGTCGACTGCGCAGTCGACTTGGGGGGCCAGGTCGACTGCTCAGTCGACACTAGTGTCGAACTGGTCACTGGGCAGGAATTTTCCCGCCCAGCCCAGTTTGAACTTGAATTCAAATTTTAAAACCTGTTCTGAGCTGTTTTTGAATTTCAAATTTATTCTGAAACTTCCGGAGATCATAACTCCTTCATACGGAGTCCGTTTCACGCAAACTCGGACTCTATCTCAACCAGAATTCCGAGACGGACGCAATGGCGTAAGCCGTTTCCCTTAATTCTTTGATTAGAATTAATTATACTTTTAATTTATGAATTTCACTGTTATAGAATATATGGGGTGTTACAAAAGTCGTGCTGAGCATTTGATTGACTCAGCTGAACATTTCCATGCAGATCCAGGATATTCGGTCGATGTGCTTCTTGTGGGAACGGTTTACTCGGTCAACTGGGAGAGCGAATCTTCCGGAGCGAGTTACCAACTGAAAGGAACTGGCTCGGGCCGTCGCCTAAAGAAGGTCTGTTTCGATCGAGCTTTGACTGGGCTTTCTGGAGCATGAATTGTCTGAATTGGCTGATTGCGCAATGCTGAAGGACGCATTCCTGGATATTGGGCTTCGATCTGATTCGTGATAGCTTTTGCCAAAAAGTTGGTTAACACTTTGCCCCTCAGAATATATCTTCTTCGATAGAGGGAGGTGTGTTCTGAAATGTGATTCAAAGCACAATAATTCGAGTAGCTATGGTCATACCAGACTATATTAAGGTCGGAAATCCGATGGTCTCAATGGTTGTATTAAGACCGAAAAACCGATGACCGAAGCAGATCGTATTAAGGCCGAGATGATGATCACTGACTTCAGTTGCAAGATTTAGTACCTACAAAGACAAAATGAGCCATTCTCAGTCTGGAGAAGGCTTCAGTTTAATCGATCGAGTATTGAATATACCGGACCTAGAGTCATGGACGAGCATTTATTACACTTAACTTTGAGAGATGACGAGTATTAACCATACTCGGCTTATGGAGGTGGCGAGTATTAACCATACTTGGCTTACGGAGGTGGCGAGCATTAACCATACTTCGCTTACGGAGGTGGCGAGCATTAACCATACTCAGCTTAAGGAGGTGGCGAGTATTAACCATACTCGGCTTATGACAAGTGTTTTTTATGCTCGACGAGTAGCAGATGCTCTTGGTTCAAAAAAGGGGGGCGAGTGTCATCAATACTCGGCTTACATCATCCAAACATAATCCATGTTTGCAAAAGAAAATTCATAGTCGTTAAAGAACTATTACAAAGACAAGTGAAAATAAATTCTAAGAGGACAACAATTGATTCCAGAGCATGCCTAGGAGCTAAATCCTAACCTCATACATGTGTTCATCAAAGTGTCTGTTTTATTGAATACATCAGAAAAGAAATTTAAACTTAATTAATAATAATGCCATGAGTGCTAGTCTCAGGGTCCTTTCCGTTTCTATGAGCTCGAGGACCGACCAGAGGAGCTTGGGAAGAAGATTGTGGTGGTAAGGCCGTTGCATTATACTTAACATATTCGGGAAGCTCTACTCGCCTGACTTGATCCTCGATGAGGTCGCGCAGATGCCGGCATTCATTGGTGCTATGTCCAGCTACATTCTGGAATATGCAATGCTTGCCGGAATCGAGTTCCATCTGGGTTGGTTCTCGTCGAGGTGGTCTTGGAAGAGGCAGGGACCCTCATATGAAAAGTTAGATATCGAGAAGAGGTGAGTTGACCTCAGTGTGTTGGTCGTACTTGTTATCATTTCGAGGTCATACGTTGCACTCGCTCTTTTCCAAGGCCTTTCCTCTTCCTTTATTCTGGCCGATAGTGTTGGATGAACCTCCATGCTTGGTGGCAAGGACCTCGAGGCTCTCTATCTCATTGCTGACATCTTCTTGTCGGAGGAATCGCTTTGCCTTGGCATAGAAATCATCTATATCTTTGGGCGGATCTCGGGTTAAAGAGATTAAGAATTCTGATCGGTTCTGAACTCCTTCAATGGCGGCCATTAGCACCATCGATGGCTCAGGCCAATCGACTGATGCTACGGCTGCGTTGAATCTTTAGAGGAAGGATCGAAGTGTCTCCCTCGATCGCTACTTGATGGTGGACATGAACATGACACTCTTCGGTCAGTAGATATGTACTCTGAACTGTTCGAAGAAATGGGTGACTAGCATGTTTCGGCTGCCGATCGACTCCGTTGTTAGCAGCCGAAACTACATGCCCGCTATATCCATGAGGAAGAGTGGAAAGAACTTGGCCATGACGTTGGTCGATGCACCGAGCACTTCCATATATCGCATAAGATGGATGGTCGGGTCAGTCCGACTGTTGTAGGGCTCGATAGGTGGAAACTTGAAGTCCGGAAGGTTTCGGGAGTTTCTGATTTCCATAAGGGGGTGTGGCAGATATTATCTATATCCTGCTGAGAAGAGGTGCCCCAAGTCAAAAGTCGGATGATGCTTGCAAGTTGGCTTCCATCTCCGAGGAGTCGTTGCCATAAATTTAGCTCTACATTTGGAAGAACCTCGGTAACGAGGATCTGGCAAAAGCATGCTCGGTAGGGCGTCCGTTGGCTGGGCTCAACCTACGAGAGTTGAGTGAAGGTGAGAGTAAGGATGAACTTTGG
The DNA here is from genome assembly GCA_030737875.1 of Allium sativum. Lineage (NCBI taxonomy): Eukaryota > Viridiplantae > Streptophyta > Magnoliopsida > Asparagales > Amaryllidaceae > Allium > Allium sativum. The sequence continues at coordinate 449,834,091 of CM060919.1, forward strand.
CTGGTGGTTTTGGGAAGAATGTCCCCTCTTGAACCTGATGAGGATTGGATCGAACCGTACCTATGACAGGAGGTCCGGGCTGATCCAGCATAGCATGTGATGTTCGGAGCTCGAGGTTGCCCTTGGCTGGAGCTAGGTTAGAAGGGTTTACGGTAGCGTTGTCTTCCGCTCTAGTGAGGACCGGCATGGTAGAGCGGTCTCCCTGGTTCAAAGGGAAGGTCGCGCCAGCTCTTTGTTGAAGGGAAAGAGTGGCTAGACTGGTTTGTGGTAAGATTCCGGGATGTAATGGGAATGGTATTGATTCTGATGGGCCCGGTTGTTGCTCGGGGGGTCAAGCTATCCCCAAGAGTGGAGGCAAAGTGGTCGAACGATCTAGATATTGATCGCGGGCCTCCTGGGAATCTGCAGTTGCGGCTGCGCCGGTCGTTGGAAGCGATACTCCTGGTTGTGATTGGTCGGGAGGAGGAGCCGAACTAGGAGGAAGCAGAGGTGTAATCTGATCAGTGGCCTGATTCTGTGCAGATCGAAGATCAATTGTTGCCTCAGTTGCGGTCGGTGGAGGAATTGTTGTTGAAGCGTTTAATCCCATCTCCACTCGACTGAGAAGGTGATCCATCAACTATTGCTGTTGTTCGAGGAGTTTGTCCTAAGATGTCATATGGCCTCTAAATTCGGCCATAACCTTGTCCATGTTGTTTCAAGTAACATATCGGGACACATCTTCATGAGAGGAGGCTTCCAGACTTGCTTTTGTAGCGTGTGTCTCGGCTGCATCGGCGTTCGTGGGACAGGAAGATGTTGCATCTTTCTTCCGCTTGTTCGCCATGGATGGAAACTAGCAAAAGGTCGTAGGTTCGCCTCTCTTCCTGGCATGCCAAAGTGTTGACATCAAAGTTGGTCAATAGTGACAGTCAACCCCCAATCATGTGAAAGACACGAATAACGATTATGAAATGTAAAAAGGTAAAGAGAACAGGGGACACGCATAACTTTTTATAGTGGTTCGGCAAAAGACTGTGCCTACGTCCACTTTATATGTATTGATTTTCTTTTGATTACAGGTACAATGTTTTTCCTGTTTGAAGAAAAGTGGGAGATAAGTAGTTTTTAGAGCGATGTGAGTTGACTATTTGAGGAATAAGCCGATAGTATCCTTCTTCCAGAGCTTGAAGTGCCAAGAATTCACCATCCAAAATTCACATGCCCTTCTTCTTTGGGGAAGAGGGTATTTATAGGTGGAGTGATGGGCTGAGCTGGCCGCCACGTGGCCTTCCTCTTTTTCGGAGCCCAGACACATGGAGCTTGATCATTGGTAGCAATTGCGGCGGTAGGATCCATTCCACTGCTCATCAATAGTATCCTCGGAAGTAGCGGCTTACGTGGCCATCGTGGTGAGGTGTATCAAAAGTAGAGCTTTATCTGGATATGGTTGACCACCTTTATTGTCTTAAAAGTCGGGCTGAGCATTTGAATGACTCAGCTGAAAATTTACATGTAGATCCGGGATATTTGGTTGATGCGCTTCTTGTGGGAGATGTTTACTCGGTCGACTGGAAGAGCGAATCTTCCGGAGCGAGTTATCAACTGAAAGGAACTGGCTCTGGCCATCGCCTGAAGAAGGTCTGTTTCGACCGAGCTTTGACCGGGCTTTCTGGATCATGAACTGTCCAAATTGGCTGATTGTGCAATGCTGAAGGACACATTCTGGGATATTGGGCTTCGATCTGATTTGTGACAGCTTTTGCCAAAAATTTGGTTAACATATATATAAATATATAATTCCATGTTTATACATAACTGAGATTACATGAGTAATTATTTATGTCTGTTTGATTAATTGATGTTGTTGGGAATATATTGAGGATGTCCTTTTATTTGAATTTGGGATATAGTTGAGAAATTTGAATAAATAGAGTTATGCCATTATCAGTTATGGGGCTTTTGGTAACATTTCTCTAGTTCTTCTTTAGACTCGTTATATTGAAAATTAAAGAAGCAAATATGATGTGTGAGCACTGAATAAATAGATAAGTAACTTGTAACAATATAAGACATCGTTAGGTAAGATTCTGTTGTTCTTTCTTGTGCATGATTGTGACACCACACGTCCGTTAATATGAGAATGCATTAAGTTTCATGAAGCGCAATAAGTAAACAGTAACTAAATGCACAAGACAGATGAAATATTGCAGCGGAAAAACTTGAAACTTTTTATTTAAGAACATTTCAAAGTCAAAGTTACATCATCATATTTCTCAAAAAACAATTTGTCTCATAATAAGACTACATAAACCATAATAATATCCCTTAAGTTACATTACAATAACCATGAATAAACTGAAGGAAAATACTTGCAAAAGAAGAACTATCCAAGTCCAAGTAAAATCACGATCTCAACGACTGACCTCTCCCACTCTGAGAACCTAGGGGGAGGCAAGAGAGAGAAGGAAAACAAAAAGGGTCAGACATAAAGTCTAGCGAGTTCTAGTAATTTCTAGCATATGTATATGAAAAGGTGTCAAGATAGATCAATAATATTTGAAGAGAAAGTACAGTAAAACATGTATATATGTACGTAGTAACTAGGATGTCAAGGCAAGACAAAGTTAGATTAAATTTCTCATTCATATCCCTAGAGTTAAACTTATTGTACCAACTTTACTAGTATTAATATGACTAGGTGTTACCCTAATACTACCCATGCGATCGGCTCCATATTACCCGAATATCCTGGGTCAGCCCCGGCAGTAGGGCGTATCAGTCCCTAACCCAACAACTTATAAAACACAGCCATATCCGTAGATATTTTGACGTCTTAGGTTCCGCCATCGGATCCTTGCACGCACATGACTCTGTCGGAAACACATCCCTAATACCACCAACAAACTTGAACCTCTTATAATCAGATTCAGTAAAGTGTGCCCTTACCCCTACCTAGTGTGGGGTACATACCATGATACTAACAGGGATACTAACTGATATGCGTTCCACACAAATTGACACAAGCCAACCCCTAGGCTTGCGTCCCCATGTACCTAGGTTTAAGAGTCCCAATAATCTAAGACAACACTAAACTTGGGACCTCTTTAGCATATTATTTATCAAGTATAGCTTAGCATGTTTAAGTCCAACAATAAGTTCGGTTGTAAAATTACATTTATCTGAATGTTATTAGTGTACAACCCTTTTTCACCCAAAAACACCTGCCCAGATGTACTACTAGATGTATAACATAATTTACTTAGTTCTACAACTGGTACAACCTTGTCATTACATATCATCCTTAATATTACACTAAGTCCAAATTAACCGATAATTAGATCGCATGTTTTTCTTCTTCTAACATGTAATTAACCCATATTTAACATGTAACTATCCAAGCCTAATGGAATTATACCAATTAGACTAACATGTAAATAAACCAATTTAAGATGTAATTTATCCAAGTCAATTAACATGTAATAAGCCTAATAAGTTAATTAGACTAACATGTAAATAACCCAATTTTAACATGTAATAAGCCTAATAGGTTAATTAGACTAACATGTAAATAATTCAATTTTAACATGTAATAAGCCTAATAGGTTAATTAGACAAACATGTAAATAATTCAATTTAAACATGTAATTATCCAAATTAATTAACACGTAATAAGCCTAATAAGTTATTTAGGCTAACATGTAAATAACCCAATTTTAACATGTAATAAGCCTAATAGGTTAATTAGACTAACATGTAAATAATTCAATTTTAACATGTAATAGGCCTAATGGGTTAACCAGACTAACATGTAAATAATTCAATTTTAACATGTAATTATCCAAACTAATTAACATGTAATAAGCCTAACAAGTTGATTAGACTAACATGTAAATAACCCAATTTTAACATGTAATAAGCCTAATCGGTTAATTAGACTAACATGTAAATAATTCAATTTTAACATGTGATAAGCCTAATAGGTTAATTAGACTAACATGTAAATAATTCAATTTTAACATGTAATTATCCAAATTAATTAACATGTAACAAGCCTAATAAGTTAATTAGACTAACATGTAAATAACCAAATTTTAACATGTAATAAGCCTAATAGGTTAATTAGACTAACATGTAAATAATTCACTTTTAACATGTAATAAGCCTAATAGGTTAATTAGACTAACATGTAAATAATTCAATTTTAACATGTTATTGTCCAAAACACAGTCAATGGTTCTAGTACATATTATGCCAATTTCCCCCATTTACGTACATTTTCCAATTATTATAATTCATGTCATTTACACGTAATTTAACGTAATAGCCTAGGTTTGGGTAGCCTAGGTTCTAGGAAAAAGGGGAGAAACAAAACTCAGACCGAGTAAACGGGCATAACATAAGGCTGTAAATGAATTAAAGACATAATAGGGACAAGAAATATCAACGTTCATATTATAACATGTGTAAACATATAGGGGTTATTTCACTGTTCATATCAAGTCCAATTTTATTTACTAGTCCATAACCTTTTTAAATAATCAATCTAAAAAGTACATAGAACTCACAGTGGGACTTGGTGAAGAATCTGAATATAATGCAGAAAATGTCCTCTTTAAGCTTGTAGCGGTCCTGAATTGTCCTTGTAAATATAGTTTTAGCCAGCACCTCAGCAGTCTTTATGCACATATATTTTCATAGAAATATTTAGTGGAGAAAGGAGGAAGAGAGAGTTTTGGTGTGCTTTAGAACCACCGAGCTCTAGGCCTTTATATAGATTTCTTAGAAAAATCCAAAACCGTTAGATTTAGGGTTTTAATTTGGTCCATAAACCTAATGCTGAGTCAGCAAGCGTATTATGTATATGAAATAGTCCATGTTCAAAATGTTAAATAAATGGAACATTATATCTTCTAATTTTAATGTATGCAACGTTTAATTAAAACATTCAATTAGTTGCTGCATTGATTGGTTTGTTAACGTTTTTAATTAAACGTTTGATTACCTTCATGTTTTTACCTCCTTTAATTAATCACATTTGAAATCCAAATGTTATGCGTGCATATACGCATGCAGTCTTCTCTGTTTCTTTTCCATCAAGCAAAGCAATTAATGTCGCTCTATTATACATTAATACCAATCTACTTTCTTCCCTCAAATTAATATGAAATGAACATAAATGTCCAATTGACATATTTTTCTCAAATTAACATCAAAAGAACATAATTGACATGTTTTGCTCAATTAAGTTGAACATAAATTTCAAGTTTCCTCTAATTATATACTATCCTTGATGTCAATTAACATGAATTACAAATTACTATGTTTAACATATCCTCCTTAATTAATTCATTGTTGCATGCCTATTAATTTGCTAAAATTTGAATTTCATTCATATATGCATGCCTCCTTGATTAATTCATTAATTCTTTCTTCCTAAACCTTTCCATGCATTTATAATTTTATACCTTATTATTCCCTTGCATGCATCCTTATTCTTGCATGCATCCATTTATTACTATTATTTCTTACTTGCACATTTAGTGCATTAATCCCTTTTCTTTTTCTTTTTTTTCAAATGCATGAATCTATAACATCCAACCACACATTATCATTATTTTATTTTTAAATATTGTGCAACTTAATTGCATTAGTGTTTCTCTCTTTCCTTTTTCTTGCACATATAATTGAACATATATATGCATCTATTCATTTAAAAAAAATCTTCCTTAATTAATTAATTAACCCATTAATTAACCTATTAATTATTTAAAATTTGGGTTGTTACATTCTCCACTCCTTAAAGGATTTCATCCCCGAAATACCTAAGTTAAGAAGAATCTTATAATTCCTACAACCATCTACTCACCCATCAACCACAGACATCCTTAGTCCTTAAGAATTATTAATGATTGTATGAACATGTGCAATTGTGTGTGAATGTCCTTGCACTAATGCAGAAATCAGGCGGTCTACTGATTCAGTTGAGCTCCTTGATGCAATATATGTTTGTGCCATGTAACCAAAATGTATGCTAACCCTAGTATAATATGTAAATTTTATATATGTGCACAATCGTTTATCCAAATGCCACATCCATATGATGATACATCCATTTTCATCCATATAAAATCCTAATGCACACACATCCATATGCAATATGTAAGTGATTAAGTCGATCTAGTGCCTAGTGTGTGTTATGCATCCATGAGCAACCACTAGCAAACACTTGCATCCACTTGCAACCATCAAACATAACATATTTCAAACACATGTTTTCAACCAATGATATCTAATTAAGGGTTGAAAAGTTCGAACGACAGGATAAACTTGATAGATGCAAAGTAAAAGCTTGGAAAAGAGTCTAGAACGTACTTTCAAATATAAAATAGTAAGAAGCGTGAATCCTATCTTCGGGTTCCCTTGTTGCATTATCGTGGTCTTCTCCCCATTGAACTTTTACTAATTGGATCTCCTTGTTACGTAGCTTCTTGATCTTCTATCCAAGGATGTGAGTAGGAACTCTTCTTACTGATGCTTCCTTCCTAACTTCTACGCCCTCGAGTGCACTTGGTTCCACTATCTCTGTTGTATCATGGAGACATTTTCTTAAATGGGAAACATGAAATATGTCATGCCTGCCTGTCAGTCTATCCGGTAGCTTGACTCTATAGGCCATCTGAGCTATCCTTTCCACTATAGGGAATGGCCCTACAAATCTTAGTGCCAACTTCCCCATTCTGAAATACTCCGTCTAATGATTTTTTTAACAACTCACCCACTTGTTTGCTGAGCTCCCTCCTTTCCCTGGGAGCTATGTGGCACACTGGAAATGGGACTGGGTTCACATTTTCCACTAAGTATATCCGGAAGTCTATTTCCTGCCTTGGAGGTAATCTTTTTTACTTCGTCGAACACGTCTGGAAATTTGCCAACTATGGGTACTGATTGGATATCATCAACGAAAGTGTTAAGAGATTCTAGGTAACTAAGCATCACTGACCCCACGTGGGTCACAAGAGATTTCGAGAGTCCTCTCATGGCAAGTAAGAAGTCGAACTACTCTCTTTTCGCAATCAAGGATAGCACCATACCTGACTATCCAAACCATACCTAGAATTAGTCTGTAACCCATGAAACAAAAAACTTATGCATCGCATTCAAATTCGATGCCTATTACATAAATCCTCAAACCCCAACATATCATAGACAAATGAGTCGTTCCTCCTATAGGGTTTGAGACGACAACTGGATCAGAAACAATACTAGTACTTAGGTGAAGATTTTCTACTACTGAGTTGGATATGAACGAGTGAGAAGCACCAGAATAAAAAAGAGTTCTTATGGGATGGTCTAAAAGAGAAATCAAGCCTTCAACTGTGACCTTCCTACCCTGGTCTGGTCCTCCAGTCTCCAAAGCGTTAACCTGTCCTCCAAACATTCCAGCCTTTTGTACTTGTCTCTAAGGGCACTGTACTTTAAAATGCCCCACCTTGCTACAATAAAAGCAAGCATTCTTCGTCCTTCTGCAGTCTTTCAAGAGGTGTCCCAAAGCACCACATTCACTATATCTTACTTCTGTTTTGATCTGAGCTCTATCGGGCTTTCCCTCTTTCTTGTTCTTATTATTCCACCATTTATTCTTTTCTGCCTTGGGCTTCTCTTCCTCTTTCTTTTCTTCCGTGTTCCCTTCTTTACCGTCCTCGTTCATTAAGGCCATGTCTACTAGTCTTTCAAAGGTTGCTTCCATTGGTACATGTGTCAATGCTAACTCTCGGAGCGGTTGGTTTAATCCCTTATCAAATCTCAAGGCCTTTTTGTGAGGAGTATTTACTAACTCCAATCCAAATCTTGTAAGTTGATTAAAAGTGTTGACGTACTCCTTTACAGTCATGCTCCCTTGTTTCAAGTTCAGAAAATTTTCTCCTGCATTCCTTCTTCGGCTTGTGAAAAGAATCTTTCCGCAAAGATAACTTCAAAGCTATCCCAATTAACGACTTCTTGTCCGGCTTGAACTATCTCCCACCAATAAGATGTTTCATCCTTAAGCTGAAAAGATGCAAATTGGACTCTCCTCCTATCATTGAGCTCCAGCAAGTTGAACACATGCTTCGTTCCTCTTAACCGATTTCGCGCTTCCACAAAACCTTCGGTACCGCGAAAAGGTTTTCCTCCCATTGCATTGAAGTCTTTGCAGAGTTTAGAAAAGTTGATTATGGGAGAAGGAGGTGCTACTGCGGCTGCAGCTGGGGGAGGGACATTCTCTTGTGCCCCAACCGGCATCGTAGCTTCGACATATCTATGAAACCAAGTGGGTATGAGAATGCCCTCGGGGAAGTTAGGACCCCCAGACATGCTGAAAAAGGATGAAACAAGAATTCAAAAGGAGAATCAAAGGAATATTTTAAATAACTTGAGGGGATTTAGCTTTTCAAAAATCACTTTTTCTTTGAACATCCTTAATTTTGAAAATATTTTTCCAAACAATTTCCTTTGATCCTATAACCTTAAGCTCTAATACCAAATGTGACACCCCATGTCCGTTAATGTCACTTTTACGAAAATGCATTATGTTCCATGAAGCGCAATAGGTAAACAATTACTAAATGCACAAGATAGATAAAATATTACAGCGGAAAAACTTGAAACTTTTTATTTAAGAACATTTCAAAGTCAAAGTTACATCATCATATTTCTCAAAAATCAATCTATCTCATAATCAGACTACATAAACCATAATAATATCCCTCAAGTTACATTAGAATAAGCATGAATAAACTGAAGGAAAATACTTGCAAAAGAAGAGATATCCAAGTCCAAGTAGAATCACGATCTCAACTACTAACACTCCCACTCTGAGAACCTGGGGGGAAGGGAAGAGAGAGAAGGAAAACAAAAAGGGTCAGACATAAAGTCTGGCGAGTACTAGTAATTTCTAACATATGTATATGAAAAGGTGTCAAGATAGATCAATAATATTTGAATAGAAAGTACAGTAAAACATGTATATATGTACGCAGTAAGTAGGATGTCAAGGTGAAACGACTCGAAATCCCCCTTACGGGAAATCCCAGATTGAGTCGAGAGCAAGCCACAAACAGAATGCAGACGGAAGAACATTTCATTGTATATTACAACAATTCCATCAGAATACAAGAATATACAGAGTATGAATAAATATTACACAGAAAATATCAGAGATTTAAACTACATTTAAATACATCATAGCGGAAAAATAATACAATACACAACTAGAAGTAATACACGGATATAGAGCTTTCCGAGTATCGTTCCAGCTGTAAATCAGGATCCTGTGAATATAAATCTGCAAAAACCAAAACTACTAGCTGTCCGTGTCAAAATAAGGGCACCCAGAGTTTAGGTTAAAACAATAAACTCCAGGTCAGTCATGTGACTGGTGTGAGAACTAAAAAAGTTATTAATCTTTATTTTAAAGTTAGGTAAATCGAGGGACCACGCTGTATAACACGGAACGGGTTTTCTACCAAGAATACCAGCGCATAAAACAAACAGCGCAATGCTAAATAAAGAACAATGAAGCTATTATAAGACCCAGGTCCCATCACACAATGCAACGCAAGCCGGAGGATAGGGTTTTTACCTTATAATAGCCAAGAATGCTTGATACGTTTAAAACAAATCATTTGAAACTATTATAAGTGCATAGTGTATAAAACAACTTCAAATCATAAGTATCAATCATAGACGGCATAAGCGCCCCATCCCACTATGTCGCCATACTAGGCTCTACAAATAAAACCGCAGAATCACGTATTTGGAAATTGGATTTCCGTTTGTGAACCGAGGCAAAAGATAGTCCTCAACCGATTCGAGACGCTCTAGCCCGTGTCTCAGGACCCAGACACAGGTGAGTCCTTGGAGCGACAGGGCCGGTCCACTGATGTGGATTAAAATTCCTGAACACTGCGTTTCCCTACCTTTGGGGTGTCAATGAGCCAACGAATGGCTCCATCGGCTTCACAAAGTCACCGATATATCTGAGGCGCCTTGCAACAGCAACAACCACATAAGTCAAACTCGTCAGGGTGTGAAAAACCACTGATGCCACTTCTAGCTAGAAGAAAACGCATGCCCTCCCTGAGGTCCGTCTCCCGTTTTTGGTTCACACTGGGGTGTGAGGCTCACGAATCAACGCTACACAAAGCGATGCCACAAAGGCTCTGCTTTGATCATGTGACGACCCCATTTCCCGTACAGACGGAGACAAGGGTAATCTTTGGAATATAACACAGAAACAGATAATAGTAGAACAGAATTAAATAAATACACCAGATAATGAACAATAGAATATACTGGATAAAAGTAATCATCAGAGTTACACAGTATACAGGATCATACTTAGTACAAATACAGTTCAGCTATACATAAATGTCTACAGCGGAAACAAACAAAATATGTACAATAGGAGCTGAACAGCATAAAAAGAGATAAATAATAGAATCCATCTTCAGCTCCAGCTATCCAGAAAAAGCCAGCTAAACCTGAATACAAGGCTGCCCGTGTAGAAAAAGGGGCACCCGAGTTTGAAAGTGAAACAAACTACGAGTCAGTCATGGGACTGGTATGAAAAATCTACTCAACACATTAATAATATGGCTAATCACAGGACCACGCCACTTTCGTGGAACGGGTTTACTCCATTGGATTGCCAGTGCTTTAAAAACAAATCTTTCTCTTAAACATCGCAATGCTTTTTATAAAAATGAAGCCAATATAAGACTCAGTTCCCATCACACAATGCAACGCAAACCGGAGGATAGAGTTTTTACCTTATAATGGCCAAGATATGCTTGATACGAATACAACAAAAGCATTTGATATTACTACTAGTGTTTATATGTTTCAAAAAAACAATTTCAAATCATAACTATCAATCATAGACGACATGAGCGTCCCATACCACTATGTCGCCAAATATAGGTATACAATCAAAACCGCACAGTCACGTATTTGGAAATTGGATTTCCGTCATGAACCGAGGCAAGGGATCGTCCTCACCGAATTCGAGACGCTCAAGCCCGCCTCTCAGGAACAGCCGCAACTACCCCTTGAATCGTCAGGGCCGGTCCACCGATGTGGATTATTATGCTTGAAAACTGCGTTTCCCTGCCCTATGGGGCGTAAACGAGCCAACGAATGGCTCCTTCGGCTTCACATAGTCACCGGTATATCCGAGGCGCCTCGCAACAGCAACAACCACATAAGTAAAATGTCAGGCCGTGTAAAAACACTGACACAACTCCTAGCTAGAAAGAAACGCAGGCCCTCCCTGATGTCCTCTCCCGTTTCTGGTCCATACCGGGGTGTGAGGCTCGCGAATTTACGTTATACACAAAGCTACGCCACACCGGCGGTGCTTTGATCATCAATCACAAAACTTTGCTTTTCAACAGAAGCCCTGTTCACTGCATCTTAGCATGCCACAAAGGCAATTCACACCACGCAACTGATGGTTATCAATCGCACAGAATGAATTCCAATGTCAGACACACAGTCCATTTGCAAGTCCATTCTGGGTCTGAACGAAACCGAAGGCACTAAATACCTCGCATATTCATCGATTTCCCCGTACGTCTGGACGATCACCACTAATTATCCATATTTCGGGATGCCTCCCAATCAGGACCACAGTGACCATCCAAACAAGGTGAAGATCGGTCTTCAACCCCCGTCTTCATCTTCGACTTCTTATCGTCGATTCAGTTATTCAGAATGGGATAAACCCGGTCTTTCTAAGTAACTCGCGTATATAATAAACAAGTTCAACACTAACGTACATACGCATCATTTCAATTCATTAGTCATTAACCGTCAATCAGTAAGAGAACGATTTCCCAAATTTTAACCCCGAAGGCCGAAACCAACATCAGATCAACACCCAGGAAACCATTCGAGTTAGCCAACCTTCAGTTAATTTCTAAATTTCACATCCATATTGTTTATAATATTTTATAACGATTTATCGCTATTTTTATTTATTTTAAAATAGCCAATTTATTCAAAACGACGCTACGGGCCATAACGCGGCCGTGGCGCTATTTTTCTTCAGATTTGATTTACACATATATGGAAATCTAACCGTTGGATCCTCACAAAATTTACATCACTAGAAAAATATTTTCAAAACGAATCCAACGGTTCCAGTTTCGGGAAAATCCGACGGTCGGATCTCCCGGTATATTCGTTTGAAGTTTTGATTTCAAAATACGAACTGCAGCGTCGTTATTCGATTAAATATAATTATATTTATATATATATAAAAATATAATCGATTCTGGTGCTGTTTTTCTTCAGATTTGAATTAAACATTTCAGACGATCCAACCGTTGGATTTTACAAAGTTGGTGCCGTTGGAAAGATATTTCCAAAGCTAACCCAACGGTTGCGATTTCAGGAAAATCCGATGGTTGGAACTCCCGGTATAATCGTTTGAAATCACGGTTTCAAAATACAAACTGCAGCGTCGTTATTCGATATATTTTAATTCTATTAATATATATATATATATATATATATATATCGATTCTTCGATTTCAAAACTATATTCTTTTCACACATTTGATAAAAATGATATTTTTATCTAACTGGTTTCTATTTCAACACTTCACTATTTTTACCAATTCATGTATATAATAAAAATGATATTTTTAATGTAAAACAATTTATTTCAAAACACAATTATTTTATATAGTTAATATAGGTGATAAAAATAGGAATTTTATTTTAAAACAATTTTTTTCAAAACAAGATTATTTTATATAGATCATATAGATGATAAAAATGTGATTTTTATTATAAAATAATTTATTTCAAAATATGAATACCATTCAACACATGAATTTCTATCCAACGAATGAATATCGACTCAACACATGAAGGTTTTCTATAGTTTGTATATATAGCTAAAAATGTGATTTTTATATTTAAAACACGAACACCATTTAACACATGAATTTCTATCCAACGAATGAATATCGACTCAACACATGAAGGTTTTCTATAGTTTGTATATATAGCTAAAAATGTGATTTTTATATTTAAAACACGAACACCATTCAACACATGAATTTCTATCCAACGAATGAATATCGACTCAACACATGAAGGCTTTCTATTCAACGAATAAATATAGTTTCAACAAATGAAAATAATTCAAACACATGAATATTATCCAAAATTTCGGCAGCATAACGGCAGGGTAGTTAAAACTGGGACCGTCCCTAGTACGGCTCCTCGCTCTACCTTAAAACCTCGCGGTTTTTGACAATGGGGAATCATGCATCTAGTTCGCACGGAGGCGGCATGTATATTTATTTCATTTCCACAAACTAATCCTATGTGGTTTCAACCAAATATTTCTCAACCATAAACGGGTATTTTTCAACTGCAATCAATCAATATCAACCACAAACAATTCCAATCAACCATTCGCTATCAATCAATTTTCACACCAATCACAACCAATAAATATCGTCCATGGTTTGTGGACGAGGGGCGTATATATATACATAGATATATAGATATATATATATAGCAATTCACTTCTATTTCAACACATATCTAATTTTTACAACGCATATATAACTTATACATTGAACGTACAACTTATACAACGAAAATACAAGAGGTGTACAACGCTTATATAACTCATACATCGACTATATAATTTATACATCGTCATTTCCATATCGTTTATAAATTAGAAATCTCACATTGGGTTCTACTCCACCAAAAATAGCAGAAGGCTCAGAAAAATATGCGGTCTCTTATAAAATGTAGAAGGCGTCCACACGGTCACGATGTTTCCTGTTTCATCGAATTTCGTCAAAAAACGAAAAAGATATGATTTCTACAGTGAAATCTAAAACGGTGGCGCTTTAAACTGCTATAATATAGTTTAAAATTAAATAGGCCGTACCTTTTCAAACCTGTTCAAAACTAGGTTTTAGTTTTTCGCGAGATCCGAGGCACGAGAGGACGATCGGGTTGCGCAACGTTGAAGGGGGAGGAGAGAGCTTCTCGGCGCTGGTGGTGGGGTCCAGCTCGCGGCGGCGGTGGTGGCAGAAACTGGCGCGAGGCGGCGCAACTTCGTGAGGTTGATTCTCGATCCACACGCAACAATACAGGGTGCTCCAAGTATGGATTTGAAGCCCTCGAAAATCTCTACAGAATTCTCAACTGGGTCGAGGTGTTTAGTGGAGCGGATAGGAAGAAATCAGCCCGGTAAGTCTCGAGCTATTTCCGTCGTTCACTGGGAGGTTTTCGGGAAGAAGGTCGGGGAGAGAGAAATGATTTGATTGGCCAGGATTTTTTTTATTTATATATTTTTAAAATCTCGAAAATACCCTCTTTCTCACACGAACCCCAATCCAGACCCAACGACTGTCGTCCCTAGCGTTTTACCCCCATTCCGAACACAATGGGATATGTTTCGTAGGCCCATTCGACTGTTTCAGTCAGTTTTCCTTCAAATTAAAATATAAAATATTCAATATTTGATTTGAACGTACATTTCAACTTGCCAGGGCCACAAACTAATTCGAAAAATTCCAGAAAAATAAATCTGGCTATGTTTTGATGAAACGGTCCCAAAAAAACTAGTTTCATCGAATTCTGAGACCGTTTGCAAAAAGGCTTATTTCTGGTCGATCCAATTTAACTATAATTGATCAAAACACGTTTTCCTTTGCCACACTCACATACTAGCTTCAAAAATTATGAAATTTGAAACCTAGCAATAACTTCACATCCCAGATCCAACAAAAGTGGTTTCGTCGAATTCCGAGGTCGTTTGCAAAATGGCCAATTTCACGGGCTATATATATTCCATAGCGACCTTTCTGAAAATTCATTTGGCCATAACTTTTGCTTTCCGCTATGAAACTTTGATTTTTCAGATTCGTTAGAAAGGTATAAATATTTTTGGTTTCACTCAAATCCGTTTTGTTTTGCAGCCGATACAGTCCGACAAAGTTTGAATTCAATTTTTGAAACTGCAGCGCCTTTTCAGGCCTTGTTTATAATTAGAATTAATTATATTCGTTTTCAATCGTCGATTCAAACTCACTTTTCATCGCTATTATTTAAAATATTTATTTTAAATATTTAAAATCTATTATTTTATCCAATTAAAAAAATTAAATTGGTTTAGATTTTCTGGGTCGTTACAATCTCCCCCCACTTAAAACTTTTCATCCCCGAAAAGGAACAAAGTCGAAAGTGGTTTGATTAATCAACCCTACGTTCGATCTGGCTTCCAATCTCCAACTTTTTAGTTTCTGAGAATTTTCAAATTCTTCAAAAATTTGGCTAACACCTGGAATTTTCGAAAAATTTCGCCATAATCTCCTTTGTACGGGGAGAGGTTTGGAAATTTATTGGGCCGTATTAGGTACCCAATAAATCCTAATAAGCATACACATATTTATAGTGATATATTCTGGTGTTTACAGGGGAGTATGTATAGATAATAACTCCAGAGAATAAATTATCGTCACCCTGTCAAAGCCTGAGGGAGTGTGTATTTTAAATGCTCCAAAGGATAAATCCTCGTCACCTCGTCCCGTGTGGGAAATAAATGGTCCATGTGCCATATCTAATAACTAGAGAGACGTGATTATTGTCAACTCCAGACCCGTGTGGGTTTTTTATTAATCTGGCAATTTTATCGTTACAATTTACATAGTCCATATCAATCATCAGTTCAACCTGAAAAATATAATCATCGCCATACAAGCCTCTCGCTTATATGGTAAATCTTCCACCTCGTCACACAAGCTCCAAATGCTTATGTGGTATATGATGAAGTATGCCTATCTTCTGTAGTATGCCATGTAATGTAGTTCAAAATTAATTGTTACTATCCTATGGCGTCATTAATTATTTCACACAGAACAACCAGCACTCATTAAGGTTTACCTATTTGTCGGGCACGCAAATAAAATCTTTACTCAACAGTTATCCATTTACCTGTTCAAACATATATAATGCACATGTATATATTTCTATCTATTTTCTAATCAGTTCAATGTGTGATATGATCAAATAAATTCTACCATTCATTCTCTTATTAATTAATTTAACTATCGTTTAATACTTTAATTAATCTAATTTACTATCACACAACACAAACAGCAATCAATTTGTTTTTAACTTTTCAAATATATATCTAATCAATTTCTACATTCTTTTAAAATCGTTCAGACTATAGAATTAAAAGTGCACATCCATGGAAAGAAAATAACAACAGAATAGAGAACTAATTGGTAATGCAAAGTATGGTTAATGTACCTTGCACCGGAGTCAATCAGAGATATCCACTCGGCATCTAGGATAGGCTTTCTGAATGCTCTCCTCAGTTTCCCAAGTACAATCTCGCAGATCTCCACTCCATTGCACTTTGACTAAGTGAACCTTCTTGTTCCTCAGTTCTTTGGTTTCTTTGCCAATGATCTTGAGCGGCTCTCTTCTCATAGCTAATTCAGGGGTAATTTCAACATCCTATTGAGCTGCTTCTTCCACTATCAAGTCTGGGTCATGAACATGCTTTCGAAGTTGAGATATATGAAATACATCATGCACCCCAGGCAACCATTCTGGCAATTTAACCCTATAAGCGAGAGTTCCGATCCGTTCCAGAATAGGAAACGGACCAATGAATTTGGGGGCTAACTTTCTAGTTTTACCGAACCGGATAACTCCTCTCATCGGCGATACTTTTAAATATACATAGTCGCCAACAGCAAATGATATATCCCTTCTCCTATCGGCATAGCTCTTCTGTCGGCTTTGAACGACGAGTAGTCGCTTCTTAATGAAATTGACTTTGTCGGCAGCTTCTCGGATCATGTCTGGCCCCAATACAAGTCTATTACTGGGTTCGACCCAACAAGTAGGAGATCGGCACGGTCTACCATATAATGCTTCGAATGGTGACATTGTCAGACTCGCCTATTAGCTGTTGTTATAAGAGAATTCAACCAAATGTAGATGGTCTTCCCATGATCCACCGAAATCTAGAACACAAGACCGCAATAGATCTTCTAAAATACGATTCACCCTCTCAGTCTGACCATCTGTCTGAGGATGATAAGCGGTGCTTAGATAAAGCTTTGTTCCCAGTTCTACTTGAAATGCCTCCCAGAATTTGCTAGTAAATATTGTATCTCTATCACTGACTTTACTGAGCGGCACTCCATGTAGTCTAACTATTTCCCGGAAGTATATCTGCGCCAGACTCTGAGCAGTTCTGTTTGATCTGACAGGTATGAAATGGGCGGTCTTCATCAAGCGATCTACGATCACTCAAATACTGTCATTTCCTTTTCTGGTTCTGGGAAAACCATCAATGAAGTCCATGGAAATATGTTCCCACTTCCAACCAGGAACGTCTAGCGGTTGTAACAATCCAGCCAGTTTCTGTTGCTCGCTTTTGACTAGCTGGCAAGTAGGGCATCGACTAACATATATCGAGATGTCTCTCTTTAACGACTTCCACCAGAATGTTCGCTTGATATCGTTATACATTTTACTCACACCCGGATGGATACTGAGCTTAGATTTGTGGCATTCATCAAGCACATCTCTTCTGAGTTCAGGAATTTCTGGAACACAAATTCGTCCTTCTAACCTCAGAATCCCTTCGCTGTCGAGCTGGAAATCCGAAGCATTGCCTTCACGAATTCTCTAACTCATTCCTTTAATAAATTGGTCGTCTTTTTGGAGAGCCGATATCTTGTCAATCAAAGAAGTCACAATGATAAAACTGGCGATCATTTCATTCTTTCGGCTTAACGCATCGGCCACGACATTGGCTTTCCCTGGAGTGTACATAATTTCAAAATCATATGCTGCAAGGAACCCTAGCCAACGTTGCTGCCTCAGATTCAAGTCTTTCTGGGTGAACAGATACTTTAACGACTGATGGTCTGTATACAGTTCGAATTTCTCACCCTGAAGATAGTGTCTCCAGACTTTCAAAGAGAATACTATAGCCAATAACTCAAGATCATGAGTTACGTGGTTCTTTTCATGTGGCTTCAGCTGACGGCTAGCATAAGCAATCACTTGACCCCTTTGCATTAACACTGCGCCAAGGCCTTCTCTAGAAGCATCAGTCCAGACTTTCAAATCCTGATTGCCATCGATGATGGTTAACACTGGAGCTGTCGTTAATCTTAACTTTAGCTCTTCAAAAGCCTCTTCACTTTCTGGAGTCCATTTGAATTTAGAGTGCTTCTTCGTAAGCTTCATTAAGTGACCAGATATCTTCGAAAAGTTTTTAACGAACTTCCGGTAATAGCTAGCCAATCCGAGAAAACTGCGGACTTCTGTAGGAGTGCTAGGCTGCTTCCAATTTTGAATAGCTGTGATTTTGCTTGGATCCACAACAATTCCTTCTTTCGATACGACGTGGCCTAGAAATTTTACTTCATCTTGCCAGAATATACATTTGGATATTTGGCTTTTAATACATTCCTTCTGATGATTTCCAGAACCTGTTCCAAATGCTTTTCATGTTCGGCCTTTGATTTAGAGAAGATTAGAATATTGTCAATGAAAACCAGAACAAATTTATTCAAAACCCCTCTGAACACTCTATTCATCAGATCAACGAAGTAAGCTGGATCGTTACATAAGCCGAACGACATTACTAACCACTCGTAGAATAAGTCGGGACCTCTGAATGCTGTCATAGGAACACATTCTTCGGCAATACGAAGCTGATGGAAACCTGTAGCTAGGTCCATCCTTGAGAATACTTGTGCTCCATTCAGACGATCCAATAAATCATCAATTCGCGGCAATGGATATTTGTTCTTTATTATCTGCTTATTCAAATCCCGATAATCCACACATAGTCGCAGAGTACCGTCTATTTTTGGGACAAACACCACTGCTGCACTCCAATCAGAGAAGCTAGGCCTGATCAGACCCTTCCATACTAGCTATCGTGTTTGATTGTCTAACTCCTCCTTCTCTTTCAAGGACATTCTTCGAATAGCGTGAATCACCGGCCTTGCATTCGGAATCAGAGCAATCTTGAAATCTATTTCTCTCTGCAGAGGTAAGCGAACAACTTCTTCAAACACATCCGCATAATTTTTGACGACAGGAATGACTTTGATGAGGTCAGGAATATTCTCTGTGACTTCAGAGATATTTTCTATTTGGGCCGGAGAGACATCGAGAGCTGCCCAAAAGTCTTTTCTATTAGATTTCTGACCTTCACATGGTATGGTTATATAATTCCCTGATTTAATCTTAGCCCTAACAACTCTCTCGGCGCATCTAACCTCTGCTTCATATTTGGTTAGCCAATCCAATCCCAGAATAAGATCGAATTCATTAAAATTCATAACGATGGAGATAGTAGGGAATTTATAGCAGGAAAAGGAGACAGGTACTGCACAAAGCCAACTGAGATCGATGGAACCCCCAACCGGATTTTGGACAGTCATTGGTTCCCTGAGCTTCTTCACATTCAAATTCAACTTCTTAACTGCATTCTTGGCAATGAAGCTTCGTGACGCGCCTGTATCAAACAGTACTTTAACTGGAATGTTTTTGACATTAAGCATGCCTTCTAGAACATCAGCCCTTTCCTGACTTGCTGAGGGTGCTGAAGTTTCTGCCACTTCATTTGCTTGAACAACCTTGGTCTTTTTTAACATCCAGCAGTCTTGCTTTACGTGACCAGCCCGATGACAAAGATTACACTCTCAGCCTGAATGAAACTTGTTCTTGGATTTAGATTCATCCTTTCTTCGTTTATTCGAAGACTTGCAATTTTTCGCCAAATGTCCCTGCCTATTGCAGCTTGAGTATATGGCAGTCATTATCGGTTCTTTCTCAGATCTAGTCCTCTTCCTCATGGCTCTGGGCTTCTTACTGAGCTCTGACATTGTACTGGCTTCAGGACGATCAGTTTCAGACTCAATTTTATTACTAGAGCTGACTTCCTCTTTGTACTGTAACATGCCTTTCTTGTCGAGATCCTCGTACTGATAAGCCATATAAATCATGTCTGAAAAAGGAAGCTTCACATTCCTCATTACACTGTTCTGATATTTTCTTTGAAGCCCGTTGATAAATCTCAAATTCTTCCTCTTCGGATTTTGAATTAGATGAGGGGCAAAGTGAGAAAGTTCATTGAATTTCTTATGATATTCTGGAATGGTCATATCTCCTTGTATCAAATAAGAAAATTCATCACATAGTCGCTCAATTGCTTCTGGAGGAGTAAATCTTTCCAGGAAAATCACTTTGAATCTATCCTAGGTGATATCACCTTCTGGATTATCCTTGATAACTGAATCCCACCAGAACAAAGCTTCGTCTTTGAGTGCCCAGGAGGCCAGTAATCTTTTTTGGTCATCCCTCAGCTTTAATCCTTCAAAGATTTTCTCAGCCGAACGAATCCAGGCTTGTGTTTTCATAATTGATTCTTCACCCGAGAAGGGTTTTCCACCCAGATTTCTATATTTCATAAATAGAGCTTCTATATCCGGGTCAGTATTACTTCTTCTATTTCTGGCACTCATTTTCTAGTTCTTCTGCAAATAGCAGATCAAGTGTCAAGTCACAGAAAAGATATTTCAAAATATAGAGACAAATACCTGAATTAAACGTGTCTATCTAGGAGTTATTTCATTATGCTACTCATACTAGGATATTACTGATCCTATCTGTAATGAGTTACTCGTCCTAGAACTCTACTGGTTCTATTTCTGACGAGTTCGTTAATATGTTATATTCCAGAACTAAGCTTTACCAAAGCTCTGATACCACAATGTGACGACCCCATTTCCCGTACATACGGAGACAAGGGTAATCTTTGGAATATAACACAGAAACAGATAATAGCAGAACAGAATTAAATAAATACACCAGATAATGAACAATAGAATATACTGGATAAACGCAATCATCAGAGTTACACAGCATACAGGATCATACTTAGTACAAATACAGTTCAGCTATACATAAATGTCTACAGCGGAAACAAACAAAATATGTACAATAGGAGCTGAACAGCATAAAAAGAGATAAATAATAGAATCTATCTTCAGCTCCAGCTATCCAGAAAGAGCCAGCTAAACCTGAATACAAGGCTGCCCATGTAGAAAAAGGGGCACCCGAGTTTGAAAGTGAAACAAACTACGAGTCAGTCATGGGACTGGTACGAGAAATCTACTCAACACATTAATAATATAGCTAATCACAGGACCACGCCACTTTCGTGGAACGGGTTTACTCCATTGGATTGCCAGTGCTTTAAAAACAAATCTTTCTCTTAAACATCGCAATGCTTTTTATAAAAATGAAGCCATTATAAGACTCAGTTCCCATCACACAATGCAACGCAAACCGGAGGATAGAGTTTTTACCTTATAATGGCCAAGATATGCTTGATATGAATAAAACAAAAGCATTTGATATTACTACTAGTGTTTATATGTTTCAAAAAACCAATTTCAAATCATAACTATCAATCATAGACGACATGAGCGTCCCATACCACTATGTCGCCAAATATAGGTATACAATCAAAACCGCACAGTCACGTATTTGGAAATTGGATTTCCGTCATGAACCGAGGCAAGGGATCGTCCTCACCGAATTCGAGACACTCTAGCCCGCCCCTCAGGAACAACCGCAACTGCCCCTTGGATCATCAGGGCTGTTCCACCGATGTGGATTATTATGCCTGAACACTGTGTTTCCCCGCCCTATGGGGCGTAAACGAGCCAACGAATGGCTCCTTCGGCTTCACATAGTAGCCGTTATATCCGAGGCGCCTCGCAACAGCAACAACCACATAAGTAAAATGTCAGGCCATGTAAAAACACCGACACAACTCCTAGCTAGAAAGAAACGCAGGCCCTGCCTGATGTCCTCTCCCGTTTCTGGTCCATACCGGGGTGTAAGGCTCGCGAATTTACGTTATACACAAAGCTACGCCACACCGGCGGTGCTTTGATCATCAATCACAAGACTTTGCTTTTCAACAGAAGCCCTGTTCACTGCATCTTAGCATGCCACAAAGGCAATTCACACCACGCAACTAATGGTTATCAATCGCACAGAATGAATTCCAATGTCAGACACACAGTCCATTTGCAAGTCCGTTCTGGGTCTGAACGAAACCGGAGGCACTAAATACCTCGCATATTCATCGATTTCCCCGTACGTCTGGACGATCACCACTAATTATCCATATTTCGGGATGCCTCCTAATCAGGTCCTCAGTGACCATCCAAACGAGGTGAAGTTCGGTCTTCAACCCCCATCTTCATCTTCGACTTCTTATCGTCGATTCAGTTATTCAGAATAGGATAAACCAGGTCTTTCTGAGTAACTCGCGTATATAATAAACAAGTGCAACACTAACGTACATACGCATCATTTCAATTCATTAGTCATTAACCGTCAATCAGTAAGAGAACGATTTCCCAAATTTTAACCCCGAAGGCCGAAACCAACATCAAATCAACACCAAGGAAACCATTCGACTTAGCCAACCTTCAGTTAATTTCTAAATTTCACATCCATATTGTTTATAATATTTTATAACGATTTATCGCTATTTTTATTTATTTTAAAATAGCCAATTTATTCAAAACGACGCTTCGGGCCGTAACGCGGCCGTGGCGCTGTTTTTCTTCAGATTTGATTTACACATATCTGAAAATCTAACCGTTGGATCTTCACAAAATTTAAATCATTAGAAAAATCTTTTCAAAGTGAATCCAACGGTTCCAGTTTCGGGAAAATCCGACTGTCGGATCTCCCGGTATAATCGTTTGAAGTTTCAATTTCAAAATACGAACTGCAGCGTCGTTATTCGATTAAATATAATTATATTTATATATATATATATATAATCGATTCTGGCGCTATTTTTCTTTAGATTTGAATTAAACATTCCAGATGATGCAACCGTTGGATTTTTACAAAGTTGGTGCCGTTGGAAAGATATTTCCAAAGCGAACCCAACGGTTGCGATTTCAGGAAAATCCGATGGTCGGATCTCCTGGTATAATCGTTTGAAATCACGGTTTCAAAATACGAACTGCAGCGTTGTTATTCGATATATTTTAATTCTATTAATATATATATATATATATATATATATCGATTCTTCGATTTCAAAACTATATTCTTTTCACACATTTGATAAAAATGATATTTTTATCTAGCTGGTTTCTATTTCAACACTTCACTATTTTTACCAATTCATGTATATGATAAAAATGAGATTTTTAATGTAAAACAATTTATTTCAAAACACGATTATTTTATATAGTTAATATAGGTGATAAAAATAGTATTTTTATTTTAAAACAATTTATTTCAAAACAAGATTATTTTATATAGTTCATATAGATGATAAAAATATGATTTTTATTATAAAATAATTTATTTCAAAATATGAATACCACTCAACACATGAATTTCTATCCAACGAATGAATATCGACTCAACACATGAAGGTTTTCTATAGTTTGTATATATAGCTAAAAATGTGATTTTTATATTTAAAACACGAACACCATTCAACACATGAATTTCTATCCAACGAATGAATATCGACTCAACACATGAAGGTTTTCTATAGTTTGTATATATAGCTAAAAATGTGATTTTCATATTTAAAACACGAACACCATTCAACACATGAATTTCTATCCAACGAATGAATATCGACTCAACACATGAAGGCTTTCTATTCAACGAATAAATATAGTTTCAACAAATGAAAATAATTCAAACACATGAATATTATCCAAAATTTCGGCAGCATAACGGCAGGGTAGTTAAAACCGAGACCGTCCCTAGTACGGCTCCTCGCTCTACCTTAAAACCTCGCGGTTTTTGACAATGGGGAATCATGCATCTAGTTCGCACGCAGGCGGCATGTATATCTATTTCATTTCCACAAACTAATCCTATGTGGTTTCAACCAAATATTTCTCAACCACAAACGGGTATTTTTTAACCGCAATCAATCAATATCAACCACAAACAATTCCAATCAACCATTCGCTATCAATCAATTCTCACACCAATCACAACCAATAAATATCGTCCATGGTTGTGGACGAGGGGCGTATATATATATATATATAGCAATTCACTTCTATTTCAACACATATCTAATTTTTACAACGCATATATAACTTATACATCGAACGTACAACTTATACAACGCATATACAAGAGGTTTACAACGCTTATATAACTCATACATCGACTATATAATTTATACATCGTCGTTTCCATATTGTTTATAAATTAGAAATCTCACGTTGGGTTCCACTCCACCAAAAATAGCAGAAGGCTCAGAAAAATATGCGGTCTCTTCTAAAATGTAGAAGACGTCCACACGGTCACGATGTTTCCTGTTTCATCGAATTTCGTCAAGAAACGAAAAAGATATGATTTTTACAGTGAAATCTAAAATGGTAGCGCTTTAAACTGCTATAATATAGTTTGAAATTAAATAGGCCGTACCTTTTCAAACCTGTTCAAAACTAGGTTTTAGTTTTTCGCGAGATCCGAGGCACGAGAGGACGATCGGGTTGCGCAGCATTGAAGGGGGAGGAGAGAGCTTCTCGGCGCTAGTGGTGGGGTCCAGCTCGCGGCGGTGGTGGTGGCAGAAACTAGCGTGAGGCGGCGCAACTTCGTGAGGGTGATTCTCAATCCACACACAACAACACGGGGTGCTCTTGGTATGGATTTGAAGCCCTCGAGCTGAGGTGTTCAGTGGGGCGGATTGGAAGAAATCAGCCCGGGAAGTCTCGAGCTATTTCCGTCGTTCACTGGGAGGGTTTCGGGAAGAAGGTCGGGGAGAGAGAAATGATTTGATTGGCCAGGATTTTTTTTATTTATATATTTTTAAAATCTCGAAAATACCCTCTTTCTCACACGAACCCCAATCCAGACCCAACGACTGTCATCCCTAGCGTTCTACCCCCATTCCGAACATAATGAGATATGTTTCGTAGGCCCATTCGACTGTTTCAGTCAGTTTTCCTTCAAATTAAAATATAAAATATTCAATATTTGATTTGAACGTACATTTCAACTTGCCAGGGCCACAAACTAATTCAAAAAATTCCAGAAAAATAAATCTGGCTGTGTTTTGACGAAACGGTCCCAACAAAACTAGTTTCGTCGAATTCTGAGACCGTTTGGAAAATGGCCCATTTCTGGTCGATCCAATTTAACTATAATTGATCAAAACAGGTTTTCCTTTGCCATGCTCACATACTAGCTTCAAAAATTATGAAATTTGAAACCTAGCAATAACTTCACATCCCGGATCCAACAAAAGTGGTTTCGTCGAATTCCGTGGTCGTTTGCAAAATGGCCAAGCGACCTTTCTGAAAATTCATTTGGCTATAACTTTTTCTTTTCGCTATGAAACTTCTATCTTTCAGATTCGTCAGAAAGGTATTGACTAACAGATTTAAATATTTTTCGTTTCACTCAAATCCGTTTTGTTTTGCACCCGGTACAGTCCGACAAAGTTTGAATTCAAATTTTGAAACTGCAGCGCCTTTTCAGGCCTTGTTTATAATTAGAATTAATTATATTCGTTTTCAATCGTCGATACAAACTCATTTTTCATCGCTATTATTTAAAATGTTTATTTTAAATATTTAAAATCCATTATTTTAGCCAATTAAAAAAAATTAAATTGGTTTAGATTTTCTGGGTCGTTATAGATCATCAACCACAAGATTCTGCTTTTCAACAGAAGTCTTGATCATTTGCATCGTAGCATGCCACACCGGCAAACCACTCTATGCAACCAATATCAGCCACACAGAATGAATCCAATGTCAGACACACAGTCCATTTACAAGTCCATTCTGGGTCTGAACGAAACCGGAGGCACCTAGTACCCCGCATACCCATCAATCTCCAAATACGTCTGAACGACCACCAACTGATTCCCTCCTCTTGGGTGTACGGCCCAATCAAGATCATCAGTAATTATCCAAATGACGTGAAGACCTCTGGTCTTCAACCACCGTCTTCATCTTCGACTTATTGTCGTATCAGTTATTCAGAATGGGATAAACCCGATCTTTCCGAATAACTCGCGTATATAATAAACAAGTGCTACACAAACATAATATACGCCTCATTCTAATTCATCAGTCACTAACCGTAAATTAACAAGAGAATAATTCCCCAAATATTAACCCTGAAGGCCGAAACCAACATCAGATCAATATCCAGAAAATCATTCTACTTAGCTAACCGACAATTAGTTTCTAAATTTCACATTTCTTAGGGAAAGGTTCCCATTAATTTTATCAAAGATAGATTCCTTTAAATTTATTCTTTAATCTTCTTTTGAATATCAATTCAAACTAGTCGGGATTAACGAACCTTACCGAAGTAATCATTTGTTTTAATTTCCCAACCCCAACCTATTCATCTCATGAACTAAAACTGGTAATACTTCATATCTAACACCACGGTGTTATCGGTAAATTTAATTACCATTTCGCGTTCAAATCTAATTAAAGATTTAACTATCGCCTGGAGCAAAACTAGTGATACTCCATTCTCGATCTTTTCAATCTAATTTAAGATTCATTAAAACTCCACATAGTTTTAATCTTTGACTAGGTTAAAGAATCAATGTCATTTAAAACACGGTTCACGATAAACCCCAAAATCACATCACATTTCAATCAGTCCCTAACCGTAAATTAGCAAGTAAGCAATTCCCTAAGTATTAACCCCGAAGGCCGAAACCAACATCAAATCAATACCCCAGAAACCATCCAACTTAACTAATCTCCAGTTAGTTTCTGATTTTCTTAACTCCTTTGGGTCTAAGAACAATATTATTGAAGATACCGTTCACGACAACCCAAAATCCCATTCTATTAATTATCGGGTTAAAGAACAAGTGTTATTTAAAACACTGTTCACAATAAACCCAAAAATCAATATCAATTCAATTCCAATTAAATATTATTTAATTGGTACACTTCATTAAATCTAAATAAAAAGATTTAATTTTTCTCAACTGGGCTTAAGAACAGTGTTAATGAAGACACCATTCACGACAAACCCAAATCACATTTGATATTAAATACAAGGCTCTGAATAGAAAATATATCGGCTTATATTCAATATCAAATTCTACGACCAACAAATATCATATTGGAAATAACGATATATATGTATCTTTCAAATTTCCATAACAATATCTGTATAATCACGAAATCCAACATCGAAATATTCCGGAGACAATTTCGATTCAAATCCTGTAACGACCCAGAAAATCTGAACCAATTTAAAATTTTTAAATTGGCTAAAATAATGGATTTTAAATATTTAAAATAAATATTTTAAATAATGGCGATGAAAACTGAGTTGAATCGACATTTGAAAACGAATATAATTAATTATAATTATATAAAGAATTGAAAATGGCGCGGTAGTTCGATAATTCGAATTCAAACTTTGTCGGACTGTACCAGGTGCAAAACAATCCGGATTTTAGTGAAACCAAAAACATTAGGATCTAATTGATGATATCTTTCTAACGAATCCGACCAATCGAAATTTGATAGCGGGAATCAAAAGATATGTCCAGTTGAAAATTCTGAATAGTCGCTATGGAATTCAGGCCCTTAAAAATGGACATTTTGCATACGACCTCGGATTTCGACGAAACCACTTTTGTTGGATCCGTGATGTAAAGTTATTGCTAGATTCCAAATTTCATAATTTTTCGAATCAATATGTGAGCGTGGCAAAGGAAAACGCATTTGACCAGTTTCAGTTGATTTTAATCGACTGGAAATTGGCCATTTTTCAAACGGTCTCAGAATTTGATGAAACTAGTTTTGTTAGGACCGTATCGTCAATACGAAGCTAGAAAATATTTTTCTGGAATTTTTCTAGTTAGTATGTGACCCCGGTAATTTGAAATGTACGTTTAAAATTCAATATAGTGATTTAAATGTAAATTCAACGGGAACTGATTGTAATGATCAAATCAGTTTGCGATACATATCCCATTGTGTTCGGGATGGGGGTAAAACGCTATGGACGACAGGCGGTGGGCCTCGTTTAGAGGTCGTATGTAAAAGTCAACTTTTTGAAAAATTAAATAATTAAATATATATATTTTATATAAACCCCCCTATTCCCTCTTCTCTCTCTTCACTTCGAACAGATAAAAAAAAAGAGAAAACCTAAACTAAGCCGCCTCCCCCGATCATCCACCTCCGCACGACGCCACCTCCTTCTCCTGGAGCTGCTGCCGCTGTTGCTTCTTCTCTCCCCCTCGTTCGTTGATCGCCAGCGACATCGCACCCCCCCCCGAATCAATCGCGGCGCCCTAAATTCGCGAGCCCCCCCCTTGAAGCATCGACGCCACCACCACCGAAGACCACTGCCTGCCGCCGACGTCTTCCTTTTCCCCCCCTCGCGGATTGCAGTAAGTATTTTATTTTGTTTTTATTTTTATTTTAATTCTTTAAAACTGAATTTTGAAAAGGATTAAAACTGAATTTTGAAAAGGATTAAAAACTGATTTTTAACAGTTTTAAAAACTGATTTTAAAAAGCATTTAAAAACTGATTTTAAAAACGATTTACAAACTGATTTTTTTAAAGCATTTAAAAACTGAATAAAAAGAAAAAAGATTTAAACTTTAAATAGAAAAAGGTTTGAATTTTAAATAGAAAAAGATTAGAACTTTAAAAAAAAAAGATCAGATTTTTTTTGAATAGAAAAGATCATATTTTAAAAATAGAAAAGGCGGAATCTACATTTTTTAAATGCAATTTTTGTATATTAGATAACATAGTAAAAATTCGTTTTTTTACATATGTAGAGAATACGGGCAACGAAAGCAACGAAAGGCGAGATTGGCGAAGATTTCTCTAAAGGAAGAATCGTAGTATTGGATAGCTATTGGTGAGAATTTCTCACTCTTCAATTTCTTTTTCTATATATATATGTGTGGAAATAAAAGTGAATTGCTATATATATATATATATATATATATACGCCCCTCGTCCACAAACCATGGACGATATTTATTGGTTGAAATTTTTGTGAAAAATGATTGATAGCGAATGATTGTTTGGGATTGTTTGTGATTGATATTGGCTGATTGTGGTTGAAAAATACCCGTTTGTGGTTAAGAAATATTTGGTTGAAACCACATAGGATTAGTTTGTGGAAATGAAATAAATATATACATGCCGCCTGCGTGCGAACTAGATGCATGATCCCCATTGTCAAAAACCGCGAGGTTTTAAGGTAGAGCGAGGAGCCGTACTAGGGACGGTGCCGGTTTTAACTACCCTGCCGTTATGCTGCCGAAATTTTGAATAATATTCGTGCGTTTGAATTATTTTCATATGCTTAAACTATATTTATTCATTCTATAGAAAACATTCATGTGTTGAATTGATATTCATTCGTTGATTAGAAATTCATGTGTTGAATGGTATTCATATTTTAAAATAAATTGTTTGATAATAAAAATCACATTTTTATTGATATATAGAAACTATAGAAAACATTCATGTGTTGAATTGATATTCATTCGTTGATTAGAAATTCATGTGTTGAATGGTATTCATATTTTAAAATAAATTGTTTGATAATAAAAATCACATTTTTATCTATATATAGAAACTATAGAAAACATTCATGTGTTGAATTGATATTCATTCGTTGATTAGAAATTCATGTGTTGAATGGTATTCATATTTTAAAATAAATTGTTTGACAATAAAAATCACATTTTTATCTATATATAGAAACTATAGAAAACATTCATGTGTTGAATTGATATTCATTCGTTGATTAGAAATTCATGTGTTGAATGGTATTCATATTTTAAAATAAATTGTTTGATAATAAAAACTATAGAAAACATTCATGTGTTGAATTGATATTCATTCGTTGATTAGAAATTCATGTGTTGAATGGTATTCATATTTTGAAATAAATTGTTTGATAATAAAAATCACCTTTTATCGACTATATGAACTGTTTAAAATAATCTCGTTTTAAAAGAAATTGTTTTACGATAAAAATCCTATTTTTGTCACCTATATGAACTATATAGAAAAATAGTGTTTTGAAATGAATTGTTTTACAATAAAAATCACATTTTTATTGTATGCATAAATCGTTGAAATGTGAAGTGTTAAAAATAGCCACTTATTCAAAATAAACACATATGAGTTGAAATATTCATTAATTAGCTAATGAAATGATTTGCACCTATTTATGTAACATTAGGATGAATGGTATTTTTTTAAACCGAATAGAAATCAAATATGAAGCTGAATAGAAAATGATAAATGATAAGAACTGTATATATATGTACATGCATATTCATTGAACAGGTTATAGCAAAGGGGCTAGAGAAGAGGAATAAAATTTTGTGCCCGACAAATAGGTACACATTTACTGTTTTGTTTGGGTGATGATTTTATGAGCCTGTTGGCTAGCCGCTTGGCTTTTTCTTTTTCTTTTTGAGATTAGAAGGACCGGGAAAGCTATTTACGATTTCCCGATGCTCCCGGTGCAGGGGAGGTTATGGCGAAATTTTTCCAAAATTTAAGGCGTTAGAAAAATATTTGAAGTGAAAACGATATGGAAATCATTGAAAGAACTATATTTATATAAATATATAAATATAAATAAAATTAAAACAAAACGAAGCCGTGCAGTTCGTATTTTGAAACCATGATTTCAAACAACTAGTACGGGGAATCCGACCATTGGATTTTCCCGAAACCTCAACCGTCGGGTTCGCCTTGGAATTATCTTTCCAACGGCACCAACCTTGTAAAAATCCAACGGTTGGATTGTCTGGAATGTTTAATTCAAATCTGAAGAAAAACAGCGCCAGAAACGATTATATTTATATATAAATATAATTTTAATGAATCGAATAACGACGCTGCAGGTCGTATTTTGAAATCGAAAATTCAAACAATTGTACCGGGAGATCCGACCGTCGGATTTTCCCGAAACTGGAACCGTTGGATTCATTTTGAAAAGACCTTTCTAATGATGTAAATTTTGTGAAGATCCAACAGTTAGATTTTCAGATATGTGTAAATCAAATCTGAAGAAAAACAGCGCCACGGCCGCTTTATGGCCCGAAGCGTCGTTTTGAATAAATTAGCTATTTTAAATCAAATAAAAATAGCGATAAATAGTTATAAAATATCATAAGCGATATGGAATGGAAATAAGCTGAATTTACTCGATTTATGTTGTGTTTGATGGTTGAATGTGTTTGGTGTGAAAATTACATTAAAGAACAAAATTGGTGTTGTCGAATAATTTAACCATTGAAATAAATTGATTTGAAATTCTAAATATACGTGAATTATTTGAAATGGCCGAGTTAATTCTCATTTCAAATGATTGACCGACGATTGAAAGTCAAAGATGAAGACGATGGTCGAAGACCGGAGATCTTCACCTCGTTTGGATGGTAACCGAGGTCCTGATTGGGAGGCATCCCGAAATATGGATAATGAGTGGTGATCGTCCAGACGTACGTGGTGATCGAAGGGTTTGCGAGGTATTTAGTGCCTCCGGTTTCGTTCAGACCCAGAAAGGACTTGTAAATGGACTGTGTGTCTGACATTGGATTTTATTCTGTGTTGATTGATCTCTGTTAAATATACATCTGTTTGGCGGCGAAGAATTTATTCTTTTGCTTAACGCCCTTCTTTGAGACGCACGAGCTCAGAGGTTGTATATCGATGGACATCAGTCGCATGGCATGAATTGCCTGTGTGGCATGCTAAGATGCAGTGATTAGGACTTCTGTTGAAAAGCAAAGTCTTGTGGTGATGATCAAAGCACCGCCTGTGTGGCGTAGCTTTGTGCATAACGTGAATTCGCGAGCCTCACACCCCGGTATGAACCTAAAACGGGAGAAGGACCTCAGGGAGGGCATGCGTTTCTTTCTAGCTAGGGTGGTGTCAGTGACCTACCAGCCCTAACATTTATATACTTTTCACCTATGTGGTTGTTGCTGTTGCGAGGCGCCTCGGTTTGATCGGACGATCCGGGTCCGATGGAGTCATTCGTTGGCTCGTTTACGCCCCAAAGGGCGGAGAAACGTAGTGTTCAGGCATAATAATCCACATCGGTGGACCGGCCCTGACGATCTAAAGGGTTGATGCGTTCTGATCCTGAGACATGGGCTAGATTGTCTCGAATTCGGTAAGGACTATCTTTTGCCTTGGTTCATGACGGAAATCCAATTTCCAAATACGACATCGTCCGGTTTTGATTGTATACCTATATATGGCGACATAGTGGTATGGGGCATTAATGCCGTCTATGATTGATAGTTATGATTTGAAATTATTTTCAAAACATATAAACACTAGTCATAATATCAAATGCTTTTGTTTTATTCGTATCAATCATATTTTGGCTGTTATAAGGTAAAAACTCTATCCTCCGGTTTGCGTTGCATTGTGTGATGGGAACTGAGTCTTATAACGGCTTCATTTTTATAAAAAGCATAGCGATGTTTAAAAGAAAGATTTGTTTTAAAAGCACTGGCAATCCAATGGAGTAAACCCGTTCCATGAAAGTGGCGTGGTCCTGTGATTAGCCAATTATATATGTATTGAGTGGATTTCTCATACCAGTCCCATGACTGACTCGTAGTTTGTTTCACTCTCAAACTCGGGTGCCCCTTTTTCTACATGGGCAGCCTTGTATTCAGGTTTAGCTGGTTCTTTCTGGATAGCTGGAGCTGAAGATGGATTCTATCATTTATTTCTTTTTATGCTGTTCAGCTCCTATTGTACATATTTTGTTTATTTCCGCTGTAGACATTTATGTATAGCTGAACTGTATTTGTACTAAGTAAGATCCTGTATACTGTGTAACTCTGATGATTACTTTTATCCAGTATATTCTATTGTTCATTCTGGTGTATTTATTTAATTCTGTTCTGCTATTATTTGTTTCTGTGTTATATTCCAAAGATAACCCTTGTTTCCGTCTGAACGGGATTTTGGGTCGTCTCAACGTGGTATCGGAGCTTTGGTTAAGCTTAGTTCTGGAATATAACATTTGAACGAACTCGTCAGAAATAGAACCAGTAGTGTTCTAGGACGGGCAACTCAATACAGATAGGATCGGTAATATCCTATTATGAGTAGCAGAGTGAAATAACACCTGGATAGACACATTTACGTTCAAGTATATGTTTCTATATTTTAAACTACCTTTTCTGTGACCTGACACTTGATCTGCCATTTGCAGAAGTACTAGAAAAATGAGTGTCAGAAACAGAAGGAATGCAGAACCGGATATTGAGGCCCTATTAATCAAATATCGAAATATGGGTGGAATACCGTTCTCTGGTGAAGAATCTATTATGAAGACACAGGCTTGGATTCGTTCGGCTGAGAAAATCTTCGAAGCATTAAAGCTGAGGGATGACCAGAAAAGATTACTGGCCTCCTGGGCACTCAAAGATGAAGCTTTGTTCTGGTGGGATTCAGTTATAGAGAATAATCTAGAAGGTGATATCACCTGGGACCGATTCAAAGTGATTTTCCTAGAAAAATTTACTCCTCCCGAAGCAACCGAGAGATTATGTGATGAATTTTCTTATCTAATACAAGGTGACATGACCATTCCCGAATATCATAAGAAATTCAACGAACTTGCTCACTTTGCTCCTCATCTAATTCAAAATCCGAAGAGGAAAAATATGCGATTTATTCACGGGCTTCAAAGGAAATACCAGAATAAAGTATTGGGGCATGTAAAGCTTCCTTTTTCAGAAATGATTTATATGGCTTATCAATATGAAGATCTTCATAAGAAAGGAATGTTACGCGACGAAGAAGAAGTCTGTTCTAGTGACAAAGAAAAGTCGGAAACTGATATTCCAGAAGCCAGTAAGAAGCCCAGTGCCAAGAGAAAAAGGGCTAGATCTGAAAAAGAACCTGGCACGACTGCCATATGCAAGAACTGCAATCAGAGGGGGCATTTGTCCAGCAAATGTAAATCTTTAAAGAAACCAATAAAGGATGGATATAGAGTCAATCGAAAGCAAAAGAAGAAAAGGTTGGGAAAAGATGGGGAGTTTCAAGAGAATAGGCATTGTAAACAGTGCCGCGAGGCCGGTCATCTTGCAAAGGATTGCCCGCTCTTAAACAAGGCCGAAGCAGTACATGTAAATGAATTGGCAGAAACTTCTGAGCCCTCAGCTAGTCAAGAAAGGGTAGATGTCTTAGAAGGCACACTCAATGTCAAGAACATTCCAGTTAAAGTACTGTTTGATACTGGCGCATCACGAAGCTTTATTGCAAAGAGTGCAGTCAAGAAGTTGGATTTGAATTTGAAGAAGCTCAAAGAGCCAATGACTGTCCGAAATCCAGTAGGAGGTTCCATCAATCTCAGTTGGGTTTGTGAAGTACCCGTCTCTTTTTCTTGCTATAAATTCCCTATTATCTCTGTCATCATGAATTTTGATGAATTCGATCTTATCTTGGGGTTGGATTGGTTAACCAAATATGAAGCTGAGGTTAGATGCGCCGAGAGGGTTGTTAGAGCTAAGATTAAATCAGGGGGTTATACAACCATACCGTGTGAAGGTCAGAATGCTAATAGAAAAGACTTCTGGGCAGCTCTAAATGTTTCTCCATCCCTAATAGAAAATGTCCCTGAAATTACAGAGAATATTTCTGACCTCATCAAAGACATTCCTGTCGTCAAGAACTATGCGGATGTATTCAAGGAAGTTGTTCGCTTACCTCCGCAGAGAGAAATAGATTTCAAGATTGCTTTGATTCCAAATGCAAGGCCGGTAGTTCACGCTATTCGAAGAATGTCCTTGAAAGAGAAGGAGGAATTAGACAATCAAACAAGACAGCTAGTGTGGAAAGGTCTGATCAGGCCTAGTTTCTCTGATTGGGGTGCAGCCGTGGTATTTGTCCCAAAATCTGACGGTACTCTACGTCTATGTGTGGATTATCGTGATTTGAACAAACAGACGATAAAGAACAAGTATCCATTGCCGCAGATTGATGATTTGTTGGATCGATTAAATGGAGCACAAGTATTTTCACGAATGGACCTAGCTACAGGCTTCCATCAACTTCGTATTGCCGAAGAGTGTGTTCCAAT
This sequence comes from Allium sativum, assembly GCA_030737875.1. NCBI lineage: Eukaryota > Viridiplantae > Streptophyta > Magnoliopsida > Asparagales > Amaryllidaceae > Allium > Allium sativum. The sequence continues at coordinate 449,869,296 of CM060919.1, forward strand.
GACAGCGTTCAGAGGCCCCGACTTATTCTACGAGTGGTTAGTAATGCCGCTCGGCTTATGTAACGCTCCAGCCTACTTCGTCGATCTAATGAACAGAGTATTCAGAGGAGTATTGAATAAATTTGTTCTGGTTTTTATTGATGATATTCTAATCTTCTCTAAATCAAAGGCCGAGCATGAAAAACATCTGGAACAAGTTTTAGAAATCCTGAGAAGGAATGTATTGAAAGCCAAATTTTCCAAATGTATCTTCTTGCAAGATGAAGTAAAATTTCTGGGCCACGTCGTATCGAAAGAAGGAATTGCTGTGGATCCAAGTAAAATCACAGCTATTCAGAACTGGAAACAGCCCAGTACTCCCACTGAAGTCCGCGGTTTTCTCGGATTAGCTAGTTATTACCGGAAATTTGTTAAAGACTTTTCGAAGATATCAGGTCACTTAACGAAGCTTACAAAGAAGCATTCTAAATTCAAATGGACTCAAGAGAGTGAGGAGGCTTTCGAAGAGCTGAAGTTGAGATTAACGACAGCTCCAGTGTTAACCATCATCGATGGCAACGAGGATTTAAAAGTATGGACTGATGCTTCTAGAGAAGGCCTTGGCGCAGTGTTGATGCAAAGGGGCCAAGTGATTGCTTATGCTAGCCGTCAACTGAAACCGCACGAGAAAAACTATGTAACTCATGATCTTGAGTTATTGGCTATCATATTCTCTTTGAAAATCTGGAGACACTATCTTCTGGGCGAGAGATTTGAACTGTTTACAGATCACCAGTCGTTAAAGTATCTGTTCACTCAGAAAGACCTGAACTTGAGGCAGCAACGTTGGCTGGAGTTTCTTGCAGCATATGACTTTGAAATTATATATACTCCAGGAAAAGCCAATGTCGTGGCCGATGCGCTGAGCAGAAAGAATGTAATGATCGCCAGCTTTATTATCACGACTTCCTTGATTGACAATATATCTATTCTTCAGAAGGAGGATAACTTTATTAAGGAAATGATCAAAAGGATTCAGAAAGGCGAACCCTCGTGTTTTCAAATAGATAACGACGAGACCTTGAGATTGAAAGGAAGGATTTGTGTTCCTGACATCCCCGAACTCAAAAGGGAAGTGTTAGACGAGTGTCACAAGTCCAAGCTGAGTATCCATCCTGGTGTGGCCAAAATGTATAACGATCTCAAAAGAACATTCTGGTGGAAGGCTATGAAGAGAGACGTTTCAATATATGTTAGCCGATGCCCTACTTGCCAGCTAGTCAAGAGCGACCAACAGAAATTGGCTGGATTATTACAACCGCTAGAAGTTCCTGGCTGGAAGTGGGAACATATTTCTATGGATTTCATTGATGGTCTGCCCAGAACCAGAAAAGGAAATGACAGTATTTGGGTGATCGTAGATCGTTTCACGAAGACCGCCCATTTCATACCTGTCAGATCAAATAGAACCGCTCAGAGTCTGGCGCAGATTTACTTCAGGGAAATAGTTAGACTGCACGGAGTGCCGCTCAGTATAGTAAGTGATAGAGATACAATCTTCACTAGCAAATTCTGGGAAGCATTTCAAGTCGAGCTCGGAACGAAGTTAAACTTGAGCAATGCTTATCATCCTCAGACAGACGGTCAGACTGAGAGGGTGAATCGCATTTTAGAAGATCTATTGCGGGCTTGTGTTCTAGATTTCGGTGGATCATGGGAAGACCATCTGCATTTGGCTGAATTCTCTTATAACAACAGCTATCAGGCAAGCCTGACAATGTCGCCATTCGAAGCATTGTATGGTAGACCGTGCCGATCTCCTGCTTGTTGGGTCGAGCCTGGAAATAGACTTGTGTTAGGGCCTGATATGATTCGCGAAGCAGCCGACAAAGTCGATTTTATTAAGAAGCGATTACTCGCCGCTCAAAGCCGACAAAAGAGCTATGCCGATAGAAGAAGAAGAGATATATCCTTTGAAGTTGGCGACTATGTGTATTTGAAAGTATCGCCGATGAGAGGAGTTATCCGGTTCGGTAAAACAGGAAAGTTAGCACCCAAATTCATTGGTCCGTTTCCTATTCTGGAACGGATTGGGACTCTCGCTTATAGGGTCAAACTGCCTGACTGGTTGCCTGGAGTGCATGATGTATTTCATATATCTCAACTTCGAAAACACGTTCATGATCCAGACTTGATCGTGGAAGAAGCAGCTCAGCAGGATATTGAAATAACCCCAGAATTAGCTGTGAGGCGAGAGCCGCTAAAGATTATCGGCAAAGAAACCAAAGAGCTGAGGAACAAGAAAGTTCGCTTAGTCAAAGTGCAATGGAGTGGAGACCCGCGAGATTGTACTTGGGAAACTGAGGAGAGCATTCAGAAAGCTTATCCTAGATGCTGAGTAGATATCTCAGACTGACTCCGGTGCAAGGTACATTTAACCTACTTTGCCTTACCATTTAATTCTCTATTCTATTGCTATTTTCTTCCCATGGATGTGCACTATTTATTCTATACTCTGAATGATTTATAAAAGAATATAGAAGTTGATCAGAATATTTTAGAAAGGTTAGAAACAAATTGGTTGTTGTATTGTGGGATTGTAGATTTATCAAACCACTTTCGACTTTGTTCCTTTTCGGGGACGAAAAGTTTTAAGTGGGGGAGATTGTAACGACCCAGAAAATCTGAACCAATTTAAAATTTTTAAATTGGCTAAAATAATGGATTTTAAATATTTAAAATAAATATTTTAAATAATGGCGATGAAAACTGAGTTGAATCGACATTTGAAAACGAATATAATTAATTATAATTATATAAAGAATTGAAAATGGCGCGGTAGTTCGATAATTCGAATTCAAACTTTGTCGGACTGTACCAGGTGCAAAACAATCCGGATTTTAGTGAAACCAAAAACATTAGGATCTAATTGATGATATCTTTCTAACGAATCTGACCAATCGAAATTTGATAGCGGGAATCAAAAGATATGTCCAGTTGAAAATTCTGAATAGTCGCTATGGAATTCAGGCCCTTAAAAATGGACATTTTGCATACGACCTCGGATTTCGACGAAACCACTTTTGTTGGATCCGTGATGTAAAGTTATTGCTAGATTCCAAATTTCATAATTTTTCGAATCAATATGTGAGCGTGGAAAAGGAAAACGCGTTTGAACAGTTTCAGTTGATTTTAATCGACTGGAAATTGGCCATTTTTCAAACGGTCTCAGAATTTGACGAAACTAGTTTTGTTAGGACCGTATCGTCAATACGAAGCTAGAAAATATTTTTTTGGAATTTTTCTAGTTAGTATGTGACCCCGGTAATTTGAAATGTACGTTTAAAATTCAATATAGTGATTTAAATGTAAATTCAACGGGAACTGATTGTAATGATCAAATCAGTTTGCGATACATATCCCATTGTGTTCGGGATGGGGGTAAAACGCTATGGACGACAGGCGGTGGGCCTCGTTTAGAGGTCGTATGTAAAAGTCAACTTTTTGAAAAATTAAATAGTTAAATATATATATTTTATATAAACCCCCCCATATTCCCTCTTCTCTCTCTTCACTTCGAACAGATAAAAAAAAAAGAGAAAACCTAAACTAAGCTGCCTCCCCCGATCATCCACCTCCGCACGACGCCACCTCCTTCTCCTGGAGCTGCTGCCGCTGTTGCTTCTTCTCTCCCCCTCGTTCGTTGATCGCCAGCGACATCGCACCCCCCCCACCCCCCCCCCCCCCGAATCAATCGCGGCGCCCTAAATTCGCGAGCCCCCCCTTGAAGCGTCGACGCCACCACCACCGAAGACCACTGCCTGCCGCCGACGTCTTCCTTTTCCCCCCCTCGCGGATTGCAGTAAGTATTTTATTTTGTTTTTATTTTTATTTTAATTCTTAAAAACTGAATTTTGAAAAGGATTAAAACTGAATTTTGAAAAGGATTAAAAACTGATTTTTAATAGATTTAAAAACTGATTTTTTTAAAGCATTTAAAAACTGAATAAAAAGAAAAAAGATTTAAACTTTAAATAGAAAAAGGTTTGAATTTTAAATAGAAAAAGATTAGAACTTTAAAAAAAAAGATCAGATTTTTTTTTTGAATAGAAAAGATCATATTTTAAAAATAGAAAAGGCAGAATCTATATTTTTGAAATGCAATTTTTGTATATTAGATAACATAGTAAAAATTCGTTTTTTTACATATGTAGAGAATACGGGCAACGAAAGCAACGAAAGGCGAGATTGGCAAAGATTTCTCTAAAGGAAGAATCGTAGTATTGGATAGCTATTGGTGAGAATTTCTCACTCTTCAATTTCTTTTTCTATATATATATATATATATATATGTGTGGAAATAAAAGTGAACTGCTATATATAAATATATATATATATATACGCCCCTCGTCCACAAACCATGGACGATATTTATTGGTTGAAATTGTTGTGAAAAATGATTGATAGCGAATGATTGTTTGGGATTGTTTGTGATTGATATTGGCTGATTATGGTTGAAAAATACCCGATTGTGGTTAAGAAATATTTGGTTGAAACCACATAGGATTAGTTTGTGGAAATGAAATAAATATATACATGCCGCCTGCGTGCGAACTAGATGCATGATCCCCATTGTCAAAAACCGTGAGGTTTTAAGGTAGAGCGAGGAGCCGTACTAGGGACGGTGCCGGTTTTAACTACCCTGCCGTTATGCTGCCGAAATTTTGAATAATATTCGTGTGTTTGAATTATTTTCATATGCTTAAACTATATTTATTCATTCTATAGAAAACATTCATGTGTTGAATTGATATTCATTCGTTGATTAGAAATTCATGTGTTGAATGGTATTCATATTTTAAAATAAATTGTTTGATAATAAAAATCACATTTTTATTGATATATAGAAACTATAGAAAACATTCATGTGTTGAATTGATATTCATTCGTTGATTAGAAATTCATGTGTTGAATGGTATTCATATTTTAAAATAAATTGTTTGATAATAAAAATCACATTTTTATCTATATATAGAAACTATAGAAAACATTCATGTGTTGAATTGATATTCATTCGTTGATTAGAAATTCATGTGTTGAATGGTATTCATATTTTAAAATAAATTGTTTGATAATAAAAATCACATTTTTATCTATATATAGAAACTATAGAAAACATTCATGTGTTGAATTGATATTCATTCGTTGATTAGAAATTCATGTGTTGAATGGTATTCATATTTTAAAATAAATTGTTTAATAATAAAAACTATAGAAAACATTCATGTGTTGAATTGATATTCATTCGTTGATTAGAAATTCATGTGTTGAATGGTATTCATATTTTAAAATAAATTGTTTGATAATAAAAATCACCTTTTATCGACTATATGAACTGTGTAAAATAATCTCGTTTTAAAAGAAATTGTTTTATGATAAAAATCCTATTTTTGTCACCTATATGAACTATATAGAAAAATAGTGTTTTGAAATGAATTGTTTTACAATAAAAATCACATTTTTATTGTATGCATAAATCGTTGAAATGTGAAGTGTTAAAAATAGCCACTTATTCAAAATAAACACATATGAGTTGAAATATTCATTAATTAGCTAATGAAATGATTTGCACCTATTTATGTAACATTAGGATGAATGGTATTTTTTTTAAACCAAATAGAAATCAAATATGAAGCTGAATAGAAAATGATAAATGATAAGAAATGTATATATATGTACATGCATATTCATTGAACATGTTATAGCAAAGGGGCTAGAGAAGAGGAATAAAATTTTGTGCCCGACAAATAGGTACACATTTACTGTTTTGTTTGGGTGATGATTTTATGAGCCTGTTGGCTAGCCGCTTGGCTTTTTCTTTTTCTTTTTGAGATTAGAAGGACCGGGAAAGCTATTTGCGATTTCCCGATGCTCCCGGTGCAGGGGAGGTTATGGCGAAATTTTTCCAAAATTTAAGGCGTTAGAAAAATATTTGAAGTGAAAACGATATGGAAATCATTGAAAGAACTATATTTATATAAATATATAAATATAAATAAAATTAAAACGAAACGAAGCCGTGCAGTTCGTATTTTGAAGCCATGATTTCAAACAACTAGTACGGGGAATCCGACCATTGGATTTTCCCGAAACCTCAACCGTCGGGTTCGCCTTGGAATTATCTTTCCAACGGCACCAACCTTGTAAAAATCCAACGGTTGGATTGTCTGGAATGTTTAATTCAAATCTGAAGAAAAACAGCGCCAGAAACGATTATATGTATATATAAATATAAATATAATTTTAATGAATCGAATAACGACGCTGTAGTTCGTATTTTGAAATCGAAAATTCAAACGATTGTACCGGGAGATCCGACCGTCGGATTTTCCCGAAACTGGAACCGTTGGATTCATTTTGAAAAGACCTTTCTAATGATGTAAATTTTGTGAAGATCCAACGGTTAGATTTTCAGATATGTGTAAATCAAATTTGAAGAAAAACAGCGCCACGGACGCTTTATGGCCCGAAGCGTCGTTTTGAATAAATTAGCTATTTTAAATCAAATAAAAATAGCGATAAATAGTTATAAAATATCATAAGCGATATGGAATGGAAACAAGCTGAATTTACTCGATTTATGTTGTGTTTGATGGTTGAATGTGTTTGGTGTGAAAATTACATTAAAGAACAAAATTGGTGTTGTCGAATAATTTAACCATTGAAATAAATTGATTTGAAATTCTAAATATACGTGAATTATTTGAAATGGCCGAGTTAATTCTCATTTCAAATGATTGACCGACGATTGAAAGTCGAAGATGAAGACGATGGTCGAAGACCGGAGATCTTCACCTCGTTTGGATGGTAACCGAGGTCCTGATTGGGAGGCATCCCGAAATATGGATAATGAGTGCTGATCGTCCAGACGTATGTGGTGATCGAAGGGTTTGCGAGGTATTTAGTGCCTCCAGTTTCGTTCAGACCCAGAACGGACTTGTAAATGGACTGTGTGTCTGACATTGGATTTTATTCTGTGTTGATTGATCTCTGTTAAATATACATCTGTTTGGCGGCGAAGAATTTATTCTTTTGCTTAACGCCCTTCTTTGAGACGCACGAGCTCAGAGGTTGTATATCGATGGACATCAGTTGCATGGCATGAATTGCCTGTGTGGCATGCTAAGATGCAGTGATCAGGACTTCTGTTGAAAAGCAAAGTCTTGTGGTGATGATCAAAGCACCGCCTGTGTGGCGTAGCTTTGTGTATAACGTGAATTCGCGAGCCTCACACCCCGGTATGAACCTAAAACGGGAGAAGGACCTCAGGGAGGGCATGCGTTTCTTTCTAGCTAGGGTGGTGTCAGTGACCTACCAGCCCTGACATTTATATACTTTTCACCTATGTGGTTGTTGCTGTTGCGAGGCGCCTCGGTTTGATCGGACGATCCGGGTCCGATGGAGTCATTCGTTGGCTCGTTTACACCCCAAAGGGCGGAGAAACGTAGTGTTCAGGCATAATAATCCACATCGGTGGACCGGCCCTGACGATCTAAAGGGTTGATGCGTTCTGATCCTGAGACATGGGCTAGATTGTCTCGAATTCGGTAAGGACTATCTTTTGCCTTGGTTCATGACGGAAATCCAATTTCCAAATACGACATCGTGCGGTTTTGATTGTATACCTATATATGGCGACATAGTGGTATGGGGCATTAATGTCGTCTATGATTGATAGTTATGATTTGAAATTGTTTTCAAAACATATAAACACTAGTCATAATATCAAATGCTTTTGTTTTATTCGTATCAATCATATTTTGGCTGTTATAAGGTAAAAACTCTATCCTCCGGTTTGCGTTGCATTGTGTGATGGGAACTGAGTCTTATAACGGCTTCATTTTTATAAAAAGCATAGCGATGTTTAAAAGAAAGATTTGTTTTAAAAGCACTGGCAATCCAATGGAGTAAACCCGTTCCACGAAAGTGGCGTGGTCCTGTGATTAGCCAATTATATATGTGTTGAGTGGATTTCTCATACCAGTCCCATGACTGACTCGTAGTTTGTTTCACTCTCAAACTCGGGTGCCCCTTTTTCTACACGGGCAGCCTTGTATTCAGGTTTAGCTGGTTCTTTCTGGATAGCTGGAGCTGAAGATGGATTCTATCATTTATTTCTTTTTATGCTGTTCAGCTCCTATTGTACATATTTTGTTTATTTCCGCTGTAGACATTTATGTACAGCTGAACTGTATTTGTACTAAGTAAGATCCTGTATACTGTGTAACTCTGATGATTACTTTTATCCAGTATATTCTATTGTTCATTCTGGTGTATTTATTTAATTCTGTTCTGCTATTATTTGTTTCTGTGTTATATTCCAAAGATAACCCTTGTTTCCGTCTGAACGGGATTTTGGGTCGTCTCAAATCCTTTCCAATTCAATTATTGGAAATTCTGGTTATATTTCAAAACCATTTCAAATTCACTTTATTTATTTTAAAAATAAACAAATTACTATTCTAGTTCAAAACTAGTTCATTTCGATAAAAATCTATTTTTATCTTTTCAAATATGGAGTTTTTCATCCCAATTCTTCACAAATCATTTCTTATGATTTTACACAAATTATTACTATTTTTAATAATTTTATCAAGGCTCGTACAGTCGATTTCCATCAACGGCTATCGAACTGTACTTACAACGACCTTTTCCAAATTTGATTTGGACATAATTCCAAATCCAACCGTTAGATTTCTAATATTCTTTAGAAATCTCTTTTCGATACGAACCCAATGGTTCCGGTTTTACAAGAATCCGACAGTCGGATCTCCCGCAATACCCATTCGAAGTCAATGGTCGAAATTCGTGAACTGCCGCAGCGCGGCGCGTTCTATTCAGGCCATTATATCATATATATAATATATATAATATATACTTCATCGGTTTCCCTTTTAAAACGTATTATATAAATCGTTTTAAAAATCGTTTTCAAAACGATTTCAACTTTATTTTCAAATTCAAATGAAAATCAATTTTTTTTTCAATATAAATTCGTTTTAATTTCATTTCAAATTGATTTCAATTCAAATCGATTTTCAATTCAATTTCAATACGTTTTAAATTCAATTCAAAACGATTTCAATTCTATTTCAATTCAATTCGAATTTCAATTATATTCAGTTTAATTCGAATTTCAATTCTTTTCAATTTAATTCGAATTTCGAAATCACTTTCAATATAATTTGAATTTCGAAATCACTTTCAATATAATTCGAATTTCAAAATCACTTTCAATATAATTCGAATTTCAAAATCACTTTCAATATAATTTGAAAAATGAATAAAATCGATATAAATATTGTTCGCGTCAAAATGGTGTCAATCTAATCAACACGGCTTCATATATTTCTATTTTCAATATTTCTTTTTCAAAACTGGAATGAAGCTCAATCAATTACCATATAATATTAATTATATGGATTTTCTACAACACATGCATAAAATAACAACGATAAATAATCAACCATCGTCTAGAGTGCATTCTACACTGTATAAGCATCAAATATAAATATTTAACGCTTATGACAGTCTGTCAATCCATCGATCGACATACAACTAATTATTGGGATTAGTGTACGTTATATATCATCCAAATACCCGTGTGGGGTTTCAAACGATCAAACAAAGATTTTATTTGTGCAGTTGGGCGATGTGTAAACTTTATCGTCCCAATCAATATCAGTCAAATGTGTGTATATAAACAAACCGTCCGATTTGTTTATAAATATTTATTTCATATACACATTAAAAATTCTATTTTAAACTATAAAATATTTTTAACTATATGAATATTTTATTTCATTTCACATCACATCATACATTCAACTACACATCAAAATCAAACAAACAAGCATACAAGCCGTCCATGGTCTGTGGACAACAGGTGTCGGGTGCTACTGAACACCGTCTGCATCCTAGTATATATTTCTAACTAGAAAATAAAATAAAGTGAGAAGTTCTCACCTTTGGGATCCACTCCGCCATTCTTTCCTTCTGAACAGTTTGGATTTTCCAGAAATACCAACGCAGTCTTTTCTACGCTGTTCATATTAAAAATCACATTTTTAATATGATGTTTATATTGTAAAGATCACATTTTTACTTCGCCACTCATATAAAGATTATATTTTTATGCCTCTACATATATAAAAATTATATTTTTAATACTCTTCTAATATAAAAATCATATTTTTTATACCTTTAAAAAACATTTTCATGCCACACACTAGTTAAAAATCATATCAATGTTTAGGTAAAAACCCCTTCTTTATTTATTTAAAATCAGCTCTTTGTTTAGTTAAAAAATCAAATTCTTATAGTGTTAAAAATCAGATTTTTATAGTGTTAAAAATCCTATTTTCTTTAAATATGATTTATTCACAAAACTGAAAACAAAATAAACGTAAATTAAAAAAAAAACTCACAGATTTCGGTTTTACAGAGGAGGGGGAAATGGCACGTCGGAGTTCACCTGAGGAGGGCGCAGCAGGTCGGAGGCGTTGGAGGTGCTGGAGCGATAGGGCTAGGGGGCGGTGGTGGTTGGAATTTCTGATGGGGGTTAGGGTTTTGGGGGTCACGACGTGGGGGTGCGGACGGTTTTAGAAGGGGGGAGAGAATCGAGGGGGATAAGGCAGCGGAGGGGGTGCGGTGGCGGTCTTGGATGCGGCGCCGACGAACGGCAAGAGGCGCAACGACTTGATCGCGTTTTCCTTTCTTCTTTTTTTATTTAAGAGCATTGACTAGGAAGAGAGAGTGGAGGGGGGTAAGAGGAAGATTATAAATATATATTTATTTATTTTTAAATTCAAAAAGTTGACCTTTTCATTCGAACTCCAATCGAGGCCCAACGACTGTCGCCCCTAGCTAAATGCCCCCATACCGAACACAATGGGATGTGCCGCGTAAGCCAATTCGACCGTTACGATCATTTTTCGTCAAAATCAAAACATAAAATCAGTATATATTCAATTTGAACGCACATTTCAATTCACCGGGGCCACATACGACCTCTAAAAATTCCAGAAAAATTGTTTCTAGCTTCGCATTGACGATACCTAACAAAACTAATTTCGTCGAATTCTGAGAGCGCTTGAAAAATGGCCATTTTCCAGTTGATTAAAATCAACTGAAACTGGTCAAATGCGTTTAACTGTGCCACGCTCACATGTTGATTTCAAAAATTATGAAAATTGAAACCTAGCAATAATTTGACATCACGGATCCAACAAAAGTGGTTTCGTCGAAATCCGAGGTCGTTTGCAAAATGGCTATTTTCAATGGCCAGAATTCCATAGCGACTATTCTGAAACTTCAACTGGACATAACTTTTTATCCCCGCTATGAAATTTCGATTTTTCGGATTCATTGGAAAGATATTCTCAAATAGATTCTAATATTTTTGGTTTCACAAAAATCCGGTTTATTTTACACCTAGTACATTCATTTGAAATTTGAAATTTGAAATCGAATTATCGAACTACCGCACCATTTTCAATTCCTTTTATAATTATAAATAATTATTTATATTCTAATGACGATCTATATAAATATATACGTTCTATTTCTATTCAAAATTAATTTCTCGTCGATATTACTTAAAATAATTTATTTTAAATAATCAAAATTCATCAAAATTGCCAAAATAAAAAATTTAAACTGGCCCAGATTTCCGGGTTGTTACACAAGGCAAGACAAAGTTAGATTAAAGTTCTCATTCATATCCCAAGAGTTAAACTTACTGCACCAACTTTACTAGTATTAACATGATTAGGTGTTACCCTAATACTACCTAGGTGATCGGCTCCCTATTACCCGAATATCCTATGTCAGCCCCGACAGTAGGGTGTATCAATCCCTAACCCAATAACTTATAAAACACAGCCATATTCGTAGGTATTTTGACGTCTTAGGTTCCAGTGCTGGATCCATGCACGCATATGACTCAGTCGGAAACGTGTCCCTAATACCCCCAAGAAACTTGAACCTCTTATAATCTACTTCAGTAAAGTGTGCACTTACCCCTACCTAGTGCGGGGTACATACCACGTTACTAACAAGGATGCTGACTGATATGGACTCCACACAAATAGACACAAGCCAACTGCTAGGCTTGCGTCCCCGTGTACCTAGGATTTAAGAGTCCCAATAACCTGATACAACACTAAACTTGGGACCTCTTTAGCTTATTATTTAACAAGTATAACTTAACAGGTTTAAGTCCAATAATAAGCCCAATTGTAAAATTACATTTATCTACATATTATTAGTGTACAACCCCTTTTCATCCAAAAACACCTGCCTAGATGTACTACTAGATGTATAACATAATGTACTTAGTTCTACATCTGGTACAACCTTGTTATTACATGTCATACTTAATATTACACTAATTCCAAATTAACCGATAATTAGATCGCATGTTTTTTTCTAACATGTAACTAACCCATATTTAACATGTAATTATCCAAGCCTAATGGAATTATACCTATTAGACTAACACGTAAATAACCCAATTTAACATGTAATTTATCCAAGTCAACTAACATGTAATAAGCCTAATAAGTTAATTAGACTAACATGTAAATAACTCAATTTTACATGCAATAAGCCTAATAGGTTAAATAGACTAACATGTAAATAATTCAATTTTAACATGTAATAAGCCTAATAGGTTAATTAGACTAACATGTAAATAATTCAATTTTAACATGTAATTATCCAAATTAATTAACATGTAATAACCCTAATAAGATAATTAAACTAACATGTAAATAGCCCAATTTTAACATGTAATAAGCCTAATAGGTTAATTAGGCTAAAATGTAAATAATTCAATTTTAACATGTAATAAGCCTAATAGGTTAATCAGACTAACATGTAAATAATTCAATTTTAACATGTAATTATCCAAATTAATTAACATGTAATAATCCTAATAAGTTGATTAGACTAACATGTAAATAACCTAATTTTAACATGTAATAAGCCTAATAGGTTAATTAGATTAACATGTAAATAATTCAATTTTAACATGTAATAAGCCTAATAGGTTAATTAGACTAACTTGCATATTAATTCAATTTTAACATGTAATAAGTCTAATAAGTTAATTAGACTAACATGTAAATAACCAATTTTAACATGTAATAAGCCTAATAGGTTAATTAGACTAATATGTAAATAATTCAATTTTAACATGTAACAAGCCTAATAGGTTAATTAGACTAACATTAAAATAATTCAATTTTAACATATAATTTTCCTAAATACAGTCAATGGTTCTAATACATATAATGCCAAATTTCCCCATTTACATATCATTTTCCAATTATTTCAATTCATGTCAATTATATGCAATTTAACGTAATAGCCTAGGTTCTGCATAGAATAAAAAGGAAAAAGGGGAGGAACAAAACTCAGACCGAGTAAACAGGCATAACATAAGACTGTAAATGAACTAAAGACATAATAGGGGCAAGAAATATCAATGTTCATATTATAATATGTGTAAACATATAGGGATTATTTCATTTTTCATATCATGTCCAATTTTATTTACTGTCCATAACCTTTTTAAATAACCAATCTAAAAAGTACATAGAACTCACAGTGGGACTTGGTGAAGAATATGAATATAATACAGAAAATGTCCTCTTTAAGCTTGTAGCGGTCCTGAATTGTCCTTGTCAATATAGTTTTCGGCAGCACCTCAGTAGTCTCTATGCACATATATTTTTCATAGAAATATTTAGTGGAGAAAGGAGGAAGAAAGAGTTTTGTGTGCTTTAGAACCACCGAGCTCTAGGCCTTTATATAGATTTCTTAGAACAATCCAGAATTGTTAAATCTAGGGTATTAATCTGGTCCATACACCTAATACTGAATCAGCTAGCGTATTATGTGTATGAAATAGTCCAGGTTCAAAATGTTAAATAAAAGAAACATTATGTCTTCTAATTTTAATGTTTGCAACGTTTAATTAAAATGTTCAATTAGTTGCTACATTGATTGGTTTGTTAATGTTTTTAATTAAACGTTTGATTGCCTTCATGTTTTTACCTCCTTTAATTAATCACATTTGAAATCCAAATGTTATGCATACATATACGCATGCAGTCTTCTCTGTTTCTTTTCCATCAAGCAAAGCAATTAATGTCGCTCTATTATACATTAATAACATTCTACTTTCTTCCCTCAAATTAATATAAAATGAAAATAAATGTCTAATTGACATATTTTTCTCATATTAACATCAAAAGAACATAATTGACATATTTTCTAAATTAAGTTGAACATAAATTTCATGTTTCCTCTAATTATATACTATCCTTGATGTCAATTAACATGAATTACAAATTACTATGTTTAACATATCCTCCTTAATTAATTCATTGCTGCATGCCTATTATTTTGCTAAATTTTGAATTTCATGCTCATATATGTTTGCCTCCTCGATTAATTCATTAATTCTTTCTTTGTAAACCATTCCATGCATTTATAAGTTTATATCTTAATATTCCCTTGCATGCATCCTTATTAATGCATGCATCCATTTATTACTACTAGTATTTTTTGCCCGCTATGCTGGGCATTAAAATTTATGCTATTAAAAAATATTCTAATGATTTAATATTAAAAATAAATGAAAAATAAACTATTGTAATTAATATTAAATAGTTATATTTTTTAAATATTATAATTTATGCGGCAACAATAATAAATTGTTCTATTGTTCATTCAAAAATAATTTTATCATAGATGATTATTTTGATTAATTATTCTGTTATCCATCTAATAATTTATGCAGCAACAATAATTAATTGTCATGTTGCTTACCCAACTATAATTTTGCTGTGGTAAATGCAAGATACTTTCAATGGAAAATTAAGAGCATCCCCAAAAGCTTAAAATAAATTAAGGAATGGAGTGTAGATTCAAATTACAAACCAACTATAACAGTTTAAACTATTTAAAAAATAATAAATATGTTGAGTGCATTTAATTATACAGCAGATGCCCGAAAAATCAATGGTATCTTATCCTTGTCCTATGGACGATCGCACATCACCGTGGATGGATACAGAGAAAATAGATTGTAATAAATTACCACCATGTAGTGAGAGAAATAACAAGAGTATAAAATAGAATGTATTACAACATTAAAGAAATTATCAATAAAAATAAGGTAAAATCTAAATTCATTTGTAGACAGCAATTTATAAAACACGCAAGCGCAATCAATGAAATTTACAAAATCAAATTTCTTAACCGTTAAAGATGGAAATAACATAAATATTTCCAATGTAAAGAATATATCACGCCAAAACTATAGATATACAATACACTGAATTCAAAAGAACATTGAACTAAAATTGACCAACCTAGAGGGAGAATATAGTTAAAGATGAGAGTAAAATAATATTCAAAGCTTTTGGGGAATATTTATATTAAAATTTTTGGAATCATACAGTATTTTATATAAAAATTGTATTGGATAACTGAATTGAAAATGAGCACATGTAGGAATTCAAATTATGGCTATATAAGGCTTATGTAGCAATTAAATTTGGAAAATGAGCATATACAGCAGTATTCTAAATTAAGAGTTACACTGAATTAAAAATGGGCATATATAGAATATACAACAATTCAAACTAAAGATGAGAATTATAAAGGAATAAAAGCTTTTGGCTGTACGCAAACGGACATGGTGATAGAAAATTTAGAAATAGAATAATGTAATAAATGCATTTAAACATAATTTGCAAGCAATAAACAGGAAACTAAATCGATGGATGATTATATGTTATGATCAGGTGGTCATTTTTAACTAAACTGATGTAATGCAATCTGACGACCATTGCTAACCAAGACTGAAGGCAAAATCAAGAGCAAGAAGGATAAGACTAAACTAATTAACTATAATTGATGAGTAAATTTGAATTATGTGTTTAAGTTTTTTCCTTATGTAATTAATTTTGTTATCAAGCTAATTAAATAAGATGTTAGAATGCGCCCAATAGAAACATGTTAAGGCATACCATATTAAAATAACTAACCATTTACACACAAACCGGGTTATCCATCAATCACTACTATGTCATATATATATATATATATATGAGTCAGTTTATTTGTAAAAATAGCAAACTGGGTTAAAATTATATATTTTCTTCTATTTCCTTCTACAAATATACGAGTCATACTATGCCATACATATGAGTCAGTTTATATAAAGTATATCAAATAAATGTATACATGCATGTGGCAATGTCAGTTTTCTTTTTATTAATCAAATAAATTAAAAATAGTAATCAAATGGCTATAGATTTTCTTTCAAAATTAATCAAATAAAATACCATATAAATTATTTTTATAAAATAAAATCTATATTCTTTACCAGCTAATCATATGGAAAGAGCGCTGCAATACGCTAATCGTCCTATATGTACCTGCTACCCCCAATGCTACACAGCTGGACACCAAAAGAAAACTTAGTAAATGCTATTATATGAATCAAGATCATCTTCACAAAGTTTTAATTAATTTGCATATCTCTAACATATTCAAACACTATTTTAAATCTACGGTTAAATCAAACGTTTTTTGGATGATACCAAATTAACATTTTGGATATGATAGAAGTTTTTGAAGCTACCTCATCCTGTTAACATAATCCATAGCTTACTGACTGAACAGTTCCAAAGTTGGATGTGAAGTTTTGAATATGGTAGAAGTTTTGAATTAATATAAACTTTTGTTAACATGATTTTTGTAATGTAGATTAAATAACTCTACAGTCGTACATGTGCATATACATCCAGGTGCACACACTCTATTAAATTTAGTCAAAATATGCATCTTTATATTCACAGAATCACAAATGCAAGCTCTCTGGAAAAAAATTAAAAAAAAAACAGACTTGCCCCTTAATAAATCTAGACATATAGGAGGACAACTTTGTAGGGGAGTTATCAGGGAGACTGCATAGTTGAGAAATTCAAATACTCGGTAGTTAAATCAACAGGAGTAAATAGAAAAATGATAAATTCTGAAAACTCTTGGCACATGCAAAATTTAATTGATGATTGCTTTGTCATTCTATGCGTTATTAGGTCCTTTATCCAATACATAGGCAGAGCTTCGGTTGAAATATTATAATTTCTTAACCAAAATTTTTATAACATATCATATCAGTTTGCATCAATTTTTTAAAAAGGCATAAAATTTGACATAGGCAAAATACTAATAGATTAGAAAGGTACCTTAAATAATCATCCTCTTGATCAGAGCACAACATCATCCAAAGTTGTTGCAACAATTAAGGCATGTTACAATCTACAGTTTTAGGGAAAAACAACAATAATAAAAGAATCAAGACTGCGTATGCTTATGCTATTACGTAAATTACTAAACACCTTTTTGCAGAAGTCCTCTATTTATATGAATTAGTTCCAAAGCCTTCTGCAGCAAACTCAGTATCTGCAAATGACAAAGCATAACATATAGATGGAAATAAAATTGCCGAAAGCACACATTTGAACCAGAGGCAGTTGAAAGCATACGTGTTTGTTGCATATAATTTCAGTTACCTAAAAATGCTGGGAAGGAAATATTGATGGAGAAAGAATAAATGCAGAAAGGTGAGGAGAGTAGTACTGGGGAAAAATCTACAGGGGAGATATATGAATAGCAGTGCATGTAACAAAGTATTTATAGGGTAGTGATGTGGTTTCTAGAAGCTAGGTACGTGGTATGAAGGATTGAAAACGTCCAAGTTGATTTAGATATTTCATGCCAAAATTCAGGTCATAGGATATTTGTCTGCTTGAATTCCAAAATAAAATAGGATAGTTGAATATTTCTCTGCTTGGTAGTTATGGTAAAATAGGAGAAGAAAAGGGAAAAATAAAATAATACCAGATTTAGTCTGCGTTCCAGTTGACTGATTCATATTTGAAGGTATTTAAATATAGGAGAGTTAAATATTTAGACAGGGGAATAAAAAGAAAAAAATAAAAAAAATCAGATTTAGTCTTATTCCAACCGACTTTTTTTCAGCGTTTTTCTGTGCGGGGATAGTTATACGTTGAGTAGTAAAGTTTTTTTTTTTTTGGAGTACTACGTGGTGCTATCTTTTAGGATAAAGTAGTAAATATTTAGAAAGATATGGGAGAGTATTAAAATGATGAATTATTGTTTTTTGAGTAGTATGTAGATATTATCTTTTAGGATAAAGGTGTAAATATGGGCAATTTCCTTTTAGGATAAAGTGGTAAAGATTTTCATAAAGAAATAAAAAGACGATGGGTTAAAAATGGAAAATAGTACGTTATGATAGAACTATAGTCTAACAATTGACAGTGAATGTGACGGCCCGCCCCGCACCAACCGACATTTACTCCAAAGGTGCGTTGTACACATGTCCAGTTAGCGCGGAACGGGTCGTCAGAAGGAAAGGAAAGAAGGAAATGAACTAACAAAGAACCTGTAGAATGTCTCACAGCGCATAGAATAAAATATAATAATAACATACTTGACATAAAACAGGTGAGACAATGCATAAGCTGAAAACCAGAACTAAACATCATAACAGCGGAAATCCAAAGTACAGCTTATTACAACTTTTCAAACTGTCTCAAAGCAAAAGCAAGATAAAAGAGGTACACTACTAATGCCCAAGTAGCGACCACCAACGACACAGGGAGAATATATATATAATACGTGGAAGCCTCCTGCCTGCCTCCGAATCAGCTACTCGCGCATCACCAGCTAACCTGTCTCTAGTCTGCTCGTGTGAGCACCCAGAGTAATAAGAGGAGACATAAAACTCTGTGTCAGACATAAAGCCTGGTATGAGCGATAAGCATCCAAAGTGAACAATAACAGGTAGACTAAAACATACCTGAACCTGGACCTGCAACCAAAGAGTTAGCACTACATATTGTACAACTCTCTAAGGTACCATATCAAGCAGTGTAAAGATACGGAGGTGGGGGAGGTGTGCATGTCATAGTGATGGCAAACAATCAAACATAGCATCCATACTCACATCTCTCACTCAGTACGTAAAGCATACGATATTCACCACTTCGATCACCCAACATACCTTGCTATGATCACTCTGCCCCCATGAAGTCATAAATGGCTTCACTGCACTGATAACGTAGCCACTAATTCCTCGCTATGTCCATTTGCCCCATGGAGTTGTTCACCCCATCTGCGCTGGCTCATAGCCTTACCAATCCTTACTATGTCCACTTGCCCCATGAAGTTGTTCACCCCATCTTCGCTGGCTCATAGTCTTACTATGCATCACTTTGCCCCTTGGGTCATAATGACCCTACTGCACTGATAACGTAGTCTTGCTACCATCACCTTGCCCCTCAGGTCGTAATGACCCTACTGCACTGATAAGTAGCTATCATTCATTTTTTAGTGGTGAATCGAAGTTATGAACGTCGAAAACTCCTTAGCACACATCCCGCAGCAAAGCCCAACCATGAAGTGAACTCATTGGTTCCCAACTGGATCCTGAGCTCTAACTTCCCATATTGGACTGCCTTTGCATCTCGGGTTATTGGTCAATACTGGGTCGGGTCGGGTTCCCCCTCAAGCCATCGGTTCGGATCGGGTGTCCTTCATCAGTTCGGGTCGGGTCATCTTCTGGTACGGTTCGGGTCAGGTGTCCTCCTTGGGTCGGGTCGGGTGCTTCACCTCAGGTCGGGTCGGGTGCAATCTCCCCTCCAGCTCGTGCCTCCGCTCCGATCCGTCCCCTCATCCTTCACGTGCTCTGATCCGATCCATCTTCATGCTTCCGCTCCGATCCGTCCTCCTTAATCCGATCCGATCCCAGTTCAATTAGCGTTGCCTTCCTTTTTGCCAATTTTCCCAAGTGCCAGGTTCCGATCCGATCGAATCCCTTGCCCAGTTCAACATATCCGATCCGAGCCCCCTATCCGATCCGATCCGAACCCTGCACATTTTTCTGAAACTGTTCCAGCAAGTGTTTACGCCGTTCGACGACGTTTTCGACCGTTATAACTATTGAAATCAATCACAAAGCATATCATACAGTCATAGCAACATGCATAATCAACCACAAACATCCAAACATCAATATGATAGGTTAAAATGGATCAAACATACCCAAAATCCCATATTTCCCCTTAAGCATGTTTAGGTGAAACTAATGATAGGATTAGCAAAACTTAACCAAATTAACCCTAATTCGTATCAGGGGTCTAAAACATCATTTAAGAATTTATGAACATTTTTCCCGAATTTTATCATGCTTAAATTCGCTAATTAACACTAATTACCCTTAACTAGCCATAATTAGAGTAAAACTATGCAAATCACTCACCTTAGCCACAAATAAACTAAGATCTAAAATAAATCTCTGATTTGATGTGAATCTCAATGCTAAACAGCAGCTCCTATGTTGCTTTGGTGTAGATCTTCCTTGGTTAGAGGTTGCTAAGCCAAATCCTTGACCAAAAGGTGATTTGGAGGTGATTTAGAGGTTGGAGGCCATTTCTAGGGTTCCTTGGTGATAAGTGGAGGCTAGAAAACTGAAATGGAATGATTCTATATCTCATTTCAGCCTCCCCATAACCCTAATCCCGAAATGGGTTATGGGCCTATCCACTAATCACCCTATTTGGCCCGGTTAAGCAGTTTTTCACCTTCCAAACCTTATTTCAACCATATCTCCCAAACGGTAAGTCCGTTTAGCTATTATGACCACTCTACGGGAAGGTAAACCATCAAACAAATCTAACGGAAGTGGTTTCAGGTCAAAATTCCTTTCCAATCAAAAGTTATGGCCAAAACAGTACCAACTAGGGGCAACATGGTCATTTAAAAATCGACAAAAGTCATGAACATGGGAAATGACTCTAATGGATGTTTCCCAAAGTTACATGACCATACGACTTCATACGGGAAAGAAATAAATATTCTACGATCCCCCGATGCGTAGAATGCGGGTCATTACACTCTCCCCCCCTTAAGAAATTTCGCCCCCGAAATTCCCTAATCAAAACATACACAAAGATCCCGCATGCCTATCATTCATAAAACAACAATCAAACATGAAAACAAGCAAAACAAGTCTACCCTAGCATGCGGAAAACTAAATTACAAAGTAAATCTTACCAGGCAAAGAGTTCTGGATATGCCTTCCTAATGCTCTCCTCTGTCTCCCAAATACAATCACTCTCGTTCTTGCCCCACTGGACCTTGACTAGCTTCACCGCCTTCCTTCGAAGTTGCTTCGTATCGTTCCCCACAATACGAATCGGCTTGCGGTTCCCAACCGCCTCGGGTTCTACTTCGAAGTCCTCTAACTGATCAGGTGAAATAGTCATATCTGAGTCGTGAACGAACTTCCTTAGTTGGGAAACATGAGACACATTGTGAACTCCCGCCATTTTCTCTGGTAAGCCAACTCTATATGCCAAATTCCCGACTAATTCAAGAACAGGGAATGGGCCAACAAATCTTGGTGCTAGTTTGCCTCTCCTGCCAAATCGTATCACGCTTTTCAACAGAGAAATCTTGACAAACACCAAGTCACCAACGGAGAATTTTAAATCTCTTCTCCTCTTATCAGCATAACTCTTCTGCCTATCTTGGGCAGCTTTCATTCGTTGCTGAATAATCTTAACCTTATTTGAAGTTTCCCTCACCACATCTGGTCCAAGCATAAACTTCTCACCAGTCTCTATCCAACATGATGGTGAGTTGCACGGTCTTCCGTACAAAGCTTCATATGGAGCTATACCGATACTGGATTGGTAGCTATTATTATATGCAAACTCTACTAGATGCAAATGGTCATCCCATGATCCACCAAAATCCAATATACAAGCTCTCAAGAGATCTTCCAATATACGATTCACCCTCTCCGTCTGACCGTCGGTCTGAGGATGATATGCGATACTGAGATGTAATCCTGACCCTAGAGCCTCCTGTAAGCTCTTCCAAAACCCACTAGTGAACAACGGGTCTCGGTCACTCACAATGCTTTTGGGTACTCCATGAAATCTCACTACCCACTTCATATACAATTCTGCCAACTTGGCTGCCGTTCTGGTCGATTTGACTGGTATAAATCTTGCACTCTTAGTCAATCGATCCACAATTACCCAAATGCTATCATATCCCGATCTAGTCCTTGGTAAACCATCGATGAAATCCATCGAGACTTGCTCCCATTTCCATTCGGGAATCTCTAATGGTTGCAACAACCCACTAGGCTACTTTTGCTCGGCTTTAACTAGCTGGCAATTCATGCATTTGGATATAAACTTCCCAACGTCTCTTTTCATCCCTTCCCAGTAGTAGGTCTGTCTCATGTCTCGATACATCTTATTACCACCGGGATGTATAGTTAGTTTTGAGTGATGACATTCTCTAAGCACTTCATCTCTCAAACCATTTACGTTGGGCACAACTAGTCTTCCATTCTTTCGAAGCCATCCATCTCGATCAAGCCCATACGCATTCATCTCCTCATCGCTACCCATCTCTAACTTGGAGATGATTTCTAGTAGATTAGGATCGTCCCTCTGGCTGGAACCAATCCACTCTATCAAAGTGGGTCTGATCGTCAAACTAGCTAGCATGACTGGATCCAATTCGCACTTTAGTCTGGAATCAAACCCCGCGATATACTCCATTTGCTTCCATTCAAGAAACATTGCCCCTAAGCTGGCATGTCTCCTACTCAAGGCATCGGCTACCGCATTACCTTTCCCAGGTGTGTATGCGATATCAAAATCATACGAAGCCAAGAACTCTAGCCATCTCTGCTGACGGAGATTCAGATCTTTTTGGGAGAAGAGATACTTTAACGATTTATGATCGGTAAACAACTCGAATCTTTCTCCCAAGAGATAGTGTCTCCACATCTTCAGTGCAAACACGATCGCTTCTAATTCCAAATCATGGGTAGGATACTTCTTCTCATGCGGCTTTAGCTGTCGACTAGCATAAGCTACAACCCTACCTCCTTGCATCAATACTGCACCCAGTCCAGTACCACAAGCATCCGTGTATACCGTCATCTCTTCATTCCCTTTAGGAATGACTAACACTGGCGCACGCGTCAACTTCTCCTTTAGACTCTTGAAGGCATCCTCACACACTTCGTCCCAGACGAAGGACTGATTCTTCTTAGTCAATTGAGTCAATGGTGCTGCTATCTTGGAGAAGTCCTAGATAAACTTACGATAATATCCAGCTAATCCCAAGAAACTCCTTACATCTGTTGCATTCTTGGGCGTAGGTCAATCCTGTACCGTAGCCACCATCGCAGAGTCCACGACAATACCACTCTCTGAAACAACATGACCCAAGAATCTCACTTCCCTTCTCCAAAAATGACACTTAGAGAATTTCGCTTTCAATTGGTGTTTCCTCAACACCTCCATCACTATCCTCAAGTGTCCCTTGTGTTCCTCCTCTGTCCTTGAGTAAACAAGGATATCATCCACGAACACAAGAAAAAACTTATTCAACTGATCTCTGAATACTCGATTCATAAGATCCACAAAATAGGCTGGTGCATTGGTCAACCCAAATGGCATGACCAACCACTCATAAAATGCAGACGGCGTCCTAAATGTCGTTTTCGGAACACTCTCATCCGCTACTCGTAGCTGATGAAATCCTGTCGCGAGGTCCAACTGGGAGAACACTCTTGCTCCTTCCAGTTGATCAAACAAATCATCTATCCGTGGTAGAGGATATTTATTCTTCCTCGTCACCTTATTCAACTCGCGATAGTCCACACACAAACGAAGGGAACCATCTGCCATAGTGGCAAACACAACTGGTGCTCCCCACTCGGAGAAACTCCTTCTAATAAATCCCTTCTTCAAAAGATTGCTGACTTGCACCCCGAGCTCTCGCTACTCCCTTGGTGCCATACGACGAAGTGGCATCACTATAGGTCTGGCATCTTTCACTAAATCAATACAGAACTCAATCTCTCGGTGTGGTGGAAGCCCGGTCACCTCCTCGAAGACGTTCGGATACTGGCCAACCACGGGCACATCTGACAACTCATCCTGCGGGATGTCGAGGGAATTTACAAAACTAGCCATAACCCCATCACTAGGTAGACTACCAAACACTACCCTCCGCCCATCATCCGCCCTCACTGTCACCAGAAAGCCCTCACAGTCTACCACCACCCCGTATCTTTGGAGCCAATCGACTCCCAATATAATGCCATACCCAGTAAAGCCCAAAACAAAGCAATCACAAACAAACATACATCCATGACTCGATAAGACCAAATTCCTGCAAATCATACTAAGGCTAGTCGAACCACCAATCGGGTTCGTCACAACCAATGGTCTATCGACTATCTCGGGTTCCAGTCCCAACCTATCTACCAGGTCACTAGATATGAAGGAACGGGAAGCCCCAGTATCAAACAAAACTCGAACTGGTACATCATAAATAGAAAGCATACCTTGAATAACAACATTCTTTCCTTTCTCCGCCGCAGTTGGGGCATTCGACGAAGAAGGAACAACATCAATAGCATATGCTTTCACAATCTGTTTCTCCTTAAGAGGTTGCGGACACTTATCCTTATGATGTCCCACTTGACCACAGTTGTAGCACTTCCTTTCCACTGGCTTGGCCCGACATTCTTTATCATAATGGCCCTCCTTACCACAGCTGAAGCACTCAACATCCTTCTTGCTCTTTTTCTGACCACCTTTAGATTGGTCCTGCTTTCTCTTATTCTGAGAGTTATTCTTGCCTCCACCGCCTGCTTGCGGCTTTGGCCCTTCTACAGATGCAGCCTCAGTCTTTGACTTAGGGTAAAGACTCTCTGATCTCAAAGCTTTCCCCACAATTGATTCAAAAGTCTCATCGATGCGATTAATAAGCCTTTCCCCCAAGTATCCATCCAGGCCAGTAATGAACTTCTCATTCTTCTTCTCAGGAGTGTCGATAAGAGACAGTCCATACTTCGACAAAGTGTCGAACTCAGCAATATAATCAGAAACTGCCCTTCTGTTCTGCTTGAGTTCTAAGAACCTCTTAAACAACACTGACTTCTGGGCAGCTGGAATAAACTTCTCGCTAAAGTGAGCCTTGAACTGATCCCAGGTAACCTGATCTTCTGGAGTAGCTGTTCTAATGGCATTCCACCAATTCATCGCTCGCCCTTGCAGCTGACGAGACGCTAGCCTTCTCTTCATCGCATCCTCAAAACCCAAGTCATCGAAGATACGGTCACAGCTATCCATCCAATCTTGAACATCTGTGGCCGACTCCGTCCCGTGGAACGGCTTCCCACCAAGGTTAGTGTAATCCTTGCACAACTTGGCGAAATCGACCCTAGGCGCCTGCACTACTGGGCCAACACCAACTCCGGGATTGGGAACTGCCCCTTGCACTTCTCTAAGCATGTCTCTCATGAGGTTAGTAAACATCGCCCTCATGTCAGCGGCATTCCCCTAGTTGGTCCTTCTACCAGCACCCCTCGTGTCTCGGCTCATCGTCAATCTGAAAAAGGGAAACGATTAACGACCCCATAGTGGTGCTAGTGCGGTGCGACTTCATTCTTTATACTACTAATAGTATATATATATAGCTTTTGAAAACCAAAGTAATCACAAATACGCGCTCTCATATACGTACTATCTCTCCCTGGTGCCTTTCCCTAGGTTTACTACGCAACCTAGAGCTCTGATACCAAGTGTGACGGCCCGCCCCGCACCAACCGACATTTACTCCAAAGGTGCGCTGTACACATGTCCAGTTAGCGCGGAACGGGTCGTCAGAAGGAAAGAAAAGAAGGAAATGAACTAACAAAGAACCTGTAGAATGTCTCACAGCGCATAGAATAAAATATAATAATAACATACTTGACATAAAACAGGTGAGTCAGTGCATAAGCTGAAAACCAGAACTAAACATCATAACAGCGGAAATCCAAAGTACAGCTTATTACAACTTTTCAAACTGTCTCAAAGCAAAAGCAAGATAAAAGAGGTACACTACTAATGCCCAAGTAGCGACCACCAACGACACAGGGAGAATATATATATAATACGTGGAAGCCTCCTGCCCGCCTCCGAATCAGCTACTCGCGCATCACCAGCTAACCTGTCTCTAGTCTGCTCGTGTGAGCACCCAGAGTAATAAGAGGAGACATAAAACTCTGGGTCAGACATAAAGCCTGGTATGAGCGATAAGCATCTAAAGTGAACAATAACAGGTAGACTAAAACATACCTGAACCTGGACCTGCAACCAAAGAGTTAGCACTACATACTGTACAACACTCTAAGGTACCATATCAAGCAGTGTAAAGATACGGAGGTGGGGGAGGTGTGCTTGTCATAGTGATGGAAAACAATCAAACATAGCATCCATACTCACATCTCTCACTCAGTGCGTAAGGCATACGATATTCACCACTTCGATCACCCAACATACCTTGCTACGATCACTCTGCCCATGAAGTCATAAATGGCTTCACTGCACTGATAACGTAGCCACTAATTCCTCGCTATGTCCACTTGCCCCATGGAGTTGTTCACCCCATCTGCGCTGGCTCATAGCCTTACCGATCCTTACTATGTCCACTTGCCCCATGGAGTTGTTCACCCCATCTGCGTTGGCTCATAGTCTTACTACGCATCACTTTGCCCCTCGGTCATAATGATCCTACTGCACTGATAACGTAGTCTTGCTACCATCACCTTGCCCCTCAGGTCGTAATGACCCTACTGCACTGATAAGTAGCCATCATTCATTTTTTAGTGGTGAATCGAAGTTATGAACGTCGACAACTCCTTAGCACACGTCCCGCAGCAAAGCCCAGCCATGAAGTGAACTCATTCGTTCCCAACTGGATCCTGAGCTCTAACTTCCCATATTGGACTACCTTTGCATCTCGGGTTATTGGTCAATACTGGGTCGGGTCGGGTTCCCCCTCAAGCCATCGGTTCGGGTCGGGTGTCCTTCATCAGTTCGGGTCGTGTCTTCTTCTGGTACGGTTCGGGTTGGGTGTCCTCCTTGGGTCGGGTCGGGTGCTTCACCTCAGGTCGGGTCGGGTGCAATCTCCCCTCCAGCTCGTGCCTCCGCTCTGATCCGTCTCCTTATCCTTCACGTGCTCCGATCCGATCCATCTTCGTGCTTCTGCTCCGATCCGTCCTCCTTAATCCGATCCGATCCCAGTTCAATTAGCGTGGCCTTCCTTTTTGCCAATTTTCCCAAGTGCCAGGTTCCGATCCGATCGAATTCCTTGCCCAGTTCAACATATCCGATCTGAGCCCCCTATCCGATCCGATCCGAAACCTGCACTGTTTTCTGAAACTGTTCCAGCAAGTGTTTACGCCGTTCGACGACGTTTTCGACCATTCTAACTATTGAAATCAATCACAAAGCATATCATACAGTCATGGCAACATGCATAATCAACCACAAACATCCAAACATCAATATGATAGGTTAAAATGGATCAAACATACCCAAAATCCCATATTTCCCCTTAAGCATGTTTAGGTGAAACTAATGATAGGATTAGCAAAACTTAACCAAATTAACCCAAATTCATATCAGGGGTCTAAAACATTATTTAAGAATTTATGAACATTTTTCCCGAATTTTTTCATGCTTAAATTCGCTAATTAACACTAATTACCCTTAACTAGCCATAATTAGTGTAAAACTATGCAAATCACTCACCTTAGCCACAAATAAACTAAGATCTGAAATAAATCTCTGATTTGATGTGAATCTCAATGCTAAACAGCAGCTCCTATGTTGCTTTGGTGTAGATCTTCCTTGATTAGAGGTTGCTAAGCCAAATCCTTGACCAAAAGGTGATTTGGAGGTGATTTAGAGGTTGGAGGCCATTTCTAGGGTTCCTTGGTGATAAGTGGAGGCTAGAAAACTGAAATGGAATGATTCTCTATCTCATTTCAGCCTCCCCATAACCATAATCCCGAAATGGTTTATGAGCCTATCCACTAATCACCCTATTTGGCCCGGTTAAGCAGTTTTTCACCTTCCAAACCTTATTTCAGCCATATCTCCTAAACGGTAAGTCCGTTTGGCTATTATGACCACTCTACGGGAAGGTAAACAATCAAACGAATCTAATGGAAGTGGTTTCAGGTCAAAATTCTTTTCCAATCAAAAGTTATGGCCAAAACAGTACCAACTGGGGGCAAAATGGTCATTTAAAAATCGACAAAAATCATGAACATGGGAAATGACTCTAATGGATGTTTCCCAAAGTTACATGACCATACGACTTCATACGGGAAAGAAATAAATATTCTACGATCCCCCGATGCGTAGAATGCGGGTCATTACAGTGAACACACATGTGTTAGTAATTAGTGAAAAGCTGGGTACCCTACAAAATGAAAATTTTCCTTACCTTTCTGAAAAAGCAAGTGATATCAGAATGTTAAATTATCGAGTAGCAATTTGGAAAATAACGCATACATGGTTATTTGCATGGCCTGCCAATTGATATTGAGTTTACATTTATTGAAAAATTATATATGCTAGTACTTCTGTAGAATGTGTGTGAAAATTATGAATTTGTTGTAATATATATAAATGTTGTGAATATGCTTTTATTAGTTCTCTGTTTAGTCCCACGACATGGGAATAAGTTAAACATTAGCTCCAAAGCCTATATATAAAGGAGGCAATGTAATAGAAATAAAGACACATTTGAATGAATAGAGATGTCCTCTCTCCCTTGTTTCTTCTGTTTTGTGTTCGTTTTATAACACGTTATTAGCATGAAGCTCTAGATACAGATCAGATCTAAGGTTTGTGTTAATTTGGAAGATCAAGCTGAATTTTTTTTCTTCTTCATCAGAAATTCAGGTATGCTTCCTTTGATATTATTGAGAATTTCCTATTTCGTTTTAGATTAAATCTATATATTAGTTTAATCTACATGTTTGTGGTTTTGTTAGCATGTCATATATAATATTATATTTCAATTAACTTTAAAATACAACTATGGATTCAGCCTCTATCTTGTGTTCTGGTTATTATTTTTCTTTTCCATGAAACTTTGGTTAAAATTAGAAATAGAGGTGAGAGAGAGCCTGTAGAAACCGTCTTCAATATGCTCATAACTTTGATCATTTCTTTTCAGATCCGCATACTTTTATGTATTGAGTTTGATTCTAGATATTATTATTATTACTTACAGATGCTATGTTAAGTAGCATGTATTTACTGGGGCCACTTTAGTAGGCGAGTAGATTTGACGTAGTTTTAGATTTATACTTTTGTTTTTGAACTGCATATCGTAGTTACTATATTACTTACATAGATTCATTTATATCCAAACATTTAATATAAGATGTGAGAATGCATTGAAAATAAAGCATAATATTATTATGAATATGACTAGCAATTCATATGGAGAAAGCTACACATATATTTTCAATCTGCAATGCATAGCATGTTTGTTCATTAGTTCAGTTGGTAGTGCATTAGATGCAGGCTTCATACTCCACAAATCTATAAATTGCGAATAAAATCTTTGCTGAAAGCTTGGTTTTTCTTTCACTTATTACTGAGAGTGAAAGCTATGAACTATTGTAGCCATGAAACCATGGTTGGTCTTATGGAGAAAACGTTTAGTTTGTTATAACATCTATCTTTCGTAAATATTTTCTGTAAATATGCAAACAAGGATTTTGAAGTTCATATGCAAATGACTTGAAGTTCATACGACCTAAAGTTCATATATAAATTTTTTCAAATGAGGAACCTAAAGTTCACATGCAAATGAGGAACCTGAAGTTCACATGCAAATGAGAAACCTTAAGTTCATATGCAAATGAGGAACCTTAAGTTCATATGCAAATAAGGAACCTGAACATACATATAAGAAACATGAAATAAAGCCTCAAAGCATATAATTGCATTTAATATTTGCTTATAGTAAATGACCTATAATAGGAAGGATTTGAAAAATCGGTGAAAGGAAAAGTTTCAATAAAAAGCAAAAGGCATATATTCCAATTGTGTGCCACACATAACTTCTTAAAGAAATTTATTGTTAGAAGAAATCATTAAAAAATTACTATTTTCTTGAAGAAATATAGTAAAATGACTATCATATGTGAATAAAAGAAAATCTAGAGGATTTGCTTCCGTTTAAAATATACAATAATAATAAAACTTGAAGTTTTATTACAGTAATTTTAGAGCATATCATATTTCCAGAAGAAATGTTTTTGTTGTTTCTTAGGAAAAACTTTTATAAAGAAAATATGCATCCTGAAGATCATATTAAGTTAAGATCTAAATATTGATCTTAATTCTGCACACCGGAAGTGAATTCCAAAACAATTTTTGTCATTACATGGAAAATTTAGAACCCGCAATTTCTAAAAAGGCAAGAAGCAATTTTGATATAAAAAGAAAGATCTAAAAGATCTTTATATGGGTTGTATAATTTGAATCAAAAAAAATATGTAATTTTTATGTTTGTGAATTTTATGTATAAATTTACAAGTTTTTCAAATCATTCATATTGAAGAATGTAAAATCCTGGTTCTATGATTATGTACTTTTACTCAATTCATATTGAATGATGTATAGATCTGCACATGTTGTATAAATTAAGTTTTCATTTGGAAAACCTTTTGTTTCAGATGGTGTTTTGAGATATAATTCGTATTTCTAGAAGAAATATTTTACTTGTCCTAGAAAAAAAACTTGGTAAAGAAAATTCACATCTCGAAGATAATATAAAATCTAGATCCAACACTGATCTTGATTTAACGGAGTTGAAAAAAAATGAAAATGAGACATGTAGTTTATTTTTGTTTATAGTTGTGAATTTTATGTACAGATCTCTAAAATTTTGAACCGTTCATGTTAGAGAATGTAAAATGTTGATTATGTGATTATACTCTTATACTCAATTTCTTAGATATTATTAAAAAAAAGTACATCAAATGCATTGTTATGATAATATATTATATTAACGTATTGTCATAAATGCATTGAATGCATTAGTTATTGTTAGTTAATTGATGTATGTTTATATTTGGAATAAGAATAAACATATGTATTATTATTCAATGTATTTAGCTAGTAATAACTAATGTTATGGAAGAAAGGACAGAACCACAACTTGAAGTTGTGCAAAGAAAATATTTATACTGGAAGTTGTATAACTCAAAAGCTTGGACCTGAAGTCATGAATTATATATTTATATATTTATATATACATGTATATGTATGTATATATATAAACATTTTTGATAAAGTATACAAGTTTGAAATCTTGTCAATTAGCAAAAATGTAAAAGCTTCTAAATTGAAAGTATGTTAAAAGATTGAGAACCAGAATTTCATCATAAATTAATAAATTTGATATACATATGTATGTGTACATATATGCATAGGAACTTGAAGTTCCTTAACCAATGAACTTGAAATACTTCATAATTTAAAAGCCTGAAGCTTTATTGAAACTATGTGAAATAATAACATTAATAAAATTGATATCCAAAGATTTCACAATTTTTAAAATGAGTTGTATCTTGCTTATATATTTATATTTACATATTATGTTGAAGAATAAATTTTAACAACTTGAAGTTGTTTATATATTTTATTTGAACCAGAAGTTCAATACAGTGGAACCAGATGTTCGATACAAGAAGTTCAATACAGTTTAACAAACTTTAATTGTTTATATATTATTTGAACCAGAAGTTCAGTATGGATTAACAACTCGAAGTTGTTCATATATTTCATTTTAACCAGAAGTTCAATATAGTTCCAAATCAGATATTTTGGATATTATGAAACGATCTTTAAGATTCACGTTGACATTGTTTGATAAGCAAAAATTAATGATCGGAACATTATGAACAATTTGTTCTAAAATCAATAACTTGAATGAGAGAGAATATGCAAATCAATTATATATGTAATTCGTGGACGCACATATATACACATATATGCGAAAATTTGATTAACAACCTGAAGTTGTCATGAGCTCATATTATAAATTATGCATATATTATTTTATATTTCAGAATGTCGATTGGCATCAATATTGAATGACCTAAAGTCATGTGCATATTCAAATGATAGAAAAATCCTCCAAGTCATTAGATCATTGAAAGGGAATAAGCAATACAA
Organism: Allium sativum; assembly: GCA_030737875.1. NCBI lineage: Eukaryota > Viridiplantae > Streptophyta > Magnoliopsida > Asparagales > Amaryllidaceae > Allium > Allium sativum. The sequence continues at coordinate 449,901,518 of CM060919.1, forward strand.
TATGAATGCATCTTATCAACTAATAAGAGCACTATCCTCCTACAAGTGAAATACATGTAATGTATTTGCTAGCTATGATGCTATAATGGATCAAAAATGAATCCAAAGTAGGTTTATTATTTAAAGTCACAATGTTTGTCAACATTGAGGGTGAGGATAAAGGAATCATCGATGTTAAATGTTTGCTAACATATAGAATTATGCAAAGTATTAAGTAACTTGCATAAATTATCAATTATGTCCCTAATAGTCTTTCTCTAATATAGATTTGAATCCCCGAAGGATCAAAAGGTGTAAATCACAGCTGAAAATATGGTATAAAAGTCAGTTCAAAATATCTTTGGAGTAAGTCATAAAGATGCAAAATAAAGGAGGTGGGTATTCCTGAAGAAACACTTAAAGGTGCTTTGAAAGAAACCCATGACATGATTGTCAAAATAACCCCAGAAGTGGTTTAGGTACCTAAAGCATGATAAGTTTTGAGATCTCAATAAATTATGTATAGAACTGACAAGAAATAATCATCGATGGTAAATTAATAAATAATAAAGCGCTTATATTTATAAATGGATTAAAAATCCCATATTATAGAGAAACATGATTGGTCATCATGAAATTCTCCTAAATAAGGTATATGGACCTATAGTCCATAAGATATGAACCTGTAGTTCATAAGATAAAAATAGAAATATATATATAATGACAAAAGCACACAGAAGTTACTAAAGCACTAAAGAGTGTCAACAACATGTTAAGTGCCATGAGCATTGTATTTTCAGAGATAATTGAATTGATTAAAGTGGTGAAAGTGTTTAAAACGCTTATAATACCCTGAAGGTATAAACGATGAAAGTATACAAGTTCCAGAAGACTTTAATAACTTTAGTAGTGATAAAGAGTAAGAAATGTAGATTACAACATTCTTTTAAGTATTGTTGTGATGAAAATCTTGAAATAAATCATGATGAGTAGACCACTTTCTGCTTTCAAGAATTGTTGTAATGAAACTCTTAATATCCATTGAAGTGGTAATTGCGATACGCAAAACTTATTATAATATATAAGTTCCTGAAGAACATAAATAACATTTGTTATTATAAAGAATACCAAGAACATGGATGATAGATTACAACATTCTTCTAAGTATTGTTGTAATGAAAATATTGATATACTTTAAGGTGAGTAGATTACTTCCTGCTTAGTGTTGTTGTAATAAAAATCTTGATATACTTCATTCTTCTAAGTATTGTTGTAATGAAAATCTTGATTTACTTCAAGATGAGTAGATTACTTCCTGCTTAGTAATGAAAGTTGCCATATTCATCAATATGTATTGCAACATGCAAGTCCGATTGAAACAGAAAATTGTAAGCACCTGAAGTGTATTCATAAATGAATATTAGTATCATACAAATCACAAAAGGGAGGCATTTTAAATAAGAAAGCATGCCTGAAGCATGGAAATGCACATGAAGTTTTAAAAGAAAAACTTCATTAAGAAGTATTTGTAAGCAATTTGAGTTATTGAAAGAAGAATACGAATTCAAAGGAAAATATTAAATCAGGGGGAGCATCCATAAGTATGATATAATGCACTCTTTTTCCTTAACTAAGTTTTTCCCCACTAGGTATTCTTAGTAAGATTTTAATGAGGCATGGGTCATGATCCAGAAGTATCAACCCAAAAGTAACATACAAAAATAAGTTATAATGTACTCTTTTTCCTTATTTAAGTTTTTTCCCACTGGGTTTTTCTTATTAAGGTTTTAACAAGGCATTACATCGATCTAGAAGTGTCAGACTACTTTTGACGCAGTAAATATGACATTTTATATTGTACTCTTTTTCCTTCACTAAAATTTTTCCCATCGAGTTTTTCTTAGTAAGGTTTTAACGAGGCAACATTTTGACCCATAAGTATCAAACATCTTTTGATGCAGTAAACTATTACTTATGAAGACAAGGAAATTTACATGGCTCAAATTCAAGTGAATTATATCAAGGATGATAGGATGGAGCACATTTCTGTTAAATTTCTCTTCATAAATGAATGAAAGGATAACAAGAAAGAGGAGAAACAAATTCAGTTTCAAGAAAAGAGGGTAGATCCGTTCTCAAAGGCAATTTCCAAATCAACAATCCAGAAGATGATGTACAAAATTGGCATTCGTCGACTACATCAATAGACTAATTGAATAATGAGTTATAAATAAGGGGGAGCATATAAAATTATGCTATAATGTACTCTTTTCCTTCACTAATATTTTTCCCACTGGGTTTTTGTTAGTAAGGTTTTTAATGAGGCATTATCTTGATCCTGAAGTATCAACCCTTACGGTAACATTGTAAAACATGTTACCTAAAGATGAAATAAATTTGCACTCTTTTCCTTGTTTATGATTTTTCCCATAGGTTTTTTCATAAAAAGTTTTTTAATGAGGCATTGTTTTGATCCTGAAGCATCAAACTCTTAAAGAATATCATTTTAATATGAGATTCATAATGTCAGACGTTGTACTCTTTTTCTCGTTCATAGGTTTTTCCCATTGGGTTTTCCTGATAGAGTTTTGAAGGCAACAGACAATATTTGTATCGACGGAAAGGATATATGCAAGCAAGATAATAATAATAAGGGGAAGTAATCATCATATATGTTTTAAAAGGGAAAATTTCAAGTTAGCAGAGCATTCAAGATTTTGAAGACGCATATTCAAGGGGGAGTGTTGTAATATATATAAATGTTGTGAATATGCTTTTATTAATTCTCTGTTTAGTCCCACATCATGGGAATAAGTTAAACATCAGCTCCAAAGAATATACATATATAAGGGAGACAATGTAATAGAAATAAAGACACATCTGAATGAATAGAAATGTCCTATCTCCCTTGGTTCTTCTGTTCTGTGTTCGTTTTATAACAGAATTTGGGTTGATAAATAATACATGTCATATATATATATATATATATATTATTGTCAACTTAATGAGATAATAGGAAATCCGTAACTAAGCGATACACATATATGGCTTTGACTATAGGTTGCTTCATTAATAAAAAAGTCAGTACAAATGAGGCAACAAACCATCCAAATATTTTCAACAAAGGTAAAAAAAATAAAAATAAATAAATTTCAAAAGGATAGAATATTGGAGAGGCTTGTTAAGAAAATATAGCTATATATATCCCAAATCAGATAAGGTATGCTCATATAGCCACATATTATAATAACAAGGCTCGATCTCAGTATAATAGTTTCATGTGTTATATATAGAATATAAATAATTTCATATGCCTTGCATCGTATCTAAGTTGGAAAACAATAATACTAAAGTAGGATAGTAAAGATTTTTTTAAAAAGGTAAATATGGGCAATTCGGGTATTTTACGATCGGACCATGACTCCAAGATTAGTGGGAATTATTATATAGATGGAAGATAGATTATTTCTTACTTGCACATTTAGTGCATTAATCCCTTTTCTTCTTCTTCTTTTTTCAAATGCATGAAGCTATTACATGCAACCACACATTACCATTATTTTATTTTTAAATATTGTGCAACTTAATTGCATTAGTGTTTCTCTCTTTTCTTTTTCTTGCACATATAATTGACATATATATGCATCTATTCATTTTAAAAAAAAATCTTCCTTAATTAATTAATTAACCTATTGATTATTTAAAATTTGGGTTGTTACAATGATACACATATAAGAGTATGTTATGCAACTCATTGTGTTGAACATATGTGTGTCATACTTTATGCAACTCATTGTGTTGAACATATGTGTATCATGCTTATCCTTAGGATACATTATAATATGTGTCTGTTTACCTATTGTCTAATTTCCTTTGTGTTTTTTAGAGTAAACCACATTGGCTAGTATCCATAATAGCACATAGCTTGTGCCTCATATTTGTGACATCTTTATATTACTTATTTATAAGCAACTACTAAGTATATTCCTATGTGTCACATGGACCAGCCACCAGTTACCATAAAGGAACATATCAGGTTATGACCGAAAAGGCTATGCGCAACCGACCCACCAGTGGATTGTTGTCATGATACCAAGAGATAGGTAATGGTAACCCGTAACTATAAGAATCGTATTAAATGATACATGTGTGTCTCTTGGAGCAAACAGATGCATTGCTAGTCTTTTATTCGATTTCGGTATCAGTGTGTAAGTTAACTAGGCATATGCTACGACAAGATATTGTACCTCTAGTGCCTGAAGTGTGGCAAGCCCAATTTTTAACTGGACAACTTATTCTTTTCAAGCAGATAGTCTATTTATTAATGATAACTCCTGAATGTTACAATATGCCAACTCAAATTTTATTTTTTTATTTTTGGTGATTGATGACGATATTTTATAATGTGAATATCTAGGCATTCCTTCACCCTCGTCTGACTTCACTTGAGGATATCTCATCATTATTGATGTTTGTATTTTAATGATGATTCACCAATTGGATATGGGTTTCTAGTTTTCTTCATGTTTGATTCATATGGGTAATGACATCTTATGCTAGATTTTTGTGGAGCTATACGTATTTGATATTTACAACTATTTAAGATAAATTAAAATATTATACTCAATGTATGCAGAGGTCCATATGTTTATTTGACATTGGATTTAGATATATTCTTACTTGTTTGTTATTTATACATTACTCAATCAGTCCAAGAGATCCAGGTATAAGGATGATGATGCTAGCTTATTTACTCGGTATAGTGAAGGCTAGTTATATTTTTTAGATGTGTGGTATTATATAATGTTGTACATCTTCTATGTCTACTATTCTACTCTTCGGATGTATTTGGACATATTTTGTATATTCTATATGACGTATTATCATTGTAATTAACTCTATGGTCTTTGATATAACTATATATCGTGTAATGTTCTATCCTAGAGGCACGCATGTTTGTTACTTTGTGTTGATATTATGTTCATATGTGTGAGTTACTTATTTGATATTTAAATATATATACTACAATTAGTACAATGGAATATTTTGTATGCATTATATATTGCTTTAGTCATTGTGTTATTTGAAGGCATTATTCTTGGATAATATGAGGATATAGGTGGGTGTCACAAATAGGTATATCAAAATAAGGTTCAAAAGAATAAGATGTATAAAAGACATAAGGCCTGACCTTAGATATAACCTGAAGTTGTTGTGACGCCCCATCCCAAGACCGACACTAACAAAGAGTATTACATAATAATACCGTCTGCTCGTACAGAGAATATAGTTGATTAGAAGCGACCATCCGTAAACTTTATCTTAAACGAGTAATGAGTACGTTGATTGGATGCTCCAATTTTTTCTTTACCTTAAGTCAATCAACATACACAATTAGGCTTTAACATAAAAATACGATGGTTAAGGATCTATCGAGAACAACATAAAACAATATCACATAATACAGTTCACAGAACAACAAACATACATACATATATATACACACACACAAACGTAGATAAAGCAGATGTACAACATACTATTACTAAAAGAGGGCTTCTCATCATGTGGATATAAAGTATTCAAGTGGTGTAATTACGATGGTTATTGCAAACACCTGAATAGAGGGATGACACCATATCCTCATTAGAAAGAAGTGCTGATAGTCCAACCATTACAGTCCGACAATCTAACAAGTGTAGATCAAACAAACCCCATCATAAGGCAACAAACCGACGGCAAAGATGAAATGCCAACCCTTCTTTATCAGTTAGTTCTCCACAGATCAAGTGGGTCCCTTCCTCGGTGATGAACTGTTGGCATTATTCCTACATTTTGTCTCTATGGACTGAGGATAAAGGTGGGTCAGCGGGAAAAGATTTGTACCATGAGCGAAGCAATGGGTCAACTACTTATTTGATTGGTCCTTATGAAAATATATACAAACGGGTTACCATAAGGAATATATACATCAGTGTATGCAAATAGAATTAAACATAACATGTACTGGTATCAAAAAAGATGGCAGGATAGTCCAAGGCAAAAGCATAGTAAAGCGAGAATCTACTGAAAATGACTGACCTGTAACAACTAATTTTGACCCGAGTACATAAACTACATGGGTTAGTCTAGCTTAAATAAGAAAATTTGTGCATGCTAAGTGAAGGTAATAGCACATACGGGATTATTCCTTTTAATAAAAAGCGACACTATAAGCTCGCATCAATATGATATACATAAGATAAGTTATCAAGATCATAATTTAGATTTTCATATAAGGTGATATCCATAACAAACAAATATTTCCATTGACCCAAATTACCAAATCTTAAGGCTATAGTATATACAAAAATCTCAAATAACACAGAAACATAAGATGGAAATCACAAGAATCTCAACATATAGAACCCGATTAAGAGTTCACCACATAGAAATGTAGTCACCATTTATAAATCATCAAATAGCTCATAAGCTATGTATAAAACCCAACATTCACAAAGTGGTGAAAACATTTGAAAATTCACAAAATCTAGAAATCAAGAAATAATGAAATCTAGAAAATAATACAGATATTGGATCCAAAAAAGGCAAGTCTAAGTTATATCTGCACGTGGACTACAAAGAAATAGCTGAAGCCTGCCAAGTGCCATCCATGTAGATTTTGGTACCCCCACACAGATTACCCAAAGGTTCACACAGTTTATGTAGATTGACCCAAAGGTCTTATATAGTCCACACCGACGGCCCGAAGGTCTTATACCGACGTCCACATAGAAATGTGTTACAAGTTTTAAATAGTAACCCAAACAGTATCAATAGTGCATCCCATATGATATGTTCTCACTATCGGATTACCACAAGTCAATCAATTCCATACAGGTACAACTTTAACCGAACAAGTCCGAAATTAACCAATATAACAAATCTACATGTCTTATACAATATGGTTTATTATAACGTTCCAATTGCTTCCTCATTCTCTCAAAGAGTGCAAAAATGTGTATTTTTATATAAAAAACATATTACCTCGAGAAAATTAGTTTAAAACAATTTTCGAAAACTCTTTAGAAATCATTTCTTTATAAATCTCTTTATAACAAAAATTATATTTATATGATAGTTTGGAAGCTACTATGTTTTTATAATCATTTTATGAAATATTTGTTTCAAAATTTGGTTTCTCGAATAAAAAATTGTTTAGAAATTGATTTAGAAACACATGCACGGAATCAACAAAATCAAAAGTAAACTTAATGAAATAAGGATATCGAAATTTGTGCAAAGGTTGTCTATATGTAAAACGAGTTGACATTACTGTCGGCTCTCCAATAATCAAAATAAGCCATTTGAAAACCCACTTAAATAAATGCATAAAATAAGTAGCAGAAAATAGAAATCAAAGAACCAAACTCCATAGCAAAATATTAAGGCATGCACAAATATTTTGGCCGCCCCTGGCCAACCCGTTCAAGCACCTAGGTTGACCCCTGCGGTATGCAATTAAAGCACTTAGTGTTTCTATAGCGGCGGAGGTGAAAAAAGGTGTAGCGGGGATGTAGAAGAGGCTAAAAAGGTTCATTAGATGTAAAACCAAATATTTGAAAATTAATTAATTATCTTTCCCACATTATATATGTACAAGAAACTAATATTAATTAATCTTATATAACAAAATCAAGAAATGTCATAATTATGCATGCTAAATTTGATGAGTGTAATTGATTGTTACCATATATTAAGCACTTATGCCTTTAACTTAGCCTTTTACGCTAAGTTTAGTGATTTTTTTAAAAGAGAACTAGTCAAATCAAGTTATATACGGTAATACTGCTAAAGCGGATGCTAAAAAGCCTTGATTTAGTGGATGCAGCTGAAAATAGCGGGGCAAAAAGAGGATCAACTGTTCAACATCGCTAATTTGAAATAGCGAGCTGTTGAAGAGTGCTATAGGCTATAGCAGGGATATTGCGGGGCTTTAGCGGGCTTTAATGCATAGCCCCTAGGTTAACCCTAATGGCTCCCGGATTGACTTCTTGGACAATCTTGGACACAAATCCTGCAGGGTAAATTTTCTCTTCCTTTTATTTTGTAGAGCAAAGTTTGACATGGTTTCAGATTGAATTCCGGTATAATTTTAAGCATATGCACTGAAAAATATATGGACAATAATCCGAGATAATATTGGCATGAATTTAATACATAACAGTGAAGCGTAAGGCTCTCAAAATAGACATAGAGCGTATTGCTACTATTAACATTCAAGCTTCAAACTTGTGTCTACAGTAAGCAGAAACAACCATAAAAACACATATTACAAACAAGAATCACTTGCAAAAACTAAAAGAATTAGTGGAAACTCACCTTAGCTTGGATTTGTAGCAATTTAACGTGAATTGTGTTTAATTACATTAATCGTAACTATATATTTCAAATTGACATCTGTTTGTATAAATAAACCATGTTCCACTATAAATTAATTTGACTGAATTGCGTTGGATACCCTGCTAGCTCAAATAAACACCGTTCTACTATTGTGTAAGTTTGGCACATTTATCTGCAAATAGATGTTGTTGCGATGTTATATTATCAATCGGTAATATAGATTTTATTTACATAGTTGTGTTTATGTAAAATGTGTTTACGACTTAAGTGCACAAAATCTAAGAAATAGTAAGATAATCACTGATTTATTTAGATTTATTGTTAGAATTTTAGTTAGTAAGCTTTTTAATTTATTCTAATTTAGAAAGGGGCTTTGATTTAGTAATTTGGAGAAGAGGGTTTCTTATTCTTTCAGATTTTAAAGTTATAAAGAAGAAGAAGTAAGCCAGAGGAGAAAATCACGTATGTTTCTCAACTTTTCCTTCTTTTCCTAACTTAATTTGGCTAATGGGCTTGGATTAAGACCCAGACCCATCTTAATGCCAACAATGTTTAATTAGGCTTAATTAGACTATGTAACATCAATTAATACATGTTTTATTAACGCATTTATAGTAGCTCAACTTTCTCTTTAGTATAACTTTAGAAAATTGTAACATGTTTACAAATTATTTGTAACTATTTAAACATAATTTTAGATGTAAATAGAATAAAATTTATGTTTTTTTAACAAAAAGTTTATTTTATAGTATTTTTGCCGAAAACTTGCATTTTTAAAAGAAAGATTACATAAAATTTATTTACTTGTCCAAAAAATGTACAAATCAGATTAAAATATTTTAACACTTAATTATTGATTTTCAATCAATATTTCACTTATTATATTTTTAATTGCGACCCAAATAAAATTAAAAAACACTTTTTAAAATAAAATTTACCTTTAGCAATAATTCACAAATATTTTGCATTTTTGGCACATGAAATCCTTTAAAACTTATTTTTTTAAAAAAGTCACATTATAAGATCTTCAAAATTTTATTTTCATCATACTTAATTTTATTCAACCAATTAAAATTAATATTGAATTGAATTCCTTTTTCACCTTTTTTAATTCAACTTGACCTCGAAACCAACATACTTCTTCTTTATTACTTAAGCTAACACAAATCTCATAGTTTATTCAACTTATGAGTTTATACAAATTATCCTCTCCAAATTTATGTTTATTTGCCTAAGATAACAAATTATAATCCTCCTTATAATTTGTTTATACATGTAATCATAGAACCAGGATCGTTACTACCTGCTCCTTTATAAAATTTGCGTTCTCGCAATTTTATAGAAGAGTTGTACCCCCACACAATTTATTTCATCTAGAGATAGAAAATAGATAAGCTTAAGTTAAGAATTCTTACCATCGACATCGGAAGAAACAAAACTAGGACATTCTTTCTCAATGAATTCTCTGGTTTCCCAAATATAGTCATTGTGATTTGCGGACCATTGAATCTTCACGGACCATTGAATCTTGTGAAGGCCGGGAATTTCGCTCGATCTGAATCAGTCGTTAAACCGATCTAGACCGTTCAAAACCCCTGATCGTTTTGAGAACAGGACAAATCAGAACGCAGACGGAAGAACATTTCATTGTTATTACAACAATTCCATCAGATACGAGAATATACAGAGTTTAAATGAATAAAATACATTCGATGAACATCAGAGATTACAATAAATTACATAGCAGCGGAAAAACAATAGAAAACACAACTGAAAGTAATCCACGGATACAGAGCTTTTCGAGCATCATTCCAGCTATAAACCAGGATCCTGTGAATATAAATCTGCAAAACCAAAACTACTAGGTGCCCGTGTCGAAAATAGGGGCACCCAGAGTTTAGGTTAAAACAATAAACTCCAGGTCAGTCATGTGACTGGTGTGAGAACTAAAACAGTTATTTAAAACTTTACTTTAAAAGAGAGTAATTCAAGGGACCATGCCGTATAACACGGAACGGGTTTCCTCCCAAGAATACCAGTGCATAGGAAAGACAACGCAATGCTTTTTCTAAAAATGAAGCTATTATAAGACCCAGGTCCCATCACACAATGCAACGCAAGCCGGAGGATAGAGTTTTACCTTATAACAGCCAAACATGCTTGGTACGTTTAAAACAAATCATTTGATACTATAATAAGTGTATAGTGTCAAAACAATTTCATTCATAAATATTAATCCTAGGCGGCATGGGTACCATCTATCATGTCGCCATACTAGGCTCTACAAATAAAACCGAAACATCTCGTATTGGAAATTGGATTTCCGTCATGAGTCGAGGCAAGGGGCAAGCTCCTCTCCGCTTCGAGACACTCTAGCAATTGCCTTAGGACTACACACTCTGGGCAACCCCTGGAATCGACTGGGCCGGTCCTCTCTTACGTTTGAGGATTAGTTATTCCTGAACACACGTTTCCCGGTCCTTACAGACCTATAATCGAGGCGCCTCATTCCAACAACCACATAGGTGAAAAGTATATAAATGTCAGGGCTGGTAAGTCACTGACACCACCAAGGCTAGAAAGAAACGTCGTGTTCTCCTAACGGTCCGTATCCCGTTTTTAACTCATACCGAGGTGTGAGGCTCGCGAATTCACATTATACACAAAGCTATGCCACATTGGCCGTGCTTTGATCATCAACCACAAGACTCTGCTTTTCAACAGAAGCCTTGATCCAATGCAACTCAGCGTGCCACACAAGCAATTCATGCCATGCGATTGATATCTATCGATATATAACCTCTAAGCTCGCACGTCTTAGAGAAGGGCGTTAAGCAAGAGAATAAATTCTCCGCCGCCAAACAGATATATATTTAACAGAAATCAATCCACACAGAATAAAATCCAATGTCAAACACACAATCCATTACAAGTTCGTTCTGGGTCTGAACGAAACCGGAGGCACTTTCCTCGCATATCCATCGATCTCCATGTACGTCTAAACGACCACCAACTGATTCCCTCATCTTGGGTGTACAGCCCAATCAAGATCATCAGTAATCACCCAAACGATGTGAAGACTTCCGGTCTTCAACCACCGTCTTCATCTTCGGCTTATCGTCGAATCGGTTATTCAGAATGGGTATAAACCCGGCCTTTCCGAACAACCCGCGTATATAGTAAACAAATGTTACACAAACACAACATACGCCTCATTCCAATTCATTAGTCACTAACCGTAAATCAGTAAGAGAGCAATTCCCCAAATATTAACCCCGAAGGCCGAAACCAACATCAGATCAATACCCAGGAAACCATTCTTCTTAACTAACCTACAGCTAGTTTCTAAATTTCACATTCTTAGGGGAATGTTCCCATTAATTTTATCCAAGATAAATTCTTTAAATTTATTCTTTAATCTTCCTTTGGATGTCATTTCAAACCAAATTATGGTTTTCCAAACTAGTCGGGATTAGCGAACCACACCGAATTAATTATTTATTTTATTTCCCAATCCCAACCTATTCATCCCATGAAGCAAAACTGGTAATACTCCATATCTAACACCCCGGTGTTATCGGTAAAATTAATTACCATTTCACGTTCAAATCTAATTAAAGATTTGACTATCGTTTTGGAGCAAAACTGGTGATACTCCATTCTCACTCACTTTCTATATTTGATAATTTAAATTATCAATTCACATTTCAATCTAATTACAGATTCATTAAAACTCCCTTTTCTGGGTTAAATAACTAATGTCATTTAAAACACAGTTCACGATAAACCCAAATCACATTCTATTTATCATCGGGTTAAAGAACAAGTGTTATTTAAAACACCCTTCACGATAAACCCACAAATCAATTCTATTTAAAACCCATTTCAAATCCAATCTATTTATTTAAAAATAAATGGGTTTTAATTTTAGTTCATTTCGATAAAAATCTATTTTTATCTTTTCAAATATGGAGTTTTCATCCCAATTTTCCCCAAATCATTTCTTATGATTTTACACAAATTATTACTATTTTTAATAATTTTATCAAGGCCCGTACAGTCGATTTCCATCAACGGCCATCGAACTGCACTTACAGCGACCTTTTCCAAATTTGATTTGGACGTATCTCCAAATCCAACAGTTAGATTTCAAATTTCTAATATTCGTTAGAAAGATCTTTTCGATACGAACCCAACGGTTCCGGGTTTAGGAGAATCCGACGGTCGGATCTCCCGTAATGTCCGTTCGAAATCAATGGTCGAAATTCACGAACTACTACGGCGCGGTGCGTTCTATTCAGGCCATTATATTATATATATATATATAATATATATTTCGTCGATTTCTATTTAAAATGAATTTTATAAATAGTTTTAAATTCGTTTCAAAAACATTTCAACTTCCATTTCCAATTCAAATCAAAATTGAATTTTTCCTTATAAATTCGTTTTAAATTCATTTCAATTTTAATTCAAATTTCGATTCAATTTGAATTCATTTCAAATCGATTTTTATTCTATTTCAATTCATTTTCAATTCAATTCTAATTCGTTTTATATTCAATTCAATTCAAATTCGTTTTCTATTCGATTCAATTCGAATCCCTTTCCTATTCGATTCAATTCAAATTCGTTTTCTATTCGATTCAATTCAAATTCGTTTTCTATTCAATTCGTTCTCTTCATTTTCTAAATATTCGATTTTTAAATCTCTTTTCAATATTCATTATAAAACGAATATAATCGATATAAATATCGTTCGCGACAAAATAGCGCATCTCTAATCAACACGGTTTTATATATTTCAATAATTCTGTTATTCTGTTCAACAAATGAATATTTATTCTATTCAATACATGAATCTATATTTTTGTCAAAACATGACTAATCTCAACGAATGAGTAATGTCCACGTGTGATTATTTTTGTTATTTAATATATTTTATAAAAATTATGTTATCTATCGTTTGATTTCAAATCAGATTCCAACCGTAAATTAGTAAGAGAACGATTCCCTGAATATTAACCCCGAAGGCCGAAACCAACATCAGATCAATATCCAGGAGACCACTCATCTTATCTATTTTTCAATTAGTTTCTAATTTTATATATGATAAAGATGTAAATTTTATTGTTAAAATATTTCGTTTAACACATGACTAATCTCAACGGATGAGTACGGTCAACACATGAACCTTTATTTTATAATATTCTTTATTTTCTAAATTGGAATGAGGCCCAATCAATCACCATATAGCGTTAACTATATGGATTTCATACAACACATGTATATAATAGCAACGATAAATAATCAACCATCATCCAAAGTGCACTACACTGTATAAGCATCAAATATAGATATCTAACGCTTATAACAGCCTGTTAATCAAACGATCGACATACAACTAATTATTGGGATTAGTGTATGTCATATATTATCCCAATACCCGTGTGGGGTTTCAAATCTGATTTTTATTTGTGCAGTTGGGCGATGTGTAAAATTTATCATTCCAATCAATGTCCTTCAAATCGGTGTACATAAACAAACCGTCCGGTTTGTAAATGAATATTTATTTATTCACATTCACGTTAAAAATTATATTTTTAATGACCAAACTATTTTATTCAACCTATGAATATTCTATTCAATTCATTTATCAAATAAAATGATATCTTTATTTTTCTAACTTGTTTTAGAAAATTTCGGCGGCATAACGACACGATACTAGAAACGGCCTAGCCTTATCCCCGGTCTAGTGATGGCCCACGCCATTCACACATCAATCAAATCAATTTCCATTTCCCCAACCAATCAAATTCAACTCAAATAATCTAACTAATCTATGCAACCAAACAAACAAGTCCATGGTCTGTGGACAGTAGTGTCGGGTGCTACTAAACACCGTCTGCATCCTAGTATATACTTATAACTAGAAAAGGAAATTTATAGTGAGAAGTTCTCATCGACTAGCTAATCCAATCATCTCGACTCTTCTTATGTAGAAGTCATCGCTGTTCTCGCCTTTTGTCACTTTCATCGCCCGTAGCCGCTACATATATAAAAATCACATTTTTATATTGTTGCTATGTATATAAAAATCATATTTTTATATTCACTCCATATGGATAAAAATTCTATTTTTACACCGCTACTATATAGATAAAAATTCTATTTTTACATCGCTATTATATAGATAAAAATTCTATTTTTACATCGCTATTATATAGATAAAAATTATATTTTTACATCGCTATTATATAGATAAAAATTCTATTTTTACATCACTATTTTCTATATAAAGATTTCTCCTTTTCAAATATAAAGATTATATTTTTATTTTCTCTATTATATAGAAATTTTATTTTCAATATACTACTTATATAAAAATAGTATTTTTATATCTTCTACTATATAAAGGTCATATTTTTAATACTTTACACAAGTAAAAATCATATTTTTGATTCACTACTTACACAAAGATCAAATTTTTAACTCTTCTATAATGTAAAAAATCATATTTTTGATATATCTATAATATAAAAATCATATTTTTATTCTCTACATCCTATAAAAATTATATTTTTACTAAGCTAAAAATCCTAACTTTACTTCGATGTATATATATTTTAAAAAAATTCTAATTTAAGTCCTAAAATCCCGTTAATTTTTATTTTAAAATCCCATCATTACTGAATAATAATAAATAATAATAAAAAAATAATAAAAAGGAAGGAAAGGGGGAGAACACTCACCGATTCGCGGCGGAGGAGATTGAATGGGGTTGGACTGTGCGCGCAGGCGAGGGAAGGAAGAAGAGGGGGCTTCAGGCGGCGTCGGGGTGCTTGCTGCGGTGGTGGCAGGCGAATGCCGGGGGTCTCGGTGTTTGTGTCGCGAGGTGGAAGCAGGGGGGTTCGCCAGTCCGGCGTCGGCCTGGGAAGGGAGCGCGCCTCCATAGAGGGGGGGCGACGGGTTTTAGGTCATTGGGTTTTTTTTAATTTTGTTTCTGAGCGTTGAATTGTGAAAGAGGAGAGAGAGAAGGAAAGGTTATATAATATTATATATATATTTATTTAATTTCTAAATTCAAAAGGCAACTTTTATTTCTAACTCGAAATCGAACCTACCGACTGTCGTCCCTAGCGTAATACCCCCATTCCGAACACAATGGGATATGTATCATAGGCCAATTCGATCGTTATGATCAGTTTCCGTCAAAATCAAAATATAACTCTATATATTCAAATTTAAACACACATTTCAAATTACCGGGATCACATACTAATTCGAAAAATTCCCGAAAAATATTTTCTAGTTTCGTATTGACGATACGGTCCTAACAAAACTAATTTCATCGAATTCTGAGACCGTTCGAAAAATGGTCAATTTCCAGTCGATTAAAATCAACTAAAACTGGTCAAACGCGTTTTCCTTCGCCACGCTCACATATTGAATTGGAAAATTATGAAATTTGGAATCTAGCAATAACTTGACATCACGGTTCCAACAAAAGTAGTTTCGTCGAAATCCGAGGTCGTTTGCAAAATGGCTATTTTTAAGGGCCGAAATTCCATAGCGACTATTCTGAATTTTCAACTGGACATATCTTTTTATCCCCGCTATGAAATTTTTATTTTTCGGATTCGTTGGAAAGATATTATCAAATAGATCCTATTATTTTTGGTTTCGTTAAAATCCGGTTTATTTTGCACCCGGTACATTCAATTGAAGTTTGAAATCGAATTATCGAACTATCACGCCATTTAAAATTCCTTTTATAATTGTAAATAATTATTTATATTCCAACGACGACGTATATAAATATATACATTCTAATTCTATTCAAAATAAATTTCTCGTCGATATTTTTCAAAATAATCTATTTTAAATATTCAGAATTCTCTATAATTGCCAAAATAAAAATTTTAAACTGGCTCAGATTTTCGGGTCATTACAAATCTTCACGAGCGGAATATCCTTGCTTCGAAGGAACTTAACCTTCGAAGCAAGCACATGAGTAAGAAGTTGCACGATAGATAAGTAGGGTGAGATCTCAAGCTATTACAAAGTAGGAGGATTAATAACTGAATCTGACATGAAGACATTTCTGAAGCTGAGATACGTAAATTACAACATGAATACCCGAAAAATGATGTAACGATCCAGATATTCTGATATTTTGAAAACTCGAGTTTTCTAGAATTCGGAATAACTGCATAGAACATACATTCATTTTTAAGTACGATTTCAAAAAGTATAACGGTCAGTTAAATTATTTAAATTAGTTTTAATAACTTATCTTTTTAAACAATTTTGGCCAGAAACATTATTCATTGAAATTATAAATTTCAAGATTTTGAGTTAAGTATTTGAACATGACTTATTTAATAGTGAAGACAAGGTTAACAAACTTTTAAAATTAATTTAAAGGTGAAAATTTTGGAAATCAATATTTTAATGTTATATTGATGACTTGAAAATAAACCATTTTTGAGACAGTCTCGGAAACCGACAACCAATTTTATTAGATCTGTAATATCAAAATATGGTTATATTTAAATTTCAAGTCGATTGGAGTTTGCATGTGAGCGTACGTAATATAAACATATGTTGAAAAACTAGTTGAAATTCGGTAAAAGCTAGAAGTAAGGTCATTTTTCAAACAGTCTCTGAATTCAATGAGACCAATTAGAACAATAATTGTGAAACGTAGCGAGATTTCCAATTTCGTAATTTTTGGAGTTGGTATGTGGTCATACGAACAGAAAGAAGTTAACGTCATATAATTAATTACGAGTCATTAACACCCTTGAACACTAATTTTTATAACCAATATGCATTAGACAACTACTGTACCATCATGTACACTTGTCTATTTCTTCCTAAAGGTCACTTCCCTTGTACTTAAGGCATGTGACTTATTTTCTTTTTATTTTTTCTTAACCTTCTTCTTCTTTAACTCTTACTCCATTAAGCTATCTCCATCCTCCCCCTATGCAAAACGCCACCAACCAGGCCTTACCATCGCCCCCTCCTCCCTGTGCAGCACCCACCAGCCACCCTCCTCCTCCTCTTCCTCACGTCATGGACCCTTCTAGCCCTAAACCCCTCTCTTCTCTTAAAATTTCAAAAAGGCGCCTCCTTTCTTCCTAAAATCAAGCATACACTGCTTGAATCACCTCTCCCGGACCCCACCTACCCACGCCCAGCCCCTAGCATGGTAGACCCCTCTCTAGCCCTGGTTGTGGCCACCTCTTGGTCCCTAAGCCCTAAACCCTCTTAAAAATCTCACCTTTCTTCTTGATTTGCAAATTAAAGCACATATATGTATATATAAGTGTGTATATATATAAGTAGGTTGTCGATTTGGGTAAAAAGTTAGGATTTTGGAAAAGGTGCAAGTTAGAACATCCTACATATAAAGTGTCGTGGAAGTGATAGCTTTGGTGATAATTTCTCACTTTAATTGCTTAACTAGCTTAGTTAAGTTGTAGTTTACACTATGTAATATTTGACTGTTATGCGATTGACTTGGTGAAGAATTGTGATATGAACTGGATGTTGAAATTGGATAACTGGTGAGTTAACACAATGTTAAAAAATGTAAATGGTAGTGATTGTAGAGTTTAACACTCATTTACAAGTCAAAACAATTCATAATGACCAGTTGTTTAAATCAAGAAGATCTGTTAAAAATATAACATGAAATGGATAATTTATCATGGATTGATTTATATTGATTGAAAATGATAGATTGAATTTGATGAATGTTGATATGGATGTTGGTGTTAAATACAACAATGATTGGTTAATAAGATTTGGTATCTTATTTAACAATGGCGTGTTTTGGGGTTAAGTGTTAATGACCTTAACACTTAGGTCAGTGACGCCATTATGTGATGATTGGGTGTTAATAGTTTTTAACAACTATTATTAGATGTATATGATGTGTGAAATCCATATAAATGGAATTATATGGTAATTGGTTGAATCTCGTTCCAGTTCGGGATATATTTGAATATTTTAAAAGTATAATATTCAGCAAAAAATAAAAGTTTGAATTTGATGTCCGATTTTGGATGGACACGAATTTTATAAAATTATTATTAATACTCGTAACTGAAATGATTTGATTTGAATTAATTTTCATAACGATATGGCTTGTTCAAGTTTTATTTTTAAAATGAATAGTAATAGTTAAAAGTAAAGTTCAGTTTGGTTATCTAGAAAGCGTCTTAAAAAAGGTTTCTTTTTAAAAGTATCTTATTTATTTTTATAACGAATAGTAGGAAAATTTGGTCTTAAAATAATAAGTTTTGAAAAGTAGTATTATTTTAATGATTTAAATAATATTAAAATGACTTAATACGAGAATATTTGATTTTGAAGTGAAATAGAGTTTCTAATAACCATTATATATAATTTATATAATCAACAAATTATTTTGGAAATGTTTCAGTTTATTTTCAATTATAAATCGAATTTGGTCCGAATATGACGTGCATAGCGGTAGTTCGCGAACTTCGACCCGTAACTTGATTTGACATACTAGGTGATCCGACCGTCGGTTCTCCCGAAACGAAAAACGTTGGGTTCCAAATGAAAAGAGTTTTCAAATGGAATAAGAAATTTTAAGATCCAATGGTTAGATTTTAAAATAAGTTTTATACTGTTATGGAAAAGGTCTTTTATACTGTTTTGGAAAAGGTCGCTATAAATGCGGTTCGGTGACCGGAATTAGTTACCGATTGTATGGGCCTTATAAAATTTATTAAAAATATGGATAAATTGTGATAAATCATAACAAATAGTTTGAAAACATTTTGGATGGAATATTCCAAGTTTTGAAAAGATAAAAGATATTTTCTGTAATGACCCATATTTTTCACGGGATAATAATTAATTAATTTAATTATTTAAATATCGATGTGGCGATATCGATGACCTGAATAAAATTATATTGAATATTTAATTAAATTAAATAATAGATTAATATATTTAAAAGGGTTATTTAGAGCTTTAAAAATAGCCAGTTTTACAAACGACCTCGGAATTCGATGAAACTAATTTTATTTGATCCGCAATATTAAATTATTGCTAGATTTCAATTTCCGTGATTTTTAGAGTCAGTATGTGGCCATACGGGATTTTAATGTGAAATACAATCGATAATTGGACCTTTAAAAATACGCTGTGTGAGCAAACAAAGTCGGAATTCGACGAAACCAGTTTCGTTGGGTTCGTAAAGTCAAACTCTAGCTGCATGCCCA
Organism: Allium sativum; assembly: GCA_030737875.1. Classification (NCBI taxonomy): domain Eukaryota; kingdom Viridiplantae; phylum Streptophyta; class Magnoliopsida; order Asparagales; family Amaryllidaceae; genus Allium; species Allium sativum. Next base: position 449,921,146 of record CM060919.1, read on the forward strand.
TTTTCATGATTTTTGAATATCATATGTGATCATGGGGATTTTTAAGGACAAATATATACAACAATGAATATAATAATAATAATAACCTCTTTATAAATATCTTCCCCTATTCTCTAAACCCTTATTTCATTCTTCTGAGGTCAAGAGAAAAACACGTCATCTTTTCCATCGTTGTTCTTCAGTAAACCGTGGCCTTCTAACATCTACGAGAAAATCCAAGAAAAAGCAAAACTAAATGCTATAAATATCCCTCAACAAATCCCTTATAACCTAATTCAGTCATTTTCTCCGATCCATCTTTCTTAGCCGCCACCATTCTCTTTAGGAAATAAAAGTTCGGCAACTTTCTAAAATCAAATACAAATGGAAATAAAATCCTAAAATTTGTGAGATATATATTCCTGAAACCCTCGAGAGCGCACTACACATCCATACTCATTTTGGTATGTTCGACGTTGATTTAAGAGTGCTAGAAATTAGTCAGTGAAGCTAGGGTTAATGGTTTTGGGAGTTTAAAGCTTTGATTTGCCAATTGGTTTATATATTTGAGGTTGCAGTGGCGATTAACATCCGCGTGATGATTTTTGTGGGATTTTGTCACTAAAAGTGATGCGATGTCACTTGGAGCTGCGTACAGGGCTGGAGGACGGAAGTGGTTGGGGGAGTGCGAGCATCGGGTTTTGAGGATGGTGAAGAGGAGAGTCAGAAGAGAAGAAGGATAATGTGGTCGGTTTCAGTTTTTGTGAGGAAGAAGGGGGCGGGTGTCTACAGTTTTTTTGGCAAAACAGCTTGCATCGACTGGATACAAGGGGGAGATGCTTTCCAAAGTAGTATACTAGGAGGCCACAATGAAAGGTAATGAAAGGGTCAGCTGGGAAAATCTTGTGTTGAGATTAAATGGATATTTCTTGTTTTGGTTTTGATTGAATTTATTTTGTTGTGAATTGTTTTCAGTTCTTGGATCAATGAATGATGGTACGAGAAATTCGTTAGTGGATGTTAGGTGAGTTCAGTTTTGGAAAACACTATGTATACTTAGTCCAAGATTTTCTGAAAAGGTTCACGAATGAGGCTTAAGTGGTGAATGTGAGGGTGAGTGTGAGTTTAACATTTTGGTAGTGGAAATGGAAGTTGGTTGTGATAGAAGGAAGGAGCATAAATGTTTTATTTAAAACAAGAAGAAAGTATGCAGGCTTGGGAATTCAAGTAGATATTGGGCTGAATTAACATTGGTGAGCACGAGTGATTAATTCAATGAAGTTTAATTTAATAAATTTGATGTGTTAACTTCTTAACGCGATAATTGTCTCATACGAACTCAGTTGCGAACGGTTTGATCCGATGGGATTGGATGGACATATACTCAACACTGGAACTGGTTTGAAATCTGCTGGAGCTCATTACAGTTTTTAGCAAAATAAATTGTCCGTCTGAATCAAGCGATGGTTATCGTTATTAACAATGATCGTCCAATGTGAGTAAAACTCACCAACTCTGTTCAGTTTATATTTTTATAAACTGTACTTTATTTTTGATAAATATTGATTGATTGTTGTGTATGGACTGTTTAGATGGACTGTTAAATAATTGATTGAAAACACCGTTATGGTTATATATATATATGCATATATATATATATATCGTCATTAAATCTTAATTCTGTCGATCAGAATATTTCTTCTCGAAATGAAAGTGATGTTATCTATGTTGTTTAACATCTGTGGATGCAGGAAAACAGGTTGGAGAAATCCGACTAGAATCCTCAACATTTAAATACTGTTTTGTTTCATATATTGTGATATGTGATGTGTTATATAGTCTGTACTGATTATGTGTGCTTGGTTGATAGTAATCATGGTTATACGGTATTTTAAATACCATACGAAATACGGAAATGTAAAAAGGGAATTTTCAAAGTTATTTTGAAAATGAATTTATTTATAAAATCGAAGGATTTTATAGAAGGAACATTTATTTAGAAAATGAATAGGATGTTATAAAAAGGAAAAATTTTATAACGGAATAGGATGTTGTAAAAAGGAAATTATTTACAATGGAAATAGGATGTTAAAAAGGAAACCGTTATGAAAAGGAAAACATTATTAAAGGGAAATCTTTTTTTAGTGGAGAAACGTTATTAAAAGGACATTTTTAAAGTGAAGAACCGTTACTAAAAGTAAATCTTTATAAATGAATAAACGTTATTAAAAGGAAATCTTTATAAAGTAAGAGTTAACCAGTTAGAGTTAATCAGTAAGAGTTAATCAGTAAGAGTTAACCAGTTAGAGTTAATCAGTAAGTGTAACGTCCCGCCTTTTTGACCGCCTCAAATTGGTGATTAAACCAACTTAAGACGTTCAAATCGACAGATCGTTATTTAGCTTATAGATTTTAAAATAGAATCAACACAGAAAAATACATGACAAATAAAGTAAATAACACAGTATGGAACAGAAAAATAGAACTTTTTTATATATATCCAATAATTTTGATACAAGATACAGCGGAATTTAAAACACGGGTTGAACACAAAAATATTTACTGGTTTAAAATATTCAGAGTGCGCCGTCTTCAGAATCCCTAGCTTTTCCATTCTTCGAATCGCAAGATGCGATCTTTAAATCTGTAATGCTCGGGTATGACTCGAGCATCCCATGCAAAAACATAAAAATACTCGAGTTAGGATTAATCATAGTTCAAGTAATTTAACTTCAATGTAAACTAAAACATAATAGTTAATTCTAACTTTCAACATAGAAGTATAAAATAACAGTCGTGGTATTTGTTCATATCAGTTTTCTAGACCCAGTGTTGTATCTACCCATATCTATTCTCTTTATTTTTCAAGGACGAACGATCTCGGCGTCTGCGAGCATACACGTGTACATAATAAACATGTGTATACCGCCTCAACATCCGAACCGAAAATAACAATAGCGTAAATGATCCAGTGAGCTTGCATATACACGTGCGTGTATATATACACACACGTGTATTGTCTCAGCATCCTAGAGACGGACACAAAAGATAATAACACACAAGTGCATACGGTGTTCAAGTAAATACTCAAATGGTCATAGCTGTTGGACCGAGGGGTACAGCCTTGCAAAACCAAGCAGCATATATATATGGGAGTCAAAGAGTGAGTAGGTGGCAGCACACATATCCAAAAACATGGACTATTCAAACTCAAAGTCAACTTAAAAATGGTAGTTTATGTGGTATATACAGATATACCAGATCTGTAACACAAAAAGGCAAAACATGTCGATCATCATGATATGTCAACCTGATAATGGATAAGAAATGTGCAAGTGCAAGAGTCTGGTTCAACCCCTATACTTCATCCATTCGAATAAGTATTTAATGTTAAGCTTAGAATTCTTTTATGGAAACCAAGAGTTTCAGGTCCTGACATTTATTTGTGAATAAAGAGTTTTGGTTTTCAGATGATGACATGGCCGACATGTGAAATATCCGTAACTACATGATCAGGGGTTTCACTTTTTCTAAGGCAACTCAGGTTTCAAATTTTCAGTAACCATATTCCTATATATAAACATGTATAAATAATGGATATACTTTTAGGGTAACAAAACTGTAAATGGAGTATTCAGCTACAGAATACATAGTTGCACTGTTAATTAAGTGCATGTTTTCCCGTTCACAATCAAAAAGGCCATTGTTTTGTTGTACAACAGTCATAAAAAACACATGTATTCAGGTTTACTAAAACAGGGTAATGGGTGTATATATGTGGCATACAAATTGCAATCTATACGGCAGGACAGTGTTGCAAAAATGAATATGGGCAACATATTAACATGCCTAGATATATGCATATATATGTATATCAATAGACCACTTAAACGTGCCTCAGTGAACACATCATGTCATAGGGTGATATCAAGGCTGAAGCCAACACTACAAGCCAGGTAAAGTGTGTGTGTAATTCAACTATAACCAATGCATGGAACAAAGCAAATTCTGCTATGTTCAATGCAAAACCATTTAGCAGAGAAATTTAATAAATTCTCTATTAACCTCATCTTATCAGAACATTATAACGGAACAGTTTAACAAATTTGCAAATGGAATGCCTTCACGTGTTTCAGGGTTTCAAAAATAAAGCAAATAACATAAACATATGTGTGAACTCCCATATACACAACCTTGTTATATATCTATTTATATATTTTAGGTGGAAACCGAATATTTGAAACTGAATTTACTCCTTCAGGTTGTCTAATTTAAATTCACAACCATGCTTCAGATTTTCACAAGTAAATAACAGTTTCAAGTTATCTATTTTTTTTCCACAACCGAATCATACAGGAGGTGTATCTTAGTTGGTACTCCTCTAGCATAATAGAGAGAACTTCAGTGTTCTACTTAATGAGGCACTTTGATAGTCTAGATTCTAAATAAAGAAATGTTTAAACCACTTGAAATATATGAAAACATAATAAGGCGCGATAGAATATCAAACAACACTTTATTGTTTTAAATTACTCCACAATAACGTGACAGGTTTTGTTCAAAGGAGAACAAAAGAGACTGCACAATTACTAACCTTTTGTTGAATATATAATAATAACCCACTAATCAAACCCTCAGTCTTAACCAACCATGAACCAATTGTGTTTACAAGTCTACAAATCAAGTCTCCATGAACCGGTGGTACATGCAGGTGGAAAATTTGCAATTTTCCAATTCTTATGACCGAGTATACCAAATATCACCATGTCAAATAATAAGCATTCACAGTAAAATACATGATTCAAAAACCCCGTACTACAGTGATTTACGGTATATAATCTAGATGTTAACTTAGGCTGGTCATAGTTAACATTCAAGCAGGCAAAGACTAAACTTTCAGCATCAAGGGCAACCAACAACAAACCGATATCAACTCTTACATTTTAGTTTTCCGAAGTAAAATTATTTGAATCTAAGATTAATCGCAAGTGATTGCTCACCTTAAACAGCAGAAAAAGGCGCAGCGGTGGTGAAAGCAAAAGCAAAGTGACAAATTGTCTTCTATTCGGTGATGTAACATTCTATCCGCTGGAGCTTCAAAATTGCGGTGGAAGGAGGAGCTCGATTTGGGAAAAACCATCAACGAGGATTTGAGCTTCGTGGTGGAGGCATGATGGAGCGATCTAAGTTGATTTGAGGAGGTGGTTATAATCGGAAGCCATTTTCTCGAATTTGGGGGAAAAGGATCGGATGTTTGATTTGGGGAAAAACAATTTCAGTCACCATTTAAAACGAAGAGGAAGATACAAATTTTATTTTGCTGAAGGAATTAGGGCAAGGGACTCGATTTTATAGAATAAGGAAAGATATAAGAACGACGTAAAATCATAGGTTTAGGGTAGCACGACTTTTTTTACCATATAGGTCGACGCAGTGTATTCCTGAGGAAGGTTGTATATGTTCCATTAAATATATATTTTTTATCGCGAACTAGCGTTGAACACTCAATAATTGTACCGCCGACACAATTTCCAAACGCGACAAAAATACACACACTGTCATATTTCAACGTTCTAAATCCACTAAAATCAGTCTGGTTGTAATTTGACTTTGTTTGTATACGATGATATTTTATTTCTAAGTTATTTATCAGCTCATCGTTTTTATTTTTATTTTGTGCATCAACAACTTCGTTCAATTCTAAAATTTGAAATGTTAAGTATCAATATCTTTACATATACATAACCAAGCCAGTTTTCCATATATTTTTAAATAAAATCTCTAATTTTATTTAACGTCAATACTGTTTATATTTTCTAGTCGGATTTAAAATCCAATTCAATATCCAACCAAATTCAACTATTCAACAATAAATATATGTTTCTCAACCAATGCTCTGAATTGAATTAAATTCATACACAACAATATATTAGATTTTTAATTCAAATATCAAATAAATTGATTATTAATAGTAAATTCTTTAAGTAATCGTATATTCCAATCGTCGAAATTTCTGGGTCGTTACATTCTTCCCCTCTTTAAAACTTTTCATCCTCGAAAAGGAAAAATCGTTAGAGTTATCCCAATGTACAATTCAAATTTCCATATTTGTGTGAAATTATTCCACAACTGATCTAAATATCGATATTCAAGTCATCGATCTTTTTTGTTTCCATCATATTCAATTTTCTTTGATCATTAAATTCCTCTCCAAAACTAACTTCTTCTTAAATTTCAAAATTCGCATAAGTTGGATTTACGCCTCTCAAATTATTCCAGGTTTCTTTAAAGACCCCATCTGTCAAAGTTTACTTATCCATCATTGCGATTGAAATGGGTACAAGCTTAGCAACGCTCAACCAGTCTCCTTACATTCAATCTATTTAATTTTTCTCAACATTCATTGAGAAGTGTAAATAACATCTCCTTTTTACGTTACTAACCGTCAACTCGAAAATTTTCAAAATCCGAAATCCTTTAAAAAAAATCGTATATAAGAAATATCTGTATTATTACTCCAAAGCTATAGAATTGGAAATACTCAGAAATTATTTTTCTTAATTTATCAAGTTACATAGATTTTAATTTCTAATTATTTACTTGAAAATATCTGATAACTCGAAGTTTGTCAAGTCTATTGTCGTTCTCACAGATGTTAGGCATACGCTAGCCAGGCGCACGACTAAGCTCCAAGTACTAAATATCCTTGCTTCAACTCCCAGTGAAAATATATTTCAAAAATTCTCTTTAAAATAGATACGGAAAGTACCAATGTGATATCGATAATGTTGGTTATTCATGAATCGCAGATACACAATGGTTCCGTCTGAGTCCCCCAGAAAACATCTGTATCCGTACGAATTCACTTCCCTGCGAATTTCGTCATAAACAAATCAACGGAAGATATTTCAGAATCAAAAGGAAATTGAGGTCAATGAGCGTTGATTGCTCTATCTCAGGTTCACGAAAATGAATCATCAAATTATGAAGATATTTCATGTCATGAGGACAAGCGAAGTTACAAAGACAAATTAGGTCACGAAGACCAATCAAGTCACGAAGACTAACCGGTGCATCAAACAGGTGGCTCACAATCACTAAGATATCTCAAACATTGCATGGCTCCATTCTACCTTTAGTAACTCTAGTGGTTACATCTCTTTCACGTGTAGATATGCCATGTGGACAGTAGGTATACAATGTTTACACCTGATTCCCTCAGGAAACATCCATACCCGTAAGCTTTCACAGCTCTGTGGATTATGCCCTTACAATTCGACTGTAGATCGCAGTAGTCACAATGGTTACGCTTGGTTCCCCCAAGAAACATCCGTCCGCCGTAGGCTATCTGCAGCCCTGCGAATTTCGCTACACGGTCGAATTCCAACGATTCTAGATCGCAGCGATCACAATGGTTATGCTTGGTTCCCCCAAGAAACATCCGTCCGCCATAGGCTATCTGCAGCACTGCGAATTTCGCTAGCAGTCGTTCTCAATGGCAACTCATGAGTTTTATTTCCGGACAACCTACTACCACCAGCAACACATCTCACTAATACTGAAATTCAAGGAGAAGGAAGGTACTATCCTTACCGTACTTTGAAATCATATAATACTACACATACATATAGTATTTTATTTCATACTTATCATAGTTCATACTTATATCAATTTACATAAGATTTCCAAATCACGTTTTTCAACCCATCGTTCTTATATAAATTCTGTTACATACGATTTCATTTCAAATCGATTACCTTCCAAATCAATAGTTCTCGACTTCGCTATATTTTTATGCATTTCTCATATAAGTTCTGAAAATTCTATATCCACTATCTAAAATCGAGCATCCTCAAATCTCCATTCAATTTCAGTTTTGATCTCTTATCCAATTCAGATATCTAATATTTCCTTTAACTCGGATTTATGAATCTATTGGTTATAAGCCAATTTTTCTTCCAATTTCTCATTTACACATTATCAATCTTTCATATTCACACCCTTCGACCGTAAATTAGCAAGCAAACAGCTCCCTAAGTATCAACCCCGAAGGCCGAAACCAACATCAAATCAACACTCAGAAAGTCATTCAACTTTACTAACCTCCAGTCAGTTACTAAATTTCCTTAACTCCACTTCTTAATTTCTTACCAAATCATTGTTTATGCAATCCTCGAATTCAATTTACACATTCATTTCTCTTATGTTCTGCCGCCCTTCGTTTTCGTCTTGCGGCTTTATTCTTCAGTTTTTGCCATTTATCAAAACCTGCCAACCACTCACAATCTTTTTGAAGACATTTCCAGTTATCCTATTTATTTTCTACGATTCTAGAAAAGCTCTTATTCGCTAATCTTTATTTTCTATAGAAAATATACTTTATCCTCATTCGTTATTTGTATTAAAACAGATGTTAAATAAAACTTCATTATTCCTACTTAATCATTGACACCCATTAACTCAATTCACTTAACAAACACTTTCTATCGAGCCTTACCCACTTCTTAGTCAACAACGAAGTCAATCAAGTTGGGGTATAATTACCTCTCACACCTTAACTAAACAACATTATTAACTTTGAAATAGATAAAATTCTCAACAACGAATACCAACAAAATATTCATTCTCATAATTTCCGATTTCAAGTTAAGAGTTTGTTTCTTTTACAAATAATAATTTACGCTTTCAAAAATATGTAACTTTGAATTATACTTTATTCATTCCTCTGAACAATTATCTAATAATATATTAAATTATTAATTAAAATGGAAAATAATTAGCATTTTTCTGAAATTCAACACAATTGACTTCACGCACAACTTTTTTTTGAATAATCTCGTATTCGATTACATATTCCGAACTTCAGAAAAATATCACTTAATTTATATTCTGAACTTCAGAATAACCTCTCCGTACTGGTTAACTTCATTTCCTCTATCTCCAATTTCGTTTGTAATATATTTGCTTTCAAACGTTATTGACTTCTAAAAATGAATATTATTCCTTTGATAGGAATCCGGAATCATCACATCATATTAGCTTCATTCAAATATTGGTTTTAAACCAATTATAAATCATCCGCCCACGTTCTAAATAACTTAATCAAATTTAACACAATCGTATTCCAATTATACCCCTATTTTTCATTAACTTATATTCCGAATATCGAAATTAAATTTCATCATTTCATTTCTGAAACGATTTACAAATTTCTCATTTTCATTCACATTTCCATCTGAATTCTTATTCGAATCAATTGTCTTTGATTATTAAAACACATAATTACATAAATTTATTTGACGATTTTCTCATATTTATCCTCCTTAGATACCATTCGACAATATATTCAAGATTCAAATATAAAGGGACTTTATCGAAGAATAATTCTCGCAAACCAGGATTCGAAGACTTCTGAAGACTGGGGATTCAGAACAACATTTTGAAATCTCAAAATAATTTTTTTTTCTTTTCTTTTTTTTCCGCTGTATTAGTTTCAAAACAACAGTTTCAAAATACTTGATATTTCAACAATAATTTCTCTTTCAAAAATTTATTTATAAATTTATTTACACTTTCCAAAATTATATTTCAAAATCTTTTTATTTTCAAAATCCGCTTTTCCAGTGTCGATTCTATTTCAAACTCAATAAGCTATGTTTTGAATAAACCAAAGCTCTGATACCAACTGTAACATCCCGCCTTTTTGACCGCCTCAAATTGGTGATTAAACTAACTTAAGACATTCAAATCGACGGATTGTTTATAGAGTTTAAAATAGAATCAACATAGAAAAATACATGACAAATAAAGTAAATAACATAGTATGGAATAACAAAATAGAATTTTTTTTATATATATCCAACAATTGTGATACAAGATTTACTATACAGTGGAATTTAAAACACGGGTTGAACACAAAAATATTTACTGGTATAAAATATTCAAAGTGCGCCGTCTTTAGAATCCCCAGCTTTGCCATTCTTCAAATCGTAAGATGTGATCTTTAAATCTGTAATGCTCGGGTCTGACTCGAGCATCCCATGCAAAAACATAAAAATACTCGAGTCAGGATTAATCATAGTTCAAGTAATTTAACTTCAATGTAAACTAAAAAATAATAGTTAATTCTAACTTTCAACGTAGAAGTATAAAATAACAGACGTGGTATTTGTTCATATCAGTTTTCTAGACCCAGTGTTGTATCTACCCATATCTATTCTCTTTATTTTTCAAGGACGAACGGTCTCGGTGTCTCCGAGCATACACGTGTACATAATATACATGCGTACACCGCCTCAACATTCGAATCAAAAATAACAATAGCGTAAATGATCCAGTGAGCATGCATATACACGTGTGTGTATATACACACACACACATACACACGTGTATTGCCTCAGCATCCCAGAGACGGGCACAAAAGATAATAACACACAAGTGCATACGGTGTTCAAGTAAATACTCAAATGGTCATAACTGTTGGACCGAGGGGTACAGCCTTGCAAAACCAATACATGCAGCATATATATATGGGAGTCAAAGAGTGAGTAGGTGGCAGCACACATATCCAAAAACTTGGACTATTCAAACTCAAAGTCAACTTAAAAATGGTAGTTTATGTGGTATATACAGATATACCAGATCTGTAACACAAAAAGGCAAAACATGTCGATCATCATGATATGTCAACCTGATAATGGATAAGAAATGTGCAAGTGCAAGAGTCTAGTTCAACCCCTATACTTCATCCATTCGATTAAGTATTTAATGTTAAGCTTAGAATGCTTTTATGGAAACCAAGAGTTTCAGGTCCTGACATCTATTTGTGAATAAAGAGTTTTGGTTTTCAGATGATGACATGGCCGACATGTGAAATATCTGTAACTACATGATCAGGGGTTTCACTTTTTCTAAGGCAACTCAGGTTTCAAATTTTCAGTAACCATATTCCTATATATAAACGTGTATAGATAATGGATATACTTTTAGGGTAACAAAACTGTAAATGGAGTATTCAGCTACAGAATACATAGTTGCACTGTTAATTAAGTGCATGTTTTCCCGTTCACAATCAAAAGGCAATTGTTTTGTTGTACAATAGTCATAAAAAAAACACATGTATTCAGGTTTACTAAAACAGCATAATGGTTGTATATATGTGGCATACAAATTGCAATCTATACGGCAGAACAGTGCTGCAAAAATGAATATGGGCAACATATTAACATGCCTAGATATATGCATATATATGTATATCAATAGACCACTTAAACGTGCCTCAGTGAACACATCATGTCATAGGGTGATATCAAGGCTGAAGCCAACACTACAAGCCAGGTAAAGTGTGTGTGTGTAATTCAATTATAACCAATGCATGGAAGAAAGAAAATTCTACTATGTTCAATGCAAAACCATTTAGCAGAGAAATTTATAAATTCTCTATTAACCTCTTCTTATCAAAACATGATAACGGAACAGTTTAACAAATTTGCAAATGGAATGCCTTCACGTGTTTCAGGGTTTCAAAAATAAAGCAAATAACATAAACATATGTGTGAACTCCCATATACACAACCTTGTTATATGTCTATTTATATATTTTAGGAGGAAACCGAATATATAGGTCAGGATGAAACTGAATTTACTCCTTCAGGTTGTCTAATTTAAATTCACAACCATGCTTCAAATTTTCACAAGTAAATAACAGCTTCAAGTTATCTATTTTTTTTTCACAACCGAATCATACAGGAGGCGTATCCTGGTTGGTACTCCTCTAACATAATAGAGTGAACTTCAAGGTTCTACTTAATGAGGCACTTTGATATTCTTGATTCTAAATAAAGAAATGTTTAAACCACTTAAAATGTATGAAAACAGAACAGTGCGCGGCAGAATATCAAACAACATTTTATTGTTTTAAATTACTCCACAATAACGTGACAGGTTTCTTCAAAGGAGAACAAAAGAGACTACACAATTACTAACCTTTTGTTGAATACATAATAATAACCCACTAATCAAACCCTCAGTTTTAACCGACCATGAACCAATTGTGTTTACAAGTCTACAAATCAAGTCTCCATGAACCAGTGGTACATGCAGGTGGAAAATTTGCAATTTTCCAATTCTTATGACCGAGTATACCAAATATCACCATGTCAAATAATAAGCACTCATAGTAAAATACATGATTCAAAACCCCCGTACTACAGTGATTTACGGTATATAATCTTGATGTTAACTTAGGCTGGTCATAGTTAACATTCAAGCAGGCAAAGACTAAACTTTCAGCATCAAGGGCAACCAACAACTAACCGATATCAACTCTTACATTTTAGTTTTCTGAAGTCAAATTATTTGAATCTAGGATTAATTGCGAGTGATTGCTCACCTTAAACAGCAGAAAAAGGCGCAGCGACAGTGAAAGCAAAAGTAAAGTGATGAATTGTCTTCTATTCAGTGATGTAACCTTCTATCCGCTGAAGCTTCAAACTTGCGGTGGAAAGAGGAGCTCGATTTGGGAAAAACCATCAACGAGGGTTTGAGCTTCGTGGTGGAGGCATGATGGAGCGATCTAAGTTGATTTGAGGAGGTGGTTATAATCGGAAGCCATTTTCTCAAATTTAGGGGAAAAGGATCGGATGTTGGATTTGGGGAAAAACAATTTCAGTCATCATTTAAAACGAAGAGGAAGATACAAATTTTATTTTGCTGAAGGAATTAGGGCAAGGGACTCAATTTTATAGAATAAGGAAAGAGATAAGAACGACGTAAAATCATAGGTTTAGGGTAGCACGACATTTTTTACCATATAGGTCGACGCAGTGTATTCCTGAGGAAGGTTGTATATGTTCCATTAAATATATAAATTTTATCACGAACTGGCGTTGAACACTCAATTATTATACCGCCGACACAATTTCCAAACGCGACAAAAATATATGCACTGTCATACTTCAACGTTCTGAATCCACTAAAATAAGTCTGGTTGTAATTCGACTTTGTTTGTATACGATGATATTTTATTTCTAAATTATTTATCAGCTTATTGTTTTTATTTTATGCATCAACAACTTCGTTCAATTCTAAAATTTGAAATGTTAAGTATCAATGTCTTTACATATACATAACCAAGCCAATTTTCCATATATTTCTAAATAAAATGTCTAATTTTATTTAACGTCAATACTATTTATATTTTCCAGTCGGATTTAAAATCCAATTCAATATCAAACCAAATTCAACTCAACTATTCAATAATAAATATATGTTTCTCAACCATTGCTCTGAATTGAATTAAATTCATACACAACAATATATTTGATTTTTAATTCAAATATCAACATAAAATGATTATTAATAGTAAATTCTTTAATTAATCGTATATTCCAATCGTCAAAATTTCTAGGTCGTTACAGTAAGAGTTAACCAGTTAGAGTTAATCAGTTAAAGTTAACCAGTTAGAGTTAAATCGAAATAAAGTTAACGGAGTTAATCGAATAGTAGTTATTCGAAAGAGAGTTAAATCGAATATTAGTTTATTAGAAAGGAGATAATCGAATATCGTTTATTTGAAGAGGAGTAATCGAATGTAGTTTATTCGAGAAGAGAGATAATTGAATAAGGTTATTCGAAAAAGTGAAATTATCGAATATAGTTTATTCGAAAGAAGTTAAGTGGTAAGAGTTAATGAATTAAAGTTAATCGAGTTAAAGTTAATGGAGTTAGGGTTTACTGATTTGAGTTAATCGAGTTAGATTTTTAAATTAGATATTTCAGAAGTAGGGATTATAACGTTATCGTTATAACCAATGTTTTTATAAAAGAATAGGATTCGTAAACTGAATCCTAGAGTTTCGTAAGAAATGATTTGATAAGAAACGGAGTTAAAGGAAATTAGAAACAGACTAGAGATTAGGCAAGTTGAACGGTTTCCAGAGTATCGATCTGATGTTGGTTTCGGCCTTCGGGATTTATACTTAGGGGATTGTTCACTTACTAGTTTACAGTTAGGGACTGATGATTTTGAAAAGTTAATGAAATGTGAATGAGGATTAGAAATGTTTTCCAATGTTAATAACGTATATTTTCTAATCATAGAAAATAAGGAGATATGAATATATAAATACATATGTTGGATGATTTGATCGATGATTCCATTTGGAAATAAGATCGTTGTGTATACGCGGACATGTTTTCACTTGATAGTTAAATCACCGACTATCAAAGTTTTGACCATTTTAACGTTGTTAATATGGAGAGACCGGTTGGATTCTTATCCGAAGAACCACTCCGTATTGGCAGTAGCATTGCGAATCATATTATATGAAGATAATCGAAGACGGAGTAAAGTGCAAGGACTTTTTCTATTATAGAAATTGTACCTTCGGTTTCGTTCAATCCCAGAATGAACGTAAATGGACGAATGTCTGACGAAGTATTTCCAATAATCGAATGAGTTAGACTGTACAAATATATATGGTTGCAACGGATTTATTCCCTTAGCATAATATCTAGAATTTATTTGTGCAAACCCAACTAATGATTAACGGATCTGATAATGTGGCATTCAAAGTAATTGTGTTGTCGATGGAAGGTAAGTAATCATAGCCTCAGACCTCAACAACCAGGAAATGACAAAAATCGGGAAGGCAGTATGGCTAAGTCAGTTGCTCCGAAGTAGGGTGTATAATCACCTATCTAGAGAATATTCATTTGCTTCTTTAATCTATCATTGTTGTCCCATATATATACGGGAAACGGTTGCTGATCCCAACCGTTGGTGATATACATTCGATACACTCAAGCGAAATGAGTGGTCGGTCATGTGTGGCTGAGTTGCAGGATGTTCTTGTTGAACTCCAATGTATCATTCCTAGAGTACACTGATCGGAAGGTGGTTTGTAACGGCTGGAAATTTCCGACTCCTCGAGAGTCGGAAATTCCGAGAACGTTAGTGAAAGAAAGTAGAGGGTGAAGAAGAAAAGATAGAACTAATAGAATAGAAGAAGAAGAAGAACATCAGAATCATCAGAGTAACACGAATCTCACAGCGGAACAAATAACATATAATATATAACATAACTTTGAAGTAAACGGTTATATATATACAATAGCACTTATCAGAGTACAACACTTGCAACACAGCGGAAATAACTATAGCTATAAAATCTTGCAGCCTCCTGCTCCAAGCTCTCCAAGTATATCTGTAAATCCCGACTACTTGACTGCCCGTACAAATTTAGGCACCCAAGAGTTCAGGGAAAACAACAAAGTAAACTCCGGGTCAGTCATGGGACTGGTATGAGTAAAACAATTTAAACATGTATATGAACAAGTAAACGATATCTCATAAGACCACGCCGCATAACGGAACGGGTTTTTCCCTTATGAGAATCCAAAATATCTTTATATCAAAAACCTTTTGATATTATAATAATGTCTATGTACAAATAGATATCAACTAGCAGAAACACTTGCATCTCACGTTCTACATACATAGTATAAAATCATAAACCGCAGGGCGCTTATCGGAGAATGGATTCCAATAGACAAGGTATGGGAGCACCTTCTGAATAGTGTACTCTAGAGGTGATACACTCAGGGTTCAACAAGAACGTCTTGCAACCCGGCCACACATGACCGCTCACTCATTTAGCTTGAGTGTCGCGAATATATTGCCACCACGGTTATAGGCCATCAAACCGTCATTCGAAGATACAGAATCAAAAAGAAGTATAAATATGGATATTCCCTAGATCGGTGACAATACACCCTGCTTGGGAATGGCCCAACTAGCCATGCTGCCTAGCCCAACTTTTGTCACTTCCTAGTGTGAGGCTAGAGGCTACGTCTATCTTCAGAACATCTGATCACCATTCACTTTGAATGCCGCATCGTCATACCCGCCAAATCACAAATTGACTTATCCAAAAATAACACGGGTATACAGCTAAGAGAAACGAATTCCTCCGCCACCAAACGTGAATACGTTTGAACAGATCAACTTACGCGATCCATTGGATATACTCTGTCAGACCTTCTTCCATATACGTTGTCCTGGGACTGGACAAACCGAAGGCACTATTCAGTATATCCATCTTAGTCACTGTTATCTAAGACTTATACAACAGCCCTTGCACTTTACTCCGTCTTCAATTTATCTTTGGCATATATTGCTCGCAACGCTTATGCCGATACAGAGTGGTTCTTTGGATAGTAATCCAACCGGTCTCTCCATATTAACAACATTAAAATGGTAAAAACTTTGATAGTCTGTGATTCAACTATCAAATGAAAACATGTCGGTGTACAAACAACGATCTTATTTCCAAATGGAAATTCGATCGATCAATCATCATATGTTCATATTTCCCTTTTTCATATATTTAGAAAATATATGTTATTAATCATTGGAAAACATTTCCATAGCTTATTTTCACATCACTATTATTTCACAACTATCAGTCCCTAACTGTAACTAGTATGAGGACAATTCTCTAAGTATCAATCCGGAAGGTCGAAACCAACATCAGATTGTCACTTAGAAAACCGTTCAACTTACCCTCTCCAGTCAGTTTCTGAATTTGCTTAACTCTATTTCTTAAATTCTTATCATGAAAACATTTCATTTTCTATGTTTTAGAAAACATATCTGACTATATTTGGAAAACGTTTCCAAAACTCATTTACGGATTTCCAATGAACGTTGTATAAAACATCGTTTCGCTTAATCCATTTATCGCTTATTCCTTAACTTTATTCCTAATCAACCTTTTAGATCGAACCACAACTATTCCTTTGTCAATTCTGAAGTCAATCAAGTTGGGGTATAGTTACCTCTCAGACCTTAATTGAACAACGTCCTTTACTGTGAAATAGATGAAGTTCGTCACTCACTTTTTCCAATCATCTGTTACGCAAATTCTCGGATTCAGGTTACGAATCCACTTCTTATATGACAGTGTTTGATTATAACTATAACGTTATAATTCCTACTTCTGCAATATCTAACCTAAATTATAACTTTTTCTCCTAACTCGAATGATTTAACAGACACCTAATTTCTAAATCAATAACTAAATCTTGATTTAAACCCTGGAAAGTAAATAGTACTTTCCCGAATTCGCTATAATCGAATTCGACGTATAACTCTCTTTCGAGTAATCTCTATTTGATTAACTCTTCTTCGAATAACCTATATTCGATTATCTCTCTTCGAATAACTCATATTCGAAATCTCTCTCTTTCGAATAAACAATATTCGATCTCTTTCTTTCGAATATGCTATATTCGAAAATCTCCTTTCGATTTACTAATGGATAACTCCTTTCGATCAAACTAAAATCGATAACTCCTTTAACTCTATTCGAATAACTAATATTCGACTAACTCCTTTGGATCAACTCACTTGATTAACTCCTTCGAATAACTAATTTGAATAACTTACCTTCGAATAACCAATATTCGATTTACTCTAACTCGATTAACTTAATTCTAATTGATTTACTCCATTTCGATTCAACTTAATTCAAATCGATTAACTTAACTCAAATTGATTAACTCCTTCGAATAACTAAATTCGATTTAACTCTAGTTGGATAACTAATATTCGATTAACTCTTACGTGTTTAACTCTATTTGAATAAGTAATTCGAATCACTCTAATGTGTTTAACTCTATTCAAATATCTAATTCGAATAACTCATTTCGAATAACTAAATTCGATTAACTCTTTTAACTTTACTCGAATAACTATATTCGATTAACACCTTCTTTCGAATAACTATATTCGATTAACTCTTCGACTAACTCCTTTGGATTAACTAACTTCGAATAACTCCTTTGGATTAGCTAACTTCGAATAACTCCTTTGGATTAACTAACTTCGAATAACTCCTTTGGATTAACTAACTTCGAATAATCAATATTCGATAACTACTCTTCGAATAAATAATATTCGGTAACTCTTCTCAAATGAATAACATTTGATTTCTCCACTCGAATAAACTATATTCAATTACTCTTCCCTCGAATACACTATATTCGATAACTCTACTTCGAATAGGTGATATTCGGCAATTCTACTCGATTAACTCTACTTGGATAATTCTAACTGGTCAACTCTAACTGGTCAACTCAACTGGTTTAACCTAACTGGTTAACTCTAACTGGTCACCTCTAATTAGTCAACTCTAACTGGTCAACTCGAACTGGTTAACTCAAATGGTTAACTCAAATGGTTAACTCTAACTGGTTAACTCAAATGGTTTACCCTAACTTGATTTACTTGTCTCGATTAACTGAACTAATCCACTTAGTTTAACTTAGTTAATTCACGTTGATTAACTCTAGCCGGTTCACTTAGTTTAACTCAACTAATTTACTTCGATTAACCACTTAGTTAACTTAACTAATTCACATCGATTAATCCTTTAGTTTAACTTAACTAATTCACATCGATTAATCCTTTAGTTTAACTTAACTAATTCACATCGATTAATCATTTAGTTTAACTTAACAAATTCACTTTGATTCACCGCTTAGTTTAACTTAACTAATTTACTTTGGTTAACTTAACCAATTACTTTGTTTAACTCGACTAACTCGCTTTGGTTAACCTAACCAATTACTTTGTTTAACTCGACTAACTCGCTTTGGTTAACCTAACCAATTACTTTGTTTAACTCGACTAACTTGCTTTGGTCAACCTAACCAATTACTTTGTTTAATCCTTTATACTCGATTAACAAATATTTCTCCTTTATACTCAAAATCCCCTTTTCTTTATAATATAAAATCCATCGATTTTATATAAATACATTATTTTCAAATTATAGTTTGAAAATCTCTTTCTATATCCTGGTATTTCTTATGGTTTTTAACACATCATCTAACGACGATGAATATCGTCCAACCACACATAATCACAATAGATTATATATATTGCATTTATATATCACAATACATAAATTACAGTAAAAATAACTGTTGAGGAATCCAGTTGGATTCCTCCAACCTGTTTCCCTGCATCACAGATGTTAGACAATATAGATAACATCACTTTCAGTTCCATATGATGTATTCTGTTAAATAGAATCAATATAGAAATTTAACTAACTGACTAGCAGTTCAATCAAACAATCAACACACAGTCAAACAGACAATTTTAACAGTTCTAACAATACAACATGAAATTATAAACTGTTCAGAGTTAGTGAGATTTACTCACCTTGAACGTTATTGTTAAAATAATGATAAACTATCGTCGGTTCAGATTGACGTTTTATCCCGTTGTAATTTCCAACAAGCTCAGAAACATTCCCAATCATTTCCAGTGTGTAGCCCCGTCAATACGATCCCGACGGATCCTGGTTTGTCGAATTCACAAATAAACGGCCCATCTCCAAAACGTTACTACGCCTGTTCCCTCTCTTTTCCTTACTGTCTTCTTCCACTTCCTTGTTTTGCATCTAACATTCGGCCTAATAGCTAAAACCCGTACCACTTAAATCCTTTTCTTCCCTCAGTACTTCGCACCAAAACAAACACTTTCTGCATGTCCTCTTCCCCAACAAAACTGTCGAACCCCTGATAAACTCCTCCATGTCGGAGCCGACGCCAACCCAACAACAGAGTCGGTTCCTCCTTCTTCTACACAAACCCCGCCATTTCCCTTGGCCTCACTCCCTGTTTTTATCACAAACAGAAATCCAACTCTTCACTGAATCTCATCACATCGCGAGCCCCTTCCCAACTGCCTCCTTCGCCTTCAACTCGAGATCCATTTCTCACGTCGAACTCAGCTCCAGAACCTATGACATCGTGCTACTCAACCTGTTGGACACCCATCATTTCTCTACTGTTTTTGCCCAAACCAAACCATGACGTACTGCACCCGAACTGCACCATATTTCTTCCTCCCTTAAATGCACGTTTTTCCTCCACTTACCCAGATCTGCACGCTACTGCATTTAGTCCCTCGTTTCACATCCTCCACCGCTGTTTATCAGAGACCACCAGCAAGATGCTGGTTCGTCGGCGAGCTTCACTGATGACACCCAGAACCGCACTGAACCTCGTGCCCTCCTTCTCCGATCAGAGCGACCACCCCACGCTGGAGACTATGACCCTCAGCGACTCACCTCCTCGCTAGAAATCCACTTCGGATTTTACTTCCGCATGCTGTTCGAAAATGAGGAGGGCGCATATGGTTTTCAGGAAGAAATGATTTATGTTCCTGCCACAGAAAAGAATGGGCTTTGATTTATATAGATGGGAGAAAGTTTTAAGTCAACTAGGACGTCGTTTCTCCCCACGTTCAGTTATGGCTTGCATTTAATTCAAGCATGGTGTGGTCTTCTGCATAGTCATTTCAATATAGGTCGTGGATAGGAGAATGGCAAGCAGGATATTTTGTTTTCGGTTTTCACGCCGGTTTGTTTTTAGCTGTTAGGGTAGGTCCTTTATCTAAACGTAGACGTATGGTCCATTAGATTAGGGTAGGTTTTCTGCCATGAAGGCTTGTGTTAATGTAGAATAAGAACAACTGTCGGTTTCCTCAGCAATGTACACTAGCATGGGTCGGTATGGTTTCTTATATACTTCATATAATATTATATTATACATATTATTAAACAAGATTTCCTACAGTAGCTGCAATGTATAATAACAGCCTTTTTCTTACCTATGAAGAAATAGGGACGGCAGATTATATTTTAATGTATGGGTTTGTACTGTATGTTTGATATCCAAACATTTATGATTTGATTTGAATTTTAGTGTAGGCATCTGTAGCAAAATAGGGTGGTACTTTTAGCTGAAAGAATACGATTTTAAAGGTAGTCCAATGTAGCTTATATGTGAAAGAATTGGTGTACGTATGTTTATTCAGGTTTTAAATGATTCAGTACCCGTATATACTGTTATTGACAAAATTAAAAACACTGTTGTGATCAGCAATGTGCCACGAACCCAAAAATATAATAACACCGGTAGGTTGACTCACATTTTGAAATCCCGAAATACCGATACAAGGTACACAATACTCCAAATAAAAAATCGCATATTTAATTAATTAAAAATTACAGTAAAATTCTAAAAATTAAATTATCACTACGTCTCAAAAGAACCCTGTCTAGATTCAAAACTGGTATCTAGTTATATTGAAAAACCCTTTTATAACGTAAATAAAGCGTCGCAAATTATAAAGGAATTCCATAGCGACTTTTCTAAAATTTGATTTGGACATAAATCAAAATCTACACAATGAAATCCCTATTTTTCTCTTCCACTAGAAAATATACTTCACCAGCTCCTAACATTTGTTGTTTCACAGAAATCCGATTTAAAATGGACCCTGTATATTCAGTTGAAGTTCAAATCGCCAAATCGCGAACTGTAGCGTCATTTCGAGCTTGGTTTTAATTATAATTATAAATTATAAGTTCGAACGTTGTACTTTAAGTTATCGATATCGCCAAATCGATATATAAATCATTAAATAAATTAATTATTCGACAGCTAACAAAACGCGCCATTACAGACTTCCCCCCTTAAAATAATTTCGTCCTCGAAATTGCTAAGTTAGAAAAATGCTACTAACTCTACTAACTAGATTCAAAAATCTTTTAGTTTACTTCTCAACTCCAGTTTCAACTGAACCATTAATTTTTCAATTAAATTATTATTTCATTCTGGCTAACTGAATTTCCATAAATCATGAGAATGTTCTAACGCCTGGAATTTTCGAAAAATTTTTTGCCATAACCTCCTTTGTACGGCTCAATGCGTCAAACCACAACGCGCCTCTCTAGACCTCCTCCAATCCAAAAGGAAATTAGAATAGCCAAGCGGCTTGCCAATTCGGCTCATAAAATCCAAACTCATATATGATATAAACTTGTACCTTTTTGTCGGGCATTTAACTTTATAACTTTTACCTGTTTCAATCCACATATACCAATGTTATCCATTCCAATTGATCTCCAATCAGTTCATATCCTCAAATCCAAATCAAATTTCATTCGAACTCTAATATCAAATTCCAAATTATTGACTTATCAATTTGGTTCCATTCTAGATTATCTCTAATCCAATTCAATTTTATTTAACTCGGTTCAAGTTAAATTTCAATTTATTTTTACCATCTCATTTTATTTAACTTCATTAGTTAAATTTTAATTCCAGAACTTAAGTTCCTGGGTTTCTTTCAAATCAATTTGAAATCATAATGCCAATTCAAAACCTTTGAATTTCTGAACAACTTGTTTTCTCAAAACAATTCAAAAACAAAACCTTTGGTTGTAATCCGTCACTTAGAACTCGAAAATGAACACTAATGATGTCTAGATTCATCATCAAAATCTATTTTCCAGCTATCGAAGTGAGTTTAATACTATATCCTTTTTAATTTGAAAAACATTTTCAAAAATCTCCCAGGAACTTAAAATTTCCTTATTTTAAATTCCAATTTCTGATTTAAATTCATATTTAATTCAAACTATTTCATATATTACATTCATATGAATTCTGATTCGTCATTTATAACCATTTCACCCTTTTATAATCTTATTCGATTATAATAACAACCAACACAATCAATATACTATAAAAATTTCAAGATATATATTTCTTCTATAAACAAATATATTTTGGGAAAAATTATTTCATTTACCCTCTTTCAAAACATACCATGACAGTTCATCGTATTCGAGTGTTTAGTAACCCTTATCGATACAGTGGATCAAACTGATCGACCAGAATTCATAAGCCACTCAACCAATAAATCTCCACAATATAAAACCATTTTATATTGAATAACAATTACGCGCTCATATATATACACTCAAACTCAATCTAGGATATTACTAATCCCATCTCTATCGAGTTATGCCACAGAGCCAAGGTAATCACTTAACTTAAGCTCTGATACCAACTGTAACGGCTGGAAATTTCCGACTCCTCGAGAGTCGGAAATTCCGAGAACGTTAGTGAAAGAAAGTAGAGGGTGAAGAAGAAAAGATAGAACTAATAGAATAGAAGAAGAAGAAGAACATCAGAATCATCAGAGTAACACGAATCTCACAGCGGAACGAATAACATATAATATATAACATAACTTTGAAGTAAACGGTTATATATATACAATAGCACTTATCAGAGTACAACACTTACAACACAGAGGAAATAACTATAGCTATAAAATCTTGCAGCCTCCTGCTCCAAGCTCTCCAAGTATATCTGTAAATCCCGACTACTTGACTGCCCGTACAAATTTAGGCACCCAAGAGTTTAGGGAAAACAACAAAGTAAACTCCGGGTCAGTCATGGGACTGGTATGAGTAAAACAATTTAAACATGTATATGAACAAGTAAACGATATCTCATAAGACCACGCCGCATAACGGAACGGGTTTTTCCCTTATGAGAATCCAAAGTATCTTTATATCAAAAACCTTTTGATATTATAATAATGTCTATGTACAAATAGATATCAACTAGCAGAAACGCTTGCATCTCACGTTCTACATACATAGTATAAAATCATAAACCGCAGGGCGCTTATCGGAGAATGGATTCCAACAGACAAGGTATGGGAGCACCTTCTGAATAGTGTACTCTAGAGGTGATACACTCAGGGTTCAACAAGAACGTCTTGCAACCCGGCCACACATGATCGCTCACTCATTTAGCTTGAGTGTCGCGAATATATTGCCACCACGGTTATAGGCCATCAAACCGTCATTCGAAGATACAGAATCAAAAAGAAGTATAAATATGGATATTCCCTAGATCGGTGACAATACACCCTGCTTGGGAATGGCCCAACTAGCCATGCTGCCTAGCCCAACTTTTGTCACTTCCTAGTGTGAGGCTAGAGGCTACGTCTATCTTCAGAACATCTGATCACCATTCACTTTGAATGCCGCATCGTCATACCCGCCAAGTCACAAGTTGACTTATCCAAAAATAACCCGGGTATACAGCTAAGAGAAACGAATTCCTCCGCCACCAAACGTGAATACGTTTGAACAGATCAACTTACGCGATCCATTGGATATACTCTGTCAGACCTTCTTCCATATACGTTGTCCTGGGACTGGACAAACCGAAGGCACTATTCAGTATATCCATCTTATTCACTGTTATCTAAGACTTATACAACAGCCCTTGCACTTTACTCCGTCTTCAATTTATCTTTGGCATATATTGCTCGCAACGCTTATGCCGATACAGAGTGGTTCTTTGGATAGTAATCCAACCGGTCTCTCCATATTAACAACGTTAAAATGGTAAAAACTTTGATAGTCTGTGATTCAACTATCAAATGAAAACGTGTCGGTGTACAAACAACGATCTTATTTCCAAATGGAAATTCGATCGATCAATCATCATATGTTCATATTTCCCTTTTTCATATATTTAGAAAATATATGTTATTAATCATTGGAAAACATTTCCATAGCTTATTTTCACATCACTATTATTTCGCAACTATCAGTCCCTAACTGTAACTAGTATGAGGACAATTCTCTAAGTATCAATCCGGAAGGTCGAAACCAACATCAGATCGTCACTTAGAAAACCGTTCAACTTACCCTCTCCAGTCAGTTTCTGAATTTGCTTAACTCTATTTCTTAAATTCTTATCATGAAAACATTTCATTTTCTATGTTTTAGAAAACATATCTGACTATATTTGGAAAACGTTTCCAAAACTCATTTACGGATTTCCAATGAACGTTGTATAAAACATCGTTTCGCTTAATCCATTTATCGCTTATTCCTTAACTTTATTCCTAATCAACCTTTTAGATCGAACCACAACTATTCCTTTGTCAATTCTGAAGTCAATCAAGTTGGGGTATAGTTACCTCTCAGACCTTAATTGAACAACGTCCTTTACTGTGAAATAGATGAAGTTCGTCACTCACTTTTTCCAATCATCTGTTACGCAAATTCTCGGATTCAGGTTACGAATCCACTTCTTATATGACAGTGTTTGATTATAACTATAACGTTATAATTCCTACTTCTGCAATATCTAACCTAAATTATAACTTTATCTCCTAACTCGAATGATTTAACAGACACCTAATTTCTAAATCAATAACTAAATCTTGATTTAAACCCTGGAAAGTAAATAGTACTTTCCCGAATTCGCTATAATCGAATTCGACATATAACTCTCTTTCGAGTAATCTCTATTTGATTAACTCTTCTTCGAATAACCTATATTCGATTATCTCTCTTCGAATAACTCATATTCGAAATCTCTCTCTTTCGAATAAACAATATTCGATCTCTTTCTTTCGAATATGCTATATTCGAAAATCTCCTTTCGATTTACTAATTGATAACTCCTTTCGATCAAACTAAAATCGATAACTCCTTTAACTCTATTCGAATAACTAATATTCGACTAACTCCTTTGGATCAACTCATTTGATTAACTCCTACGAATAACTAATTTGAATAACTTACCTTCGAATAACCAATATTCGATTTACTCTAACTCGATTAACTTAATTCTAATCGATTTACTCCATTTCGATTCAACTTAATTCAAATCGATTAACTTAACTCAAATTGATTAACTCCTTTCGAATAACTAAATTCGATTTAACTCTAATTGGATAACTAATATTCGATTAACTCTTACGTGTTTAACTCTATTTGAATAAGTAATTCGAATCACTCTAATGTGTTTAACTCTATTCAAATATCTAATTCGAATAACTCATTTCGGATAACTAAATTCGATTAACTCTTTTAACTTTACTCGAATAACTATATTCGATTAACACCTTCTTTCGAATAACTATATTCGATTAACTCTTCGACTAACTCCTTTGGATTAACTAACTTTGAATAACTCCTTTGGTTTAGCTAACTTCGAATAACTCCTTTGGATTAACTAACTTCGAATAACTCCTTTGGATTAACTAACTTCGAATAATCAATATTCGATAACTACTCTTCGAATAAATAATATTCGGTAACTCTTCTCAAATGAATAACATTTGATTTCTCCACTCGAATAAACTATATTCAATTACTCTTCCCTCGAATACACTATATTCGATAACTCTACTTCGAATAGGTGATATTCGGCAATTCTACTCGATTAACTCTACTTGGATAATTCTAACTGGTCAACTCTAACTGGTCAACTCAACTGGTTTAACCTAACTGGTTAACTCTAACTGGTCACCTCTAATTAGTCAACTCTAACTGGTCAACTCGAACTGGTTAACTCAAATGGTTAACTCTAACTGGTTAACTCAAATGGTTTACCCTAACTTGATTTACTTGTCTCGATTAACTGAACTAATCCACTTAGTTTAACTTAGTTAATTCACGTTGATTAACTCTAGCCGGTTCACTTAGTTTAACTCAACTAATTTACTTCGATTAACCCCTTAGTTAACTTAACTAATTCACATCGATTAATCCTTTAGTTTAACTTAACTAATTCACATCGATTAATCCTTTAGTTTAACTTAACTAATTCACATCGATTAATCATTTAGTTTAACTTAACAAATTCACTTTGATTCACCGCTTAGTTTAACTTAACTAATTTACTTTGGTTAACTTAACCAATTACTTTGTTTAACTCGAAGAACTCGCTTTGGTTAACCTAACCAATTACTTTGTTTAACTCGACTAACTCGCTTTGGTTAACCTAACCAATTACTTTGTTTAACTCGACTAACTTGCTTTGGTCAACCTAACCAATTACTTTGTTTAATCCTTTAAACTCGATTAACAAATATTTCTCCTTTATACTCAAAATCCCCTTTTCTTTATAATATAAAATCCATCGATTTTATATAAATACATTATTTTCAAATTATAGTTTGAAAATCTCTTTCTATATCCTGGTATTTCTTATGGTTTTTAACACATCATCTAACGACGATGAATATCGTCCAACCACACATAATCACAATAGATTATATATATCGCATTTATATATCACAATACATAAATTACAGTAAAAATAACTGTTGAGGAATCCAGTTGGATTCCTCCAACCTGTTTCCCTGCATCACAGATGTTAGACAATATAGATAACATCACTTTCAGTTCCATATGATGTATTCTGTTAAACAGAATCAATATAGAAATTTAACTAACTGACTAGCAGTTCAATCAAACAATCAACACACAGTCAAACAGACAATTTTAACAGTTCTAACAATACAACATGAAATTATAAACTGTTCAGAGTTAGTGAGATTTACTCACCTTGAACGTTATTGTTAAAATAACGATAAACTATCGTCGGTTCAGATTGACGTTTTATCCCGTTGTAATTTCCAACAAGCTCAGAAACATTCCCAATCATTTCCAGTGTGTAGCCCCCGTCAATACGATCCCGACGGATCCCGGTTTGTCGAATTCACAAATAAACGGCCCATCTCCAAAACGTTACTACGCCTGTTCCCTCTCTTTTCCTTACTGTCTTCTTCCACTTCCTTGTTTTGCATCTAACATTCGGCCTAATAGCTAAAACCCGTACCACTTAAATCCTTTTCTTCCCTCAGTACTTCGCACCAAAACAAACACTTTCTGCATGTCCTCTTCCCCAACAAAACTGTCGAACCCCTGATAAACTCCTCCATGTCGGAGCCGACGCCAACCCAACAACAGAGTCGGTTCCTCCTTCTTCTACACAAACCCCGCCATTTCCCTTGGCCTCACTCCCTGTTTTTATCACAAACAGAAATCCAACTCTTCACTGAATCTCATCACATCGCGAGCCCCTTCCCAACTGCCTCTTTCGCCTTCAACTCGAGATCCATTTCTCGCGTCGAACTCAGCTCCAGAACCTGTGACATCGTGCTACTCAACCTGTTGGACTCCCA
Source organism: Allium sativum (assembly GCA_030737875.1). NCBI lineage: Eukaryota > Viridiplantae > Streptophyta > Magnoliopsida > Asparagales > Amaryllidaceae > Allium > Allium sativum. The sequence continues at coordinate 449,948,999 of CM060919.1, forward strand.
TCATTTCTCTACTGTTTTTGCACAAACCAAACCATGACGTACTGCACCCGAACTGCACCATATTTCTTCCTCCCTTAAATGCACGTTTTTCCTCCACTTACCCAGATCTGCACGCTACTGCATTTAGTCCCTCGTTTCACATCCTCCACCGCTGTTTATCAGAGACCACCAGCAAGATGCTGGTTCGTCGGCGAGCTTCACTGATGACACCCAGAACCGCACTGAACCCCGTGCCCTCCTTCTCCGATCAGAGCGACCACCCCACGCTGGAGACTATGACCCTCAGCGACTCACCTCCTCGCTAGAAATCCACTTCGGATTTTACTTACGCATGCTGTTCGAAAATGAGGAGGGAACATATGGTTTTTAGGAAGAAATGATTTATGTTCCTGCCACAGAAAAGAATGGGCTTTGATTTATATAGATGGGAGAAAGTTTTAAGTCAACTAGGACGTCGTTTCTCCCCACGTTCAGTTATGGCTTGCATTTAATTCAAGCATGGTGTGGTCTTCTGCATAGTCATTTCAATATAGGTCGTGGATAGGAGAATGGCAAGCAGGATATTTTGTTTTCGGTTTTCACGCCGGTTTGTTTTTAGCTGTTAGGGTAGGTCCTTTATCTAAACGTAGACGTATGGTCCATTAGATTAGGGTAGGTTTTCTGCCATGAAGGCTTGTGTTAATGTAGAATAAGAACAAATGTCGGTTTCCTCAACAATGTACACTAGCATGGGTCGGTATGGTTTCTTATATACTTCATATAATATTATATTATACATATTATTAAACAAGATTTCCTACAGTAGCTGCAATGTATAATAACAGCCTTTTTCTTACCTGTGAAGAAATAGGGACGGCAGATTATATTTTAATGTATGGGTTTGTACTGTATGTTTGATATCCAAACATTTATGATTTGATTTGCATTTTAGTGTAGGCATCTGTAGCAAAATAGGGTGGTACTTTTAGCTGAAAGAATACGATTTTAAAGGTAGTCCAATGTAGCTTATATGTGAAAGAATTGGTGTACGTATGTTTATTCAGGTTTTAAATGATTCAGTACCCGTATATACTGTTATTGACAAAATTAAAAATACTGTTGTGATCAGCAATGTGCCACGAACCCAAAAATATAATAACACCAGTAGGTTGACTCACATTTTGAAATCCCGAAATACCGATACAAGGTACACAATACTCCAAATAAAAAGTTGCATATTTAATTAATTAAAAATTACAGTAAAATTCTAAAAATTAAATTATCACTACGTCTCAAAAGAACCCTGTCTAGATTCAAAACCGGTATCTAGTTATATTGAAAAACCCTTTTATAACGTAAATAAAGCGTCGCAAATTATAAAGGAATTCCATAGCGACTTTTCTAAAATTTGATTTGGACATAAATCAAAATCTACACAATGAAATCCCTATTTTTCTCTTCCACTAGAAAATATACTTCACCAGCTCCTAACATTTGTTGTTTCACAGAAATCCGATTTAAAATGGACCCTGTATATTTAGTTGAAGTTCAAATCGCCAAATCGCGAACTGCAGCGTCATTTCGAGCTCGGTTTTAATTATAATTATAAATTATAAGTTCGAACGTTTTACTTTAAGTTATCGATATCGCCAAATCGATATATAAATCATTAAATAAATTAATTATTCGACAGCTAACAAAACGCGCCATTACATGGTTCCATACCTTGTCATAGTTGGAAATCCATTACCCAATACGTGCTTGCGGTTTTGATGGTTTACTATATATGTAGAATGTGAGATGAAAGCGTTTCTGCTAGATGATTATTATATTATGGTTAATAGACATTATTATAATATCAAAAGGTTTTTGATATAAAGATATTTTGGATTCTCATAAGGGAAAAACCCATTCCATTATACGGCGTGGTCTTATGAGATATCGTTTACTTGTTCAAACTGTTTTACTCACACCAGTTCCATGACTAACCTGGAGTTTGTTTTGTTTTGTTTTCCCTAAACTCTTGGGTACCTAAATTTGTACGGGCAGTCAAGTAGTCGGGATTTTACATATATACTCGGAGAGCTTGGAGCAGGAGGCTTCAAGATTCAATAGCTATTATTATTTCCGTTGTGTTGTAAGTGTTGTACTCTGATAAGTGTTATGGTATACATATTGTTTGTATTTCAAAAGTTATGTTATATTTTATTCGTTCCGCTGTGAGATTCTTGTTTACTCTGATGATGATGTTCTTCTTCTTCTTTTATTCTATTAGTTTCTATCTTATCTATTCTCACCCTCTAACTTCTTTCATTAACCAATCAGTTATTTTCGATCCTTGGATGTTCGATATGTGTTGTATATCGGGTAACCAAGATCTCTAAATTTCTGGGTTGTTACAGTTGGCATCAGAGCTTAAGGTTAAGTGAATTACCTTGGCTTTGTGACGTGACTCAGTGGAGATGGGGTTAGTAATACCCTAGATTGAGTTGAGTGTATATATACGAGTGAACGTATTTGTTATTTGATATAAAAATAATTTTATATTGTGGAGTTTTATTGGTTGAGTAGTTTGTGAATTCTCGTCGATCAGTTTGATCCACTGTATCGATAGGGGTTACTAAACACTCGAATACGATGAACCGTCATGGTATGTTTTGAAAAGAGGGTAAATGGAATAATTTTACCCAAGTTATATTTTGGTATCCATATTGGAAATAATATAGTATATTGGTTGTGTTGGTTGTTATTATAATCAAATGAGATTATAAAGCATGAAATGGTTATAAATAACTAAGCAGGATTCATATAAGTAAAGTATATGAAATCAGATGAATTAAATCTGAAATTTAAATTAGAATTGGAATTAAGAGTGGGGAAATTTTAAGTTCCTGGGAGATTTTGAAAATGTTTTTCAATCTGAAAGTGATATAGTATTGAACTCACTTTGATAGCTGGGAAATAATTCTGATAATGGTGGCAACATTATCAGTGTCATTTTCGAGTTCTAAGTGACGGATTACTACCAAATATATTTTTTGGAATTGTTTTGAGAAAACAAGTTGTTTAGAAATTCAAAGGCTTTGAATTGGTATTATGATTTCAAATTGATTTGAAATAAACTCGAGAATTTAAAATTCTGGAATTTAAATTTAACTAATGAAGTTAAATAGATTAAGAAGGTAAAAGTAAATAAATAAATTTGAATTCAACTTAGACAAAGTTAAATGTAATTTGGAACGGAATTGAATTGATAAGTTAAGGATATGGAATCAAGAATTGATTGGAGTTTGATTGAGATGACAATGTATATACTAAGTTGTTCACAGATGGAAGGGATATAATGATATGTCCGACAAAAAGGTACAAGTTTATATTTTATATGAGTTTGGAATTTATGAGACAATTTGGTAAGCCGCTTGGCTGTTTTATTTTCTTTTGGGTTGGAGAAGTCCTAGAGAGGCGAGTTGTGGTTTGACGTATTGACCCATACAAAGGAGGTATTGGCGAAATTTTACGAAAATTTAAAGTGTTAGAAAATTTTCAGGATTTTTGAAAATTTTCGTTGATAAGAATAAATTAATAATTTGATTGAAATTAAATTGGTTCAGTTGAAAACTGAAGTTAAGAAGTAAACAAATAAAAATTTAACCCAGCAGTAGGGTGTGTTTTCTACCTTAGCAATTTCGAGGATGAAATTATTTTAAGGGGGAAAGAATGTAATGAGCCGTATTTTTCATGGGATAATAATTAATTAATTTAATTATTTAAATATCGATGTGGCGATATCGATGACCTGCATAAAATTATATTGAATATTTAATTAAATAATAGATTAATATATTTAAAAGGGTTATTTAGAGCTTTAAAAATAGCCAGTTTTGCAAATGACCTTAGAATTCGATGAAACTAATTTTGTTGGATCCGCAATATTAAATTATTGCTCGATTTCAATTTCCGTGATTTTTAGAGTCAGTATGTGGCCGTACGGGATTTTAATGTGAAATGCAGTCGATAATTGGACCTTTAAAAATACGCTGTGTGAGCAAACGAAGTCGGAATTCGACGAAACCAGTTTCGTTGGGTTCGTAATGTCAAACTCTAGCTGCATGCCCATTTTCATGATTTTGAATATCATATGTGATCATGGGGATTTTTAAGGACAAATATAGACAACAATGAATATAATAATAATAATAATAATAATAACTTCTTTATAAATATCTTCCCCTATTCTCTAAACCCTTATTTCATTCTTCTGAGGTCAAGAGAAAAACACGTCGTCTTTTTCATCGTTGTTCTTCAGCAAACCCTGGCCTTCTAACATCCACGAGAAAATCCAACAAAAAGCAAAACTAAATGCTATAAATATCCCTTAACAAATCCCTTATAACCTAATTCAGTCGTTTTCTCCAATCCATCTTTCTTAGCAGCCACCGTTCTCTTCAGGAAATAAAAGTTCGACAACATTCTTTAAATCGAATACAAATGGAAATAAAATCCTAAAATTTGTGAGATATATATTTCTGAAACCCTCGAAGAGCGCACTACACATCCATACTCATTTTGGTATGTTCGACGTTGATTTAAGGGTGCTAGAAATTAGTCAGTGAAGCTAGGGTTAACGGTTTTGGGAGTTTAAAGCTTTGATTTGTGAATTGGCTTATATATTTGAGGTTGTAGTGGCGATTAACGTCCGCGTGATGATTTTTGTGGGATTTGGTCACTAAAAGTGACGCGATGTCACTTGGAGCTGCGTACAGGTCTGGAGGACGGGAGTTGTTGGGGGAGTGCGAGCCTCGGGTTTTGAGGATGGTGAAGAGGAGAGTTAGAAGAGAAGAAGGATAGTGTGGTCGGTTTCAGTTTTTGTGAGGAAGAAGGGGGCGGGTGTCTACAGTTTTTTGGGCAAAATAACTTGCGTCGACTGGATACAAGGGGGAGATGCTTTCCAAAGTAATATACTGAGAGGCCACAATGAAAGGTAATGAAAGGGTCAGCTGGGAAAATCTTGTGTTGAGATTAAATGGATATTTCTTATTTTGGTTTTGATTGAATTAATTTTGGTGCGAATTGTTTTCAGTTCTTAGATCAATGAATGATGGTACGGGGAGTTCGTTAGTGGATGTTGGGTGAGTTCGGTTTTGGAAAACACTGTGTATACTTGGTCCAAGATTTTCTGAAAAGGTTCACGAATGAGGCTTAAGTGGTGAATGTAAGGGTGAGTGTGAGTTTAACATTTTGGTAGTGGAAATGGAAGTTGGTTTTGATAGAAGGAAGGAGCATAAATGTTTTATTTAAAACAAGAAGAAAGTATGCAGGCTTGGGAATTCAAGTAGATATTGGGCTGAATTAACATTGGTGAGCCCAAGTGATTAATTCAATGAAGTTTAATTTAATAAATATTATGTATTAACTTCTTAACGCGATAATTATCTCATACGAACTCAGTTGCGAACGGTTTGATCCGACGGGATTGGATGGACAGATACTCAACACTGGAACGGGTTTGAAATCTACTAGAGCTCATTACAATTTTTAGCAAAATAAATTGTCCATCTGAATCAAGCGATGGTTATCGTTATTAACGATGATCTTCCAATGTGAGTAAAACTCACCAACTCTGTTCAGTTTATATTTTTATAAACTGTACTTTATTTTTGATAAATAATGATTGATTGCTGTGTATGGACTATTTAGATGGACTGTTAAATAATTGATTGAAAACACCATTATGGCTATATATATATACATATATATATCATTATTAAATATTAATTCTGTCGATCAGAATATTTCTTCTTGAAATGAAAGTGATGTTATCTATATTGTTTAACATCTGTGGATCCAGGAAAACAGGTTAGAGGAATCCGACTGGATTCCTCAACATTTAAATATTGTTTTGTTTCATATATTGTGATATATGATGTGTTATATAGTCTATACTGATTTTGTGTGCTTGGTTGATAGTAATCATGGTTATACGGTATTTTAAATACCATGCGAAATACGGAAATGTAAAAAGGGAATTTTCAAAGTTATATTGAAAATGAATTTATTTATAAAATCGAAGGATTTTATAGAAGGAACATTTATTTAGAAAATGAATAGGATGTTATATAGAGGAATTTTTTTTATAACGGAATAGGATGTTATAAAAAGGAAATTATTTACAATGGATATAGGATGTTAAAATGGAAACCGTTATGAAAAGGAAAACGTTATTAAAGGGAAATCTTTTTTTAATGGAGAAACGTTATTAAAAGGACATTTTTAAAGTGAAGAACCGTTACTAAAAGTAAATCTTTATAAATTAATAAACGTTATTAAAAGGAAATCTTTATAAAGTAAGAGTTAACCAGTTAGAGTTAATCAGTAAGAGTTAACCAGTAAGAGTTAACCAGTTAGAGTTAATCAGTAAGAGTTAACCAGTTAGAGTTAATCAGTTAGAGTTAACCAGTTAGAGTTAATCAGTTAGAGTTAAATCGAAATAGAGTTAAAGGAGTTAATCGAATAGTAGTTATTCGAAAGAGAGTTAAATCGAATATTAGTTTATTCGAAAGGAGATTATCAAATATCGTTTGTTCGAAGAGAAGTAATTGAATATAGTTTATTCGAGAAGAGAGACAATTGAATAAGGTTATTCGAAAAAGGGAAATTATATAGTTTATTCGAAAGAAGTTAAGTGATAAGAGTTAATGAATTAAAGCTAATCGTGTTAAAGTTAATGGAGTTAGGGTTAATTGATTTGAGTTAATCGAGTTAGATTTTTAAATTAGATATTTCAGAAGTAGGGATTATAACATTATCATTATAACTAATGTTTTTATAAAAGAATAGGATTCGTAAACTGAATCCGAGAGTTTCATAAGAAATGATTTGATAAGAAACGGAGTTACAAGAAATTAGAAACTGACTAGAGATTAGGCAAGTTGAACGGTTTCCAGAGTATCGATCTGATGTTGGTTTCGACCTTCGGGATTTATACTTAGGGGATTGTTCACTTACTAGTTTACAGTTAGGGACTGATGATTTTGAAAAGTTAATGAAACGTGAATGAGGATTGGAAATGTTTTCCAATGTTAATAACGTATATTTTCTAATCATAGAAAATAAGGAGATATGAATATATATATATATATATGTTGGATGATTTGATCGATAATTCCATTTGGAAATAAGATCGTTGTGTGTACACGGACATGTTTTCATTTGATAGTTAAATCACCGACTATCAAAGTTTTGACCATTTTAACGTTGTTAATATGGAGAGATCGGTAGGATTCTTATCCGAAGAACCACTTCGTATTGGCAGTAGCATTGCGAATCAGATTATATGAAGATAATCGAAGATGGAGTAAAGTGCAAGGATTTTTCTATTTATAGAAATTGTACCTACGGTTTCGTTCAATCGCAGAACGAACGTAAATGGACGAATGTCTGACAAAGTATTTCCAATGATCGAACGAGTTGGACTATACAAATATATATGGTTGCAACGGATTTATTCCCTTAGCATAATTTCCAGAATCTATTTGTGCAAACCCAACTAATGATTAGCGGGTCTGATAATTTGGTATTCAAAGTAATTGTGTTGTCGATGGAAGGTAAGTAATCGTAGCCTCAGACATCAACAACTAGGAAATGACAAAAATCGGACAGGCAGTATGGCTAAGTCGGTCGCTCCGAAGTAGGGTGTATAATCACCTATCTAGAGAATATTCATTTGCTTGTTTAATCTATCAATGTTGTCCCATATATATACGGGAAATGGTTGCTGATCCCAACCATTGGTGATATACATTCGATACACTCAAGCGGAATGAGTGAACGGTCATGTGTGGCTGAGTTGCAAGATGTTCTTGTTGAACTCCAGTGTATCATTCCTAGAGTACACTGATCGAAAGGTGGTTCCATACCTTGTCATAGTTGGAAATCCATTACCCAATACGTGCTTGCGGTTTTGATGGTATACTATATATGTAGAACGTGAGATGAAAGCGTTTCTACTAGATGATTATTATATTGTGGTTGATAGACATTATTATAATATCAAAGATATTTTGGATTCCCATAAGGGAAAAAACCGTTCCATTATACGGTGTGGTCTTATGAGATATCGTTTATTTGTTCAAACTGTTTTACTCACACCAGTCCTATGGCTGACCCGGAGTTTATTTTGTTTTGTTTTCCCTAAACTCTTGGGTGCCTAAATTTGTACGGGCAGTCAAGTAGTCGAGATTTTACAGATATACTTGGAGAGCTTGGAGTAGGAGGCTTCAGGATTCAATAACTATTATTATTTCCGCTGTGTTGTAAGTGTTGTACTATGATAAGTGCTATGGTATACATACTATTTGTATTTCAAAAGTTATGTTATATTTTATTCGTTCTGCTGTGAGATTCGTGTTTACTCTGATGATGATGTTCTTCTTCTTCTTCTATTCTATAAGTTTCTATCTTATCTATTCTCACCCTCTAACTTCTTTCATTAACCATTCGGTTATTTTCGGTCCTTGGATGTTCGATATGTGTTGTATATTGGATAACCAAGATCGTCTAAATTTCCGGGTGTTACATTTTCTCTGGATAAGTTGTTTAACAACTAAAATAAAGAACCAAAAGGAATATGCGATGACTCCTAAGAGTATAGTCTAGTACCACACATGAGATCTAACTGGAAAATTTTCCGTTAGGCGGGGGTGGAAAGAACCAAAAGGGCATCGGATATTCGACTAAGAACAGATGAAGTCTTCTATAGATAGATAACCCAATGCTTTAAACTAAAATATTGGAATGAAAAGGGTTTAACTTAACCAAAGTTTTTCAATGTATGAACCTAATTGGATTTGAATTGAAATACTCTTCGGATATTCCGACATTGGATTCCGTAATTATACGGATATTGTTTGAGGAATTTGAAACATAGAGATATCGTTATTTCCTATACGGTGTCTATTGGTTTCAGAACTCAATATTGAATATAACTCAACATGATTTCTATTTGAAGCCTTATATTTGATATCAAATTGGATTTTGGGTTTGTTGTGAATAAGGTCTTCAATAACATTGTTCTTAAACCCAGTTGAAAATGAAGTTCATGGAATGAATCTACCAATTAAGATTAATGAAATTTTCCAAAGTGAAGTTTTCCAGTTAATAAATTTAATTGAAAATGAATAGAAATTTGATTTTGGGTTTCTCGTGAACGATGTTTTAAATAACATATGTTCTTTAACCCAGTTAAAGGAAAGACGATTTCTCAAGTTTGAATTGAAATAAATCTTTCAATAAAGATTTGATCAAATGAAATGAGATTAAAAATTTGATAGAGTTTTAATAAATCTTTCAATAAAGATCTGGAATAAAAGTAGGTAATTAAATTTGCTGAAATATGAGGGACGTAGATATGGAGTACCACCAGTTTTGCTCCATGGGATGAATAGGATGGGAATGGGACAACGATATGAGAGATTACCTTTTTGGTGAGGCTCGATAATCCCGGTAAGGCTTATAAACCATAATTTAAGTTAAGTTTGTGAAAAGAGATTATATAATCTTTTGAAATGATTTCCAAGGCAAGATTTAAACAAGAAATTTTAATGATGTAAATCCTTGATAAGATTTATGGGAATAGTTCCCAATGCAAAGAATGTTTGAATAAAAGAATATTCTGAATTAGAATGAGACTTATGATATGTTTATATAGCACTTGGTTTTAATGATGCGATAGTTATTCGAAAAGACCGAGTTCCAACCCATTCTGAATAACTAGTACGACGATTGTCGAAGATATTGAAGATGGTGGTTGAAGATCAGAGAGCTTCACATCATTTGGATTATTGCTAATGTCTCACTTGGAAAGTACACCCAAGATGAGGTTATAAGTGGTGGTCGTCTAAACGTACTTGGAGATTGACCGGATATGCAAGGGCCTCTCTCCCCTAGGGGATGAGGAATAAGGTGCCTTCGGTTTCGTTCAGACCCAGAATGAACTTGTAAATGGATTATGTGTATGACATTATATTTCATAACTTAACCGTTTAGTTGCTATTATTGGTATATCTGTGGTAGCGGAGAATTTATTCTCTTAGCTTAACACCCTTCTTTGAGACGTATGAGCTCAAAGCTAATATTATTAACAGAAATTGATCATATGTGTGAACTGACAATGTGGCATGCTAAGATTCTTATTGGTCAAAGATTTTGTTGAAAGCAGAGCTCTATGGATGATGATCAAAGCATCGCTAATGTAGTGTGGCTTTGTGTTGAAACGTGACTTCGGCAAGTCTCACAACCCAGTAATGGCCGAAAACAGAATGAAGAACCGCAAAGAAAGGACATAAATTTCCTTCTAGCTAAAAGTGATGTCATGGTATGAAGCCCAGACAATTTACTTATGTGGATGTTGGAATTGAGGCGCCTCAAATGATGGTCAAACAAGAGACTAGTATGAAGATCCGATAGGACCGGGGAACATCCTGTTCAGATAAGTGACTAATACACCGGGAATTGGTGGACCGACTCTACCGCTCCAAGGTATACATGTTATTTTCCTTGGAACATTTTGCTAGAGGTGTTCCGAAGTCGGATAAGGAAGATCCTAGTCCTTGATCATTGATGAAATCCAACTTCCAATATGAACCTTGTGTTTTATTTTGTAAACCTATATGGCGACATAATAGGATGGGGTATTATGCCGTTTAAGATTGATGCATTTATTTCCGGAATTATTTTCAACACTTAGACACTAATAATAATATCAAATGATTTAGATTTTCTCGTATCAAGAATGTTTGGCTATTATAGGTAAAACTCTATCCTCCGGTTTGCGCTTAGGTTGTGTGATGGGACTTGAGTCTTGTAATAGCTTTGTTCTTCGAAAAAAACATTGCCATTTGTTTATGATTGGTATTCATGTGGAGGAAACCCGTTCCGTATCATACGACGTGGTTCCGTGAATTACCCAACTTTAAAAATAAAGATTAATAACTATTTTAGTTCCCTCACCAGGCTCAAAACTGACCTGGAGTTTATTGTTTTCACCTAAACTCTTGGTGCCCATATTCTCTATACAGGCAACTAGTAGTTTTGGTTTTGCAAATATTTTTAAAATAGGGTCCTGGATTATGGTTGGAGTTAACCTCTGGATTATTTGATAGTCTTCCGTTGTGTATATTTATGTTTTCGCTGTATTGTAATTTATCACTCTGGTATTTTTCCGCTGTGTATCAATTATATGTACTCTGATAATTTTGTATTCTGATGTAAAAATGTTGTAATAACAATGAAAAATTCTCTTGTGTTTGTTCTAATGTATTGTATTCCATAACGATTCTAGGATTTCTATCACTTTGGATTGGACCTGTGTGGCTTACGGTCGATTCGAGCGCGGGGATTTTCGGGTCGTTACAATTGAGCTGGAGGTGATAATCAATAAGCAACTAGGACAATACGTTCAGTAATGGAGAATGGTCCTATATATCTAGGAGCCAACCTCCCAGTACAACTGAAACACATTACTCACTTCAAAGGAGATACACGAATGAATGCTATATCACCAATAGAGAACTCTAGAGGCTTCCTGTAGTTGTCTGCATAGGGATTTTGTCTGCTCTGAGCCTCTTTCTTTCTCTGATGAGTAAGATTAATCTTTTATGAAGCTTCATGAATACATTCGGTGCCTAATATCAAATTCTCCTTGGACTTCAAACAACAAGATGGAAATCGACATAACCCTCCATATAAAGCTTCGAAAGGAGCCATATCGATACTAGAAATGAAACTGTTGTTGTATGTGAAGTCAACAAGTGGTAGGCGATCTTCCTAATTACACCAAATTCAAGAACATAAACATAAAGGAGATCCTCAAGAATATGATTCACATGTTCAGACTATCCAGCAGACTACGTGTGATAAGTTGTACTGAAACTAAACTTTGTGCCCAAAACTTTTTGGAGACTCCGCTAGAATTCATTGGTAAAGAACGAATCTTTGTCACAAAAGAATGAATTAGTACGCCATGAAGTCTCATGATTTCCTTAATACAAGATGAGATGTTATCCTAATATACTTAATAGGAATAAAATAAGATGATTTTATCAAACAATCCATAATCACTCAAATGTTGTTATGAACCAATCTCGAACGAGGTAGGTTATCGATAAAGTCCATAGATACTTGATCTCATTTCCAATATAGGACCTCAAGAGGCTGAAAAAAATCAGTAGGACGATGACGTTAATGAACTGGCAAGTCATGCAATTACTCACATAGCTTGCAACATCATGCTTCGTTTCTTCCCAATATTATAAGCATCTCATATCCACGTATATCTTACTACTGGCAAGATGAATAATATACTTAAAATGGTAACATTCATCAAGATTGTCCCTTCAAACATATTCCACTTAGCTGGCATCATAGAAATAATTGCTCATTGCTTGGACTCGACGCGTCTACTGCTTGGTTTCCCTTTCCAGGAGTGTACTGGATATTGAAATCGTAAGAAGAAAGGAACTTGAGCTAGCATTATTGCCGCATATTAAGCTCATTGTGACTGAATAAATAGTTCATAGATTTATGATTGTGAAAAGAATAATGCGCTCGCCCAAAAGATAATGATGCCAAATCTTTAAGGCAAAAACGAAGGCAACCAACTTTAAATCGTGGGTGACATTTCGAATCTCGTTCGGACGCAATTGCCTAGAAGCATAGGCAACTACTAGATACCTCTCCATAAGAACGACGCCAGTACTATATGATAGACATCGATATAAACAATAAAATCTTGTTTCCCTTCGAGAACCACTATGATAAGAGCATGAGTGAGAATTTTTTTCAATTTCTAAAAAGAGGCTTCAAACTTATCAGATAAAATGAAATGAACATTTTTCCTCGTAAGGCTAGTGAGAGAGAGATAATGCTAGAGAAACCTTTAATAAATCGACGGTAATAACCTGCCAATCAAAGGAAACTATGAATCTCAAAAACATTCTCTGGCCTTTTCCAATTCTGAATAGCTTCTATTTTAAATGGATGGACAGAAATAACATCAAAAGATGCAAAGTAGCCAACAAATTTCACATTTTTTTCCAAAGATAACACTTTCAGAATTTGACTTTAAGCTGATGTTGCCAAAAAGTGTTCGAGACAATTCTCAAGTGCTTAGCATGATTGGCTTTAGATCTAGAATATATAAGGATATCATCAATGAAAACTAAGACAGACTTTTTGAGATATTCCCATAATACTCGATTCACGAGATAAACGAAATAAGAAAGAGCGTTCATCAAACCGAACGATGTAAGAGCCACCCAGCTCATAGCTGATGAAATCCAGTGGCGAGAAAAATCTGGGAGAAAACCTTAATGCCACACAGCTGATTGAATGTATCATCAATCCTGGGCAATGATACTTATTCTTGGTAGTTAACTTGTTAAGCTTGCTGTGATTAATGTAAAGCCTAAGAGTACCAAGAGATTTCTTAACAAACATGACTGTCGATCCCCATGGAGATTAACTAGATCGAATGAATTGTTTAGCTTCAAGTTCCAATAATTGCTTCGTAAGTTCCTCATTTACCTTGGTGGGCTTCCTCGTGCGAGGTCGACGAACAGGCTAAGCACTGAGAAATAGATCGATACATAACTCAATTGCCCGCATGGATGGAAAATCCAAAACAGACTCAAACACATTTGAAAACTGACATACAACTGGAATATGATGAATGTCATCATCACCTTAAGATTTAAGAGAAAATAGAAATGCTTTGGAATCAGGATCAACATCTTGAAAAGCAACGGATAACTATTTAATCAAATCAGGATGCTTAAGATATAGAATCCATTTAGAACATAGGGTTCAGGCTTCATATCGAGCGAGCCAATCCATCCTAAAATCATATCGGAACCAAGATAGTGAATAACATGCAGACTCACACGAAAAGAAAAACCACACATGACAATCCCGACATTTTAAAAAAGCATAATCAATGTTGCGGACCCTCCAATCGGATTTGCAATCTTTAAAGAAGTCATAAGGCAAATATTTCTAAAGATATATCATCAACAAGCTCCTTCGATACAAATGAGTATGATGCACCCGTATCAAAGAGAACTCAAATAATGCGATCATGAAATAAAATGTAACCTTCAAAGATAGAAGAGAGGATGCCCCAGGGATAAGACGATCAACCAAAAGTATCCACAACATCTAGCTTTTATAACTAGGACCCTTGGGAGATATAGGGCACGATGTTGACCAATATCTCTCCTGCATTCAAATATGACACTTGCGCGGCTTAGAACACTATCTGGCTAAATGATCAAGAGAACCATGGTTGTTACACTCTATCGGTCTAGGGAGTGCTATATTATGATGAGAGCTAGAACCAACTTGCTTCTTCTTCTTCTCGTGCGTAAATGAATTGGATTTGTGGAAAGGGAATATCTTCGTGTTTGGATTCTTCCGAATCTCTAACTCATTGCCACTATTTTCTTTTCTTGACAGCGTCAAGATAAATTGCTATATATCAAACAACTCCCCAAAAGATATATTAAGCTGGAGCATCAAAGTACACTTCAAACCAAAAACAAATTTCAAGTTCTTATTGTACGCTGTACTAATATGCTCGATACCATACCTGAACAAAGCTTCAAAACAAGAAATATACTGGAAAGCAGAAGATTTTCCTTGCTTCAAGTCTAGAAAATGACGAGCAAGAAGGGTTTCTCTAATTTAGGAACGAATTTAAGATCAAAACATTCTTTAAACTATTTCCATGGAAGACTGGACTCATCCATTTCAGCAATTAATAGCTCATACCAATCCAATGCACGTTCTAGAAATATTCTAGATGCTAAGAGAATGCGATGGTGGTCCATATGGGAAAATACGTGCTTACATGTATGCAATTCGGCTTCGATTTCCAAAGTGTTCTCCGAGCCTTTAAAAGGCTTTCTTCCTAGATGGAAGAAGTCACACATGCGTGCAAAAGAAAACATGCACGGAGGAGATGAATGAGCACAAGATGGAGGTAGAGTATTGTGGAATATTTCCATGAACTGATCGACATGCATATAGACTCCTTCTGAATGTGGGCCACTTGATTGCCCAGCACCAAAACTACAACCACCACCTTTTTAGCCATAAGCTGGAAGGATAAGATAAGATAAAGATTATTCATAAGGGTATGATATTATTAATTAAATTCAGCATATGAAATATTACATAATTAAAATGCATTCTTGGACGTATACCTAAATTATATCTATTCTCAAGGACGTGAAAGGATTAAGGACAGGATTAATGATAACAATGATTGGAGACTATGATAAGACATATATTATCCTTCGATATACTGTAATATATGTTATGTTCTGTGTTTATCCTAATTTTTTCTTAATTATGCTTTAATACCAAGCTATGATTCCCCACCTTGAATACTACACTTGAAAAGAGAATCACAATGTAATATTGTCTGCTACTGTAGAGAATAGATCTATCTAGAAGCGATTATCTATGAGCTTTGTCTTAAACGAGTATCAAATACGTCGATTGGATGCTCCAATTTTTCTTTACTTTAAGTGGATCGACATACCCAATTCAGACTTAACACAAATCTACGGTGGCTAAGGATCTATTCAAAACAAAATATAACAATATCACATAATCCAGTTCACATAACAGCAAACACATATATACAAAGATTCAGCAGAAGTATAACATACTAGAGTCACATAAATGATTGGTTCTTCTGAACCATATATACAAACGAGTTCCCATAAAGAATATATACATCAGAGTACGTAAATAGAACTACACAAAACATGCACTAGTAACACAAAAGATGGCAGGATATTCCAAGGCAGAAGCACAACAAAGCATGAATCTACTGAAAATGACTAACCTGTAATAACTCGGTTTGACCTGAGAACGTAAAAAATACAGGTCAGCCTAGCTTAAAAAACATAATTAATGCATGTTAAGTAAAGGTAATAACACATAAAGGATTATTCCTCTTAATAGAGAGGGAATACTAGAAGCTCACATTAATATGATATACATGAGATAAGTTCACCTAGATAACAATTTAGATTCTCACGTAATGTGATATCTACATAGCACAAATATTTCCATTGACCTTAATAACCAAAGCTCAAGGCTAAGCTATATAATCTCAAATTACACAGAAACATAAAATGGAAATCACCGAAATCTCAACATATATAACTCAATTAGGAGTTTGCCATATAGAAATGTAGTCTCCATGTTAAAAATCATCAAATAGCTCATAGGCTTTGTATAAACATTCAATATTACAAATGTTAAAAATATTTAAAAATCACAAATTTTAGAAATTAAGACATAATGAAATCTACATAATACCACATGGATTGGATCAAAAAAAGATGAATCTAAGCCACACCTACATGTGCACTGTAAAGAAATGGCCAAACCTGCCAAGTACTATCCACATAGATTTTGATGCCCCACATAAATTACCCAAAGGTTCACATAGTCCACACAGATTGGCTCGAAGGTCTTACAGTCTACATAGATACCCGAAGGTATAGTACTGACATCCATGTAGAAATGTGTCACAAACTTCAAATAGTAATCCAAATGGTGTCACATCACATACGGCAAGTTCTCACTATTAGTTTACTACAGGTCAATCAATCCCATACAGTTTTAGCTTCAATCAAACAAGCCCGGAATTTACCGATATAGCAGACTTATGTGTCGCATGCCACGTGATTTATTATATCATTTAAATCGCTTTCTTGTTCTCTCGAAGAGTGCAAAAAAGTATGTTTTTATATAAAAAATATATTACTTCGAGAAAAAGAGTTTAAAACAATTTTTGAAAATATTTTAGAAACCATTTCTTTAAAAATATCTTTATAATAGAGATCACACACACACACATATATATATATATATGATACCTTTGGAAATAATTATATTTTTATAACCAATTTATGACATATGATTTTGGGATTTGGTTTTGAATCAATTTTTCTTTTAGAAATCGATTTAGAAACATGTGCGCAGAATTAACAAAATCAACAAAAAGAACAGCAAAATCACCGTATCGAAAATCAAGCAAAAATTGTTAATCCATTTCCATAAAATGAATTTAAGTTGCTATTGGCTCCCCAATATTTGGAGTAAACCATTTGAAAACCCACTTAAATCAATACAGAAAATAATAACAAACTAAGCAACTGAAACCAGAAATCAAAACACCAAACTCCATAGCAATATGACTAGGCATGCACACAACTTTAGGCCTCCCCAAGTTGACCCATTCGAGCACCCAGGTCGACCCCCTAATGGCTCCAAGTCGACCTTGAGGTCTCCCAAGTCGACCTATAGGGTGCAAATCCTATAGGAAAAGTTTCTTGTTTCATATTGATTTTCAAAGCAAACATTGACATGTTTCTGATTGAATTTGGCTATGATGTTAAGCATATGGAAAGAATAACATACGGTCGATAATTTACGACAACTTTGGCTTGAATTCAAGACGTAACAATGAAGCAAAATGCTCTCGAAAATAGACACTGAACATGTTGCTACTATAAACATTCATGATTCAGACTTGTATTTACCATAAGTAAAAAAAATTCACAGAAACACAAATTATAGACGTGAATCACTTGCGTAAACTGAGAGAATGAATGAAAACACACTTTAGACTGGATTTACAGCGACAAATTATAGACGTGAATCACTTGCGCAAACTACGGGAATGAATGAAAACACACTTTAGATTGGATTTGCAGTGATTTAACTTGAATTAGCTTGCAAAATGACTTCAGTTACCTGTTGGAAGCTAGATAACAAACATGCAAGACACAAAGAAACTTATAGTAAATATTTTTTTCACAAAATCTAATAAATAAAGAAATAATCACTTATTTTTTTAAATTACTTGTTAGAATTTCTATTAGCAAACTTTTTACTTTATTTTGATCTGAAAACGGCCTTTGATGAGAGTTCCTTATTCTTTCGGGTTTTAGAGTTACAAGAAGAAGAAGGAAGCTAGAGAAGGAAAATATGTATGTTTCCAAACTTTTCTTTCTTTGCCAAATTTAATTTGGCTGGTGGGGTTAACTAAGACCCATACCCCATCTATTAAGGCTAAGTATGTTTAGTTAGGTTTAATAGGCTACGTAACATCAATTAACACATGTTTTGCAATTCTTAACCCATTTGACATAATTTACCTCTCTCTTTGGTTAACCTTACAAAATTATAACAACATGTTTAAAAATTATTTATAACCTTTTAAACATAATTTTGAATGTAAACACAATAAAATTTACATTTAAAAAGTTTATTTTATATATTTTTTTCGCTAAAACTTGCATTTTTAACATAAAAATTCATTTACTTGAAAAAACAAATGTACAAACCACATTAAGATATTATAACACTTAATTATTGATTTTTAATTAATATTTCACTATTTATATTCTTAATTGCATCTAATTAAAATTAAAAATACACTTTTTACAAAAAAAACTCTATTAGCAACGATTCACAAAATTATTGCATTTGGGTACAGAAATCCTTTTAACACTTATTTTGATCAAAAAATCACATTATAAAGTCTACAAAATTTTATTTTCTTCATATTTAACTTTATTCAACCAATTAATATTGAATTGAGTTCCTTTATCACTTTGTTTGATTCAATTCAACCTCAAACCTAACATACTTCCTCTTTATTACTCAGATTAACACAAATTTCATCATTTAATCAACTTATGAGATTATACAAAGTATCCTCACCAAATTTATGTTTCTTTTCTAAATTAACAAATTATAATCCTTCTTATAGTTTGTTTACATAGGTAATCACAAAACAAAGATTGTTACAGTTGTCCCTTTGGATGTATTAGATGGTTACGCTGTATTAAATTGATAACATGAGCATACGTTGATTGCCAAGGCAAATGTCTAGGGATGTACTTATTATTACATATATATATATATGATCTTCATTTCTATATATATATACACACATATGTATGTGTATATATATATATGCGTGCATGTGTGTACGTATATATATGTGTGTGTATGCGCGCGCGCGCGTGTGTGAAGTAGAAGTTGTTGATGCAGATAGTGAAATAAGAGTTATTAATCATACAACTAGTGTTTCCATTGGTAAAGATGAATAAATCTCTATGTACCTTTGAATAAAATAATCCAAGTTAGTAGAGATTAAAGTGCAGAGTAGATACTGATAAATAGTTTTTGTTGATGACATTTGTTTGATTATGTTTAGTCATGTCAAATTTTTGTTTTCAATGGATGCAACCTAGAATATGGATATTGAGCAGGAGTTATTGCTCAAATATTTAAAAAAGCATACTTGAATCTAGACGAAGTTAAATATTAATAAAGCTAGCAGTTGATACAATTTCGAACTAATATGATACAATTAATATGTCCAGGGAATGATAATAATAATAATAACAATGTATATAATTAAAATGTGAATGAAAAATGAAATTATATTAATAGAGTTGATTAATATTATAGATGTATGGTGATTTGATTTTTTAATAATGGCTGCTGGGATATATGTATGTATATGTGCATGCATACATACATACATACACACACACAGATATATATATATATATGAATTATGGTATTTTTATTCAAACGAGTATATTATTTGATATTTTTTAGCAAAAGTAAATTGTTTAATAAAAAAGAATTTAATCTGAAAACGAGCAGTATACAAAAGTTAATTCCAACAATACTACTATAGGACAAAGCTGCTACAGTATGAACTTTGCTAAAATGTTTTCTAGATCTTACATTTTAAACTGAAAATACAAAAACAAAATTGGGGCATTTTGCAAGTCAACTACTAGTATGAAACAGTTCCTAACTTATAAATCATATAAAGAAAGTCCAAAAATGCCTCATTCCGCCTTGAAAGTGGACATGATACATGACATTAAACAAAGCCAAAAACTATTGTCTTCTGATACTGTTCTCAACCCATGATTTGTCTTCTAGTATTTTCAATCTATTATGCATTCCTAAATATATGAACACATGAACACATACGTATAGAACATAATTAATTCAACACATAATTAACTTATCCTGCCATACAGCATTTTTCTACACAAATAAATATGATTACAAACTTAAACATTATAAAAACTTACAGTACTTGGAGGAAGTAGACTTCTCCTTATTTTACACACTTATATTTTACAAACTAAACATTAGAAATAAATAAAGAACAGCGGAAGCAACATTGAAGATTTTTTTTATTATTTCATAATTGTAATGAAGATTGATACAAATTGTATAGAGTTGTATCCTCTATTTATAATAATGTTAAGTAGAATAAATGGTTCAGCCCATATACAAAACAAAAGGAAATATGTAAAAATAGGAAAGTGCAGATGACTGTTGTATAGGCTACATGCGGTAATACTTGATATTGAAATATATTGTATGCGCAAGCTTTCCTTTTACCACATCTTTCCTTTATTAGTGCAGGTGACCGTTGCACAGGCTATATGCGGTAATACTTGATATTGAAAATATTGTACACGCAAGTTTTCCCTTTATCACATCTTTCCTTTTGTCATATCCACGCAAGCTTTCCTTTTATCACACCTTTCCTTTACTACCGCCCCTTAAATTAGGGTTAGGTTTTGCTGCCCTAATTTGCCGAGAAACATTCCATCTTTTACTTCGTATTTGTTTGCAATTCTTCAATTCCAAGTGCTTCTATGAATCTATGAAAGTTTTCAGCTGAGAGTGATTTTTTTAGCATGCCAGCCCTTTGATAATAAGCTGGAATGTGATTCACTTGTAAATTCTTCTTTTGGGCTTGCTCTCGAATAAAATAAATGTCGTTTTCTGTATGTTTAGTTTGATTATGTGAATTGGATCTGTTGTCATGTAAATTGTACTTAAATTGTCACACCAAATGATTGGATTCCTGCTGGATGACAGTTTTAATTCCTTTAGTAGTGATTGTAACCATAAGATTTCAGCTGTAGTGCTAACCACACTCCTATATTCTACCTCTGTGCTTGATCTTGAGATGGTTGTTTGCTTTTTAAAACACCAAGAAATAAGGCTTTCTCCTACATAAATGTAGTAACCTGAAATTGATTTTCTGTAGGGCTAGTAATTAAAACCGAGAACCGAAAACCCTAACCGAACCGACATGACCCAAACCCGAACCGAACCCAATGGGTCTAGGTTCGGATCTAGGTGATGAAAAATACAATTTAGACCCGATCAAAACCGACCCGAATTGACCCAACCCGAAAGAACCGACCAAAAAGCATTGAAATATATGTATTTTTAGTGTTACTATTCAACCAAACCCGAGCTGAACCGAAGCTCGGGTCCATATTTTATAAATGTATAGTTTAGACCCGATAAAACCCGACACGCCTAGAACCGAGACCTGCTGGGTCAGGTCCTAATCCATCGGGTCGGGTCTAATTGACACTCCTAATTTTCTGTCATCAATATCTGTAGCCCAATCTGCATCTAAATAGGTTGTAATGTTCAAACTTTTGCTGCCTTTTATTGATATTCCAAAGTTGATTGTAGCCTTTAAATATCTAAGTATTCGTTATACTATTGCAAAAATTGAGAAACTTTGTTAACACTGAAAGAGATGTCAGGTCGTGTTATAGTAACATATTGCAATGCTCCTATAACACTCTGTATTGTTTGATGTTTAAAATAGCTTCCCCATGTTCTTTGATAAATGCTGATTTGATATCATATGAGTGGGTTGTCCATATGCTTCATTCATGTTTGTTCTGTTCAGCAACTCTGTAATATACTTTCTTTGCCAAAGGTGAATTTCGTTGTCTGGTTTTCTCTTAACTTCCATTCCAAGAAAATAGGATAATTCACCCAAGTCTTTTATTGAGAACTGAATGCTTAAGTAGTCTGCTAATTTTCTGATTTCGGTTTCACTACTGCCTATGATAATTAAATCATCCACATATACTAATACATAAGTAGTAGATGTTTCCTGATTTTTGTGAATAATGATGTGTCTGATCTAGTAGGAACATATCCCAGTATTGTTAAGCTTTCCTTGAGTCTTTCAAACCATACCTTGGGGGCTTTCTTTAGTCCATTAATAGCTCTATTTAATTTGCATACAAGTGTTGGATCCTATATGTACCCTTGTTGTTGTTGCATGAATATTTCTTCATGTAGATTCTCATTTAAAAATGCATAGTTGACATCCGACTGCTTGATTTTCCAATTGTTGCTCAAGGCTATGGTCAATATAAGTCTGATAGTTGAGGGTTTCACAACTAGTGAAAAGGTTTCATTATAGTCAAAACCAAATTCTTGTGTGAACCCCTTTGCAACCAGTCTTGCCTTGTATCCATTAATGGATCCATCTGGATTATTTTTTAGTTTGTATACCCACTTGCACCCAATTATATTCTTATTGATTGGTGGGTTTACAAATAGTTTCCATGTATTGTTATTCATCAGTGCTTGATATTCTTCATCCATTGTTTTTCTCCACTCTGTATATTTGACAGCTTGTTGATAATTGTTTGGTTCTTCTTCATTAACTACTGCAGTGTAACCTTTGGTTTAAATATTTATCTTTCTGACCTGGTTATTATTGGATGTCCAGTTTGAGATTGCGGTTGTTGAGGTGGTAAGTCATTTTGTCTGCTACTGATAGATTAATTACTATCATTGTTGGTCTCCTCTCTTATTGCTTCTAATTGTCTATAATATGATCTTGTAGGTGATTGAATGGCGTGGCTAGTTTGTTCTAGAAGATCATCACCAGTTTCATCATTATCGTGGTGGCCTTCAGAGTCACTACTAGCAGCCTTGTCATCATTCTCTTGTTCCACAGTCAGTGATAATGTGCAGATCAGGTATGCTAACCTTCGGATTATATATTTTGGTTATGGTTTGTATATCTGATCTACTATAAGGAAAAGTGATTTCTTCAAAAATAACATGCTTGCTTGTAAATATTCAACCAGACTTGTCTATACATCTAAACCTTTTTTGATTATTGCAATAGCCTATGAATGTACATGGTTTAGATCTATAATCAAGCTTGTGAGTATTATAAGGTCTTAAATAAGGAAAACATAGATAACCAAAGGTTTTCAGAATGTTGTAATCAGGTTTTACATTAAATAACTTTTCTAGAGGAGTTGTATATTTCAACACTTTAGCGAGAATTCAATTTATTAGATATACAACAATGCTGAAAGCATCAAGCCAAAATTTAAGTGGTAAAGATGCTTGAGCTAGTAATGTTAAACCTGATTCAACTATGTGTCTATGTTTTCATTCTACTATATCATTCTTCTCAGAAGTGTAAGGCATGTCACTCTATGCATAATGCCCTTATTTTTGAAATAATCAGCTAATGGTTTGTATTCTAATCCTCCACCTGATTGTATAATTTTAATCAGACTGTTTACTTGATTTTCAATTATTTCGATAAAATTTATGACAACATTTTTAGTTTCAGACTTAGTTTTTAAGAAATATATCCAAGTATACCTAGTACAAGCATCTACAAACGATATATAGTATTTATATCCATAATCAGAAAATATTGGAGATGGACCCCACAAATTTGTAGTAATTGATTGGCCAGGTGTGACGGCCCGCCTGGGACCAGCTGACATTTCCCTCGAAATGCGCTGTGCTGACGTCCAACTAGCACGGGATGGTCGTCAATAGAAAGGAAACTTAACGATGAACTAACAAGAAACCTATAGAATGTCTCACAGCGCATTGAATAAAATATAATAATAACATACTTGATATAAAACAGGAGAGACAGTGCATAAGCTGAAAACTAAACCATAATCATCATAGCAACGGAAATTCAAAATACAGCTTATTACAACTCCAACATACTGTCTCTAAAGCAAAGAAAAAGGTGCACTACTAATGCCCAAAGTAGTGACCAACAACAACACAGGGAGCATATATATATCATACGTGGAAGCCTCCTGCTCATCTTCGGTACAGCTACTCGAGCATACCACCTAACAAGTCTCTAGTCTGCCAGTTTAAGAGCACCCAGAGTAATAAGAAGAGACATAAAACTATGGGTCAGACAAAAGTCTGGTATGAGTGATAAGCAACAAAACAGAACAATAACAGGTATACATAACCATACCTGGACCTGCAACCAAAGAGTTAGCACAACAAGATGTACAATACTCTAAGGTGACATTAACATATGGTGTAAAGATACGGGGGAAGGGTTGTGCATGTCAGAGTGATGTCAAACAATCAAGCATAGCAACCATCCTCACATCTCTCACTCAGTGCGTAAAGCATACGATATCCACCACTTTGACCACCCAAATCCTTTGCTATGATCAATCTGCCCCATGGAGTCACAGTGACTCCACTGCACTGATCCATAGCCACTAATCCTTTGCTATGTCCACTCTACACCATGGAGTCATAGTGACTCCACTGCACTGGCTCATAGCCTTGCTACGATCACTCTGCCCCATGAAGTGATGATGACTTCACTGCACTGATCCGTAGCCAATATCCGTCCCGCAATGGTGAATCAAATCTACAGACATCGTTAACCCCTTTGCACAGTCCTGCAACAAATTCCAATCATGAAGTCAACTCGTTGGTTCCCCTCTGGATCCTGAGTTCTACTTCCCATTTGGACTACCTTTGCATCTCGGGTTTTGGTCGAATTGGAATCGATCTTCAGAAGAACCTATTGTCGTCATTGCTCGTTCATACTCCATAGAGACCACTCACTCTTCCTTCCCTAACTCGGTCGCTCATTCTTCCTTCTCTAGCTCACTCGCTCCTTCTTCCACGGGCTCGCTTGCATTCACCTGGATCAGATCTCATTATAGTCGCTCCCCTAGGAATCGCTTGCTTCCTCACAGTCACTCCGAGGAATCGCTCGATACCCCACGGTTGCTCTCCTAGGAATCGCTCGATTCCCCACAGTCGCACTCCTAGGAACCGCTCGTTTCCCCACTGTCGCTCTCCTAGCAAATGCTCGATTCCCCACGGTCGCTCTCATAGGACCTGCACCACTTTCCAGCAACCAATTTTCGCCTCTCGACGGCGTTTTCGACCATTCTAACTTTGCTACGCAATCACAAAACATTCCAAACAGTGATAGCGACATGTATAATCAAACATAAACACCAAAGCAACAACTTGACATGATAGTATGGATCAAACATACCCAAAATCCATGTTTTCCCCTTAATCCCCTTAATCATGATTTAGCCATACGATTAGCAAAACATGTCCAAATTAACCCAAATTTCTAACAGAGGCATAAAATAATATTTAAGAATTTCTACATATTTTTCCAGATTTTTATAATGCATAATTTCGTTAATTAACACTAATCGCCCCTAATTAGCCGTAACTAGTGAAGAAACATGCCAATCACTCACCTTAGCCACAAATAAATCTCAGATCTGAAACTCTAAATGATGTAGCACGAGTCCCAATGTATTCTAGCGGCTCTATCTCAATTTCTATGCTAATCCACCTTAATTTGATGTAGATTTGGCTAATATGTGATTAGAAAGTGATTAAGGATGAATTTACAAAGTGGAGGCCATTGCTAGGGTTGAAGAAGTGTAAGTGGCAGTTGTAAAAATGACAAAGAAGGGTTTCTCTAACCCCTTCCAACCCTTATATAACCCTAATCACGAAATCCCTAATGGGTCTGGCTGCTAATTACCCTATTAAGCCCAATTATGCTGTTTTTCACCTTCTAAACCTTAATTCAGCCATATCCCCCAAACGGTAAGTCTGTTTGACTAATGTGACCACTCTACGAAAAGGTAAACCATCATCTGAATCTAATGGGAGTGGTTTCAAGTCAAAACTCCTTACCAATCAAAATTTATAGGTGAAAAAAGATTTGCCAGGGCCAAAACGGTCATTTAAAAATAGGCAAAAATCGTGAACATGGGAAATGACTCCAATAGTCGTCTTCCAAAGTTACACGACTATACGACTTCATACGAAAAAGAAATAAATATTCTACAATCCTTCGATATGTAGAATGTGGGTCGTTACATTCTCCCCCCTTAAGAAATTTCGTCCCCGAAATTCCTTAACAAAAACATACAAAGGATCCAGCATGCCTACCAATCATTAGCAAATAA
This sequence comes from Allium sativum, assembly GCA_030737875.1. Lineage (NCBI taxonomy): Eukaryota > Viridiplantae > Streptophyta > Magnoliopsida > Asparagales > Amaryllidaceae > Allium > Allium sativum. The sequence goes on from CM060919.1 coordinate 449,975,170, forward strand.
TCAAGCATGCAAAACAACACAACAAGCCTATCCTAGCATGCAGGATACTAACAAGGGAGTACTATATCGATATAAAACCTTACCAGGCAAAGAGTTCTGGATACGTCTTCCTTATGCTCTCCTTTGTTTCCCAAGTGCAGTCTTTCTCATTATCACCCCATTGAACTTTGACTAGTTTCACCAACTTCCTTCGAAGCTGCATCGTATCGTGCTCGACAATAAGCATTGGTCGACGGCTCTAAACCACCTCGGGTTCTACCTCGATATCATCTAACTGATCTGATGAAATAGTCACAATAGGTTCGTGCACAAACTTCCTTAACTGGAAAATATGAATTACGTTGTGAACTCCCGCCATCTTGTTCAGTAACTCTACTTTATATGCTAAATTCCCGACTTGCTCGAGAGCTGGAAACGGGCCAACAAACCTTGGTGCCAACTTGCCTCTCCTACCAAATCGAATCACATTCTTCAACGGAGATATCTTGATGAACACTAAGTCACCAACGGAGAATTTCAATTCTCTTCGTCTCTTATCAGCATACCTCTTCTATCTATCTTGAGCGGCCTTCATTCGCTGTTGAACAATCTTGATCTTGTCTGAAGTTTCTCTTATTACTTCTGGTCCAAGCACAAACTTCTCACCGGTCTCTAACTAACATGATGGTGAGTTACACGGTCTTCCGTACAAAGCTTCAAATGGAGCCATACCAACACTGGATTGGTAACTATTATTATACGCGAACTCAACCAGATGCAAATGGTCATCCCCTAATCCACCAAAATCCAATATACAAGCTCTCAAGAGATCCTCTAGTAACGATTCACCCTCTCTGTCTGACCATCGGTTTGAGGATGGTACGCGGTACTGAGATGTAGTTCCGACCCTAAAGCCTCTTGTAAGCTTTTCCAAAACCCACTAGTAAATAATTGATCTCAGTCACTCACAATGCCTTCTGGTACTCCATGAAATCTCACTACCTACTTCATATACAGTTCATCTAACTTAGCTGTCATCTTATTTGACTTGACTGGTATAAACCTTGCACTCTTGGTCAATCGATCCACAATTACCCAAATACCATCATGGCCTGATTTAGTCCTTGGTAAGCCATCGATGAAATTCATCGAGACTTGTTCCCATTTCCATTCTGGAATTTCCAAGGGTTGTAACAAACCACTAGGCTTCCTTTGCTCAGCTTTAACTAACTGGCAGTTCATGCACTTGGGTATAAACTTTCCAATGTCTCTCTTTTCCCAGTAGTAAGTCAGCTTCATATCTCGATACATTTTGTTACCACCGGGATGTATAGTCGGTTTCGAGTGATGGCATTCTCTAAGCACTTCATCTCTCAATTCATTCACGTTGGGTACAACCAGCCTCTCATTCTTTCGAAGTCATCCTTCTCGATCAAGTCCATACTTGTTCGTTGCTTCAACATCGATACCCACCTCTATCTTGGAGATGATTTCTAATAGATTAGGGTCGTCCCTCTGACTGGAACCGATCCGCTCAATCAAGGTCGGTCTGATCGTCAAACTTGGTAACATAGTTGGATCTAATTCGCACTTAGGTCTGAAATCATATCCTGTGATATATTCCAGTTGCTTTCTGGAAACATAGCCCACAAACTGTCATGTCTTCTACTCAATGCATCGACCACCGCATTGCCCTTCCCAGGTGTGTATGCGATGTCAAAATCATATGAAGCCAAGAAATCTAACCATCTCTGTTGACAAAGATTTAAATCCTTTTGGGAGAAAAGGTACTTCAATGACTTGTGATCGGTAAACAACTCGAATATTTCTCCCAAGAGATAATGTCTCCACATCTTCAATGCGAATACGATCGCTACCAACTCCAAATCATGGGTAGGATATCTTTTCTCATGCGGTTTTAGTTGTCGACTTGCATAAGCTACAACCCTACCTCCTTGCATCATTTCTACACCTAGTCTGGTACCACAAGCATCTGTGTATACCGTTATCTCTTCGTTCCCATTAGGAATAACTAATACTGGTGCACATATCAACTTTTCCTTTAGGCTCTTAAATGCATTCTCACATCTTTCGCCCCAAACGAAAGTTTGATTCTTCTTGGTCAACTGAGTCAACGGTGCCACTATCTTGGAGAAGTCCTGGATAAACTTACGATAATATCCATCTAACCCCAAGAAACTTCTTACGTCTGTTGCATTCTTGGGCGTAGACCAATCTTGTACTGTAGCCACTTTTGCAGGATCTATGGCAATACCATTCTCTGAAACAACATGGCCCAAGAAACTCACTTCCCTCCTCCAGAAGTGACATTTAGAAAATGTTAACCGGCCTTTTTGTCCGGTTACCAAAAGTACTCAAGACACGCTCGACTCAACTCATCGCGTGAAGCCAAGGCCAAAGGCGAAGCACAGGAAATCCAGGAGGAAGACCAAAGGAGTCGCGCCAACAAAACCTTACCACATCCCCCTCTAAACCCTCTTTGCACTTAACAAGGTGCGAAATTTCGTACCTCTAAGGTACGGAATTTTGCACCTTGAAGGTACGAAATTTCGTACCTCAAAGGCACGAAATTTCACAAAATTTCGTACCTAGAAGGTACGAAATTTCGTACCTGGAAGGTATGGGATTTTGTACCCAACAGGTACGAAATTTCGTACCTGCAGGGTTTGAAATTTCGAGCCTAGCAGGTTCGAAATTTCGAACCTTGCCCAGGTACGAATTTTCCGAGGCCGAAACTAGGAGGCGCGAATTTCCTGTAGATGGTCCCCATTTCTACCTACTCCTACCTAACCCCTACCTAACCACTTCCTATAAATACCCCACTACCTCACACTTCAAAGGGGAGAGATTCTTGGGCCTAAAGACCTCTATAGAGCTTCATTAATGGCATCTCCTCTTTGAGGAAGAAGAAGGGCAAACTTGTCCACTTTACTATTTCTTGCAAATATGACTATTGTAGCTTCATATAACATGGTCAATGAATGTAATGAGAGGATCTCAATCTTGTAATCTTTCAAGTGATTAATAAATTCTCTACAACTCTTCAAAGTAGACGTAGGCCTTCACAAAGGCCCAACCACTATAAATTCTTTGTGTTGTTTATCGCTTATTTTTAATTTCATGTTATATAATATGTCTTGTCTATGCGACCATATTATTAATTCCTAGTAATACAGAATCTTTGGTATTTACGACATTTTTACTCGTCAACATTTGGTGCTTTCACTGAGAAAACTCGGACATTGCGTCTTTCTTGCACCTTACCATCTCGACTTCGACGAGCTTAAGGTTCCTCGCCTAACCTGCCGTCGGGCCCGCGTACGATGGTAAAAAAGCCAAAGAACGTAGTAATCGGCTTATCAGCCGCCGCCGAGGCCGGTCCATCTATTCCACCTCCACCGGCAAAAATCCCGGCAACCAATGAACTGAACCTCCTATTATGGACCCCTAAGCGCCCGCAACCCAAGCGCAACTTCGGACGCTTAGTGAAAAATATGAGAACACTGCCGTCGAGCTTAATCAAGAGCTAAGGAACAACATCAACCTTATGCGCCAACTTAATGAAAGTCAGCGCGTCTACAACTAGCTCGGAACAATGCTCGACCCCGACCACCAACATCGGAAACTTCCTCTTCCGAGTCAAGGGGCCCACACCAACGAAGGAGACTTAGCCTCATCAACAACGTCGCCGTCCGAACAAATGCCCTTGACAGTGGCAAAGGCAACTGTAACGACGACCGTACCACCGTCACCTATAGCGGGGGCACCCAATATTGGGACCACTCTCGCTTAATCATCGATGACGGACCCGCTCCCACAAACCAACCTCCTCCTCGACAAGACCCAACGGTCGCCCGTCGAAACAACAAACCGACTAATATGGCGGCCCAAACCAATCCAGAACAAGATCCGCGCGCTCCCGCCCTTTATCCACGGGCACACGCGGATCCCGTTATAGATGTCGAGGACACAGAAGAGAGCAGCCCGGATGTCCACCATAGAAGACGTCCACGCACCCGAACTTTGGAACCTCGCCAAAACCAATGGGCTCCGATGGCGGACCCTCATCCAGCCTACCTTCCCGACATGGTCCAAGGATCATGAGGGAGATGCGAAGGAATGTGCATGAACCATGGGAAGCACATATCAGGCGCAACCCTTTCACCCGAAGAGTCAATCAAGCGGAATGGCCGCGATGTTTCAGCATGCCACAGATGCCACTCTACGACGGCACCATCGATCCATGTGCTTTCTTAAACCGATATGAGTGGAAAACAGACTCAAGTAGAGGCGATGATCCAGTCAAATGCAAATACTTTCCAGTCTTCCTTTCAGGAACCGCCCTATTGTGGTTTTCTCGCCTTCCGATCGACTCCATCAACAATTTCGGCCAATTAGCCACACAATTAGTGAAGCAATTCCGAATGCACATCCCGACTCCCAAGAACGCCCTCGCTCTTTCCAACCTATACCAAGGGCCTGCAGAGTCGCTCAAGAGCTACCTTTCTAGGTTCAACGAAGCCCTTGTCGAGGTCGAAGATCCGGACCAGCTCACTATACTGTTCCAACTAGCCAAAGGCGTCCTCCCAACTTCAGAGTTTGGGGCATGGATTGACCGAAAGCAACCGAAAAGCCTCGACGACTTCTACAAGAAGGCGGGGTAATTCTTGTGCCAAGAAGAAGCGAGGCGCAACCGCGTCGTCGAAACTAGTCATCCTAACATCCCTCGAGCAGGTATCGCTAACAACCAACATAAGGGGCGAGAAGCAGGAGGCCCCTCTAACCCTAATGCAGGGGCAACCCCCCTCAGGCAAAGGCCAAACACCGGGGGGCAAGGTGGCCGAGGCACTAACCAGGTACAAGCGGATTCTAGAAAGCCTGGTCCCTACCAATCTTACGAAACTTATACCCCGCTAAATGAGGATCCTGAAACTATCTATCTAGAGACGTGTAACACTCTGCCATATAAGAAACCCCGAGTAAGGGAATCCACGAAATCCGAGAAGAGCTCGGGAAAGTACTACCGATATCACGACATGTATGGCCATAACACGAATGGGTGCAGCCAGCTAAGGGATGCGATCGAGAAACTCATTCGGGAAAAGCGGCTCGAGCAATACGTCCAACAGCCCTTTCCCCCTGAAGCTAATCCGAAGCCTCCAGCGTCAACTCCTCAAACGGCCGCCAAGGCAGCCCCAGGACCATCCAACGCCAGGCTGGGTATCGTGATCAATACCATTTGCAGTGGACCAGGCCCCATGCATGACAGCTTCCGGAAAATGGAGGAGTATATAGGTTCCATTAAGCATGCGACCTACGAGGCCTGCTCTGATCCCGACGATTCTATCCCGGCCAAGCTTCGGAAAACTATGCGGGACGACATCACCTTCAATAGGAGGGAGTCCACAGGGATTGAAATCCCAACTACCAATCCTTTGGTAATCACCGCCCAAATTGGCGCTGCAACTATTCGAAAAATATTGGTCGATTCGGGAAGCTCGGTCAACATTATCTTCAAAGCCGCTTACGACCAAATGAAGTTAGAACCAAGAGATCTCAAACCATGCCGCTCCATGATCCACGGCTTCAATGGGGCATCCACCTGCCCAGTTGGAGTCATCGACCTACCAGTCAAACCCGGTATAGGGGATCGGAGCCGGGTCTGCATCCTCACCTTTGTGGTTATCGATATCGCCTCATCATACAATGCCTTTCTTGGGCGTCCGTTCCTCACAGAGTTCCATGTATGCCTATCACCCTGGTCCCTCCTTATGAAATTTTCAACAGAAAACGGGATCGGAATGGTCAGGGGAGATCAAGTCAATTCCAGAGAATGTTATGAGATAGAATGGAAGAACGCGTGCAACAAGGACAAGGGCAAAGCAGCACCCGCAGCCTTTTGCGCCAAGACCGCCTCAGCATAGCAACCAGCGGCGTCTGAGCCATGGCTCAGATGCCACTCCCGTCTTTCTGATGACCTCGATCTAAGGAAAGACAAAGAATCTGAATGGGAAAGACCGACTCCGGTCGAGCCAACCATAGATGTGCCCGTCAGCCTCACCGATCCATCGCAAGTATTGAAGATAGGATCAGACCTCCATCCGGCAGTTAGGGATGACCTTGTAGACTTCTTGAAGGCTAACCTAGATGTATTAGAATGGATTCATTCAGACATGAAAGGAATAGATCCGACAATCGCCTGCCATTCTTTGAGCATAGACCTCAGAGTGACTCCCGTCAAACAAAAGCGCCGCTTCCTAGGACCCGACAGATCCAAGGCACTCGAAGAAGAGGTAGACTGCCTCTTGAACAACTTCATTCGCAAGGTCGACTACCCCGAATGGGTATCCAATCCAGTCCTAATCAAAAAGGCCAATGGCAAATGGAGAACCTGTATCGACTTCTCAGATCTGAACAAGGCATGTCCCAAGGACAGCTTCCCACTTCCGAAAATTGACCAACTAGTCGATTCAACCGCCGGATACCAATTGTTGTCCTTCATGGACGCTTACTCCGGTTACAACTAGATCCCGATGAATCCCTGCAACCAGGACGATGCTTCCTTCATAACTGACCGTGGGTTTTACTGCTATCGCGTCATGCCCTTCGGTTTCAAGGATGCCGGCGCCACCTATCAGCGGATGGTTAATCGTCTCTTCAAAAATCAAATCAGGAAATCCATGGAGGTGTACGTGGACGACATGCTAGTCAAGTCAAAAACATCAAGCAACCACGTCCACGACCTCTCCGAAGTGTTCGTTTTCCTTTGCCTATACGACATGAAACTTAACCCTCTGAAATGTTCCTTTGGCGTCGCCTCAAGAAAGTTCCTAGGTTTCATCGTCAATGCCCGGGGCATTGAAGCTAATCCCGAGAAAATCCAAGCTAATACAGGACATCCAAGTCCCTGAAAACATCAAAGATGTTCAGAGTCTAAACGTAAAGGTCGCCGCTCTAAGTCATTTCATCTCAAAGGCCACCGACAAGTGCATCCCTTTCTTCGATTTACTTCGAAAGGGGAAGCGCAACTTCAAGTGGACCTCCGAATTCATTTTCGCATTCAAGGAACTCCTTGACCACTTAGAGCGACCACCTATCTTATCTAAACCCATAGACCACGAGGAATTATATGTTTACTTGGCTGTTTCTTCACAGGCAATCATTTCAGCATTGATACAACTTGAAGATCGCACTCAGCGGCATGTCTTGTAACACCCCACCTCCGCCAATGTCACTCTTGCAAGCACACTAGCTTTGGAGGGGCGTTAAACAAGGTAAACATGCATGCAGATATCACAAGACAGAACATATAAGTAAAAACAGAGTAAATAAAGAAGCGGGTAAAAACTAACATTTCAAAACCATAGTCAAGTTACATCAAAGTACTTGGTCATTATTTTCCCACAAAACAAAGTCTAGAAACATAAACTGAAAAATGGAAAAAAAAATCATAAAGTGACTATCCCCAAAGTAGAATAAAGCCATAGCAAGATCAAGTCCAAATCGTACATGAGCTATCCAGAAAAGCAGCTAAAGATCCAAGCTAGGTGCTAGTGATCCCACCCTGGAAACCTGGGGGGGAAACGAAAGAAAAGAGGCGAAAGAAAATGGGTCAGTCAAAAGACTGGTAAGTCCTACCTACTATTAGTATAAAAACTAATAAAGTTAACTGGACATGTAAAACAGAGATGAAACATAGGATGATAACTGACATGGTTAATAAGATAGATCAAGCGTGGCTTCGCATATAAAAGGTTAAGTCTTGCACCAAGTGTACTAGTATTCCAACCCATGTCAAGTATAAACAAGAAGTGATCCCCTTGGCCCAATCTTGAGATGACCTAAATCAAGGTCCAACAACACGGTCTAGTCGATCGGCTCCCTAAAAGCCTAACTCGTCAAGTGTCGGTGTCATACGGCCCAATCATGAAGTGTAGTCAAACTGTGCTAGGTCCACCCTAGGGTGTATCAAGCCCTAAGGTGCCAACCACGGACACAAATCAAGCACGCACAGTCTAAACCTATTGGTGCCCGTGTCTGCTTTTTCAACTCCGGACTATGTGCAAGACCATAGTCCGCCTGAACCTACACCGGCGCACCTACTCAGCCGTCGTTTTGGTCGCTTACATGTCAGCCCAGTAATCGTGCCCCACCCTAGCCTAGTCCCTAGGGTATCATGATACAACCAAGAGGGTTACTGGTGAAAAGGACCACGTAACTAGGGTTTCTAATGGGTTAAGCGTGGTTAACCCTATTCAATCAAGTATCAAGTTGGTTAAGTGTACCCAAGGTTCATGACTTAACCCTATCAACCCATCGTGTTTAATTGGTTAAGTATTCAAGTGGTCCATGACTTAACCCTATCATGTGGCATTAATTAATTTAATGCACCCAACCTCTCACATTAGACCTTGTTGTGGTTACTAGTTAAGCCGGGCGGGTCCGGGTAGCTTTACACCACAACTTAGTCTAACCTCGGGTTTCAAGTGTGACATGACCAACTACTCACATTGGGTCCTATTGCTTGTAGCCACTAGTTAAGCCGGTCGGTTCCGGGTAGATTTATGCTACAAACTCAACCCAACCTCGAGTTGGCCATTCTCATGTTTTCTAGAAGTCATGTCCAAGTTCATGTTCATGTTTCAAGCGTAATCACTTGTCATATTTCGTGTCATCTTTTCAAGTCATGTTTTTATGTCATTTTAGTTTACCCATAACGTAACCCCTTCGCATGTAAGCTCGCATAAACGCAAATAGATCTCAAAGAGGGAACTTAGAAGCATGACATAATTAATAAGGTTTGGCCACAAGTTAAACATGGTGGCATATGAGGAAAATGTGTTCATAAAGTTGCATATTACATTATAAGCCTCAAAACATGCATGATATCAAACTTTAGCAAAATAGGTGAAACATGGTCATAGATGACATAGGATGATAGCTAGTGATTCGCATATAACATCATATGCAAGATAACATAAGGGTTATGAGAGTTTTTATGTTGCTTTATGCAACATTTCAAATCAAAGCTCATAGCTTTCTATGCACAAAGTCAAGGTGATAGCTTTACAAACATGCATAGAATAAATCTATGCATAACATGATAGAATCAAAGCACAAACCATACTTAGGCCCAAACTCAAACTTGCAACATGTCATATTTAACTTCATAGTTAGAATCTAAGAGTAGAATAGGGTTTACAATGCTATGAAGACTTATAAAATAAAATAAGATTGAGACGAAGCCACTAGCAACTCTAAAAACCCCCCAAATGATAAGCTCCAATGAAAACCCTTGAGAAATAAGAAGAAGATCCTTGCTTTGATGAAGAAAGATTGAACTTTGGCCTTGAATCAATCTTAGAAACTCTTAAACAAGCTTAGTAACTCTCATATGAATGAAGATGGAGACTATGACAAGTGGGTGGAGGCCATGATTAAACATTTTGGCATAACCTAGTTGTAGGATTGATTTATGATGGTTTAGGCTAGGTATTAGGGTCCTTTTATAGAAGTTTAGGTTAGTTTAGGCCATAGGATTAACCCTAATTCAGATCCGAGCCATTAAAATCCGTCACCAGCCCTAAAGCATGTCTTGAGGAACAAGTCAGGTACACCCAGGCCAAACTGGCCGACCACCCAAGTCGACAGGGGTGTCGACTGGGCAGTCGACACCACCTGGGGTGTGTCGACTCCCAAGTCGACTCCCCAGTCGACTTGGGGGTGGCGGGAATTTTCCCGCCTGTCCTGCTTGGCTGAATTTGAATTCTGAATTCAAATTTGAACTGTTTTTGAACTTGAAATTTTTTGAAAACTTTGACGGGCCATAACTTGGTCGTACGGACTCCGATTTCCGAAAACTCGGACTCTATTTCGCGTATTTTTCCAAGACGAACGCAATGGCACATCCCGTTTCCCTTGATTCAGATTTTATCCTTTAATTCTGCCTTGATTTATGTTATAACATGTTATTAAAAATACGGGTTGTTACATTCTCCCCTCCTTAAAGGATTTCGTCCCCGAAATCTCTAAGTTAGGAAGAACGTATCCTGTCATCCGTCATCCATCTACTCACAACATCATCCACAAGTAACCATTGTCCTTAACAAATTCTAAATGTTGTATGATCATATGCAAAGGTGTGTGTATATGTACTTATCTAATGCGAAAATCAGGTGGTTACTGATTCAGTAAACCTCCTTAATGCAAGGTATATTAGTGAAATGAGTCCATATGTATGCAAATTCCTAACATAATTCATAATCTCTATATGAGTGCACATAACATTCATCCATATGCAACATCCATGTGATAGCATAACAAGTTTCAGCCATGAATAAGTATAAGCACTCATGCATATGCAATATGAAAGTGTGTGAGCAAATCTTAGTGCCTAATGTGTATCATGCATCCACGAGTATCCACTTGCAAACACTTGCAACCACTGGCAAACATCAAGAATAACATGTTTCAAATACATGTTTCATCCAAAGGGTTTCTACCTAAGGTTCTCATGACAAGATTGACGAAGTTACAAGATAAACAGGATAAACATGGATAGCAAAAAGAAAGATATGCTAAAAAGGAAAAGAGATCGAGAATGTACCCTAAAAAAGAAATGGATAAAGCCCACGCATCTTCTCCTCGGTTTCCCAAGTTGCATCCTCTTCGGCCTCACTCCACTGAACCTTCACCAATTTGACTTCTCTATTCCTTAGCTTCTTGATCTCCGTTCCCAAGATACGAATCGGAGCTCTCCTCAAGGTTGCCTTTTTCTCTACCTCCACGTCTTCAAGAATGCTAGGTTCAACCACCTCAGCGGACTCATGTAGGCACTTTCGGAGATGCGAGACATGAAAGACATTATGCACTCCGGCCAGCTTCTCGGGCAATTCCACCTTATAAGCCATCTTCCCAATTCTCTCTATGATAGGGAAGGGTCCTACGAACCTTGGTGCCAGCTTCCCAATTGCTCCAAAACGAACCACATTACACAAAGGAGAAACCTTCACGAAAACCATATCTCCAACTTCGAATTCCAAATCTGTCCTTCGCTTGTCAGCATAGGATTTCTGTCTGTCTTGGGCCGTTTTCATCCGTTTTCTCACCAATTCAACTTTCTCGGATGTGTCCCGTATCATATCGGGCCCAAGTATAAGCATATCCGTTGTCTCCCACCAATAAGATGGTGACCTACACGGCCTCCCATACAAAGCTTCAAATGGTGCCATCCCTATGCTAGCTTGATAGCTATTATTATAAGAAAACTCTACAAGAGGAAGGTGGTCTTCCCAAGTACCTCCAAAGTCAAGAACACAAAGCCTCAAAAGATCTTCTAGCACTCTATTCACCCTTTCGGTTTGGCCATCCGTCTGGGGGTGATAGGTTGTACTTAGATTCAATCGCGTACCCATCGCTTCTTGCAAACTATTCCAGAACTGGCTAGTGAAGATTGGGTCACGATCGCTAACTATGCTAGAAGGAACTCCATGCAATCGCACTATCTCTCGAAGATAAACAGATGCTAGCCATGATGCGGTCCTCTTGCTCTTCACTGGAATGAAATGAGCACTCTTCGTAAGTCTATCAACTATGACCCATATGCTCGTATTCCCTTTCCTTGACCTAGGCAATCCATCCACAAAATCCATAGAGATACTTTCCCACTTCCATTGCGGGACCTACAATGGATGTAATAGCCCACCGGGTTTCTTCGACTCGGCTTTCACTTGTTGGCACACCATGCACTTTGAAACATACTCTGCCACATCCTTCTTCATTCCAGCCCAAAAGAAAATGCGCTTCATATCCCTATACATCTTATCTCCTCCAGGATGTATAGTCATCTTCGAGTGATGCGCTTCTTTGAGATCTTTATGCACCAAGTCTCCCACTTGTGGAACGCATAGCCTTCCATCACGCCTTAGCCACCCCTTGTCATCAATAGTATATCTAGCAAGGTGACTAGACGTCTCACCACGAATCAACTTGTCCATGATCTCGACTATCTACGGGTCTTCCTTCTGCGAAGTCCCTACTTGATCAAGAAGTGTAGGTCTAAGCTCAAGAGATGCTAACGAACCCGTCATCGGCTCAACAGCCGTTGTGAAATCAAAGGTTGCCAAGAACTCTAGGCTCTTCATCTCAACAAACAAGGGACTCAAAGTCAACCTTCTCCCGCTTAGTGCATCTGCCACAACATTACCCTTGCCAAGGGTATAAGCTATCTCGAAGTCATATGATGCCAAGAATTCCATCCACCTTTGCTGCCTTAGATTCAGATCTTTCCGCGAGAAGAGGTACTTGAGCAACTTGTGATCAGTATATAACTCGAACCTTTCGCCTAGAAGATAGTGGCGCCAGGATTTGAGTGCAAAGACGATCGCCGCCAACTCCAAATCATGAGTGGGATAGTTCTTCTCATGAACTTTAAGTTGCCTACCCCCATAACATATCACTCTTCCTTCTTGCATCAGAACAGCACCTAACCCCGTGCCATATGCATCAGTGTACACGGTAAACATCTAACCGCCATCGGGTAATGCCAAGACTGGAGCTGTGGTAAGGGTCCTCTTGAGCCTTTGAAAAGCAAGCTCACACTCTAAGTCCCATGCAAAGACTAAGTTCTTCTTCGTCAACTTAGTAAGAGGGGCTGAAATCTTAGCGAAGTCCTTAATGAACTTCCTATAGTAGCCTGCCAGACCGAGAAAGCTTCTTACTTCGGTTGCATTCCTAGGAGTCTTCCAGTCTTGAACCGTAACCACTTTCGCGGGATCCACAGCTATGCCTTGCTTAGAAACTATATGTCCAAGAAACCGAACTTCCCTTCTCTAAAAATGGCATTTGGAGAACTTGGCTTTCAACTGATGAGCTCTAAGCGTATCCATCACTTCCTTGAGATGTCTAGCATGTTCTTCCTCATCCTTTGAGAAGATCAGAATATCATCCACGAAGACAACCACAAACTTGTTAAGGAACTCCCTGAACACCCTACTCATCAAATCTACGAAGTAGGCGGGTGCATTAGTCAAACCGAATGGCATGACAAGCCATTCAAAGAATCCATCTGGAGTCCTAAACGCAGTCTTATCAATACTATCCTCAGCCACTCTAAGCTTATGGAATCCGGTGGCTAGATCGAGCTGAGAGAAAACAGAAGCACCAACAAGCTGGTCAAAGAGGTCATCAATCCTCGGTAACGGGTGCCTATTCTTCTTTGTCATCTTGTTCAACTCTCGATAATCAACACATAGACGAAGCGAACCATCCGCCTTAGTGGCGAACACCACAGGAGCACCCCATTCAGAAATGCTTCGCCTAATAAAATTCTTCTCAAGCAACTCCTTGATTTGCTTACTGAGCTCTCTTCTTTCTCGCGGGGCCATGTGCCTAACGGGCAATGAAACTGGCTTGGCATTATCAACAAGATAAATGCGGAAATCTATCTCTCGTTTAGGGGGTAACCCCTTAACCTCTTCAAAGACATCAGGATATTCTCGGACCACCCTTACAGATTGCAGATCATCGATGGACGAGTCAAGAGATTCAAGATAACATAACATGACGGGATCCAGCGGGTTGCAAGAAATCTCTAGGGTATTACCGAGGCGAGTCATGAGCCTCACCACCCTATGCTCACAATCGAGAATGGCTCCATAACTGGACAACCAATCCATGCCCAAAATCAACCCGTATCCCATGAACCCGAGAACATAAGCATTACACGTGAATTCTACGGTCGAGATAGAAATCCTCAAATCCATACAAATCATAGATAGATGGGCGGAACCCCCAATTGGATTTGAAACACTAACGGGATCCTCAACTAGACTAGTACTTAGGTGCAAACTTTCAACAATGTCAGAAGAAATAAAGGTATGCGATGCGCCAGAATCAAATAAAGTGCGAACAGGAAAATCAGAAATATAAACAAGGCTTTTTACGGAAATACTACCTCGGTCCTGAACTAGAGCAGTGTTGAGAGCATGCACTTGCCCTCCAGAAGGTCCTGCACGCTGAGTTTGCGCTTGCCCTTGTCCTTTCTTCTTAGGGCAATCCTTGCTAAAGTGTCCAGTCTCTCCACAATGAAAGCATTCGCCCAACTTTCTCTTCTTCTTCCTACAATCTTTGGCTATGTGCCCAACAATCCCACAGAAGTTGCACTTTCTTGGGTCCTTTGCCTTGTTGTTGTTGGCCTTATTACCCTTGTTGTTCTTGTTGCTCTTGTTGTTCTGGTTGCTCTGATTTCCTCCCCACTTGGAGTCCGCCTTCTTGGTTTGAGTCTCATTAGGCTTGACTTCTTTCTTGCCATTCTTATCGTCTCCCTGAAGCAATGCCATGTCCACTAGGCTTTCAAAAGTGGCCCCCATGGGTATATGAGACATGGCTAAACCTTGTAGTGGCTCATTCAACCCTCGTGCAAAGCGTAGAGCGTTCTTCTGGGTAGTATTAACCATGTCCAAACCGAATCGAGCAAGCTGGTTAAACTTATTCACATACTCCCTCACTGTCATGTCCCCTTGCTTCAAAGATATAAACTTTTCCATTTGGAGATTCTCCTCAGCAGATGATAGGAACTTAAGCCCAAACTTCATCCTAAAGTCGGCCCAAGTCTCTATAGGCCTAGTAGCGTTGGTGACCTCCCACCAATAAGCAGCTTCCTCTTTCAATAGCCATACTGCCAACAGAACCTTTCTACAGTCCTCCACATCAAAGATGGCGAAGAGATCTTCAGTTTCTTTTAACCAATTTCTCGCCACAACAAAAGTCTCCGTCCCAATAAAATTCTTGCCACCCATCGCCTTAAAGTCTTTGCAGACCTTTGCGAAATCTGCTTGTGGATGCTGAGGAGGAGGAGGAGGAACCTCAGTTACGGTGGGGGTGTTTGCTGGGCCCACATCGTTGGCCCTAGCTTCCAAGTACCTCCGGAACCATCCGGGAATGGTTACTCCCTCGGGAAGGTTAAGATCGGTCATGCTGAAAAAAGGAAAAGATATATTTAGAACGAGGAAACAAAGGATAGTGCTAATGGCTTTTGGGGAATAGCCTTTTAAAATAAACTAGACTTTTCTTGGAAAATACTTAATTGGTTTTGAAAATAGTTTTTCAAAAGGGTTTTAAAACTTTTGTCCGGTCTAGTAAAACCTTATGCTCTGATACCAAATGTAAAACCCCACCTCCGCCAATGTCACTCTTGCAAGCACACTAGATTTGGAGGGGCGTTAAACAAGGTAAACATGCATGTAGATATCACAAGACAGAACATATAAGTAAAAACAGAGTAAATAAAGCAGTGGGTAAAAACTAACATTTCAAAACCATAGTCAAGTTACAACAAAGTACTTGGTCATTATTTTCCCACAAAACAAAGTCTAGAAACATAAACTGAAAACTGGAAAAAAAATCATAAAGTGACTATCCCCAAAGTAGAATAAAGCCATAGCAAGCTAAAGTCCAAACCGTACATGAGCTATCCAGAAAAGCAGCTAAAGATCCAAGCTAGGTGCCAGTGTTCCCACCCTGAAAACCTAGGGGGGGGGGGGAAAGAAAGAAAAGAGGCGAAAGAAAATGGGTCAGTCAAAAGACTGGTAAGTCCTACCTACTATTAGTATAAAAACTAATAAAGTTAACTGGACATGTAAAACAGAGATGAAACACAGGATGATAACTGACATGGTTAATAAGATAGATCAAGTGTGGCATCGCATATACAAGGTTAAGTCTTGCACCAAGTGTACTAGTATTCCAACCCATGTCAAGTATAAACAAGAAGTGATCCCCTTGGCCCAATCTTGAGATGACCTAAATCAAGGTCCAACAACACGGTCTAGTCGATCGGCTCCCTAAAAGCCTAACTCGTCAAGTGTCGATGTCATACGGCCCAATCACGAAGTGTAGTCAAACTGTGCTAGGTCCACCCTAGGGTGTATCAAGCCCTAGGGTGCCAACCACGGACACAAATCAAGCACGCACAGTCTAAACCTACTGGTGCCCGTGTCTGCTTTTTCAACTCCGGACTATGTGCACGACCATAGTCCGCCTGAATCTACACCGGCGCACCTACTCAGCCGTCGTTTTGGTCGCTTACATGTCAGCCCAGTAATCGTGCCCCACCCTAGCCTAGTCCCTAGGGTATCATGATACAACCAAGAGGGTTACTGGTGAAAAGGACCACGTAACTAGGGTTTCTAATGGGTTAAGCGTGGTTAACCCTATTCAATCAAGTATCAAGTTGGTTAAGTGTACCCAAGGTTCATGACTTAACCCTATCAACCCATCGTGTTTAATTGGTTAAGTATTCAAGTGGTCCATGACTTAACCCTATCATGTGGCATTAATTGATTTAATGCACCCAACCTCTCACATTAGACCTTGTTGTGGTTACTAGTTAAGCCGGGCGGGTCCGGGTAGCTTTACACCACAACTTAGTCTAACCTCGGGTTTCAAGTGCGACATGACCAACTACTCACATTGGGTCCTCTTGCTTGTAGCCACTAGTTAAGCCGGTCGGTTCCGGGTAGATTTATGCTACAAACTCAACCCAACCTCGAGTTGGCCATTCTCATGTTTTCTAGAAGTCATGTCCAAGTTCATGTTCATGTTTTAAGCATAATCACATGTCATATTTCGTGTCATCTTTTCAAGTCATGTTTTTATGTCATTTTAGTTTACCCATAACGTAACCCCTTCGCATGTAAGTTCGCATAAACGCAAATAGATCTCCAAGAGGGAACTTAGAAGCATGACATAATTAATAAGGTTTGGCCACAAGTTAAACATGGTGGCATATGATGCAAATGTGTTCATAAACTTGCATATTACATTATAAGCCTCAAAACATGCATGATATCAAACTTTAGCAAAATAGGTGAAACATGGTCATAAATGACATAGGATGATAGCTAGTGATTCGCATATAACATCATATGCAAGATAACATAAGGGTTATGAGAGTTTCTATGTTGCTTTATGCAACATTTCAAATCAAAGCTCATAGCTTTCTATGCACAAAGTCAAGGTGATAGCTTTACAAACATGCATAGAATAAATCTATGCATAACATGATAGAATCAAAGCACAAATCATACTTAGGCCCAAACTCAAACTTGCAACATGTCATATTTTACTTCATAGTTAGAATCTAAGAGTAGAATAGGGCTTACAATGCTATGAAGACTTATAAAATAAAATAAGATTGAGACGAAGCCACTAGCAACTCTAAAACCCCCAAATGATAAGCTCCAATGAAAACCCTTGAGAAATAAGAAGAAGATCCTTGCTTTGATGAAGAAAGATTGAACTTTGGCCTTGAATCAATCTTAGAAACTCTCAAACAAGCTTAGTAACTCTCATATGAATGAAGATGGAGACTATGACAAGAGGGTGGAGGCCATGATTAAACATTTTGGCATAACCTAGATGTAGGATTGATTTATGATGGTTTAGGCTAGGTATTAGGGTCCTTTTATAGAAGTTTAGGTTAGTTTAGGCCATAGGATTAACCCTAATTCAGATCCGAGCCATTAAAATCCGTCACCAGCCCTAAAGCATGTCTTGAGGAACAAGTCAGGTACACCCAGGCCAAACTGGCCGACCACCCAAGTCGATAGGGGTGTCGACTGGGCAGTCGACACCACCTGGGGTGTGTCGACTCCCAAGTCAACTCCCCAGTCGACTTGGGGGTGGCAGGAATTTTCCCGCCTGTCCTGCTTGGCTGAATTTGAATTCTGAATTCAAATTTGAACTGTTTTGAACTTGAAATTTTCTGAAAACTTTGACGGGCCATAACTTGGTCATACGGACTCCGATTTCCGAAAACTCGGACTCTATTTCATGTATTTTTCCGAGACGAACGCAATGGCACAACCCGTTTTCCTTGATTCAAATTTTATCCTTTAATTCTGCCTTGATTTATGTTATAACACGTTATTAAAAATACGGGTTGTTACATGTCTACTACATCAGCAAGCGATTGACGGGGGCAGAAAAGAACTACCTAAAGCTCGAGAAACTGGCATTCTACTTGCTCGTTTCCTCCAGGAAGCTCCGGTCATATTTCCAGGCCCATCCCATTAAAGTCTTCATCGACCAACCACTGCGCCCAGTCCTATTACGACCTGAGGTATCCGGTCGGCTATTAAAGTGGAGCATGGAACTTAGCCAGTTCGAGATTACATTCATCCCTCGTCGAGCCATACTCGGACAAGCCCTCGCTGACTTCATAGTAGAATTTACCACATCTGAAGAATCTTCTGCAGAGGACACCGAGACCCCTGACGACACCTGGAAGATGTTCGTGGACGGATCCTCCAGCGACAAGTGCTCAGGAACCGGCGTTGTGCTCATCACTCCCGAAGGACGCTCAATACACTACGCACTAAAGCTAAATTTCCCGTCCACCAGCAACGATGCAGAATATGAGGCGCTGATAGCCGGACTAAGAATCGCTACTGAACTCAAACTGAAGACCATTCAGATTTTCTCTGATTCACAGCTTATCGTGCGTCAAGTAAAAGAGTGTACCAAACCAAGGGGGAACGACTGGCCCTATACCTAGCCCAAGTCTAGGAATTACTCGCTCGCTTTGACCACTTCACTATCACTCACATCCCACGAGAGCAAAATGAAAGGGCCGACTCTCTGGCCCGATTGGCAAGTTCCGAAGACCTGCAATTGTTGGGCTTCGCCCCTGTCGAGGTACTCAACTCCCCTAGCACTAAGCCAACACCAACCGATACGGCCATGAGCATCGGACCCGAGCCGGAATCATAGATGACACCGATCAGGGACTACTTACAATAGGGGATCCTCCCATAAATCCACAAAGAAAAGCGAGTGCTCACTCGCCAGTCGGCCCACTATCTCCTTATGGATGGGATACTCTATCGACGAGGCTTCTCTGTCCCGTTACTCAGATGCGTGGCCCCAGAGGAAGCCACCAAGATCCTAGTCAGCATACACGAAGGGGAATGCGGCGACCACACCGGCGGGCAAACCTTGGCCAGGAAGATACTACGACACGACTATTACTGGCCTACACTCGAAAAAGATGCCATTGGCTACACCCGCAAGTGCGACCAGTGCCAACGCTTCTCGAATATCCCTAGGGCCTAGCCAACGGAATTAACACAAATGACCAGCCCATGGCCATTCGCCATGTGGGGGATCGATATCATTGGGACTCTTCCCATGGCCAGAGGTGGGGCACGATATGCCGCAGTCGTCATCGATTACTTCACCAAATGGGCCAAGGCCGAAGCCCTCGCCACCATCACCACCAAGAAAATGATCAACTTTGTGGTACGCAACATCATCACCCGATACGGGGTCCCTCAGGCCATCATTTCAGACAACGGCACTCAATTCGAGAGTGCAGAGTTCAAGTCCTTCTGTCAGCGCCACGGTATTGAAAAGAGGTTCTTGGCCGTAGCACATCCCCAGGCTAACGGACAAGTCGAGATAGTTAACAAAGTTATCAAGTCCATCGTTAAGAAGCACCTCGAGAAGGCCGGGGGCATATGGGCGGACGAACTTCCTTTAGCTCTATGGGCCTACCGGACCACTCACAAGACAGCAACCAGGCACACTCCCTTTGCCCTCTCCTATGGGTCCGAAGCTGTCATCCCCATCGAGCTCAAGCTTCAATCCCAACGAGTCACTTACTTCGACCCAAAGACAAACTAGGATTTACTTATGGGATCGCTCGACCTGCTAGAAGAAAGAAGGAACGAAGCCGATCTACGATCCGCGGCCCAACGACAACGAGTCGCCCGATACTTCAACTCTCGAGTTCGCCACAAAGACCTCAACATCGGAGACCTTGTCCTAAAGCGGGTATTCCCACCTCCAACAGGCCTAGCTCCTCGCTGGGAAGGCCCTTACTCTATTGCACGAAGGCTCAGTGACAGAACTTTCAAGCTAGCGACCGTGGACGGAGTCGAACTACCAAGGGCTTGGAACTGCGAACATCTCCACTGCTATCTCACATAATTTAGCACATGGTTGTATACGCTTTTCAGCGATGTTTTGTTTCCTAACAATTCAAGACATTGTAAAGGCTATTCATGCCAAACGTTGTTAATGAAAATAATGTTTAGCTTCCTACTTCCTTCTTCTATGTTTACTCCTCGCGTGACATGTTTGATGAATCCCAACAGCTCGTCTTCGTGTAATGCCACCAACCATGATGTCGACCTCTAGTGCGGGGGCCGACACTGTCGTCCGGTCCGCAAGCTAAACTCGCAAGCCATCCACATTGGCATCAAACAGCACCCCGAGCATGGGAGCCGGCTACGCCACTCGAGACGCCAGCCCGCGGCGCGACCAAGTATAAATAACCTCTAACTCGAACCTATGCCTAGTGCCAAGGCCTAGGATAAATCGTTCAACCACCCAACACCCAGACAGAGCGATACTAATTCCTCCCGAACTATGGGTGGCGGTCGAGCACTTGGCACAGCACCAAGTCCGACCTTAAATCGTCACGTTCCCGAAGCTCTCAAGGTTTAGGGGTAGCCCACGGCCATGGTCGGACCCTACGGGCTGATGACTCGGGCTTCTCTTTCCCGGCAAACGACAACGCCGGCGGGCTCGCCTCAACCCGATAAATGATGGGAGAGCTGACACCGGACGGACCGCATAATGCGACGTCATGCGCCTTCGCTACTCTTGAGGTTAACCCTAGGCAACCCAAGAAAAAACAGCAGATGCTCTAGCCATGATTCACAAACTACGGGTCTCCTGAGCTAAGGGAGATCTACTAGTAGCCTGCGCACTATCTCGCCCCTCTAGAACCACGATCCAGAGTGCAGTACACTATCACACCCCCCTAGGACAATCACCCCAGGGCACGGAACGCACAATCATTTTTTTTTTAAGTGTAACGATAAGTATGTCTATGCAAGTACGGGACGCCCAAAAACATAGGAAGAACATCCGAACATTTAACAACAAAACGTGATCTTTACTAATTCATATTTCATTACAACACACACATTACAACCCACAACATTACTAATATCTTCCTTTTTTAATGATAGTGTGTACATGCACACCGTGCCTTGAAAAACCAAAAGAGAGGGCCGAACTCGCGTAAACTAGCGGCCTACACTACCAAAATAATCGCTAAACTAATATGTAAGCGACTAACCCTAATCATGCTTCTTCTTCTTGCCTTTGTGTTTCTCCTTTGCAGATTCGGCGCTTGACGAATCATCCTTGGAGCGGTGCCTGTTCCTTCCAGATCCACCTTTTCCACTGCGGCCCCTATGGGAGGTGACCGACTCATGGGAAACCGGGAGACCTTTCTCGTCCGCCCCATCGCCGCTAGAAATCTCAGTGACATCGGTAGGAGCACTGGGAGGTAAAGGCCTGGGGGCACCACCGGCGACCAGACCTATCACCGCAGCACTCGCCTCCGGGATAGCTTTCCCTTCCCGCCTAGCCTTCTCCTTGGCCTTCTTAGCAAGTCGTCGATCAATGAGCTTCTGGGACTTGTGACCCAGGTCCACGGCCTCAGTTGTCTTACGTGCTTCAATGGCCCTTCGCTGAGCCTCCTCATTAGCCACCCTCTTCCTCTCCACTTCCTCATCAACCCGCTCCGGATCAGCCGTTGCGATGGTCTTTTCCACTGCTTTCTTCCTAGCCTGGGTAACGACCTCCTGGCCAGACCTGTCGCCCTGCCTCGTGTCTCCCCCAGTCAGAGCTCGGGTAGCCGCACTCAGCCCATCCACCTCCTCCCCATCATCAATAAGACCTTCATAAATGCTCGGGGTAAACCTTATTCCCGAGTAGGTGTCAAGCTGATCTCCGCCCCTACCAGGCTGCATCCCTTCGGGTCCTAACCCAGATTCGGGCACTTGGGTAATCACGGGAGCGGGGTCTAAGGCCGTGGCCGATCTAGGAGTAACTGCACAAGGAAAACACGGTTGGTTAGTCCACAAAATCGGAAACCGCGTAATCTTCTGGGATTTGGCATAAAGAAAATTTACCTTTGGCCAACAATGGCATAGAAAGAACAGAAGGGGCACCGGGTGCCCCGGGCAGGGTAACTTCAATCTCCCCTGGCTCTAGTTGTTCATAACCCTGCTTGGACGAGGTCTGAGCCGGAGCTGTGGGATCAATCGTCACGGCCAACTCAGGCACGAGCGGCCTGTAAGAACTTCCTTCCATGGAGTCCACCGCTGCCACAACACTACCAGGCATGATCATTTTGCCCTTATCAGCGGCGAGCCTCTCTTACCTCTCTCTCCCTGCATCCTCAAGCAGCAGCCTCCTACCCTCTTCCAACTTCTCGCGCTCCTCCTCAATCAGGAGGTCAGTCATAAGTTGTTGATCATCCAGGGTCTCGACACCTACCCCGTGCAAAGAAGCCTCATACGGAACTAATCTTTCCCAGGTTCGAGCTAGTTCTCGGGAATAATCAGGCATCCAGGAAATCCCACGGAATCTTAGGACCTTAACAAGCATGTCCTTAATATACTCCTCCATAGACAACTGGGCTCGATACTCGGAATTTGCCAGCTCATCTATCAATTGCTCCACCTCTCTTAGGAGCTCCGCCTCCGATCCTTCTACAATGCCTCTCACATCACGATTACCGGCTTCTGCCTCCTCCTTCTCCTTCCTCGCCACCTCGAGCTCTCTCTGTAAGCGGTCGTTCTCCTCTAGTAAATTCTTGTTCTCCTCCTGGAGCTCGAAGACCTTGGCGTTCTCTCTCTCCAAGTCCATACAAGCCTGATCCACATTGGTTTTCTCTTTCTTCAGAGTGGTATACTTAGTAGTAAGGCCGACTATAGTCTCTGTATACATAGCACGAGACCTGTCAGCCTCCTTCTTGAGCGTCTCGTACCCTCGCTTCATCTCAGCTGACAAAACCGCGAGATCCGTAAGTCAGTATTAACAGATATGTAAACATGAAAGACTTCTAATAACCAAAAAGGGGACGACCTACCAATCTCCGCATTCAAGTGATCAACAGAGGTTCTCTCAGCGTCAATGGCTATTTGACGATCCATGAGGTGCATGTTCTTCTCCCTAATCAATTGTGACATATCATGGCAATATCGGGTAAGCTCATTAGCCTGAAGATATGCGGCCTCCACATGCGTTCATATCTCTCCAGATGACCTGTCTGGGGGTGGAAGGGATGGTAGCTCGTCAAAATAAAGTCGAGGAAAGTGGTTCTCCAAGAACACCCTCTTCTCCGTTGGGGAAAGCTCTTGGATCTGAGCTGCCGATAAAACGTGGGTCCTAATCATAGCCACCCTGTCCGGCCTTGGCTAGGCGAGCGAAGTCTCTTCCCCCCTCGAAGTCTAAACAGGAGCCAACGGAGTGGAGACAGGTGGAATTGATAACGACGTGCGACTCGGCCCCCCTTTGTCAAACCGTGAACCCCTTCTAGGTGCTCGAGTTGGAGAAAGAGGGGGAGGAGCTATATAAGTTTGAGGCCTGTCCTGATAGCGATTGTCGTGACCGTGACCTCGTGGAGGCGGAACGTGGCCATACAAGCTAGCACCCTGCTTCAAGGAGCTGAGAAAAGCACTATCATAATGGCGACGGTCTCCGCGACCTCGTCCTCCACTTCCTCTGGCCATGTCACCTGTCAAAGAGAAGAAGCAAAATCAGTCAAATGATACGTGTTGGCACTTCTCTTTGCAGCATGATGTGTGTAAGTGCATGTCCTAAGTGCTCTCTCAACAAACCAGATTGTTCGTCAACCATAGGAGTTAATCCCGCTGTGGCAAGACCTATGTCCTCCATGCTAGCAGCACTCGGCTACCGAGACAAGTCTGTAGGAACCATTTCCAGATCAGTAAACTGACCCGCCTTCTCGAGGGAGGCAGTAGCTTCCAGAGAAGCCACGGGGGAATGAGGACTATCCAGCGCTTCTTCTCCTACCCCTCCCATCGGGGGTCGGACAGAAGCATCAGGAAATCCCTCATCCCGGGCAGCTGTCTCTGCGCCACCAGCCTCGCTACCTCTGACGCCTTCATGAAACTTAACGACCTTTCTTGGCCCAAGGTAGGTAGGGGGTGACTTCCTTTTCAAAGCGGAAGCGGCGGAGGTTCCCGCCATTCCCTCTCGCGACACATCACTCGCCACAGCAGGCCTAGGCACGACCGGCCCAGGTAAAAGCAGCCCAAAACGGCGAAGGTGATCCAAATCCACCACAGTATCCGTCCTATAATAAGCCTCAGGGATGGCCAAGAGGGGATCAAGGAGTTGCCGGTACTCGTTACTAGTAGGTGCCTTGGGATTTCCTGCCACAATCAGAATAAGAATGTGAGACACGGAGCTCAACAGGGGCACCGAGATAAACTGAGGAGACTCACGTCCTTGTATCCACCTTCTCGCAAAGTCGGGAGGACAACGGACAAAGAACCAATCGTGCTAATTACAGATGGTCGGGGCCACATTCCAACAAAAATCCCCCGGCCAGGAGACGCCTCTAAGAACCATTGAGAGGACGATTCACCAGCCGATCGCGTAAAATGAAAAAGGTACCGGATATCCTCCCCGGTAGGGTCTCGTCGCAGAAACTCTTGGAAAAGAAAACAAGTGCCCAAGAGCATGGAGTAAGCATTCGGATGCAATTGTGAAGAGGCAATGCGGAAGAACAGTAGCATCTCCCGTATAAAATCATTGGCTGGGGGCACGCACCCCACACCGCAAGCATGACGATTCCAAGCAGTAAGCCCCTCGGGCGGTGCATGGGCCCTTTCTTCCGACCCAGGGGCATGAGCCTCCCCCTCCGGGATACCAAATCGTAGGGACATCCTATTAACCGCCGCCACATCCATACGCGAAGGGACCGAGTCCGGCGGATTGTCCAAAATAACCACGTCAGGCAGCATGTCAGGAGCCACTGGGGCAATCGGCTCCGCCCCTTCCATAATGTCCACATTCTCCATCTCCGAATACACGATGGGGGAGGTAGGCCTTTCAGCATGTCCCCCATGTTCCGACACCTCAGGAGAATTCCCAACCTGGGAAGGAACCGATCCCTCGGTAGTCTCAGATTCACTACTTCTGGAGTTAGAGCTGTTCGTAGAATCAGGGGTATAAGACGATGAGGGGGAAGCATCGGCTCCTGAAAGCTTTCTGGTCTGTGGCTTTGTTTGCATGGCTCGTTATACTTTAAGATACCAGTGTCAGACATCATAGTGAAATAACCTGTACCCCTTGTGTTGATGAATACTAACAAGTGTCGTGCAAAGAATGAAAATGCTCATAGAAACGCTAAAGATCATAGCAGTCCAGTCACAGTCCAGATATATGCTCAATCCTATGTGAAAGTTTCAAGTTCTTATCCAGGCAGTTATCGATGTCCACATTTAGCATGTTCGCGTAACCAAACAGGCAAAGTATAATTCTGAGGGCAGGCAGTCAGGAAGTTAAAGTTCGAAAGCAACTAAGGACGATATTTGATCAAGACAGTGCCCTCAGACTCGCCCCAGGGCTCGAAGAACCAAGCACAGAGGAATCGGAACCCCCGAACTCGGACATATCGAAGTCCAATCCATGGGTTCGAAAATGTCGAACCAGGGAGGCTCGAAAATTCAAACCGTGGCGATTCGAAAATTCGAGCCCCAACGGTTCGACATCTCGAACCTCAAGGCTCGGACTTTCAGACCCCAAGGGTTGAAATTTCGAACCGTCAAGGTTCGAAAATTCGAGCCCCAAGGGGCCAGGAGTCCAAGCTCCTAAGGCTCGAAGCCTCGAGCCCACAGGTTCGAAGCCTTGAACCCCTCGGGGTTCGAGAACTTTGAACCCAATAGGGCTCGATGGGCTCGGGCCCACTAGGTTCGAACTCTCGAACCTCGGACTCAAGCCTCCTCCAACAGTCGCACCTCGACCTCCTTTCTCCCTTCCCTCCATCGACCATGTTAATTACCTAAAAAAAGTCTTCTTTTTTGTCAAAGGGTCGAGGTTCGAAATTTTCATAGCAACGACACGAGATGGAAGAAAATGAAGGAAGGGGGGCCTATTTATAATAAAAAAGGGAAAAAGTCCCTTCGCATTCCGCCCCTAGGCTTGAAATTTTGAGCCTACAGGCTTGAAATTTCGAACCACAAAGGCTCGAAATTTCGAGCCTCATGGTTGGATGTTTTGAGCCTCCAGGGCTCAATGCCCGAACCCCCATGGTTCGGAATTTCGAACCCCTGGGGTTCGAAATTTCGAACCACCAAAAAAACGAATGAAAACGACAATATGTTCCTACCCGATCATCGTGCTCATAAATGCCAACATCCCCCCAACGCGTCAGTCGCCGAAAACGCGCGATTCCGATGCCCCGCGAACACAGGGCAATACGAGCACAACATCAAACTGACTGCGACTCACCTACGGGCAAGCCCGCTAACTAACATATGTTTTTCCTATGACTTGCAGGATAAATCCGCAACCCAACGATCCTCTCAACTTTCATTCTGAAGCACATCATGTCACGCCAAGACGTACTTCCGGGGGCAAATGTTAACTGGCCTTTTGGGCCGGTTACCAAAAGTACTCAAGACACACTCGACTCAACTCACCGCGTGAAGCCAAGGCCAAGGGCGAAGCACAGCAAATCCAGGAGAAAGACTAAAGGAGTCGCGCCAACAAAACCTTACCATGTCCCCCTCTAAACCCTCTTCGCACCTGACAAGGTGCGAAATTTTGTACCTCTAAGGTATGGAATTTTGCAACTTGAAGGTATGAAATTTCGTAACTCAATGGTACGAAATTTCGTACTTAGAAGGTACGAAATTTCATACCTTGAAGGTACAAAATTTCGTACCTGCCAGGTACGGGATTTTGTACCCAATAGGTATGAAATTTCGTACCTGCAAGGTTCGAAATTTCGAGCCTAGCAGGTTCGAAATTTCGAACCTTGCCCAGGTACGAATTTTTCGAGGCCGAAACTAGGAGGCGCGAATTTCCTGTAGATGGTCCCCATTTCTACGTACTCCTACCTAACCACTTCCTATAAATACCCCACTACCTCATACTTCAAAAGGGAGAGATTCTTGGGCCTAGAGACCTCTATAGAGCTTCATTAATGGCATCTCCTCTTTGAGGAAGAAGAAGGGCAAACTTGTCCACTTTACTATTTCTTACAAATATGACTATTGTAGCTTCATATAACATGGTCAATGAATGTAATGAGAGGATCTCAACCTTGTAATCTTTCAAGTGATCAATAGAATCTCTACAACTCTTCAAAGTGGACGTAGGCCTTCACAAAGGCCGAACCACTATAAATTCTTTGTCATTTACCGCTTATTTTTTTATTTCATGTTATATAATATGTCTTGTCTATGCGACCATATTATTAATTCCTAGTAATACGGAATCTTTGGTATTTGCGACATTTTTGGTCGTCAACAGAAAATTTCGCTTTCAATTGGTGTTTCCTCAACACCTCCATCACTATCCTCAAATGTTCCTTGTGTTCTTCCTTTGTCCTCGAGTAAACCAAGATATCATCCACGAACACAAGAACAAACTTATTCAATTGATCTCTGAATACCCTATTCATAAGATCCACAAAATATGCTGGTATATTGGTTAACCCGAATGGCATGACCAACCACTCATAAAATCCAGACGGCGTCCGAAATGTCGTTTTAGCTACACTCTCAGCTGCCACTCTGAGCTGATGAAAACCTATCGCGAGATCCAACTGGGAGAACACTCTCGCTCCACTCAACTGATCAAACAAATCATCTATCCGTGGAAGAGGATACTTATTCTTCCTCATCGCCTTATTCAACTCGTTGTAGTCTACACACAATCGAAGGGAACCATCAGCCTTGGTAGCAAACACAACTGGTGCTCCCCACTCAGAAACACTACTTCTGATAAATCCCTTCTTCAAAAGATCTCTCACTTGCACCCCGAGCTCTCGCTGCTCCCTTGGTGCTATGCGACAAAGAGGCATCAATATAGGTCTGGCATCTTTCACTAAATCAATCTGAAACTCGATCTCTCGGTGTGGTGGAATTCTGGTCACTTCCTCGAAGACGTCCGGATACTGGCTAGCCACGGTCACATCTGACAACTCATCTTGCGGGATGTCGAGGGAATTTAGAAAACTAGCCATTACCCCATCACTAGGTAGACCACCAAACACTACCATCCGCCCATCATCCGCTCTGGCTGTCACCAAAAAGCCCTCACAGTCTACCACCACCCCATACCTTTGGAGCCAATCGACTCCCAAAATAATGCCAAATCCAGTAAATCCCAAAACAAAGCAATCACAAACAAACATACATCCATGACCCGATAAGACCACATTACGACAAATCATACTAAGGCTAGTCGGACCACCAATCGGGTTCGTCACTACTAAAGGCTGATCGACTATCTCGGGTTCCAATCCCAACCTATCTACCAAGTCACTAGATATGAAGGAATGGGAAGCCCCGGTATCAAACAACACTCGAACTGGAACATCATAAATAGAAAGCATACCTTGAATCACGATATTCTTTCCCTTATGCACCGCAGTTGGGGAATTCGACGAAGAAGGAACAGCACTGATAGCATATGCTTTCACGATCTGCTTCTCTTTAGGAGGTTGCAGACACTTATCCTTGTGATGTCCCACCTGGCCACAGTTGAAGCACTTCCTATCCGCTGGCTTTGCACGACATTCTTTGGCATAGTGGCCCTTCTTTGCACAGTTAAAGCACTCAACATCTTTCTTGTCTTTCTTTCTCTGACCATCCTTAGCTTGGTTCTGTTTACTCTTATTCTACGAGTTATTCTTGCCTCGACCGCTTGCTTGCGGCTTTGGCTCCCCTGTAGATACAACAGCAACCTCGATCTTTGACTTAGGGTAAAGGCTCTTTGATCTCAATGCTTTTCCCATAATATATTCGAATGTCTCATTGATGTGGTTTATAAGTCTCTCCCCCAAATACCCATCTAAGCCAGTTATGAACTTCTCGTTCTTCTTCTCGGCAGTATCAATAAGGGATAATCCATATTTCGATAAAGTATCGAACTCTGCAATATACTCCGAGACTTCTCTACCATTCTGCTTAAGCTCCAGAAATTTCCTAAACAACTCTGACTTCTGAGCAGCTGGGATAATCTTATCACTAAAGCAGGTCTTAAACTGATTCCAAGTAATTTGATCCTCAGGAGTAGCTGCTTTAATAACATTCCACCAATTCATAGCTCGTCCCTGCAGCTGACGGGATGCTAGCTTCCTCTTCAGAGCGTCTTCAATTCCCAAATCCTCAAAGATGCGCTCACAACTATCAAGCCAATCCTGAACCTCTATAGCCGACTCCGTTCCGTGGAAGGGCTTCCCACCAAGACAAGTGTAATCCTTGCATAGCTTGGCGAAATCGGCCCTAGGCGCCTGCACAGCTACACCACCACCGTTAGCAGCATTTAGAAACTGCTCCCTGAACATCTCTAAGCATCTCTCTCAAGAAGCCAGTGAACATTGTCCTCATATCAGGAGCATTCCCATTATTGGCTCCTCTACCAGTACCCCTCGTATATCGGCTCATCGTTTAATCAGTAAAGAGAAAACGATTAGCCATCTCCATCGTGGTGCCAGTGCAATGCGACTTCATCCTTAGCTTTACTAATAGCATATATATATATATATCTTTTGAAAACCAAAATAATCACAAATACGCACTCTCATATACGTATACTATCTCCCCCTAGTGTCTTTCCTTAGGTTAACTACGCAACTTAGAGCTCTGATACCAAGTGTGATGGCCCGCCCCAGACCAGCTGGCATTTCCCTCGAAATGCGCTGTGCTAACGTCCAACTAGCACGGGACGGTCATCAGAAGAAAGGAAACTTAATGGTGAACTAACAAAAAACCTGTAGAATGTCTCACAGCGCATGGAATAAAATATAATAATAACATACTTGACATAAAACAGGCAAGACAGTGCATAAGCTGAGAACTAAACCATATTCATCATAGCAGCGGAAATTCAAAATACAGCTTATTACAACTCCAACATACTGTCTCTAAAGCAAATAAAAAGGTGCACTACTAATGCCCAAAGTAGCGACCAACAACAACACAGGGGTTTATATATATATATATATATATATATATATATATATATCATACATGGAAGCCTCCTGCTTGTCTTCGGTACAGCTACTCGAGCATACCACCTAACCTATCTCTAGTCTGCCCGTTTAAGAGCACCCAGAGTAACAAGAAGAGACATAAAACTTTGGGTCAGACAAAAGTCTAGTATGAGCGATAAGCAACAAAACAGAACAATAACAGGTATACATAACCATACCTGAACCTGGACCTGCAACCAAAGAGTTAGCACAACAAGATGTACAATACTCTAAGGTGACACTAACATATGGTGTAAAGATACGGGGGAGGGGGTGTGCATGTCAGAATGATGTCAAACAATCAAGCATAGCAACCATCCTCACATCTCTCACTCAGCGCGTAAAGCATACGATATCCACTGCTTTGACCACCCAAATCTTTTGCTATGATCACTCTGCCCCATGGAGTCACAGTGACTCCACTGCACTGATCCATATCCACTAATCCTTTTCTATGTCCACTCTGCCACATGGAGTCAGAACGACTCAACTGCACTAGCTCATAGCCCTGCTACGATCACTCTGCCCCATGAAGCCATGATGACTTCACTGCACTGATCCGTAGCCAATATCCGTATCGTAGTGGTGAATCAAAGCTATAGACGTCGATAACCCCTTTGCACACATCCCGCAGCAAAGTCCAATCATGAAGTCAACTCGTTGGTTCCTATGTGGATCCTGAGTTCTACTTCCCATTTGGACTATCTTTGCATCTCGGGTTTTGGTCGAACTGGAATCGATCTTCATACGAACCTATAGTCGTCATTGCTCGTTCATACTCCATAGAGACCACTCACTCTTCCTTCCCTAACTCGGTCGCTCATTCTTCCTTCTCTAGCTCGGTCGCTCGCTCCTTCTTCCATGGGCTCGTTTGCATTCACCTGGATCAGATCTCATTATAGTCGTTTCCCTAGGAATCGCTCGCTTCCTCACAGTCGCACTATGAGGAACCGCTTGTTTCCCCATAGTCGCTCTCCTAGGAATCGCTCGGTTCCCCATAGTCGCACTCCTAGGAACCGCTCGTTTCCCCACGGTTTCTCTCCTAGGAATCGCTCGATTCCCCACAGTCGCTCTCCTAGGACCTGCACCACTTTCCAGTAACCAATTTTCGCCTCTCGACGGCGTTTTCGACCATTCTAACTTCCCTACGCAATCACAAAACATTCCAAACAGTGATAGCAACATGTATAATCAAACATAAACACCAAAGCAATAACTTGACATGATAATATGGATCAAACATACCCAAAACCCATGTTTTTCCCTTAATCCCCTTAATCATGATTTAGCCATATGATTAGCAAAACATGTCCAAATTAACCCAAATTTCTAACAGAGGCATAAAATAATATTTAAGAATTTCGACATATTTTTTCAGATTTTTATAATGCATAATTTCGTTAATTAACACTAATCACCCCTAATTAGCCGTAATTAGTGAAGAAACATGCTAATCACTCAACTTAGCCACAAACAAATCTCAGATCTGAAACTCTAAATGATATAGCACGAGTCCCAATGTATTCCAGTGGCTCTATCTCGATTTCTATGCTAATCCACCTTAATTTGATGTAGATTTGGCTAATATGTGATTAGAAAGTGATTAAGGATGAATTTAGAATGTGGAGGTAATTGCTAGGGTTGAAGAAGTGTAAGTGGCGGCTGTAAAAATGACAAAGAAGGGTTTCTCTAACCCCTTCCAGCCCTTACATAACCTTAATCCCGAAATCCCTAATGAGCCTAGCTGGTAATTACCCTATTAAGCCCAATTAAGCTGTTTTTCACCTTCTAAACCTTAATTCAACCATATCTCCCAAACGGTAAGTCCGTTTGACTAATGTAACCACTCTACGGAAAGGTAAACCATTATTTGGATATAATGGGAGTGGTTTCAAGTCAAAACTCCTTACCAATCAAAAGTTTTAAGCGAAACAACATTCGCCAGGGGCAAAACGGTCATTTAAAAATCGGCAAAAATCATGAACATGGGAAATGACTCCAATAGTCGTCTTCCAAAGTTACACGACCATATGACTTCATACGAAAAAGAAATAAATATTCTATGATCCTTCGATGCGTAGAATGCGGGTCGTTACACCAGGTTTGGAATATTCAGTTATAGAAACATAGAATGGTAATTTGTGGCTTTTTCCCATCTGACAATAAGTGCATACATAAGGTAATTTTGTAGAAATAATTTTATTTTGTTACCATTAAGAATCTTGGTTACAATACTAGCACTAGGATGCCCAAATTTATAATCCCATAAATCAAAGGTGTATCTAATATGATTTTCATCAGTAATATCAGTCAAATTACAACGTGGGTGATCATTGATAGCAGATTTATAGTTGCCGCGATTGAATTCATAGAGTCCCTTCATAGTATTACCGCGTAGAAGAATTTTCCTAGTTAGTATGTCTCTAACTACACAATGTTTAGGGAAGAATTCAAAATATACGTTATTATCCCTAACAAATTGAATCACATTAATTAGGTTTTTTTTTAATAGTGGGAACTCTTAATAAGTTATGTAGAAATAGTTGCCTATTGCTAGTTATACTACCTGTACCAATATGTGGAATTTCAGCACACTTACCATTGCCCATGTTTATAGTTTGATTACCTTTATATTCTTTGTTCCCAAGGTTCAGATTGTCCAGGTTGTAGGTAATATGATTGTTGGCTCCTGAATCTGTGTACCATGAATCATCTTGAATATTCTCAGCTCTAGCTTGTTCATTTTGATTTCTGGTAATGTCAGCAATATAGTTTCTCCTCCATGTGCTTGAGCAACATTGGCAATATAGTTGGTGTTTCTTTGGCTGCTGTTGTTGCCTTGATTTGCTGAATAGTTTGAATTGTATCGAAAGTAGCACGTGATGG
Organism: Allium sativum; assembly: GCA_030737875.1. Taxonomy (NCBI): domain Eukaryota; kingdom Viridiplantae; phylum Streptophyta; class Magnoliopsida; order Asparagales; family Amaryllidaceae; genus Allium; species Allium sativum. Next base: position 450,008,153 of record CM060919.1, read on the forward strand.
CAGTGTGACCAATTTTCTCACAAATTTGGCACTTTGGTCAATTGTTGTTGTTCACCTCTGCCTCTGGTAGTGAAGTACCCCTTTGTATGGTTTGTTCACTTCTACGATTATTATTTGCCTGATTTTTACAGTTTTTATTGTTTTTGTTGATTACATAATTGATATTGAGGTCATTTTCTTGATATTTCTTTTTTTCAAGTCTAGATTCATGAGCTAAAAGAATTGAATGTACTTCATCTAGAGAAGAAAATTCCTTTTGTGAAGAGATTATATATTCGACAGCCTCGTATTCTTCACTCAAGCCATTGAGTATTGTTAGAATTTGTTTAGATTCTTGCACTTTATGACTAGCTGCCTCTAACATGTCACAAACAGATTTGATTTTGCTCAAGCATTCTCTCATGGTGGTATAATCTTTCCTTATCTTCCATAACTGCCTTTTATAAAACATTGCTTTAGCTCCTGACTGATTGTAGAAAGCTTTTTCTATAGTTGTCTATATCTCATTGGCACCATTGTAGCCAATTACTTGCAGCAGTAGACTTTGATTAATAGATGATAACAACCATGAACTAATTAAACGATCTTACCTATAAAATTTCATATATTCTTCATTGTTGACAATTTTGTTCACTAGCGATAAACTTTTAGGGAACAGGTAAGGTGCCCATGATGAATCCTTCAAGGCCATACCCTTGAATTGCATTTTCGATTTGCAATTTCCACATTAAGTAATTTTTTCATTCAATTATATAGTAATTAGTTGTGATTGTGGACTAATTACCGTTCTGGTGAGTTTTCTACAGCTATTAGACTTATGATAGTCCCAATGGCATTATAAGAAGATGATGAAGTTGTAACATCCCGGATTCCGACCGATCGAATTTTTTCAAATTCGATCCATCGAGACCCGAATTGGTTGCTCTGGTATCCTGCATAAAAAGACAGAGATAAAGAAACATGTCAGAACTCGCAAAGCATCTCACAGCGGAAGGAATTAAAATATAATATATATTCAAAAATAGCTTTACCTTATATATCATACTGTCTAACCAGCATCCATAGTTATACTATCTCTGCCTTGAACCTAACCTGGAAGTATGTAATGAGGAGGGGGTTAGAACATAAGTTCTGTGTGAGTGGACTTAGAATAAACTTCTGTATAATCCTACATATACCGTTCAGCTATATTTTCTTGCTTATTAGGTTACTCGCGACATTAGCTCTCTAGGCTATACTCATGTCCCACTAGTAGGTTAACCTAATACAACGTATATGTAGATACCCCCAACCCGTCTAGTTCTTTCCATGTATATATACAGTCCCTTGCTGTATGTCGTACGGGTTTCCTCATGTAAATATATACTACTTTAGTGTAGTGCCACCATTCTCGAATCGTTTGGACTGCCATTCTCGACCTTGCAAGATTCCGTGTATCATCTATATCTAGTCTAGGGTATACTATCGAGCGCTTCCTAGATTCAACCAGCGTTTATGCTACCTATTGAACGCTTCTCGGATTCAGGGTTTACGTGACCTAGGTCCAACTAGGGATTATGCTACCTATCGAACGATGCCCCTTAGTCTAGGACGCACTGCCCAGAGCGATATATGTTCCTAGACTTTCCCCACGTACGTGTCGTGAATCGTTATCGATGTCTAGTTGCACATGTCCTCTATATGTGCGGCCCGAGTCCCGTGGCAGGGCAAATCAAGAAACACGGGATTCGATCGAGAGCTTTAAGTTATCTGCCGATGCAGATGCTAAGGTCTGTTTTTCCAGTGGCTATGGTCCCACTTGACCCCTCCCTCAACTAATGAAAGGCCACCCTTGAAAAAAATGAGAACTATACGCAGGCCCCCTATGCCCCCACTAACCTATGACCATCCACACCCATAACTAGATAGCAAGTATACGGTCTTTTGGAGTTCTCCGCCTTTCCGCTTTACGTATCTCGACTGACTCAAGATGGTAGGTAGACGACGAGTTGCTATCACAGGGCCACTGGTCTCGCCGAATCACGCTGGTCCATCCTAGTCTTTAGGTTGCCTTATATTGCAACCAAGGCATACCCTTGGTTCTTCTAACGCAGACCTTAACCTCTGTGAGCCCAGGAAGATCATCTGCAGCCTCACAGAGGGATACCAAGAGTACCCTCACGTCCCCTCGAAGCCGCTTGCTTCGTAACCCAGTTCGTTGGAGCCTTCTTTAAGATAAGATGGACGTTCGCTCCTTCTTATGTTCTACTAAGGTTTACTACTTAGTTCCCTTAATTAAGGTTTACTACTTAGTTTCCTGAATCGTCGTTTTCTTAACTAAGGTTTACTACTTAGTCCTTTTAACTAAGGTTTACTACTTAGTTCTCTTTCTCGTTATCCACTTAGTTATCTTAACTAAGGTTTATTACTTGATTCTCTTAACCAAGGTTTGATACTTAGTTTATGTTACTTAGTTCTCTTCTAACTAAGGTTTGTTACTGAGTTCCTTTTTAACTAAGGTTTACTTACTTAGTTATCTTTACCATCGCTTACTTAGTTCTCTAACTAAGGTTCATTACTCAGTTGCCGTTATCTTTATTTACTTAGTTTTCTAACTAAGGTTTAACACTTGGTTATCTTCATCTTTATTTACTTAGTTAACTAACTAAGGTTTATTACTTATTTTCTGTTAACTAAGGTTTACCAATGTGTTCAAACATGACTTAAGTTTTCTTTACCAAACAATAGCGTACGGGTGTTTTCCCACACTTTCAGCTTAGATTAACTTATTTCATAGTATAAATCGTCCCACCCTTCAAGTCTTGTATTACATCTTAAGTCATAATCTTCCCTTGTCCCTAGGACAAGTCTTACCTATTGTAACACCCCACGTCCATTAATGTCACTCGCAAAGGGAATGCATTAACTTCCATGGAGGTTTTAAGTGAATATAGAATAGAAAAATTACAACAAGACAGATAATAAGTAGTACTTGGAAATCTAGAACTTTATTTCATTGCAGCGGAAATTAAACATGTTTGTTACATCATAAAACCATAAATCAGAGTCAAGTACAATATCCATCTTGATAAAACAAAATACATAATCCCATTACATAAATAGCCATTAAAGAAGATAACAAGCTGGACTTTACTTCAATGGTCCAAGCTTTCCAAAAGAGAGATAAAGCAATCCAATCAAGCTCCACTAGAGCTGGGCCCACCCTGAGGACCTGGAGGGGGAAAAAGATAGAAATAGAGGGGGCCAGACATAAAGTCTGGCGAGTATGATAATTCTAACAACACTATTATCAAAATAACTAGACTAAGGCATAAGCTGGAAAACAAGGAAATGTCTATGAACTATTGGGTATGGAAGAGCAGATAAAGATAACGTTAAAGGCACACCTAATTACTAACGAATAATTACTACACTGCACCACACCAGTCACCCTAAAAGTTGATCCCACTTGCTTCACTTAGAAATTATATAAATAGCTTTGCGTACCCCTAGCTGACTACATAGGTGCCGCCTGCCCCTATCTCCGCTAGGTGTACCCCACTACCCACTTGCGATCGGCTCCCTACTCATAGATACCCGTGCTGGCCTCACAGTGGGGTGTATCACTCCCCTAAAGTGGCAACCCGATACAACTTGAGGATGCACGGCTTATACCTACACAATGCAACAACGTCTTACCTACCAGCCCGGGTCCACACACGCATATGAAACCCGTTGGACTTGCGTTGCCACCGCTAACCCGTTTGGCCTCTTATAGTCAAGCCCAGTATGCGTGTCCCGTCCTCGACTTGGGTCGAGCCCACAAATATACGTTTGGGTTACTGGTTGAAATGGGCCCCCACTATTTACCATAAGCTATCCACCTAAGCTTGTCCCCACTAGTATATCCCACTTAACCCTCTTCTTAGTCATGTTCATTTACATGTGTGTTTGGTTAAGTCTTACTAATCGTATTTCAAATGCCACTAAAGGCACTCACTAGATTCCTCATGCCACCCAAGGCACCTACATAACCCCCATGTCCCACTTCACATGTTTATCTGGTTAAGTATTTCTTAATTCATTCAGGCCATAACCTCATAAAAACCTCTCACATTAGACTGGCATTTATGGCAGCTGGATTCGCCGGGCGGGTCCGGGCAGTCTTACACCATAAAAGAGTCTAACCTCGTGTCTTTACAACTGTTATGCTTTAATTTAGGCCTAGGACCTCTCACATTGGGCTGACATTTGTGACAACTGGATTTGCCGGGCGGGTCCAGGCAGGTTTACGTCACAAATGAGTCCAACCTCGTGTCTTAAGCATTGATTAACACTTATAATCTTTTACCCCAGTTTTAAATATATCCCTATTCAAATCATTAATTAATTACAATTTTAATGATGTCCATAATTGACTCAATTATGGCCATCCACTTATGGTATGCAAAATCATATCAATTGCACCCCAATTTCTTAATATTAAATCCTTAATATTACCCCTACCCGACGTTATACGTTCGCTTACTCAACGCAAAATATATGTTAGACTCGAATAGTCTAACTCATAGCACAAAGATAAATTATCACAACATATAGACAAATAAAATAGATCTAATCATAATAGGGGTGAAACTTGCATAAAACTACACATGTCATGGATCTAAAGGTGTCAACTTGTTTGGTTAAATGTCACAACTTACACAATATGATCATAACCCAAGTTCATGTATAAACTTGCATATGTGGTTTATGCAACATAATGATGGTGTGAACTAGCATCTAACACATAGAACTCACTCATGTCATAGCATAATTCTAGATCTAAATAGATGTCATAATTCTAGATCTAAATAGATGTCATACAATATGTGAGATTATACATACTAATAAATCTAAACTTGCATAGGTACATGTGATTTATCATGTGAATCATCATAGCCCAAATATATATAATCAACATCATGATTCATAAGCTAACTACAACATAATAACATCATGGCTTTGTAACATCGCAACTTAGCATAGAAACTTGCAACATATATAATATCATCATAGCATGATTTACAACATATAGGATATCATCATCACATAACATAGGATTTACAACATACATGATAGCATAAGGTTTACAACAACATATATGACAATTCACATCATTTTCTTATGATCCATATCACATCTTAATCTAATTAGTTTGCTAATAATCTTATTAAGATCATCATAATCACAATTAGAAAAGAAAGAGAGTCTTGATTTGCTTTAGACTTGAGTAGAATTAGAGTTTTGATTAGCATTCTTCCTTCTTAGTTGGCGGCGGCTACACTGAGTTCCATGGCAATGGCATGACGGCGGCTATTCTATTTTTCATGTGAATTTAGAGTGAGAGACTACCTAGGTATATATAGAGTTTAGGATTTATTTAGACCATCAGATCAACTCAGAACTAACCTGAACCGTTAAATTAGTCAACTCAGCCCTAAAGACACATCAGCAGCTCAAGATTGGGCTCTGCCAAAACCTGGCCGACTGGACCAGGTCGACACCCAAGTCGACTGCGCAGTCGACCTGGACCTGGGGGTGTCGACTGCCCAGTCGACCTGGGGTGCTGGGCGGAAAATTTCCCGCCTGGCCTGTTTGACTTCGAATTTTGAATTTTGAATTTTTTTGAAACTTCCGATGGCCATATCTCCTTCATACGAAGTCCAAATCACGCAAACTCGGACTCTATTTCAACTAGAATTCTGAGACGAACACAATGGCGCAACCCGTTTCCCACAATTCTCACGTCTGAGATTAGTTATTCTTTAATTTGTGAATATTAATATTAACAGAATTACGGGGTGTTACATTCTCCCCTCCTTAAAGGATTTCGACCCCGAAATCTTCAAGTCAAGAAGAATGTATATCCTAACATCCAATCGTCCATCGACTCAACCATCAAACACAGGCATCCATTGTCCTTATAGACTTCTAATGCTTTCATGTTTAAATGCACAGTGTGTGTATATGTCCATATCTAATGCAAAATCAGGCGATCCACTGATTCAGTTGACCTCCTTAATGCAAATCATGATAGTGCCATGCGTCCATTATGTATGCAAAAGTTCCTTAATGCTACATATTATCTCTATATGTGTGCACATTCATCATCTGAATGCAGCATCCATATAAATAAAAAAATCCTCATACATCCATTTTACTAAATACATCCATATATATGCAATATGCAATATGAAGTGACTGAACCGATCTAGTGCCTAAAGTGTGTGTATATGCATCCGCGAGCAACCACTAGCAAACACTCGCATCCACTATGCATCCACGAGCAACCACTAGCAAACACTCGCATCCACTATGCACCCATCATACATAACATGTTTCAAACACATGTTTCAACCATAGGATTTCTCTAACTAAAGGTCAAAGATACTAGCAAGAGGACATACTAAAGATAAGATAAGTACAAGCTAAGCGGTAAAGGAGAAATTAAAAGACATACCCTCACAAAGAAAAGGGTAAAATGAACGCATCTTCTTTTCTGTCTCCCAAGTAGCGTTGCTCTCATCATCTCCCCATTGCACTTTGACTAGTATGACCTCTCGATTCCTCAACTTCTTGATCTCTGACCCAAGAATGCATGTATGAGCTCGTCGAATCATCGCCTCACGCTCTATCTCCACCTCTCTAAGCAAGCTCGGCTCTACCACCTCCGCGGTCTCGTGTAGGCACTTCCTCAAATGTGATACATGGAATACGTCATGTACACCACTAAGTCTCTCAGGCAACTCCACTCTATACGTCATCTGTCCAATCTTCTCCTTAATAGGAAACGGCCCTACGAACCTTGGTGCTAATTTCCCAACGGACCCAAAGCGAACAACGTTCCGTAATGGAGACACTTTGATAAAGACCATGTCCCCAACATCAAACTCAAGATCTGTCCTCCTCTAATCCGCATAAGATTTCTGCCTATCTTGCGCTGCTTTCATCCTTCTTCGAATCAAATCAATCTTCTCTGAAGTCTCTCTAATCATATCGGGCCCAAGTAAGATCTTATCCGTAGATTCCCACCAACATGTAGGTGAACGACAAGGTCGTCCGTAAAGAGCTTCGAAAGGTGCCATGCCAATGCTGGACTGAAAGCTATTATTATATGCGAACTCCACCAATGGAAGATACTCTTCCCATGTACCCCCAAAGTCTAGGATACATATCCTCAAAAGGTCCTCTAGAATACGATTCACCCTCTCGATTTGGCCGTCCGTCTGAGGATGATATGAGGTGCTCAAACATAACTGAGTCCCTACCACTTCTTGTAAGCTCCTCCCAAATTCGCTAGTGAAGATAGGATCGCGGTCGCTTACTATGCTAGAAGGAACACCATGCAAACGAACTATCTCTCGGACGTATACAGAAGCTAACCATGGAGCAGTCCTCTTACTCTTCACGGGAATAAAATGGGCGCTTTTAGTAAGTCTATCTACTATAACCCAAATCCCCGTATTACCCTTCCTTGATCTTGGTAATCCATCCACAAAGTCCATTGAGACACTTTCCCATTTCCATAGTGGAACCTCCAATGGGTGAAGCAACCCACCGGGTTTCTTTTGCTCCGCTTTTACTTGTTGGCACACCAAGCATCTAGCGACATGCTCGGTCACATCCCTCTTCATACCGGCCCAAAATAAAACTCGCTTCATGTCTTTGTACATCTTATCCCCGCCGGGATGAATGGTCATCTTCGAACGATGTGCATCAACAAGAATAGTCTTCCTCAAGTCCTCGTCTCGTGGTACACAAAGTCTACTATCCCTACGTAACCAACCCTTATCATCTAGGGTATACCTACGGAGATGGCTTGATGACTCCCTTCTTTTGAGCTTCTCCACTAACTCAACCAACTGTGGGTCGTCTCGCTGTGCCTCACCAATCCATCCCAAAAGCGTAGGTCTGACCTCCAAGGATGCTAGCAAACCGGGTACAAAGTCAACGGAAGGTCTAAAATCAAACATATAGATGAATTCTAAGTTTCGCCGTTCAACAAACAACGGACTCAAGGACAGCCTTTTCCTACTTAAGGCGTCTGCCACCACGTTACCCTTGCCAGGGGTATATGCTATTTCGAAGTCGTAGGACGCTAAGAATTCCATCCACCTTTGCTGTCTTAAATTCAAGTCCTTCTGAGAGAATAAGTATTTTAAAGATTTGTGGTCAGTGAATAATTCAAATTTCTCGCCAAGAAGATAATGGCGCCAAGACTTAAGCGCAAAACAATTGCGGCTAACTCTAGGTCATGCATGGGGTAATTCTTCTCATGCACCCTCAACTGCCTTCCACCATAGGCTATTACCCTACCCTCTTGCATTAAGACTGCGCCTAGACCTATCGCACAAGCATCGGTATAAACAGTAAACGGCTTACTCCCGTCTGGCAGCACTAAGACTGGGGCTGAAGTCAAAGCTCTCTTCAAACGTTGGAATGCATCATCACAATCTACGTCCCATGTGAAAACTAGGTTCTTCTTCGTCAAACGTGTTAATGGAGCTGATATCTTTGCGAAGTCTTTGATAAACTTCCTATAGTAGCCAGCCAACCCCAAGAAACTCCTTACTTCGGTAACATTTTTAGGGACCTTCCAATCTTGGATGGCCACTACCTTCGCGGGATCCACAGCTATCCCTTCTTTGGAAACCACGTGCCCTAAGAATCGTACTTCCTTCCTCCAGAAGTGACACTTCGAAAATTTATCTTTAAGATTCTGTGCTCGAAGGGTCTCCAACACTCCCCTAAGATGTAGGGTATGCTCTTCTTCGTCCTTAGAAAAGATCAAGATGTCATCTACAAAGACCACCACGAATTTATTAAGGTACTCCCTAAACACCCTACTCATCAAATCAACAAAGTATGCGGGGGCGTTTGTCAAACCGAAGGGCATCACTAGCCATTCATAGAAACCGTCCGGAGTCCTAAAGGCAGTCTTGTCTATGCTATCCTCAGCCACTCTCAACTGATGGAAACCAGTGGCTAAGTCCAACTGCGAAAACACTGAGGCGCCAACTAACTGATCGAAGAGATCGTCAATCCTCGGCAGTGGGTGTCTGTTCTTCTTAGTAAGCTTATTAAGTTCTCTATAGTCCACACAAAGTCTAAGGGACCCATCCGCCTTCGTGGCAAATACTACTGGAGCACCCCACTCCGATATACTACGTCTTATGAACCCCTTCTCAAGCAACTCCTTCACTTGCTTATTGAGTTCCCTCCTTTCACGAGGAGCCATGTGGCGTACTGGCAAAGATACTGGTTTTGCATTATCCACAAGATATATTCGAAAATCTATCTCCCGCTTCGGAGGCAAGCCCTTCACCTCCTCAAACACATCCGAGTATTATCGGATCACTCTAACAGATCGTAGATTCTCCACAAACGCGTCAAGCGATTCTAGATAACTTAGCATAACGGAATTTATGGGATTACAAAAGATTTCGAGAGTGTTGCCAAGGCGAGTCATGAGCCTAAATACTCTCCTTTCACAATCAAGAACGGCCCCATTTCTGGATAACCAATCCATTCCTAAAATTAGCCCGTAGCTCGTGAAGCCCAAAACATAAGCATCACATCTAAACTCAACGCTAAGTATAGAAATTTTCAAATCCAAACACACCATGGACAAATAAGCTGAGCCCCCAATTGGATTCGAAACAACTAAGGGATCCTCTACTAAACTGGTGTTTAAGTGCAGTGATTCAACTAATGATGTAGAGATAAACGAATGCGATGCGTCCGAATCGAATAAAGTACGAACAGGATGATCAAACAGAAAAACTAAGCTTTCAACAGAAATGGTTCTACCTCGTTCTTGCAACGGTGGGACCGCGAGAGCCTGAACTTGTCCCTTTGCCTGCCCTGGTGACATAAGAGCCTGCACCTGTCCTCCCGAGGTAGACCCTGCCCTCTGCCCCTACTTTGGGCAGTCCTTCACTAGATGTCCCGCTTCACCACAGTGAAAACAGCCAGTCTTCTTTTTCTTTCTGCAATCCTGGCTGAGATGGCCTGGTGTCCCACAGTTAAAGCATCTTTTCTTTCCTTTGCCATTATTGTCTTTACCACCCTTCTTGTTTTGCTGTTGTGGTTTCTTCTGATCCCCTTTCTTCTCGGGTGCCTTATTAGCATTAGCGCCTTTCTCTTGGTGCATGAGTGCCATGTCTACTAGCTTCTCAAAGGTGGCCCTCATAGGGATGTGGGTCATAGCCAACCCCTGCAATGGCTCATTCAAGCCATTAACGAACCTCAGAGCCTTCTTCTCCGGCGTGTTCACTAAGTCCAAGCCAAACCTTGCTAACTGATTAAATTTGTTGACATATTCTTTCACTGATGAGCTTCCTTGCTTTAATGTCAAGAACCTTTCCATATATAGATTCTCTTCTGCACTTGAGAGAAACTTTGCCTCAAACCTACGCCTGAAATCCACCCAAGAGTCAACAGGACGCTCCCCATTAGTGACCTCCCACCAAAACGAGGCCCCTCCCTTCATTAACCAAGCTGCTAATTTGACTTTCCTCCCTTCTTCTACTTCGAAGATTTCTAGCAATTCTTCCACCTCCTTAAGCCAATCTCTAGCTTCCACAAACGTTTCTGAACCTTGAAAAGGTTTTCCACCCATAGCCTTAAATTCCTTGCATGTCTTTGCAAAAGTATCAGCGCGAGAAGGGGGAGGAGGAGCGGGTGCAACTGGTGGTGGAGGAACATTGGCTGGACCTGCAGCGGCCCTAGCCTCTAATAACCTCCTATACCATCCTGGTATCGTTACACCCTCTAGAAGGTTAAGATCTTCAGCCATGCTGAAATGAAAAAGGAAAGATTCAAAATGGAGAATTCGAAAGATAAAGATATATGGCTATTGGGGATTATGTTTTTCATAAAAACTTTCCTCTTTAAATTACTCATCAAGACATGTTTTTGAAAATACTTCTTCCAAAAATACTTTAGAAAAATAGTTTTTCTAAAAAAATTATCTGTTCTCTCTGATACCACGTGTAACACCCCACGTCCATTAATGTCACTCACAAAGGGAATGCATTAACTTCCATGGAGGTTTTAAGTGAATATAGAACAGAAAAATTACAACAAGACAGATAATAAGTAGTACTTGGAAATCTAGAACTTTATTTCATTGCAGCGGAAATTAAACATGTTTGTTACATCATAAAACCATAAATCAGAGTCAAGTACAATATCCATCATGATAAAACAAAATACATAATCCCATTACATAAATAGCCATTAAAGAAGATAACAAGCTGGACTTTACTTCAACGGTCCAAGCTTTCCAAAAGAGAGATAAAGCAATCCAATCAAGCTCCACTAGAGCTGGGCCCACCCTGAGGACCTGGAGGGGGAAAAAGATAGAAATAGAGGGGGTCATACATAAAGTCTGGCGAGTATGATAATTCTAACAACACTATTATCAAAATAACTAGACTAAGGCATAAGCTGGAAAACAAGGAAATGTCTATGAACTATTGGGTACGGAAGAGCAGATAAAGATAATGTTAAAGGCACACCTAATTACTAACGAATAATTACTACACAGCACCACACCAGTCACCCTAAAAGTTGATCCCACATGCTTCACTTAGAAATTATATAAATAGCTTTGCGTACCCCTAGCTGACTACATAGGTGCCGCCTGCCCCTATCCCCGCTAGGTGTACCCCACTACCCACTTGCGATCGGCTCCATACTCGTAGATACCCGTGCTGGCCCCACAGTGGGGTGTATCACCCCCTAAAGTGGAAACCCGATACAACTTGAGGATGCACGGCTTATACCTACACGATGCAACAATGTCTTACCTACCAGCCCGGGTCCACACACGCATATGAAACCCGTTGGACTTGCGTTGCCACCGCTAACCCGTTTGGCCTCTTATAGTCAAGCCCAGTATGCGTGTCCCGTCCTCAACTTGGGTCGAGCCCACAAAGATACGTTTGGGTTACTGGTTGAAATGGGCCCCCACTATTTACCAAAAGCTATCCACCTACGCTTGTCCCCACTAGTATATCCCACTTAACCCTCTTCTTAGTCATGTTCATTTACATGTGTGTTTGGTTAAGTCTTACTAATTGTATTTCAAATGCCACTAAAGGCACTCACTAGATTCCTCATGCCACCCAAGGCACCTACTTAACCCCCATGTCCCACTTCACATGTTTATCTGGTTAAGTATTTCTTAATTCATTCAGGCCATAACCTCATAAAGACCTCTCACATTAGACTGACATTTATGGCAGCTGGATTAGCCGGGCGGGTCTGGGCAGTCTTACACCATAAAAGAGTCTAACCTCGTGTCTTTACAACTGTTATGCTTTAATTTGGGCCTAGGACCTCTCACATTGGGCTGACATTTGTGACTACTGGATTTGCCGGGCGGGTCCGGGCAGGTTTACGTCACAAATGAGTCCAACCTCGTGTCCTAAGCATTGATTAACACTTATAATCTTTTACCCCAGTTTTAAATATATCCCTATTCAAATCATTAATTAATTCCAATTTTAATGATGTCCATAATTGACTCAATTTTGGCCATCCACTTATGGTATACAAAATCATATCAGTTGCACCCCAATTTCTTAATATTAAATCCTTAATATTACCCCTACCCCACGTTATACGTTCGCTTATTCAACGCAAAATATATGTTAGACTCGAATAGTCTAACTCATAGCACAAAGCTAAATTATCACAACATATAGACAAATAAAATAGATCTAATCATAATAGGGGTGAAACTTGCATAAAACTACACATGTCATGGATCTAAAGGTGTCAACTTGTTTGGTTAAATGTCACAACTTACATAATATGATCATAACCCAAGTTCATGTATAAACTTGCATATGTGGTTTATGCAACATAATGATGGTGTGAACTAGCATCTAACACATAGAACTCACACATGTCATAGCATAATTCTAGATCTAAATAGATGTCATAATTCTAGATCTAAATAGATGTCATACAATATGTGAGATTATACATACTAATAAATCTAAACTTGCATAGGTACATGTGATTTATCATGTGAATCATCATAGCCCAAATATATATAATCAACATCATGATTCATAAGCTAACTACAACATAATAACATAATGGCTTTATAACATCGCAACTTAGCATAGAAACTTGCAACATATATAATATCATCATAGCATGATTTACAACATATAGGATATCATCATCACATAACATAGGATTTACAACATACATGATAGCATATGGTTTACAACAACATATATGACAATTCACATCATTTTCTTATGATCCATATCACATCTTAATCTAATTAGTTTGCTAATAATATTATTAAGATCATCATACTCACTATTAGAAAAGAAAGAGAGTCTTGATTTGCTTTAGTGTTGAGTAGAATTAGAGTTTTGATTAGCTTTCTTCCTTCTTAGTTGGCGGCGGCTACACTGAGTTCCATGGCGATGGCATGACGGCGGCTATTCTATTTTTCATGTGAATTTAGAGTGAGAGACTACCTAGGTATATATAGAGTTTAGGATTTATTTAGACCGTCAGATCAACTCAGAACTAACCTGAACCGTTAAATTAGCCAACTCAGCCCTAATGACACATCAGCAGCTCAAGATTGGGCTCTGCCAAAACCTGGCCGACTGGACCAGGTCGACACCCAAGTCGACTGCGCAGTCGACCTGGTCCTAGGGGTGTCGACTGCCCAGTCGACCTGGGGTGCTGGGCGGGAAATTTCCCGCCTGGCCTGTTTGACTTCGAATTTTGAATTTTGAATTTTCTGAAACTTCCGATGGCCATATCTCCTTCATACGAAGTCCAAATCACGCAAACTCGTACTCTATTTCAACCAGAATTCCGAGACGAACATAATGGCGCAACCCGTTTCCCACAATTCTCACGTCTGAGATTAGTTATTCTTTAATTTGTGAATATTAATATTAACAGAATTACGGGGTGTTACACCTATTATTTAATTTTTTCATTACCGCAACTCAAGTTTACAATAGGTAGTTATCATTCCTCCATTACTTTGTCATTAATTTTAAATTTGACTTAACCCTTCCTTTTACTTAACCCGTTACCTAAACTTTACCCAATTCAATTAATTCATAAATACCATTGCGGATCCCATTTGGTTAAGCATATCTAAACTTTTGTTTCACATGTCCCCTGTGTTCCCTTTATTATGGTTTCCATGTTTTGCACTTGTCTTTCTATGGTTAAGTCTACCTTAGTCGTGTTTTACATCACATGTCTTACAATGGTTAAGTATGCCTTAGTCATGCTTTACATGTCACTTATACAACCCACTTAACCCCCTAACCATACCCATGTCTCCCACATGTCTTATTATGGTTAGTATTTCTTAATTCATTTATTACGTTGTAACGATGTATGGCCTCTCACATTAGACGTCCGTTTGTGGTTGCTGGATTTACCGGGAGGTTCCGGGCAGACTCACACCACAAATACGTCTAACCTCGTGTCATAAACCATTACGCCTCTAGTTCTTGCCGTTGACCTCTCACATTAGACGTCTGCTTGTGGTTGCTGGATTTGCCGGGAGGTTCCGGGCAGTCTTACACCACAAACGCGTCTAACCTCGTGTCATAGGCTTTTATTGACATTCATCTTTCACCCAAATCCCAAATTCATGTCATGTGTTCCTAATTCAATTTAATTACAATTCATATTTATGCCTAACTCTAGCTTGTCATTAACTATGCCAATATAATAGTTAGCCTGATTTCATATTACCCAAATTATCAATTTTAGCCAAATTCACAAATTCAATGTTGCTCAAACCCAAACATGTCAATTTCTAATGTAAATTATCTCAATTTATTCTTATGCTTATAATCTCATTAATAGGTTACGCCTGTTACTCCAATTCAACTTATAGTTTAAACCCCCAATCCCGTAATATTAGATTTGAAATAAATCACCTTTTCCCAATTCTATCCACATTCAATAATTCCGTAGAATTTACATAATTTCATGTTAACATCATAAAATCATAATTCATGGTTATGTGCTATTTACATTCCCAAATCATACCCAAATATCCATTATGGATTATACTCCAAAATTCCTAATTATTCCAATATTTGCAATAATAATTGCTATGCCACAATCCCCAATTTTCAGATTATAATTCAAAATTGCATAAAACATATTATGCCCCAATATTTTTATATTTCAACCGTACGTGTGTATAATAAGATTTCGTCTAGGTTCGAGATAACCTAGATCCAAAATAAAAAGGGGAAGGATAATAAAAGAGCGATTATTATAACATGAATCTTATATTGAATTAATAACTGGGGAAATGATGAACGATCATAATACCATTATACAAAATTTTATTGTAATCCCACTCATCCTGAATGGATTGGAGAAATAAATGATTCGTTGTTGATGTAAAAACATTGATCTAACGTTATTATTTGATTGTTGGTTAAGAGCATGAATTGTTTGGTGAAAAACTTCGCTACTTGATCTGATTTAACTTCAAAGTTGATGAAGAGTTTGCAATTTCAATTTAGAGTTTTGAGGTGGCGGTCATGTTTGTTTGAGGTTTGGCGGCATGGAGGTGTCATAGAGGATTTGTTATGAATTAGGTTAGGTCTTTCTATGTTTTTATAGGCATAGAGAGCGTTTTAGAGCCCTTAGATTGACCTAGAAGCCATCAGATTCGCACAGCACATCAAAACACGTCATAGGAAGCTTCTGCAGCAAAAATTTCGCTCTAGGTCGACATAGGTCGACCTCCGCAAGGGGTAGGTCGACACCTTGGTCGACCTCCCCCTTGGGAGGTCGACCTCTTGGTCGACCTGGGTGTATTTTTTTCTGCTTGAGCTAGTTGATTTTCTGAATTTTTCTGAATCTTCCAGAGGCCATAACTCTTTCATACGGAGTCCGATTTTCAAAAACTTGGACTCTATTTCATGTAGAATTCCGAGGCAAACACAATGTTGATGTCCATTTTACTTAATTCCTGATATTTAAATTAAGTATCTTTATTTTATTGTCTTCTCTGTCATATACACTGTCATTTAATTAATCTTTTCTTCATATGTTAATTAATTTTCATTATGCACCACCATTACCTACCTATTTATGCATAAATACATATTTGTACATTTTTAATTATATTAAAAATGCAAGGTGTTACAGAAGAAGTATCATTGGCCATGATGACCAACCAATGAATCAACCGTAAAGATGATCAAATCTCTTTCGAGTTGAAGAAAAGATCGATCGATGGATGTTAAGCTTTAATAACGCTCAGATACCAAGAAAGAAATAAAGAACAGCGGAGGCAACATTGAAGAAAAGATTTATTATTTCATAATTGTAATGAAGACTGATACAAATTGTATAAAGTGGAATTCTCTATTTATAATAATGTAAAGTAGAATAAATGGTTCAGCCCATATATAAAACAAAAGGAAAGATGTAAAAGTAGGCAAGTGCATGTGACCGTTGTATAGGCTATATGCGGTAATATTTGATACTGAAATATATTGTACACGCAAGATTTCCTTTTGTCACATCTTTCCTTTATTAGTGTAAGTGACCGTTGTACTGGCTATATGCGGTAATACTTGATATTGAAATATATTGTACATGCAAGCTTTCCTTTTATCGCATATTTCCTTTTGTCATATCCACGAACACAAATCAATCAAAGCCGAGAAAATGAGGAAACAAAATCTGGCAACAAATCAGTCAAGTATATTGTGAAATCAGAGAGCATAAGGGTTTATCTATAACCCTATATATGCTACACAATTCATCACAGGTATACTAATCAAAACCACAACGAATTGAAGAGCAAAAAGGATTCAAAATCAAAAACTATTCACACGGTTTCATTTGAGAGAGTTCTCAAGCCGATTGACAAAGCAATCCACAAGTTTGCTCAAGCTTCAGAGAATTGAATCACTCGTATTCAACAAGTCGGTTTGGAGAATGCTGGAAAAACCCTAGAATTGATCGGCCGACATTTAATTTGGGGCAAAGCTTTCAAATGTAGAAATAATAAAAAGGTCAGCTATAATTTTTATAAAGGGGATAACCCTTGTTTTTAATACTATGGTTTTAAAATATTAGGCTTTGTTTTGGTTTTATTTTTGTTTTTGTGTTTTATTTTTTCATTTGTAAACCGATCCAGTCAGTTTTCTAGTTTTGTCTGCAAAAACTAGGTCGTCTAGTATAGGATTTTAACTAGTAGTTTTCTAGTGTCTGTAATAACTAGGAGTTTACTAGTATCTGTAAAAACTAGATTATACTAGTTACGAGTTTGTAGTTAGGGGAAAATATGATCTAGGAGATATAGATCAGTCTAGGGTTTTGAGCGTTGTATTAAATAGGAGTAGTGTTTGCGAGTTTACAGGTTTGTAAGGGGGATCTGTTTTAATACCTAGTAAAAATCTAAGAAATGCAGTAGTAGGCAGGGTTTGCCGAAGCTGGGTAAAAATTGTGTTATTTACTTCTGCATTTATATTCTCTGTTATTATTTGTGTTATAATCTGTGTTCAATAATTTTTAATATCTCATATTAATTCAATAAACACTATTCACCCCCTCTAGGGTTAACTATGTCCAACAAGTGGTGTCAGAGCCTGGTATTTTTCATTAACTCAAGAGTAATGGTGTAACATCCCGGAACTTCTGAACCAATTTAAAATTTTATTTTAACTGTTTTAAAGGATTTTGAATATTTAAATGATTTATTTGAAATAATAATGACAAAAAATTATTTAAATCGAAGTTATAACGAATAAAATTATGTTAATTATAAAACGAGCCTGAAATGGATTAGAACCTGTTTAATAATATCTTTCTAACGAATGTAAGAAACTGAGATTTCATAATATAAATTGTAAGTTATGTCCAGTTTAAAATTTAGAATAGTAGCTGTGGAATATATATATATATATATATAATATATATATAACCCTTAAAAATAGTCATTTTGCAAACGACCTCCGCTTTCGATGAAACCACTTTTGTTGGATCCAAAATATCAAATTATTGTTAGATTCCAATTTTCATAATTTTTGGAATTAATATGTGAGCGTAGTGAATTTAAACGTGTTTTGTCAATTTCAATTGAATTTAATCGACTAGAAAATAACCGTTCTTCAAACGGTCTCCAAATTCGACGAAATTAGTTTTATTAGGACCATATCATCAAAACACAGCTAGATTTATTTTTATGGAATTTTTGGAGTCAGTATGTGGCCTCGGTAAATTAAAATGTACGTTGAAATCGATTTTGAACGTTATATTAATTTATATTTTAATTTAAAGAAAAACTGATCGAAACAGCCGAAGTGGCTTACGAAACATATCCCATTGTGTCTGGAATGGGGGTACTTAGCTAGGGTGGACAGTCGTTGGGTTCGTTTTGGAGTTCGGATTGATAAACTTCAATTTTGACAAATAATAGAATTGAATATTATTTAATAAAGGCCATAAATAGCCTTGGATTTCCGAAACCCTAATTTATTTGCCTGCGCCGCTCTTTCAAAACCAAAGGCCAGAATACTCTATTTTAAATCTTTAATCACAAGCAAACCACATTGATTTAGCTAATGAATCATAAACGAAAATCGAAGAGATTTTCTCAAGCTTCATTTCCATAAGGCTGTGATTGAAAACCGTGAAGTATTTTACTTGGATTTGATGCTGAAACATGTTGGCTTTAGACTCGATTTACGAGACCAAGGGGAGTTTGAACGGGGCGTGGGTCCTGGCGCTGGAAGAGGAAGCAACGGCGATGGCGGCGGCGGGTTCTGATCGGCTCCAGAGTGCTTCGTTCTGCGTACGGCGAGGAGAGATGATGGCAAAGTTGGGTGCGAGTTCGGTACAGGTCTATAGAACGAGGAGGAAGAGAAATTAGCGGCCAAAATTTTGTAATTAAAACTATTTAGGTGATTAGGGGAAAATGGTCATTAACCCCCTTTTTCGCTTTGTTTTATTTTGACTTCAAATTGAAACCGCTGTAACTTATGCAAATGAAAACGAAATCGAATGATTTCAGGTGCATTAGAATCGTGGAAACAAACACTACAACATGGTACTGACTAGAACTGAAACAGAAGCCATTTCGATTTTTGATAAAATTAAACATCTGTTTAATTTTACTAAAAACAATTGTTATTAAAACGATTTCTGAATCCGATCAAGGTGAGAACTCCTTCCCACTCAAAATTATATTTTATCATGTTATTATATTCATGTATAAAAAAAATATAGAATTGCCCATGTAGATTTTTATCAGTTTAATCATTATAAATTGTATACGGTGCTCGTTAGATCACCTCCCTCGTCCACAAACCATAGACAATTTAAATTGACTGAATTGTGTGTTGTTTGTGATGTTGAGATAATTAACATATGAAAAATAATGTTAACATTAATGTGGTAGTTGGAGTTAAATTTTAAATATCCATTTATAATTTAAACAGTGAAAAATTGGCTAATTAGAAAAATAATTCGAACCGAATTAGAATTGGTTAAATTTATTAACCAATGATTTATTTAAACAAATTGTTGTTGTTTGAAAACCCCACACGGGTATTGGGATGATATTTGACACACACTAATCCCAATATTTGGTTGTATGGCAGTCGATAGGTTAACAGTCTGTGTTGAGCGTAATGCTTATACAGTTGTAAATTGCACTCTTGATGATGTTTGATTTGCGAAATGATTATTTATCATTATTGTGAATACATGCGATGTATGAAATCCATATCGCATTCTGATTCAGAAGTAAAGAATATTTTTAAGTAAAGAATAATTTTAAATAAAGATTATTTTTAATTAAAGAAAATTTTAAAGTAAAGAATATTTTAAATAAAGAATCTTTTAAGATAAAAGATATTTTAAAATAACGAATATTTTAAAAACAATATCCAGTGAAGAATAAAATTATGATTTTGATGTCCAATTTTGGATGGACACAAAAATATGAAGCCGAGTTAAGTATAGAAATGCCATTTAAACCCGAATGGGTTTATCGATCGATTTTATTCATTTTATAATGAATATCAAAAAGAAGTGATTTCAAAATCTAATATTTTGAAAATATTATCATTTTAATATGATAAAAATATAGAGTATTCAATTTTGATTTAAAATTGAAAATGGAGTTGAAATCGTTTTAAAACGAATTTATAAATATTTTATAAAATCCGTTTTAAAAGGAAATCGATGAAATATATAATATAATATATATATATATATATATATATGTATATGTATATATTAATATATATTGGCCTGAATAGAACGATCCACGCAGTGACCGTTCGCGAATTTCGACCATTAACTTCAAATTGATGTAAAGGGAGATCCGACCGTCGGATTCTCCTAAAACCGGAATCGTTGGGTTCGTATCGAAAAGAGCTTTCCAATGAATATAAGAGATTCAAAATCTAGCGGTTGGATTTGGAATTATGTCCAAATCAAATTTGGAAAAGGTCGTTATGGATGCAGTTCGATGGCCGTTATTGGAAACCGACTGTACGGGCCTTGATAAAATTATTAAAAATATGGAAAAAGTATGGTAAATCATAATAAGTGATTTGGAAAGATTTTGGATGAAAAATTCCATATTTGAAAAGATAAAAATACATTTTTATCAAAATGAACTGGTTATTAACCAGAATAATAATCCTATGTTTTTAAATAAAATAAATTGGATTTTGGGTTTGTCGTGAATGGTGTCTTAAATAACACTGTTCTTAAACCCAATTGAGAAAAGGTTAAATATTTTAATTAAGACTTATATAAATTTACCAATTAATTAATATTTAATTGGAACTGAAATGAAAGTTGATTGTGGGTTTATCGTGAACTGTGTTTTAAATGACATTTGTTCTTTAACCCAATTGACAGTGAAAATATAATTTGGAATTCATAAATCTTTTATTAAGATTTAAATGGAAATTTTCCAAATTAAAGTTTTCCAGTTTAATATATTAATTTGGAATTGAATGGAAATTGATTGGCTAATAATTGAGATGAGCTTCTGTGAATGAAGACCGCTACTATTTATGGAATTTTAAAAGGCCTTGCCGCTATTCCATTTATATTATTGGTCTGATATGGGAATTTATATCGATTATATACTGTTATGATTTCTGTTTAGATTCAATTTTGATGGAAGATGATTTTGGGTTTATCGTGAACAATGTTTTGAATAACATTTGTTCTTTAACCCAGTTAAAGACAAGATTTAGTTCCTAAACTTGAACAATCATTAAATAGTGATTTTTGAGATTAAAATTGAACTAGAGTTTTATTGAGTCTTTAATTAGATTAGAATGAGATAGTTAAATTTATCGAATTCATGAAATGATTGAGAATGGGGTACCACCAGTTTTACTCCAGGCGATAGTTAAATCTTTAATTAGGTTTGAACGTGAAATGGTAATTAAATTTACCGATATCACAGTGTGTGTTAGATATGGAGTACAACCAGTTTTGCTCCATGAGATGAATAGGTTGGGATTGGGATAATAAATAATAAATGATAACTTCGGTAAGGATCACTAATCCCGACTAGTGGATAAACCTTAATTTGGTTTAGAATTGATAAAAGATAAAATAAATCTTTTGAAAATTATATTCAAAAGAAGATTAAAGAATAAATTTAAAAGAATTTATCTTTGATAAAATTAATGGGAACCTTTCCCTAATAATGTGAATATTTTATTAAAAGAATAATCTGAATTGGAATGAGGCGTATGATGTGTTTTTATAGCACTTGATATTGATTATAAAATACGCGAGTTATTCGGAAAGACCGGGTTTAACCCATTTTAAATAATTACTACGACGATTAAAAGTCAACAACGAAGACGGTGGTTGAAGACCGGAGATCTTCACATCGTTTGGATGATTACTGATATCTTGATTGGGCTGTACACTTAAGACAAGGTAATAAGTGGGTATCGTCCAGACGTACTTGGAGATTGACGGATATGCGAGGACCTTTCTCATGTATTGGACATATGGGATGATGAATAAGGTGCCTCCGGTTTTGTTCAGACCCAGAACGGACTTGTAAATGGATGTGTGTCTGACATTGGATTTCATTATGTGCTAATTGATTTCTATTGAATATATATCTGTTTGGTGGTGGAGAATTTATTCTCTTGCTTAACACCCTTCTCTGAGACATACGAGCTTAGAGGTTATATATTGATAGATATCAGTTGTATGGTGTAACGACTCGTATTTTCAACTATATAATAATTAATTAATTAATATAGTGATTTAGGGGATTTAATGGTCGTTAATAAAATTATATTGAATATTTAATTAAATTTAATAATTAAATAATATATTTAATTTCTGAAATAGTCAGAAATAGTGGAATTCACAATATGGTGTGAACTAGATCATCTGTGATATTTAATTCAGTCATGAGTTGAATTATATTAATGAATATATTATATAAACGAAGTTTGAACGTATAATTATATTATAATTAAAATCGAGCTTGAAATGGCGCGGCAGTTCGCAATTTGAACTTCAACTGAATGTACAGAATTCGTTTTAAGCCGAATTTCTATGAAACAAGAAACGTTAGGAGCTGGTGAAGTATATTTTTCTAATGGAAGAGAAAAATCGAGATTTCGTCGTGTAGATTTTGACTTATGTCCAAATCAAATTTTAGAAAAGTCGCTGTGGAATTCCTTTATAATTTATATCGATTTATAAAAGGATTTAAAAATAAATCGAATATCGATATAACTCTGATGATGAAATATCGAGTTGTAAATCCATATATATGTATTCTGGAGCCGTATGGTATTCTATTGTGAATATATACGATAATATAAATTTATTTATATTTAATTTAATTGTTTTTAAATATATTTATATATTTAAAAGGGTTATTTAGAGCTTAAAAAATAGCCAGTTTTTCAAACGACCTCGAAATTCGATGAAACCAATTTTTTTGGATTCGTAATGTCAAATTATTGCTAGATTTCAATTTCCTGATTTTTGAAGTCAGTATGTGGCCGTGGGTGATTTTAATGTGAAAAACAGTCGATAAATTCGACTTTAAAATACGTTGTGCGGGCAAACGAAGTCGGAATTCGACGAAACCAGTTTCGTTGGGACTGTAATTTCGAACTGTAGGTGCATGTCCATTTTCGTGATTTTTGGTTATCGTATGTGATTATAGGAATTTCAAAGGACAGATAAAAACAACGGTTGACTAAAATTTAATATAAAAATCGAATATAAAAATCTACTTAATACCCTATAAATACTCCTTAAGTTTTCTAACCTAGAAAAAAATTCATTTCACGGTCAATAGAAATTTCCGCCCTCACTTTTCCTCCTCTTTTTAACTAAACGCGAGATTAGAAATTCATATCAAATAAAATAAAATTCCTAAATTCTTGAAGCATATATTATTGGATTCCTCAAAGGGTTCTCGTTGTTCCTACGCTAGTTTCCGTGAGTGCGATGTTGTTCATATTTCAGAACAACGAATTAGGGTTCGTACTTTCATGGAAATCATGAAAAGGTGGACCACTGCAAGTGTGGCATTGGATTTCAGGTGAGGAGGCGAGCTCGGTGGGGTAAATTGGTGAATTCCGGTGTTGTTTTGGTCGTGGGTTCCTGCACGGAGTAGTTCGACACCCTTCAACGCAAGTTGGAGCAGGTGATCGAGTTCTTTGTTTTGGGTATAGGATGGAAGAGGAGAGGACAAGGAGTTTAATGGTGTTTGCTATTTTGTGGTCCGTGGATTGTTGATGGAGCGACGGGGAGGTTTAGAAGCGGAAATGGCCAATTGAGGTTTGGAAGTCGTGCTTTTCCTGAATGACTCGAGGTAGTGATGAATCATATAAGATTGAAGAGGGAAGGAACAGAAGTTAAAGGGTGTTATCGGTTTGTGAAATGGTGGAATGTGGTGTAAGTTTGAGGGGATGATTTTTCGGTAATGGCATTTCTGGTGCGCTGTTGAATCGGTGGAGAAGATATTTTGGGGGAGGAGATTTAAAACGGGTCTGGATTTCTCAATGAAATGGGTTGACTAGGTACTTGGGCCGACAGTTTTGGGGTGAGCCCAATTCAAAATGGAAATGGAATTTTATTGTTTATATGATTATCTAAATTGTAAAAATCATAACTTGACCATACATTATCAGAATTAGACGAAACAAGATCCGACAGGATCGTATGGACGGACACTACCCAATGGAACTGACGGGGAGCGAATCGAAACTCGTTACAATTTATAGCAAAATAAATTGTCCGTTTTAATCAAGAGATGGTTATCGTTATTAACGATGATCGTCCAATGTGAGTAAAACTCACCAACTCTGAACAGTTATATTTTTATAACGTATTCTTAGAACTGATAATTATCTGTTGATTGCTGTGTGTTAACTGTTTGGTTGAATTGCTTGTGTATTGGTTGAAATTATAGATAACGATATAGATATAAATCGTTAATCAAATATTGATTTTGCTTAGCATAATATTTCATATTGAAATGAAATCAATGTTAATTATATTGTTTAACATCTGTGATGCAGGGAAACATGTCGGAGGAATCCAACTGGATTCCTCAACATTTATTTACTGTTTTTCATATATATTGTGATATATGATGTGATATACAATCTTTTGTTGATTGTGTGTGAATGGGTGATAATGAGCAGTTATATGGTATTTGAAACACCATAAGAAATACTGGAATATACAAAAGGGATTTTTCAAATTGTATATTAAAATATAAATTATATTTGTAAATCAAATATAATTGAATTGGAAATATCTGTTAAACAAATATAAAGGAAATTATTTGTGAAAACAATTATAAAGGAAATTATTTGTGAAAACAATTATAAAGGAAATTATTTGTGAAAACAAATATAAAGGAGATAATTGTAAAATATTTACAAATAGAAGTATAAAGGAAATATTTATTTAGGAAATAAATAGAATTGAAAAGAAATATTTATTTAGAAAATAAATAGAAAGAATAAAGAAATATTTATTTGTTTAAATAAATAGAATTGAAAAGGGAATATTTATTTGTTAAACGAACAAAATAGAAAGATGAATATTTGTAAAACATTTACAAATAAAATAGAAAGATAAAGGAATTATTTGTTTACCCAATAAATAGATTATAAAAGGAATATTTATTTGGAAAATAAATAGAATAATTATAAAAGAAAATAATTATAAAATCAAGGGATTTATAAAAGGGAATTTATTTATAAAATCAAAGGATTTTATAAAGAGGAATATTTATTGGGATAATAAATAAAATCATATAAAGGAAATTTACTTAGAAAGAAAATAGATGGGTAAAACGAATATTTACTTAGAAAGTAAATAGAATTATATAAAGGAAATATTTATATGAAATAAATATAAACAAATATAATAGGAAACATATTGCAAGACAATTATAAAAGGAAAAATATTTGTGAAAAGGAATAAAAAGAGAATATTTGTGAAACAAATAAAAAGGGAAGTATTCTATAAAATGAATAGAATTTTATAAGAAGGATATTTATTTGAAAAATAAATAGAATTCAAGAAAGGAAATATTTGTTGATATTGTCCCATTCGGGAAGCGGTTGTTGATCCCAACCGTTGGTGATATACATTCGATACACTCAAGCGAAATGAGTGGTCGGTCATGTGTGGCCGGGTTGCAAGATGTTCTTGTTGAACCCAGTGTATTCCTCTCTAGAGATACACTAGCGAAAGGTGGTTCCATACCTTGTCATAGTTGGAAATCCATTACCCAATACGTGCTTGCGATTTTGATTGTATACTATATATGTAGAACGTGAGATGAAAGCGTTTCTGCTAGATGATTATTATATTGTGGTTGATAGACACTATTATAATATCAAGGATTTTGATATAAAGATTAAATTTGGATTCTCATAAGGGAAAAACCTGTTCCGTTATACGGCGTAGTCTTATGAGATATCATTTACTTGCTCAAACTGTTTTAAGCTATTTTACTCATACCAGTCCCATGACTGATCCGGAGTTTATTTTGTTTTGTTTTCCCTAAACTCTTGGGTGCCCAATTTTGTACGGGCAGTCAAGTAGTCAGGATTTTTACAGATATACTTGGAGGGCTTGGAGCAGGAGGCTTCAGGATTATTTAGCTATAGTTATTTCCGCTGTGTTATAAGTGTTGTACTCTGATAATGTTATTGTATACATATACTGATTTTATTTCAAGGATATGTTATCTATTATATGTTATTCGTTCCGTTGTGAGGTTCATGTTACTCTGATGTTGTGTTCTTCTTCTTCTATTCTAAGTTTCTATCTTATCTATTCTCACCCTCTAACTTCTTTCTATTAACTTTCCAGTTATTTTGGATCCTTGGATGTTCGATATGTGTTGTATATCGGATAACCAAGATCGCCTTTTTCCGGGTCGCTACAGTTGGTATCAGAGCTTAAGGTTAAGTTATTACCTTGGCTCTGTGGTGTGACTTAGTAGATATGGGGTTAGTAATACCCTAAATTGAGTTGAGTGTATATATACGAGAGGGCGTATTTGTTATTTGATCTAAAAATGGTTTTATATTGCGTAGATTTATTGTTCGAGTTGTTTATGAGTTCTGATCGATCAGTTTGATCCACTGTATCGGTAGGAGTTTCTAAACACTCGAATACGATGGGTCGACACGATATATTTTGAAAAGAGGGTAAATGAAATAAATTTTCCCAAATTATATCCTGATATAGAGAAAATATATATATTGGATATATTGGTTGTTATTATAATCAAGTAAGATTATAAATTAAATGGTTATGTAATTAACTAACCAGAATTCATATAAGTGAAATATGTGAAATCAGATGAATAAAATCGAAATTAAAATCTGAATTGAAATTAAAATCCTGGAAATGGGAAAAGTGTTGTAAATGAATTTGGATTGAATATATGAGAATTTTTAAAATCCTGGGAGATTTTAAATTGTTTTGAGAATGATATTTGGAATTGATTTCAAAATGGAAAGGTTTAAATATGAGTTTTAAAAAGTGATATAGTATTGAACTCACTTTGATAGCTGGGAAATAACTCTGATGATGATGGCCACATCATCAGTGTTCATTTTCAAGTTCTAAGTAACGGATTACTACCAAAGATTTTGTTTTTTGAATTGTTTTGAGAAAAACAAGTTGTTTTGAATCCTGAAAAGGAAAATTGATTTTTGAGAAAAGCAAAGCTGTTTGAAACTCCCAGGAAGAAAAATTATTTGAATTAAAAACAAAATTTAAATAAAAATTTGTGAAAACAAATTGAGATTAAATTAAATCTAGTTAAGTGAAAATTGAATTGAATAGAATGATATCAGGAAAAATTTGTTCTTGAATAAAATTGGATTGTCGAGATAATAATCTAAAATGAAAATTGGATTGGGAAGTTAAATCGAGAATGGAACTCGAATTTGAAGTGGAATTTGACTTGAGTATAAGCAAATTATTTGGTTTGAGAATGAATTGATGGGAGTTTGATTAGGAAAACATTTGAATTAACGTCAGATGGAAGTGATAAAGTTGATATGTCCGACAAAAAGGTACAAGTTTATATTTCATATGGTATGAGATTTTTATGAGCCGATTGGCAAGCCGCTTGGTTGTTTGATTTTCTTTTGGGTTGGAGATGGCCCAGAGAGGCGAGTTGTAGTTTGACCTATTGACCAGTACAAAGGAGGTGCTGGCGAAATTTTTCGAAAAGTTAAGGTGTTAGAAAATTTTCAGGATTTTTGAAAATTTTCGTAGATGAGAATTAATTAATATTTAATTGAAAGGAAATTGCTTCAGTGGAAACTGAAGTTAAGAAGTGAACAAATAAGTTCTACTCAGTTAACAGGGTTTGGTTTCTACCTTAGCAATTTTGAGGACGAAATTATTTTAAGTGGGGAAGAATGTAACGACCCGTATTTTCAACTATATGATAATTAATTAATTAATTAATTTATATAGTGGTTTAGGGGATTTAATGGTCGTTAATAAAATTATATTGAATATTTAATTAAATTTAATAATTAAATAATATATTTAATTTCTGAAATAGTCAGAAATAGTGGAATTCACAATATGGTGTGAACTGGATCATCTATGATATTTAATTCAGTTTAGAGTTGAATTATATTCACGAATATATTATATAAACGAAGTTTGAATGTATAATTATACTATAATTAAAATCG
The DNA here is from genome assembly GCA_030737875.1 of Allium sativum. NCBI lineage: Eukaryota > Viridiplantae > Streptophyta > Magnoliopsida > Asparagales > Amaryllidaceae > Allium > Allium sativum. Next base: position 450,036,421 of record CM060919.1, read on the forward strand.
AGCTAGAAATGGCGCGGCAATTCGCGATTTGAACTTCAACTGAATGTACAGGATTCGTTTTAAGCCGGATTTCTGTGAAACAAGAAATGTTAGGAGCTGGTGAACTATATTTTTCTAATGGAAGAGAAAAATCGAGATTTCGTCGTGTAGATTTTGATTTATGTCCAAATCAAATTTTAGAAAAGCTGCTGTGGAATTCCTTTATAATTTATATCGATTTATAAAAGGATTTCAAAATAAATCGAATATCGATATAACTCTGATGATGAAATATCGAGTTGTAAATCCATATATATTTATTCTAGAGTCGTATGGTATTCTATTATGAATATATATGATAATATAAATTTATTTATATTTAATTTAATTGTTTTTAAATATATTTATACATTTTAAAGGGTTATTTAGAGCTTTAAAAATAGCCAGTTTTTCAAACGACCTCGAAATTCGACGAAACCAATTTTATGTGATTCGTAATGTCAAATTATTGTTAGATTTCAATTTCCAGGATTTTTTAAGTCAGTATGTGGCCGTGGCCGATTTTAATGTGAAAAACAGTCGATAAATTCAACTCTAAAAATACGCTGTGTGGGCAAACGAAGTCGGAATTTGACGAAACCAGTTTCGTTGCGACCGTAATGTCAAACTGTAGGTGCATGTCCATTTTTGTGATTTTTGGTTATCATATGTGATTATAGGAATTTTAAAGGACAGATAAAAACAACGGTTGACTAAAATTTAATATAATAATCGAATATAAAAATCTACTTAATACCCTATAAGTACTCCTTAAGTTTTCTAACCTAGAAAAATTTCATTTCACGGTCAACAGAATTTTCCGCCGTCACTTTTCCTCCTCTTTTTAACTAAACGCGAGATTAGAAATTCATATCAAATAAAATAAAATTCCTAAATTCTTGAAACATATATTGTTGGATTCCTCAAAGGGTTCTCGTTGTCCCTATGTTAGTTTCGTGAGTGCGATGCTGTTCAAATTTTAGAACAGCGAATTAGGGTTCGTATTTTCATGGAAATAGTGAAGAGGTGGACCACCGCAAGTGTGGCATTGGATTTTAGGTGAGGAGACGAGCTCGGTGGGGTAAATTGTTGAACTCCGGTGTTGTTTGGGTCGTGGGTTCCTATACGGAGTAGTTCAATACCGTTCGACGCAAGTTGGAGCAGGTGATCGAGTTCTTCGTTTTGGGTATAGGATGGAAGAGGAGAGGACAAGGAGTTTAATGGTGTTTGCTATTTTGTGGTCCGTGGATTGTTGATGGAGCGACGGGGAGGTTTAGAAGCAGAAATGGCCAATTGAGGTCTGAAAGTCGTGCTTTTCCTGAATGACTTGAGGTAGTGATGAATCATATAAGATTAAAGAGGGAAGGAACAGAAGTTGAAGGGTGTTATCGGTTTGTGAAATGGTGGAATGTGGTGTAAGTTTGAGGGGATAATTTTTTGGTAATGGCATTTCTGGTGCTCTATTGAATCGGTGGAGAAGATATTTTGGGGGAGGAGATTTAAAACGGGTCCGGATTTCTCAAAGAAACGGGTTGACTAGGTACTTGGGCCGACAGTTTTGGGGTGAGCCCAATTCAAAATGGAAATGGAATTTTATTGTTTATATGATTATCTAAATTGTAAAAATCATAACTTGACTATACGTTATCAGAATTAGACGAAACAACATCTGACAGGATCGTATGGACGGACGCTACCCAATGGAACTGACGGGGAGCGAATCGAAACTCGTTACAATTTATAGAGAAATATATTGTCCATTTGAATCAAGCGATGGTTATCGTTGTTAACGATGATCGTCCAATGTGAGTAAAACTCACCAACTCTGAACAGTTATATTTTTATAACGTATTCTTAGAACTGATAATTATCTGTTGATTGCTGTGTGTTAACTGTTTGGTTGAATTGCTTGTGTATTGGTTAAAATTATAGATAACGATATAGATATAAATCGTTAATCAAATATTGATTCTGTTTAGCAGAATATTTCATATTGAAATAAAATCAATGTTAATTATATTGTTTAACATCTGTGACGCAGGGAAACAGGTCGGAGGAATCCAGCTGGATTCCTCAACATTTATTTACTGTTTTTCATATATATTTTGATATATGATGTGATATACAATCTTTTGTTGATTGTGTGTGAATGGGTGATAATGAGCAGTTATATGGTATTTGAAACACCATAAGAAATACTGGAAAATACAAAAGGGATTTTTCAAATTGTATATTGAAATATAAATTATATTTGTAAATCAAATATAATTGAATTGGAAATATTTGTAAAACGAATATAAAGGAAATTATTTGTGAAAACAATTATAAAGGAAATTATTTGTGAAAACAAATATAAAGGAGATAATTGTAAAACATTTACAAATAGAAGTATAATGGAAATATTTATTTAGGAAATAAATAGATTTGAAAAGAAATATTTATTTAGAAAATAAATAGAAAGAATAAAGAAATATTTATTTGTTAAATAAATAGAATTGAAAAGGGAATATTTATTTGTTAAACAAACAAAATAGAAAGATGATTTTTTGTAAAATATTTACAAATAAAATAGAAAGATAAAGGAATTATTTATTTGTCCAATAAATATATTATAAAAGGAATATTTATTTGGAAAATAAATAGAATAATTATAAAAGAAAATAATTATAAAATCAAGGGATTTTATAAAAGGGAATTTATTTATAAAATCAAAGGATTTTATAAAGAGGAGTATTTATTGGGATAATAAATAAAATCATATAAAGGATATTTACTTAGAAAGTAAATAGAAGGGTAAAACGAATATTTACTTAGAAAGTAAATAGAATTATATAAATGAAATATTTGTATGAAATAAATATAAACAAATATAATAGGAAATTTATTGCAAGACAATTATAAAAGGAAAAATATTTGTGAAAGGGAATAAAAATGGAATATTTGTGAAACAAATAAAAAAGGAAGTATTCTATAAAATGAACAGAATTTTATAAGAAGGATATTTGTTTGGAAAATAAATAGAATTCAAGAAAGGAAATATTTGTAAAATATTTACAAATAAAATAGAAAGAGAAATATTTGTAAAACATTTACAAATAAAATTGGAAAAAAAGAATTTATTTATTTAGAAAATAAATAAAGATAAAAAGGGGATTTTTGATAAACAAAAGAAGTAATCGAATGTTGTTATTCGAAGGGAGATAATCGAATATAAGTTATTCAAAAGTGAATTAATCGAATATTAGTTATTCGAGGTAAGTTAATCGAATATTAGTTATTCGAAGAGTGTTAATCAAATAAAGTTATATCGAATAGAGTTAACCAGTTAGGGTAAACCAATTAGAGTTAATCAAGTTAAGTTAATTGAGTTAAGTGAATCGAGTTAAGTGAATCGAGTTAAGTGAATCAAGTTAAGTTAATCGATGAAAGTGAATCGAGTTAAGTGAGTCGAGTTAATCAAGCTGAGTTAATCGAGATGAGTTAATCAAACCGAGTTAATCTAGATGAGTTAATCCAACGGAGTTAGGCGAATATTAGTTATTCGAATAGAGTTAAAGGAGTTATCGATTATAGTTGAATCGAAAGGAGTTATCGATTATAGTTTAATCGAAAGGAGTTATCGATTATATTTGAATCGAAAGGAGTTATCGATTATAATTTAATCGAAAGGAATTATCGATTATAGTTGAATCTAAAGGAGTTTATCGATTTTAGTTAATCGAAAAAGATAATTGAATATTAGTTATTCGAAGAGAGATAATCGAATATTAGATATTCGAAAGGTGCTAATCGAATATTAGTTATTCGAAGAGAGTAAATCGTCTAATTCGATTATATCGAATTCGGGAAAGTACTTATACTTTCCGGTGTTTAAATCAAGATTTATTTATTTATAAATTAGGTGTTTATTTATTTGTTCACATTAAAGAATAAAAGCTATAATTGAAGTTAGATATTTCGAAAGTAGGGATTATAACGTTATCGTTATAATTAATGTTTTCAATAAAGAAGTGGATTCGTAAATAGAATCCGAGAGTTACGTAAGGAAGTTGTTAAAGGTTTAAAAGATAAACTTTGACTATTTTGAAGTTAAAACGTTGTTCAGTTAAGGTCTGAGAGGTAATTATACCCCAACTTGATTGACTTCCTTCTTAACTAAGGAATGGTAAGGTTTGATTGTAAAGGAGTTTGGAAATGTTTTCCAAATAAGAATCAAAAATGTTTTCTAATAATAGAAAATAAGAATTTAGAATATATGGAAACAGGAGATAAGTAAATTAATGAACTAAAGAGATAAATGTTAAATGATGATTGATCGATATAATTTCCATTTGGAAATAATATCGTTCTTTGCACACGTGTTTTTCTTTGATAGTTAACTCACCGACTATCGAAGTTTTCGACCATTTTAACGTTGTTAATATGGAGAGACCGGTTGGATTATTATCCGAAGAACCACTCTATATTGGCATAAGCGTTGTGAATCATATATGCCAAAGATAATTGAAGACGGAGTAAAGTGCAAGGGCTGTTGTATAAATCTTAGATAACAATTGCCTAAGATGGATATACTGAATAGCGCCTTCGGTTTGTCCAGTCCGAGGACAACTTGTATGGAAGAAGGTCTGACAGAGTATATCTAATAAATCGCGTAAGTTGATCTCTTCAAACGTATTTACGTTTGGTGGCGGAGGAATTCATTTCTCTTAGCTGTATACCCATGGTATTTTTGGGGAAATCAATTTTTGATTCGACGGGTATGACGATGTGACATTCAAAGTGAATAGATGTGTGATCTGTCAGAGATAAGCGTGGCCTCTAGCCTCACAACCGGGAAATAACAGAAATCGGGTAGGCAGCATGGTTGTGTAGGTCGCACATATTAGGATGTATAATCACCTGATCAAGAGTTTCATTTACTTCTAAAAATCTATTGTTGATGTTGTCCCATTCGGGAAACGGTTGCTGATCCCAACCGTTGGTGATATACATTTGATACACTCAAGCGAAATGAGTGGTCGGTCATGTGTGGTCGGGTTGCAAGATGCTCTCGTTGAACCCAGTGTATTCCTCTCTAGAGATACACTAGCGAAAGGTGGTTCCATACCTTGTCATAGTTGGAAATCCATTACCCAATACGTGCTTGCGGTTTTGATTGTATACTATATATGTAGAACGTGAGATGAAAGCGTTTCTGCTAAATGATTATTATATTGTGGTTGATAGACACTATTACAATATCAAGGATTTTGATATAAAGATTAAATTTGGATTCTCATAAGGGAAAAACCCGTTCCGTCATACGACATGGTCTTATGAGATATCATTTACTTGCTCAAACTATTTTAAATTGTTTTACTCATACCAGTCCCATGACTGACCCGGAGTTTATTTTGTTTTGTTTTCCCTAAACTTTTGGGTGCCCAATTTTGTACGAGTAGTCAAGTAGTCAGGTTTTTTACAGATATACTTGGAGAGTTTGGAGCAGGAGGCTTCAGGATTATTTAGCTATAGTTATTTCTGCTGTGTTGTAAGTGTTGTACTCTGATAATGTTATTGTATACATATACTGATTTTATTTCAAGGATATGTTATCTATTATATGTTATTCGTTCCGTTGTGAGGTCCGTGTTACTCTGATGTTGTGTTCTTCTTCTTCTTCTTCTATTATAAGTTTCTATCTTATCTATTCTCACCCTCTAACTTCTTTCTATTAACTTTCTGGTAATTTTCGATCCTTGGACGTTCGATATGCGTTGTATATCGGATAACCAAGATCGCCTTTTTCCGGGTCGCTACATATAGCGTGAATTGTCAGTGTGACATGCCAAAATGCAAATGATCAAGAATTTTGTTGGAAATCAGAGTCTTGGGGTTGATGATCAAAGCACAGCTTTAATTAGCATAGCTTTGTGTATAGCGTTAATCCGCGAGCCTCACACCCCGGTATGAGTCAGAAACGGGATAAGGGAATGCAGGGAGTGCACGACGTTTCTTTCTAACTAGAAGTGGTGTCATGGTATAGAGCCCAGACATTTTTACTTATGTGGTTGATGGATTGCGAGGCGCCTCGGAAATAGAGTCCCTAGTGGCTCAGAGATAGGTCTGATAGGACCGAGAAACGTGTGTTCAGGAATTTCCAATCCACTAAAGTAAGTGTGGACCTGCCCTGCAGGATCCAAGTGTTTACTGTGAGGGTTCCTGAGGCATTTGCTAGAGTGCCTCGAATCAGTAAGGAGATCGTCCCTTGCCTTTACTCATGATGGAAACCCAATTTCCAATATGACATTAAGGATTTGATTGTAAACCTATATATGTCGACATAGTATATGGTAGCTATGCTGTCTAGGATTGATACATTTATACTGAAAGTGTTTTAAACTAACTAGACACTAATAATAGTATCAAAATGATTTGTTTTAAACGTATCAAGTGTTATTTGGCTATTATAAGGTAAAACTCTATCCTCCGACTTGCGTTGCATTGTGTGATGGGACCTGAGTCTTATAATAGCTTCATTTTTCCAAAAAGCGTTATGTTGTTTTAATTTAAACTAAGATTCGTGTGGAGTAAACCCGTTCCGTGTTTTACGGCGTGGTCCTATGATTTCCTAACTTTTAAAGTAAAATTTTAATAACTGTTTTAGTTCTCACACCAGTCCCATGACTGACTTGGAGTTTATTGTTTTAACCTAAACTCTAGGTGCCCTTATTTTCCACACGGGCAGCTAGTAGTTTTGGTTTGCGCAGATATTTCTTTTCACATGATCCTGGATTACAGCTGGAGCTATATTCAGAAAGCTTTGTATCCGTGTATCTCTTTCATTGTGCGAGTGATGTATTTTCCGCTATGCATTGTATTATATTTTCTGCTGATTTGTAATTTATTAAATCTCTGATATTGTATTTCCAATGTGTAATATTTATTCATACTTTGGAATATTCTTGTACTTTGATGTAATTGTTGTAATAGCAATGAAATGTTCTATTGTTTGTGTTCTGTTGCATCGTGTTCTCAACTCAATCCGGGCTTTCCCAAAAGGGGAAGTTTGGGTCGTTTCAGCGTGGTACCAGAGCTTTGGTTTACAGAGCTCGAGAACAAGACACATTAGAACCAAATGAAAGAATTCATCAGGGATTGGGTTAGTAATATCCAATGAGAATGACTCGTTAGAGATGGGATTAGTAGTATCCTATAATGAGTTTCAAAGATGTTATTTTTAAATAAAAATGAAAACAAACTTTGTTTTGAAAATTTAAATCCTATTGTACGTAGTTGAATATTTTATTTTATATTTATTTTGGACAATCGAGTATATACAGATTTTGAATATACGCGTAATTAACGGATATTCGAAAGAATAGATATAGAATCACACTCTAGTCGCCCGGTGATGATTCTGATGATGGGGCCCCATCATCAGTGTTTGTGTTCGAGTTTCGAAAGTGGGATATCTATATATTTCCAATTGACTGGTGTGAGAACCAAAACTTAGTTAGTGTTTATTGCTGTGATTTGCACTAAAAATATGATTTTTTTACTATATATAAAAGTTATATATATTTGAAAAGTTAATCAACTAATTGATTGTTGTGTGATGTTTGATTATTAGTTTAACTAATAAAAATATTGGAATGATAATTAATTTAACCAATATGAGAATGATTGACAAATAAAGCAAATCAAGTCAAATTTGAACTGAATTGAAAATTAATTGGAATTGCATGTATGTACATATATATGTGTGAACAGGTCATAGCGTGGAAGCTAAGAAGAGGAATAAAATTGTATGCCCGACAAATAGGTACATGTTAACTATATTTCTTGAGTTTGATGATTTTATGAGCCGATTAGCAGGCCGCTTGGCTTTTTTTTTGGATTTATGAGGGCCTTAAGAGGCAAGTTGCGGTTTTAAATATCAACCCGTACAAAGGAGGTTATGGCGAAATTTTTCAAAAATTTAGGGTGTTAGCCAAATTTTTGAGAAATTAGAAAATTCTTGGAAACTGAAAAGTTGAAGAATGACAGAATGAAAGTTGAGTTGGTTAGTTAAACAACTTTCATCTCCGTTCCTTTTCAAGGACGAAAACATTTTAAGTGGGGGAGATTGTAACAACCCTGAATTTCTGAACCAATTTAAAATTTTATTTTAACTGTTTTAATGGGTTTGGAATATTTAAAATGATTTATTTTAAATAATAACGACAAAAAATTTATTTAAATCGAAGTTAGAACGAATTAATTTATTTTAATTATAAAACGAGCCTGAAATGGCGCGGTAGTTCGAAAATTCGATTTCTAATTTTAATTTAATATACAGAATTCAAAATAAATCAAAATTGGACGAAACCAGAAACATTAGAACCTGTTTAATAATATCTTTCTAATGAATGTAAGAAACTGAGATTTCATAATATAAATTGTAAGTTATGTCCAGTTTAAAATTTAGAATAGTCGCTATGGAATTTATATATATTTTTATATAATATATAGCCCTTAAAAATAGCCATTTTGCAAACGACCTCCGTTTTCGATGAAACCACTTTTGTTGGATCCGGAATGTCAAATTATTGTTAGATTCCAATTTTCATAATTTTTGGAATTAATATGTGAGCGTGGTGAATTTAAACGTGTTTTGTCAATTTCAGTTGAATTTAATCGACTAGAAAATGACCGTTTTCCAAACGGTCTCCAAATTCGACAAAATTAGTTTTTTTTAGGACCATATCGTTAAAACATAGCAAGATTTATTTTTCTGGAACTTTTGGAGTCAGTATGTGGCCCCGGTAAATTAAAATGTACGTTAAAATCGATACGTTATATTAATTTATATTTTAATTTTTAAAAAAACTGATCGAAACAGTCGAAGTGGCTTATGAAACATATCCCATTGTGTCTGGAATGGGGGTACTTTGCTAGGGTGGACAGTCGTTGGGTTCGTTTTGGAGTTCGGATTGATAAACTTCAATTTTGACAAATAATAGAATTGAGTATTATTCAATAAAGGCTATAAATAGCCTTGGATTTCCGAAACCCTAATTTATTTGCCTGCGCCGCTCTTTCAAAACCAAAGGCTGGAAACACTCTATTTTAAATCGATAATCACAAGCAAACCACATTGATTTAGCTAATGAATCATAAACGAAAATCGAAGAGATTTTCTCAAGCTTCACTCCCATAAGGCTGTGATTGAAAACCGTGAAGTATTTTACTTGGATTTGGTGCTGAAACATGTCGGCTTTAGACTCGATTCCGAGACCAGGGGGAGTTCGAACGGGGTGTGGGTCCTGGCGCTGGAAGAGGAAGCAACGGCGGCGGCGGCGGGTCATGATCGGCTCCGGAGTGCTTCGTTCTGCGTACGGCGAGGAGAGATGATGGCAAAGTTGGGTGCGAGTTCGGTCGAGATCTGTAGAACGATGAGGAAGAGAAATTAGCGGCCTAAATTTTGTAATTAAAACTATTTAAGTGATTAGGGGAAAATGGTCATTAACCCCCTTTTCTTTTTGTTTTATTTTGAATTCAAATTGAAACCGCTGTAACTTATGCAAATGAAAACGAAATCGAATGATTTTAGGTGCGTTAGAATCGTGGAAACAAACACTACAACATGGTACTGACCAGAACCGAAACAGAAGCCATTTGGATTTTTGATAAAATTAAACATCTGTTTAATTTTGTTAAAAACAATCGTTATTAAAACGATTTCTGAATCCGATCAAGGTGAGAACTCCTTCCCTCTCAAAATTATATTTTATTATGTTAATATATTCATGCATAAAAAATAGAATTGTTGTAACAACCCGGAATTTTGGGGCCAATTTAAAATTTTTATTTTAGAAGATTTAATGAATTTTGAATATTTAAAATAATTTATTTTAACGAATAATGACTAAAAATTTATTTTAAAACGAATAAATTTACTTTAATTATAGAAGGAGTTTAAAATAGCGCTGCAGTTTGAAATTTTGATTTTAAACTTTGACTGAATGTACATGATACAAAATAAATCAGAATTAAGCGAAACATGAAATATTTAAATCTGGTTAATCATACCTTTCTATCGAATCTGAAAAACTGAAATTTCACTTTATATTTTGAAAGTTATGGCCAGTTCAAAATTTAGAAAAGTCGCTGTGGAATTTATATATATTTTAATATAATATATTGGCCTTAAAAATAGCCATTTTGCAAATGACCTCGGTTTTCGACGAAACCACTTTTGTTGGAACCGGAATGTCAAATTATTGCTAAGTTTCAATTTTCATAATTTTTCGAATTAATATGTGAGCGTGGCAAAGGAAAATGTGTTTTGATTGTTTCAGTCAAATTTAATCAACTAGAAAATAGCCATTTTTCAGACAGTATTAGAATTCGACGAAATTAGTCTTGTTAGAACCGTATCGTCAAAACATAACTAGAAATATTTTTTCCATAATTTTTAGAGTCAGTATGTGGCCCCGGTAATTTAAAATGTACGTTTGAATTTAATAATTTTTAGAGTCAGTATCAGACCCAGAGCATAAGCTTGTAAATGGATGCGTGTATGACATTGGATTTCGTTCCATGTGAATTAAATCGATTTCTCTTAATGTATGTCTGTTTGGTGGTGGAGGATTTATTCTCTGCTTAACACCCGGGTATATATTAATAGTGATTGATCGCATGGCATGAATTGTCAATGTGGCACGCCAAGATGCAATTGATCAAGGATTTTGTTGAAAAGCAGGGCCTTGTGGGATGATCAAAGTATAGCCTATTACGGCATAGCTTTGTGCATATCGTGACTTCGCGAGCCTCACACCCCGGTATGAGTCAAAAACGGGATATGGACCATAGGGAGTGCACACGTTTATTTCTAGCTATTGGTAGTGTCAGTGCTTAAACTGGCTGACATTTTACTTATGTAGATGATGGATTTTGAGGCGCCTCGGATTTTTATAGGTCGTTGGTGGTCATACTGTAGGTTCAAAGGAAGCGGGAAACGTGTGTTCAGGCATAACCAATCCACTGCCGATAGGCGGGGACCGACCCTACCACTCCAAGGGTTCACTACGGGGGATCCTGAGGCATTTGCTAGAGTGTCTCGAATCAGAGAGGAGCTTGCCCCTAGCCTCGACTCATGATGGAAATCCAATTTCCAATACGACCTTGCGGTTTTGATTGTAGAACTAGTATGGCGACATAATAGGATGGGGTACTATGCCGTCTATGATTAATACATTATGATTGAAATTGTTTTTGAAATATATATATATACACATAGATATACACACTAATATTAAATCCGTTTTATCATATCAAGCATCTTTTGACCATTATAAGGTAATACCATATCCTCCGGTTTGCATTGCATTGTGTGATGGGACATGGGTCTTATAATGGTTTCATTTTTCTAAAAAGCATTGCGTTGTTTAACGTCTTACTTTATTTTATGCACTGGCAATCCAATGGAGTAAACCCGTTCCGCGTTAGCGGCGTGGTCCTGTGATTAGCCTTATTATTAGATAGTTAAATTAAGATTTCTCAAACCAGTCCCATGACTGACCTGTAGTTTGTTTCACTGGCAAACTCGGGTGCCCTTATTTTCCACACGGGCAGTCGAGTAACTTTTTGCAGATATATTTACAGGATCCTGGTTTACAGCTGAAGTGGTATTCGGAAAGCTCTGTATCTGTGTATTCCTTTCAGTTGTATATTTGTAAAGGAAAGCCTGAATTGCTTTGAGAACAACACACATCAGAACACAAACTGAAGAACATTTTATTGCTGGTTACAACAATTACATCAGAGTACAAGAATGTAATAGAGTATGAATACTTATTACACAATAGAAATACATTAATATCAGAGACTTAAGTTACATTTAAATAGCAGCGGAAAATAATACAAATATACAACCGAAAGGAATACACGGATGCAGAGCTTTCCGAATACCGCTTCAGCTGTAAACCAGGATCCTGTAAACATATCTACAAAAGCTACTCGACTTCCCGTGTGGAAAATATGGGCACCCGAGTTTGCCAGTGAAACAAACTACAGGTCAGTCATGGGACTGGTATGAGAAATCTTAACTTAACTTATCTAATAATAAGGCTAATCACAGGATCACGCCGCTAACGCGGAACGGGTTTATTCCATCGGATTGCTAGTGCATAAAATAAAGTAAATCGTTAAACAACGCAATGCTTCTTAGAAAAAATGAAACCATTATAAGACTCAAGTCCCATCACACAATGCAACGCAAACCGGAGGATAGAGTTTTACCTTATAATGGTCAAGAGATGCTTAATACGATAAAACGGATTTAGTATTAGTGTGTATATCTATGGGTATATATATATTTCAAAAACAATTTCAATCATAATGTATTAATCATAGACGGCATAGTACCCCATGCTACTATGTCGCCATACTAGTTCTATAATATATATTTCCATCATGAGTCGAGGCAAGGGATCGTCCTCTCTGATTCGAGACACTCTAGCAAATGCCTCAGGATCCCCCGTAGTGAACCCTTGGAGCGGTAAGGCCGGTCCCCGCCTATCGGCAGTGGATTGGTTATGCCTGAACACAAGTTTCCCGGTTCCTTTGAACCTATAGTATGACCACTAACGGCCTATAAAAATCCGAGGTGCCTCAAAATCCATCATCCACATAAGTAAAATGTCAGCCAGTTTAAGCACTGACACTACCACTAGCTAGAAAGAAACGTGTGCACTCCCTATGGTCCATATCCCGTTTTTGACTCATACCGGGGTGTGAGGCTCGCGAAGTCACGATATACACAAAGCTATGCCGTAATAGGCTATACTTTGATCATCCTACAAGGCCCTGCTTTTCAACAAAAGCCTTGATCAATTGCATCTTGGCGTGCCACATTGACAATTCACGCCATGCGATCAGTCACTATTAATATATACCATGGTGTTAAGTAGAGAATAAATTCTCTACCACCAAACAGATATACATTAATAATAATCAATTTAATTCGCCTGGAACGAAATCCAATGTCAGACACGCATCCATTTACAAGCTTATGCTCTGGGTCTGAGCGAAAACCAAATCCGAACAATCAACAATAGTCCGGACAGCTACCACTGAAGCCCCTTCAAGGTAGCTACTCCCATCATGGGTCTCAGTAGCAACACATCCATTCGATGTGAAGATCGTCGGTCTTCCACCACCGTCTTCATCTTCGACTCTTCATCGTCGTAGTAATTATTCGGAATGGGTTAAACCTGGTCTTCCCGAATAACTCACGTATTTTTATAATTAAAAATCAAGTACTATTAAAACACATCCAACTCCTCATTCCAATTCAGAATATTCCTTAAAATAAAATATTCCCATTATCTTATCAAAGATAAATTCTTTAAATTATCCTTAAACCTTTTCTTTTAAAGATTTTTTAAAACCCCAAATGGGTTTTAAATACCAAAAATCATTATTATTTAAAAATACAGCTTCGTGCAGGGCCGGTCCAACCAGTTTAAAAATCCTTGGATCCTGCAGGGTCGGTCCACACATACAGCTTCGTGGATTAGTTATTCCTGAACACACGTTTCCTGATCCTATAGGACCTATCATCCGATGCGCCTCAAAATCAATCATCCACATAAGTAAAATGCCAGCCAGTTTAAGCACTGACACTACCACTAGAAAGAAAGAAACGTGTGGATTCCCTACGGTCCATATCCCGTTTTTGACTCATACCGGGGTGTGAGGCTCGCGAAGTCACGATATACACAAAGCTATGTCGTAATAGGCTATACTTTGATCATCCCATAAGGCCCTGCTTTTCAACAAAAGCCTTGATCAATTGCATCTTGGCGTGCCACGTTGACAATTCACGCCATGCGATCAATCACTATAAATATATACCAGGGTGTTAAGTAGAGAATAAATCCTCCACCACCAAACAGACATACATTGATAGAAATCGCTTTAATTCACATGGAACGAAATCCAATGTCAGACATGCATCCATTTACAAGTCCGTTCTGGGTCTGAACAAAACCGGAGACACCTGAGAGGTCCTCGCATATCCGAAACAATCAACAATAGTTCGGATGGCTACCACTGAAGCCCCTTCAAGGTAGCTACTCCCATCATGGGTCTCAGTAGCAACACATCCATCTGATGTGAAGATCGTCGGTCTTTAACCACCGTCTTCATCCTCGACTCTTCATCGTCGTAGTGATTATTCGGAATGGATTAAACCCGGTCTTTCCGAATAACTCGCGTATTTTTATAAATAAAATCAGGTACTATAAAAGCACATCCAATGTCTCATTCCAATTCAGAATATTCTTTTAAATAAAATATTCACATTATCTTATCAAAGATAAATTCTTTAACTTATCCTTAAATCCTTTCTTTAAAGATTTATCAAAACTCCAATTTGGGTTTAAATACCAAAAATCATTATTCAATGATTATTTAAATTTAAGAAATTGATCTTATCTTTAACTGGGTTAAAGAACTAATGTCATTTAAAACATAATTCACGGTAAACCCAAAATCATCTTCCATAAAATATGGAATCCTCACAGAAATCATATCAATGTATAATCGTTATAAATTTCTGTATCCGACCAATAATATAAATGGAATAATGGCAAAGCCTTTTAAATTCCATATGTAGTATCGGTCTTCTTTTACAGAAGCTTATCTCGGTTATAATTAATTCGAATTCTATTCAATTCCAATTTAATATATTAAATTGGAAAACTTTATTTTTGGAAAATTTCCATTTAAATCTTAATAAAAGATTTATAAATTCCAAATCATATTTTCACTGTCAGTTGGGTTAAAGAACACATGTCGCTTAAAAACACGATTCACAATAAACCCAACTCACATTTCATTTTATTTCAATTACTAAATATAATTGAAAACTTTAATAATCTTAATTAAAAGATTTATTCTTTTCATACGGGGTTTAAGAATAGTGTTATTTAAGACACTATTCACGACAAACTCAAAATCCAATTTATTTAATTTAACTTCAATTAAATGTTAACATATTGGAAAACTTTATTAAATCTAAATTTAATGATTTATTCTAGTTAATAACTAGTTCATATCAATGAATATGTTTTTCTAAAATATATTCTTTTCTAAGATGTTTCTTTTTCTAAGATATTTTCTAAAATATTATTTTTTTAGAATATTCTTTATTGGGATGTGACTCAATCAACAACCATGTATTGCATGAAATCAACAAGTATAATGAATAATTATCAAACATCCAATAAATCAGCCAAAGTGGATTCTACACTAAATATTGGGACTAGTGTAGGTCAAATATCATCCCAACACCCGTGTGGGGTTTCATCCAAGAAACAAATAATAAATTATTTATGCACTTGGGCGATGTGTAAAAATTATCGACCCAATCACATAAACAAATCAGATGACTTGTAAATGGAAGTGTAATATTCAGTTTTGAATACACTAACATTATATTAAATACATCAAACACTTCATCAACACATACATATATTCTAATCCATTACAAGCTATCATATTTTGTACATTTAAGAAAGGTCAGATAAAATTATCATATTTTGTTACATTGAAAAGAGTTAGACAAAAGTACCATATTTTGTACATAAAAAGGAATTAGACAAAATTAAAATTTTTGTCATTTTAAATGTAATTAGAACAAAGAATACATTTTTATTGTAATCTAAATCTCTGATATTATTGTATTTCTAGTGTGTAATAAGTATTCATACTCTGTGAAGTTCTTGTACTCTGATGTAATTGTTGTAATCAACAATAAAATGTTCTTCAGTTTGTGTTCTGATGTGTGTTGTTCTCAAAGCAATCCAGCCTTTCCTTTACTGGGAAGTTTGGGTCATTTCATTTGGTATCAGAGCATTGGTTTACAGAGCTCGAGAACAAGACATATTAGAACTGAACGAAAGAATTCATCAGAGATTGGATTAGTAATATCCAATGAGAATAACTCATTAGAGATAGGATCAGTAGTATACTAGAACGAGTGTGAAGAGTATTATTCTCTTTAAAGTTAAAGATGAAAACAAATTTAGTTTTGAAAATTTTATCTTAAAATACGTATTTGAGTATATTATTATATTTTAATGTGGACAATCGAGTATATAAAGATTTCGAATATACGAGTAATTAACGAATATTCGAAGTTTTAATATACTGGATAGATATAGAATCACACTCTAGTCGCCCGGAGGTAATTCTGGTGATAGGTCGATGTAACACTCCACGTCCATTAATGTCACTCACAAAGGGAATGCATTAACTTCCATGGAGGTTATAAGTGAATATAGAACAGAAAAATTACAACAAGACAGATAATAAATAGTACTTGGAAATCTAAAACTTTATTTTATTACAGCGGAAATTAAACATGTTTGTTACATCATAAAACCATAGATCATAACCAAGTACAATATCCATCTTCATAAAAACAAAATACATAATCCCATTACATAAATAGCCATTAAAAAGATAACAAGCTGGACTTTACTTCAACGGTCCAAGCTTTCCAAAGAGAGATGAAGCAATTCAATCAAACTCCACTAGAGCTAGGCCCAACCTGAGGACCTGGAGGGGGAAAAAGGATAGAAATAGAGGGGGTCAGACATAAAGTCTGGCGAGTATGATAATTCTAACAATACTATTATCAAAATAACTAGACTAAGGCATAAGCTGGAAGACAAGTAAATGTCTATGAACTCTTAGGAAGATAAAGATAGCGTTTAGGATAACGTTAAAGATAACGGTAAAGGCACGCCTAATTACTAACGAATGATTACTACACTGCACCGCACATTACTTCACTGCACCACACCAGTCACCCTATTGTTTGATCCCACTTGCTTCACACAGAAACTTTATAAATAGCCTTACGTACCCCTAGCTGACTACATAGGTGCCGTCTGCCCCTATCTCCACTAGGTGTACCCCACTACCCACTTTCGATCGGCTCCCTACTCGTAGATACCCGTGCTGGCCCCATAGTGGGGTGTATCACTCCCCTAAAGTGGCAACTCGATACAACTTGAGAATGCACGGCTTATACCTACACGATGCAACAACGTCTTATCTACCAGCCCGGGTCCACACACGCATATGAAACCCGTTGGACTTGCGTTGCCACCGCTCCCCGTTTTGGCCTCTTACAGTCAAACCCAGCATGCGTGTCCCATCCTCGACTTGGGTCGAGCCCACAAAGATACGTTTGGGATACTGGTCAAAATGGGCCCCCACAAGCTACCCACCTAAGCTTGTCACTAGTATATCCCACTTAACCCTCTTAGTCATGTTCATTTACATGTGTGTTTGGTTAAGTCTTACTAATCGTATTTCACATGCCACTAAAGGCACCCACTAGATTCCTCATGCCACCCAAGGCACCTACTTAACCCCCATGTCCCACCTTACATGTTTATCTGGTTAAGTATTTCTTAATTCATTCAGGCCATAACCTCATAAAGGCCTCTCACATTAGACTGACATTTATGGCAGCTGGATTTGCCGGGCGGGTCCGGGCAGTCTTACACCATAAAAGAGTCTAACCTCGTGTCTTTACAACCATTATGCTTTAGTTTAGGCCTAGGACCTCTCACATTGGGCTGACATTTGTGACCACTGGATTTGCCGGACGGATCCGGGCAGGTTTACGTCACAAACGAGTCCAACCTCGTGTCCTAAGCATTGATTAACACTTAAAATCTTTTACCCCAGTTTTAATAATTCCCTATTCAAATTATTAATTAAGTCAACTTTTAATGATGTCCATAATTGACTCAATTATGGCCATCCACTTATGGCATGCAAAATCATATCAATTGCACCCCAACTTTTTAATATTAAATCCTTAATATTACCCCTACCCCACGTTTATACGTTCGCTTATTCAACGCATAATATAGGCTAGACTTGTATAGTCTAACACCTAGCACAAAGATAAATTATCACAACATATAGACAATTAAAATAAATCTAATCATAATAGGGGTGAAACTTGCATAAACTACACATGTTAAGGATCAAAAGGTGTCAACTTGTTAAATGTCTCAATTTATATAATATGATCATAGCCCAAATCTATACATAAACTTGCATATGGGGTTTTTAGGCAACATAATGATGGTGTGAACTAGCATAAGATATCACATATATCATAGCATAATTCTAGATGTCATAATAGATGTCATGGCATATGTTCATAGCTTTTCTAATCAATCTAACTTGCATATGTAACTTGTCATATAGATCAACATAACCCAAACATGATGATTTAATTAATATGAACTAACTAGCATAGATGGTAACATCATGGCCTTTTTAACATGTATGATTTATCACAACTTAGCATAGAAACTTTCAACATACATAACATCATCATAGCATGATTTACAACATATAAGATATCATCATCACATAACATTAGATTTACAATATACATGATAGCAAAAGGGGTTTACAACAACATATATGATAATTCACATCATCTACTCATAATCCATTCATAACTCAATCTAATTAAAATGATAATAATCTTGTTAAGATCATCATACTCACAATTTAGAGAAGAAAAGAGAGAGTTTTGCTTTGCTTTAGGGTTGAGAGAATTAGAATTGAATTTGCTTTTCTTCTTTCTTAGTTGGCGGCGGCTCCATTGATTTCCATGGCGATGGTATGACGGTAACTATTCTATTTTAATTAGGTTTAGGCTTAGCATTAGGATGTATTTATAGGTGTAGGAAGTTATTTAGGACCATTAGATTAACCCTGAACCATGAGAACCAATCAAATGCAAAATCTGCATTTGAGCGAATCGGCCCACGGGTCGACAGCCAAACACCCTGGATTTATCCCTAGTCGACCCAGCAGAGCTCGGGTCGACCTCAAAAATGGGCCGGTTCGGTTATTTCCCCTCCCAATTCGCTGTTTTGAACTTTTTCGCATATTTATTTTTTTATTTTTTTATTTATATATATATATATATATCAATATATATATATTTCTCTGCGCAACCCATTTCACTTAATTCTTTTCTAAAAATTAAGTATACTTTAATTTGTGAATTTTAATGTTATAAAATTACGGGGTGTTACATTCTCCCCTCCTTAAAGGATTTCGTCCCCGAAATCTCCAAGTCAAGAAGAATGTATATCCTACCATCTAATTGTCCATCTACTCAACCATCAAACACCAGCATCCATTGTCCTTAAAAGACTTCTAATGCTTTAATGTTTATATGCACAGTGTGTGTATATGTCCATATCTAATGCAAAATTAGGCGGTCTACTGATTCAGCCGACCTCCTTAGTGCAATTCATGATAGTGCCATGCATCCAATATGTATGCAAAAGATTCCTAATGATACATATTATTTCTATATTCGTGCACAACCATCCACCCGAATGCAGCAACCATACGATAATACAACCATTATACATCCATTTTACTAAATACATCCATATATATGCAATATGCAATATGAAGTGACTGAGCCGATCTGGTGCCTAATAGTGTGTGTATATGCATCCACGAGCAACCACTAGCAAACACTTGCATCCACTTTGCATCCACCATACATAACATGTCTCAAACACATGTTTCAACCATAGGATTATCCCAACTAAAGGTCAAAGATACTAGCGAGAGGATATACTAAAGATAAGATAAGTACAAGCTAAGCGATAAAGGAGAAATTAAAGGACATACCCTCAAAAAGAAAAGGGTATCGTGAACGCATCTTCTCTTCCGTCTCCCAAGTAGCGTTGCTCTCATCATCTCCCCATTGCACTTTGACTAGTATGACCTCTCGATTCCTCAACCTCTTGATCTCCGACCCAAGAATGCGCGTAGGAGCTCGTCGAATTGTCGCATCACGCTCTATCTCCACCTCTCTAAGCAAGCTCGGCTCTACCACTTCTGCGGTCTCGTGCAACCACTTCCTCAAATGTGACACATGGAATACGTCATGTACACCACTAAGTCTCTCAGGCAAATCCACTCTATACGCCATCCGTCCAATCCTCTCCTTAATAGGAAACGACCCTACAAACCTTGGTGCTAATTTCCCAACGGACCCAAAGCGAACAACGTTTCGTAATGGAG
Source organism: Allium sativum (assembly GCA_030737875.1). Lineage (NCBI taxonomy): Eukaryota > Viridiplantae > Streptophyta > Magnoliopsida > Asparagales > Amaryllidaceae > Allium > Allium sativum. The sequence continues at coordinate 450,056,557 of CM060919.1, forward strand.
ACACTTTGACAAAGACCATGTCCCCAACTTCAAACTCGAGATCTGTCCTCCTCTTATGCGCATAAGATTTCTTCCTATCTTGCGCTGCTTTCATCCTCCTTCGAATCAAGTCAATCTTCTCCGAAGTCTCCTTAATCATATCGGACCCAAGTAAGATCTTATCCGTAGATTCCCACCAACATGTAGGTGAACGACAAGGTCGTCCATATAGAGCTTCGAATGGTGCCATACCAATGCTGGACTGAAAGCTATTATTATATGCGAACTCAACCAATGGAAGATGCTCTTCCCATGTACCCCCAAAGTCCAGGATACATAGCCTCAACAGATCCTCTAGAATGCGATTCACCCTCTCAGTCTGGCCGTCCGTCTGAGGATGATATGCGGTGCTCAAACATAACTGAGTCCCTACCGCCTCTTGTAAGCTTCTCCAAAATTCGCTAGTGAAAATAGGATCGCGGTCGCCCACTATGCTGGAAGGAACACCGTGCAAATGAACTATCTCTCGAACGTATACAGAAGCTAACCATGGAGCAGTCCTCTTACTCTTCACGGGAATAAAATGGGCGCTTTTAGTAAGTCTATCTACTATAACCCAAATTCCCGTATTACCCTTCCTCGATCGCGGTAATCCATCCACAAAATCCATCGAGATGCTTTCCCATTTCCATAGTGGAACCTCCAATGGGTGAAGCAACCCACCGGGTTTCTTTTGCTCCGCTTTTACTTGTTGGCACACCAAGCATCTAGCGACATACTCGGCCACATCTTTCTTCATGCCGGCCCAAAAGTAAACTCTCTTCATGTCTTTGTACATCATGTCCCCGCCGGGATGAATGGTCATCTTCGAACGATGTGTTTCGTCAAGAATAGTCTTCCTTAGGTCATCGTCTTTTGGTACACAAAGTCTACCGTCCCTACGTAACCAACCCTTATCATCTAGGGTATACCTACGAAGATAGCTTGATGACTCCCCTCCTTTGAGCTAATCTACTAACTCAACTAACTGTGGGTCGTCTCGCTGTGCCTCGCCAATCCGTCCCAAAAGCGTAGGTCTGACCTCCAAGGATGCTAGCAAACCGGGTACGAAGTCAACGGAAGGTCTAAAGTCAAACATCAAAATGAATTCTAAACTTTGTCGCTCAATAAACAAAGGACTTAAGGATAATCTTTTTCTACTTAAGGCATCGGCCACCACGTTACCCTTGCCAGGGGTATATGCTATCTCAAAGTCGTAGGACGCTAAGAACTCCATCCACCTTTGCTGCCTTATGTTCAAGTCCTTTTGAGAGAATAGGTATTTTAAAGATTTGTGGTCAGTGAATAGTTCAAATTTCTCGCCAAGAAGATAATGACGCCAAGACTTAAGCGCGAAAACAATAGCGGCCAATTCTAGGTCATGTGTAGGGTAATTCTTCTCATGCGCTCTCAACTGCCTTCCACCATAGGCTATTACCCTGCCCTCTTGCATTAAGACTGCGCCTAGTCCTGTCCCACAAGCATCAGTATAAACGGTAAACGGCTTACTCCCGTCTGGCCATACTAAGACTGGGGCTGAAGTCAAAGCTCTCTTCAAACGTTGGAACGCATCATCACAATCTACGTCCCATGTGAAAACTAGGTTCTTCTTCGTTAAGCGTGTCAATGGAGCTGATATCTTTGCGAAGTCTTTGATAAACTTCCTATAGTAGCCAGCCAACCCCAAGAAACTTCTCACTTCGGTAGCATTTTTAGGGACCTTCCAATCTTGGATGGCCACCACCTTCGCGGGATCCACGGCCATCCCTTCTTTGGAAACCACGTGCCCTAAAAACTGTACTTCCTTCCTCCAGAAGTGACACTTAGAAAATTTAGCCTTAAGGCTATGCGCTCGTAGGGTCTCCAACACTTCCCTAAGATGTAGGGCATGCTCTTCTTCATCCTTAGAAAAGATCAAGATGTCATCTACAAAGACTACACCGAATTTGTTAAGGTACTCCCTAAACACCCTACTCATCAAATCAACAAAGTATGCGGGAGCGTTTGTCAAACCGAAGGGCATCACTAGCCATTCATAGAAACCGTCCGGAGTCCTAAAGGCAGTCTTGTCTATGCTATCCTCAGCCACTCTCAACTGATGGAACCCGGTGGCTAAGTCCAACTGCGAAAACACTGAGGCGCCAACTAACTTATCGAAGAGATCGTCAATCCTCGGCAGTGGGTGTCTGTTTTTCTTAGTAAGCTTATTAAGTTCTCTATAGTCCACACAAAGTCTAAGGGACCCATCCGCCTTCGTGGCAAATACTACTGGAGCACCCCACTCCGATATACTTCGTCTTATGAACCCCTTCTCAAGCAACTCCTTCACTTGCTTACCGAGTTCCCTCCTTTCACGTGGAGCCATGTGGCGTTCTGGCAAAGATACTGGTTTCGCATTATCCACAAGATATATTCGAAAATCTATCTCCCGCTTCGGAGGCAAGCCTTTCACCTCCTCAAACACATCCGAATATTCTCGGACCACTCTAACAGATCGTAGATTTTCCTCAGACGCGTCAAGCGATTCTAGATAACTTAGCATAACCGAATTTATGGGATACAGAAGATTTCGAGAGTGTTGCCAAGGCGAGTCACGAGCCTAACTACTCTCCTTTCACAATCAAGAACGGCCCCATTTATGGATAACCAATCCATTCCTAAAATTAGCCCATAGCCCGTGAAGCCCAACACATAAGCATCACATCTAAATTCAACGCTAAGTATGGAAATTTTCAAATCCAAACACATCATGGACAAATAAGCTGAGCCCCCTATTGGATTCGAAACAACTAAGGGATCCTCTACTAAACTGGTGTTTAAGTGCAGTGATTCAACTAATGATGTAGAGATAAATGAATGTGATGCGCCCGAATCGAATAAGGTACGGACAGGATGATCAAACAGAAAAACTAAGCTTTCAACATAAATGGTTCTACCTCGTTCTTGCAGCGGTGGGACCGCGAGAGCCTGAACTTATCCCCTTGCCTGCCCTGGTGCCATAAGTGCCTGCACCTATCCTCCCGAGGTAGCTCCTGCCCTCTGCCCCTTCTTTGGGCAGTCCTTCACTAAATGTCCCGCATCGCCACAATGAAAACAGCCTGTCTTCTTTTTCTTTCGGCAATCCTTGCTGAGATGGCCTGGTGTCCCACAGTTAAAACATTTCTTCTTTCCCTTGCCGTTATTGTCTTTACCACCCTTCTTGTTTTGCTGTTGTGGTTTCTTCTGATCCCCCTTCTTCTCGGGTGCCTTATCAGCTTTAGCGCTTTTCTCCTCATACATGAGCGCCATTTCTACTAACTTCTCAAAGGTGGCCCCCATCGGGATGTGGGTCATAGCCAACCCTTGCAATGGTTCATTCAAGCCATTCACGAACCTTAGAGCCTTCTTCTCCGGCGTGTTTACTAAGTCCAAACCAAACCTTGCTAGCTGATTAAATTTGTTGACATATTCTTTCACTGACGAGCTTCCTTGCTTCAATGTCAAGAACCTTTCCATATATAGATTTTCTTCCGCCCTAGAGAGAAACTTCGCCTCGAACCTACGTCTAAAATCCGCCCAAGAGTCAACAGGACGCTCCCCATTAGTGACCTCCCACCAAAACGATTCTTCTCCCTTCATCAACCAAGCTGCTTAACGAACTCTCCTCCCTTCTTCTACTTCAAAGATTTCTAGCAATTCTTCCACCTCCTTAAGCCAATCTCTAGCTTCCACAAACATTTCTGACCCTTGAAATGGTTTTCCACCCATAGCCTTGAATTCCTTGCACGTCTTTGCAAAAGTATCTACGCGAGGAGGAGGAGGAGGAGGGACGGGTGCAACTGGTGGTGGAGGAACATTGGCTGGATCTGCAGCGGCCCTAGCCTCCAATAGCCTCCTATACCATCCTAGTATCGTTACACCGTCGGGTAGATTAAGATCTTCAGCCATGCTGAAACGAAAAAGGAAAGATTCAAAATGGAGAATTCGAAAGATAAAGATATGTGGCTATTGGGGATTATGTTTTTTTTCTTAAAAACTTTTCTCTTTAAATTTCTCATTAAAACATGTTTTTGAAAACACTTCTTCCAAAAATAATTATTTTTCTAAAGTATTTTTATCTGTTCTGGTAACCTTAGGCTCTGATACCACGTGTAACACCCCACGTCCATTAATGTCACTCACAAAGGGAATGCATTAACTTCCGTGGAGGTTATAAGTGAATATAGAACAGAAAAATTACAACAAGACAGATAATAAATAGTACTTGGAAATCTAAAACTTTATTTTATTGCAGCAGAAATTAAACATGTTTGTTACATCATAAAACCATAGATCATAACCAAGTACAATATCCATCTTCATAAAAACAAAATACATAATCCCATTACATAAATAGCCATTAAAAAGATAACAAGCTGGACTTTACTTCAACGGTCCAAGCTTTCCAAAGAGAGATGAAGCAATTCAATCAAACTCCACTAGAGCTGGGCCCAACCTGAGGACCTGGAGGGGGAAAAAGGATAGAAATAGAGGGGGTCAGACATAAAGTCTGGCGAGTATGATAATTCTAACAATACTATTATCAAAATAACTAGACTAAGGCATAAGCTGGAAGACAAGTAAATGTCTATGAACTCTTAGGAAGATAAAGATAGTGTTTAAGATAACGTTAAAGATAATGGTAAAGGCACACCTAATTACTAACGAATGATTACTACACTGCACCGCACATTACTACACTGCACCACACCAGTCACCCTATTGTTTGATCCCACTTGCTTCACACAGAAACTTTATAAATAGCCTTACGTACCCCTAGCTGACTACATAGGTGACGTCTGCCCCTATCTCCACTAGGTGTACCCCACTACCCACTTTCGATCGGCTCCCTACTCGTAGATACCCGTGCTGGCCCCACAGTGGGGTGTATCACTCCCCCAAAGTGGAAACCGATACAACTTGAGAATGCACGGCTTATACCTACACGATGCAACAACGTCTTATCTACCAGCCCGGGTCCACACACGCATATGAAACCCGTTGGACTTACGTTGCCACCGCTCCCCGTTTTGGCCTCTTACAGTCAAACCCAGCATGTGTGTCCCGTCCTCGACTTGGGTCGAGCCCATAAAGATACGTTTGGGATACTGGTCGAAATGGCCCCCCACAAGCTACCCACCTAAGCTTGTCACTAGTATATCCCACTTAACCCTCTTAGTCATGTTCATTTACATGTGTGTTTGGTTAAGTCTTACTAATCGTATTTCACATGCCACTAAAGGCACCCCCTAGATTCCTCATGCCACCCAAGGCACCTACTTAACCCCCATGTCCCACCTTACATGTTTATCTGGTTAAGTATTTCTTAATTCATTCAGGCCATAACCTCATAAAGACCTCTCACATTAGACTGGCATTTATGGCAGCTGGATTTGTCGGGCGGGTCCGGGCAGTCTTACACCATAAAAGAGTCTAACCTCGTGTCTTTACAACCGTTATGCTTTAGTTTAGGCCTAGGACCTCTCACATTGGGCTGGCATTTGTGACCACTGGATTTGCCGGGCGGGTCCGGGCAGGTTTACGTCACAAACGAGTCCAACCTCGTGTCCTAAGCATTGATTAACACTTAAAATCTTTTACCCCAGTTTTAATAATTCCCTATTCAAATTATTAATTAAGTCAAATTTTAATGATGTCCATAATTGACTCAATTATGGCCATCCACTTATGGCATGCAAAATCATATTAATTGCACCCCAACTTTTTAATATTAAATCCTTAATATTACCCCTACCCCACGTTTATACGTTCGCTTATTCAACGCATAATATAGGCTAGACTTGTATAGTCTAACACCTAGCAAAAAGATGAATTATCACAACATATAGACAATTAAAATAAATCTAATCATAATAGGGGTGAAACTTGCATAAACTACACATGTTAAGGATCAAAAGGTGTCAACTTGTTAAATGTCTCAATTTATATGATATGATCATAGCCCAAATCTATATATAAACTTGCATATGGGGTTTTTAGGCAACATAATGATGGTATGAACTAGCATAAGATATCACATATATCATAGCATAATTCTAGATGTCATAATAGATGTCATGGCATATGTTCATAGCTTTTCTAATCAATCTAACTTGCATATGTAACTTGTCATATAGATCAACATAACCCAAACATGATGATTTAATTAATATGAACTAACTAGCATAGATGGTAACATCATGGTCTTTTTAACATGTATGATTTATCACAACTTAGCATAGAAACTTTCAACATACATAACATCATCATAGCATGATTTACAACATATAAGATATCATCATCACATAACATTGGATTTACAATATACATGATAGCAAAAGGGGTTTACAACAACATATATGATAATTCACATCATCTACTCATAATCCATTCATAACTCAATCTAATTAAAATGATAATAATCTTGTTAAGATCATCATACTCACAATTTAGAGAAGAAAAGAAAGAGTTTTGCTTTGCTTTAGGGTTGAGAGAATTAGAATTGAATTTGCTTTTCTTCTTTCTTAGTTGGCGGCGGCTCCATTGATTTCCATGGCGATGGTATGACGGTAACTATTCTATTTTAATTAGGTTTAGGGTTAGCATTAGGATGTATTTATAGGTGTAGGAAGTTATTTAGGACCATTAGATTAACCCTGAACCATGAGAACCAATCAAATGCAAAATCTACATTTGAGCGAATCGGCCCACGGGTTGACAGCCAAACACCCTGGGTTAACCCCTAGTCGACCCAGCAAAGCTCGGGTCGACCTCAAAAATGGGCCGGTTCGGTTATTTCCCCTCCCAATTCGCTGTTTTGAACTTTTTCGCATATTTATTTATTTTTTAATTTATATATATATATATATCAATATATATATATATATATATATATATATATATCAATATATATATATTTCTCTGCGCAACCCATTTCACTTAATTCTTTTCTAAAAATTAAGTATACTTTAATTTGTGAATTTTAATGTTATAAAATTACGGGGTGTTACAGTCGACCATCACCAGTATTTATGTTCGAGTCTCGAAAGTGGTATATCTATATGTTCCCATTGACTGGTATGAGAACCAAAACTTAGTTAGTACACATTGTTGTGATTTGCACCAAAAATATGATTTTTGACTATATATAAAAGTTATATATATTTGAAAAGTTAATCACCTAATTGATTGCTGGTTGTGAGGTTTGATTATTAGTTTAACCAACAAATTATAGGAATGATAATTAATTTACCTAATTGAAACCAATAAATAAAAAAAAATAGTAAATTAAACAACTTTTAGCTACGTTCCTTTTCGAGGATGAAAAGATTTTAAGTGGGGGCGATTGTAACAACCCGGAATTTTGGGGCCAATTTAAAAATTTTATTTTAGAAGATTTAATGAATTTTGAATATTTAAAATAATTTATTTTAAAGAATAATGACTAAAAATTTATTTTAAAACGAATAAATTTACTTTAATTATAGAAGGAGTTTGAAACAGTGCTGCAGTTTGAAAATTTGATTTTAAACTTTGACTGAATGTACAGGATTCAAAATAAATCAGAATTAAGTGAAACAAGAAATATTTAAATCTGTTTAATCATACCTTTCTAACGAATCTAAAAAACTGAAATTTCACTTTATATTTTGAAAGTTATGGCCAGTTCAGAATTTAGAAAAGTCATTGTGGAATTTATATATATTTTAATATAATATATTGGCCTTATAAACAGCCATTTTGCAAACGACCTCTGTTTTCGACAAAACAACTTTTGTTGGAACCGGAATGTCAAATTATTGCTAAGTTTCAATTTTCATAATTTTTCGAATTAATATGTGAGCGTGGCAAAGGAAAATGTGTTTTGACTGTTTCAGTCAAATTTAATCGACTAGAAAATAGCCATTTTCAGACAGTCTCAGAATTCGACGAAATTAGTCATGTTAGAACCGTATCGTCAAAATATAACTAGAAATAATTTTTCTATAATTTTAAGAGTCAGTATGTGGCCCCGGTAATTTAAAATGTACGTTTGAATTTAATAATTAAATGATTTGTAATTTAATTTAAAGAAAAACATATCGTAACAGTCGAACAGGGTTACGAAACATATTCCATTGTGTCCGGGACGGGGGTTATTAGCTAGGGGCGACACTCGTTGGGTTCGGATTGGAGTTTGTATTAATAAACGAGAATTATTGGAATTAAATTGAATTAATTAATATAAATACTAGTATATATACCCCTTATATACTAAACCCTAGCCCGTATACTGTAGTCGCCGTATCCATTAAAGAACGGCCAGAATTCTCGATTCATTCTCCCTCAATAATTCACAATCCGATCTGAACTAAATTACCATTCCAAAGTGAATTCAAAGAGATTTTCAAGCCCTATTAGTCTATACGGTTATGATCAGGATTAATAGCGTGGATAGCGTGATTTTCCACCTCGAAGTAGTCTCGTTCGGAGTGAAATTGGGGCGTCGGGAGGCTGCCGCGACTGGCGCCATCGCAGGCGGGTGTGGAGGAGGCGTAGGCGGAGGTCAGGGTGATGATGGATCGACGGTCGATGCCTTGAAGGCCATGAAAAACTGAAACCCTAAGAGAGCACCTACGTTTATGGTTAGAACTATGAGGAAGACAGTAAAAGTAGCGGCCGATTATTGAGGATAAGGTTAAGGAAGATTTTATTTTAATTAATTTAATTAATTATGTAATTAAATTTTAAAAGCTTGTATCTCGGTCATACGAATACAGAATCAGACGAAACAACTTGCGTTGGAATCAGAGAGGCGATATCTTCCCGATGAAACCAACCCGATCTGAAACTGAATACACGGGAATTTCAGACAAAGAACAATGTGAGATTTCTCTTTTAAATATTAATTAAATTATTATTTTCTTTCCATTCGAAATCGATATATGTATGTGATAAAAATCAGATCTGTGATTTGTGGATTGAAATTCGTTTGTTACTGTGATTGATTTGCGATGCTCATATGTTGTTAGATCAGTAATGTTAACATAGAAATATCGTACTTGGTTAAATCAGTAATGTTAACATACGAATATTATTTTTAGTGTTTTTTCGAAATAGAATTATCGACAAAACAAGATTATCATTTTTGATCAATTATATTAACAATAAGATTAACATTTTTGTGAAAACATGATTATAGAGATAAAAATCACATTTTTGTCAAAAACATGTTATTGAAACCAATTCAACATTTGTGTTAGAATATTTAGGATATAAAAAGATTATAAATAAAAGAATCGAAACAAAATTTATCATTTTGTTGAAATAAAAGAATCGAAACAAAATTTATCATTTTTGTTGAAATAAAGAAGTCGAAGCAAAATTTTCATGTTTGTTGAAACAAGAATGAAGTTGTCCCTTTTATTTCATTCTGTTAAAAATAGAATAATGGATAAAATAAAATTGTCACTTTTTATTTTATTTGAATTGACATCATTGAAAAGGTCATTTTTGTCGCATTAGAATCGGTAAACAAAAATGTCATTTAAAATCATATTATTTTGATTATATAAGAGGATTAGAACAAATTCATATTTTGTTTACATTAAGAGGATATAACCAGAAAATGCATATTTTTATACATTTAAAAGAATAAATTAGAAATGTATAATTTTATCCATTTAAAAGAATAGATTTTGTTGAACCCTCTTTTCAAACAAAAGAATAGATTTTTAAGTATCATTCTTTTCAATAAAAAGAAGTCAGGTTGTATTGTCATATTTGATTACAATAAAGGATTTGAATTAAACAAGGTTTTCATTGTTGTTTACCTTAAAAGAATTAGACAAATTTCTCATTTTGATTTCATTAAAAGAATTAGACAAAGTTATCAGTTTTGGTCATTTTACAAGAATGAATTAAAAATGTTAATATGATAAAAAGGACATTTCATTTACAAAAATGTTAATTAGATTATAAAGGACAAAATTAACAAAAATGTTAATTAGATTATAAAGGACAAAATGAACATTTTTGTTATGAAATGTTACATTAGATATAAAATAACATTTTTATTTTAAAATGTTTATTGGATTAAAATTTGTTACTTTTGTGTTAAATTAGAAATGCATATTTTGTACATTAAAAAGTTATGAAATGAAAATGTATATTTTTATGCATTAAAAAGTTATGAAATGAAAATGTATATTGTTATACATTAAAAAGTTATGAATTGAAAATGTATATTTTTATACATTAAAAAAAAGAATGAGTTAGAAATGAGCATTAAAAGAATTTAACAATATAATCATATTTTGTACATTAAAGAAGAGTTAGACAAAATAATCATATTTTGTACATTAAAGAAGAGTTAGACAAAACTATCATATTTTGTACATTAAAGAAGAGTTAGACAAAGCTATCATATTTTATACATTTAAGAAAGGTCAGATAAAATTATCATATTTTGTTACATTGAAAAGATTAGACAAAAGTACCATATTTTGTACATAAAAAGGAATTAGACAAAATTATAACTTTTGTCATTTTAAATGTAATTAGAACAAAGAACACATTTTTGTTAGAAAATGTAATTAGAATAATGTATACATTTTTGTTAGAAAATGTAATTAGAATAAAGGATTACACAAAAGATAGGAAGGTTATTATTTTTATTTGTCGATTGGTCACAATAAAAAGACCATATGTTAAAAATATGATGTTAATGATGGCTTAGAATATATGTATGTGTTGATGAAGTGTTTGATGTATTTAATATAATGTTAGTGTATTCAAAACTGAATATTACACTTCCATTTACAAGTCATCTGACTTGTTTATGTGATTGGGTTGATAATTTTCACACATCGCCCAAGTGCACAAATAATTTATTCTTTGATTGTTGGATGAAACCCCACACGGGTGTTGGGATGTTATTTGATCTACACTAGTCCCAATATTTAGTGTAGAATCCACTCTGGTTAATTATTTGGATGCTTGATAATTATTTATCATAATCGTTGATTTCATGCAATATATGGTTGTTGATTGGGTCACATTCCAATAAAGAATATTCTGGAAAAAGAATATTTTAGAAAATATTTTAGAAAAAGAATATATTTTGGAAAAATATATTATTATTGAAATGAACTAGTTATTAACTAGAATAAATCATAAAATTTAGATTTAATGAGTTTTCCAATTTGCTAATATTCAATTGAAATTAAATAAATTGGATTTTGGGTTTTTCGTGAATAGTGTCTTGAATAACACTGTTCTTAAAACCCCGTATGAAAAAAATAATCTTTTAATTTAGATTATTAAAGTTTTCAATTATATTTAATAATTGGAAAAAGATGAAGTGTGAGTTGGGTTTATTGTGAACTGTGTTTTAAGCGACATTTGTTCTTTAACCCAACTGACAGTGAAAATATGATTAGAAATTTATAAATCTTTTATTAAGTTTTAAATGGAAATTTTCCAAAAGTAAAGTTTTCCAATTTAATATATTAAATTGGAGTTGAATGGAATTCGAATTAATAATAACTGAGACAAGCTTCTGTAAAATAAGACTGATACTACATATGGAATTTAAGAGGCTTTGCCGTTATTCCATTTATATTATTGGTCGGATACAGAAATTTATAACGATTATATATTGATTTGATTTCTGTGAAGATTCCATATTTTATGGAAGATGATTTTGGGTTTACCGTGAACTATGTTTTAAATGACATTAGTTCTTCAACCCAGTTAAAGATAAGATAAATTTCTTAAATTTAATTAATCATTGAATAATGATTTGTGATATTTAAAACCAAATTGGGTTCTTAATAAATCTTTAAAAGTAAGATTTAAGAATAATTTAAAGAGTTTATCTTTGATAAAATAATGCCAATATTTTATTAGAAGAATATTTTGAATTGGAATGAGGCGTTGGATGTGTTTTTATAGTACTTGATTTTTAATTATAAAAAAAATAAGTTAGTCATTCGGGAAGACCGGGTTTAACCCATTTCGAATAATTACTACGACGATGAAGAGTCGAAGATGAAGACGGTGGTTGAAGACCGACGATCTTCACATTCAACGGATGTGTTGCTACTGAGACCCTTGATGGGAGTAGCTACCTTGAAGGGGCTTCAGTGGTGGCCGTCCGGAATATTGTTGATTGTTCGGATTTGGTTTTCGCTCAGACCCAGAGCAAAAGCTAGTAAATGGATGCGTGTCTGACATTGGATTTCGTTCCATGTGAATTAAATCGATTTCTGTTAATGTATGTCTGTTTGGTGGTGGAGGATTTATTCTCTGCTTAAAACCCTGGTATATATTAATAGTGATTGATCGCATGGCGTGAATTTTGTAACGACCCAGAAAATCTGAACCAATTTAAAATTTTTAAATTGGCTAAAATAGTGGATTTTAAATATTTAAAATAAATTTTTTAAATAATAACGATGAAAAGTAAGTTTGAATCGACATTTGAAAACGAATATAATTAATTCTAATTATAAACAAGGCCTGAAATGGCGCGGCAGTTTCAAAATTTGAATTCAAACTTTGACTGACTGTACCGGGTGCAAAACAAAACGGATTTGAGTGAAACCAAAAATATTTAAATCTGTTAGTGAATATCTTTCTAACGAATCTGAAAAATCGAAGTTTCATAGCGGGAAGCAAAAGTTATGGCTAAATGAATTTTCAGAAAGGTCGCTATGGAATTTATATAGCCCGTGAAATTGGCTATTTTGCAAACGACCTCGGAATTCGACGAAACCACTTTTGTTGGATCCGGGATGCGAAGTTATTGCTAGGTTTCAAATTTCATAATTTTTGAAGCTAGTATGTGAGCGTGGCAAAGGAAAATGTGTTTTGGTCAATTACAGTTAAATTGGATCGACCAGAAATATGCCATTTTTCAAACGGTCTCAGAATTCGATGAAACTAGTTTTGTTGGGACCGTATCGTCAAAACATAGCTAGATTTATTTTACTGGAATTTTTTGAATCCGTATGTGGCCCCGGCAAATTGAAATGTACGTTCAAATTAAATATCGAATGTTTTATATTTTAATTTGAAGTAAAACTGACTGAAACAGTCGAATAGGCCTACGAAACATATCACATTGCGTTCGGAATGGGGGTATTTAGCTAGGGGCGACAGTCGTTGGGTTCAATTTGGAGTTAGTATTAACAAACAGGTATTTTTCGAAATAAAGGAGTTTAAATAATAATAAAATATTAAATAAATTCTTATAAAACCCCCATCGAAACCCTAGCCGCCACAGATCGAATGAAAGGCCAATGTTCTTCAAAATTTAATCCACTGAAATCTCCAAATCCCCTTCGAATTGATTCCTCCACCCAAAGCGAAAATCGTCGAGCCCAAAAAGGGCTTCAGAATGATGGTGGTATGGTCAAGGATGGTTTCGTGGATAGCTCGAATTTTGAGCAAGTACCACTGCCATTCGCAGGCGGTTTCTGGCCACTACGGGGCACCGAGCTGGGAGCCACTTGAGGCGCAGGGGGAGACGAGTGCGGCGGTCAGCGGGGCGTCGTCCGATCATGGTCCAGGCTCTCGTGGGCGACGCAAATCAAAACCCTAGCGGTGGAGCAAGGTTCGAACCAGGGGTCTGAAGGGGTTTAGGAAGAAGAAGGTTATTTATAATTAAATTAATCCTATTTTAATTAATTCGAAAAGTAATTAACGCGTTGTTTATCATATCTTGCTCATACGAGGTCGAAAAGACGAGCGGTCAGTTGCGTTGAACTCGTGTCGGTGAACCCTACAATTCAAAACTGACCAGAGCTGAAACGGGGCAGAACAGAACAGAAATTCAGATAAAACTGGTGGAGTGGAACCCAATGCGAGATTTCTATATTATAAACAATATGGAAAACGACGATGTATAAATTATATAGTCGATGTATGGGTTATATAAGCATTGTACACCTCTTGTATAAGCGTTGTATAAGTTGTACGTTCGATGTATAAGCTATATATGCGTTGTAAAAAATTTATATGTGTTGAAATAGAAGTGAAATGCTATATATAAATATAAATATATATATATATATACGCCCCTCGTCCACAAACCATGGACGATATTTATTGGTTGTGATTGGTGTGAAAATTGATTGATAGCGAATGGTTGATTGAAATTATTTGTGGTTGAAATTGATTGATTATGGTTGAAAAATACCCATTTGTGGTTGAGAAATATTTGGTTGAAACCACATAGGATTAGTTTGTGGAAATGAAAAAAATATACATGCCGCCTGCGTGCGAACTAGATGCATGATTCCCCATTGTCAAAAGCTGCGAGGCTTTAAGGTAGAGCGAGGAGCCGTACTAGGGACGGTCCCGGTTTTAACTACCCTGCCGTTATGCTGCCAAAATTTTGAATAATATTCATGTGTTAGAATTATTTTCCTATGTTGAAACTATATTCGTGTGTTGAATAGAAAACTTTCATGTGTTGAATCGAAATTCATTCGTTGAATAGAAATTCATGTGTTGAATGGTATTTGTGTTTTAAATATAAAAATCACCTTTTAATCTATATATATAAACTATAGAAAACCTTCATGTGTTGAATCGAAATTCATTCGTTGAATTGAAATTCATGTGTTGAATGGTATTCATATTTTAAAATAAATTGTTTTATAATAAAAATCATATTTTTATCATCTATATGAACTATATAAAATATTTGTGTTTTAAATAAATTGTTTTAACAATAAAAATCACATTTTTACTTTATATATACAAACTATAGAAAACCTTCATGTGTTGAATAGAAATTATTCGTTGAATCATATTCATGTGTTGAATGGTATTCATGTTTTAAATAAATTGTTTAACAATAAAAATTACATTTTTGCTTTATATATACAAACTATAGAAAACCTTCATGTGTTGAATAGAAATTCATTCGTTGAATCATATTCATGTGTTGAATGGTATTCGTGTTTTAAATAAATTGTTTTAACAATAAAAATCACATTTTTACTCCATATATACAAACTATAGAAAACCTTCATGTGTTGAATAGAAATTCATTCGTTGAATCATATTCATATGTTGAATGATATTCATGTTTTAACAATAAAAATCACCTTTTCATCTAAATATATAGACTATAGAAAACATTCATGTGTTGAATAGAAATTCATTCGTTGAATCATATTCATGTGTTGAATGGTATTCGTGTTTTAAATATAAAAATCACCTTTTTATCTATATATATAAACTATAGAAAACCTTCAGGTGTTGAATCGAAATTCATTCGTTGAATTGAAATTCATGTGTTGAATGGTATTCATATTTTGAAATAAATTGTTTTATAATAAAAATCATATTTTTTATCATCTATATGAACTATATAAAATAGTCGTGTTTTGAAATAAATTGTTTTACATTAAAAATCACATTTTTATTATATACATGAATTGTTAAAAATAGTGAAGTGTTGAAATAGAAGACAATTAGATAAAAATATCATTTTTATCAAATGTATGAAAATCATATAGTTTTGAAATCGAAGAATCGATATATATATATATATATATATATATATATATATAAATAGAATTGAAATATATCGAATAACGAAGCTGCAGTTCGTATTTTGAAACCGTGATTTCAAACGATTATATCGGGAGATCCGACCATCGGATTTTCCCGAAACCGCAACCGTTGGGTTCGCTTTGGAAATATCTTTCCAACGGCACCAACTTTGTAAAAATCCAACGGTTGGATTGTCTGGAATGTGTAAATCAAATCTGAAGAAAAACAGCGCTAGAATCGATTATATTTATATAATTATATTAAATCGAATAACGACGCTGCAGTTCGTATTTTGAAATCGAAACTTCAAACGATTATACCGGGAAATCCGACCGTCGGATTTTCCCAAAACTAGAACCGTTGGATTCGTTTTGAAAAGATCTTTCTAATGATATAAATTTAGTGATGATCCAACGGTTAGATTTTCAGATATGTGCAAATCAAATCTGAAGAAAAACAGCGCCACGGCCGCGTTATGGCCCGAAGCGTCGTTTTGAATATATTGGCTATTTTAAAATAAATAAAAATAGCGATAAATCGTTATAAAATATTATAAATGATATGGATGTGAAATTTAGAAACTAACTGAAGGTTGGCTAAGTCGAATGGTTTTCTAGATTTTGATCTGATGTTGGTTTCGGACTTCGGGGTTAATATTTGGGAAATCGTTCTCTTACTGATTGACGGTTAGTGGCTAATGAACTGAAATGATGCGTATGTAGTGTTTGTGTAGTACGTGATTATTATATATGCGAGTTGCTCAGAAAGACCGGGTTTTTCCCATTTCGAATAACTGAATCGACGATAAGAAATCGAAGATGAAGACGGTGGTTGAAGACCGTAAATCTTCACCTCGTTTGGATGGTAACTGATGTCCTGATTGGGAGGCATCCCGAAATATGGATAATGAGTGGTGATTGTCCAGACGTACGTGGAGATCGATGGGTTTGCGAGGTATATAGTGCCTCCGGTTTCGTTCAGATCCAGAACGGACTTGTAAATGGATGGTGTGTCTGACATTGGAATTCATTCTGTGTGATTGATAGCCATCAATTACATGGCGTGAATTGCCTGTGTGGCATGCTAAGATGTGAGCAAGGCTTCTGTTGAAAAGCAAAGTCTTGCGGTGATGATCAAAACACCGCCTGTGTGGCGTGGCTTTGTGTAAAATGTGAATTCGCGAACCTCACACCCCGGTATGAACCAGAAACGGGAGAGGACCTCAGGGGGGACATGCGTTTCTTTCTAGCTAGAAGTGGCATCAGTGGTTTTACACGCCCTGACGAGTTTGACTTATGTGGTTGTTACTGTTGCGAGGCGCCGCGGTTAGATCGGACGATCCAGGTCCGATGGAGTCATTCGTTGGCTCATTGACGCCCCATAGGGCGGGGAAACGCATTGTTCAGGCGTTATAATCCACTCCGTGTGGACCGGCCCTGACGATCCAAGGTACGGTTGCGGCTGTGCCTGAGACACGGGCTAGAGCGTCTCGAAGAATTCGGTAAGGACTATCTTTTGCCTTGGTTCATGACGGAAATCCAATTTCCAAATACGACACCGTGCGGTTTTGATTGTATATATATGGCGACATGATATATGGTACCCATGTCGTCTATGATTGATAGTTATGATTGAAATTGTTTTCGAAACCTATAAACACTAGTAATAATATCAAATGCTTTTGTTTTATTCGTATCAAGCATATTTTGGTCATTATAAGGTAAAACTCTATCCTCCGGTTTGCGTTGCATTGTGTGATGGGAACTGAGTCTTATAATGGCTTCATTTTGATAAAAAGCATTGCGATGTTTAAAGGAATTATTTGTTTTAAAGCACTGGCAATCCGATGGAGTAAACCCGTTCCATGAAAGTGGCGTGGTCCTGTGATTAACCCATTTGTATAATGTGTTAAGTGGATTTCTCATACCAGTCCCATGACTGACTTGTAGTTTGTTTCACTTTCAAACTCGGGTGCCCCTTTTTCTACGCGGGCAGCCTTGTATTCAGGTTTTAGTTGGCTTTCTCTGGATAGCTGGAGCTGAAGATGGATTATATCATTTATCTCTTTTTATGCTATTCAGCTCCTATTGTACATTATGTCTGTTTTCCGCTGTAGACATTTATGTATAGCTGAACTGTATTTGTACTAAGTATGATCTTGTATATTGTGTAACTCTGATGTTTATGTTTATCCAGTGTATTATTTGTTCATTATCTGGTGTATTTATTTAATTCTGTTCTGCTATTATCTGTTTCTGTGTTATATTCCAAAGATAACCCTTGCCACCGTCAGTACGGGGTTCGGGGTCGTCACAAATTGTCAATGTGGCACGCCAAGATGCAATTGATCAAGACTTTTGTAGAAAAGCAGGGCCTTGTGGGATGATCAAAGTATAGCCTATTACGGCATAGCTTTGTGTATATCGTGACTTCGCGAGCCTCACACCCCGGTATGAGTCAAAAACGGGATATGGACCGTAGGCGTTTCTTTCTAGCTAGTGGTAGTGTCAGTGCTTAAACTGGCTGACATTTTACTTATGTGGATGATGGATTTTGAGGCGCCTCGGATTTTTATAGGCCGTTAGTGGTCATACTATAGGTACAAAGGAACCGGGAAATGTGTGTTCAGGCATAACCAATCCACTGCCGATAGGCGGGACCGACCCTACCGCTCCAAGGGTTCACTGCGGAGGATCCTGAGGCATTTGCTAGAGTGTCTCGAATCGGAGAGGAGCTTGCCCCTAGCCTCGACTCATGATGGAAATCCAATTTCCAATACGACCTTGCAGTTTTGATTGTAGAACTAGTATGGCGACATAATAGGATGGGGTACTATGCCATCTATGATTAATACATTATGATTGAAATTGTTTTTGAAATATATATACACACATAGATATACACACTAATATTAAATCCGTTTTATCGTATCAAGCATCTTTTGACCATTATAAGGTAAAACCCTATCCTCCGGTTTGCGTTGCATTGTGTGATGGGACTTGGGTCTTATAATGGTTTCATTTTTCTAAAAAGCATTGCGTTGTTTAACGTCTTACTTTATTTTATGCACTGGCAATCCAATGGAGTAATTCCGCGTTAGCGGTGTGGTCCTGTGATTAGCCTTATTATTAGATAGTTAAGTTAAGATTTTTCATACCAGTCCCATGACTGACCTGTAGTTTGTTTCACTGGCAAACTCGGGTGCCCTTATTTTCCACACGGGCCGTCGAGTAGCTTTTTGCAGATATATTTACAGGATCCTGGTTTACAGCTGAAGCGGTATTCGAAAAGCTCTGTATCCGTGTATTCCTTTCAGTTGTATATTTGTAATATTTTTCCGCTTCTATTTAAATGTAATCTAAATCTCCGATATTATTGTATTTCTATTGTGTAATAAGTATTCATACTCTGTGAATTTCTTGTACTCTGATGTAATTGTTGTAATCAGCAATAAAATGTTCTTCAGTTTGTGTTCTGATGTGTGTTGTTCTCAAAGCAATCCAGCCTTTCCTTTACTGGGAAGTTTGGGTCATTTCAATTGCCAGTGTAGATTATTATCAGTTTAATCATTATAAATTGTATACGGTGCCTATTAGATCACCTCCCTCGTCGACAGACCATGGACGATTTAAATTGACTGAATTGTGTGTTGTTTGTGATGTTGAGATGATTAACATATGAAAAATAATGTTAACATTAATGTGGCAGTTGGAATTAAATTATAAATATCCATTTGTAATTTAAACAGTGAAAAATTTTCTAATTAGAAAAATAATTCAAATCGAATTAGAATTGGTTAAATTTATTAACCAATGATTTATTTAAACAAATTGTTGTTGTTTGGAAACCCCACACGGGTATTGGGATGATATTTGACATACATAATCCCAATATTTGGTTGTATGTCAATCGATAGGTTGACAGACTATGTTGAGCGTTATTTATTTATTTTAATGCTTATACAGTTGTAAATTGCATTTTGGATGATGTTTGATTTGTGAAATGATTATTTATCATTATTGTGAATACATGCAATGTAAGAAATCCATATCGCATTCCGATTTAGAAGTAAAGAATATTTTTAAGTAAAGAATATTTTTAAATAAAGAATATTTTTAATTAAAGAATATTTTAAAGTAAAGAATATTTTAAATAAAGAATCTTTTAAGATAAAGGATATTTTAAAATAATGAATATTTTAAAAACAATATTTAGTGAAGAATAAAATTATGATTTCGATGTTCGATTTTGGATGGACACAAAAATATGAAAATATGAAGTAGGGTTAAGTATAGAAACGCCATTTTAACCTGAATGGGTTTATCGATCGATTTTATTCATTTTATAATGAATATCGAAAAGAAGTGATTTCAAAATCTAATATTTTGAAAATATTACCACTTTAATATGATAAAAATATAGAATATTCAAGTTTAATTTAAAATTGAAAATGGAGTCGAAATCATTTTAAAACGAATTTAAAAATATTTTATAAAAATCGTTTTAAAAGGAAATCGACGAAATTCGTTTTAGCCTGAATAGAACGCGTCGCGCAGCGACCGTTCGTGAATTTCGACCATTAACTTCAAATTGATGTAACGGGAGATTCGACCGTCGGATTCTCCTAAAACCGAAACCGTTAGGTTCGTATCGAAAAGAGATTTCCAATGAATATAACAGATTTGAAATCTAATGGTTGGATTTGGAATTATGTCCAAATCAATTTGGAATAGGTCGCTATGGATGCAGTTCAGTAGCCATTATTGGAAAATGACTGTACAGGCCTTGATAAAATTATTAAAAATATGGAAAAATTATGTAAAATCATAATAAGTGATTTGGAAAGATTTTGAAAGAAAAATTCCATATTGTAAAAGATAAAAAAATATTTTTATCAAAATGAACTAGTTATTAACTAGAATAATAATCCAATGTTTTTAAAAATAAACTGGATTTTGGGTATGTCGTGAATGGTGTCTTAAATAACACTGTTCTTAAACCCAGTTGAGAAAAGGTTAAATCTTTTAATTAAGATTTAGATAAATTTACCAATTAATTAATATTTAATTGGAACTGAAATGAAAGTTGATTGTGGGTTTATCATGAACTGTATTTTAAACGACATTTATTCTTTAACAGAATTAACAATGAAAATATAATTTGGAATTTATAAATCTTTTATTAAGATTTAAATGGAAATTTTCCAAAGTGAAGTATTCCAGTTTAATATATTAAATTGGAATTGAATGTAAATCGATTGGGTAATAATTGAGATGAGCTTCTGTGAATGAAGACCGCTATTATTTATGGAATTTAAAAGGCCTTGTCGCTATTCTGTTTATTTTATTGGTCTTATACGGGAATGTATATCGATTATATACTGTTATGATTTCCGTGTAGATTCCATTTTGATGGAAGATGATTTTGGGTTTACCATGAACAATAGTTTAAATAACATTTGTTCTTTAACCCAGTTAAAGACAAGATTTATTTCCTAAACTTGAATAATCAATAAATAATGATTTTTGAGATTAAAATTGAACTAGAGTTTTAATGATTCTTTAATTAGATTAGAATGAGATAATTAAATTTATCGAATTCATGAAATGATCGAGAATGGAGTACCACCAGTTTTACTCCAGGCAATAGTTAAATCTTTAATTAGGTTTGAACATGAAATGGTAATTAAATTTACCGATAGCACAGTGTGTGTGTTAAATATGGAGTACTACCAGTTTTGCTCCATGATATGAATGAGTTGGGATTAGGATAATAAATAATAAATGATTATTTCGGTAAGGCTCGCTAATCCCGACTAGTGGATAAACCTTAATTTGGTATAGAATTGATAAAAGATAAAATAAATATTTTTAAAATGACATTCAAAAGATGATTAAAGAATAAATTTAAAGAATTTATCTTTGATAAAATTAATGGGAACCTTTCCCTAATAATGTGAATATTTTATTGAAAGAATATTCTAAATTAGAATGATGCGTATGATGTGTTTTTACAGCACTTGATATTGATTATAAAATACGCGAGTTATTTGGAAAGACCGGGTTTAACCCATTCTGAATAATTACTACGACGATTAAAAGTCGACAATGAACACGGTGGTTGAAGACCAGAGATCTTCACATCGTTCAGATGATTACTGATGTCTTGATTGGGCTGTACACCCAAGACAAGGTAATAAGTGGTGATCGTCCAAACGTACTTGGAGATCGACGGATATGCGAGGACCTCTCTCCTGTATTGGACATATGGGACGAGGAATAAGGTGCCTCCGATTTTGTTCAGACTCAGAACGGACTTGTAAATGGATGTGTGTCTGACATTGAATTTCATTCTGTGCTAATTGATTTATATTAAATATATATCTGTTTGGTGGCGGAGAATTTATTCTCTTGCTTAACACCCTTCTCTGAGACGTACGAGCTTAGAGGTTATATATTGATAGATATCAGTTATATGGCATGAATTGTCTGTGTGGCATGCCAAAATGCAAATGATCAAGACTTTTGTTGAAAAGCAGAGTCTTGTGGTTGATGATCAAAGCACAGCTTTAATTAGCATAGCTTTGTGTATAGCGTTAATTCGCGAGCCTCACACCCCGGTATGTGCCAGAAACGGGATAAGGGAACGCAGGGAGTGCACGACGTTTCTTTCTAGCTAGAAGTGGTGTCATGGTATAGAGCCCAGACATTTTTACTTATGTGGTTGATGGATTGCAAGGCGCCTCGGAAATTGAGTTCCTAGTGATTCAGAGATAGGTCTGATAGGACCGGGAAACGTGTGTTCAGGAATTTCCAATCTACTAAAGTAAGTGTGGACCGGCCCTGCAGGATCCAAGGGTTCGCTGCGGGGGATCCTGAGGCATTTGCTAGAGTGCCTCGAATCGGTAACGAGATCGTCCCTTGCCTTGACTCACGATGGAAACTAAATTTCCAATACAACATTACGGATTTTATTGTAAACCTATATATGTCGACATAGTATATGGTAGCTATGCCGTCTCGGATTGATACATTTATATTGAAAGTGTTTTAAACTGACTAGACACTAATAATAGTATCAAAACGATTTGTTTTAAACGTATCAAGCATTATTTGGCTATTATAAGGTAAAACTCTATCCTCCGGCTTGCGTTGCATTGTGTGATGGGACCTGAGTCTTATAATAGCTTCATTTTTCCAAAAAGCATTGTGTTGTTTTAATTTAAACTAAGATTCATGTGGAGTAAACCTGTTCTGTGTTTTACGGCGTGGTCCCGTGATTTCCCAACTTTTAAAGTAAAAATTTAATAACTGTTTTAGTTCTCACACCAGTCCCATGACTGACCTGGAGTTTACTGTCTTAACCTAAACTCTGGGTGCCCTTATTTTCCACACGGGCAGCTAATAGTTTTGGTTTGTGCAGATATTTCTTTTCATAGGATCCTGGATTACAGCTGGAGCTATATTCGGAAAGCTTTATATCCGTGTATCTCTTTCAGTTGTGCTAGTGATGTATTTTCCTCCACGCATTGTATTATTTTTTCCGCTGCTTTGTAATTTATTAAATCCCTGATATTGTATTTCCAGTGTGTAATATTTATTCATACTCTGGAATATTCTTGTACTCTGATGTAATTGTTGTAATAGCAATGAAATGTTCTATTGTTTGTGTTCTGATGCGTCGTGTTCTCAACTCAATTCGGGCTTTCCCGAAAGGGGAAGTTTGGGTCGTTTCAAATGGTGTTCCCTAGTTATCAGTCCATAGAGAGTCAATCAGCCGTATTCCAATTATTTTTAATGGTGCATATTTTTTAAATTGAAAATTAGAAATGGAATCCTATTTAAAATTTGTTGATATTAAATGTTGGAATATTGTTATAAATGAGTATGATATGGTTAATAGGAACGATAGTGGTTTTAATTCTCGCGTTGTTCATATTCTACATTCTTATATTGATGATGTCCAATATAGTCTAATCTCCCATTGTTTAACTGCGCAGGAAATCTGGAATACTCTCGATGCGAAGTATGGAAAAATTGACAACAATAGCTCAAAACCCCAGAAGGCCAACTCAGATTCAGATCTATGCTTGAAAGGAAATACAGATAAAATTTCAAATGGATCAGACGATGGAGACTCAAAGACGATGAGACAGAAAATTTCTCTTATGAAGATTTAGTTTATATGTTTGTCAATTTAACTAAATCTGTTGATAAACTCCAACTGAAAAACAAATATCTAAAATCTAAAAATCTTGAGTTGACCAGCAAAAATCATAATTTGGAATTAAAGCTTGAAAACATCAGGAAATTTGAAAATTCTAATTGTAAAAATTGTTTGAAATTGAAAACCGATCTCGTTCATCTCAACAAAAATATTCAAAAGCTTGAGAATGAATAACTGATCCTAAAAGAGAACGAGACTGAGTTATTAAGTTCGAATAATTTCCTGCTAAAGGAATTGGATATTTTTAAGACATCGGAAAATTCCAAACTTTAATTTTTTTACAAAGAAAGCTTGTTGAAAACTAAATCTATTTTGAAAGTGCTTGAAAACGAGATTGAAAAATTCAAGAGTTCTGAGAAACAACAATTTGAAAAACAAATTCAGTTTGAATCCAAGATTTTTTAATCCAAGACCAAAATTAAATTACTTGAAAATGAAAACTTGGTTTTGAAACAGAATGATGCTGAAAAGAGAAAGATCAATATTAATCGTTGTTCAAATTTGATAAAACAGAATAGTGATCTTAAATCCAAAATTCAACGATTCGAATCAACTTTGGATGAATTTTCTAATGGGGAAAAATCGTTGAATATGTTATTACAAAACCAAATTTCTGTTGAAATAGAAATGGTCTTGGGTTTGGAAAACGTAATAAACTTGTTCAAAACCAAAATTCAAAAGATTTGAAAAACTCTTCAAATGACTTAGGTTTTAACCGAAGTAAAAATTTAGGATTTAATAACTTTGAAAAACTGGATACAAATGGTTTTAAAAATTCTTCAAATTGGTTTGGAATAGATCGTTTTGAAAATTTTAAACTCTGGAAATTTCAATGGATTTTTGAACCATAAACGAAATGAGAATTTGTTTGGTAACAAGCCATTCAAACAATCTTGGATATCAAATAGAAATAAAACGTTTTGACTAAATTCAAACAGATTTGGGTTCCTAAGGGTACAAAGGTAAATTCCAATGGATTGTTATACAAAAAGGTTTGGGTACCTAAAGACGTGAACAAAACTATGAGTGGTTTTACTAATTTTGTTAGACAACTCGATCCCCTAAATTGTTAGGTATCAGAGGAAGCTGACTGCTGTGCAAAAGAGATTTAAATTCAAATTGTTTTATGTTTTTGTATCATTCAGAGTTCCCTAGCCAAGTATGCTGAGTTAGAGATTCAATTGCTCACATCAAATTCTGGTATGATCTCTAAACTTATCTCTGTTAACATTTTTTTCTTTGTGTATTCCTCCCTCTACCTCTTCTGTTTATTTTCTTTGATATTTCTATTTTGATTTGCACAGCCATATATTTTTGTTTTGTAACAAACCGGAAAATCTGAGCCAATTTAAAATTTTTAATTTGGTTATTTTAATGAATTTTGAATATTTAAAATAAATTATTTTAAATAATAACGACTAAAAATTCTTTTAGATCGAATTTATAGAGAATATATTTATTTTAATTATAAAACAAGGCCTGAAATGGCACGACAGTTTGAAAATTTGAATTCGAACTTTGACTGAATGTACAGGATGTAAAATAAATCGGATTTCAGCGAAATAAGAAATATTTAAATCTGTTTGAAAATATCTTTCTAACGAATCTGAAAGATCAAAATTTCATGGCAGGAATCAAAAGTTATGGCCAAATCAATTTTCAGAAAGGTCGCTGTGAAATTAATATAGCACTTGAAAATAGATATTTTTCAAATGGTCTCAGAATTCGACGAAACCATTTTTGTTGGGATCGTATCGTCCCAACATAGCCAGATATAATTTTTCTGTAATTTTTAGAATCAATATGTAATCATGGCAAAGGAAAATGTGTTTCGTTGATTTCAGTCAAATTGGATCGACCAGAAAATGGCCATTTTTAAAACGGTCTCAGAATTCGACGAAATCGGTTTTGTTGGGACCGTATCGTAGCAACATAGCCAGATATAATTTTTTGGAATTTTTAGAAGTTGTATGTGGCCCCGGCAAATTAAAATGTACGTTCAAAACAGAATTTGAATGTTTTATACTTTAATTTGAAGAATAACTGACTGTAACAGTCGAATTGGCCTACGAAACATATTTCATTGTGTTCGGAATGAGGGTATTTAGCTAGGGGCAACAGTCGTTGGGTTTGAATTGGAGTTCGTATGGGAAAACCCCAATTTTAGGATAATATAAGTGTCAGCGAATAGGAAAATTTCCTTTATTATTTTTAAAAACTCGAAAAAAGGATTTTCTCTCTCCCCGTAAGCCGATCACAGGAGGAAACCACTTCATCGCTTCCCGATCATTTTCCGGCCACACCACGTCGAACCACCCCTTGCCCCGTTCAACTTTGGAAGGCCTCACCTTCCTCTTCAAATCAACACCGACCTCGCCTCCTGCCATCGCCCCACCGTCGAGATCCGGCGCCTCAAAGATTAGAACTTCAACCCGCCGCCCCGCCTAATTCCGACCACCGAACTGACCATCGTGGGTGGCGCCGGCAAGCCCCTTCCAGGCTCTTCCACGCTGCACCCTCTGATCGACGCCTGGCTCCGTTTGATCGAGAAATGAAAACCTAGTTTTGAATTGAAGAGCTAAGGTACGGTTTATAATTTATAAACTGATTTTAACACCTTTAAACTGTTGCAAAACATGAATGACTTTTAAAAATCATATCTTTTTGCTATGTGGTCGAAATCCAGTGAAACAGGAGACATTGGGACCGTGAGGACGTCTTCTACATTCTAGAAGGGACCGGATATTTTTCTGAGCTTGCTACAATTTTTGGAAATGTGAAAACCAAAGTGAGATTTCTGAATTATAAACGATATGGAATGACGATGTACAAATTATACGGTTGATGAATGAGTTATATAAGAGTTGTACACCTCATGTATAAGCGTTGTATAAGTTGTATGTGTGATGTATAAGTTATATATGCATTGTAAAAATTATATACATGTGTTGAAATGGAAGTGAAATATACTTATATATATATATACTCCCCTCGTCCACAGACCATGGACGATATTTATTGATTGTGATTGGCATGAAATTTGGTTGATAATGCGAATGGTTGATAGGATTATTTGTGGTTGAGATTGTTTGATTGTGGTTGAAAAATACCCGTTTGTGGTTGAGAATTATTTTGGTTGAAACCACATAGGATTAGTCGTGGAAAAGAAAAAGAAAACATGCTCGCCTGCGTGCAAACTAGATGCATGAAATCCCCATTGTCAAAAAACGCAAGGTTTTAAGGTAGAGCGAGGAGCCGTCTTCAGGATGGTGCCTGGTTTAACTACTCTGCCGTTATGCTGCCGAAATTTCCTGAAATATTCATGTGTTTGATTTATATTCATGTGTTGATATATATTCATGTGTTGATTTAAAATATAATGAAGTTAGAAAAATGTTCATGTGTTGAATAAAAGACTAGAAATCTAAAAATATTATTTTTATCAAGTATATGAAGTTATAAAAATACACATATGTTAAGTAAAATATTATAACGATAAAAATCACATTTTTATCGTGTATATGAAGTTATAAAAATATTCATGTGTTGAAGAAAATTTATATGTTGAATAAATTGTTTAGATAATAAAAATCACATTTTTATTATATATACGAAGTATGTAAAATATTCATGTTTTAAATAAATTGGTTTAACAATAAAAATCACATTTTTATAATATATACGAATGGCTAAAAATCTTTATTTTTGAAATAAATTGTTTCAACAATAAAAATCACATTTTTAGTATATATATGAAGTATTAAAAATAGTCATGTGTTGAAATAGATATTTGTTGGATAAAAATATTATTTTTATCACATATATGAAATGAAATGGTTTGGAAATCAAAGAATAGATTATATTTATTTATGTACATAAATATAATTAAAATAAATCGAATAGTGAAGCTTCAGTTCGTATTTTGAAACCGTGATTTCAAACGATTATTGCGGGAGATCCGACCGTCGGATTTTCCCGGAACCGGAACCGTTGGGTTCGCTTTGGAAATATCTTTCCAACGATATAAAATTTGCTAGGATCCAATGGTTGGATCGTGAGAAATGTTTAATTCAAATTTAAATAAAAACAGCGCCAGAATGAATTATATATATATACATATATTAAAATAAATCGAAAAACGACACTGTAGTTCGCGTTTTGAATTCGTAACTTTAAACGATTATACCGGGAGATCCGACCGTCGGATTTTCCTAAAACTAAAACCATTGGATCCGTTTTGAAAAGATCTTTCCAACGGTATATAATTTGTAAAGATCCAACGGTTAGAATTTCAGATATGTGTAAATCAAATCTGAAGAAAAGCAGCGCCATGGCCGCCTTATGGCCTGAAGCGTCGTTTAAATAAAATGGGCTATTTTTAATTAAATAAAAATAGCGAAAAATCGTTATAAAATATTATAAACGATATGGAATGAAAATGAACAGATTTAAATTCTAAATATACGTGAATTATTTGAAAAGGCCGAGTTAAATCTCATTTCAAATAATTGGTCGACGATAAGAAGTCGATGATGAAGACGGTGGTCGAAGACCGGAGAGCTTCACGTCGTTTGGATGATTATTGATGTCTTGATTGGGAAGCATCCCAAAATATAGATAATAAGTGGTGATCGTTCAGACGTACTTGGAAATCGACCGGATATGCGAGGTATAAGGTGCCTCCGGTTTCGTTCAGACCTAGAATGGACTTGTAAATGAACTGTGCGTCTGACATTGGATTTCATTCTGTGTGATTGATAGCTATCAGTTGCATGGCGTGAATTGCCTGTGTGGCACGCTAAGATGCAGTGATCAAGGCTTCTGTTGAAAAGAAAAGTCTTGTGGTTGATGATCAAAGCACCGCCTGTGTGGCATAACTTGTGTATAATGTAAATTCGCGAGCCTCACACCCCGGTATGAACCAGAAACAGGAGAGGACTTCAGGGAGGACATGCATTTCTTTCTAGCTAGAGGTGGTGTCAGT
The DNA here is from genome assembly GCA_030737875.1 of Allium sativum. Lineage (NCBI taxonomy): Eukaryota > Viridiplantae > Streptophyta > Magnoliopsida > Asparagales > Amaryllidaceae > Allium > Allium sativum. The sequence goes on from CM060919.1 coordinate 450,085,352, forward strand.
GCTTAAACTGGCTGACGTTTATACTATTTTCACTTGTGTGGTTGTTGCTGTTGCGAGGCGCCTCGGTTATATCGGTCGATCCGGGACCGATGGAGTCATTCGTTGGCTCACTTAAGCCCCAAAGGGCGGGGAAACGCAGTGTCCAGGCATTTTAATCCGCATCGGTGGACCGGCCCTGACGATCCAAAGGTCGCTCGAGCTCTGACCTGAGACATGGGTTAGATTGTCTCGAAGCGGTGAGGACTATCTTTTGCCTCGGTTCATAAATGGAAATCCAAACTTCCAATACAACACGTGCGGTTTTGATTGTATACCTAAATATGGCGACATAGTGGTATGGGGCACTTATGCCGTCTATGATTGATACTTATGATTGAAACTGAGACGACCCGAACTTCCCCGGGAAGGAAAGCACGGATAGAATTGAGGACAAGACAAAATAGAACGCAGACGGAAGAACATTTCATTGTTATTACAACAATTCCATCAGATACAGGAATATACAGAGTATAAATGAATAAATTACATTCAAAAAATATCAGATATTACAATAAATTACATAGCGGCGGAAAATAATACAAAAGCACAACTAGAAGTAATGCACGGATACAGAGCTTTCCGAGCATCGTTCCAACTGTAAATCAGGATCCTGTGAATATAAATCTGCAAAACTAAAACTACTAGCTGCCCGGGCCGAAAATAAGGGCACCCAGAGTTTAGGTTAAAACAATAAACTCCAGGTCAGTCATGTGACTGGTGTGAGAACTAAAACAGTTATTTAAAACTTTACTTTAAAAGATAGTAATTCAAGGGACCACGCCGTATAACACGGAACGAGTTTCCTCCCAAGAATATCGGTGCATAGAACAAACAGTGCAATGCTAAATAAAGAAAAATAAAGCTATTATAAGACCCAGGTCCCATCACACAATGCAACGCAAGCCGGAGGATAGGGTTTTTACCTTATAACAGCCAAAGCATGCTTGATACGTTTAAAACACATTATTTGATACTATTATTGGTGTATAGTGTCAAAAAAATTTCAATTATAGGCGGCATGAATGACCCATACCACTATGTCGTCATACTAGGTTCTACAAATAAAACCGAAACACACGTATTGGAAATTGGATTCCATCATGAGTCAAGGCAAGGGGCAAGCTCCTCTCCGCGTTCGAGACACTCTAGCAAATGTCCCAGGACCCCACTATGATCCTTGGATCTTCAGGGCCGGTCCTCTCTTACTTTTGAGGATTAGTTATTCCTGAACACACGTTTCCCGGTCCTTACAGACCTATATCCGAGGCGCCTCGCATTCCAACAACCACACAGGTGAAAAGTATATAAATGTCAGGGCTGGTAGGTCACTGACACCACCCTAGCTAGAAAGAAACGTCGTGCTCTCCCTGCAGTCACTATCCCGTTTTTGACTCATACCGAGGTGTGAGGCTCGCGAATTCACGCTATACACAAAGCTATGCCACACAGGCCGTGCTTTGATCATCAACCACAAGACTTTGCTTTTCAACAAAAGCCCTGATCAATTGCCACTTACGCGTGCCACACTGGCAATTCACTCCATGCGACTGATGTCCATCGATATACAACCTCTGAGCTCGTACGTCTCAGAGAAGGGCGTTAAGCAAGAGAATAAATTCTCCGCCGCCAAACAGATGTATATTTAATAGAGATCAATCAACACAGAATAAAATCCAATGTCAAACACACAATCCATTTACAAGTTCGCTCTGGGTCTAAACGAAACCGGAGGCACTTTCCTCGCATATCCATCCATCTCCAAGTACGTCTGGACGATCACCAACTGTTTCCCTCATCTTGGGTGTACAGCCCAATCAAGATCATCAGTAATCACCCAAACGATGTGAAGACTTCCGGTCTTCAACCACCGTCTTCATCTTCGACATCTCGTCGAATCGGTTATTCAGAATGGGTATAAACCCGGCCTTTCTAAATGACCCACATATATGATAAACAAAGGTTACACAAACACAACAAACGCCTCATTCCAATTCAGAATATTCTTTTATTCAAAAAATCACATTCTGAGGGAATAGGTTCCCATTAATTTTATCCAAGATAAATTCTTCTAAATTTATTCTTTAATCTTCCTTTGGATATCATTTCAAACCAAATTATGGTTTTACAAACTAGTCGGGATTAGCGAACCACACCGAAGTAATTATTTATTTTATTTCCCAATCCCAACCTATTTATCCCATGGAGAAAAACTGGTAATACTCCATATCTAACACCACGGTGTTATCGGTAAAATTAATTACCATTACACGTTCAAATCTAATTAAAGATTTAACTATCGCATTGGAGCAAAACTGGTGGTACTCCATTCTCGATCACCTTTCAGATTTGATAATTTAAATTATCAATTCACATTTCAATCTAATTAAAGGTTCATTAAAACTCCACTTAGTTTCAATCTTTCCAAAAATCAATATCCTGCCTTTAACTGGGTTAAAGAACCAATGTCATCTAAAACACAATTCACGACAAACCAAATCATATTTGATATTAAATACAAGGCTCTGAATAGAAAATATATCGGCTTATATTCAATATCAAATTCTGAAACCAACATATATCGTATTGGAAATAACGATATAAAACATATCTTTCAAATTCCCATAACAATATCTGTATAGTCACGAAATCCAACATCGAAATATCCCGAAGATAATTTCGATTCAACTCCAGTCCAATTCACATATTGGGAATATCGATTATTTTTAAAATCGCTTTCAAATTCAATTTATTTATTTCAAAAATAAATTGATTTTAATTCTAGTTCAAAACTAGTTCATTTCGATAAAAATCTATTTTTATCTTTTCAAATGTGGAATTTTTCAGTCCAATTTTTCCCAAATCATTTCTTATGATTTTACACAAATTATCAATATTTTTAATAATTTTATCAAGGCCCGTACAGTCGATTTCCAACAACGGCCATCGAACTGCACTTACAACGACCTTTTTCGAATTTGATTTGGACATAACTCCAAATCCAACCGTTAGATTTCAAATTTCTAATATTCATTGGAAAGCTCTTTTCGATACCAACCCAACGGTTCTGGTTTTAGGAGAATCCGACGGTCGGATCTCCCGCAACGTCAATTCGAAGTCAATGGTCGAAATTCACGAACTGCCGCGGCGCGGCGCGTTCTATTCAGGCCATTATATATATATATATATATATATATATATATATATAATATATATATATATTATATTTCATCGATTTCCTTTAAAAACGTATTTTATAAATCGTTTTAAATTCGTTTCAAAAACAATTTCAACTTCATCTTCAATTTCAAATCGATTTGATTTCAATTCAATTTGAATTCATTTCAATTTTATTTAATTCGAATTCGTTTCAATTCAATTCAATTAGAAATTTACCTTCTATTTAATTCAATTCGAATTCATTTCAAATTGATTTCAATTCAATTTCCGTTCCTTTTAAATTTCATTCAAAACGATTTCTATTCGTTTTAATTCAATTTCAATTTAATTCAATTTGAATTCATTTCTATTTGAATTCATTTCTATTCACTTTCTATTCAATTCGAATCGAATTCATTTTCTATTCGATTCGAATTCATTTCAAATTGATTCAATTCAATTTCCGTTTGAATTTTAATCTAATTTAATTTGAATTTCTTTTCATAATATTAAATTTTGAAATCACTTTTCAATATTCATTATAAATCGAATAAAATCGATATAAATATCGTTCGCGTCAAAATAACGCATCTCTAATCAACACGGCTTTATATTTTTCAAAAACTTCTTTATTCTATTCAACAAATGAATATTTATTCTATTCAACACATGAATCTATATTTCTTTCAACACTTGACTAATCTCAACAAATGAGTACTGTCAACACATCACTATTTTTGTTATGTAAAATATTTTATAAAATTATGGTATCTATCGTTTGATTTTTAATTAGACTTCAACCGTAAAGTAGTTCAAATTTTAAATATGATAAAGATGTAAATTTTATTGTACAAAATACTTCACTCAACACATCAATAGTTTCAACTCAGGAACATCGTCAACACATGACTATTTTTATATTCAACACATGAATTTTCTTTTATAATATTCATTATTTTCCCGATTGGAATGAGGCCCAATCAATCACCATATAATGTTAATTATATGGATTCCACACAACACATGTATATAATAGCAATGACAAACAATTAACCATCATCCAAAGTGCACCACACAACTGCATAAGCATCAAATATAAATAATCAACGCTTACACAGCCTGTCGACCAATCGATCGACATACAATTAAATAATTGGGATTAGTGTACTTAAATATCATCCCAACACCCGTGTGGGGTTTCAAATCAACAAACACTGAATATTATTTGTGCAGTTGGGCGATGTGTAAAATTTATCGACCCAATCAATATCAGTCAAATCAGTGTATATAAACAAATCGGCTGATTTGTTTATAGATATTTATTTACTCACATTCACGTTAAAAATTATATTTTTAACGATAATTAATTTATTTCAACACATCCACATTTTATTATCGATTTCACATCAACAACACAAACAAATTTCACAACACATCAATTAAACAAACAAGCCATCCATGGTCTATGGATGACGGGTGTCGGGTGCTGCTAAGCACCGTCTGCATCCTAGTATATATATATATATATATATATATATATATATATATAACTAGAAAAAGAAATTTAGAGTGAGAAGTTCTCACCAATAGCTATCCTAACTCCACGACACTTCTATGTAGGAAATCTTCGTCGTTCTCGCCTTTTGTCACTTTCGTTGATCGTAGCCACTACATATATAAAAATCGAATTTTTACTTCGCTATTCAATATATAAAAATCGAATTTTTACTTCGCTATTCAATATATAAAAATCGAATTTTAACTTCGCTATTCAATATATAAAAATCGAATTTTTACTTCTCTATTCAATATATAAAAATCGAATTTTTACATCGCTACTATATAGATAAAAATTATATTTTTACATCGCTACTATATAGATAAAAATTATATTTTAACATTGCTAATATATAGATAAAAAGTATATTTTTACATCGCTACTATATAGATAAAAATTATATTTTTGCATCGCTACTATATAGATAAAAATTATATTTTTACATCGCTACTATATAGATAAAAATTATATTTTTACCACACTATTCTATACATAAAGATTTCATTTTTATTTCATTTCTATTAAAAACACCTTTTTATTTCAACGTATATATAATAAAAATCAGATTTTTATTTCGCTACGTATACAAAGATGATATTTTTATAATTCCTAATATGTAAAAATCATATTTTCATTACCTATACTATATAAAAATAGTATTTTTCACCAAACTAGAACGTAAAAGAAATCCTTTTTATAACTAATTATGTTAAATAAATAAAGCTAAACAAATATAGAAACAAAATAAATAAGGACTTACAGTTCATTTTGAAAAGGGGGCGAAAGGGGGTCGGACTTGCGTCGGTCAGGGGATGGAGGAGGGGGCGGTTCGAGTTCAGGGGGGGTCGGAGCAGTTGGCGGTGGCGGCTCTGGTGAGCCTGCAAGGCGGCGCGACGGAGGGAGGGTCTAGGGCTAAGGCGGCGTGGAAATCGAAGGGAAAGGGGGGCTGAGGAGCACGGCCGCGAGAGGAGGTGGGGTGAGCGGAGCGGTGGCAGGGGGTGACGAGGTCCGGCGCCTGCGGTGGCCTCGCGCTGGCGATCGATGGTCTTCAACGTTTTTTTTTCTTTTTTATTTCCTTCTGTTCAAAACGAGAGAGAGAGAGGGATAGGGTAGGGGAGAGAGAATATATATTATAATTTATTTATTTATATTTCAAAAAGGTACTTTTTCATTTGACCTCTAAACGAGGCCCACCGCCTGTCGTTCCTAGCGTTTCACCCCCATTTTGAACGCAATGAGATATGTATCGTAGGCTGATTCGATCGTCTCGATCAGTTTCCGTTAAAATCAACATATAACTCTATATATTGAATTTGAACGCGTATTTCAATTTACTGGGGTCACATACTAACAAGAAAAATCCCCGAAAAATATTTTCTAGCTTCGTATTGATGATACGGTCCTAACAAAACTAGTTTCGTCGAATTCTGAGACTGTTGGAAAAATGACCATTTTCCAGTCGATTAAAATCAACTAAAACTGGTCAAACGCGTTTTTCTTCGCCACACTCACATATTGATTCGAAAAATTATGAAATTTGAAACCTAGCAATAATTTGACATCACGGACCCAACAAAAGTGGTTTCGTTGAAATCCGAGGTCGTTTGCAAAATGTCCATTTTTAAGGGCCTGAATTCCATAGCGACTATTCAGAATTTTCAACTGGACATATCTTTTGATCCCCACTATGAAATCTCGATTTTTCGGATTCGTTGGAAAGATATCTTCAATTAGATCCTAATGTTTTTGGTTTCACTAAAATCCGGTTTATTTTGCACCCGGTACATTCAATTGAAGTTTGAAATCGAATTATCGAACTACAGCGCCATTTTAATTCTATTTACAATTATATATAATTATTATATTCTAACGACGACGTATATAAATATATACGTCGAATTCCATTCAAAATAAATTTCTCGTCGATATTATTTAAAATAATTCATTTTAAATGTTCAAAATTCGATAAAATTGCCAAAATAAAATTTTTAAACTGGCCCAGATTTTCGGGTTGTTACAGAAATTGTCTTGAAACATTTATACACTAGTAATAATATCAAATAACTTTGTTTTATACATATTAAACATATTTTGGCCAATATAAGGTAAAACTCTATCCTCCGGTTTGCGTTGCATTGTATGATGGGACTTGAGTCTTATATCGGCTTCATTCTTTATAAAAATGCATTGCGTTGATTAAAGATTTACCTTATGATTTGCACTGGCAATCATTGGAGTAAACCCGTTCCGCGAAAGTGGCGTGGTCCTATGATTTGCCGTATTATTATTGTTTAACCAGTTGAGTAGATTTCTCATACCAGTCCCATGACTGACTCGTAGTTTGTTTCACTTGCAAACTCGGGTGCTCTTATTACTACACGGGCAGCCTTGTATTCAGGTTTTAGCAGACTCATTCTGGACCGCTATGGAGCTGGAGCTGGACTTTATCATTTCTATTACTGTATCAGACACTGTTATGTATATTATGTTTGATTCCACTGTAGACATTCTATATTACTCTAAAACTGTATTTTGTACTAAGTATGATCCTGTTATACTGTGTAACTCCGATGTTGTTATGTATTCAGTGTATTTTATGTTCATTATCTGGTGTATTTCTATATTTCTGTTCTGCTGTTACTGTTTATGTGTTATATTTCAAAGATTATCCTTGCCACCGTCGTATGGGGTTTGGGGTCGTCACATGTTTCTTCTTGAGTTTTCTTAACTTCAAATTGCAGAATTCATGATTTTTTGGAAATTCGCTTTATTTGAATAAAACTCTCATGTTTTAATCATTTCCATATCTTGAATTCAAAATTGTAAATTTCTGCAATTGTTTTCTTATTTCTGAATTCCTGACAGTGTTGAAGCATTCTTGTTATATCTTGAACACTATTAACTTGAATTCTAAATTTTTGAAGATTTGAAAAATTAATGAAATTTAACACACCTCTGTTGTTTTGAATTTCTTCTAATTCATTTTGGAAAGACCTGAAAATTTATACTTATTATAGCACACTATTATTTTTCAGTGGTGATAATTTAATTTGTTTTTTGGACTGGCTTGGATATTTCTGATTTGAAAGATTTTTGGCCTGATGGTATTGGAGCCAATAATTTTTTTTTTATTCATGATCATTTTTTGTTGGATATTTGATGGTTTGAAATCATTTGAAATTTTTGATATTTTGAATCTCACACACCTCTAAGATTTAAAATTATTAATCTTGTGTGATTGATTCACTATATCTCAGAATTTATATTTCTTTAAGTGATTTCAAATAAATTATTTTTAATTTTGGATCATGAATTTCTCTCAAGCTTGATGTAAATACTCTGAAATTTTTTCTTGTGCTTGTCATAATAATTGTGAAAATTTCTTTGAAAATCTGAGCTTAAAACTCACTGTTATATCATGATCATTTGATTTGAATATTTGTTTGTTTGAAGTCATTTGAAATTATTAATTCGTGAATCTCACACAAATCTTGGATTTGAAATTTATAATCTGGTATGATCGTTTCATTGAATCCTGAGATTTTCATATTCCTTCAAATGATTTAAAATAAACTGTATTTTTAATCTTGGGTCATGAATCATCTTTTGTGACTGTTAGAAATATTTGCAAAAAAATTCTCTTGATAATTCTGCTTTGAAATTTATTGTTGTGCTGGTCTGATAAAAGAAATCGTTTATAAAATTTTGTTAAATAACTGCTTGTTTTTGGTATCATCTGTTGTTCTGATAAAAGGTTCAAAGATTTTCTGATTGACTTAACTACTTTGAATTGAAAATCTTTCTTGTGCTACATCCTGAAATTCATTCTGAAATCAGGATCACTTTCTTGGATATTGTTTTGATCGAAATCATTTGATATTGATTAATATCTTGAATCTCACACACTTCTTGGTTTTGGTATTAATAACCTTGCGTGATCGATTCATTGAATCTTGAAGTTTTCACATTTCTTCAAGTGATTTCAAATAAAATGTTTCCTTAAATCTTGGATCATGATTTGTCTTCTTAGACTTGTTGAAAATTTTCTGAAAACCTTCTTGTGAACGATATTCTGAATGTATCTTGCTGCTTTGATTGATGGAACTGAATTGTTAGAATTATTTGCTTTAACTTGGTGATTGGATTTTTGTTGACTGAGATACCCTTGTTAGACACCAGTGGCATATTAAAATCTTCGTTTGACAACAAGTGGTATCACATTAGGAAGTGCTGAAATTTTTATTGATTTGATTCTCATTTTGTATATATATATCCTTCTTGTCTTGTGTAAATCTTTTGTAAATTCCTCTTCTAATTGATTTTTCAATTTTAAAATCATTTATTGATTATTTATTCAGAAATTGAAATCAATAACCAAAACGAACTATATTTAGAACTCATCAAAATTATCATCAGATTATTGAAACTATGATGATTTGTGACTATAGTATATTTCACAACAAGAGGAGATATTTATTTAAATTTTCATGATGATTGAACAGTTGTTATAATATCTTTGAATTGGCAGTTATTTCACGAACATCTTCTTAGTCTATCATCATTCTGCCATCCATCATGATTTTATATTAATGTGGAGAGTTTAATTTTTTTTAAATCATCTTGAATAAACAGTGGAAATATTTCTGATGGAATTGTGATTATATTATTTTTCAGAATTAGTGATAATTGAAAATTTTCAAGAATCCCGGCACAGTTGAGCATATTTTATAATATGATTAATTTAGAAATTTATTTCACATACCACTTCTATGCTTACCACATTTCTATCATCCATATTAGTTTTATATACTGAGGAGTTTTTCTTTTTGGAACTGAAAATAATAAAAATATAATATTCATAAGTGTTTCTCTAACCTCATTTAAAAATCCAAGCTCTGGTTATGCATGCTTATGAGATTACATATATTTAAGCTGCAACTGATCTCATTTAAAAATCCAAGATCTGGTTATGCATGGTCAATGTGCTCTTAAATAAAAAGAAAAAGAAAAGGAGTAAATTGCTATAATTTTTTTCTGAAATTCTTGTTGGTGTGTAAAAACCAGCCTATCAATCCATTTTTCTAATTTGTAAAATGTGTTAATATTTTATGAAATATTATGATTTGTTGATTGATAGCTATTGGGATTTGAGATTATTTTATTTTGTCACTTAAGTTGAATTTATAATCGTTGTCCAAATCCATCATTGTTTTGTGCTTCATCTTTAAAAATTCTTTTGAAAATAATTGGAATCATATGTTTTAAAACTCTCTCCATTTTTATAAAATTCATCGTAAATCTGTCATTCTAGAATGTGAAATTTGCCATTAGTTCATAGAATATTATGATTTTTGTTTGACTGATTGAAATTTATGATGAACACTCTTCCTCTTAAGCTGATATTATATTTTTTTAGACAATTATTTCATCATTATTTTAATTTTTGCATCCTTTTGATGATAACAAAAGGGGGAGAATGGGTTAAGATTTTGATCGATTAGTGGACATTCTTTGAATATTTTAATAGTGAAGTTTCAATTATTGTTTTTCACTCATGCACATATTTCGGGGGAGTTTGTTGTAGAGGGAGCATTCAAATAGGGGGAGTTCGATAATTCACTGTCAAACACATTTATTATAATATTATATTCAAAATCTTACTTTATGTTTGTCATCATCAAAAGGGGAAGATTGTTGTAATTCTAGGATTTTTGTTTGATGATAACAAACATATATTTATTATTATAAATGCGTTTGTAATTGTAATGTTATACTACATTACAGACAGAATACGATATTTATATTTAAATATAATATTGCTGCACAAGAATTTAAATATTCAAACAGTATTTATTTAAGTATAATATTTTATTTCAATACTTCAACAGTACAAAATTAGAACTCCACTATTTGTATATCTCACTGTATTACAGTACATTTCATTTCGTACTCAATTTCATATACATTATTTCCTCACTACACCACTCAACTATACAGTCACTCATTTCTCTATAGTGTTTCCTCATTATAGTACACTCAGTTTCATTTCACTTATGTTGTACAGTTTCATGCTCAGACATACACTGACACAGTCTTGTCTTCAGTCTTATGTCTCTGTCTTCATAGTCAGTCCCGTCCTCTGCTTACCTATCACAAACAGAAACACACACAGTAATCTTTAACATAAATAATTTTAAATTCTAGCAAATATAATTTTATTTTTAAAATTTATTTGCCTTAGAATTTTGGTGTGTTTCTCATCATTTTTCATGACTTGATCTGTTTTTTATGGGAATCCATCTATGTCTAGATAACTTGTGAAATTCACAGTGATAGATTGTAAATACCACAAGGTAGACAAATCCTGTAGTACTCACACACACACACATATAAACTGCACGTGCACTATACATGTATACACATACATTGTATGTATATACACATATGTCTATGCAGAGGCAATATGGTCAGCATTGGACAAATATATCAACAGGGTGTGTTCAGGTCAAGCCCGACACACATGCACAGTGCATGGGTCAGATATCCATGAACATACATGCACTGAGGAGTGGCCATGAAGACCAAGTTCGACCCAGTGCAAGTGCACGAGCATGGACCAAAACAAGTGGTCGAGCAGCAATGGTAAATGGACAGTGCAATAGTCGAATGCAAGTTAATACCCAAGTGTTCAAAGTCAAAGCAATAAGCAAGTGTCGAGACAGTTTAAAGATGCAAACATGTAGCCAATGCAACAGGGTCGAGTTGCATGAATATAGTTCTATTTTAAATCTGCATAGACCAACCAAACATGAAGCCAAGATCCAAATGAATGTTCACAAACATGTGCGTATGAACCAAGCCAAGTCAAGAATTCAGCACAATCAAATGGTGGTAGCACAATGCCAAGCATTTCACAACTTTGCAAAATGGCGCAGTCCAAATATACAGTGCAAGTGTCAACATATTTGCATAAGTAAAAGTTCAAGTTGGGTTCAATATGCACAATGAATAACACAAATGCATGTGAATATATAATTGCATGTATGAGCAGCAATGAGGAAATACACATCGTTCAAAGGACACAGCAGTGCATCAAACTATAGTAAAGAAAAGTACAAGGTCAAGGCAATTAAGGGCCGAGCATAATACAGGGAAGTGGTGCACAAATAACGTGGCAACTACAAATAGTCAGTGCATGAGGCAAGTAGATGACAACAGTAAGATGCACCTCAATGATCAAATATAAAAATTAAATTCCTTGCAATAGTAAGGAGTTTCATATATAACAGGTTTTTTGCAACTCAGTGATCAAATACAAAAGTCTGCATGCAGACTAGTTTGGGCAAACTATTTTTTGTAATTGGTTCCTGAAATAACATGGATTATTTCATGTACTAGATTTATAAAGTTTTTTTTTTTGGAAAATCTACATGGTTAAAAAACTTGGGTAGAACTTTTTTAATTGTTCTTGGAAATGTTTCTAGAAGGCAAGTTTTTAACAAAATTCCAATACTTTTTTTTGGCAAGAATTTCTTCAAGCCAGAAGCCACATAACAGCATGGATAAACACTTTTTTGGCAAAACAAATCGCTTGTATATTTCGGCAAAGCTTCATTTGTTTCTGAACACTAGATAGTTTCTTTGGCAAGTTGACAACAAAGCAATCGAACAACATTAATAGGGGATTCAATAATTCTTTTACACAGGTTTAAATGATTCCAAAAATGGCAAAAGAGTAAGTAAATTGTGTCCAAATCTTATCAACATCTTATTTGGCAAGTGAATTTTTACATGCAACCAATGCCAAGGTGCAACAAATAAATTTTGGCAACAAAACTCAGCAATCGCACGCAAGGGAAAAAGGAAAAGGATTATTTTATTGCCAGAATTAAATCCAAATCAAAGCCGATTCCATACAAATATAGCAAGTGTCCCAAGTATTTCCAAAAATCAGAAACAGATGATATTAGGGCAACAATTATCAAACACGCAAGGGATTTTCTTCAAAGTGGCAGCAAATCGAATAAATGGTTTCCAAATTTTCACGAACACAAATCAATCAAAGACGAGAAAATCAGGAAACAAAATCTTGCAACAAATCAGTCAAGCATATTGCGAAATCAGAGAGAATAAGGTTTTTTTTTCTATAAACCTATATATGCTACACAATTCATCACAGGCGTACTAATTGACACTACAACAGATTTACCTTTTAATAGCATTGGAAAAACGCTATAATAGGTTACCATAGCATTAGTGACGACGCTATATAACAACATGTTATAATAGCCCTGTTCTATCTTATAGCTCAAATCTAAATGCTATAGCATTATACATTTTATAGCGCACATTCACCACCATGAAAAATTTTACATAGCGTTCAGATTTTGCAATTATATTTGCTTACTAAAATCTCAACTTAATTTTTTATAGCATTATCAAAATTTTCATAGCACATATTCATTGATATGAAAAATATTTTCCATAGCATTAGCATTGTTTACATAGCTCATATTCAGTGATATGAAAAGTTATCCACACAATTTAATAGCATTTCACATTTCGATTCCATAAGTGGAGTTTTCCGCTATGAATATTTATAGTATATTTTGTTTCCATAGCACAGGTTCAATGGTATGAAAAAAAATTCCATACTATTTTAATTTTTTACATAGCATTCACCATATATTTTCATAAGATCAATTTTCCGCTATAAATATTTTTAATATATAGCAACATCAGATATGATCTTTATACAGCAAATCTCTTATTTAATTTGTGCACAATTTAAACAATTAAGCAGTAAATTCACAAAACAAAACTGTCAATAACAAAAAATTAACACCAAAAGCATATTTGATTTCAATTACAAAGTCAAAGTATAAGAAGTCTACTAATAAATATATAAATAAGTCAATTAACATACATTGTTTAAACATCGTTTTAAACCAAGATTACATGAAAAATCACTTAGTCTTCAACTTGTAAGCTCGTCCAACTTCTATAACCTGTAATTCACAAGCACAAATTATAGTTTTATAACAAAAAAAATTGCAAGAGACACAATTAAAATGCAAAATGAAACAATCTTAAATGTCATCTCAAATAGTTCATTACAAACAGAAAATATGTTGCATGTAGTAATCACGTTAAATAGGCTTTTGGTATAACATAAATATGCAGAAACTATCGTTCACCATTACTGATCCTCTGCAGAAAGTGTCATTCACCATTATTAAAATGAAACAGTCTGATTGTTATAAAACTGAAAAAACTGTCGTGTACTAAGATTCAAGAATTTTCTACCTTTTCTAACTGCAATTCTATTTCTACGTGTACTAAGAGCCAATAACAAAATTGCAACAAAAAATAGAAAATCTGAGAATCTGTTTAATGTAAATATGGTTCTTAATAAGAGGACATATCCTTAAGCAAAAGAATGCAAGGAACACCATTTTAATCTCATTTTATACAATGAACCTTAAGAAAATGTCTTAATTCTATCAAAACAGTGAAGTCTTGACTAGAATTTTCAACGATAGGAGAATAAAAGTCATTGTAGAGTGGATAGTAAGCACACGCAGGATAAACAACATGTGAAGTGGCGGATAAACAACAGAGATTAAACAGGTATAAACATACCTAAAGTACTTCCGTGTACTACAAGCTGAAACTGTCATGTAGAGAAAAACAAAGTATGCTGCAGCTGCCTTGAAAAAAGAAGAAAACCGTTATGTCTAAAATACAAAGGTAAATGTTTTTCTGCCATCAATATTTTAAAAAAAAAGTGACATGAAAAATATTTTAAAAAAATTTACCTATATAGATAGCCAAAGTCCACATCTATTTCCCAAAGACGATCAATTACCTGTATACAAGTACGATATTTGATTCATAAATTCAGAATTTTATATTTGAACGATTTTATTCAACAATAATGAGATGCTTACTAGAAGATGAATCTGTTACAATATTTTTCATAGGCCACGCTATTGCAGAGCCAACGGCATCTTCAATGCATTCGAACTCAGTCGTAGGCCTCCATAGACGTGCAGCTGGAACTGTTGCAATGTCAACCCAAACTCTAGCCGCACCCTCTCCTAATGGGACGAAATGTATCATTATTTTTGGATCGGTTGAAGCTATGCGTCCCTCGGCTACTATATTTCCCGTTCCAAACACATCGACCAACTTACATTTATTCGATGTAAAATTTGTAACCTATCAAGTAACAATAATAATTGATTATATAAACCACTTGAAACACATTATCTTGAAAACGAAGCAGAACTATTGAACTACAAATGATATTTACCATGGGAATTGATACCGGGTTCGTCAAAGGACTGAAAGATGCTTGAGTGCTTACTTTTTCAATAACCACTTTAGATTCTGGCCAAGCTACTTTTTTACCAACGGCTTCTCCAACATATCTCATATTAGTTGTTGGCTTCCATAAAAAAGCCTTCACTTTTTTTGGATTGTCTATCGACACTAGCTTGGCGGATGGTCCAAGAGGTATACCATCAACAAGTTTTTTTGGATCACTATCGTAGATTCGTCCCTCCGCAACTATTTCTTCGCTTCCAATCCAATCATATATCTTGCACTTATTATCTTCGCTTCCATTCTAAAAAAAAGAAAAATCATTTGTTGGTATAGAATATTAAAAGTGAATAGACAAATAATAGTTGAAGTTCTTATTTATTTTGTTAGGGTCTTTTTATATGCAATTTTGTATTTTTATATAGAAGTGAATAAATTTAGTTTTACTAACATATAAATGTTGACAAACATAGTAAATACATTGTACATGTTAGTTTGCTGGTATAGAAGTACGAAAACTGAACCTAATCGATTTTAACTCAAACTGTACGTGTTATACTCTATTTCTTGTTATTTTTAATGGCTTGGGCTAAACAAATATATGACAAATATGTATTATTTTTAGTTTATAGCTACAATAGAAACTAAATTCAAATGTTACCACAATGTTTTCTTTCTCCTTTCCTATCGTGCGCACAATTACTCTATCAGCTGGCCATGCTACTATCATACACTTAGCTTCTCCAACACGTGTCATTGCAGCCGCGGTCCTCCACAAATAAGCATCTGTTATCTTAGGAAATTCTATCAAAATTTTCATAGCATTTGGTCCTAAAGGAACTTGATGTACAAACTCATTCGGATCACTTGATAAAACTTTTCCTTCAGCAACTATTTCATCACTCCCATTACAATCCAATAAATCACATTTTTCATGCATTTTCTCCAAAACACCCTATGATTAATAAAAAAACAAAAAATTATATTAAAAACCAAAAAACAAATGTTGCAATGTAACTTGAAGTTTACCGTATCAGATGTGCTTGAATCAATCCGATTTTCTACACCCTAACAAATTAGTAAATAAGTTAGCGCTTTACAACACAAATCACTCTAAACAATCATACATGATATCATATAATGAACAAATTACTGATATTTACCAAATTGTTTACTAGCATCCGAATCGTCTGCTTCAGTTCCAAAATAGTATTCTGACAGTCGGTTAGTTTCTTATCATTAGCCTGTGATAAAATGAACTTGGTGAGAGTTATTCCTCTTCCCATTGCTCTTAAACGCCCTGGTTTATCTTGTCCTAGCACTTGTGAAAGAGCATCATTGGTTGGTAAACTAGATTGTGATTCACTTTCACAATGTTTTATCTTCTCCTGTAATAAAAATATACGAATATACATATGAGTGTCAATTTACGTACTCTCAAACAAATAGAGTGAGAATCAAATGCATGGTTTTTGAAAAGTTAACTAAATAAAAATAACATATTTTCCATGAATTTCAAAATCAATTTTGAGTTCTAAGCGCCCATTTTTGAGTGTTCCCTCCTTTATCTTAATGTCTAAATCAGGGACGAAGAAAGGGGGGGGTGCTAAATGTCACGTTATCACTCAACATTGAAAATGGCTGCTTTTTCTTATGTAAAAACTGAACTCAACTCTCTTGAAGGTGATTTAAAGCAAAGAATCAAAGACAATCTCAAGTATTTAGAAAAACATGGAGTATCCACAATGCATTATCCAGAACAACATCAAAAAAAAAAATTGTTGTGCAGAAGGAAAATGTTCCTCCAACAAATAATAAAAAACTATATATGTGTATAATATTTAGAAAGTAATGTAAAAAAATGTTTAATATGACAATAAATAATCAAAAACTCTTACAATAACATCTGCGACATCCTTGTTAACTGGTTCACCATTTTTTCGAATGCGAGATTTAATCCAAACTTTAGATCTACAGATAGAAGAAGGATCATCGCTCTGCATTTTCTGCATTAAGAAGAAGATTAAATTTAAGATATATTTAACATTGATTAAAACTGAATATATGAAACAAGCTAGGTCTACAATTTTAAATCCAAAATAGTTTCTTACCATATCTTCAGTTAGTCGAGCCATTCCTTTGCGGCTGCATGTATGTGGCATTTGCTTCCGTTTCATAGCTTTGTATTTCTCACTTTGTTTCTAAAAAAATGTCATTATAATGGTTAAATCATAATGGTAAACATGTGCATGCATGTATACCGTATGCATGTTTGAAATATATATGAGATAGCTATATTCAAGGGCTCTAGTTTCCAATATATATGCCAAATAAACTACAAGCAAAAAACATTTTTTTTTTTTTACTTTTTTTTTTTGAAATTTAGTACGCTTTTTTAACTTGTGAAATAAAAGTACATGCATAAAGGCAGAATACAGAAAATAAATACAAAAAATGTTGCCACTGAATTGAGTTGCCACAAACTACAAACAAACTGATTGTAATAATGGATGCTATTGGCACATATCACGCACAGTACTCCCATCAAAAAAACCCAGAAGCTTCTCAAATAGGCAATGCCAAACTGAGTTGCCACTGAATAACTCTATGTATCATACACCAGATCTGTATAAGCGCAAAAGCTTCTCAAATAGTGGATGCTATTGCCAAATTGAGTTGCCACTGAGTAACTGAAATAATCCGCAGACAAATGCAGTCTCCAATTAAATTTAAGCCAGTAAAATAGACATGAAGCAAAACTTTCAGGTATCCCAAAAACCAGTGGTGGTTAACATAGAAATACTCCAAATTGCGAACTGGAATCCTCAACCACCAGAATTCATGTATGCTGATACACTTTCAGGTATCTTTGGCAATGAAATGAAGATGACAACTAAACATCAACCAGTTCTAAAATCACACAAAAAAAAAAAGAAAAAAAAATGCAACTTTGAGCATAAATTTATTTATTTACCTTAAAAGTTGAACTTGTTTTCAACTTCACAAAATCTCTCCAGTCGTTCATATTGTCAATGTTATCTGGTTTTAATTGTAGTATTTCCTCTTTGGTTGTTGCTTTTAACAACTGCCTAACGAATCTACTTTTTGAGGCCCTCCAAATAGCTCCCATTTGCTGGAATATAGACACTTTCTGCCAGTCTTCATCCAATTTAAATCTTACCTAATATCAATATGAAGAATGAAAAGAACTGTTATTCAATATGACGGTAATGTCCCTTGATACAATCAATTTAAATTTGATATTAATATAAAGATACATCAGCTATAGGGGAAAAAAACATAGATACAGTTATAGAAGAAAACTGGGTTCAATGCATAGTGACTTAATAATTTGCTGTAACTTAATTGCGGTCCAGGAATTTACTGTAAAATGGGTTCTAAAATGGGTTCTAAAATATGTCATCTTAGAAAAATATAACTTTAAAACAAAACCCTGCATTAGTAATTTACTGTAACTTAATAAATCAGCAAATGGGAAATTGCGGTCCAGGAAGTCTTATGTATTCATAAGAAGACTTTGAAATGATATTTAAAATGATAAACCTGGAAAGCTATATCATTCATTTAACATATTCAGTCAAGTAAAATGTCTAGTTTATATAGCCAAAACCAATATTATATATTTAGCTCATTAATTGGGGAAAAATGTCTCTCATTTTAATATATTGGGGATAAAAGCAAAATACTGAACATTGCTGATGTATATAGTAAGTGGAAATTACAAGAAATAAACATGGTAAATGCATGTTGTGCTGTTGTACACGTATTAATGTATCAAAATGTTACTGTTTTTACCAAAAATATCGTGTACATGTTCCCATTTTCAACCAAAAAATATATTATTTGACATAATCAGTGCACTTGTAGAACATATGATTAATTAATGTTCTTAAATTAGCCTTAAAAAAAGAGATAAAACTGCAATCACAAGTTGCAATAGTTCACAGTAGTGATAACTAACCGCTCGCTAACTTGACTACATGTGTAACGGCATAACAGATGGAATGAAGTGAAATTTATATTAAAAAAACGTTTATTTCCGGTTATAGTACAAATTTGTGCTAGTATTCAAAGTGGAACTCATAGTTCGGAATCATGAAGCTAAGGAAAAGCGGAAAAAAAAAAGAAATGGTAAGAACATATATCATGGCAGATAAAAAAAATACTTCATCAAATGAGCGTAAAAGAGTAATAAACTGAGATTGCAATAAAGGGCCAAGATGATATCAATGTGCTAAGATTCAGAAAACCAAAAATAAACTTGTTTGCAAATGATCATGCCAATATAATTATACAGTAAGAAATCAATTTATATAAACGTTGTACAACAAGCAAGGCTGGCATGGCATGATAATTTTCATAAGATCAAGCTGCCAAACATATTGCAGTTCTTGACCGGTGTATCGCAGTGATTAACATCAAAAGTAATTAAGCATTAAACTTTGTAATAATGTCAATTTTAGATTAGATTCCAGTTACAATGAATTTCTTGCAATTAAATAAAATTTGTAATGGAAATTGCACCAGCATAATCCAAAAACAAGATGATAATCGCAATTCAGTAGAAGAAAAACGAAATGCTTGTCACTATGTCCTAGGCAATTCCATTACTATGACTATTATGTTAAGGATAAATATGCCAAGGCAATTCCATAACATTATAAAACACCTGATAAACACAACATTACCAAATACCAGCAGTTTTTATTAATATGTTTTATATACCTTTAAATTTAGCATTATAGCCCTGTTTGTTATAATAGCCGTATTTAATAGAGAGGATTAACACAGAGGATGCAATAAACAGTAAGCTTTAACATACAAGTGATCAAACACTGCGCTCTGTATGCATAAGTAGGATAAATACACTGTGAAAAAGGGAAACTATGGGAAGAGCGTGGGCTGTGAATTATTCACATAAGCAAGAAGCAATCGAAGCTATGAGTTTCGGATAAACTCAGCATTTTAAATACAAATATACTTCTTCTGTTATAAAATGAAACCGTCTATGGTCATGTGAAATCATAGAACACTAGAATTCAAGCAACTACGCATTACGAATAGAATGATCATCGTGAGGTAGACTAATCACTGTGATTTTGTACATATTTTTAGAATTTTCAGTCATCCTTGGATCAGCTCATCCGGCAAGCAGCAAACTTAACTTCCAAAGACTTATGCAGATTCAGAGCAAGGGTGAATCTATGTTGAGTCCACAAGGAGCAGCCGACCCTGAAAAATTGATTTACCAATAACATTATACCAAGGCAATTTTGATGATAAGCACATATTCTATAAATTCTTTCAAGCCGCGGATGATGAAGTTGACAAATTTAAAATGAAATAAACTTAATTTAGTCGTGTCATCTTAATCGAGTTCTCAAAGTAGCTCTAACGAGTAAATGAATCAAAGCAAGATCCTTCGAAGCCGAACTTAATGTCTTCTTGAACTTTTTCTCCTTCTCCTATCTCACTGCTGTGTTGCTATGGTCCAGGTCATACTTTACTAGCTAATTGAAACTATCTGAACTTCCTTATGCTTGCATCAGCATGCTATCATGACCAAAGCATGTCATGATTAGCACTCGATTACCTATTCCTTCCACTGTAGCCACTCAAAATCTAACTCTTTTCCTTGCTCAACCAACACATATCATGTTAGACGTATATGATTAGTTGAGCATGACATATTCAACACAGTGCATGAAGGTGATCCAGGATGAATTAAATACTTACCACAACATAGTATTGCCTTAGCAGTATACATTGAGCAGTTAGCATTTTCATACTCAGATTTGCGGCCAACCTACTCTAATCCCTCCTTTTACTTAGGTCTAAATAAATGAACTTCCCTCATTAATATACTTCTTGATATTGTAGTCGCCTTGCACTAAATAATTGAACTTCCCTAGCTCTGCTCCACATTAGGCGTCTGAAAGCATCTCTTAAACTCAGTATAAGCTTCCCCACTCACATCCATCTTAGCAATTAAAATCTCCCACCAGTGCAGCTCTTTTCTCGCAAGTTCCATGGAGTCAATTGTCTAATTATAGGCAACAAGCACGATCTAATGACACAAGCATTAACACAAATATTATTAGGTCATAACACACAACTGTAGAACCAATAGCCGAATTTCCGGCCTTGATGTTATCTTCTACAACGTCAAAAACATTTTCCTTACACAACCTTGGGTCTGAGACACACCAAGCAGCCATCCATAATACAGCTTTGTCGCATTTACCAACCCACAGATAGGAACTGCTGAACTAATAGATGCTAAAAAAATGATCAGGGCATTAAAGGGAGTAGTTGCTAAAATGGGATCAGATAATCGATGAGGTGGTAATGACAGCAAGTCATTATCAACAGTAGTAAAAAGCAGTGGAGATTTGCTTTGCTAGGCCATCGAGGATGTATCGAGGTCACAACGAGGACCGGGTCGTGTCAAACAAATGGGCTTCATCAAAGGTTAATCAAAGAGATAAACTTTGGTGATACTTAGGCCGAGGCAGGAATAGAGAAGAGCGTGAGGAGGAACGAAAGTGAATAAGTGGAAGAGCTAACATGACGTTTCCATTAGAGCGTCTCCAACAGTAGTTTGAATTTATAGTAACTCGCAAGTGGAGATATTTATGCCTCAACCGCTTGATAGACAACCATAAAGAATTTAACACTTCATCATACATTGCCGTTTTATTAAAATTTGACTAAAAACATCGCATGTGCACAAAGTTGATAAAAACGGACAGAATATGAGAAGAAAGATTTATTTAATCTAGAAAAGAACGTTCTGAAGTAACCAAATGAAGTCTACTTTAATGCTACTCAACAAACATATTGAATTACTCGTAGATCAAGGAATAAGTAATTCTGCATTTGTACTGTTAACAGAGTTATACTTTGTTATGTGCATACACAATTTTTATTTTAGTTTTGCAAATTCTATTAGAATTGTCATTTTTGCCGAGTTACTGCTAAATTTTTCTATCATCATTTAATAGGTCATTTAATAAGAGTGAGAGAAATATGTTCATACCTGAATGGACTCCCACAGAACAATTTTTCTATCATCATCAAGTTGCCTCCAATCAGCGAGTGTAAACGGAACAACCCCTCGGACTAATGGCCCTAAATAAGAAGATAAGACAACTGATCCAGGGCCTATTGGTTCTGCCATCGCATTAAAATCCACTGCAACTCTACTCGTAGCATCTGAAGGAAGTCTTTTCATTTTTGTCGGACCTCTAGTAGCTTTTTTGCCATGTGGATTTGCAGGTGTATCATCAACCGGTACATCAGCTTCCACTGAAACTTCTTGATTTACATCAATTGACATTGCATGATCTTCATCTGCTTCCATGTTGTCTTCAAATACATTAGCTCCTATTTCGTCCTCCATCGCATTCAAATTGCTACACTCGATACGCTCTTCCCTGGCTAACCACTTTTTTAATGCTTCTTTTGATATCTCGGTTTCTTTTTGTTTGCCGTTTGCTTTTTTCTTCTTTGCCATTATTCTGCTAAATATTTAAAAAAAATATATCATTAAAAAAAAAGTGAACATGCTAAATCAAATATACTTTAAAAAAAAAAAGTGAACATGTTAAATATAATTTTTATATCAAAAATGCACAAGCAAACAATAAAACCAAACAGCAGACAAATGGTTCATGGCAAGCAATAAACAAACCTGCAAACACGAATTCTAAGCAAATAGTATTTGACTTGCACACAAGTACGAAAATCAAGTGCCAAGTCTTTCAGGTACAGCCATCCATGTTGGGTATCCAAGCAAAACAAAAAACAAAAAAATGTGAAATAAGGTGATGAACAAAACATATAACACAAATAATAGTGAGGCAAAGAAGAAGAAATTTCTAAAAGTCAAGCCCCATTGGATATGCGAATAAGCTGCTAACGGAGCACTACATAAACATTTGCAATAACCAAGTTCCATTGGATATGCGACTTGCATGCATTTAATTGAGATTAGTATACCGACGTAAACATACAAACATAATTGGCAAGTAGGGTCAAAATTGAGCATGCAATTGGTTGTAAAAAATAGAAATGAGTAAAATTAAGTATATTTTGTCATGAAAAGCACACTTTCCCGCAGTTGGATATCCCTAAATTCTACAAAAGAACATATATATGTTGATTACAATATTTATTTTAATAAAAAAAATCATGTGAACTAAAAATATGTTTTCAACTAATAATGTAATGATAATATAAACGAATCGAAATACATTATTTTAACTTCTCAATTATGCCTTCGCAGTCTTCTCTTACATAGCTAACGTCTTCACTAGAATCATCTACATCCATATCAATTTCTCTATCATATTGACCAATATAGTCAACTTCATCAACCGACTCATTTGTCTCTAACTCGTGAAAGCCTCTTGGTGGTGTTTTCATTACCACGTACCAATTAGACTCATCATTGTCTTTCAAGTAAACAACTTGTTTCGCTTGGGATGCAAGAATATATGGATCTTTTGAAAAGGAAGCTTGATTTTGATGTAAATTTACAAGGGTGAAACCATCTTCAACCTTTACACCATTTCCTACGTTTGCCCAATGACATTTAAAAACAGGAATATAAAAGACATGATAGTCTAATAAAAATATATCGGTCAGTATCCCATAGTAAGTAACTACGTCAGCCACTTGAGATGTATCTTTTGCACTTGCTCTACACATGGTAGTGGCATCATAAGTAACTCCACTATTTTGAGTTTCTCTACCAACGTCCTTTGTGTGAAAACGTTGTCCGTTGATGATATATCCTTTATAGGACAAGACATCATTCTTTGGTCCGTAAGCAATCCATTTTAACATTTTATCATGATCATCGGAGCCAATAGATATCTGTAAAAATATATTTAATACATACGTCATGACATTCCAAAGCCGATTTTAATTTTATTATAAAATTTAACTAACCTTTTTTTTAATCCAATCGGCAAAGTTATCTGCATATTTTTTCCAAAGTAAGGTTGCGTTTCTTCCCAAACGTTGGTCAGAATCTTGCAACTCCTTTAAATGCAAACTGATAAAGAAAAAAAATTATAGCTTGCAATTTCATATAAGAACAATACTGACAAAGGTTTAGATATACTTACTCTAAAAACGGTTCAACCATTGTCATATTCATTAGCACGGCTAAATGAGCATTTTTTTTCTCGTTACAAGATAATGTAACTATCTTGGAAGCAGATATCGGGCGTCCTTCAAGTATTGTAGAATTATCATAGTCCTCGTTCCGAACCTCTTTCTCTTCCATTTGTCCAGTTTCTTTTAAAAATTTACCAAAATATCTCATGCATTCTTCAGCAAGATAGGATTCGGCAATACACCCTTCTGGTCGTGCAGGATTTCTTACATAATCTTTAAGTGTTTTCATATATCTTTCAAAAGGGTACATCCACCGAAAATGAACCGGACCACACAACCGTGCTTCTCTTCCAAGATGAATCGCCAAATGTATCATTATGTCAAAAAAAGAAGGTGGAAAATATCTTTCGAGCTCACATAATATTATAATAATTTCATCATCAAGTTGTTGTAGATTCTCTCTATCAAGCACGCGCTGACATATTCTATTAAAGAATGAACATAAACGAATTATTGTTTCCCTTGGTTTCTTTGGCAATAGTCCTCTTATTGCTGCTGGCAACAATTGTTGCATTAAAATATGATAATCATGAGATTTTAACCCACTAATTTTGCAATCTTGTAGCGAAACACAATTTTTAAAATTTGCGCAATAACCATCGGGTCCTTTGAAATCATACAATCTATTACAAAATGTTTTCTTCTCGCAATTTGATAATGTATATGGCGCCGGTGGAAGATACATTTTTTTCCCACGAGGTTGTGCATAAAGTTCATGTCGAATCCTCAAATCCTCTAGATCTTTTCTTGAGTTAATTCCATCTTTTGATTTAACATCATGTAGCATCGTGCCTAAAACGCTTTCACATACATTTTTCTCTACATGCATTACGTCTAAGTTATGACGTAGGGGAAGCTCCTACAAAAAACAAGAATGCAATATTTCAATGATATAATATTTTAATTATTACTAAAGCGTTAAAAAATTCACACTAACCTCCCAGTATGGCAAATCGAAAAATATTGACTTTTTTTTCCATCTTGATAGCTCCATTTTCATAGGATCAACTCCAATGTGAAAATTAGTGTTTCTTTTCTTCAATGGTCTCTTCTTATTTTGCATTGTTTTTTTCTTTTTTGTGTTTTTTGGGTCTTTACTTTCCTTTCCGAAATCATTTGGAAAATCTTTTAAAATATTAAAGATATTTCTTCCAGTTAAAATTCTTGGTTTACTTCCATTTTCTATAGTATTGTCAAACCAAGTCTTTTTGTTCCTCATTGGATTAGAAGGATGTAAAAATCTTCTATGACCCATATACACAATCTTTCGACTATGATTCAACCAACGATGATGAGTATTCACACCACATGTAGGACATGCCTTTTTACCCTTTACGCAGCATCCAGCGAGATTTCCATAAGCTGGAAAATCATTTATCGTCCATAACAAAATTGCTTTCAGATTAAAACATGTTTTAGTAAATGCATCATAAACTCCAACTCCATTATTCCACAAATGACACAAATCTTCTATCAATGGCGCCAAATAAACATCTATATCATTCCCTGGTTGCTTAGGGCCTGGAATTAGTAATGTTAACATAATATTTTCCTTCTTCATGCATAACAAAGGTGAGAGATTATATGTTACAAGCATTATTGGCCAACAACTATATTTAGAATTTAACATAGAAAATGGATTAAAACCATCGGTAGCAAGACCAAGTCTGAGATTGCGTGGGTCATTTGAAAATGGTTTCCATTTCTCATCCACTACATTCCATGTAACAGAATCTACAGGATGACGCATTTTTCCATCATTACTTTTGTTATTAAAATGCCATCTTAAATCTTCTGCCATTGTTTGCGATCTAAACATTCTCCTAAATCTTGGAATTATTGGAAAATACCGTAACACTTTTGTTGGGATCCCTTGCATAATCTCTCCTGTACGTTCATTAATCTTCCATCTTGACGATCCACATTTCGGACAGTTAATCAAATCTTTGTAATCTTTTCTAAAGAGGCAACAATCATTTTTACAAGCATGAATTTTTTCAAATCCCATATCAAAAATCTTCAAAAACTTTTTCACCTCATATAAAGTTTTAGGAAGTACATTATTTTTGGGTAACAACAATTGTTGCACGCTCAAAAGCTTATCAAAACCACTATCAGATAGCCCTGTTTCACATTTAAGATTATATAAGGCAACGATGGCGGATAGTTTTGTTTGATCCGCACAATCGGGATATAAAGGGGTTTCCGCATCTTCTAAATTTTTCAATAAATCGTCTTCTCGTCTCTGCACATCATCCTCATCGTTATCATTAGTAAAAGAAAAACGAGTAATGAAATCTTCATCTTCATAATGAACCCCCTTAAATAAGTCATATGCACCATCCAACTTAATCTTTTTTCCAGTATCTACTTGCTCGCCATGATTGTACCATCTGCCGTTTTTATATTTAGGATCCATTCCCCTTATAATCAAAGGCTCGACAATGGTGTTTCCAAATTGGTATGTAAGGTTTCGACAATCAAAACAAGGACACAAATTTTTTTCCACATTTCCCAAACATCTTTTTGCAAAATCCACAAACTTCCTAGCCCCATGCTCGTACTCACTATTAGTTCTATAATTACAAAATAATCATAAAATAAATAAATATTTACATGCAAAATAAAATAAAATCTTCATTTGCAAACACTAGCAATTACCTGTGTAAATGTACCCAACTTTTCTCCATTTTGAGATGCAAATTACTTCAGCAAAAAAGTTTCATTTGCAAACACATTTGAGAATAGTTTTATGGTTGGGAGCTCTCATTTGCTTGATTCAAGAACGACGATGAAAACTAGATTCAGCAATAATGGCAAGTATGGAGTTTTATGTCAGCATGAATGGAGACCAAAATCATCGATAACATTTCAGCTGAGTACACCGCTAAAGCATTTGGTTATCCTACAAAGGTTGGGGTTGATGTAGCTCTCAAATAGCTAATCCTACAAAGGTTGGAGTATGTATTATTTGTATTACTAATGGGTTTTTTACAAGGCCTTCTGTTGTATTTTTTTTCGTTTGCATGTCTCTGGATATGCAAGGATATATTCAAAGATTTAACTTGCCGACATTATCGTTATTTTTAATTTGCAGATCATATATATTGCTATTTGTGCTGGACAAACTTTTATGTATCAGTAATAAAGAAAAGAGATTTTTTTTTTTAAAAAAAAGGCACTGCTTATTTTGAGGGACTGAAACCAAGCCTCAGTTTCAATTTATGAAACTAAGCATCA
The DNA here is from genome assembly GCA_030737875.1 of Allium sativum. Taxonomy (NCBI): domain Eukaryota; kingdom Viridiplantae; phylum Streptophyta; class Magnoliopsida; order Asparagales; family Amaryllidaceae; genus Allium; species Allium sativum. Next base: position 450,112,878 of record CM060919.1, read on the forward strand.
ATCATTTTTAAAACTGAGCAATCACTTAGTTTCAAAAGCTGAGCATTGTTCAGCGCGGTTTAAAAAATTGCTCAGTTTTAGGAACTAAATGTTGCTAAAACTAAGCATTGCTCTATTTTTGAAATTTAGCGGTGGATGAATTCATAAAATGGTGGATCAATTAATAAAATGAGCATTGCTCAATTAATAGACTAAGCAACTTGGTCAGGTTAGAAAGGGGTAACATGTACGTCTTGATTCATATTATTATATTTGTTGAATAATGTAGGCTTCGATTGAGGAAGCAAGACAAAGATCAAAAGCTGAGCTTAGATTTCAAAGTCTATATGATTTTGAGAAAGATCTCATTGTAGAAATTTACGGACATGATAAAAGTTATTTGATATACAATGTTTGTTATGTATAACAAATGTTTGTATGTTAAATTGTGATATTTTGATGTTTGTCAAAAATGTTTGTATGTTAAATTGTGATATTTTGATGTTAAATTGTGATATTTTGAACTGCCTAAAGGTCATGAAGTATAACATAGCCAGAAAACATGCGGATGTGTCTGCATGTGCAAGCAACAACTGGTCTCAAAGAAAACATATGCGAGAAAGCACTACCATGGCATAAATAAATATGCAGGTCACTTTATTATGCAAATAATGAGTAACCTAGATCTGAACACTAAATCAAGGCAAATAAATGGGTAGCACAAGTATTATTGAGGTATGTTCCACTTGCACAAGGTAGAAGGATCCTACAGGGGAAGTACACAACAATTTTAATGGGACCTTCTGCAAATTTCCAAATGGATTTCTTAATAAAAACCATATATGTAACATATTATGGGTAAGAACTGATGAGCAAATAACCTCCCATGCGTGTGGCAGCAAAAGGGATTTTTCGAACAGGAAGTATGCACCGGTCAGGGCAAAACGAAAAGAATGAGCAACCAATTTGGGGTGGACCAGAAGGTATTAATATTGGACTCCACAAAGTAGGTCTATATGCATGCAAAGCTAAATATATACATTATGCATTTTATTTTGGTATGTTCAAGTTATGAGCGTCCATGTTGCAAACAGACCATCCTTGTGCTTAGGGACGCTGGCAAAGCATGCATTAAAGAGTAGTCAAGCCACTTGTGATCAAAAATGTGTTTCAGGTTTAAAATCAAGGTCCTAGGGATACAAGGTCACGCATACATGCAAATATTCAGCTTTGGACAACAAACTATATGTGGTTCAGTAACTAAAACAGGGCATGTCTGGCCACGTTTATTGCCCGACATACGATGTGAACTCAGATTTGAACTTGATGCTGTCAAAGGCATGGCTAAAGCCGTATATATGTCAGTCAAGAAGTGCCACACTTGAGTCCTACATTACCGAGTATTAATTTGTGTAGAACCATAATGGCAGCAAAAGCAAAGTGACAAAAGGTGAAGGCAAAAACAATTTCTAGTTATCTAACAACATGCGATGGTTTAAAGTCTTTCAGTTTCCCCTGGTATTAACGTATAAGGACTCGACTGAAATTTGTCATCAAATTCTTTAGTTAGACAACAGGTGAACCAATATTGTTTCCAGTTAAAACTATAGCATGGTCCAACGCTTACAACATGAGAAACATGGTAATTATGCTGCTGTAAGGTATAACATGATCATTATCTAAACATGAATGAGAACATGCAATATGTATAGACATTCAGTAAGCCTAAACTAAATGGAGACATGCAAGTTTATTATCCTTTGCCGAAACTGGACAGACGGTAGACAAACAAAAAAGCGATATCCAACCCGAACGGCCAACCCAACAACACACAATCAGATTTATATTCAGCAAACGCGAAGTAAACGGCTTAACATAAGTTTAGTCGTTTAAGAAATTTAATTTAATCATTTGAGAAATTTTAAAGGTTAAAACGTGTAAACAACAATGTTCTTTTCATCCGTTCACTGGTAAAGTTCGTTCAAACCATTTTTCCTTCGTTCGGTCAAGGTTCACTTCAAAACATATCTGGTAATATTTCACTCAAGTTTAGGGCGGTGGGAACTAAATTGATATACAAACTAAATCTGGTAATATTTCACTCAAGATTATATCTGGTAAAGTTCGGAAAGTTTTTTTTTTGATATACAAACTAAATCGAGCACCAAATTCAAAGCAAACAGATCAAGCCCTTGGTTGTAAATAATAATAATAATAACAACAGTAACATCAACAACAACAGAAATAGGAAAAGTAAAATCTCTTATTCAATCCGACCTAACTATGTATGTATTAATATTTACATATCACTACAACAGAAATAGGAAAATTCACCACTTATTTCCTTTACCAAATCCGCTGTTAAAATAATCCTTTTTAGGGTTAACAGAAACTAATACCTACGCATTACAAATCATGGAAATCAACTTAGGGGTTCAGCTGAATAACAAAATATATACAGCGAGTGGAGCGAATTTATAAAAAATCGAAAGTAATACTATTAACGATTTCATAAAAACTCACGTTGATTTGGAAGAGTCGAACTGAATCTCAGGGGGCGATGCTCTCGATTTATCCTTGAATCGGTCCGAGATGAAGGAATTGACGTCGGATTGAATAAGAGATTTGATGAAGCCAAGCTTTAATGAAAAAGAAAACGGAAATTTTAGGAATAAAATTTGAAGGGGACGGAGGGAACTTATTAATTTCGCGGCCTAACTTTTCATTTGGTCCCGCTTTGGATTTTTCGCTCCCGCTTTTCCTATAATCAACGTTAACATAGCATAATGTACTAATGTATAGCATAATCTTTTTGTTATTTTATTTACTTCTTTACATAGCACAATTAATACATTATTTTAATTAATTTAATTATTTTATTATAGCACTTTAATATAAGGCTATAATACAATGCTATGTATAACATATTTTCTTGTAGTGTGAAACCACAACGAATTGAAGAGCAAAAAGGATTCAAAATCAAAAATTACTCACACAGTTTTGTTCGAGAGAGAGCTCAAGCCGATCGACAAAGCAAGCCACAAATTTGCTCAAGCTTCAGAGAATTGAATCACTCGTATTCAACAAGCCGCGGTTTGGAAAACCTAGGAAAAACCCTAGAATTGATTGGCCGACATTTAATTTGGGGTAAAGCTTTCAAATGGAGAAATAAGAAAAGGGTCGGCTATAATTTTTATAAAGGGGATAACAATTGTTTTTTAATAATAGGGTTTTAAAATACTAGGCTTTGTTTTGGTTCTATTTTGTTTTGTATTTTATGTTTTCATTTGTAAACCAATCCAATCAGTTTTCTAGTTTTATCTGTAAAAACAAGGTCGTCTAGTTATAGGGTTTTAACTAGCAGTTTTCTAGTGTCTGTAATAACTAGGAGTTTTCTAGTATCTGTAAAAACTACGGTACACTAGTTATAGGTTTTTAGCTAGGGGAAAATCTGATCTAGGAGATATAGATCAGTCTAGGGTTTTGAGCGTAGGATTAATAGGAGCAGGGTTTGCGAGTTTGCAGGGTTTTTAAGCGGGATTTGTTTTAATACCTAGTAAAAATCTTAGAATTGCAGCAGTAGGTAGGGTTTGCCGAAGCTGGGTAAAAACTGTGTTATTTACTTCTACATTTATATTCTCTGTTATTCTCTGTGCTGTAATCTGTGTTCAATAATTTTTAATATCTCGTATTAATTCAATAAACCCTATTCACCCCACTTTAGGGTTAATCTAGGTCCAACAATATTTCCTTTTGTCATATCCACGCAAGCTTTCCTTTTATCACATCTTTCCTTTATTAGAAATGGCAGAAGATTATGGAGGAGATGAAAAATGAAAAGGTATGTAACTTCAAGTCTTCCCTCTTGAAGTGAAGAAGCTTCCTTTATATAGATGAAGTAGGGAATCTTTTCTTGGACTTCAAATTGCTTCAAGTCCGGAAAGCATTTTATCATCTTTGTAACCTGTCCCTTAATGATTAAATTAATCGACCATTAACTTTTATAAAAGTATTCTGACACGTTAGGAATAAAACAATCTACTTTATAAAAGAAGATTAACGACTTCGCCCAGCTGTATTATTCCATTATCATCTTTCCTTTTCCTTGTCCCACATTGTGGGCCTCTTTCTCAGCCTTGTCAAATATTTCAGCAAAATCCTCATCATTTAGATTTGAATATTGTTCATCATCTGGCATTTTTGAATATGCCATTGATGTGTCTGACTTACTGTCATCCTCGCCAGGTATCTACATTAAATCCTCTTTCATTTATTCAATATACGCATAAAGAATATCTTCTTTGGTGATAACTTATTTTTTTTCATTTTTAATTTTCTGGTAATATGCCTGAACGGATAGGAGTCTCTTTTTCTTTCTTTAAGCTTTGTTGCTCCTGATACGTTTTTATCTTATTTCAATTTCTATCAACAAATCATGGCCGAATATTTGACTTGTACTATTACCAATTCTTGTTAATTTATCCCAGAATTTCGTAAAGAAACATCTCTGCAAACAAGGAATATCCTTTTCTATATAACCAATTTTTGGTTTCATTTCCAAATCCAAGTAATGGAAAATTCAATAAAGAAATATATTGGACTAGATCCTGTAATCATTAGGTACTGGTCTAATTCAATTATCTTTGGTGAAGAAATAATCCATTTAGAATATAATTCTTTGAATTTTTCAGGAAGAATATCAATAAGTGGTCCTAGTTTGTCTATTATTCATAAAGCCAATTTGGAATCAGACGTTTATAAACTTATGCACATATCTTTATAAACCATTAATGTTTCTTTTTATTATTTTCATAGAGAAGCACCTTATTGAGTGCATCAACATAATCCCAATAGTTATCCCTGATAGTAACCTTTTTGTCATGTAAAAAATTCCTTTTCTTTAAGGGTAGATAACCCCCATTCTTCTGGCAATATCAGCCTTTTCACAATTATTTTGATGAAACTATAAATATTTGGATCTCCCACATTTAAATGTGTTATTTCACATGTTTCAGAAGCTTTTTGACACGACTCGAAACCCCAGCCCGGCCTAGACCGAACCGGAACACAGATAGGTTGAGAACATGACTAATTAGAACGCAGAACAACAGAAATTTTCATTGTTATTACAATAATTTACATCAGAGCACAAGAATATATCAGAGTACGAATAAATAATATACACAGCGGAAATACAATGTTAGAGAATAAATTACAACAATGCAGCTGAAATAAAATGTATAAACACAACGCACAGTGGAAATATATCAACTAACACAACTGAAAGGAATACACAGATATAAAGCTTTCCGAATATTGCTCCATCCGTAAATCAGGATCCTGTTAAATAAACATCTGCAAAACCAAAACTACTAGGTGCCCGTGTGGAAAGTATGAGCACCCAAAGTTTAGGTGAAAACAGTAAACTCCAGGTCAGTAATGGGACTGGTGTGAGAATTTAAAACAGTTATTAAAACTTACTTTAAAAGTGGCTAAAATCATGGGATCACGCCGTATGACACGTAACGGGTTTACTCCACATGAATACCAGTTTAAAATAAAATAACGCAATGCTTTTGGGGAAACGAAGCTATTATAAGACTTAGGTCCCATCACACAATGCAATGCAAGCCGAGGATAGAATTTTACCTTATAATAGCCAAACATGCTTGATAGGTCTTAAAACAAATGTTTTTGATATTATTATAAGTGCATAGTGTATAAAGCCACTTCAAATATAAATGTATCAATCATAGACGAATAGTACCCCATCCTACTATGTCGCCATATAGGTTTACAACTAAAACCGAAAAGTAGCGTATTGGAAATTGGATTTCTATCATGAGTCAAGGCAAGAGATGTCTCCTTACCGATTTTGGATCACCTCTAGCAAGATAGTCCATGATCACACTTATGGGTAACCCTTGGATTTTGCAGGGCCGGTCCACACCTAACGTTTGTGGATTGGTTATTCCTGAACAATACGTTTCTCGGTCCTATAAGACCTGTCACCTGGTCAGTATGTCAATCAATCATATCCGAGGGCCCTCACATCCATCATCTATATAAGTAAAATGTCTGGGCTTCATACCATGACATCACCTCTAGGTAGAAAGAAACGCATGCACTCCATGCAGTCCCTAATCCCGTTTTTGACTCATACCGAGGTGTGAGGCTCGCGAATTAACGCTACACAAAGCTACGCTATATTAAAGCCATGTTTTGATCATTATCTACAAAGCTCCGCTTTTCAACAAAAGTCTTCATCACTGCATCTCAGCATGCCACATTGTCAATCCATACCATATCATTCATTTCCTCCAACATATAACCTCTAAGCTCGTACGTCACAGAGAAGAGTGTTAAGCAAGAGAATAAATTCTTCGCCAGCAAACAGATATATATTTAGCAGGGATCAACAAATACGGCGTGAAGTACAATGTCATATATTAAATCCATTTACAAGTACGTTCTGGGTCCGAACGAAACCGGAGGCACCTTATTCTTCATCCCATATGTCCAATATAAGAGAGAGGTCCTCGTATATTCGGTTGATCTCCAAGTACGTTTGGACGACCACTGCTTATTACCTTATCTTGGGGGATCATCCCAATCAAGACATCAGTAATAGCCCAAATGATGTGAAGATCTCCAGTCTTCAACCACCATCTTCAAATCTTTGACTTTTGATCGTCGTAACAGCAATTCAGAATGGGTTAGACCCGGTCTTTTCGAATAACTTGCACACACTTTAAAATCATGTGATATATAAACACATCACACATCTAATCCCAATCCAGAAATTTTTTTTATTCAAATATTCTTTACTCTAGGGATTATTCCCACAAATCTTTTCAAAGATTTATTTCATTTAAAATTATTGTTTGATCCATTCTTGGAAATCATTTCAAAAGATTTTATAATATCTTTTCACAACTTAAACTAGATTAAGGTTTATCAAACTAGTCGGGATTATCGAGACTTACTGAATTAGTCATTTATTTTTTTACCCCAATCCTGACTATTCATCCCATGGAGCAAAACTGTTGGTACTCCGTTTTTAACATGCATCACGTTATCGGTAAATTTAATTACCATTTAACGTTTAAATCTAATTAAAGATTCAAATACCGCATGGAGTAAAACTGGTGGTACTCCATCTCGAATACTTCTCGTGTTTGGTAAATTTAGTTACCATTTCACGTTAAATCTAATTAAAGATTCATTAAAAATCCAACTTAGTTTTAATCTCCAAAAATCACTTATTCAACTTTAGGAAATTAATCATGTCTTTACTTAGATTAAAGAACAAATGTCATGTAAAAACACCGTTCACAATAAACCCAAAATCATCTTCCATTTACTATGGAATCTTTACGGAAATCTGAACAATTTATAATTGATATAAATTTCCGTATCCGCCTAATACTATAAGTGGAATAGCGGCGAAGCCTTTTAAATTTCATAAATAATAAAGGCCTTCTTTTACAAAAGCTCATTTCGATTATTATTAACTCGAATTCCAATTTAATTAAATAGATTGGAAAACTTCTCTAAACCTTAATTAAAAGATATATTCCATTCACAAATGGGTTCAAGAACAACATTATTGAAGATACCATTCACGACAAACCCAAAATCCCATTTTCCATTTAATTCCAATTTAATTTATGTAATTGGAAAACTTCATTAAATCTTACTTAAAAGATTTATTTTATAACTTTCATTTCAACAGGGTTTAAGAAAAGTGTCATCAAAGACACCATTCACAACAAACCCAAAATCCCATTTGATATTAAATATAAGGTCTTAAATGGATATCATATCGACTTTCATTCAATACCAAATCCTGAAACCAACAGATATCGTTTTGGAACAACGATACCAATATCTTCCAAATTCCTCAACGATACCCGTATAATCACGGAATCCAATATCGAAAATATCCAAAAAATAATTTTCGTTCAAATCCATTCCAATTTATTTGTTGGAAACTTCTGGTTATTTTAAAAACCATTCTCAATCCAATTTATTAATTTAAACCATTGGATTTCTAATCTAGTTGTCCACTAGTTCATTTAGATAAAAATATCTTTTATCTTTTCAAACTTGGAGTATTTCATCCAAACATATTTCCAAACCATTAATTATGATTTTACATAATTTATTTATATTTTTAATAATTTTATCAAGGCCCTTACAGTCGGTTTTCAATATCGGTCATCGAACTGCATCCATAGCGACATTTTTTCAAAACTGATTTAGACTTAAATTAAAATATGAAAATGAGCAGTATACAAAAGTTAATTCCAACAATACTACTAGAGGAAAAAACTGCTACAGTATCGCTATAGTATGAACTTTGCTACAGTGTTTTCAGGATCTTACATTTTAAAATAAAAATACAAAAACAATATTGGGACATTTTACCGGTCAAGTACCAGTATGAAACAATTCCTAGTATATAAATCATGTAAAGAGAATCCGAAAACGCCTCATTCCGACTTGAAAGTGGACATGATACATGGCATTGAATAAAGCCAGAAACTACTGTCTTTTGATACTGTTCTCGACCCATGACTTAGTATTTTCAATCTATTATGTATTCCTGAATATATGAACACATGAACACATACATATAGAACAGAAGTAATTCAACACAAAATTAACTTAGCCTGCCATATAGGCTTTTTCTACATAAATATATATGATTATGAACTTACAAAAGATAAAATCTTACAGTACTAATGGAGGTAGTAGGCTTCTCCTTTATATATATATATATATATATATATATATATGAAAATTATATATATGTATATGTATGTATGTATGTGAGAATTTTGGAAATAGATATTTTTATTCAAACGAGTATATTATTTGATATTTTTTTCAAGCAAAAAGTAAATTATTTAATAAAAGAGAATTATATGTACGTATGTATGAATTTCGGAAATAAATATTTTTATTCAAACGAGTATATTATTTGATATTTTTTTAAGCAAAAATAAATTATTTAATAAAAGAGAATTTGATAATTTATTTTGATTTTAATTTATCTATCTAATGCTTTAAAAATTCCAACTGATGCATATGTATTAGAAAAGAATTGCTAAATGTTTAAATGAGGCAAATCTGATACGTTAGTTTGGAATGATATGAGATAGCTTCCTTAAAGTTATATACTATTGCACTGCCATCTTCTCATTTTTCTTTAAAAAAAAAATTCTTTCTTTTCATTTAGAACCATTGTGCATTGTAGTTGTAGTAACATGTCATTTTTCTTTTCTTTGGGATATACGACTCATTTTAGATTGATACAACAAAATAAGTTAACAATTATTAGTTAGTTTCTCTCAACTAAGATCGAACAAGAAATATAATGAAAAGCTGAATTACAAGCGATAATAGTGTAACTAATATATATGGAGATTCTTAGGTGATGGTCATGAAGTCTATTCTAAATTGTAGTCTTTGTTTAATGAGTGAAGGACTTAAAATACTTATATTTGCTTTTCGAATCTTTAAAACTAAGTTGTGTTAAGCTGAATTCGAGTAACTCTTTCTTCTTGATCTTCTTCTTCTTATATTCAATAATAATAGTAATTCAAGGGTATCCAACGTAAATCTAGCGTTTGTGTGCAAACCCGCTAAGCTCTGTCCCAACTCTCACGTCAGTCCAGAGGCAGTGTATGAGTGATATATCTTGGTCACCTAAGGATTACCGACATGTTGCTGACAAAGTTAGCGTCGGTCTGCATAATCCGCCAAGCTCTGACCTAATTCCCATATCTGTATGGTACCTTGGTCTTTTAAGTTAAGTGTTAATCGTAAATTTTAATTTTTTTATAAAGATAGAGAATAAGCAATGATGCCCAAACACTTCTTAACCTTATTGATTTGACTAGCCATACACGAGAAAATAATAATACCACTTTACAAACTGTGACAAGCAAACTAAGAATTTATTTCGTGGCTGCATTATGTTATCAACCGAACCAACTGACCAAACTAGAGTTTAACATTGAAAACTTGAATTATGTTGAAAATTTGTGACAAGTTGAGGTACCAAAAATATAATCAACTGACTAGGAATTGTTAATTTACCTTGTTGTACCACTTTTCTGAAACAAGTCGTGTTTTCATTTTTTTTTCATTTGCATATGTCTGTTTCATTAGAACCATAGCATACTGCATTTAGATTTTGTGGGTAGTATCTGCTGATAACCCTCACGAGACACCACTCGTCCTACTGGGGACACCTAGATATTTAACGGCTTGTTGCATACGTTCAATGCAATCGTGTTTTCCACGAAAGCGTGACCTATCTAGTTTAATTTTTCATTTTTTTCTACTGAGGACGAGTAAAATATAAGTGTGGGTGTATTTGATTAAAATAGAAATGTGTTTTATTTTATACTCTTATATCTTATCTTTTGTAAATAAATAAGGGGCAGGTTCGAGAGCACCCCAAACAGTGCAGCACCGCAAAATCCCCTTAACCACAACCGAGTATTTAACACTTTCTCTCCTTTCACTCATTCTCTCACTTCCCACTCACATTCTTTAATATAAATGAATGGTTATGGTTCGGGTGCAAATGGGGGGCTGAAATTCAGGGGGGCTCCCTGATCCTACCCCCAATAAATAAATATTACTTTAGGTATTTTTTTCATGTGTTTCACAGGTTCAATAAATGTCTCCTTCATTCAATTAAAGACCAATTGCTAATTAAAAAAAGCTACTTTCTCATATCAACAAGTTTTCAATCACAAAGGAAGTTGTAGCACACTGGTAAAGGCCTGGAAATTTGGACACAGTGACCTGAGTTCAATCCCTATCAAGCCCTTCATTGTTGAAGAAAGGAACATTCACACTACCTCCGTTGCTCTGAAGAATATATGGACTAGTGTGAATGTTCCTTTCTTCAGCAAAAAATGGGCTTGACAGGGATTGAACTCAGGTCACTCTATCCAAGTTTCCAAGCTTTACCAGTGTGCTACAACTTCCTATGTAGTTAAAAACTTGTTGATATGGGGAAAGTACCTTTTTTTATTAGCAATTGGCCTTTACTTGAATGAAAGGGACATTTATTGAATATGTGAAAACACTTGAAAAAATACCCAAAGTAATTTTTATTTAGTGAAAATTAGTCTCACATCCTTAAAACTAAAGTTAATTATGCTCACATCCTCCCCTTTTGAAACATATAAATTTCATCCCTATTTTTAAAACGCAGCTTTTTTTTTCTGGAAATGCTCTCATTCGATTTTAATGGTGTGTTTTTCACTATATGTTACGTATTAGGGTTTTATTTTCTACAGAAACAAAATTTTCAAATCCATGGCGGCGGCGGCTCCATCTTTCACTCATCTCAGCAACTCTCGTCCTCTACTGTTACTCACGGCATCTTCCTCATCTCAGCAACCTCATCTACATCATCTACAGCATCTTCCTCATCTCAACAAACGCATCAATTATCTCGTGGCATCAACCAGGCAGCGACATCATTCCGGGCGGCTTCCACAAATCTCGGCAGCTTCCACGTATCTCCAGCGGCGTCAGGCATCGGCGTCAGTTTTCCTCCTCAGCTTGTCAGCGCAGGCATCGACGTCAAGCACTGGAGGTTGATGGCCTCTCAAACCGTCCACAGCGAACCATTGTGAGTTTTTTTTCTATTCTTTCTGATTTTACTTGCAGGATAAATATTAGGTTTTTATTAGCATAAAAATACGATTTTTCATATGACAAGGACTTGTAAAAAACATAAATTCACGAAACCATTGTTAAAACTCGTGGAATTTTGCTGAACTTCTGATAAAAAGTTGCGGACAAGTATGCATTTATTCTTAATATATGCATATATGTATGCAATTTTTTATCAAACAAACAGAAAAACATATTATTATACAAATATATTCATATTTTTGTGCATATATCTGGAATATTTGCATATAAATATTCAGAAATTATTGTTTTTTGCTGAATTGTACGCATTAAGCTTATTAATGTGATGAAGATCTGGAAAATAGGATTTTGTAAATCGTGGATTGATTATGGTGTTAGTATGGTTATTGAGGTGAAGAAATGCTTGAGCAAGCGGACTGTGTCAGAATTACAAATTTGATAGATTTGGAATTTAAGTATTTCTATAATCAATTTGTTTCAAGATCTGGCTTTTACTCTGTATTCCAGCAAGCAATGTAAAATATCCTTTTGATTTTTTACATTTAATTGGCGCAGCAGGTTTTATTACATTTAAGTTGCGGACATGTATGCATTTATTCTTAATATATGCATATATGTATGCAATTTTTTATCAAACAAACAGAAAAACATATTATTTTACAAATATATTCATATTTCTATGCATATATCTGGAATACTTGCATATAAATATTCAGACATTATTGTTTTTTGCTTAATTGTACGCATGTATTTATATTATTTTGAAGCAGTTTTTGTAATTTATGTTACTGCACATTAAGCTTATTAATGTTGATTTTCTTTTTTTGATAACAGTGTTTCGGCGGATATTGGTGTAGTGGTGTTGTTGAAGCTTGGTCCTCCGTCCTTTTCCGAATGATTGAAATCTGCAGTTGTTTCTACATAGACTACTAGATGTGGTTTGCGCAATAAGCTGGGTCTTAACAAAATTATTTGTTCTTCAAAAGACCATCATCTCTGCTTTGTAAATGTTCTGAAATTTTTGATGTAGTACATGTAAATGTGGTTTGTACTAATTTTTTGATGTAATACATGTAAATGTTATGAAATTTTTCATGTAAGTATGCACATATTTCTGTTATTTGCATATATATATATATATATATATATATATATATATATATATGCATCTTGTTATAATTATATGTATTTACTTTTTTGTCTTTTCTTTTGTTTCAGCAATTATGCAGTACAGTTCTGTATATGTATGCAATTATTTCACTTTTTTGCATAAATGTATGCAATTTTAATTAATATTTGTATCTAATTGTCTAGTTTTTCGTAAAAATCAAATCTTAATAAAAAAATTATAGTCCCTACATTCAAATAATTATTTATTTCTGTATTATATTAATGTATGCACGTCTACTTCATTGTTGCGCAAAACTAATAATTTATTTTCTGCATAATATTAATATATGGATGCAATTATTCCACTTAGTTGTATAAATGTATGCAATTTTACGTAATATATGTATATAATTGTCTAGTTTTTCGTAAAAATCAAAAAATAAAAATAAAAAAATCGCTGTTGGAGTGATCGACGGTTTTCCAGAATTGTAGGATTAGGTTTGAGCGAGATAATAGGAGCGATAGACTGAGTAAATGAGGACAAACAGTTGTTGGATAGTTTTTTAGGTGTGTAAGGGTAGATCTGGAATTTTTTTAGCGAAAATTCAAAAATAGGGATGTATTCTATATTATTTTTATCACCGGTTTTTTTTTATATTTTGAAACTTAATAGGGACCTGTAAAAAATGCACCCTTTTATTTATTTACAAAAGATAAGATATAAGAGCATAAAATAAACACATTTCTATGTTAATCAACTATTAATTAAATAATATATAGGTAAATTTTATTCATACACCAAAAATCACTTAACATACACTATTAAATTTATATATAAAAAAGCTATTGCTAAAATACCATTTTCTCATAAATGCTTTTTTTAAAAAAAAAAATTTAACATACGATCAATCAAACTAATCTGAAAATATTAAAATTTGATGTGAACTAGATATGTTAATAAAAATGTAAATGAATTATTTCATCATGGAACCTAATTTTTTTTAAATTAAGAGAACATTTGGAAATGATCTTCTAATTTAAAAGTGTTGGTTTTTTTTCTTCTAAATTAAGAGTAATTTTATTCAAATTGAGAAATTATTAAAAAGTTTAAAAAAGCTACAATATTAATGCAAGAGTTAAAGTTCATTTTGTTAAATTATATTCGGTTTAGCATAACAAATTTCTAATTTTAGTCAAATATGTTTTAGGTTTGACAAAGTGAAGATAACAAAGATGAAAATTTGGGTGTTTTAGTAAAATACACGATGTATATAAAGTAACATGTATAGTAGTTTGTTATAGTTTTTGATGTATGTTTAGCAATTTTTGGAGTACAAATTGCGTTAGGTTATCTATATATTATTTGTATAATCATAGTCATATCTATTAAATAATAGTAAAGCAGAAGAATTTTAAGCTTTCTCCTTGATTCTCTCACTTCTATCACTTCTCCTTAATTCCCTCTATTCTCTTAATTCTCCTTAAAATTCTAAAGATACTTTTATTAAATCAAAATAATAAAATAATATAAATCTATTAATCTATTAAATAATAGTAAACCAAAAGAATTTCAAGTTCTCTTCTTAGCTTGCTATGTTATCTTTTCATACCTTAAAAGTCTTTGAATATTTTATAATAATAATTATTTTATTTCGTCCATTTTATTTTAGATAAAAGGAAGGTTGAAACATTCAAACATAGAGTAAATAGTCATTGTTTAAATTGTTTTATTTTTTAAATTCTAATATCTATTCTACGATCTATCTATAATTTGGGGAGCTCACAGCCCTTCTTTCATTTTCCGGCTCAAAATTAAAATTGAACCGTCTTTATCCTCCTTTTTTACCCTTTCTCCTAAACGAAATATGTTAAACCCTTTTCACCTAGCAACCATCGCCAACCCTTTCAGCTTCAGACGTCCATCTACGCCATCGGAGCCTTATCCCGATCCACTTTCTCTCTTATTCAGAAAGAAGGTGATATGATATCGGTGGTAGTCTCTATCCGGTTGCTTTTGTTCTTTCAATGATTCTCGGGTTCAAATTATTGCTTTCTGCTCATCTAGGGTTATGCAAAATTTCTTTCTTTAGTTTCGAAAATCTGATAGTACCGCATCTAAGCCCTTCATGTGATTCAATTTCATTCTCGATTATTGTCTCCGTTGCCATATTTTGGTACGTATGGTCAGAAACACATTATACTTCATCAATTTGTAAGTGATTATGATAGCTTTAAATATTGCTTTCTGCTCATCTTAGGTTTATGCAATTTTTCTTTCTGTAGTTCCTAAATTATGATAGTACGCACTTAATCCCTTAATGTAATTCTATTCATTCTCGATTGTTGTCTGCGTTGTTCAGATTTCGTATATAGTGGTTAGAAAAACATTCTACTTTGCCAATTTGTAAGTAAATCCTTTTTTTTTTTTTTTTTGTAATTCATTATAACTGTTACTATTGTTTTTCTTCACTACTGCTTTTTTCATATATCCGAGTACAAATTCAATTTGATTATTAGCAAGTAAATGCTCTTAGACTCTGGCATCTATATTGTGCTTGAACTGTACTTATAAATTATATTTATTTCAGTGCTTTATTAGTTTATAATCACTGGGCAATTTACATTGATATGGTAATATTCTATTATTATTTCAACCATAATATTATTCCATGTATCCAAATTATTATGGTAACAATGCTTATTTGTACATTATTTTATACTTGAAGTTTAACCAGGCTTGGAAATAATGTCTTCTTGCTGAAAGGAATCGATCATAGTGTGTGTGTATGTGTGTGTGTGTGTGTGTGTGTGTATATAGGTAGAGAGAGAGTGAGAGAGAGAGGGGTTACTGTATATGTTTCAGTGGAAGATCAGAGGGGTTACTGTATATGTTCCGGTTCAACATTGCCTTTTTTAGATCCGATATATTATCAGGCAAAATGTAATTTTATCATTTGTAAATTGCTCATTTGGGTAAGCTTCTTTTCAGCATATATAATAAAATATTTGATAGTTTCAATTCATTTGTTAAGGATGTGCGTGCACCTGTTTTATGTGTCAATGCATGCCTAAATTGAATTAAAAAATTGAAAATAAAGCAAAGTTTGGCTTGCTCTTTTTGGGAAGATTAATTTAGATTTATAAATCTGTCTAAATTGTTTATAAGGTATGATTGAATTGATAAATATTGAAAGCGCTAACCATAACAAAATATTATTTACCCTGAAATTTTCCTTGCTTATGAAAAAGGTTAAACTTAAATTGTCATGTTTTCTTGCTTCTATTTTAGCTTTGACATTTTCAAAGATTTTTCTCGCCATAAAATTTCCATTGTAGTTCACTATTTCCATATTTTTGTATCAAATCTCCATTTTAGGCTCAGTTGTTGTTTTTTTATTTTCCAATTAAGATATGTTATGATGATAAAGGTAATGCTGTTGATATACGAGGATTATACAGAGGTATTTTATTTTATGGAAATTATTTTTGGATTTTTTATTTAAGACACATATGAACATTAGTGTACTATATTCTGCAGTTGATTTGTCTTTCCCTTACTACATGGTATGTACTATATTAGCAAAGAGAAATGGATTTGTTGAACCATTATTGCCCATAATAACAAATCATTATATATATAACTGCATAATATATGTAATATGTGTATACACCAATATTGCCTCTATTGTCTACATATGAATAGTTTGCAATTGATTTGTTTCACAAATAGAAATTATTTTCACATTATATTAAGCTATCAGTTTGTAAAACCAAGAAACTATGTTGAGTTTAAAATTTGAACCACAGTAGCAACAATTTGTATGTCTTACCTCCGTCTTATTGATCAATCCAAATATGAATGTACTGGAAAAGTGCAACCATAAATGACGGATAATCTCAGTGCCATACGCAACACAATCTCTAAGAAAGCCTACCAAATATTTGGAATATACATCTTTGTATGCTGATGACTCAAATGCAGGGGCGGATCTATGCTTAGGCCAGCTGGGGCCTAGGCCATAGCTGAAATTAAAAAATCCAATTAAAAAACCAGTGTCTCATCACTTGGCCCCTGCCGGAAGGCTCATTCTGCCCTAGCTGGTGGCTTGAGCTGGCTCCGCCACTGCTCAAATGATATTAAAAATATTGTTTGATTTGTTGAAAATATATTTTAATCAATATAACACTCTATAATTCGACCTGCAAATTTAACATTTAATATTTTTGTTTATTTATTTTTTTCATTCGGCTGAATGCTTGATATTTGGAAACTAATGAATCATAATGTGCAACAATAATAAGATCTAAGTATTTGTGGTAGTATGTCTGCATTACCATTCAAATGTTCAACTTTAGATGGCAAGTATTAAAATTAAAATATATTAATCAATAATTTATTTCACCATTCTATATGTGCTATCCTTGGAATTATAACCTTATTACAATGACATTTAATATTAGCAAAAATAATTTATTATTCATTTATCTCGATAAACTTATCTACATTTGCGAATTCTGTTTTTAACTTTAAATATCAATATTTTGATGTTTCTATAGTTATATACAACCTCATCGACTGTTTCTTTATCTTTCATGTTTAGATCCACGTATTTAAATTACTTACAAAATCTCAAATTTAAAATATTTTAATTATCTCTATATATCAATCGTATATATATACACACATATTAATAAAAACAAAAACGAAAAATTTGTGTTTAGCTATATATATATATATATATATATATATATATATATCACATGCATATATTTGTGTGCATAAACAATAATAACAAAGTTAATTTTTAAATTAACTATAATCATTTATGTATAAATAAACATTAAATTCATCATACACAATGTCAAAAAGTTCTATTTTTAACTTCGTATAACTCCACAATAAAATCCCCGCAGTCTTTTAACAAAATCCTTCTAGGTCTATTCATATTATTTACCCTTAAGACTGCCTTTTAAATCCCAGATTCCAACTTAAATTAAGAATATTCTCGATAACTCACTTTTGAATTTTTCGATTTTATATACATATAGTTTATTTAACTAGAAATTATAAAATGTTAAATATTCAAAATAATTATGTTGTCTATACTAATTTATTTGTTAAATTATTTCGAAAATGATAAATTCAATTTGCATACCACTTTCATACTAATAAAATGGAAAATTTAATATTTCAATGAAATATAATAACTTATTAAATACATAACAAATAGTATCAAATTAATCAATTTTCTACTAATCCCGTCTTTCTTTTTTCTTACCGTCTGCATTTGAGTCCATTACGTAAAACCTATAATAGAACTAAAAATTTAACATATTTTCAAAAAATCACTTGATTAAATAACTAAAAATAACAAAAATAGCTTGCTTATTCAAACAAGAAGTGTAAGATGTATAACATAAAATTATACACCATATTTTATAAAATAATTATTACCAAAATCATTTACTTATTTTTTAGCTAATTTTTTCTGCTAAACTGTCAAATAATGTATGTTCAGTAGAATTATCAGATAATGCATAATAAGCTATTTTTTTAATCACTAATAGTCACCTTTTTTTTTAAATTACGTGTGCAACGCACGGGTTACACACTCGTGTTTATTATTATTATTTGGTTTGGACGTATGTTTTGAATAATGTACGCGACAGCAATTGCTTTTCTGCGGTAAAACAAGTATCCTTCTGGTCTAAGCAAGAATACCACCGTTCTATTCCATCGTTGATCTTCCAAACTCACATTTTCCAGATTAGCGCAAATCCTAATTGCTGAACTTACAGGTAATTCCGTTCGTTTCTCTTCAATGTCTCAAACGATCACTTCTAATAACCATAGCGTATCTGTAATTTTAGCAGTTTTATGTTTTTCGTTTTGATCTCGGGGTACGTAGACAGTTGCTTCTGTTGAAGGAGAAGCGAGAGGGGAAGAACAGTTGCGCGGATTTCCACGCTGGCGTCCTGCTCGAGGTGTTTCTGTTAACCTCGCAGTTGCCCTCTGCGACTTCTTCCGACACCTTAGCTGCTGTTCCCGACCCCCGTAGCTGCTGTTTTTGATTTTCAGAATAAGCTGTTTTGATGTTTTTATTTAGAACGAGTTGTTTTTCAGCATTGCGAAAAAAATTGTGGATCCGGCAGCTATTTCGGAGATCTTCTTGATTCGACAAAAATAATAATCCAAACCTGGTAACAGAGAACTTGGATCCGGAAGACAACAATCTTATCATCGGAAATGATGTTGACCGTGGAGAACTCGCCAGGCAGCGACCTGGCTTTAACTAATTACGCGTATATCTCATTCAGTGATCTGAGTAAATTTTCTGGTGGATCCGACAGCGCTTATGCTATAATTGGTGATTCTATAGTGTATACACTACGATATCCTTATATGAAGTATAAACCCTGATTTGTGTTCCCGGATTTGTTTGTTGAATTGTTACACAATTAGGATGAGTAGGGCCATGGAGTAGAAATGTTCTGAGTATAATACCCAATAGTCAAAAATATTTTTGCAATAACAAGTAAATGTTGTTACAAAGCTAATTATTAAAGATGTTAGGAAAGAAATCAGGCTATGGATTGGCATGATATCCTTTTAAACATGATTTCTGTGGTGAAAAAATGTAATATATTTTGAATGGTTGACTTTTTCTTCAATTTCAGATGTATAGGTCAGCATTAAACACATGGAGTCCAGAAAATAGATATAAAATGAAAACATGTCGTAGAAGATAAAATGAATTTTATTTTTATTTTTTTGGTTTGCTCATGTTGGTATAGATGGCTCAGTCGTCCAAACTTTTTTCTTTACTGTGCCTTTCATCTGGATTTTGAGGAAAATTTTGTATCTTGAAGCTGGAAGTACCAGTACTACACTTGCAGTACATAATCACCGGGCCGAACTGCAAATTTGAGTAGTGTAAATCTTTGGTTGATTGATTTATAATGTGAAATTCATCTTAAATCATATTTAATGTGGACGTGATCCTTGACTAATACATACTGCTCATCAAAAAATTAACGAAGGCCGAATTGGCTTGAATGCCATCCAACGCCGCCTTATCAAGGTTTCTACTGGTGATCAAATATCCATCAGCAGGTTTAATTCTTTGCTTGTTTGTATTTCATCACTTATTTGCAACCTTGCACGCTTAGTATCTTTGTAGTCACCATTCTTCTTATTATGCATTATCATTTGAAATACCAGGTTCGTCCCACCAGGTAACTTTGACCTAGCGGTGCTTTCATTGGAGTTGGATTTTGTTAAAGCAAAGGGTAACAGAACTGAAGAAGTGAGTTTCTTTTGTATGAGCAAATGATTTAATTGTATTCTTATGAGGGTTATTCTAGTAAGTATGTTTGCATTTCAGATAGATGCAGTTGTTCTTTCTCAACAGCTGAAAAAAAGATTCATGGACCAGGTAAACCCATGTCCTTTTTATTTATTTATTTATGTTTTCTGTTTCCACTGTCTTATTTATTAGGTGCCTGTTGAGTGCATTATAACTGAATCTACCTAAAGAACTCTTGATTTTTAGCTGTCGTTAGCTTTGATGTGTTGTAAAACTATATGAGAACATTTGGAACCTGTGTCCATGTCCTTATGCTGACTCTGGTTACCCATTTATTTAAAGTCAAGCTACTTATTTAATGATAATTGGTTTAAATCAGTTGAGTGTCCCAATAAAATTGTTTTGGTCAAGTTTAACTTGATACAAACACGTGAACCTTTATACTAAATAACGAGTATTATTATTCATAATGTTCATAAATGACACGCGCGCGCGCGCGCGCACACACACACACACTCTCTCTCTCTCTATTCATAATGTTCATCGATTGGATTTATACGTTACCTGCAATAGCATGTACATACAATGGGTCCCATGGATTTGTGTTGAACATAGAATGCAATTTTTATCGGTGTATGCTATACGCAAGAAGGTTTTCACTCAGATCTTCGTAGCAAGGACATAGTACTTTTCAACTTGAGCTAGGCTACCTGGCGTGGTGTTTCTGTTCCTAGCTTCTACCATAGTTCAGTAATTGGATATCACGTGTGTAAGCTTTCTTTGTATTTGTCTACCATCTATAGTGTATGTTACAATTTGTTCCGAGCAAGAGTTTTCTTCAATGCAGTAGTCGGACAAGTTAATGGCAAAAAATTCTCCTAATTGGATGCTATTGTAGGTATTGATTTTTTTTTTTTTTTAAACGACAATCAATCAGGGGTATGCCAGTGCATGATAACAAGAAGATAATATTTAGATATAGATCAGAGGAAGCAAATCAAATCATCTGATTTTTACATCTCTAATGATTAATTTACATAATGAAATCAAAAAAGGCAGGCTTTCAAAATAATTATCGTGGTGAGTAGGTTATATTGAATTATGACTTATTTCCTATTTATTTCTGTCCTTATCCAAGTTCAGTGATAATTGAATTTAGCCATCAGGGTTTATGCAATCATTGAAAAATGAGCTCAGCTTCTATTATAACTGGAATGCCTAAGATACTCTTGTTTTTCATCTGTCAGATTGATGTGCTGTAAAACCATATGTCACTATGAGGCTTTGTACATTGTCGTATGTGCGTGCACGTGTGTCCTTCCAGTTATTTTGGTTACTTGTTTATTTAAAATCAAGCTATTTATTTAATGATAATTGGTTCCAATCAATTGCATTGTCCTAATAAAATTGCTTTGGTCAAATTTTTACTAGGCTACCTGTTTGAAAACCCAGCATTATCAACTTTCAGTTATATCGACTCATTGATTTTATATGTTACCTGCAATACCATTCCCATCCAATGGATGTTTTGAACATGATTATAATTCTTCTTCCTGCATGCTATATGCAAGGAGATTTTAACTCAGAGCTTCCTATCAAGGAAATAGTACTTGCCACTTTGAACTAGGCTACCTGGCGTGGTGTTTCTATTCCTGGCTTCTACCATAGTTCAGTATAATTTGATATTATGCGTGTATGGTTGTGTGCGCACTCGTGTATATAACTTCCGTCTATAATGTATGTTATCATTTATTCTGAGCATGAATTTTCTTCGATGCAACAATCGAAGAAGTCCTTGGCAAAAATCTTCTCCAAACTGGATGCTATTGTTGGTGTTTATTTTCTTTTTGTTAAGGATGATCAACCAGGAATGTGCTAATGCATGATAACAAGAAAATTATGGTTAGGTGTAGAGCGAGGGAGATATATCAAATCATAGATACACATTTCCTATTTGTAACTGATTCGAATAAATGAAAACGAAAGATAGCTTCCAAATTAATTACCATGACGGGTAGACTGAATTGAATTACAGCTTATTTTCCTGTTTCCTTCGATCCTTATCCTAGTTAAGTGCTAGTTAATTTAACCATCAAAGTTCCTATAATCATTGAAAAGTGAGGTTAGCTACCATGACTGATTTTTTTTTTTTCCTCCTGTTAGTTTACATTAAAATATTTTGTCACTCTGCAGGTTATGACCAGTGGACAAAAGGTGTTTTTTGAGTTCCGTGGGACAAATTACATCTTTACAGTTAGTGGGGCTACTGTAAAGGGCATTGAAAGTCCTAAAGGTTTGGAGCAAGGAATTATCACCTCGGATACTTACATTATATTTGAAATTATTCCTAATTCTGGTATTAAGGTACATATATCTTTCCCAATTTTTTCGTTGTGTTGTTTCATATCAATCTTCTGCAATGCTTTACATTTCATTTTATTACACACACAGACACACATGTACATACATGTGCATACATTCATAATATGTATAATCATCATAATGATTTGTGCAGATTATTAATCAACGTGAAGGTGCAAGCAGCAACATTTTCAAACAAAAAGATTTCAATCTTGAGAAGTTGGGAATAGGAGGATTAGGTGACGAATTCACGGACATTTTTCGAAGGGCGTTTGCGTCTCGTGTTTACCCTCCGCATGTTGTCAACAAGTAATTTTTGACTAAAAAGGAACAGCATAAAAAATTTCAGCTATCTGCTGCATGGTTACAGTTACTGTTTTTATGGATACAAATTGCAGGTTAGGAATCAAGTATGTTAAGGGTATGCTTCTTTATGGGCCGCCGGGTACAGGAAAAACACTCATGGCACGTCAAATTGGAAAGTTTCTTAATGGGAAGGAACCAAAGGTTGTGCGTTGAATCATCTTTTCTAGCATGATGCAAGTCATTGTCTGCCTTATACAGATAATTTTATCTGTCTACATTACCTGCACACTAATAATATTTGTCAATCCATGCTCATCTATACTTTTGGTTAGTAGTTCATAAAAAGAAAGACCGTGTAAACATAATTTTTAAGTTCATGCAAACAAGCAAGTTTGATAATACAAAACACAACTGTATCATATTACACAGTTTAGTCGTTTTACTATAAAACCATAATTCAGGAGAAGTTACGGTTTATAAAGCTCGAATAAAGGTCTAGTCATCCATGCTATTAAGATTGCCCAAACAATATGTCTTGCATATAGGTCAATATTGTTCTTGTTGTACAAGCAAAAATTCGTTGATTCCATAAGGCCAATGACATACTTTACATCTACTGTTAAATTTGATGATGTGTTGACATAAAGCACCTCTCTATGCTATTGTTATAATCATGTTCTAGTCATTCTTTGGATAAATTTTAATGATGCCTTGGCATAAATTACCCATCTATACTATTGCAAGAATCATGTTCTGTTCATAGTTTAAATAATCCAGATTCTTTGATCTATTCCAGTTTTTACGGATATGCGAGTGTATCAAGGTTCATGTAATTTAAGATAAATAGTAGATTTACTAGACTATTCCCAATTCAAGACAAAGTAATAAATAATATCTGAAATAAACAAAACATGTACGCTTATATGTTTGAGACATGCAGATAAAAGCAAGCAATTATTATTTTCCAAAACTGACGTAAATGTAGTAGAGAAATATCATCGTTGTAGAAATAGTGGAGCCATGTACTTGCACACAATCTGAAATATAGATATGGGGAAGTTGATTTGTTCTGAATCAGCATCTAATATTGTTTAGTATGTATCTTTACAGAATATATAGTTTTCATATAAATATTCCATTGTGTGTTCGTGTGTGTACGCAAGAGAGAAGGAAAACAGTTGAATTGTGCACATTGTTGTCAAAAATCTTAAAATCCTACGATTTGAATTCCGTTTCAAATCAAATCTCTCCTTTTACGGTTCTATTTATACTCCGATTCAAACCTAGTTAATGGCGCGAATTAGAAAGATCACTCGATCAAAATTGATGTACTCGATATACTTATTTGAATCTACAATCGCAATTCTAATCATTTTCAAACAAAATAAAATCGGAATAAGATAGAAAATGAAGTTTTAGTTTTGGACGTAAAAGTTCAATCATCAAAATAAATCTCAATTGTGCGCAAAAAGTATATGCTTTGTGCACTCTACGATTTACGATTTAAATCTCATTTCGATTTAAAGTTTGAATTTTACGATTTAAGATTTGAATTCCATGATTGTGCATATTTTTGTGTTTTCATGTTTATATATGATATAAAATGTTTGTCAATAATTTGATGAGCGTTTGTATGTATAAATAATATATATACATTTCTTTTCCAATTTATAAAAAAATAGATTGTTAATGGACCTGAAGTATTGAGCAAATATGTTGGAGAAACAGAGAAAAATGTGAGGGATTTGTTTGCTGATGCTGAGAATGACCAGAGAGCTCGAGGTAATGATTGTGAATCCAAAATTTATTTTTAGACTATGATTTTTTTTCCTGATAAAATTATGTACATTTCCATCTTTTACCAGGTGACCAAAGCGATTTACATGTCATCATCTTTGATGAAATTGATGCAATATGTAAGGTAAGGGTCACTTAGCCATCGGATCATTATAATATCCCTGCTTTATTATGCTCGTGTCATGATTAGGATTATTTGTATTATGTATCGTTGTTGTTATTTACTTATGCTTATTACTTATATGTTTGTTTTCATATTCGATGAGTTCATTTATTGGCAAAAATTAGTATCTTGGATACGAAATTATGGTAGTTTTAGTATAAGTTTATTTATGACTAGTGGGTGGTGAAAATTGTGGTTGTATTACTGAAAGTTGAGTTTTATGAAATATGAGTGTACCTTTAACTATTACAAAAACATGGTATATGTTGTCTCGTGTATAATCTGGTGATACTGGTACTAGAGTGGATAACATGAGAACAAGGACACTGGAGCAAAAAGGACGTGGTGCCCTCGGCCAGCAAGACACCAAATTCACTTCAACAAAATCACTTGTGATGGTCAGTCATATTATAAGTGATTATGTGCTTCTCAGGACGGCACAAAATATGAATGTGATATCAGGGGAAAGAAAGGGAGGTCGAAAAAGATATCACCATAAGGCCAGATACAAGAATCTAAGATTCGAATGATAGCGGATTCTTAGCTTACGAGGCATGGAGAACTCTTATTTGAATACTCGACCTAACATGATTGTCTAAAACGTTCGATTGGTTTTATTTCAAATTTAGGTCTTTTTAAAACTTGTCATTAAAAACTGGCTAGGTTTGGAATACGTTATGTGGTTATATATATATATATATATATATATATATATATATATATATATATTATAAGCAAGCTCAAATTTTTAGTTTGTATATTGCATACTGTCAAAAGTGCGGAAGCATATTTTTGTTGACCAAAAAAAAAGCTTGTGCATTTTTAAAGTGCACAAGTACCAAATGCTGGTATAATAAAAACAAGCCTATCTTTACAGTAAGTTTCCAAACGAGCCTATATGTATTTCTGCTAGGCCTATTTTGTATATTTTCCACCAGGAACGGGGGGGGGGGGGGGGGGGGGGGCATCTCTCTTGAAAAATGTCATTTCTTACAGTTATCCTTATTTAATTACTTAAATTCTGGATGTGCAGTCTAGAGGTTCAACGAGAGATGGTACTGGCGTGCATGACAGCATTGTTAATCAGCTGCTTACGAAGGTGTGCCTAAGCTCTAACACAACGCTTTCTACATTTCCTATTTATTCTGTCTTACCGAACATAAACTACATTGTATTCTAGATAGACGGTGTTGAGTCCTTGAATAATGTTCTACTTATTGGAATGACAAATCGGAAAGATTTATTAGATGAAGCCCTATTGAGGTAAAATCTCCACATTATACGTAGTTCTGTATGCATTTCTTCTTGTGATCAAATAGCTTCACGTTATACATGGATGTTGCCCTGAAAAATTGATTGACATATATGAGTGTCTTTTTGTTAGATTGTTTCGGCGTTGTTTGGAACTGAATTATTTTTATATGTTTTCTCTTTTGTATTTGTTCGAAAAAATATATACAATCTAACAGTTCTGTTTGATTCTAGACCTGGCCGTCTGGAGGTTCATGTTGAAATAAACCTACCTGATGAGCATGGACGTTTACAGATTCTTCAGATACACACAAACAAAATGAAAGAAAATTCTTTCCTTGCCCCAGATGTGAACCTTCAAGAGCTAGGTATTATGCTTTAATAAACTACTACTTTTGCCTGACATAAGCATTTCAAGTTTCTTTTTTATTCCCTTATCTCTTTTTTTTTTGTCGTCATGGATATTATTCCTGTTAAATTATTATTTGATGTTAATAAAAATGCTGTATTATGATTTTACAACAAATGCTAAATTTTGATCTATTAAGCATTAAAACTTCACTACTGTTATGTGATGCTAATATTGGATAATCAACATGGTAAAATTTATGGTTTCATATGCTATATTATACTGCCTATTTATCAGATATCAACTCTAGTTTCTGATTTGCAGCTGCACGAACAAAAAATTATAGTGGAGCTGAACTTGAAGGGGTTGTAAAAAGTGCTGTCTCGTATGCTTTAAATCGTAATATTGACATGGAAGATCTTTCAAAATCTTTGGATGAGGAAAACATAAAGGTTACCATGGACGATTTTCTGCATGCTGTTCGTGAAATCGTTCCTGCTTTTGGTGCATCTACAGGTGATCTTGAAAGATGCAGGTATATTCATACAACATTACATCAATATCCATGTATAAAAAATTCAGCTAATAGTTATCGAAATTAACATTTTAGATGTCTTGTTAATCTCAGAAATTGAATGAAATGTACTTAAAAACTGTTAGATATATGTTTTAAACTACTTGGCGCAATAATGACTGCACAAAATAATTCCGTCGCGGTGCAGTTCTGCAATTTTTTATAGTTACAGTGCAATTCTGCAATTATTTACAGTTGCAATTCAATTATTTTCAGTTGCAGTGAAATTTTTTGCAGTTGCCTATGACTATTAGTGTCAATGATTTTTGTTGTGCAACAATACAAAATAAGTGAAAGCATATGCATAATGTTCACAGCATAAAATATATGAATGTTGTGTAATAACGCTAACGGATTCAAATATATCACAGCAATTATTTGCATTGTATGGAATTTGCACTGCAAGTAATTGTGCTATTCTTCCAATGTCATCTTTGTCTAGACTTCACCGTCGTTAAAGCCATAATCATGCATCTGCTTGCCATATATTGACTCTTGCCTCAAAATCTGCACACAGTGGTACTAGTCTCAACTCTCACCAGAGGTGAGCTTCCGGCTTATTCTGGCACCAATCATATCCTCTCACAAATCGAACTCAATGACCCCAAAATTGATTCCTCCAGTCATCATTTGTTGATGCTTTGATAATTAATAGGGACTTGTACTGTAAATGAGTGGGATGTAGAAGTTGGTTTTGCAAATTTAAGGATGTGGCTGTTTCTACTTAAAAAGATAATGAACGATTGTAACAAGGATCTCATATGCATGGTTGTCAAAAATCTTAAAATCTTATTATTTAAATCCCGACTCAAATTGGATCTCTCCCTTTACGATTTAAGTTACATTGCGATTCAAATTTAGTTAAAACCACAATAAAAAACACATCCAACTCATACTAACATATTTAATGTACTCATTTGGATTCACATCCCCATTTATAATGTTTTTTAAAACAAAATAAAAATGGGATTAGAGAAAAAATAAGTTTTAAATTTAATTGTAGAAGTTTAAACATGAAAATCAATTTCAAAATGCATATAAAACTTTAAATATGGATATTTCGAATCTACGATTTACAGTTTAACTTATTTCGATTTAAAATACAAACCGTGCGATCTGCGATTTAAATCTCATTTTGAAAACCTTGCTCATACGCACAACTCATGCAAAAGATGCAAATATCGAAAAATATTGGCTAATTCAATCTTTCGTTTTGTTTAAAATAACAAGGTCTATATTTTATTCTCCTGAATGGACAATGTGCCTTGGGTCTTCAATCCAAGCAATCAACAAAACAACATATCCCATGCATTTATGGAACTATGATATACTGTTAATGTTACATTGGTTCAAGTGACATTCTTCCATCACGTACTACTTTGATACTGATGAAACTAATCTTCGGATTTATAACAGGGTAAATAATTTTTTTTGGCATTGGTTTTTCAGTAGTCAAAATCTTAAATTGGTAAAACCGTTGATCACCTTTGTGGATTCAACTCATTTCAAAGTTTCATTCCATACTAGTATAATTTATGCACTCTGCCTACTTTTGAAATTTGTGTTTTCTTGTCTTCCCTTGCAATGCAAAAAACAGTATGTATTTATCCACTCCCTTTATTTGCGAATGTGACAATCTTCGTACCTTAGCTAATAACATAAATGTAATGACACCACAAAATCTAAGTGTAAATACATCTTGCCAGACTAAATGGTATTATTGATTGTGGGGATCGGCACAAACACATTTATCAACGAGCTATGGTTCTTGTGGAACAAGTTAGAGTGAGTGAGGGAAGTCCTCTTGTTACTTGCCTTTTGGAAGGTCCTGGTGGTAGGTAAGGTTTTCTAATATTTACCTGTACCACCTTATCCCATTTGTTAAAACAATTGTCTGATGACTTTTCTTTGCATCAGTGGTAAGAGTGCCATGGCAGCATCGATTGGAATAGATAGTGATTTCCCTTACGTCAAAATTGTAAGTTCCCTCAAAGGAACTTTGTATGTTATAATTGTACTTTAATGTATTACCTATTGATTGAAATTTTCATTAATATAGATCTCAGCTGAACAAATGATTGGATTAAGTGAAAGCACTAAATGTGCAAAAATTGTTAAGGTTAGTCACAATTGATTGTTATGAACTGTATTTTTGTTTCAGTTTTTGGGGTTATTTCGGAAAGCTCTTGATTTCATCTTATTGAAATTATGATCATTAATTGACAGTGTTAGTCACTGTAATGTCGAGTTTCGTTGAATAAATATGACACTTCATATCGTTTCCTGTATTATTTTACAAATTGTCACTTCTCTTAAAACTGTCGTTTTGTATCAATGCTGCTGTAGGTGTTTGAAGACGCATACAGATCTCCACTGAGCATTATAATTCTTGATGACATTGAAAGGTGAACACTTCATTTCATAGCTTTAATTATAGTTCTAGACTCATATCTATCACAGAACATGAAGCATTTATCTACTGGTACTATGTGCATATGTGATGACTACGGTTTTGTTTCATGTTGACATATCAATATGAATTTCACTTCAGGTTAATAGAGTATGTTGCAATTGGGCCTCGCTTTTCTAATGTGATTTCTCAGACGTTGCTTGTTCTCTTGAAACGTCTGCCTCCAGAGGTACATTTAAACTCATGTGATACACTCTTTCTAGGATGTTGGATAAACTGTACTCAAAATTCAGATAATCTATTATTATATCCGTTTGGTTTGTTCCTTATTCTGAAGTATACATGTATCTCAACATTTTATTTTCACTGGTAGTATTATGAAAATATATAGATAAGCTGGTAATGGCATACCCTTTTTTTTTTTTTTTTTTTTGCAGGGGAAGAATATGCTTGTAGTTGGTACAACAAGTGAAGTTGATTTTCTGGAGTCTCTTGGGATTTGTAATGCCTTTTCTGTTACCTATCATGTTCCTACACTGGATAAGGAAGATGCCAGAAAGGTAAATGGTTATGAACCCTGGTAACACCTGAAAATGTGAATAACCATTGGCAGTATTATTCATGGTTAAATCACACTTTTTTCTTATTATTAAAGTGGCTAGTCAGGGATGGATATATGTGGTTGGCACCACAGGCAGGAAACCTAAATTTTGATAAAGGAAGAAATTAGTTCGCCAGTATAGAGGTTTTCATGGCCTGTTTATAATGTTATATGCTTGTATACAAGAGCAATTAGGATTCCTCACTGGCATTGTTTTCAAAGGGGCAACCCCCCCCCCCCCCCCCCCAAACCCCCTCTCCCCCTTCCTCAATATTCAGATTTAGTTATGTATTGTTTTTCACAAAGCGAATTCCTGCAGGTACTGCAATTGCTCGGCGTGTTTCAGCCAGAGGATATCGAGTCAGCTGCTGAAGCCATACATAATGTAAGTATATACTTTTCTTGTTTTCACTATTATCACATTGTATAATTCTACTGTTGTTGCAGTTCCACTTAAATTTATAGTCGTTCTTCTCCAAATATAAGTATCACATCCAACCTCGGTCATGTAAATTTCATATTTTACAGTTATGGTTGCCTATCATGTGAATCATGATATAAGGAGATATGGATTATTTCATAAAGCAATTTTGTATTTATATTGGAATTTGTTGTGTGCATTCATAGGTGCCATTGAAGAAACTGTACATGATAGTGGAAATGGCTGCTCAAGGACCCACAGGTGGCAGTTCAGAAGCTATCTACTCTGGGAGAGAGAAGATTGACATTAATCATTTCTTTGATATTCTGAGTGAATTCCGCGGCAAATGGCTTGATTAATCTTCACTGTATTTTGAAATCACGAATCTTCACTAAAGGATTCCAATACACATCTATGTATTCTTCCCACCAACTGTGTTAGTGGTATATTGAGTATCTGTTTTGTAGTTTGGTTCTCATTTTGTGATGAGCCAATGTGTTTTTTGCGCCGAGAGGTGTTGGAGTATTTTGAAATATGATTGGGCGATTGTTTTTATTGTTTTTACAGATGTCAGCCTCAGTCTATGTTTTTTATGCTGAGTTCGCATCTTTTTAGCTGTTGGGTATACATACAGCTGTTGTAGGGCTGCTATCAAATTTGCCTATAAAGTACAGGAAGCATGAAAATCCTTTTCTGAGCGAAGGTTTAGAAGGCTTTAATTAGACACCTGCACATAAGAAGAGCATAGCGTCGCGTCAGGCCCACAGCCTATGGAATGTTTTATCTAAAGTTTCCACTACTTCTTTAACTATTAATTACATTCCTTTGGGAAGAAAATCAATTTTGATTAGAACAAATTTATTAATAAATGCATCAGAGATTCAGGGTTTATTGTTTACAAGCCTTCATGATGTTGTTGTACAGTTCTAAGTTTGTGCTTAAAGTTTTAGTATCGGTTTATGTAAATTTAATGTTTTGGCTTTTAATCTTGTCATGTCATAGACGTGAAGCTTTCTAAATGCATATTGCTTCGGTTTTTACTAGGTTTTTCGAATGTAAATGAAATTAGCTTTAAAATGATCTAGTTTTGTGTTTATGTGATACAATATAAAGCTATATTTTTAAGTTATAAAGTTATTCATTTAGCTTTTCGAGCTGGTTACTTCTATATGTTTATAGGCAAGCGTTCCGTTGCACCCTAAAAATGGAGCATCCCAAAAGCCCTTTGATTTCCATCTCTCATTTATATTAAAGAAAGTGAGTGGGAAGTGAGAGAGTTAGTGGAAGAAGAGAGAAGGAGAGTTAGTGGAAAATGAGTGGTGGAAAAGTGGTAGGCTAAAGGGGTGCTCACTATTTGGGGTGCCATTGAACCTGCCTCATGTTTATAATAACATTAAATGATTAAAGTAATTTTGAAATCACTTTTTTTTCTTTCAATTTTGAGGGATATTTTTTAATTTTTAATTAATTTAGTAATAATGAGAGATTAAAGTGAATTTCATATTGACATAATACAATTTGATCTTTGTCCTTAGAACTAGATATGCTTTAAATAAATTGGTTAGATTGAAAATTTCTTTTAGGAAAATTTTCCTTGATTGAAAAGTCTTAGTAATCGAAGTATTGTTTCCTACTTGAACTTCATCATATGTATACTCAATTTCCTTAGACTCTAACTTATTGAAAGATCAAAGCGATCATCTTCTTGAGATTCAAACCAACTATGCAAAATTATTGTCCTGTGAGTTCGATCATCCTCGTAAGAATGATACAATTGTTGATTCCCTTCGGTCAATACTCCTCCTTACAGTATACCTCCTTTTAGTAATACATTTTCCATTCTCCTCCTTTTGAAAATTCGAGATGTCTTTTCTCATCCCAATAATTAACAGGCACTAGAGTGCAGATGTTGTCGTTATTATTGTTATTTTCCATGCGAATGTAAGGAGATCGGTTGTACTTCAAACCATTGATAAAGTATTTCGTTGTTCTTTCTTCTTACTGAAGATCGATTGTTACTTATCTCTTAATTTAGTTTAAGGAATTAAGTCCCTTTCTATTTCTTAATGGTCCTAACCATACTCAACGCTTTCAAAGCATCCATTCTAAATTAGTGATGGCCACAAAGAATTTGTTGACCCGCTTTTTGGCAAAACAGTCACACGTCAAGATTATGATTAGCGACACGCTTAAGTCTCGAGAACGTCGTTGAAAAACACAAAGCGATTTGGTTGAAGTCGCGATGTGTTCGGAAAAGGTTGAAAATATCGTCGCTTCCTGAAATTATCGTTATTGGATTGGAAAAGTCATTATAAACTTGGAAAATCTGGTATGGTAAAAACATGTGATCGACTCGGTTCGATCACCTCAAAATCGTTGAGCGTGTCGGTCCGATCACGTAACATAACTCGTCGATGGAAATATTTAGATTCTGGTAAATTCTAGTTTCACGCACTAAAAAACAACTGATCCGCAAAACACGATCACTAAAAATGGGCTGCGCAACTCGGTACATCAAAATTTGGCATTTGACAAAGTTTTGGATTTGGCACGTCGAAATTGGCCGATCGACACATCAAAAACCCCATTTTCCACGTGCACGCGCCAACCTCGGCACAGTCTGGATTTGGCAAATAAGGATACGAAATCCCGGGAAGCGGTTTTGGCATCGCGAAATTCCTTAATCGCATCGGGTCGGGATGTGAAATCGTGGATCGCACACAAGGGGATGCGATGCGAAATCCTGGGTCAGAACCTGGGATACAAAATGATCTAGAAAGGGCGGATATAGTTTTCGGCTATGGTTTGAGATGCGAAATCCCCTGATCCGCATGGTCCAGATGTGAATTTCCCTATGTGCAATCCGAGGGAGGCGATGCAAATTTTTGGCTCAAACTCGGGATGCGATTTCTAGAGTACGGCAAGCGGATTTGGCAAGAATGTAACGACCTTGATTTTTCGATTATTTGAATTTGAGTAGTTAAATCTTTTTTAAATATTATATTTGGAATATTAATGGATTTTAATATTGAATTCGTTTATAAAACGAAGTTTGAACGTTAAATTTATATTTAATTTAAAAACGAGCTCGTAATGGCACGGTAGTTCTTAATATTGAGTTTTGAACTTAAATTATATATACATGATCCGATATAAGTCAGATTTCTATGAAACAAGAAATGTTTGAATCTAGTTGATTATAATTTTCATATGAAAGAGAAAAATTGGGATTTTGTATTATAGATTGCTAGTTATGTCCAAACCAAAATTTCAAATAGTCGCAATGGAAATCGTTAATAAACGATAACGTTTATTTAAATAATTTAAAAAGGATTTTTAATATAATTTGGATATCATTTAACTCGGGATGTTAATATTGATTTTTATAATCCATATTGTTTATATTTGAAGCTATATGATAATTTTATTTGGATATTTTCGATAATAATAATTTATTATTATTTAATTCAATTATTTTGGAATTTATTTATATTTTATTCGATATTAATATAAGCCTTAAAAAATGGTCATTTTGCAACCGACCTCGGTTTTCGATGAAATTAGTTTCATTGGAACCGTAATGTGAAATTATTGTACGAGAGCAAATTTCGTGGCATTCCGATGTCGTATGTAACTTCGGTAGCCAAAAACGCTTAGGTTTTTATTTAATCGTTTTATCTATTTAATATAGAAATTAAGAATAACTGATTATCTAACGAAATCCGTTCAGCAAAATTAATTTTATTAAATCCGTAATGATTTATTATTGTAGTATTTCAATTTTCAAGTTAATTGGATTTATTTTGTGATCGCACGCAATTTAAAAGCGTGTCGATTCGCGTTGTAAAGTTATAAAGTTATTTTTACAAACGATCTCGAAATTTGACAAAACCTTTTCCATCGTGCCCGAAATATCGATTTATGCTAGGGTTTAAATTTTCATCTCGATCGGAGGTCATGTTTGTGTGTTTTTATGTGATACTTTGCGGATGAGTTAGATAAATAATATTTTTTTCAAAGATTGTTTACGAATAGAGAGTCAAACCCTAATTTTCTGATATGCGTGGTCAACAACCCTAATGGTCACCTTCAACCCAAACAAACAAACGATCTCGTTCAATTCTTTCTCTCATTTTTCTGCAAAAATCATTGATCAATTCTTGAAACTGTCAACTACTAAAATGCACGCATTGGTGAGATCGTCCTTTTCAACGGAGATGAACGGAGTTTATGGCGTGGGGTGACCGGAAACAAGCCTGAAAGGCGCCGGATTTCGAAGGGTTTTTGGGGCATCTGGTGAAGTCGAGCTACAACGGACTGGGTGGGTTAGTAGGCAGCGTTGAGGCGAAGAGGGTGACAGGCGGCGATCGGCCGGAAATGAACGGAAGGGAGGCGCGACGTTCATCTATGATAGTGGGGGTTTCTGAAACATGAGACTAGCTACGAATGAAGACAGTAGGAAGGAGTCGGCCTGTATTTGCATTTCAGAAAGCATCGACCAAAATTTTAGGTTAACTAACGTAATTATCTTAATTAAACTATTATTTAAGAACATAATTAATATAATTAGTTATTTAAAACCATAATTAGGAGTTAAATAATTTATTTAAGCCTACTGTATGTTGTAACTAACGATGGCACAGAACAAAATCTGAAGTGTTCGAGCTGTTTTATTTTAAACTGTTCTTAATTTAATTAAAATGGGTTAAGGAGATTAGTTAGATTAATTAAATTATATAAACTTTAAGTATTAATAACTTGCTCTTTTATTAACAGAATCAAATAATTCGAGATGCATTGAAATCGTCTTGGCAAGATCTACGTCATGGAACAGAGTTAGATGCATTTGGAATGAACCGAAATTTTCAGTTAAATTAAACCCTTGTTTAATTTAACTGAAACGAGCCGTTTAAACAGCGAGTCAACTCAAGGTGAGTTAAACTCACTTAGTTCTTCCCACTTATATTTTATATAAGTTGGGTTTTCTAATTGTGTGTTGTGGTTGCTAATGGTTGATTGTTTGTTTATTATATATTCATACAATGATTGAACCGATGAAATTAAACGTTGTTTAATTTCAATGAAAACCAAATCGTTATTCAAACGATTGGAACCAGTGGAGGTAACTTACCTTGTTGGTCACGTTTATAAAATAAACGTGTTTAAATTAATGAATTGTTTGAATTGTTTGTTGTGTTAAATTATTATTAGTGACTGTTATAAAAATTATTAGTTTAAAATTTGATAATTCTTATTGAATGATTTATTTGAGGTAACGTATTTGGATGCAGGGAAAAACAGGTTAGAGGGATCCAACTGGATTCCTCACCAATAGTTGTTAATTTTTATTATATTATTATATATGTTAAAATATGAATCTGTGATGCAGGGATTGATAGGTTGGAGGAATCCAACATGATTCCTCATTAATATTGATAATGTTTGTCAATATGACTTGTTGTGTTCATTTGGATGTGAAATTAAGTAATATTTCACGGTTGGGTACTTAAGTAGACATTTCCTCTTTAAGTACAGTCGACGTAAAATAAAAGATTAATGGAATCGGTTTTAAGTCGAGTCTGAAATATATTTTTAAAACTATATTCAAATACGACGGGTGTTTTAAAATAAACAAATATTTATTTAGTTTTATAAATAATTATGGAATGATTTTATAAAGCCAATTCTGATGTTTCATAAGCAAGTGAGCAGGAATTTGTTAAAATGTCGTTAAGAAACAATTAAATGGAATTTGTTAAATTAATTATTCTTATTGATCAATTTTAAAAAAAGGACTAATTGAAGTGATTATTAAATATTTAATAATAATCAAAGTAAATGAGATTATTTAAATTGATTAATTTATTAATTAATTCAAAAGAAAGATTGATTGGAATTTAAGTAACGAGTTAACCATGTTGAATTGACTAAGTCAATTACCTAAATGGGAATCGCTTTGTTAAATTAATTTGTTATAATTAAATTACTGGAAATAGTTAATAAGGAAGTAAACAGTTGTTTTTAAAAGTTGAAATTGATTATTATTTATTAATAATCAAAGTGGTGAAAAGGCATTAATGGAGATTTATGAAACTATAAGGCCTGTTATAGTCAAATGATATTTTCAAACGAATTTATGTTAATAGTAATATAAGTTAAGGTTAATTTGAATTCTTATTGGATTCTATTCAGTTGAATCCAAGTTTGACGAAGTAATAAGGAAATCAGGTTTATTTGAAAGTGTTACAATTGATATCAACTATTGAGACAAACTATTAAAGTTATAAATTTCAAGTTTGTTTATGAATGGATGGAAGCTTAAAAGTGTGAAAATATGAAATGGAAATCGAAACGGAAATCCAAATGGAAATAAAATGGTTAAATGATATAAATTAAATGGAAATGTTAAAATGATTTCAAAGAGGGGATTAAGTGGCGTAATGGAATTTTAAAAGATTTTAAAATGGACTAATGGAAGTGGAAATATACAAGAATTGATTTAAATGAGTTGAGAGGTGTTTTTTCGTAACTAATGAACTTTTTCATAAACAGTGTTTATAAATATACGAAATGTGATAACATGGTTTTTCGTGAATGAGATTAGCGAAATAATGGAATTGAAAATAAAACATAAATATTGGCGTATAATTGGAATTAAGATAAATGTCAAATAAATGGGATTTTAAGGCAAAATGTGCCGAAAGGAGTTATCAATGGAAATTCATATAAACTGAGTTATATGGGAGAGTTGTGGAATGGTTTTATGAAATAAAGGAATTTATCGAACTAAGATATTATAAATTAATGGTTAAGATATTTATAAATAAATGGTTAAGGGATAAAAAAAAAGTTGAGAATTTTGTAAATGAAAGGTGAACGGTTTTTGAAATGGAATCAGTAACATTTGTTTAAAAAGTTAAATTGAACTATTTTAGTAAATTTTATGAAATAATATTTTAAATGAAATTGAAAATGATTTATGAGATTATGAAGCAATATAATCGTTTTAAAATGGTAAAATGGAATATGATGTGTTTTTCTAAGAAATTGGAACTTGTTGTACGTTGGTTGAGTAACCTTCAAGGTGTCAATCTTATGTTGGTTTCGGCCTTCGGGATTGATACTGAGGATTTATTCACTTACCAATGTGTAATGAGAAGCCAATGAGTAGAAGTGTAATAATAATGGAATATTCTTATATTAAAATAAGAAAGGGAATTGTTTTCTGAATTAGAAATTTTAATATTTAATTAACGACTGGTTAATTAAAGAGGCTAAATGATGTTGGGTGTCAAATCAGTAAATTTATTTTATTTTTATGGATGAATAGTTGTTTATTTGATAGTTAAATAACCGACTATCAAATCTGGCTTATACGATTGTTGGTACGGAAAGACCGGGATCGAATTATATTCGAAAACCATTCTGAACCAGTGAATACGTGGAAGACGCTAATTGAAGATGGAGCAATTGAAGACTGCTTCATGAGCGGAAGTACTTGTTGAATTTCTAAGGGTAGCTCCCAATGATATTTTGACTTGTGATTCTGTCATTATTGGAATATGCGGATTGCAAGGACTACTCGCTATTAATCCATAGAGTGATACCTAGGATGTGGTAGGAGGGTGCCTTCGGTTCATCCTGTTCCTGGATGACTTGTATGGACGGACGTTTGACATAGTATTTCCAAAGGGATTACGTACGTTGATTTCCTCAAACGTATTTCTGTTGGTGGCGGAGAAGACACCTTCTCTTAGCTTAACAACTAGAGTATTTTTGGGGACATCAATTAATGATTTTCTGGCAGATATGACGATGGACATTTGTAACGTCCCAGATTTTTGGTTATTTAAATTGGAATATTTAAATCCGTTTTATATATTATATTGAAAATATAATGGATTTTATATCGAAATTATTTATAAAATGAAGTTCGAATATTTATAATTTATAATATAATTAAAACAAGCTTGAAACGACGTGGTAGTTCGTAATTTACGATTTGAACTTCAATTGATTATACAGGATCCGATATAAGTCGGATTTCTGTGAAACAAGAACCGTCCGGATCGATTTGATTATATTTTTCCAATGGAAGAGAAGAATAGAAATTTCATCGTATAGATTGCAAGTTATGTCCAAATCAAATTTTCAGAAAATCGCTATGGAATCGTTTATAAGCCATAACGATAATTTAATATAATTAAATATCGGTTTAGAAATTGGACAAGATATTGGAGACGTAGTTATAATTTAATTTTTAGAATTTTACCGTAATTTTTAATTTGGATAATACGCCACTTTTTAATCAGAGTATTTTGCACCCTATATCAACATTTTGGGGTATCACAATATAAGTTAACCTACCGATATTATTATATTTTTGGGATCGTGGGGCATTGCTCTACACAATGGTATTTTTATTTATGTCGATAGCAGTCCTTAAAGGATAAAATTTTGTATAGCACCGTACCCTGAAAATCTAACGTAAATCAAATAAAAAGCTACCCCGAATGTTTTTCCCACCGACCTAATGTCACTGAAATTCACGCGCTCTCTGTTTCGCAGTATGGTGTTGGTCTTTTTTTTTTAAAAATGATGTACAAAAATATTTTTCTTCTGTCGCTTCAAATTTAAAGAAGAACGTGGCCACCTTCACTTCCTTATTTTTAGGCGAACCACATTATTTCCTTTCACTTGAAGCATGATATTGGCCAGATTATGCGGTTAAGAGACTGATATATCCACACGCAAGCTTCAGCTTTATATTATAAAATATATAGTAAACAAATGCTGCTTTTGCATAATCTCCCTTCTATTAATAACATCTCGTCTCCTCCAAAAATGAAGCGCAGTCACCATTTCTTTTCTCCTTTCTGAAATAAACATACGAAACTCAAAATTTAAAATCTCGAATCCTAAAAACGTGTAATCCGCTCTCCTCATATTCGCACGAGCTTCAACTCTGTATTCGAAATGAAACAAATGAATGGCGAAAGTGGCCTGTGGGGGAAAGGGGCAAAGCAGGTTTACGTTGAGTATCAGTAAAACAAGGAAAGAAAGGATCGGATGAGAAGGTCAGGATGGGGGATCTGTAAGTAGAGAGGGTGGTATATTATGGGAAGTGTTTGCGTTTATTTTTCTGGAAATAAAATAAAGCTAATCAACGCAAATAGAGGAGTGAATGTTTAAATGCAAGTAGAGGAGTGAATGGTTACTGGGGAGGGAGAAAAGGGACGTGAAGTGGAAGTTAGTAAAGCGTTGTGGAATGGGATGAGGTACGACTGGCGATGTGTATGTGGTAATGCGTGTTGTGGTGAGCATTGGGGTGAAGTGCGGTAGGTATAGGGTAGATAAAGTAACGGTGGTAAAGCAGACTGGTGGCATGGAAGCCAGGTGTAGTTCTTCACGGTGAACAGAAAATATTTCGGAGGTAGCCTGTCTCGATTTGGGAAGGCGACGGGGAGGCCTGGTCGTCGGCGCATCTTCGGCCATGTTTCGGTGCAAGTTGGCGTCGGTTTTTTTGGAGAGTTGGGAGTGGTTCGATTGCCGCAACTTCACTTGATTAATGCTGTTGACTTGGAGGTATGATGGGTGCATGGTAACATGAAAGTTTCAGCAAGAAACAGACGGAGGAAAACAACAGGAAGAGAAAAATGCCTGTAGCAGTTTACTAATGTGAGAGTATAAAGCTTTGGGAAAGTTGTCATTTTGTTTGGCGGTATTGGTTACTACAGGAAGCTACACGGTGGACTGAAGCCAACTAAGTATGTGGAGAAAATAATGGGCTAGCGTTAACAATGGCGTGTGGAGTAACTGAAATATAATGGGATGAGGAGGCATTGTTGTTATATATGTACGGTGAAGATGAAAGTGGGGGTTACAAATACTGGAAGAGAAGAGTAAGTGGAAGGTAGGCCGTTCGTTGGCCTGTTGGGTTAAACGTTGAAAAGAAAAAACTAATAATAAAATACTGGAGGTCGAGAACACGTGTGGGTTGGCATATTATATAGAATGGAAGAAGAAGCTGAAAATGTTTCAGGGAAGATGGAGACCTGTTCATTTCGGGTTTGGGGTGGAAATGGCCCGGTTGTGTAATTTTTGGGCTTGCAAAGGAAAATAAGGGAAGTGAATTGTTGGGCTTGGGCTGTTATCCTAAGGAGAATAAAAATAAAAGAGGGAAGGTTTATAAAACAAAATGGTTACAAAAGAATGGTAAAGGATCGGGTATTAGCTATGCTGGAAGGAGAGGACGTGGGGTACCATGCTGACGTGGATACCTGGATTAAATATATTAATAGGAAATTAAGGTAATAAAGATGGTTAATTATTTAATTTAATTTATATATAAATTATAATTAAACTTGAAACGGTCATAATTTATTCATATGTTAACGAAATCTGACGAAACAGGATTCGTTGGGATCATGGCGACGGACACTACGCCGTTGAGATGGTTTGATCTGAAATGGAAACAGTGGGAAATTCATGTAATTTTAAACGTCTGTTTAAAATTATACGAAATAACACGACAATCGTCAACTGAATAATGGTGAGTTAATTCTCACACTTTTCTGAAATACTGTGATGTGCTAAATTCATATAAGTATAACTCATCATTGGATGGTTGGTTGCTATGGATGCTATTGCTTGTTATTGTTTGATTGGTTAACGTTATTATATTTCATCGCTAAATTACATATACTATTATCAAATGTCATTTTTACATGTGAAGCAGGGACGAACAGGTTGGGGGAATTAAATCGGATTCCCCAAATAAATTATATGTTACTTATTGCTCATATTGTTCATTGTTTACCCCGAATGACATTAAACCTGTTTAGATGTTAATGATTGAATGGATGTTAATCGTTGTTAGATTTTAATCAATTGACAATACTGATTTAGTGGTTGGCAGTGATGGACTAAAATCTATTGTTATAACATTGTTTTGCCGTTAGGCAAATTGACGAAGTTTTAAGTTATAAATTTAATTTATAACTGAATTGGAGTTTTCCAGTTATTGAATATAAGTTAATTAAATTAGAAGTTTATAAATATATTTAAATATTTATAACCATGTGTTATAAAAGAATTTATTTAACGTTTTATATAATGAATTGTCATGTCGTTATTGAGTTTTAAGGACAGAAAGTTAGAACTAACATACAGGTTAGTGAAAGTGAATAATGGTTTTTATAAAACAATTTAAATGATGTTTTTAAATTAATTAAGTTATTAATTAATTTAAGGAAATCAGTTAACAGTTTAACTTTTGTTAACAGTTGACAAAGTCAATTGTTTTAATTGAAATCAATGATTGGATTAATTTGATTTAAATTACTCTAATCAATAGTTTTTCAAATATTCATTAATCTTA
This sequence comes from Allium sativum, assembly GCA_030737875.1. Lineage (NCBI taxonomy): Eukaryota > Viridiplantae > Streptophyta > Magnoliopsida > Asparagales > Amaryllidaceae > Allium > Allium sativum. The sequence continues at coordinate 450,154,575 of CM060919.1, forward strand.
AAAGAATGTTGTTAACGGTTTGTTAATCTTTGATTAACTATAATCTAAGTTAATTATCGAATTGTTTTAAGATAATTATTATTTAATAAGTCTTTTAAAATGATTAATTATTTAGTTAATAATGAAGTTAACTACCTTTAATGTAGTTAATGTTGAAGTTAATTATTATTTTAATTAAATAATAATTAAAGAGATTACTTTCAATTGGAATTCAATTAGGAAGTGATAAATTGGTAATAAGATTTGATTAAAGTCTAGGAATAGTTTTATAAAAGGGATTTATAATCCATGCTTACAAACAAGGTTTGTAAATGAGTTGTAAACTAATAAGATTTTACTTAAGTAGAGGGAGTGCAATTGGAATGGGTTTTCAAAACAAATAATCAAATGAATTCGTGAAAGGGTATTAATAAGTTAAGTAAGGAGATTAAAGAAGACGTCTAATATAGGAAATGGTTTGATAAACCGTATTTGAAATTAAATAGTAAATGGAAATTTGTGATGTCGAGATTAATATTAGTTGAAGTTACGAACTTGTATTTATCTTAAGATAAGAACGTTATCGATCAAGGTATGAGAGGTAATTAGAATACCCCAACTTGGACGGTTTCACTATTATCGAGAGATGATATTAGTTCGAAACGGTATAAGAAGTAAAAGGGAGATTTTTCCAAGATGAAAGTAGACAAAGGGAAATTTGAGTATATATAATATAAAGGAAATAAAAAGGGGATTTGGGAGTTTATAACGATATTGTCGAGGTTAAGAAAATTTAAGAGACGAGTTTGGGAAGATGCTTACTTTATAAGAGAAGATATGGATTATCGTTTTGAAGGGTAACGGAAACAGAAGAGTTTTGATAAGATTAAATTTATGAAATCGATTATAAGAATAAATGGAATTGTATTAATGAAACTGATATAAAGGACCTGAGCTGCCAATTTACTTAGTTTACCGTTATGATTTGATAGTTAAACAACCGACTGTCAAATGATTATTTTATTGGACCTTTTGACATGTTGTTTCGAAGAGACCGGGATGGGGATGACCCAAAACCACTTCGAATCAACTGTGTGAACGTGAATAACATGAAGTGTTAAAGATAGAGCATTGAATACCATTGATCTTCATGAGCGGAGGAACTACTTGACAAATCTCTCTGGATTGCAACCAGAGTTCTTTGGATTGTGATTCTGTCGTGATTGAAATCCATGGATTGCAAGGACTTCTCGCTACTGATCCTTGGGGTGATTCCTATATAGGATGTGGTAGGAGTGTGCCTTCGGTTCATCCTGCTCCTGGATGACTTGTATGGACGAGTGTCTGACAGAGTATTTCCAGATGGTCACGTACATTGATTTCTTCAAACGTGCCCAGTGTATTTTTGAGGTCGTTAATTAGTGATTTGACGGATTTGACGATGTGACATTCAAAGTGAATAGTGACTAGATGTTCTAAAAGATAAACGTGACCTCAAGCCTCATCAACCGGAAAATGACAGAAATCGGGCAGGCAGCATGGCTAGGTAGGTCATACCCAAGCAGGGTGTATTATCACCAATTTAGAGAAATTCGTTATTTGTTCTTCTTTTCGATTATGTATCTCCACGAATGTGTAGTGGGCCCTTAAAAACTGCTGGGTGGTAATATATTCGCTACACTCAAGTTAAATGAGTGGATGGTCATGTGTGGCCGGGTAGCAAGACGTTCTTGTTGAACCCTGGTGTATCCCCTCTAGAGTATACTGATCGGAAGGTGGTCTCATACCTTGTCATAGTTAGAATCCAATCTCCAATAAGCGCCATGTGATTTTTGTTTTTATAATTAATATGTAGAGCGTGAGATGCAAGCGTTCTACTAGATGATTATTTATTTGTGGTTCGATAGACACTATTATAATATCACTAGATTTTGATATGTCAAAAATGTTTTGGGTTATAGTAAGGTAAAAACCGTCCGTATTTATGTGTGGGCTGGTCTTACTATTATCCTTTTCTTTCAAAGGATTTTATAAAGTTAAACAAGTTGTTTATGCTGTGAATTTATCACTGAAAGTATTCCAGACTGATCCTGGTAAATTTTGTTTTAAATCAAATGGCTCGGGTCAGACCGAGTACATTTCCAGGTTAGGTTTTCGCCTCGAAGCAGGAGACTTCACCGTTAGTTATCTAGAGTTATTTCCGCTGTGTCTGATATATGATGTACTCTGATGATTGGTATGTATATACAGTTTATTTTTGAGAAGAGATTTGATATATTATAATTTACTCGTTCCGCTTTGAGGTTCTGATGTTCTTCTTTTTCTTCTATTATATTAGTTCTATCTTTCTACTTCTCATCCTCTAACTTCTTTCTCTTAACATTCTGCTTTCCTATACAATTTAGGTTGACTGTGATAGTAAAATGTCAGCTTAAATTGGTATGGAAAAGTGGGACGTTACAACATTCAAAGGGAATAGTAGCCAGATATTCTAAAAAGAATTATAACCTCAAGCCTCACAACAGCGAAATGGTATAAAATTGGGTAGGTCGCGTGACTAAGTGGGTCGCTCCCAATTAGAGTGTATTGTCACCATCTATCGAATATTCATATTTGTTACTTCTTTTCATTTCTGTATCTCCCGGGAATTACGGTGGTCACGACAAAAAGCCGTAAGGTGACAATACATTTGGAACATTCAAGAGAAGTGAATGGTCGGTCATGTTTAGCATAGGTTGCAAGATGTTCTTGTTGAGCCCGGTGTATTCCTATCTAGAGATACACTGTCAGAAGGTGGTCCCATACGTTGCCAGTTGGAAATCCATTCTCCAATAAGAGACCGCAGTTTTGATTGTATACTATGTATGTAGAGAGAAGATGCAAGCTTTATGCTAGATTGTTATTTATTTGTATTTGGACATTATTATAATATCAGAAAAGATTTGATTTAAAAGTGTTTTCGTTTATCGTAAGGTAAAAACCGTCTGTATTTATGTGTGGATTTGGTCTTATGATTATCTTTTTCTTTCGAAAAGATTTTGACTTTAAAATTAAGTTGTGTTATACCTTTAAATTTAGTGGGTTTCTCACTCTAGTTCACCAAACTGATCCGACGTTTGTAATGCTCGGGTTTGACCGGGTTTTACAGGTTTAGGTTATCGGATGCTGCGAAGAGACGAGCTGGATGGGTTCAGACGTATGATATTATGCAATATTTTTTTTGTTTTGTGATTGTATATGAGAACAGGTTATTATAACTCTACAGATGTGTTGGTGTACTTTGATGATTGTAAGTTTTATTTCAAGCTCTCAATAAAGATTTATTTCTATATTATATTTTGTTCCGCTGCGATGTGAGACTCTGTTTTGTGTTGGTTCTTCTTTTTCTTCCATTCTAATATTTCTTACTTTCTTATCTCACCCTCTAATTTCTTTCGATTACTATCTGGTGTTTTCAATACTTGAGTTTTAGCAAGTAATACGGGTTTGTGTATTATTGTCAATATTCGGGAGTCAAATTCATGCCGGGTCGTTACAAAGATGGTTTTCATGAGCGGATCCTTCGATTTTTGCCTGAGCAACACGAGTTTAACAAGCTTTTTCAGGATACGAAATTTCAACCACTCCGAGATGCGAAATTTCTCAAGCAACTTGTTTTTTTGGCTATCTTTTCGCGATGTGAATTTTGCATCCCCTCGGAATACGAAATTTGGGGTGATTCCTCCAAACCTCACCTATAAATACCCTCTTGATTGGCATTCTAAGGGATTGGCATTTTTGGACTTTGCCTACACCTTGGCATACGCGATTGGAGCTACAAGACTCCATTAATGACTGCCATCGTCATCTTCATGGCTCTTAAACATGCCTTGGACTTGTAGACGTTACATAAACGTTTGTCTACAACTTTTGGCATTCACTTGGAGTTTTTGGCATCTTTAAGACATACATGCATGCTTTTGGACATTGATGCTATTTCTTGGACATTGTTGCACACATTGGCTCAAAGAAGAAGAAAAAGAAGGGCATTTTGGTCAAAGTTTAGAATCAACAAGCTATTTGTTGTTCTATTATACAACTTTGTACACTCTAATTGTACGAACTTGTACAATCATTGTAATCGACAATTATATGATGAATGATTACTATAAAGTGGATGTAGGCGTTTGTGCTGAATCACTGTAAAAGTAGTGCGTCTCTTTACATTTCTCATACTTTGCATATTTGGATCATAAATTTACAACTAAACTTACATTTGGGTGTTGGCGTGCGCAAATAAACAATTTCTCACGTCAACAGAATCATTTCTTTAGCTTTATTTTGGGTTGATCAACCATTGACGATGTTGAAGCCAACCAATGATATGGGAGGTATATTCAGTTAAAATCTATTTTAGAATCCTCTTAAGAAATAGTTGACAAGCTTGAATAAGTTTTATTTTATTCTATATTTTTCGAAGGACAATGAAATTATCGACTTCGTAGGAAGACATAGTTCCCAAAGTTTAAAGACATTGTAATATAAAAAACATACCATATGTAGTGACCCTCCCTCTCCGTCGATCCAAATCGATCGTTAAACCGACTTAAGTCGAACCAAAAAGGCGGATACGCCAACTTTGGGCGCACAACACATCAGAACAAACAACAGAAGACTTCTATAAACATCATAATAATGTTACATCAGAGTACAGAATATCAGAGTATGAATAAATGTTACAGCGGAAAAATAAATTTACAATAAATGTAATACAATGCAGCGGAAACAAATAAAATAACACAGCAGAAGACTATCAATGCTTTGGACACATCTTTAAGCTTCGATCCAGAATTCTGCTAAATGAAATAATCTGCAAAACCAAAACTACTGACTGCCCGTGTGGAAAATATGGGCACCCAGAGTTTAGGTAGAAACATTAAACTCCGAGTCAGTCATGGGACTAGTGTGAGAATTCAAAAACAGTTATTAAACTTTACTTTAAAATCAGGTAAATCACGGGACCACGTCGCATGTCACGGAACGGGTTCACCCCCACGAATACCAGTGCATAAACAATAACCAATAATAGACATATGGATCTAATATGCATCATACAACATGCAATTTTCCAATCTACCCATTTAGGCTTAACCCCACATTTAGATTTTTCGAAATCCAATTCAATTCATAGAAATTATTTTTTTGGGCTTTATTTCCCAATTTCTTATTTCAAATCATTTGAAATACATATCTAGCTTTTATATCAAAGCAGATTTCACTTCGGGGTCTCAAACCAAAATCTTTGGAAATATGAATTCCAAAAAATCACAATTCATACAAACAAGTATACAACCAAATATCAGGCTCCCCTTAGACAAGGCAAAGGGTACTCACCTAAGCAACTCGATATGTATATATATATATATATGTGTGTGTGTGTGTGTGTTTGTGTGCACCTCCCACTATGGAGTAGGCTACACTGACGATGCACAATCCCACGCCCTCGGGGACTACACCGCCCATCTCACCCATACTTTTAGTCATCTGGGTTACCCAAATCTTTAGCCACATACTAAATCATTTCATATCCCTAAGTGGGGAAAATCATTTCAAAACATAATAATCACAAGTACTTTCCAAAATATAGTACTTTACATCAGCAATTCACACATATGATCAGTCACTATTAATCACATAACCTTTGAGCTTGCACGTCTCAAAGAAGGGTGTTAAGCAAGAGAATAAATTCTCCACCACCAAACAGATATATCATCAATAGCAACTAATCAGTTATGTGATGAACTACAATGTCAAACACATAATACATTTCGAAATCACTTTGACAATATCGGGTTTAGGCCTCGAAATCCTTTCTGTTTTATAAAACATTTTTATAAAACATTCTCTATCCAAAATCAGGAATACATTTGTTTTCACTTAAGAAAATATCATTTCAAAATCATTCATTAAATTTGAAATGAACTCAACAATATCGCTAAACATATCATAGTCAAATCGTGAAGTGTTTCACAAGATGTTAGCATACAAATATTTCTACCCAAACCAATGCTAAATGTAAAAGCATATTTTGCTCATAAACTGGTCGAGCACAATCCAAACAACCAATCAATCACAATCAATATCACAAACCAAGTGTATTTGGTTTATACCACATCTCATGTTTTGGTAAATTTAATCACCATTCATTCATTCAGATCCAATTAAAGATTTATTAAAACTCTTCTTCGTTTTAATCTCTAAAATCATTACTTGATGATTATTCAACTTTCTGGAAATTAATCATGCTTTTAATTGAGTTAAAGAACAAATGTTATTTAAAACACAATTCACGATAAAGCCAAAATCATCTTCCATTCAAATTGGAATCTTCATAGAAATTATAACAGTATATAATCGATATAAATTTCCATATCAAACTAATACTATAAGTGGAATAGCTGCAAGGCCTTTTAAATTCCATAAATAGTAACGGTCTTCATTCATAGAAGCTCATCTCGATTATTACAAAATTGAATTCCATTCAATTCCAATTTAATATTTTAAATTGGAAAACTTTACTTCGGAAAATTCTCCATTAAATCTTAATAAAAAGATTTATTCCATTCTCAACTGGGTTTAAAAATAGTGTTATTGAAGACACCATTCACGACAAACCCAAAATCCAATTTGATATTAAATACAAGGCTCTGAATAGAAAATAATATCGGCTTATATTCAATATCAAATTCTGAAACTAACGGATATCGTATCGGGAATAACGATATCTGTATCTTCCAAATTCCTCAACAATATCCATATAATCATGAAATCCAATACCGAAATATTCCGAAGATTATTTCCATTTAAATCCATTCCAATTTAGACATTGGAAAATTCTGGTTATATTAAAACCATTTTTACAAATCCAATTTATTTATTTAAAAAACCCATTGGATTATTATTTTAGTTAATAACTAGTCCAGTTCGATAAAAATATATTTTATCTTTCCAAACTTGGAATTTATCACCCAAAATCTTTCCAAATCATTTATTATGATTTTACACAATTTTTCCATATTTTTAATAATTTTATTAAGGCTCTTACAGTTGGTTTCCAATATCGGCCACCGAATTGCATCCATAGCGACCTTTTTTGAAATTGAGTTGGACATATTTCCAAATCTAACCGTTTAAATTTAAATCTCTTATATTCATTGGAAATCTCTTTTCGATACGAACCCAATGGTTCTGGTTTTAGGAGAATCCGACGGTCGGATCGCCCGTTACATCAATTTGAAGTTAATGGTCGAAATTCGCGAACGGTCGTTGCGCCGCGCGTTCTGTTCAAGCCATTATATATATATAAATAAATGTATGTATGTATAATATATCATCGATTTCCATTTAAAAAGTATTTTATAATTCGTTTATAAATTCGTTTTAAAAACGATTCCAACTTCCATTTCAATTTTAAATCAAAATTGAATATTCCATTACATGACAATTTTATACATCTCATATATATGTTAAAAATAATATTTTTAACAATCCAATAATTATTCCATTTCATGACCATTTTATATATCTCTTATATATATTTTTCACATCGCATATATATATATTTATTCACATCGCATATATATATTTTATTCACATTGCATATATATATATATTTCACATTGCATATATATATTTTATTCACATATCATATATATTCTATTCACATCTTATATATATATATATTATTCACATCGCATATATAAATGTTATTCACATCTCATATATATATTTTATTCACATCGCATATATATATTTTATTCACATCGCATATATATATTTTTCACATCGCATATATATATTTTATTCACATCGCATATATATATTTTATACAACATATATATATATATATTACACAATGCATATATATTTTTCACTACGCATATATATATTTTACAACGAATATATAATTTATACAACGCATGTGTAATTTAAACAACGCATATATATATTTTATACAACGAATATATATTTTCATACATCGTCGTCGATTTCAATCCAACAATTCAACCATTCAATCCACAACACATAAACAATTTTATCGCATTAAAATTTTATATATATCGCATATATAAAATTTATTACTCCATTTATATTTGAATTTAGAGATCTCACATTGGGTTCCACTCCTCCTAAATTTGCAGTTAGTTCCTATCGTCTTCCAGTCAGTTCTAGAATGTAGTACACGCTGTCACGACTCCAATGGCTCCTGTTTCATGGGATTCCGACATCGTACATGAAAGATATTAGCTTTTATAGTTTAATCACATTATTAAAGAAATTAACATGGTAATTAATTAAATTAAATCACCTTTCCATGTTTAAACACTGGCCATCGTTCGAATTCAACTGTTGAAATCTAGGGCACCACTTTGCCCGCACGTCGAGACGCCGGAAGTTGATCGGACCCTGCCACGTGACGCGCCTCCGTGACCTCTTCCTGCGCCTCCAACCACGACCAGCTCCAACGGCCGTAAAATCCACTCGAAACGGTGCGTCTTTGCACTCGAAATTCCCCCAAACTGCTTCACAAAAATTGATCATCGCGGTACCACTGGAAAGATCGTAGAGAGCTCAGCAAATTTCGTTTATAAATCATGAACTAATTCGGTATATTTTGATCGCGATTTGGGAAATTAAAATCGAGCAACTTCGCCCGTTAATCGCAGTTGAAGTGGCGACTCCAGATAGGGTTAACCACGCTTATAATTGTGTTATGGTTTGACCACTTGTTGACTTATGTATAGTTTATTTTATATTATTTAATTCACTTTTAACTTCTTTATCGTTCCGAACTCCAAATCAAACCCAACGACTGTCGCCCCTAGCTAAATACCACATTTCAGACACAATGGAATATGTTTCGCAAGCCCATTCGACTGTTTCAGTCAGTTTTTCCCAAAATTAAAATATAAATCAATTTATTTTGAATTTGAATGTACATTTTAATTTACCGGGGCCACATACTGACTCCAAAAATCACAGAAAAATAAATCTAGCTATGTTTTGACGATACGGTCCTAAAAAAACTAATTTCAACGAATTTGGAGACCATTTGAAAATGACCTTTTTCTAGTCGATTAAATTTAAACTGAATTTACAAAACACATTTAAATTTATTACGCTCACATATTAATTCCAAAAATTATGAAATTTTAAATCTGACTATAATTTGACATTCCGGATCCAACAAAAGTGGTTTCGTCGAAAACGGAGGTCGTTTGCAAAATCGCTATTCTTAAGGGCTATATATATATTTAAAATTTAATTAAATTCCATAGCGATTATTTCAAATTTTAAACTGGACATATCTTTCAATTTGTAAAGTGAAATCTCAATTTCTTGCATTCGTTAGAAAGATATAATTAAATAAATTCCAACGTTTCTTGTTTTACTGAAATCCGATTTATATTAAATTATGTATATTCAATTGAAGTTTAGAATTGAATTTTCAAACTACCACGCCATTTCAAGTTCGTTTTAATTAAATTTTATATTTATACGTTCTAACTTCGATTTAAATAAATTTTTAGTCGTTATTTTTAAAAATAAATCATTTTAAATATTCAAAATCCATTAAAATAGCTAAAATAAAAATTTTAAATTGCTTCAGAAATTCCGCGTTGTTACAGACAGTTTCGTATATAAATTTGTATCAAAAACTGAAGTTCCTCAAAGTGAACCATGAAAATAAAATGAAACGTAGTTCCTCAAAGTGATCTGAAGATCATAAAATGCACATATTCACAAAATGAACCGAGGTTCTCCAAGGTGATTCGAAGATTCACAAAATACATATTCATAAAATGAACCAAGTTCCCCAAGGTGATCTGAAGATTCACAAAATACACATATTCACAAAACGAACCAAAATTCCCTAAGGTGATCCGAAGATTCACAGAATGCACATATTCACAAAATGAACCAAAGTTCCCCATGATGATTTAAAGATTCACCAAATGCACATAAATTCCATAACTCGAAGACGTCACATAAAGCTAGCCTAAATCTCAACAAAATCACAACTGATCAAAAGTAGTGTAAATTACTCCAAACTAGTAAATTTAAGAGTTGAGCTACATGTCCCATAACCACTTGCTCCGCTCGAATATTTACTAACAAGTTGTATATTCCACTAAAAAAAATACACTACGATCATTGCCACAATTTCAATCGAACGAGTTGAAGAATTAACTGTCGAAGCAAACACAAGTGTTTCATACCACTTGTTTTACTAAGACGTTTAATTGGATTTCTCATTCGAGTGAGGAAAATGATTATATATACACACACATATATACATATATACTAGTAGACTGGAAGACGATTTGTAAAATGATTTTGTATGAAAAATAGCGTTAGAAACCATTTTAATAAAAGATTTGATATCTACTAATAATATAAAACCCCTTTATAGTTTGGAGTGGAAAATCTCATAAAATATCCATCGTAATAAAAATCAATCTCAAAATTCAAGTTTTAATAACGTAAATCAAATCTTGTAAATATCAATCATGAATTCGTTCACAACAAATACATCGAAAATCCATAAAAATCGAGCTGTTGAAATTCACAAATTAGTGCCATTAAGAAAACACGGGAAAAGTGCAAACGAGCCTAAACTCGATCGGGGAAAACCTGGAACAACTTAAACTATTGACCGTGGTTCCCACCGGTCAACAACAGGAAAACAGGCATCAGACGTCTGAGATGAAAATAGCAGGAAAACAGGCAATAGACGTCTGAGGCTTCAGCTCAGGCGTCTGAGCTGACAGTCTGCTTTTTTCCGAGCCTTCGGTCAAACGTCTAAGGTTTTGGGTCAGACGTCTAAGCTGAAGCCTGGGCAATTGTTTGCCTAGGAAATGAATGTGCAATCGGCCTCAGATGAGCTCGAACCAATGGTGAAGGCTTATAACATTTTCTAAGTGAAAATGAAGCCTCTAATGTTTGCCGAAACAACTCAAAAATTCCAAACTCAATTCCTTATAACGATTTACATATCAAATTCATATAATCGAATTCAAAACTCATAAATTGGAATGTTCACACAAACAATCCAGAACATGCAATGCACACATAAGTTACACATGCCAAGCCAATAAGCTTGATTACATAGACATGTGTTTCCAAGAACTCACCTTTGATTGTTAGAAGCCAAAAGGGGCTCTAAAACCAAGCAAGATCAACTTCTCTTTAACTAAGACTCTAGAATTTCCAATCTAAACACATATACACATGAATCCAAAGAGTTAGGTATTAGGAAATCTCGCAAATTGAAGAGGGAACAAGTTGGAGATGATGGAGACAAACATACCTAAGCTTCTCCTTGAATTTGCACTTGATTTCAACACAAATTAGACTTCTAAGATCAAGCTTGGGCTTAGGGAATTTTAATTTCCCTTCTCCCATTTCTATTTTTACTTAAGTGTTGGGGTGAATAAAGAGGGTTGGGTTAAGTGGGATATAAGGTGGTAGGCTAGGTTTACTAACCCATGCCCCAACCGAAGTCCCAGATTTCGCTAACTTCAAACATGTCGATGTTTACAGTTGTAAATATCGTAAACGACATTTTGAACTCAATGGAAGCGGTCTCGAGTCCAAATTCATCTGTATGCAAAAAGTGATATTTTGGTCATACACCCAATGAAAAAAGACCAAATTTCACCCAACTCCAAACGTATCGATGTTTATACTCAAAATGTTGTAAACGACATTTTGAACTCAATAAATGTGGTTTTGAGTCCAAATTCTGTTTACAAATAGTCATAAATCTCTGGTTTTAAACCGAAGTCACTATACAATATGTAAATAAATCTTTTAGTTAAATAATCCTAAATTATGCTGGTTGTTACAGACTTCTCCCCTTAAAGAAATTGCATCCTCGTAACTACTTAAGGAAAAACTCAAGAGTAACAACCAAGCATCACAAGATCTACATAAGAATAGATTAACTCAAGAAATCCGCTTTTGTTTTTATATTTAGTATATCATTCTTATACTAACATCACTTATGAATTATTTCATAAATTTTAACTTTGGTTTATCGATCATTATATAACTATAAGTCCATACATGTATAGTGTTCAAATAAAACTCATGAACATATACAAGTAACTAATTTACTCTTCTCATAAGTGCTTTCAGCAAATTAGAATTTTCCTTACTTAAATTCTAAATATTCTAAATCTCTATTTAATTAATTAATTTAATTTTAAATCATGAACTACCACACCACGATTTTTATGGAATTTTGATCTAGACATGTCTCAAAATGTACAAGATGAAATTCCATTAGAAAATTATAATCCAATAAATACGGATGATTCTTGTTTCCAAGAATTTCGACTTATATTGGATAATATACACTTAATTGAACTTCAATTGACAAAATCACAAACTGTCACTACGTGACAAGCTCGTTTTAATTAAATTTAATTAATTTGTTTCACGTTCAATAAGTTTATAAATTATATAACCTATTCTTTTAAGATTTCAACATAAACTAATTAAACATTAAAATTCACTTGGAAATATCGACTATCCAAAATCGCCAAAAATTCTCTATCATATTTTAGCTAGAAAATTATATGCCTAAAATTTCTCAAAAATATTCTAGTTTATAATTATTTTTCTTAAAACGAAAAGGATGTATATAATGGTCATGTGTATCTCATAAACAAGGATAAGCGATCCCGTTAGGGAAACAAGATCATGAAACAAAATCCGAGTTACACACCTCAAATTAGAAATATTAGCACGTCCTTTGATATTTCAATAACAAATAAGATGGAGCTTTAAATTTCCAATTAATCCCTAATGTCTCAAATTTGAAATATTAACACGTCCTCTAATATTCCAAAAATAACTTCTAAGTCATGAGAACATGATAAATGGTAGAAGTTGAAATAATTTCACAAAACTTAAAAAACTTGATTTTCAAATACATAAAAATATCACCAACAAGGATGAGGTCAATCCAATTGGGATATGGCCTCGAAAATTTACTTCATTAAGGTTAACAAAATAAACTGAAGTATTTGTTAACCAAACGACAAAATGAGCTCGAAAATAATCGCCAAGGAAGTCCATCCTTTTCGATCAAAAGTTGGTGAAAACCGACTGCTAAGTCAAATAGTGAAATGACTCTAGCACGGCTAATCTACCAAATAGATCATCAACCCGAGTTAAGGAATTTATTAAGCTTGTGGTGGTTATTGAAAAGCTTAAATGTTCGACTAGATTTCTCCACAAAAATAGCTCCCCTTTGTCCTTAGTGGTCGGTCACTAAGGAGGACAAGTAAACAGATTGAGCCACGAAAATGAAAATCAATTTTCGAACTTAATTACCCATCAAGGTAGTCATCCTAAAATGGGTGTAAAGATCCTAGAAAATTCACAAGTAATGTGAATTACGGAAACACGTCTTCTTTAACGTCATTCCCATTGATATGAGGATTTTAGAAAACATAAGGAAGTTAACGAGTCTAAATTAGATTCATTAATAAATACAGAAATTTTTCTCATAGACATGGAATGTCGAAGATAGATGATACTCTCGGAAAATAAAATGCTAGCCACGGAATGGTTAGGTCAATCCATCCCAAAACTAGAACAAACAAGACATGCAAATAAGCATGGAAAGAATAGTTGCATAAAAGAGAGCTCATCATCCATAAAAACACGATTTTACAAATCCATCGAAGTTAGCCTCTAAGGTAGTTCACAAAGGATTATCAACTTTATGCAAAGTTGATCTATCGAAATACTAAACCCAAATTAGTATACGAGAGAAGAATATTTGGAATCACACTAGATCCCCACATCACGAAAGCCCGAAGATCAAGAATCGAAATCCGAAAATAAGAGACTAAGGACGTTAAGCAAAATTTAGCTTATTGCTTTTCAAAAGAAGACTCGAGATATTTTTTAATGAAAACTCGAATCACCCAAATTCTAGACATCAACTAAAGAAATTTAGAAGAATATAAAATGGAAAGACACTCAAATCATAACAAGTGTGAGCGTCCAAATCCATAAATCACAATGTTATTCACAACGGTTCTCATAACACGAAAATGGACACATACGAAAGTCCACAAAACACAAATGAGCATATGGCTCCAACATGAAAACATAAGCAATTTGTGTCATAAATAAATAAAGAGAACACATGAATCACTGAGATCACCATAAAACCCAAATATTTCGATAACTCGAAGTTACGTATATACTTATACATATAATAGTAGTCATCACGAAGGTGGTGATATCATAAATAACACAAAAGCACACAAACAACATGAGGCGAACCCGCATAGATTACATTAGCCTCGACAAAGTCGCTGACACCTACCCAAGCAATTTCGCCTTAATTGCAAGGTTGCTGACACCTACCCGAGCAGTTTCGCCTTAACGGCAAGGTCGCCTATACCTTCCGTAAGCAGCTTTGTCTTCTATCCACAAAATGTGTCACAAGATTGGAAAACTCAAATATTCCATAATTGATCGAAAAATTTAATACACAAAGTGATCATCAACGATCAACAAAGAAAGCGTAATTTACATTAAGCTAGTAAATATGCGAGTTTAGCCAAATGTCTCATATACACCGACTTAACTCAAATATTTACGAACAAATGGCAAAATCCACTAAACATCATATCAACCAAGATGCAAAATCATATAATTCTAATATATAAACTAGGTGCATCCATGATATCAAGTTCTTACTTAGAAACTCGAAAATGAATCTTGATTATGTTGCAGCCATCACCAGCATTATTTTCCTTAAATACATCAAGATTAACATCCCAAGATTGCAAATTAACAATCAATATTAATGATTTGCCTCGTCATCTATTTATATCAAATTATTAATGCTAAGGTCCAATGGCAATGCACATCATTGATTTTTTATACAAGTGTTGTGTCAAAATTGTCTCATCGAAATGTTTAGAAACCCCTATCGATACCATAGCGTCCCACGTCTCGATTAGAAATCCTAACATACTCAATGGGAAAATTAACACACCAAAACAAATTACGTCCATATAGGGCGCAACTTCGCAAATAAATAATTTGAGATGCAATCATTTATTTATGAATTAAATTTGTAATCATAAACAAATAAACAACCATTACATAGTGCTTAACGAAAATAATTTATCCACTTTCGCCTCACAAAGCTAAACTCAAATGGATTTGTATATTACTTGGCTCAAAATTATTTTATTAGATCATTTTATAAAATAATATGCAAATCTTCACAACTAAATCCCAAAGATTATTTTAACTCAAAAATAGGAAATAACTCTAAATACCTAATCACGAAAGGGACGAGACTCTAGTTTATCTAGGCCAAAATTTCACAAAGACGAACTCAAATAAATTTGATTGGTCAAACAAGGGAACACAAAATAAGATAAGATCTGACGGGTCCTAAGACTCTATTTGAATCCTAAACACAGTTTCCAAAGAGACACCAAGTACAATGACCCTCGTCATAATATCTTATATTATTCCGAACTTGGATCTGATACACAACTGTGACTCTCCACCTCTATACTTGCGTTATCCAAGGACATTACAAGTAATGTTGTCAACTAACTCGAAGAATAAGGATATTGAGGAGCGACCAACTGTGTGATAGCTTTGAACGAGTGTTACATATGCCCGATAATGTGGTCTTATTAAATCTCACGAGGAAATCCGACACATCTAATTCAAGTTCAAACCCACTACACGGTAGCTATATATAATTCAAAAATCAATATAAAATAACAAAACAATATAATCAGAGTCGGACGCATATATTCACATCACAAGGGAGGAAATAGATATGAATATATCACATAAGAGTGTACACAAAGATACTGGTCATACTTGATCCATTATACAACAAAAGAATAGGTACAAGGCTACACAAAATAATATGTATACAAAGGAGTCACATATACATATAACTAAAAGCTACAACACTAAAGTAGTTTGTTAAAAGTCATAGAATGGTCATTGCTAAAAGTCATATGAAGCACCTATAACACCTCGATCTGACCCGAGTATTATTTCTAAGAAAATAAACATTAAACAAATCAGTCTAGCTGTACTTATCACAATAAATTGAGATATGATCAGAGATATAAATCAATAAAGACATGCAAAAACAACGATGTTCACATATAAATGTGAAACCCCAAAAATATCCACAATATCTCATGGAAATCTTAGAGCTATAAAAGAATATCCCATTCTATATTAAATAGCAACTCACAAGAAATGATATCACCTATCAAAATCAACTCAACATTTGATAACATAGTATCAAAACATCTCAAAATTGATACCACATATCAAAACTTCAAATTCCAAAAATCAACAAATAGTAATCCTAAAAAATCTCAAAAAAAGGGGGAAGGCATATCTCAAGATGGGAGGCCGAAGACTCACCCACACGTATATCTTGGACGAGACGCGATCTCTAGGTAGTTAACCTGTAAATTTGAGCCGAACCTCCTCAGGATGGTCCTAAGACCACGGGTCATGACCCTTCTCAGATTGAATTGAAACACTGGGTCTCTCGGGAAAAAGACATTTTATATAAATAGCTGCGGATCAGACCTATGATGGGGTGCAAACAGCTTTTCATAACTGAAGCTTGGATCTGATGCAACCGAAGCCCATTTTCTTACTCTATATTATATAAACTCTCTCTCTATATATATATATATATACATATATATATATATACATATATACACATATATATATATATATATGCGAGCGTTCAATGGCACCCCAAAAATGGAGCACCCCTTTGGCTCCCCTATTTTCTATCCTTCATTTATATTAATTAAAGTTAGTGGGAGGTGAAAGGGTTAGTGGAAGGCGAGAGGGAGGAAATATGTGGTGAAAAAGTGGTAGGCTAAAGGGGTGCTCCATTTTGGGGTGTCATTGAACCTACCTCATATATATATATATATATATATATAGGAAAGTCTAAATGGACACAAAATATTGACACAAAATTACAACAACAACAACAAAGCCATATATCCCAAACAAGTTAGGGTTGGCTAGATATGGAACCCAAAATTAAAATAAAATAAAATAAATAATGATGATAATAATATATATAGGGTTTAAAATAACCAATCAAATAAAAGGTCGTCCGATAAAGGTTTTTTTTAAATAATAATAATAATAAGTAAAAATGTTCAATAAAAGAGAAATAAAATCTAAAATAGTAATAAAAAGTAAAAAGGTTCAGTAAATGTAAAATAAAGTCTTAAATAAAAAATAAATAAAAAAAAAACCTATGGTTCTGGTATATGGATTGCCAATTTCCATGCACTCCTATCAACTACCAGCTCTTCCGATAAACTCCAGTTACTTAAATCTCTCTTTATTATCTCCTCCCATGTCATTTTAGGTCGACCTCTACCTCTCTTTGGGCCTTCGGCGCGGCCTAGAATTCCAGCGCGTACAGGTTCATCGTATGGTCTACGTTGGATATGTCCAAACCATCTCAAGCGGTATTGGACTAACTTCTCTTCAATAGGTGCAACTCCAAGTTTTTCCCAAATATCCTCATTTCTAATCCGATCTCGTCTGGTATGCCCATAGCTCCAACGCAGCATTCGCATCTCTGCTATACTTATCTTCTGGATGTGTTGCCTCTTAATAGGCCAACATTCTGCACCATATAACATTGCAGGCCTGATTGTTGTCCTATAGAACTTTCCTTTAAGCTTCTGAGGAATCTTCCGATCACAGAGAATGCCAGATGCTAGTCGCCATTTCACCCATCCTGCTTGAATTCTAAAACTAACATCCTTATCAATCTCTCCATCAAACTGCAACATAGATCCTAAGTATCGAAACGATTCCTTCTTGGGTACTACTCTACCGGCCAGGGTAACATCTCCGTCATCTGACCTGACACTGCTAAACTCACATTTCATATACTCTGTTTTAGTTCTGCTAAGCCTGAAACCCTTTGATTCCAAGGTCTCTCTCCACAACTCCAGTTGTCGATTAACCCCTATTCTACTTTCATCAATCAGCACAACATCATCGGCAAAGAGCATACACCAGGGAATCTCCCTTTGTATATCTTTTGTGATTTCATCCATCACTAATGCAAAAATATAGGGGCTCAAAGCCGAACCTTGATGTAACCCTATGTTAATTGGAAAGTCTCTGGTCTCACCATCGCATGCCCTAACACTAGTCACAACCCCCTCGTACATATCCTTAATAAGGGTAATATACTTCGATGGCACTCTCTTCCTTTCTAGCGCCCACCACATAACCCTCCCCGGTACTCTGTCATAAGCTTTCTCCAGGTCAATAAAAACCATGTGAAGATCTTTCTTTTGCTCCCTGTATCTCTCCATAAGTTGCCTAACCAAGAAAATCGCCTTAGTGGTTGACCTTTCCGGCATAAAACCAAATTGATTCCTAGAGACACTTGTCAACCTCCTCAAACGCTGCTCGCAAACTCTCTCCCAAAGCTTCATTGTATGACTCATAAGCTTAATTCCTCTATAGTTTGTGCAACTTCGAATATCTCCTTTATTCTTGAAGATTGGAACTAAAATGCTTCTCCTCCACTCATCTGGCATTTTGTTTGATTTGAAAATATTGTTGAACAACTTAGTTAGCCATTTTATCCCTGCATCTCCAAAGCATCTCCACACCTCAATAGGAATATCATCAGGCCCTACCGACTTGCCTGATTTCATACGTTTTAACGCCCCCTTTACCTCAGCTTCTTTAAATCTCCGCACAAAATGTCTATTGGTGCTATCGGCTAAGTCTTCCAACTCGATCGAAGAGCTATCACTTTCTTCGTTGAAAAGCTTATCAAAGTATTCTCTCCACCTATTCTTTATCTCATCTTCCTTCACCAAAAGTCTATCATTCTCATCCTTAATGCATTTAACCTGATTGAAGTCCCTTGTCTTCCTCTCGCGTAGCCTAGCTATTCTGTAAACGTCTTTTTCACCCTCCTTTGTACTTAGCCTTTGATACAAATCTTCGTACGCTCGTCCCCTCGCTTCACTCACTGCTCTCTTTGTAGTCTTCTTTGTCACTTTGTACCTGTGCATGTTCACTTCGCTTCTATGATGGTACATGCATTTGTAGCATTCCTTCTTCTCTTTGATAGCCTTTTGACACAAAATTAATCACATAAAATCTGAACCATTAGATCTCCCCTTGAATTCCACCTCACACATAAAGACAAACAAATCTTGTGGTCCAGATTTTATGTACACAATTTTGTGTTCATATAGCCGCTCCATAAATATATATATATATATATATATATATATTGTAACAAGATAAAAAAAAACAAACAACCCAATCCAAATGTAAGTGGAAATAAATATAAAAAGGTATCAAATGCGGTTGTTCGCTTACCCCCCCCCCAAAATCGATACCCTAAGAAATTAGGATTTCTACCACTTCGAACTTCCCTATCGATCTGAAGTCTTTAAAACTTCAAAAAATTGAGGGGATCTTGAAAGCGAGGCAGGCAAATCAAAGGCGCAAAAACAAGAATAGTGAGGTGAAATAGAGCACATCAATACAATATGTCAGGTATTTGCGATGGTACGAAGGTAAAAATATCTCCTCTCGACTTTTTCTTGAGTTGATAATCTATAACTCTAAGATCAAATCTAAGTCTTTCGAAATTTTTTGTTGATAGTGCTTTAGTTTTGAAATTGTGCAACTTCAGATATAGAATCTTTATATATATATATAATAATAATAATAATAATAATAAAGTACCAATTTTCTAAAAAATACAAGTTTATTTCTATGTGTTTTGTTTGTGATGTAAGGTAGAGTTTGTTGACACGTATACCGTACTTTAATTGTCACACCACAAGGTTGCCTTGTTGCCTGAAGTAATCTTTAGTTGTTTTAGTAGTGATAAATCAGTTTCAACTATGTGTCTGCATTTTCTTCCAACAATGCATTTTGCTCAGATGTATAAGGGAAAGTGACTCTGTGAATTATTCCCTTTTTCCTAAAAAGGATGTTTACTGTCACCATCTGTCTGTATGGTCTTAACATGACCGTTTGTTTTATTTTCTGCCATAGATACGAAATGTATAACATCATCACAAGCATCAGATTTTGACTTTAGAAAGTAGATCCATGTGTATATAAAATAAGAATCAACAAAAATATTTAGTATTTGTACCCATAATCAGAACTTATAGGGGCAGGTCCCTAGAGGTCAAAAGCAATCGGTTAAAGTGATTTTTTGTACTCTATTTTAGATTCTGAAAATTGTAACTTGTGATTTTTGCTTAACTGATAATATGTACATGTATATGGTAGTGCACAGTCAACAAAAGAAATTTTCTTTTCTAAGAGAATTTTCTTTACAATCTTTTCATTGGGATGACCCAGTTTGTTGTGTCAATGGTCAAATGTATTCTTTTTTCTATTATCATCATAAATTTCATAAACATTACAACAACTGTCTTTATTGACAGATATTTACTATTAATTAGATTGAACTTGTATAGTCTGTAACACCCCGAATTTTCTATTAACACTAAAGTTGCTAAAAATATTAATAAGTGTGTAAGAGAGGGGATGTATCTAATATGAATATAAAAATATTAATAAGTATGTAAGAGAGGGGATGTATCTAATATGTATATAAAAACAATAATAAGTAAAGGGGGATGTATCTAATATGTACATTGTAGAAAAAATATATATATTTATGACATGAATAGAAGTTTATTAATATGCTGAGTGTTTGCTGAGTCACTTCTGACTCATTGCTGAGTCAACAAGATAAACCCCATCTTGTCTGAGCGGCTGCGGTTATTTCTAGGTTAAATCTAATGGCCTAAATGAATTCTAAAATCTATAAATAAGTGGGTAGACCCTAGACCTAAATCACTTGTAAAATTAGAGAAGCTACCGTCATGCTGCTGCCATGGAGTTCAGCATAGCCGTCACAAACTAAGAAGTGGAAGCCTAATCATCTACAACTAAATCTACACAAATCAAATCAAAAGATCTCTCTTTCTCTAATTCTTTTCTTTTGTTGGTGAGTATGATGATTCTCACAAGACTATTACAAACTAATTTGACTCAGTTATGAATGGATCACAAGAAAGTGATGTGATTTGCAATTGTAAATTCTATATATTGTGGATCTCTTATTATGTTATTATGTTGTCGTATGATGTAAATTATATATGCTATGTCATGCTATGTTGTAAATTCTCTTATGCTATGTCGTGCTATGTTGAGAATCATGTCAAGCTATGTTATACTATCATACTATGCCATGTTATAAATCATGCTATATTATGTTGAAAAATCATGATGTTGTTGGATCATGCTTAAAGTTATTTTTTTTCTTCTTAATTTAAATGGATCTTGTTTATGGGAATTTGCCTATTAGGTTAGGTGTACCCATAAACTTGAAACTATAATTAAATAAAACTTGATTATGGGAATTTGCCTATTGAGTTAGGTGTACCCATATAAAACCATGTTGTTAAAAAATTAGATGATGTTGATTCACACATGTTCATATGTAAGTTTATGAAAATTGATTGAGATTATATTAGGTGAATTTTGAACAAGTTGACACCTTTAGGTCCATGACATGTATAATCTATGCAAGTTGGACATATGCAAGTTTCACCCCTTATTATGATTCATTTGGTCACATATACATGTTGTTATTATGATAATCTCTTTTATGCTATGAGTTAGGCTATTCGAGTCTAACATATATTTTGCGAATAAACGTTCAAACGTGGGGTAGGGGTAATATTAGGAATTAATAAATTGGGTGCAATTTTGTAAGATGTTGCATACCATGAATGAATGTCCATAATTGAGTCAATTATGGACATTGTTAAAAATTGGAAGTAATTAATAATTCAAGTAGGGAATTATTAAAATTGGGGGAAAGTGGATTATTATTAATAATCAATGCTTAGGACACGAGGTTGGACCCGTTTGTGATGTAAACCTGCCCGGACCCGCCCGGCAAATCCAGTAGTCACAAATGTCGGCCCAATGTGAGAGGTCCTAGGCCCAAACTAAAGCATAACAGTTGTAAAGACACGAGGTTAGACTCTTTTATGGTGTAAGACTGCCCGGACCCGCCCGGCAAATCCAGCTGCCATAAATGCCAGTCTAATGTGAGAGGTCTTTATGAGGTTATGGCCTTAATGAACTAAGAAATACTTAACCAGATAATCATGTAAGGTGGGACATGGGGGTTAAGTAGGTGCCTTG
Source organism: Allium sativum (assembly GCA_030737875.1). Taxonomy (NCBI): domain Eukaryota; kingdom Viridiplantae; phylum Streptophyta; class Magnoliopsida; order Asparagales; family Amaryllidaceae; genus Allium; species Allium sativum. The sequence goes on from CM060919.1 coordinate 450,176,877, forward strand.
GGTGGCATGAGGAATCTGGTGGTTGCCTTTAGAGGCATTTGAAATACGATTAGACTTAACCAAACACACATGTAAATGAACATGACTAAGTGGGTTAAGTGGGATGGACTATTGGGGACAAGCTTAGGTGGAATGCTTGTGGTAAATAGTGGGGGCCCATTTCAACCAGTATCCCAAAACGTATCTTTGTGGGCTCGACCCAAGTCGAGGACGGGACACGCATACTGGGTTTGACTATAAGAGGCCAAAACAGGGAGCGGTGGCAACGCAAGTCCAACGGGTTTCATATGCGTGTGTGGACCCGGGCTGGTAGGTAAGACGTTGTTGCATCATGTAGGTATAAGCCGTGCATGTCCGTTGTATCAGGTTGCCACTTTAGGGGAGTGATACACCCCACTGTGGGGCCAGCACGGGTATCTACGAGTTAGGGAGCCGATCGAATAATGGGAAGTAGGGTACACCTAGTGGAGATAGGGGCAGGCGGCACCTATGTAGTCAGCTAGGGGTACGTAAAGCCATTGGGAAAGTTTCTAAGTGAAGCAAAGTGGGATGAATCTTTAGGGTGACTGGTGTGGTGCAGTATAGTGTTTATCCTTTAGTATTTAGGAGCGCCTATAACATTGCCTTTAGCGATTGTCTATGTCCTTAATCTGCTCTTCATAGACATTTTCTTGTTTTCCAGCTTATGCCTTAGTCCAGTTATTTTGGTAATAGTATTGTAGAATTATCATATTCACCAGACTTTATGTCTGACCCCCTCTTTTCCATCCTTTTTCTCCCTTCAGGTCCGCAGGTTGGGCCAAGTTCTAGTGGAGTCTAGTTGGATCGCTTATCTTCGGGAAAGCTTGGACTGCTGAAGTAAATTCCAGCTTGTTATCTTTCTTTTTAATGGCTATTCATGTAATGGGATTATGTACTTGTTTTATCAAGATAGATATTGTACTTGACATTGAATATGGTGTTATGATGTAATCAAACATGTTTTGACTTCTGCTACAATGAAATAAAGTTTTTGAATTTCCAAGTACTATTTTATATCTGTCTTGTTGTAATTTTACTGTTCTATATTCACTTAAAACCTCCATGGAAGTTAATGCATTCCCTTTGTGAGTGACATTAATGGACGTGGGGTGTTACACGTGGTATCAGAGCATAAGGTTACGAGAACAGATAAAAATTTTTTTTAGAAAAATATTTTTTTTTCTAAAGTATTTTTGGAAGAAGTGCTTTCAAAAAAAAAACATGTTATTTAAAGAGAGTTTTTATGAAAAACATAATCCCAAATAGCCACATCCTTATCTTTATCTTTCGAATTCTCCATTTTGAATCTTTCCTTTTTCGTTTCAGCATGGCTGAAGATCTTAATCTCCCAGAAGGTGTGACGATTCCAGGGTGGTTTAGGAGATACTTGGAGGCTAGGGCCACCACTGCAGGCCCAGCGGATACTCCTCCACCCCTAGTTGCACCCATTCCCCCTCCTCCTCCTCCTCGTGTTGACACTTTTGCAAAGACGTGCAAGGAATTCAAGGCTATGGGAGGAAAAACTTTTCAAGGGACTGAGACGTTTGTGGAGACCAGAGATTGGCTTAAGGAGACTGAGGAATTGTTGGATATCTTTGAAGTGGAAGATGGGAGGAAAGTCCGTTTAGCTGCTTGGTTAATGAAGGGAGAGGCCTCGTTTTGGTGGGAGGTCACTAACGGGGAACGTCCAGTTGATTCATGGGCGGATTTCAGACGAAGGTTTGAGGCAAAGTTTCTTTCAAGGGCAGAGGAGAACTTAAATATGGAAAAATTCCTGGCACTAAAGCAAGGGAGCTCATCAGTAAAGGAATATGTCAATAAATTTAATCCGTTAGCAAGGTTTGGCTTGGAGTTGGTGAACACGCCAGAGAAGAAAGCTTTGAGGTTCGTTAGAGGCTTGAATGAACCGTTGCAAGGGTTGGCTATGACCCACATCCCTATGGGAGCCACCTTTGAAAAGCTAGTAGAAATGGCACTTATGCATGAGGATAAGGCAGTTGAAAAGAAAGGGGATCAGAAGAAACCCCAATAGCAAAATAAGAAGGGTGGTAAAAACAATAATGGCAAAGGGAAGAAGAAATGCTTCAATTGTGGGACGCCTGGCCATCTCAGCAAAGATTGTAGAAAGAAAAAGAAGACTGGTTGTTTTCATTGTGGAGATGCGGGACATTTAGTGAAGGACTGTCCAAAGAAGGGGCAGAGGGCAGGGTCTACCTCGGGAGGACAGGTGCAGGCTCTTATGGCACCAGGGCAGGCAAGGGGGCAAGTTCAGGCTATTGCGGCCCCACCGCTGCAAGAAAGAGGTAGAACAATTTCTGTTGAAAGCTTAGTTTTTCTGTTTGATCATCCTGTCCGTACCTTATTCGATTCCGGCGCATCTCATTCGTTTATCTCTGCATCATTAGTTGAATCACTGCACTTAAACACCAGTTTAGTAGAGGATCCCTTGGTCGTTTCAAATCCAATTGGGGGTTCGGCTCATTTGACCATGATATGTTTGGATTTGAAAATCTCTATACTTAGCGTTGAATTTAGATGTGATGCTTATGTATTGGGCTTCACGGGCTATGGGCTAATTTTAGGAATGGATTGGTTGTCTAGAAATAGGGCCATTCTTGATTGTGAAAGGAGAGTAGTTAGGCTTGTGACTCGCCTTGGTAATGCTCTCGACATCTTTTGTAATCCCATAAATTCCGTTATGCTAAGTTATCTTGAATCGCTTGACGCGTCTGTAGAGAACCTGCGATCGGTAGAAGTGGTCCGGGAATATCCGGATGTGTTTGAGGAGGTGAAGGGCTTACCTCCAAAGCGGGAGATAGACTTCCGAATTTATCTTGTGGATAATGCTAAACCCGTATCTTTGCCAGTGCGCCACATGGCTCCTCGTGAAAGGAGGGAACTCAATAAGCAAGTAAAGGAGTTTCTTGAGAAGGGGTTCATAAGACGTAGTATATCGAAGTGGGGTGCTCCAGTAGTATTTGCTACAAAGGCGGATGGGTCTCTTAGACTTTGTATGGACTATAGAGAACTAAACAAGCTTACTAAAAAGAACCGACACCCACTGCCGAGGATTGACGATCTCTTTGATCAGTTAGTTGGCGCCTCAGTGTTTTCGCAGTTGGACTTAGCCACTGGCTTTCATCAACTGAGAGTGGCTGAGGATAGTATAGATAAGACTGCTTTTAGGACTCCTGACGGATTCTATGAATGGCTAGTGATGCCCTTTGGTTTGACAAACGCCCCTGCATATTTTGTTGATTTGATGAGTAGGGTGTTTAGGGAATACCTTAACAAATTCGTGGTAGTCTTTGTGGATGACATCTTAGTCTTTTCTAAGAATAAAGAAGAGCACTCCCTACATCTTAGGGAAGTGTTGGAAACCCTTCGAGCGCATAACCTTAAGGCAAAATTTTCTAAGTGTCACTTCTGGAGGAAGGAAGTACGGTTCTTAGGGCACGTGGTTTCCAAAGAAGGGATAGCAGTGGATCCCGCAAAGGTGGTGGCCATCCAAGATTGGAAGGTCCCTAAAAATGCAACCGAAGTAAGAAGTTTCTTGGGGTTGGCTAGCTATTATAGGAAGTTTATCAAAGACTTCGCAAAAATATCAGCTCCATTAACACGGTTAACGAAGAAGAACCTGGTTTTTACGTGGGACAAAGATTGCGATGATGCGTTCCAACGTTTAAAGAGAGCCTTAACTTCAGCCCCAGTCTTAGTGCTGCCAGACGGGAATAAACCGTTTACCATCTATACTGATGCTTGTGGGACGGGACTTGGCGCGGTCCTCATGCAAGAGGGAAGAGTAATAGCCTATGGTGGAAGGCAGTTGAGGGTTCATGAAAAGAATTACCCCACGCATGACTTAGAGCTAGCCGCAATTGTTTTCGCGCTTAAGTCTTGGCGTCACTATCTTCTTGGTGAGAAATTCGAACTGTTCACTGACCACAAATCATTAAAATACTTATTCTCTCAGAAGGATTTGAATTTAAGGCAGCAACGGTGGATGGAATTCTTAGCCTCCTATGATTTTGAAATAGCATATACCCCGGGCAAGGGTAACGTGGTGGCAGACGCCTTAAGTAGGAAAAGGTTGTCCTTGAGTCCGTTGTTTGTTGAACGACAAAGCTTAGAATTCATCTCTATGTTTGACTTTAGACCCTCCGTTGACTTAGTACCCGGTCTGTTAGCATCCTTGGAGGTTAGACCTACACTTCTAGGACGGGTTGGTGAGGCACAGCGAGACGACCCACAGTTGGTTGAGATAGTAGAAAAGCTCAAAGGGGGGGGGAGTCGTCAAGCCATCTTCGTAGGTATACCCTAGACGATAAGGGTTGGTTACAAAGGGATAATAGACTTTGTGTACCACAAGACGAAGACTTAAGGAAGGCCATTCTTGATGATGCTCATCGCTCAAAAATGACCATTCATCCCGGCGGGGATAAGATGTACAAAGATATGAAGCGGGTTTTCTTTTGGGCCGGTATGAAAAAGGATGTGGCCGAGTACGTCGCTAGATGCTTGGTGTGCCAACGAGTTAAAGCAGAACAAAAGAAACCCGGTGGGTTGCTTCACCCATTAGAAGTTCCACTATGGAAATGGGAAAGCATCTCAATGGATTTTGTGGATGGATTACCAAGATCAAGGAAGGGTAACACGGGGATTTGGGTTATAGTAGATAGACTTACTAAAAGCGCCCATTTTATTCCCGTGAAAAGTAAGAGGACTGCTCCGTGGTTGGCTTCTGTATACATTAAGGAGATAGTTCGTTTGCACGGTATTCCTTCTAGTATAGTAAGCGACCGTGACCCCATCTTTACTAGCGAATTTTGGAAGAGTTTACAAGAGGTGGTAGGGACTCAGCTATGTTTAAGTACCGCATATCATCCTCAGACAGATGGCCAGACCGAGAGGGTGAATCGCATTCTAGAGGATCTTTTAAAGCTTTGTATCCTAGACTTTGGGGGTACATGGGAAGAGCACCTTCCGTTAGTAGAATTCGCATATAATAATAGCTTTCAGTCTAGTATTGGCATGGCACCTTTCGAAGCTCTTTATGGAAGGCCTTGCCGTTCGCCTACATGTTGGTGGGAATCTACCGATAAAATCCTACTTGGGCCCGATATGGTTAGGGAAACCTCGGAGAAGATTGAGTTGATTCGAAGGAGGATGAAAGCCGCACAAGATAGGCAAAAATCGTATGCTGATAAGAGGAGGACAAATCTTGAGTTTGACATTGGGGACATGGTTTTTATCAAAGTATCTCCGTTACAGAATGTTGTTCGCTTTGGGTCCGTGGGGAAATTAGCACCAAGGTTTGTAGGGCCGTTTCCTGTAAAAAAACAGGATTGGGAAGATGGCATATAGGGTGGAGTTGCCTGAGAAACTTAGTGGAGTACACGACGTATTCCATGTATCACATTTGAGGAAGTGTTTGCACAAGACCGCGGAGGTGGTAGAGCCGAGCTTGCTTAAAGAGGTGGAAATAGAGCGTGATGCAACAATTAGACGAGCTCCTACATGCATTCTTGGGTCGGAGATCAAAAAGTTGAGGAATCGAGAGGTCAGACTGGTTAAAGTGCAATGGGGAGATGATGAGAGCAACGCAACTTGGGAGACAGAAGAGAAGATGCGTTCGTTGTACCCTTTTCTTTTTGAGGGTATGTCTTTTAATTTCTCCTTTATCGCTTAGCTTATCTTATCTTATCTTTAGTATGTCCTCTCATTAGTATCTTTGACCTTTAGTTAGGATAATCCTATGGTTGAAACATGTGTTTGAGACATGTTATGTATGATGGATGCAAAATGGATGCAAGTGTTTGCTAGTGGTTGCTCGTGGATGCATATATACACACACTTTAGGCACTAGATCGGCTCAGTCACTTCATATTGCATATTGCATATATATGGATGTATTTAGTATAATGGATGTATAATGGTTGTACCATCATATGGATGCTGCATTCGGTGGAATGGGTGTGCACGCATATAGAAGTAGTATGTAAGCAATTAGGATCTTTTGCATACATAATGGATTCATGACACTTACATAATTTGCATTAAGGAGGTCAACTGAATCAGTAGACCGCCTGATTTCGCATTAGGTAAGGACATGCACACACACTTGCATATGATCATAAAGCATTAGAAGTCTTTTAAGGACAATGGATGCCTGTGTATGATGGATGAGTAGATGGACGTTTGGATGGTAGGATATACATTCTTCCAGACTTGAAGATTTCGGGGACGAAATCCTAAAAGGAGGGGAGAATGTAACACCCCGAATTTTCTATTAACACTAAAGTTGCTAAAAATATTAATAAGTGTGTAAGAGAGGGGATGTATCTAATATGAATATAAAAATATTAATAAGTATGTAAGAGAGGGGATGTATCTAATATGTATATAAAAACAATAATAAGTAAAGGGGGATGTATCTAATATGTACATTGTAGAAAATATATATATATTTATGACATGAATAGAAGTTTATTAATATGCTGAGTGTTTGCTGAGTCACTTCTGACTCATTGCTGAGTCAACAAGATAAACCCTATCTTGTCTGAACGGCTGCGGTTATTTCTAGGTTAAATCTAATGGCCTAAATGAATTATAAAATCTATAAATAAGTGGGTAGACCCTAGACCTAAATCACTTGTAAAATTAGAGAAGCTACCGTCATGCTGCTGCCATGGAGTTCAGCATAGCCATCACAAACTAAGAAGAGGAAGCCTAATCATCTACAACTAAATCTACACAAATCAAATCAAAAGATCTCTCTTTCTCTAATTCTTTTCTTTTGTTGGTGAGTATGATGATTCTCACAAGACTATTACAAACTAATTTGACTCAGTTATGAATGGATCACAAGAAAGTGATGTGATTTGCAATTGTAAATTCTATATATTGTGGATCTCTTATTATGTTATTATGTTGTCGTATGATGTAAATTATATATGCTATGTCATGCTATGTTGTAAATTCTCTTATGCTATGTCGTGCTATGTTGAGAATCATGTCAAGCTATGTTATACTATCATACTATGCCATGTTATAAATCATGCTATATTATGTTGAAAAATCATGATGTTGTTGGATCATGCTTAAAGTTATGTTTTTTTTTCTTAATTTAAATGGATCTTGTTTATGGGAATTTGCCTATTAGGTTAGGTGTACCCATAAACTTGAAACTATAATTAAATAAAACTTGATTATGGGAATTTGCCTATTGAGTTAGGTGTACCCATATAAAACCATGTTGTTAAAAAATTAGATGATGTTGATTCACACATGTTCATATGTAAGTTTATGAAAATTGATTGAGATTATATTAGGTGAATTTTGAACAAGTTGACACCTTTAGGTCCATGACATGTATAATCTATGCAAGTTGGACATATGCAAGTTTCACCCCTTATTATGATTCATTTGGTCACATATACATGTTGTTATTATGATAATCTCTTTTATGCTATGAGTTAGGCTATTCGAGTCTAACATATATTTTGCGAATAAACGTTCAAACGTGGGGTAGGGGTAATATTAGGAATTAATAAATTGGGTGCAATTTTGTAAGATGTTGCATACCATGAATGAATGTCCATAATTGAGTCAATTATGGACATTGTTAAAAATTGGAAGTAATTAATAATTCAAGTAGGGAATTATTAAAATTGGGGGAAAGTGGATTATTATTAATAATCAATGCTTAGGACACGAGGTTGGACCCGTTTGTGATGTAAACCTGCCCGGACCCGCCCGGCAAATCCAGTAGTCACAAATGTCGGCCCAATGTGAGAGGTCCTAGGCCCAAACTAAAGCATAACAGTTGTAAAGACACGAGGTTAGACTCTTTTATGGTGTAAGACTGCCCGGACCCGCCCGGCAAATCCAGCTGCCATAAATGCCAGTCTAATGTGAGAGGTCTTTATGAGGTTATGGCCTTAATGAACTAAGAAATACTTAACCAGATAATCATGTAAGGTGGGACATGGGGGTTAAGTAGGTGCCTTGGGTGGCATGAGGAATCTGGTGGTTGCCTTTAGAGGCATTTGAAATACGATTAGACTTAACCAAACACACATGTAAATGAACATGACTAAGTGGGTTAAGTGGGATGGACTAATGGGGACAAGCTTAGGTGGAATGCTTGTGGTAAATAGTGGGGGCCCATTTCAACCAGTATCCCAAAACGTATCTTTGTGGGCTCGACCCAAGTCGAGGACGGGACACGCATACTGGGTTTGACTATAAGAGGCCAAAACAGGGAGCGGTGGCAACGCAAGTCCAACGGGTTTCATATGCGTGTGTGGACCCGGGCTGGTAGGTAAGACGTTGTTGCATCATGTAGGTATAAGCCGTGCATGTCCGTTGTATCAGGTTGCCACTTTAGGGGAGTGATACACCCCACTGTGGGGCCAGCACGGGTATCTACGAGTTAGGGAGCCGATCGAATAATGGGAAGTAGGGTACACCTAGTGGAGATAGGGGCAGGCGGCACCTATGTAGTCAGCTAGGGGTACGTAAAGCCATTGGGAAAGTTTCTAAGTGAAGCTAAGTGGGATGAATCTTTAGGGTGACTGGTGTGGTGCAGTATAGTGTTTATCCTTTAGTATTTAGGAGCGCCTATAACGTTGCCTTTAGCGATTGTCTATGTCCTTAATCTGCTCTTCATAGACATTTTCTTGTTTTCCAGCTTATGCCTTAGTCCAGTTATTTTGGTAATAGTATTGTAGAATTATCATATTCACCAGACTTTATGTCTGACCCCCTCTTTTCCATCCTTTTTCTCCCTTCAGGTCCGCAGGTTGGGCCAAGTTCTAGTGGAGTCTAGTTGGATCGCTTATCTTCGGGAAAGCTTGGACTGCTGAAGTAAAGTCCAGCTTGTTATCTTTCTTTTTAATGGCTATTCATGTAATGGGATTATGTACTTGTTTTATCAAGATAGATATTGTACTTGACATTGAATATGGTGTTATGATGTAATCAAACATGTTTTGACTTCTGCTACAATGAAATAAAGTTTTTGAATTTCCAAGTACTATTTCATATCTGTCTTGTTGTAATTTTACTGTTCTATATTCACTTAAAACCTCCATGGAAGTTAATGCATTCCCTTTGTGAGTGACATTAATGGACGTGGGGTGTTACATAGTCCCTTATCAGCATCATCCTGTAAAAGAATTTCTTTAGTCAGCATATCTTTGACTAAACAACAACTGGGATATAATTCAAATAGTACATTATTGTCACTGGCAAATTGAAAAACACTAATCAGGTTTTTTCTGATTTTGGGAACTCTTAAAAGATTATTTAGAAAAAAAATCATTGATGTGTGCACTACCAGTGTGTGATATTTACACAGTTACCATTTCCTAAGCAAATTAGTTGATTACATTTGTATTACCTGTTACCAATATTTTAAATTCTCCAAGTAATTAGTAATATGGTTTGTAACACCTGAGTCAGGGTATCAAGCATCATCTTGAATAGGGCTGTTATGGTAATAGTTACCGTTACCGTTTGGCAAATACCGTTACCATACCATTTTTATTGGTAAGCCAGAATTATTTACCGTTACCGATCGACTGGTATACCGATAATCTGGTAACCGTTGCACTTGCAATGATAAATTACCATTGGTTCATCAAAGTTTATATCTTGACATATTTTTTGTACACAATGCATTTTTATTATACTATATATATGTGTTGTTAGTTTATAAAAAAACATGAATGAGAAAGAAAATAAGTGTACCTAGATTTATTTCACTTGATTATTGAATAAAATAAAATAATTTATTTGGTCCTAAATGCATGTAATAAAGCATATCATATAAGTATACTTATGTTTTGAATTAACGGGTAAAAATTACTGTTACCGCTGGTATTAAAGAAATGTTACCGATAATTTATCATTAAAAATGATAAATTTACCGTTACCATACCATTTTAACTGGTATAACAATTTCAATCAAAAAAGGTTACTGATCGACTGGTAACGGTATGGTAATGGTAAATTTACCGTTAACATAACAGCCCTAGTCTTGAATATGCTCTGTTTTGGCAATTTCTCCAAGTGGACAGTTGTTCACACTGATCTGCTTGTCTGAGTCATCTTGACTTTGACATAAATTTGCATTTAGGTTTGAATTTCTCCAGTCCCCTAAACTTTGATCTGGTGCATAATTCTAATTAAACCGAAAGTAGAATTTAGCAGCAGTGTGCCCTATTCTTTCATATATTTGACAATTGGGTTTAGAGTTATTTCTTCACCTACCCCTTCCTCTGTTGGAGTAGCCAACCCTTTGACTGTTCTGTTCGGTTCTTTGATAATTAGCATTCTTGTTTTTGTAGTTTGTAGTATAGTTTGATAAAAAAAACTCTGAGCCTTGTGGCTTTTTGTGCTCAATTCTTGCTTCATGAGCAAGTAATATTGAATGAACATACTGGATATCATGTGTGCTCTTCTTTGATGACAGAATTGCCACAACAGCCTCATATTCGTCTTCAAGACCATTTAAGATGGTCAATACCTGCTCACTTTCAGGTGTGTGATGAACTGTTGCTTGCAGCAAATTGTATAGTTTCTTGATTTTTGTCAAGTAGTCTCTTCTTGTATCATTTCCTTTTTTGATATTATGAAGTTCTCTCCTTTAGTGATAACTTTTGCAGTAGATTGTGTACGGAATACTCTTCCAACAGTTTCTCATATTTCACTTGCTGATCATCCAATCACTTGAGGTAGTAAGTTGTCACTGATTGAAGATAGAAGCCAAGAACTTATTAACCTGTCTTGTCTGAAGTATTTAGTATGTTCTTCATTGCTAATAATTCTGTTTTCTACATAAGTGATGAACTTTTGTGGAATTAGCATGGTTCCATTGATAAAGCCTTCAAGACCATAACCTTGGATGGAAGTTTCAACTTGCAGTCTCCACAGAAGATAGTTGTCTTATTCAAGATGAACGGTGATCAACTAGCTTTGAGGGCTGATCACTGTTTTGATTAATTTGGAAATTTCAGAAACGAGGTCAAGCTGGGTTGATCCTCTATTTCCAGAAGTTGTTGAGATGTTATCATCGACCATGTTGGCAGTGAGAAAAAGAAATGCAGGAACAAGAGGGCAATCAAGAGAACTGTCAAGTATGAATCTAATTTTCCAGAACTATGATGAGAAAATGCAGTTGCAACCGATCAGAAATGATTCTTGGAAGGCACTGTATGAATTTTCTGATTTTTGAGAAATTTTATGGCACTTGAAGTGATTTTCTTAATTTCCCAGAGTAGATACAATATTGAAACTTTATGCAGCCAAGATTTCAATCAAATCTTTGGTGGGGTACTTAGTTTTGATGTTGAATCTACTCACACTGCCCAAGTGATGAAGGTAAAATCTGATGGTCATAGAAAACGACAAATAAATGATGAAATTTCTGATGATGCTAATCCGAACAATAAACTTTTCTTGAATAAGTTCTTGAGAGAGCCACAAACAGGTGTTGTTAAGCGTAATGCTCCTATACCATGAAATATTGATTAGCCACAATGATATACTTGCAATGTTATTGTACAAAAGAATCAATAGCATTAAAATTTAGCGATGATCAGCAAGAAATATGGCAATTACATATATCTTTAAAATGTAGTTTTCTACCTCAAGATGGAAATAATGAACCATATAGTTTGCACAAGTTCTATAGAGAAAAGTATTAAACATTGTATATTTGACATCTATGTTTCTTGTTAATGATAAAATTGAGTATATAGTAAAAAATTGAATTCATTATACATAAATAGATTATGTATACCTAACAACAAAAGAAGTCAGAAATGCTAGTATACTCGTGTTTCCATCAATACATCAGGTGTTTTAGCAACCAGTAATCAATAGAATACCAAACTTACTTCTAATTGAAAACTTAATACCACAACACTAGTGTTAAAAATTTACGTTGATGTAATATTTTTTACTTTCACAAAGTGCCTCCGTATACATGAACAGTTCAATATTCTCATCTAATTACGTTTGACAGCAATTCAAAGTTTCCGGTCCCAACCAGTTGCTAAGACATACTAATGTTTCCACCATTTTAGAAGCTAAAGAAATTCTAAACGAATTCACCACTCTCCGACTAAGACTAAAGGCACTTTCACTAGCAGTGGTTGAACTAAGAATTGCTAGTATAATTTTAGCTATTTTTGAAAGAACTAGATATTTCGTTTGATTACCAATTCCATCAAGCTAACAAATGGAAATCTCTATTAATGAGGTTTTCGAATAGATTTTTGAGATATCTATCAACCTCATTGGTTATTTCAAAAGATCATTCTTCTCTTCTTTTTTGTTGGAAGTCTTTTTTATTTTTTACTCGAAAGATTGTTATCAAATTATTCATGTTCATCGTTTCTTCTACTCTTGCAACAACGTCATACCCACTTTTTGTTGGTATATTCATAATTTTTCTATATTCATCATATAACTCATTTAAGACATATTTAATCTCATTTACAAACCCATTGATTTTACCATCACCCCAACCCATATCAAGAAAGTTAATCTTCAAGGATTGAAACTTATATTTTGGATACAAAACATATGCAATAAAATAACTTTATTAATTACTTTAATATTGCTCCAATACATGTCATATTTAGTTTTCATCAGTTTCTCCATATTTTGCAAATTAGGATCATGAATATTGTTATTAGCATGTTCATTTGCTTCTTGTATCAATATAACCTCATCAAATATTAAAGAAGTTTCGCTTTGAGTTGCACTAAGTTTCATGAAATCCCTTCAAAAATTCAACTAAAATCGATCTTTCTCTCGATCATCTTATTTAGTAGGTCTCATTTTTTCACTACAATTTTCTCTTTATCTTTTACCAACTCATCAAAATAAGATTTAATTGGTTCATTTTCTGTGCACATCCTTTCAGATATTTTCATAAATTTGTAGGAAATGTATAACATTCTAAATATTGAATTCCGTCTTGTAGGACAATCAAGTGGAAGAATGGCCATTTTTTTCATCAAATTGGAAAAAAATTCTAAACCTATCCAATCTCAAAGGTGATAAATGAATGTACTTGACTAAGTTTCTAATTCTTTCAACGACCTTATTGTAAAATTTTAATCCATCTTTACCTATTAAGTTAAAAATACGACAAACACGTCTCAAATGTGGATATTTTCCATTAAGCAATAATGAATTTGAATATTCCAGTCTTTTCTTTATATAACCAACTGTTATAACTTTCGTATTAGCATTATCAACGGTAATGATAAAGATTTTATCTATTCCCCATTTATTCAAATAACTCTCTAATACTCTTCCTATATCATCACCATTGTGACTATTGATCTTCGTAAAAGCTATGATTTTTTATGTAATTTTTGCTCACTATTCATAAAACGTGCAGTGATAACCATATAATTAATGTTTTGGACTAAAGTCCACGTGTCAGCAGTGACACCTACTCTTCGTTCATTTATCACACTTTTTTATTTGGTTTTTTCTATTATGAATAAGTCCCAAATGGCTGATGCAATTTTTTTATATCGGGTACAATGAAACATGATTGAAGGGCCATTTGAGACTTATTCATATTTGAAAAAACTAAAATAGTGTTATATGTGAACGAAGAGTAAATACCACTACCGATACGTAGACTTCAATCTATAACATTAATTATATGGTTATCACTGCATATTTTATGGATAGTGAGTAAAAATTATATCAAAAGATCATAACTTTTACAAAGATGAATAGTCACAAAGGTGGTGATATAGGAACATTATTAGAAAGTTGTTTGAATAAATGAGGAACAGATAATTTTTTTACCATTACCGTTGATAATACTAATGCGAATGATACAACAATCAATTACATAAAGAGAATATTTGAATATTCAAATTCTTTATTGCTTAATGGAAAATACCTACACTTGAGATGTGTTTGTTCTATTCTAAACTTGATAGTTAAAGATGGATTAAAATTTTATAATGAAATCGTTGAAGGAATTAGAAATTTGATCAAATACATTCATTCATCGCCTTCGAGATTGGACAGACCTAGATTTTATTCTAATTTGATGAAAAAAGATAAAATGACCATTGTTCCACTTGATTATCCTACAAAATCAAACGCAACATTTAAAATGTTTGATATTGCCTATAAGTTTAGGAGAGTATTTAAAAGGATGTGCACAAAAGATTAAAACTTATTTTAATGAGATGGTAAAAGATAAAAAGAAATCTTTGGTGAAAATAATGGGGCCTCCAAAAGAAATGTGAGAAGGATCGAGTTTTGGTTGAATTTTTTAAGGGATTTCATGAAACTACATTGAAACTTAGTGCAACCCAAAGTGTAACTTCTTCTTTAATGTTTTGATAAGATTATATTGATACAAGATGCAATTGGACATGCTAATAACAATATTCTTGATACTAATTTGCAAAGTGTGGGGAAATTTATGGAAGCTAAATATGGTAAGTATTGGAGCAATATTGAAGTAATTAACAAGGTTATTTTTATTGCACATGTTTTAGATCTAAGATACAAGTTTCAATCTTTGAAGATTGGCTTTCTTGATATAGGTTGGAGTGATGGTAAAATAAATAGGTTCTTAAATGGTATTAAGCATGCTTTAAATGAGCTATATGACGAATATAGTAAGAATATAAGTATACTGACCACAAGCAGATCTAATGTTGTTGTAAGAGTAAGAGAAGCTGATGAACAATTTGATGACAATCTTAGAAGTAAAAAACAAGATAAAAAATTCAACATAAAAGAAAAGAACAATAATATCTTGAAATAACCAATGAGGTTGGTAAATACCTCAACGATCCGTTTGAAAACCTCATGGGTAGAGATTTCCATTTGTTAGCTTGGTGAAATGGTAGCCAAACGAAATATCCGATTCTTTCGAAAATTGCTAAAGATATACTAACAATTCCTAGTTCAACCATTGCTAGTTAAAGTGTTTTTTATTTCGGTCGGAGAGTGGTGGATCTTATTAGAGCTTCTTTAGCTCCTGAAATGGCGAAGCATTAATATGACTTAGCGATTGGTTTAGATCGGATTATATGGTTCATTACTTTCATCTTAAGGCAGAAAAACTACAATTTTAAGGTAGATTTAATTGCCATCCAGGTAGTTAAGGCTTGCGCCTCGGGCCTTTTTGTGCGCCTTAGTTGCGCTTTTTTTCTTGCTGTCACTGTAAAAACTGCACTTACAACTACAACTTAATATATATTTTTGACAATAAATAATAGCTGAGTTTGCAATTTTAATGATAAAACTTCATAAGTTCATGTCCCAAACCAAAATAAGTAATTGAAAAACCATTCAACCTAAATTTACAACAACAAAATACTTAAAATAAAAAAAGCGCGCTTTTTGCGCCTTGGGCTTTTTTGCGTTTTTTTTTGCGCTTCACTCACAGGTGCGCCTTGAAGTCAAAAAAAGCCCACCTAGTGCGCCTTGCGCCTTTTTGCGCCTAGGCGCACGCCTTGACTACATAGATTGCCTTATTTATAACTGATTATCGCTAAATTCTAATGTTATTGTGTAACCCCCCACACCCGCTACGGTCACTCACTAAGGGAATGCCATAACATCGGTGGAGTATTTTAAGTGAATATAGAACAGAAAAATTACAACAAGACAGATATAAGTAATACTTGAGAATTTAAAACATCATTTCATTGCAGCGGAAAGTAAAACATGTCTGGTTACACCAAAACCATAAACAAGAGTCAAGTACATAATATCCATCCTGATAAAACAAAAGTACATAATCCCACTACATAACTTAATAGCCATAATAGAAAAGATAAACTGAGCTTTACATCCACGGTCCAAGCTCCAAAAGATAGATAAAGCAGTCTGATCAAAGCCCACTAGTGCTAGGCCCACTCTGATAACCTGAGGGTTGGGAAAAAGATAAAAACAACGGGGTCAGACATGAGTCTGAGCGAGTCCTATAACTTTAACAATACAATCACTAAAGTAACCAGAGTAAGACATAAGCTTGATATACGGTAACGACTGGGGATAAATGGCTACACTAAGCAGCCAACTAGACTTAGGATGAACTAAGATAACCGTAAAGACGCATCTACCCACCCAAGGATAATTACTACACTGCACCACACCAGTCATTCCCAATTTAAAGGTTGATCCCACTAAGTATACTTAGTAATCTATAATTAGTAGTTTCGTGTACCCCTAGCTGACTACATAGGTGCCGTCTGCCCCTATTTCCACTAGGTGTACCCACTACCCCCCATTCGATCGGCTCCCTAACGTAGATACCCGTGCTGGCCCCACAGTGGGGTGTATCATCCCCCAAAGTGGCAACCTGATAATATCAACGGTGCACGGCTTATACCTACACGATGCAACAACGTCTTACTTACCAGCCCGGGTCCACACACGCATATGAAACCCGTTGGACTTGCGTTGCCACCGCTAACCCGTTTTGGCCTCTTACAGTTAAGCCCAATATGCGTGTCCCGTCCTCGACTTGGGTCGAGCCCACAAAGATACGTTTGGGATATTGGTTGAAATGGGCCCCCACAAGCTACCCACCTAAGCTTGTCATTTCTAGTGAATCTCACTTAACCTTTTAACCATGTCCACTTACATGTTATAAATTTTGGTTAAGTTTTTTAATCATATTTTAATTGCCACTCAAGGCACCCACTAGATTTCCACATGCCACCCAAGGCACTTACTTGATTCCCACATGCCACCCAAGGCACTTACTTAACCCTTTAATCATGTTTAATTACATGTTCCACTTTAGTTAAGTATTCTAATCGTATTTTCTATTGCCACCCAAGGCAACCTGTGACGGCAAGGAATTTCGCTCGGTCCGAACCAGTCGCTAAACCGATCCAGGCCGTTCGAAAACGCCCTATCGTTTGAGAACAGGACAAAACAGAACGCATACAGAAGAACATTTCATTGTATATTACAACAATGCATCAGATTACAAGGATATACAGAGTATAAACAAATAAATATTACACAGAAATATCAGAGATTTAAATTACATTTAAATACAACGCAGTGGAAAATAATACAATACACAACTAGAAGAGATATACGGATACAAAGCTTTCCGGATATCATTCCAGCTGTAAACCAGGATCCTGTGAATATAAATCTGCAAAACCAAAACTACTAGCTGCCCGTGTCAAAATAAGGGCACCCAGAGTTTAGGTTAAAACAATAAACTCCAGGTCAGTCATGTGACTGGTGTGAGAACTAAAACAATTAATCTTTATTTTAAAGTTAGGTAAATCAAGGGACCACGCCGTATAACACGGAACGGGTTTCCTCCCAAGAATACCAGTGCATAAAACAAACAACGCCATGCTAAATAGAGAAAAATGAAGCTGTTATAAGACCCAGGTCCTATCACACAATGCAACGCAAGCCGGGGGATAGGGTTTTCCCTTATAACAGCCAAAGAATGCTTGATACGTTTAAAACAAATCATTTGATACTATTATAAGTGCATAGTGTATAAAACAACTTCAAATCATAAGTATCAATCATAGGCGGCATGGGTACCATATATCATGTCGCCATACTAGTTCTACAATTAAAACCGCAATTGTCACGTATTTGGAAATTGGATTTCCATCTATGAACCGAGGCAAAAGATAGTCCTCAACCGATTCGAGACGCTCTAGCCCGCCCCTCAGGCAAGTACTCTGTCAAGCCTTTGGATCGTCAGGGCCGGTCCACCGATGTGGATTAAACTTAAACCCTGAACATGCGTTCCCCCGCCCTATGGGGCGTAAATGAGCCAACGAATGACTCCACCGGACCCGGATCGTCCGATCAAACCGAGGCGCCTCGCAACAGCAACAACCACATAAGTCAAACTCGTCAGGGCGTGTAAAACCACTGACGCCACTTCTAACTAGAAAGAAACGCATGCCCTCCCTGAGGTCCGTCTCCTGTTTTTGGTTCATACCGGGTGTGAAACACGCGAGGTAAACATTACACAAAGCTACGCCACAAAGGCCGTGCTTTGATCATCACCACAAGGCTTTGCTTTTCAACAGAAGCCTCGATCAATTGCCACTTAGGCATGCCACACAGGCAATTCACTCCATGCGTTTGATATCCATCAATATATAACCCCTGAGCTCGTACGTCTCAGAGAAGGGCGTTAAGCAAGAGAATAAATTCTCCGCCGCCAAACAGATATATATTTAATAGAGATCAATCACACGGACTAAAATCCAATGTCAGACACACAGTCCATTTACAAGTCCGTTCTGGGTCTGAACGAAACCGGAGGCACCTAGTACCCCGCATATCCTTCGATCTCCAAGTACGTCTGGACGATCACTAACTGTTTCCATCTTATTGGGTGTACAACCCAATCAAGATCATCAGTAATTACCCAAACGACGTGAAGACCTCCGGTTTTCGACCACCGTCTTCATCTTCGACTTATCGTCGTATCAATTATTCAGAATGGGATAAACCCGGTCTTTCCGAATAACTCGCGTATATATTATAAAAGTGTTACACAAACACAACATACGCCTCATTCCAATTCATCAGTCACTAACCGTAAATTAATCAAGAGGATAATTTCCCAAATATTAACCCCGAAGGCCGAAACCAACATCAGATCAATATCCAGAAAACCATTCTGCTTGGCCAACCGACAGTTAGTTTCTAAATTTCACATTCATAGGGAAATGTTCCCATTAATTTTATCCAAGATAAATTCTTTGAATTTATTCTTTATTCTATTTTTGAATCTCAATTCAAACTAGTTGGGATTAGCGAACCTTACCGAAGTAATCATTTATTTTAATTTCCCCATCCCAACCTATTCATCCCATGAAGTAAAACTGGTAATACTTCATATCTAACACCACAGTGTTATCGGTAAATTCAATTACCATTTCACGTTCAAATCTAATTAAAGATTTAACTATCGCCTGGAGCAAAACTGGTGATACTCCATCCTCGATCCTTTCAATCTAATTAAAGATTCATTAAAACTCCACTTAGTTTTAATCGTTATCTGGGTTAAAGAATCCGTGTCATTTAAAACACGGTTCACGATAAACCCAAAGTCACATTCCATTAATTATCGGGTTAAAGAACGAGTGTTATTTAAAACACTGTCCACGATAAACCCAAAAATCAATATCAATTCAATTCCAATTAAATATAATTTAATTGGTACACTTCATTAAATCTAAATAAAAAGATTTAATCTTTTCTCAACTGGGTTCAAGAACAGTGTTAGTGAAGACACCATTCACGACAAACCCAAATCACATTTGATATTCAATATAAGGCTCTGAATAGAAAATATATCGGCTTATATTCAATATCAAATTCTACGATTAACAAATGTCGTATTGGAAATAACGATATAAATATATATCTTTCAAATTTCCATAACAACATCTGTATAATCACGAATTCCAACATCGAAATATTCCGAAGACAATTTCGATTCAAATCCACTCCAATGCAATCATTGGAAATTCTGGTTATTTTTAAAACCCTTTTCAAATTCAATTTATTTATTTAAAAATAAATAGAATTATATTCTTAGTTCAAAACTAGTTCATTTCGATAAAAAAATCTATTTTTATCTTTTCAAATATGGAGTCTTTCATCCCAAATCTTCACAAATCATTTCTTATGATTTTACACAAATTATTACTATTTTTAATAATTTTATCAAGGCCCGTACAGTCGATTTCCATCAATGGCCATCGAACTGCACTTACAACGACCTTTTTCAAATTTGATTTGGACATAATTCCAAATCCAACCGTTAGATTTCTAATTTCTAACATTCGTTAGAAAGCTCTTTTCGATACGAACCCAACGGTTCCGGTTTTAGGAGAATCCGACGGTCGGATCTCCCGTAATGTCCGTTCGAAGTCAATGGTCGAAATTCGCGAACTGCCGCGGCGTGGCGCGTTCTATTCAGGCCATTATATTATATATATATTATATATAATATATACTTCGTCGATTTCTATTTAAAATGAATTATATAAATAGTTTTAAATTCGTTTCAAAAGCAATTTCGACTTCCATTTCAATTCAAATCAAAATTGAATTCTTCTTTATAAATTCGTTTTAAAATTCGTTTCTGTTCAATTCAAATTTCAGTTCGCTTTCAATTCAATTCATTTCGAAATCGTTTTCAATTCATTTCATTTCGAAATCGTTTTCAATTCATTTCATTTCGAAATCGTTTTCAATTCATTTCATTTCGAAATCGTTTTCAATTCATTTCATTTCGAAATCGTTTTCAATTCATTTCATTTCGAAATCGTTTACAATTCAATTCATTTCGAAATCGTTATATATTCAATTCATTTCGAAATCGTTATATATTCAATTCATTTCGAAATCGTTATATATACAATTCATTTCGAAATCGTTATATATTCAATTCATTTCGAAATCGTTATATATTCAATTCATTTCGAAATCGTTATATATTCAATTCATTTCGAAATCGTTATATATTCAATTCATTTCGAAATCGTTATATATTCAATTCATTTCGAAATCGTTATATATTCAATTCATTTCGAAATCGTTATATATTCAATTCATTTCGAAATCGTTATATATTCAATTCATTTCGAAATCGTTATATATTCAATTCATTTCGAAATCGTTATATATTCAATTCATTTCGAAATCGTTATATATTCAATTCATTTCGAAATCGTTATTTATACAATTCATTTCGAAATCGTTATATATTCAATTCATTTCGAAATCGTTATATATTCAATTCATTTCGAAATCGTTATATATATCGTTCACATCAAAATGGCGTCAATCTAATCAACACGGCTTCATAAATTTCTATTTTCAAATATTCTATTTCAAAATTTTCTTTTTCAAAATAGTTGTTATTATCAAAATATTTCGTTCAACACATGACCAATCTCAATGGATGAGTATTGTCAACACATGAACATTTATTTTATATTGATAAAGATGTAAATTTTATTACTAAAATATTTCGTTCAACACATGACCAATCTCAATGGATGAAACTGTCAACACATGAACATTTATTTTATATTATTCTTAGTTTTTCAAATTGGAATGAGGCCCAATCAATTACCATATAAAATTAATTATATGGATTTTCATACAACACATGTATATAATAGCATTGAAAATAATCAACCATCAACCAAAGTGCACTACACTGTATAAGCATCAAATATAGATATTCAACGCTTATAACAGCCTGTCAATCAATCGATCGACATATTTAATCAATCAGGATGAGTGAACTTCAAATTTCATCCCAACACCCGTGTGGGGTTTCAAACAATCAAACACCTATTTTATTTGTGCAGTTGGGCGATGTGTAAAATCTATCGACCCAATCAATGTCCTTCAAATAGGTGTACATAAACAAACCGTCTGGTTTGTAAATGAATATTTTATTTATTCACATTCACGTTAAAAATTATATTTTTAACGATAAAACATTTTATTCCAACATATGAATTTCTATTCAGTTCATTTATTCAATAAAATGATATTTTTATTTTTCTAACATATTTTAGAAAATTTCGGCGGCATAACGGCACGATACTAGAAACGGGACGAGCCCTAGCCTTATCCCCGGTCTAGTGAAGGCCCACGCCATTCACACATCAATCAAATTCACCAAACAATTCAATTTCAAATCAAATCATCAAACTAATCTATGCAACCAAACAAACAAGTCCATGGTCTGTGGACGATTGTGTCGGGTGCTACTAAGCACCGTCTGCATCCTAGTATATATATAACTAGAAAAAGAAATTGAAAGGTGAGAAATTCTCACCGATAAGCTAATCCAAACTCCACGCCTCTTCATATGTAGGAAGTCTTTATTTCTGAACCGTTCGGATTTCATTTTGATTTCCGTCTGATCCTTCGCCATCTGTTTTCATGCAGTTGATTATTAAAAATCACATTATTATTTTGACAGCGCTATATAGAATTACTAGTCACATTTCTATACAATGTTATTTTTCTATTCAAATCATATGTATATTTTAATCTTCAAAGCATATGTATATTTTTATCTTCAAAACCTTTGCTATTTTTATCTTCAAAAATAATACTCCTTTTTATTCAAAACTAATGCTTATTTTATTTTATAAAAATTTATATTTTTAAACTAATTATATATATAATATTCAAATCTCTCTTCGCTACTATCTAAATAAAGATTACATTTTTATATTCCCTACCTTATAAAAATTATATTTTTAATATCTATACTATATAAAAATCATATTTTTACTGTGCCCCTTATATAAAAATCGTATTTTTAATATGCCACTAGTATAAAAATTATATTTTTATCCTTCTACTAACATCAAAATCGTATTTTCAGCCAAATAAAAATTGAATTTTTATCGCTACTTCATCTATTTTAACATCGCTATTCAAGTAATAAAAATCTCATTTTTATCACAACGCTAATTATAAAACATGAACTTTCTTTATATAAAAATATAAACTTTCTTTATATAAAAATATATTCTTATCTGTTTTAAAAAAATCATATCTTTTACCCTAATAAAAATCATATTTTTATTTTCTTTCAAAGATCATATTTTTATTCTCTAACTATGTAGACAAGGATTATAATTTTATTTTCAAACTATATATATAAATCTAATAATTTTTTTCTATCAAATAAAAAACTAATTTCCCATGTTATATAAATAAAAAAAATCCAATTTTCAACATTATAAATGAAGAGAAACGAAAATAACAACTTACAGGGGCGCCGAGGTGGAAGGGAGGGGATCAGACCGTCAGGTGGTGGTCGATTTGGGGTTGCTGAGGTTGAGCGTCGCCTGGGGCTCGAGATGGGGGGGGGGGGTTAGGGCTTCAGTCGCCGTCGCGAGGATGAAAAAAAAGGGGGGGAAGAACTGGCGTCGTCGGAAGCCTGAGGGAGGAGGAATCGGAGGCCAGACCGGCGGCGGAGGCGCTGGCGATCGTCTGGCGTCGAGTTCGATCTTCCATGTTTTTTTTTATTATTAATCTGTAAAATGAATTCGAACGGGGGGGGGGGCCTGGGTATAGGAGAGGAGAATATATATATATATTTTTTATTATTATTATTATTTACTTATTAAAAAGTTGACTTTTTCATACGACCTCTAAACGAGGTCCACCGTCTGTCGTCCATAGCGTTTCACCCCCATTCCGAATACAATGGGATATGTATCGTAAGCTGGTTTGATAGTTACAATCAGTTTCCGTTGCATTTACATTTAAATCGTTATATTGAATTTTAAACGTACATTTCAATTTACCGGGGCCACATACTAACTAGAAAAATTCCCGAAAAATATTTTCTAGCTTCGTATTGACGATACGGTCCTAACAAAACTAGTTTCGTCGAATTCTGAGACCGTTGGAAAAATGGCCATTTTCCAGTCGATTAAAATCAACTGAAACTGGTCAAACGCGTTTTCTTTTGCCACGCTCACATATTGATTCGAAAAATTATGAAATTTGAAACCTAGCAATAACTTGACATCACGGACCCAACAAAACTGGTTTCGTCGGAATCCGAGGTCATTTGCAAAATGTCCATTTTCAAGGGCCTGAATTCCATAGCGACTATTCAGAATTTTCAACTGGACATATCTTTTGATTCCCGCTATGAAATCCTGATTTTTCGAATTCGTTGGAAAGATGTTACCAATTAGATCCTAATGTTTTTGGTTTCACTAAAATCCGGATTGTTTTGCACCCGGTACATTCAATTGAAGTTTGAAATCGAATTATCGAACTACCGCGCCATTTTCAATTCCTTTTATAGTTATATATAAATATTTATATTCTAACGACGACGCGTATAATATATACGTCCGAATTCTATTCAAAAATAAGTTTCCCGTCGATATTATTTAAAATAATCTATTTTAAATATTCAAAATTCGCTAAAATTGCCAAAATAAAAATTTTAAACTGGCTCAGATTTTCCGGGTTATTACAATCTCCCCCACTTAAAACTTTTCGTCCCCGAAAAGGAACAAAGTCGAAAATGGTTTGATTATTCAGCTCTACGTTCGATCTGGCTTGCATTCTCCAACTTTTCAGTTTCTGAGAATTTTCAAAAATTTCAAAAATTTGGCTAACACCCTAAATTTTCGAAAAATTTCGCCATAACCTCCCCTGCACCGGGAGCATCGGGGAATTTCAAATAGCTTCCCCGGTCCTTCAGATCTCAAAAAGAAAAAGAAAAAGCCAAGCGGCTAGCCAATAGGCTCATAAAATCATCATCACCCAAACAAAACAGTAAATTATAGTAAACATGTACCTATTTGTCGGGCAAACAAATTTTATTCTCTGGCTCTAGCCTCCTTGCTATGACCTGTTCAATATAAGTATATGTATATGCAAGCAAATGCGACCAATTTTCAATACAATCCATATTTGGTTCAATTAGGCATAATGGTTAAAAATTAGCAAACAAATAGGCAAACAACACAATCATCAATCAATTAGTGGATTAGAGTTTTCAAATTCGTAATTTTGATACATATACAAAAATCATGTTTTTGATGCCAATTCACAACAATGTGTTCTAACTATATTAGTTTTGGTTCTCACACCAGTCTAATGGAAATATATAGAAAATCACACCTTCGAAACACGAACATAAATACTGATGATGTCATGACAATCATCAGTACCATCTTCGGGCGACTAGAGTGTGATGCTATATCTATCCAATATATTAAGACTTTGAATACACGCGGATCAGACGTATACGCAAAATCTATATATATTGGATTGTCCATATTCAAAGTAAATAAATAATCAAATACGAATAATTGATTTAAATTTTCAAAACAAAATTTGTTTTCACTTTCAAAAATATACTCTTCACACTCGTTCTAGGATACTACTGATCCCATCTCTAATGAGTCATTCTCGTTGGATATTACTAATCCAGTATCTGATGAATTCTTTCGTACGGTTCTAATGTGCCTTGTTCTCTGAGCTTTGTAAACCAAAGCTCTGATACCAACTGTGACGGCAAGGAATTTCGCTCGGTCCGAACCAGTCGCTAAACCGATCCAGGCCGTTCGAAAACGCCCTATCGTTTGAGAACAGGGCAAAACAGAACGCATACAGAAGAACATTTCATTGTATATTACAACAATGCATCAGATTACAAGGATATACAGAGTATAAACAAATAAATATTACACAGAAATATCAAAGATTTAAATTACATTTAAATACAACGCAGTGGAAAATAATACAATACACAACTAGAAGAGATATACTGATACAAAGCTTTCCGGATATCATTCCAGCTGTAAACCAGGATCCTGTGAATATAAATCTGCAAAACCAAAACTACTAGCTGCCTGTGTCAAAATAAGGGCACCCAGAGTTTAGGTTAAAACAATAAACTCCAGGTCAGTCATGTGACTGGTGTGAGAACTAAAACAATTAATCTTTATTTTAAAGTTAGGTAAATCAAGGGACCACGCCGTATAACACGGAACGGGTTTCCTCTCAAGAATACCAGTGCATAAAACAAACAGCGCCATGCTAAATAGAGAAAAATGAAGCTGTTATAAGACCCAGGTCCTATCACACAATGCAACGCAAGCCGGGAGATAGGGTTTTCCCTTATAACAGCCAAAGAATGCTTGATACGTTTAAAACAAATCATTTGATACTATTATAAGTGCATAGTGTATAAAACAACTTCAAATCATAAGTATCAATCATAGGCGGCATGGGTACCATATATCATGTCGCCATACTAGTTCTACAATTAAAACCGCAATTGTCACGTATTTGGAAATTGGATTTCCATCTATGAACCGAGGCAAAAGATAGTCCTCAACCGATTCGAGACGCTCTAGCCCGCCCCTCAGGCAAGTACTCTGTCAAGCCTTTGGATCGTCAGGGCCGGTCCACCGATGTGGATTAAACTTAAACCCTGAACATGCGTTCCCCCGCCCTATGGGGCGTAAATGAGCCAACGAATGACTCCACCGGACCCGGATCGTCCGATCAAACCGAGGCGCCTCGCAACAGCAACAACCACATAAGTCAAACTCGTCAGGGCGTGTAAAACCACTGACGCCACTTCTAACTAGAAAGAAACGCATGCCCTCCCTGAGGTCCGTCTCCTGTTTTTGGTTCATACCGGGTGTGAAACACGCGAGGTAAACGTTACACAAAGCTACGCCACAAAGGCCGTGCTTTGATCATCACCACAAGGCTTTGCTTTTCAACAGAAGCCTCGATCAATTGCCACTTAGGCATGCCACACAGGCAATTCACTCCATGCGTTTGATATCCATCAATATATAACCCCTGAGATCGTACGTCTCAGAGAAGGGCGTTAAGCAAGAGAATAAATTCTCCGCCGCCAAACAGATATATATTTAATAGAGATCAATCACACGGACTAAAATCCAATGTCAGACACACAGTCCATTTACAAGTCCGTTCTGGGTCTGAACGAAACCGGAGGCACCTAGTACCCCGCATATCCTTCGATCTCCAAGTACGTCTGGACGATCACTAACTGTTTCCATCTTATTGGGTGTACAGTCCAATCAAGATCATCAGTAATTACCCAAACGACGTGAAGACCTCCGGTTTTCGACCACCGTCTTCATCTTCGACTTATCGTCGTATCAATTATTCAGAATGGGATAAACCCGGTCTTTCCGAATAACTCGCGTATATATTATAAAAGTGTTACACAAACACAACATACGCCTCATTCCAATTCATCAGTCACTAACCGTAAATTAATCAAGAGAATAATTTCCCAAATATTAACCCCGAAGGCCGAAACCAACATCAGATCAATATCCAGAAAACCATTCTGCTTGGCCAACCGACAGTTAGTTTCT
Source organism: Allium sativum (assembly GCA_030737875.1). Lineage (NCBI taxonomy): Eukaryota > Viridiplantae > Streptophyta > Magnoliopsida > Asparagales > Amaryllidaceae > Allium > Allium sativum. Next base: position 450,203,843 of record CM060919.1, read on the forward strand.
AAATTTCACATTCATAGGGAAATGTTCTCATTAATTTTATCCAAGATAAATTCTTTGAATTTATTCTTTATTCTATTTTTGAATCTCAATTCAAACTAGTTGGGATTAGCGAACCTTACCGAAGTAATCATTTATTTTAATTTCCCCATCCCAACCTATTCATCCCATGAAGTAAAACTGGTAATACTTCATATCTAACACCACAGTGTTATCGGTAAATTCAATTACCATTTCACGTTCAAATCTAATTAAAGATTTAACTATCGCCTGGAGCAAAACTGGTGATACTCCATCCTCGATCCTTTTAATCTAATTAAAGATTCATTAAAACTCCACTTAGTTTTAATCGTTATCTGGGTTAAAGAATCCGTGTCATTTAAAACACGGTTCACGATAAACCCAAAGTCACATTCCATTAATTATCGGGTTAAAGAACGAGTGTTATTTAAAACACTGTCCACGATAAACCCAAAAATCAATATCAATTCAATTCCAATTAAATATAATTTAATTGGTACACTTCATTAAATCTAAATAAAAAGATTTAATCTTTTCTCAACTGGGTTCAAGAACAGTGTTAGTGAAGACACCATTCACGACAAACCCAAATCACATTTGATATTCAATATAAGGCTCTGAATAGAAAATATATCGGCTTATATTCAATATCAAATTCTACGATTAACAAATGTCGTATTGGAAATAACGATATAAATATATATCTTTCAAATTTCCATAACAACATCTGTATAATCACGAATTCCAACATCGAAATATTCCGAAGACAATTTCGATTCAAATCCACTCCAATGCAATCATTGGAAATTCTGGTTATTTTTAAAACCCTTTTCAAATTCAATTTATTTATTTAAAAATAAATAGAATTATATTCTTAGTTCAAAACTAGTTCATTTCGATAAAAAAATCTATTTTTATCTTTTCAAATATGGAGTCTTTCATCCCAAATCTTCACAAATCATTTCTTATGATTTTACACAAATTATTACTATTTTTAATAATTTTATCAAGGCCCGTACAGTCGATTTCCATCAATGGCCATCGAACTGCACTTACAGCGACCTTTTTCAAATTTGATTTGGACATAATTCCAAATCCAACCGTTAGATTTCTAATTTCTAACATTCGTTAGAAAGCTCTTTTCGATACGAACCCAATGGTTCCGGTTTTAGGAGAATCCGACGGTCGGATCTCCCGTAATGTCCGTTCGAAGTCAATGGTCGAAATTCGCGAACTGCCGCGGCGCGGCGCGTTCTATTCAGGCCATTATATTATATATATATATTATATATAATATATACTTCGTCGATTTCTATTTAAAACGAATTATATAAATAGTTTTAAATTCGTTTCAAAAGCAATTTCGACTTCCATTTCAATTCAAATCAAAATTGAATTCTTCTTTATAAATTCGTTTTAAAATTCATTTCTATTCAATTCAAATTTCAATTCGCTTTCAATTCAATTCATTTCGAAATCGTTTTCAATTCAATTCATTTCGAAATCGTTTTCAATTCATTTCATTTCGAAATCGTTTTCAATTCATTTCATTTCGAAATCGTTTTCATTTCATTTCGAAATCGTTTTCAATTCATTTCATTTCGAAATCGTTTTCAATTCATTTCATTTCGAAATCGTTTTCAATTCATTTCATTTCGAAATCGTTTACAATTCAATTCATTTCGAAATCGTTATATATTCAATTCATTTCGAAATCGTTATATATTCAATTCATTTCGAAATCGTTATATATTCAATTCATTTCGAAATCGTTATATATACAATTCATTTCGAAATCGTTATATATTCAATTCATTTCGAAATCGTTATATATTCAATTCATTTCGAAATCGTTATATATTCAATTCATTTCGAAATCGTTATATATTCAATTCATTTCGAAATCGTTATATATTCAATTCATTTCGAAATCGTTATATATTCAATTCATTTCGAAATCGTTATATATTCAATTCATTTCGAAATCGTTATATATTCAATTCATTTCGAAATCGTTATATATTCAATTCATTTCGAAATCGTTATATATTCAATTCATTTCGAAATCGTTATATATTCAATTCATTTCGAAATCGTAATATATTTAATTCATTTCGAAATCGTTATATATACAATTCATTTCGAAATCGTTATATATTCAATTCATTTCGAAATCGTTATATATTCAATTCATTTCGAAATCGTTATATATATCGTTCACATCAAAATGGCGTCAATCTAATCAACACGGCTTCATAAATTTCTATTTTCAAATATTCTATTTCAAATATTTCTTTTTCAAAATAGTTGTTATTATCAAAATATTTCGTTCAACACATGACCAATCTCAATGGATGAGTATTGTCAACACATGAACATTTATTTTATATTGATAAAGATGTAAATTTTATTACTAAAATATTTCGTTCAACACATGACCAATCTCAATGGATGAAACTGTCAACACATGAACATTTATTTTATATTATTCTTAGTTTTTCAAATTGGAATGAGGCCCAATCAATTACCATATAAAATTAATTATATGGATTTTCATACAACACATGTATATAATAGCATTGAAAATAATCAACCATCAACCAAAGTGCACTACACTGTATAAGCATCAAATATAGATATTCAACGCTTATAACAGCCCGTCAATCAATCGATCGACATATTTAATCAATCAGGATGAGTGAACTTCAAATTTCATCCCAACACCCGTGTGGGGTTTCAAACAATCAAACACCTATTTTATTTGTGCAGTTGGGCGATGTGTAAAATCTATCGACCCAATCAATGTCCTTCAAATAGGTGTACATAAACAAACCGTCTGGTTTATAAATGAATATTTTATTTATTCACATTCACGTTAAAAATTATATTTTTAACGATAAAACATTTTATTCCAACATATGAATTTCTATTCAGTTCATTTATTCAATAAAATGATATTTTTATTTTTCTAACATATTTTAGAAAATTTCGGCGGCATAACGGCACGATACTAGAAACGGGACGAGGCCTAGCCTTATCCCCGGTCTAGTGAAGGCCCACGCCATTCACACATCAATCAAATTCACCAAACAATTCAATTTCAAATCAAATCATCAAACTAATCTATGCAACCAAACAAACAAGTCCATGGTCTGTGGACGATTGTGTCGGGTGCTACTAAGCACCGTCTGCATCCTAGTATATATATAACTAGAAAAAGAAATTGAAAGGTGAGAAATTCTCACCGATAAGCTAATCCAAACTCCACGCCTCTTCATATGTAGGAAGTCTTTATTTCTGAACCGTTCGGATTTCATTTTGATTTCCGTCTGATCCTTCGCCATCTGTTTTCATGCAGTTGATTATTAAAAATCACATTATTATTTTGACAGCGCTATATTGAATTACTAGTCACATTTCTATACAATGTTATTTTTCTATTCAAATCATATGTATATTTTAATCTTCAAAGCATATGTATATTTTTATCTTCAAAACCTTTGCTATTTTTATCTTCAAAAATAATACTCCTTTTTATTCAAAACTAATGCTTATTTTATTTTATAAAAAATTATATTTTTAAACTAATTATATATATAATATTCAAATCTCTCTTCGCTACTATCTAAATAAAGATTACATTTTTATATTCCCTACCTTATAAAAATTATATTTTTAATATCTATACTATATAAAAATCATATTTTTACTGTGCCCCTTATATAAAAATCGTATTTTTAATATGCCACTAGTATAAAAATTATATTTTTATCCTTCTACTAACATCAAAATCGTATTTTCAACCAAATAAAAATTGAATTTTTATCGCTACTTCATCTATTTTAACATCGCTATTCAAGTAATAAAAATCTCATTTTTATCACAACGCTAATTATAAAACATGAACTTTCTTTATATAAAAATATAAACTTTCTTTATATAAAAATATATTCTTATCTCTTTTAAAAAAAATCATATCTTTTACCCTAATAAAAATCATATTTTTATTTTCTTTCAAAGATCATATTTTTATTCTCTAACTATGTAGACAAGGATTATAATTTTATTTTCAAACTATATATATAAATCTAATAATTTTTTTCTATCACTTAAAAAACTAATTTCCCATGTTATATAAATAAAAAAAAATCCAATTTTCAACATTATAAATGAAGAGAAACGAAAATAACAACTTACAGGGGCGCCGAGGTGGAAGGGAGGGGATCAGACCGTCAGGTGGTGGTCGATTTGGGGTTGCTGAGGTTGAGCGTCGCCTGGGGCTCGAGATGGGGGGGGGTTAGGGCTTCAGTCGCCGTCGCGAGGATGAAAAAAAAGGGGGGGAAGAACTGGCGTCGTCGGAAGCCTGAGGGAGGAGGAATCGGAGGCCAGACCGGCGGCGGAGGCGCTGGCGATCGTCTGGCGTCGAGTTCGATCTTCCATGTTTTTATTTTATTTTATTATTATTCTGTAAAATGAATTCGAACGGGGGGGGCCTGGGTATAGGAGAGGAGAATATATATATATATTTATTATTATTATTTACTTATTAAAAAGTTGACTTTTTCATACGACCTCTAAACGAGGTCCACCGCCTGTCGTCCATAGCGTTTCACCCCCATTCCGAATACAATGGGATATGTATCGTAAGCTGGTTTGATAGTTACAATCAGTTTCCGTAGCATTTACATTTAAATCGTTATATTGAATTTTAAACGTACATTTCAATTTACCGGGGCCACATACTAACTAGAAAAATTCCCGAAAAATATTTTCTAGCTTCGTATTGACGATACGGTCCTAACAAAACTAGTTTCGTCGAATTCTGAGACCGTTGGAAAAATGGCCATTTTCCAGTCGATTAAAATCAACTGAAACTGGTCAAACGCGTTTTCTTTTGCCACGCTCACATATTGATTCGAAAAATTATGAAATTTGAAACCTAGCAATAACTTGACATCACGGACCCAACAAAACTGGTTTCGTCGGAATCCGAGGTCATTTGCAAAATGTCCATTTTCAAGGGCCTGAATTCCATAGCGACTATTCAGAATTTTCAACTGGACATATCTTTTGATTCCCGCTATGAAATCCTGATTTTTCGAATTCGTTGGAAAGATGTTACCAATTAGATCCTAATGTTTTTGGTTTCACTAAAATCCGGATTGTTTTGCACCCGGTACATTCAATTGAAGTTTGAAATCGAATTATCGAACTACCGCGCCATTTTCAATTCCTTTTATAGTTATATATAAATATTTATATTCTAACGACGACGCGTATAATATATACGTCCGAATTCTATTCAAAAATAAGTTTCCCGTCGATATTATTTAAAATAATCTATTTTAAATATTCAAAATTCGCTAAAATTGCCAAAATAAAAATTTTAAACTGGCTCAGATTTTCCGGGTTATTACACAACCCACTAGTTTCCTCATGCCACCCAAGGCACCCCCACTAGTTACTACATGCCACCCAAGGCACCCACTTAACCCCTCATGCCCCACTACATGCTAATTTGGTTAAGTGTTTCTTAATTAATTAAGATCGTAACCTTTGTAAAGACCTCTCACATTAGACTGTCTTTTATGGCAGCTGGATATGCCGGTTGGTTCCGGGCAGCCTTACATCATAACAGAGTCTAACCTCGTGTCTTTACACTTGTCACGTATTTAGTTTATGACTAAGACCTCTCACATTGGGCCAATCATTTGTAGCCGCTGGATTTGCCGGTCGGTTCCGGGCAGTCTTATGCTACAAAAGGGTCCAACCTCGTGTCTTAGTCGATTAATTACACCTAATTAATCACCCCCATAATTTGTATTAATTATCCCTAATTAATTACAAATATTTAAAAATATGGGTAGACCTAACTCAATAGGTAAATTCCCAATTCCATAATATGGGTAGACCTAACTTAATAGATAAATTCCCAATTATGTCCATCCACTTTATGGTATGTTTAATCATACCAACTTCACACAATTTTATGTGTTCATTAATTTTTACCCCATCGTCCCCACGTAAATACGTTAACATGACATACTTTAAAAGAGGAGATTCATCATACACACAATGAGTTCAACTTAGCATATCATTAGCATTATCATGGGTTTAAAAGGTGTCAACTTGCATATATGACCATAAACCCAACTTGCATAAATAACCAACCCAAACTTGCATGAATCACATATGTCATAAAGATGGTAACTTGCATAAATGTTCATGTCATAGACCTATCATAAAGGTTTCAACTTGCATACATGTCATAGGTCTAAAAGGGATGAACTTGCACATGTACTTATGTCATACAAAGGGGTAAACTTGCATATGTATGTATGACATACAAAGGTGTAAACTTGCACATGTTACTTGCATATAATCAACCACCAAACTTGCATAACATGTTACATATAGACTTGCATATAATCAAACACCAAACTTGCATAACATGTTACATATGAACTTGCATATAATCAACCACCAAACTCGCATAACATGTTACATATGAACTTGCATATAATCAACCACCAAACTTGCATAACATGTTACATATGAACTTGCATATGTATATATGACATACAAAGGTAAACTCGCATATGTTATGCATATCACTAATCCAAACAACTTGCATAGATTATGCATATTATAGATCCAAACTCATAGGTTAAACTTGCATGTCATGTCACTTATTTCACACATGATTCTAGCATAAAACCAAGCATTTAACTTGCATAAAACCCAACACTTAGCATGCATAAAACCAAATACTTAGCATGCATAAAACCACCACTTAACATGCATAAACCCAAACTCTTAACTTGCATAAACATAGTGTCATCATGAATAAGTGTTAAACATAGTGATTAGCAAACTAGCATCATAACATATGACCTAAAACCCATTGATCCGCAAGCAAAACCATATGATCTCATCACATCTCATCTACTTAGTTTAGCAATTGGTTATTAAAGTGATAGAAACTCACAAACTCCAAGATTAGCTCCTTAGATAGTTGCTAGAGTTGAAGTAGAGGTGGATTAGTAGTTGATTAGCTTGCAATCCTCTTCTCTAATTAGTGGAGGCTCCTTCTAAGTTGCATTTTGGCGGCATGATGGCATATATTCTATTTTTAGTATGGATTAGGGTAGTCTTAGGGTGTATTTATAGGATTAGGTTGTGTTTTAGACCCTTAGATTAACCCTAGGTTAGTTTAGGTCCGTCAGATTTCGTCCCAAGCCCTCCAACCCAGCCCAAAACTCAACCAGGTGCACCCAGGCCAGAATCAGCCGACAGGGCAAGTCGACAGCCCTGTCGACTGCCAAGTCGACAGGCATGTCGACAGGCAAGTCGACAGCCCTATCGACTTGGCTGGGCGGGAGTTTTCCCGCCTGGCCCCCATTTCTGCATGTTTCGAAATTCAAATTTCCCGAAAACTTCTTTGGGCCTTAACCGGGTCATACGGACTCCGATTTACAAAATTTCGGACTCTATTTCGCGTATTTTTCCGAGACGAACACAATGACGTAACCCGTTTCCCCTGATTCTCACATCTGAGATTATTAATTCTGTAATTAGTGAATATTAGTGTTAACTGAAATTCGGGGTGTTACATTCTCCCCTCCTTAAAGGATTTCGTCCCCGAAATCTCCAAGTTAAGGAGAATGCATATCCTACCATCCAAACAACCATCTACTCAATCCATCAAACACGGCATCCATTGTCCTTAAAACAATTTCTACTGATGTATGAGCATATGCAAAAAGTGTGTGTATATGTTCCCTATCTAATGTATGAACATATGCAAACCGTGATAGTGCCATGCATCCAATATGTATGCGAAAGAACCCTATCGACACATACTATATCTACATGAGTGCACAATCATTCACCAAAATGCATCATCCATATGATAACACAACCATTATACATCCATAAATATAGCTACCTACACACAATTATATGCAATATGCAATATGAAGTGATTGAGCCGATCTAGTGTCTAGAGTGTGTGTATATGCATCCACGAGCAACCACTAGCAAACACTTGCATCCACATGCATCCATCAATCATAACATATCTCAAACACATGTTTCAACCATAGGTTTACCCTATCTAAAGGTCAAAGGCACTAACAAGAGGACATACTAAAGATAAGATAAGTACTAGACAAACGATAAAGGAGAAGTTAAAAGACATACCCTCAAAAAGGAATGGGTATAATGAACGCATTTTCGCTTCCGTCTCCCAAGTAGCGTTGCTCTCATCTTCTCCCCATTGCACTTTGACTAGTTGAACCTCCCTGTTTCTCAACCTCTTAATCTCTGACCCAAGGATGCGTGTAGGAGCTCGTCGAATAGTCGCATCACGCTCTATCTCTACTTCCCTAAGCAAGCTCGGCTCTACCACCTCTGCGGTCTCATGTAGGCACTTCCTCAAATGTGACACATGGAATACATCATGTACACCACTAAGTCTGTCGGGCAACTCCACTCTATAGGCCATCTGTCCAATCCTTTCCTTAATAGGAAACGGTCCAACAAACCTTGGTGCTAACTTCCCAACAGATCCAAAGCGAACCACATTCCGTAACGGAGATACTTTGACAAAGACCATGTCCCCAACATCAAACTCAAGCTCTGTTCTCCTCTTGTCCGCATAAGATTTCTGTCTGTCTTGCGCCGCTTTCATCCTTCTTCGAATCAAATCAATATTTTCCGAAGTCTTCCTAACCATATCGGGCCCAAGCAAGATCTTATCCGTAGATTCCCACCAACATGTAGGTGATCGACAAGGCCTTCCATAAAAAGCTTCAAAAGGAGCCATGCCAATACTAGACTGAAAGCTGTTATTATATGCGAACTCCACCAATGGAAGATGCTCTTCTCATGTACCTCCAAAGTCTAGGATACATAGCCTCAAAAGGTCTTCTAAAATGCGATTCACCCTCCCGGTCTGGCCGTCCGTCTGAGGATGATTTGCGGTGCTCAAAAACAACTGAGTCCCTACCTCCTCTTTCAAACTCTTCCAAAACTCGCTAGTGAAGATAGGATCTCGATCACTCACTATGCTGGAAGGTACACCATGCAATCTAACAATCTCTCGAATGTAGATTGAAGCTAGCCATTGAGCAGTCCTCTTACTCTTCACAGGTATAAAATGGGCACTCTTAGTAAGTTTGTCTACCCCAACCCAAATTCCCGTATTACCCTTCCTCGATCTTGGTAATCCATTGACGAAATCCATCGAGACACTATCCCACTTCCATAGCGGAACCTCCAATGGGTGAAGCAACCCACCGGGTTTCTTTTGCTCCGCTTTTACTTGTTGGCACACCAAGCATCTAGCGACATACTCGGCCGCGTCTTTCTTCATACCGGCCCAAAAGAAAACTCGCTTCATGTCTTGGTACATCTTGTCCCTACCGGGATGAATGGTCATCTTCGAACGATGTGCATCATCAAGTATAGCCTTCCTCAAACCCTCGTCTTGCGGTACACAAAGTCTACCGTCTCTACGCAACCACCCCTTACCATCTAGGGTGTACCTACTCAAATGGCTGGACGACTCCCCCTCCTCATGAGCTTCTCTACTAACTCAACCAACTGTGGGTCGTCTCGCTGTGCTCCGCCAATCCGCACCAAAAGAGTAGGCCTAACCTCCAAGGAGGCTAGCAAACCGGGTACAAAGTCAACGGAAGGTCTAAAGTCAAACATAGAAATAAACTCTAAGCTCCGTCATTCAACGAACAATGAACTCAAGGACAACCTTTTTCTACTTAAGGCGTCCGCTACCACGTTACCCTTGCCATGGGTATACGCTATCTCAAACTCATAGGATGCTAAGAATCCCATCCACTTTTGCTGTCCTAAGACTATGCGCTCGAAGAGTCTCCAACACTTCCCTAAGATGTAGGGCATGCTCTTCTCCACTTTTAGAGAAAACCAGGATATTACCCCATCCAAAATCATCACAACTGTCCATCTCTCACGCAGACCACCCTAGTCGAACTCGACATCCCCCAAATGCAAGCCCCAAAGGCCTAAACCAATATCAGACAAACACCCAAGGGATACCTCCTTCGAATTCAGACGACCTACGTGAGATGATACTAGTAAAAACGGCTAAATAATTAAGCCCTTGTCGAACTCTGGATGTCCTCGCCAGTCTCGCTCCAAAACCACCGTTTATCCCATAACTGGCTTTGCTCAACCTATTGAGCACATACGAAAACTTATTTCGCTCCTAGAAAAGACCAAGATGTCATTTACAAAGACCATCACGAACTTATTTAGGTACTCCCTGAACACCCTTCTCATCAAATCAATAAAGTATGAGGAGGCGTTCGTCAAACCAAATGGCATCACCAGCCACTCATAAAAACCATCTAGAGTCCTAAAGGCAGTCTTCTCTATACTATCCTCAGCCACTCTCAACTGACGAAACCCCGTGGCTAAGTCCAACTGCGAAAATACTGAGGCGCCAACTAACTGATCAAAGAGATCATCAATCCTCGGCAATTGGTGTCTATTCTTCTTTGTGAGTTTATTTAGTTCTCTTTAGCCTACACAAAGTCTGAGGGACCCATCCGCCTTCGTGGCAAAAACTACTGGAGCACCCCACTCCGATATACTTCGTCTTATGAACCCCTTCTCAAGCAATTCGCCTACTTGCTTATGGAGTTCCCTCCTCTCACGAGGAGCCATGTGGCACACTGGCCAAGATACTGGTTTGGCATTGTCTACCAGATATATTCGGAAGTCAATCTCCCGCTCCGGAGGTAAGCCCTTCACCTCCTCAAACACATCCGAGTATTCCCGGACCACTCTAACAGATCGCAAACTCTCGACCGACGTGTCAAGCGATTCTAGATAACTTAGCATAACAGATTCCATGGGATTACAAGAGATCTCGAGAGTGTTACCCAAGCGGGTCATAAGCCTAACAACTCTCCCTTCAAAATCAAGAACGACACCACTACTGGATAACCAGTCCATGCCCAAAACTAACCCATAGCCCGTGAAGCCCAAAAAGCATCACATCTAAACTCAACGCTAAGTATAGAAACTTTCAAACCCAAACACATCATGGAGCCCAATTGGGTTTGAAACAACTAAGGGATCATCTACTAAACTGGTGTCTAAGTGCAGTGACTCAACTAACAATGATGAGATAAACGAACTCGATGCGTCAGAATCAAATAAAGTTCGAACCGGATAATAAAGAAATCCAAATTCCAACCTAGACGGTCCTATCCCCATCTGGTACACTAGCCGTGAGGGAATACAACTACCCTCCAGGAGATTCCGTACCTTGCCCTTGCCTCTTTGGACAATCCTAATAAGGTGTCCTATTCCTCCCAAAAGGATAACTACTAGCCCTCTTCTTCCCATTCTCCACTCGTAACCTCCCATCAAAATGAGGTTTCGCTCTTCATTAACCAAATAACTATTTGAGCCTTCCTCCCATCGTCTATCCAATAGGTACCTACAAGTCCTTCTCCTTCTTGAACCAACTTCTAATACGACTAATGTCTAAGTCCCTTGAAGTGGTTTTCCATTCTTATCTATCTTAGAAAGATCATCTATACGCGGAGGGGAAACTCAAAACGAGAGAGGAAGAGATTCAAAACGGAGAATTTGAAAGATATAGATATGGCTATTGGGGATTATGCTTTTCTTTCAAAAACTTTTCTCTTAAAAGACATGTTTTTGAAAATACTCCTTTCAAAAATATTCTTAGAAAATAGTTTTTCTAAAAATTTTATCTGTTCTGGTAACCTTAAGCTCTGAAACCACGTGTAACCCCCCACACCCGCTACGGTCACTCACTAAGGGAATGCCATAACATCGGTGGAGTATTTTAAGTGAATATAGAACAGAAAAATTACAACAAGACAGATATAAGTAATACTTGAGAATTTAAAACATCATTTCATTGCAGCGGAAAGTAAAACATGTCTGGTTACACCAAAACCATAAACAAGAGTCAAGTACATAATATCCATCCTGATAAAACAAAAGTACATAATCCCACTACATAACTTAATAGCCATAATAGAAAAGATAAACTGAGCTTTACATCCACGGTCCAAGCTCCAAAAGATAGATAAAGCAGTCTGATCAAAGCCCACTAGTGCTAGGCCCACTCTGATAACCTGAGGGTTGGGAAAAAGATAAAAACAACGAGGTCAGACATAAGTCTGAGCGAGTCCTATAACTTTAACAATACAATCACTAAAGTAACCAGAGTAAGACATAAGCTTGATATACGGTAACGACTGGGGATAAATGGCTACACTAAGCAGCCAACTAGACTTAGGATGAACTAAGATAACCGTAAAGACGCATCTACCCACCCAAGGATAATTACTACACTGCACCACACCAGTCATTCCCAATTTAAAGGTTGATCCCACTAAGTATACTTAGTAATCTATAATTAGTAGTTTCGTGTACCCCTAGCTGACTACATAGGTGCCGTCTGCCCCTATTTCCACTAGGTGTACCCACTACCCCCCATTCGATCGGCTCCCTAACGTAGATACCCGTGCTGGCCCCACAGTGGGGTGTATCATCCCCCAAAGTGGCAACCTGATAATATCAACGGTGCACGGCTTATACCTACACGATGCAACAACGTCTTACTTACCAGCCCGGGTCCACACACGCATATGAAACCCGTTGGACTTGCGTTGCCACCGCTAACCCGTTTTGGCCTCTTACAGTCAAGCCCGATATGCGTGTCCCGTCCTCGACTTGGGTCGAGCCCACAAAGATACGTTTGGGATATTGGTTGAAATGGGCCCCCACAAGCTACCCACCTAAGCTTGTCATTTCTAGTGAATCCCACTTAACCTTTTAACCATGTCCACTTACATGTTATAAATTTTGGTTAAGTCTTTTAATCATATTTTAATTGCCACTCGAGGCACCCACTAGATTTCCACATGCCACCCAAGGCACTTACTTGATTCCCACATGCCACCCAAGGCACTTACTTAACCCTTTAATCATGTTTAATTACATGTTCCACTTTGGTTAAGTATTCTAATCGTATTTTCTATTGCCACCCAAGGCAACCCACTAGTTTCCTCATGCCACCCAAGGCACCCCCACTAGTTACTACATGCCACCCAAGGCACCCACTTAACCCCTCATGCCCCACTACATGCTAATTTGGTTAAGTGTTTCTTAATTAATTAAGATCGTAACCTTTGTAAAGACCTCTCACATTAGACTGTCTTTTATGGCAGCTGGATATGCCGGTTGGTTCCGGGCAGCCTTACACCATAACAGAGTCTAACCTCGTGTCTTTACACTTGTCACGTATTTAGTTTATGACTAAGACCTCTCACATTGGGCCAATCATTTGTAGCCGCTGGATTTGCCGGTCGGTTCCGGGCAGTCTTATGCTACAAAAGGGTCCAACCTCGTGTCTTAGTCGATTAATTACACCTAATTAATCACCCCCATAATTTGTATTAATTATCCCTAATTAATTACAAATATTTAAAAATATGGGTAGACCTAACTCAATAGGTAAATTCCCAATTCCATAATATGGGTAGACCTAACTTAATAGATAAATTCCCAATTATGTCCATCCACTTTATGGTATGTTTAATCATACCAACTTCACACAATTTTATGTGTTCATTAATTTTTACCCCATCGTCCCCACGTAAATACGTTAACATGACATACTTTAAAAGAGGAGATTCATCATACACACAATGGGTTCAACTTAGCATATCATTAGCATTATCATGGGTTTAAAAGGTGTCAACTTGCATATATGACCATAAACCCAACTTGCATAAATAACCAACCCAAACTTGCATGAATCACATATGTCATAAAGATGGTAACTTGCATAAATGTTCATGTCATAGACCTATCATAAAGGTTTCAACTTGCATACATGTCATAGGTCTAAAAGGGATGAACTTGCACATGTACTTATGTCATACAAAGGGGTAAACTTGCATATGTATGTATGACATACAAAGGTGTAAACTTGCACATGTTACTTGCATATAATCAACCACCAAACTTGCATAACATGTTACATATAGACTTGCATATAATCAAACACCAAACTTGCATAACATGTTACATATGAACTTGCATATAATCAACCACCAAACTCGCATAACATGTTACATATGAACTTGCATATAATCAACCACCAAACTTGCATAACATGTTACATATGAACTTGCATATGTATATATGACATACAAAGGTAAACTCGCATATGTTATGCATATCACTAATCCAAACAACTTGCATAGATTATGCATATTATAGATCCAAACTCATAGGTTAAACTTGCATGTCATGTCACTTATTTCACACATGATTCTAGCATAAAACCAAGCATTTAACTTGCATAAAACCCAACACTTAGCATGCATAAAACTAAATACTTAGCATGCATAAAACCCACCACTTAACATGCATAAACCCAAACACTTAACTTGCATAAATATAGTGTCATCATGAATAAGTGTTAAACATAGTGATTAGCAAACTAGCATCATAACATATGACCTAAAACCCATTGATCCGCAAGCAAAACCATATGATCTCATCACATCTCATCTACTTAGTTTAGCAATTGGTTATTAAAGTGATAGAAACTCACAAACTCCAAGATTAGCTCCTTAGATAGTTGCTAGAGTTGAAGTAGAGGTGGATTAGTAGTTGATTAGCTTGCAATCATCTTCTCTAATTAGTGGAGGCTCCTTCTAAGTTGCATTTTGGCGGCATGATGGCATAGATTCTATTTTTAGTATGGATTAGGGTAGTCTTAGGGTGTATTTATAGGATTAGGTTGTGTTTTAGACCCTTAGATTAACCCTAGGTTAGTTTAGGTCCGTCAGATTTCGTCCCAAGCCCTCCAACCCAGCCCAAAACTCAACCAGGTGCACCCAGGCCAGAATCAGCCGACAGGGCAAGTCGACAGCCCTGTCGACTGCCAAGTCGACAGGCATGTCGACAGGCAAGTCGACAGCCCTGTCGACAGCCAAGTCGACTTGGCTGGGCGGGAGTTTTCCCGCCTGGCCCCCATTTCTGCATGTTTCGAAATTCAAATTTCCCGAAAACTTCTTTGGGCCTTAACCGGGTCATAAGGACTCCGATTTACAAAATTTCGGACTCTATTTCGCGTATTTTTCCGAGACGAACACAATGACGTAACCCGTTTCCCCTGATTCTCACATCTGAGATTATTAATTCTGTAATTAGTGAATATCAGTGTTAATTGAAATTCGGGGTGTTACATATTGATTCTTTTGTA